>OX371263.1:60965940-62245700 GCA_947311025.1 Lypha dubia
AATTAGAATTTTCCTACAAATTGCAAATTAGAGTTTCATTGAAAATTTTATATTAGATTTTCTAAGATGTCTTTAGTTTCTAAAGCTGATTAGTGTAAAGTTTTTCTAAATCGGAAAAATCTAAGTAGTCCGTGTCTCATTGAGGTGTAAATTAAAATTTCAAAAAAATCATTTGTTTGCAAGATGTTTTGAACATTGTAATTAAATGCAAATATTTTTTTTTTATTATTTCAAAATTGACTTTGCCATGCGACACAAAATTATTTTATCAATATGTATCTTGCGATTTTAATATTTCGCACCAGTGAATTTCCTCTGAAACACAGTGTAGTGTTTAACAGATTTATAAAAAATGCTACATATCGATGGCTTCATATAAAAAAGGCGTAACTAGCTCTTTTTTAGGAGAAGAAAAAAATTTGATCTTACATTTGCCCGGATTTTCCAAAAAAAAAAAATTTGTAGGAAGAAACTGTAGGAAACCTCGTTCAAGAAATAATTAAGAAAATCAGTCCATAAAATGGAAGTGTTATTCGATAATCACTATTTTAGAGGAGAACTTACCCCCGATTTTTCAAAAAAAAAAAAAAAAAATATTTGGATTCAACTGCAAGCATGATCTTTCAAACAAACTCGGAAAATCATTTCATAAATGATACCGAATTATGAAGATTAAAACATTAAAAATACTCCTTGAATTGAAATCCTCCTACTTATTTGAAGTCGGTTAAAAAAAAGTTCGGTACAGCCATATGACTGATCATTTGTATTATAATAAATTTAATCTTATCAGACATGTTCTCATGTACTTATGTATGTACTCGTATGTATGTATGGATGTAAAAGTAAATTTTCCTTACAAAAAATTATATAACAAATTCAATTTATTATCAACATTTACATAATTTTTTAGTTTATTGTGACCCTAAAAAATTATTGTTACAGTAATCAATTATATAACGCAGCGTTGAGAAATTTGTTTATTTATTTATTTGAAATTCTAAACAAACAAGAATGCACACTGGGGCGCAATTATTTACAATTTTAAAACATTTTCAAGTACCAAATGAATATTTTATAAAAAAAAACGGCAGACAACGAAACATTAACGCATTAACTTGATCTTAATATTAAATAAGATTTGATAAAAAATTGTGTTAAGCACATGCAAGTTAAACAACACAAATGTTGCTCGTCTTAATCAAATGATTAATATTAAATATTTTCTTTACAAAATATTTCTATATTTTCAATTTTAATCTTCACTTTAATTGCGTACGTTTGTTTTATTAAATTCAATTCACAGTTTTTTTTTAGTTGTCTTTGGCGATGAGAAATTGTAAATATAAATAAATAAATGCACAATTTAATTTTAAGCATTTTTGGCGACTGCTTTAACTACCAAAAAAATAGAAAAAAGGCAGAAAAAACAATTGGGTCATTTAGTCAACACACTGTGTCATTGAAAATTCTAAAGACTTACGCAAAAAATTGGGGGTATTATATTTTTTATGTGCTCGTACATGTGTGCTTGCGTAGCATGGTAACTTAATAGTGGGGTCTGTCTTATCGTGACTTTCGATAACATTTTAATTTAATTTAGTTTTCTTAGTTTGAGATTATGACATTCGCACTATCGAATAATGTAAACATTGAATGATAGCCCAAATCATTTTAAAACAAAAATTATTTTGCGTGAAAGGTCTAAAAAATTATGGAAGTTTTAGGTTTCCCATGAAAAAAACTAGTGCATAACAAAGCAAAAATTAGCGATTACAATTTGAAGGTAAGGGAACACATTTCACGTGAATGGTTATTCTCGGTAAGGGTGATTATCTATGTACATATATACGAGTATGTTGCAAATTGCAGAAACATATGTATGTATGTCTATATGAAAATAAATATATATATATATATATATATATATATATATATGTATGTACGAGGCAAATTGAGGAGCGAACTTGTTTTAAATTGTGCTATAAAACAAGTTTTGACGTCTGACAGACGTCGAATGAAGGCAAATTTAAGCAGCTGAGGGAAGCAGTTTAGCAAATTGGAAACATATTTTCAATTATTTAAATAACTGAATCAATTAGTTAGTTAATTGATCAAACAAAAAAAATTATTTAAAAAATTTAAATTAATTGAAAATTGAAATATCAGTTCATCAACACAATTAATCAAATCTGCATATTATTTTGAATAAGAAAACGACTTCTTAGGGTGTGAAATATATGGGAGCTCAAAAATACAAGCGGCGAATGTAGGCGAAATTACCTGAGCTCTTGACGCCACCTCTTATGGGTTCGCTTAACTAACTACGCAAGCCCTAATTCGGCTTTAAAAATTCGTACTTGCAATGTCAAAATATATATTCAAAAATGTTTATTTAGATCTTAAGTAGATTCAAAGTGCAAGTGGCGAAAATAATCACATGACGTGTCTGGTTCAGCTGGCATATTTGTAAACAATTCGAAAGATTATTTAAAACAAGTAAGGCGAATTAGGTGTAACCTTGATACCAGATATCTCTAGCCCCATATACCCTTTGAAAATTCCTTATCAATTTGAAAGAATATTTAAACCTGGTATGGCGAATATATTCTGACATCACTATAAATTCGTCTTGATACCAGTTATGAATTACTATAAAGCAGGGATCCAAGCCGGCTATACCGGCGAGGGCTCAAAGTCGACTGAAGTCGAAGAATTGTCGACTCGCAAACGCCTGGAATATAAGTATTTTATATAAGACAAAAAAAATTTCAGTTTACAAATAGGTATAGCATTTTATTGCAGCAAATATAAGTAATTTGCTTTGCTAAACATTAAATTCAAGGCGTATTTACCCAACTGGTACTGCTAAGCCATGTTATGTTTAATTACAAAAATATGAAAATGATATTTAAGCCACACATTATCAAAATTTAAAAAATTTTGGTCTCAGCCGTAAACCGATGTGAGCCGGGAATATTGGCGGCGGCTTACACCTTTACCTTACGGCTTCGATCCCTGCTATAAATCATTCGAAAATTTCTTACACGTACATATTTTTATTTTAAACTTTTGAGAAACCTTATAGCCAGCCGCATAATTTAAGAGACAAAAATCAAACTTACACTTGCAGTCAACATAAACGCGAAAAACATTGCAAAAAGCACTAAATTGGCGCAACTGATAAGCACGTTTACAGTTTGGAAAGCTGTGCAACTCGCACATACAAAAAACACACAAATAAGCAAACAAGAAAAAAACAAGAAAAAACAAAGATACACTACAAAAACACCCAATGAAAACAAAAGAAAAATAAATAGAAAAATAAGGAACGGAATGACAGTATAAAAAGGACTTGGCAAGAAAAAAGGAGCACCCTTTTATACGAGCCAAATAAGAATAAAAGGAAAAAGTAAACTAAAAAAAATCAAAGGCAGGTAAAAGAAAAACATGTTCATATAAAAAATGCAACAATGGGAAATCAGAAAAATTTGCAAAAAAGAGACAAAGGTCAATTTCTTCTTCAGTCTATACATTTTCTTACTGAAAATATGCAGCTTACTTACCTTTTAATCAAAAAATCTAACTAGAAATATGTCTGTTAGGTATATTCATTCCATTGTTAGGTTAGAGATACAAATTATTAATTTTTATCACACGCTCACTTTCACTTGTTTGTTATTTTATTTAAATTATTGTACATTCTACTAAATTTATTTTAGAGTAAAAATTTTAAATGGTTGTAAAATATGTATGTATGTATGTTCATACGTACATATGTATGTATCTATCTACATAAATAGTATGTAATTAATTGTATTGCTCAATACAAATTGGTTTTATTTTCTGGTGTACATTTTTGCTGCAACTGTTGTTTTTTTATTGTGATTATTTATTTATCTGTAATATTTTTATAACTATGTATGTATGTATGTATTTTTTTAACACATTTACATGTAAGGTTTCACTTGCCACCAAAAACAATTGTAAACTGATCTCTTTTAATTCTCATCCATTTTAACAATTTTTTTTTTCAACCGAAGCGCACACAAACACACGCACATAAAATGGTGTTTAAATTTAATAAAATTACAATTTATTGGTTTTCTTTTGTTATTTCAATAATCACTAAAGTTACTTAAATATTTATTCACTTTTTCGTTATTTAAATACTGTTTTTTCGTCCTAAAACTTGTGTTAAAAAAATCTCTGCCAGTAAGACTGCGCCTTTTTAGATTTTTTTTTCTGCAGTTTAATTTCTTGTTTATAGATTTTTCATGTATTCAATAACTTTTTGGTTATTTACAGTGTTTAAGCAGATTTTATTATACATATATTTATTTATTTGCGGTTATTAGTTTGTTGTGCTAATAAATTGATTTGTATAATCTTTTTAGTTTGCATTAGTAAACTTTTTCTGAATATTTAACCCCGAAAACATTCCGCCATATAAAACTTGACGTTCGCACTCGACTACAACTCGTATGAAACTACAAAGCCACAAATAGTTGATTTTAGATTTTAGTAACCACTAACCACCGGTTACTTGAGAATACGTAAAACATATTGGCCATTATGCTTTGTTCGCTTGTTCGTTGTAGTAAACGAAGAGAGAGTTTTTTTTTAGCATCTCTCGTGTTTGGTATTTTTCTGCGTTTTGTTTACGTTTTGATTTTTATTGGTTTGCAGCACAGTGTTGTAAAACGTATTTTTAGAATGAAAAAAATTCTTTTTATAACACCCTCTTCACATGTATTCTCTTGTATTTTCTTGAAGGGGCTTCACTCAGGGATGACACCTACTTAAACTATGCATTGACACAACGTCCTTTAAAATTTAAACAAAATAAATTGTCCTTTTTTTTAACTGATTTGTCCTTTTTTGTCCTTTCTTTTTGATGGTTAATGTTCTTCTTTAGTTTCTAAAATTAAAAGTTTTATTTTCTCAAAATACCGAATTTTTAAACTCAATACAAAATCATCTATATTCAGGAATTACCTGGCAACACTGAAAAGTGTATGTTCTATGTGTCAAATTTTCTGTCGGCCATGGTCTAATAATCAGGTCTGCGCAAGAAGGAATATGGTTTTTTGTAGGGTTGTGTTTTGACCGTTAAATAATCTGCAAAAATATGGTAAGTTAATTCGGTCTTGTCAAAAGTTGTTTACATTTTTGGCCGCCATCATGAATATTATTGTTTACGTTATGCTTTTTGTTTTTGTATAACCAATAAATACATACAAAACAACTTTTGTTTTGTTTTGTATACAGCTTTGTTTTGACAATGTTGAATTAATTTTACACAAACAAAATGCATGTCGATTTTGTTGTTGCGTTGATACGCGCACCTTATTATTCCACCATGCTGTCGGCTTTCAAATGGACTGTGCAGAATTTAAATTGTTTTTATCAAATAACATTGATATAATAAAAAAAATACATTCTTCAGAAATATATCAATAATATATAATCCTTAAACTATTGTTTTTAGTTATTTTTATTTATTGAATTTTGTTATTTTTGTATTATTGGCTAAATTTAATTTCTTTGTTAATTTTGATTAATTAATTATTTTTTTGTTTTAACGGCGTGAGAACTTCTAGGCATATTTAATTTCTGTTTTAAACATTAAAATAAGTACATACATACATACTAGTCTCTAATATTACTTTGTTTGAATTATATTTTTATTTTATTCATATAAAATATATCTATGTAATTAAGTTAATACCAATAATTTTTATTTCATTTTGAGTGTGCTTTTTTTTTTTGTCGAAAAATATGGTCACCGTACATTTATTACAAATGAGCTTAATTTTTAAAACACAACTTGACAAATTTTAATCTGTGCATAAAAGCTAAAAATGAGTAGTAATATTATAATTTGGTTAAAGAAAATTAACTATTTTGTTGAACAATATTTTTGCAAAAATGCCTTAGATTTTGTTTACTAAAATTTGCTTTATGATATAAATTATTACTAGTGATGATACAGGGTAGCTCAAACTTAAAATTTTTTGTAACATTTTTAATAGCAGGGTTGCAGCTCCTCTGCTGTTAAGTAGACGCATTAAGTTTCTTAAGCTGCCTGAGCAAGCAGTTTATTAATTGCTTTAGTTCGCCGACGGTTCGGCTTACCTACGAAGGAGGTCAATCTTGAGTACATTAGCTTGGAACAGCATCAATCGCAGGTTTTAGTGACCAGTACTATGCCTTCGTCATTTAAATACTACAACAACAATTAATACAATGCTACTCTAATGTAGATTAGAGTAATTAATAATGTTGATTAACTTGCTTTCTACCAGGGAACGAACCCAAGTCTTAAGTCATTGTTTGCTTAGTAGTTAACGCGCTAACCACTTCAACAAGGATTATTATCTTTGAGTATTGAGTTTTTAGCGTATAAATGGCCAATATTTCAGAAACCATTGCAGCGTAACATGTGAATAGCCTAAGTATTGTAAAAGAAACCATTTTGAAGTTGAGAGTTTAAAAAGTTGAGCGCTTTTAAAGCCAGGGTGTAAAAATACTAAAGATTTTTTATAACTTGTTTTGGTCTTAATGCTAGATCAAAAATAAGGCGAATTAATTATTTCATGAATAAGAACACAAAGGGCGAAATTAGGCGAGTTTAATACGTGGGTAGGTAGTCAAGGCCACCTGATAAGAGTTCGCCTTGAAAATCGATGATTAGAAATTCTGGAATTTTTGCTTTGAAACGAAGCCATAAAGGGACAAGTTTATATGTCATGGGCAATGTAGCCAGGTAAATATTGTCTAATGTCCCCAAATTAAAGAGTGTTGTCCCCAAAAATCCCCATTTTAAAACTGGAAATCGCCAATTTTGTCCCCAATAAAGATATGTATGTATATTAAGCATCATAAAAAACAAATTTTTTTATTAATTTTATTACATACATTTATTTAAGTTAATGCATTCGTATGTGCTCAATGGAGCTTTTGAATCCATAGAATATTTTAAAATCAAACGGAATCAAATTTATTCTATTTTCTATGCTTTCGAGTTGTAAATTTATAAATAACTCAAAATTTTCCATACTCTCAGTGAATATTTCAAGCATTTATTTTGCTAAAATAATCTAAAAAAATTTGTTTGAACTCCTTTTGCAATTTTAGCAACAACCAAATTACTTTCCTTATCGTCAATTAGTACATCCATTTTGGCAGTATCGAATTCAATAAATTCTGGTTTTAAAAATTTTGAACAAATTGTTATAAAAACCAACATCCTCAATACCATAGCCTTGAAATAATCGAAATATGGAGAAGAAAAACGCCAAGATATATAAAGCTACTAGCTTATCCCGGTCTGCTTCGCTATCCCCTCGTTATAAAATAAAATTAAAAGTATTTATATATTCTATTGTGAAAATTTAATGACGATCGGTCCAGTAGTTAAGACTATATTACGATTTTGAATTTTCCAAAAAGGGGCGTGGTCCCACCCACTTTTCTCCTGGTACGTATTCCAAATTATGCCAATACCATATGTACCAAATATCATCGACGTAGGTAAAAAAATGCCCAAAATATGGCGATTTAAATTTTTGGGTTATATGGGCGGAACCACTCCCCTTTGTCCAATCCCGCCCATATTTGCAGCAGCACTTAAAAAACCGAAACCGACGTACCAAATTTTGTTCAAATACCGTTATCAGGAGCAGAAATAATAGATTTTTAATATGTGGTTTGTATGGGAGGTACCACGCCCCTTTGTCCAATTGGACCGAATTGTAAATCTAAACCACCCGGGGCGCCACCCAAACGCATACAAAAAAATTAATGGAAATCGGTCCAGCCGTTTAGAAGGAGTTCAGTTACAACGCACGTACAGTAGAATTATATATATAAAGATATGTATGAAAGATAATGGTAAAATAAAGCAAAATTGATAATAGGTACATATACTGAAAATGAAAAATCCCCAAATCCCTCCCCACGATAATATGTCCCCAAAAACCAGCTAAAATCCCCAATTTGGGGAGAAATCCCCACACCTGGCTACACTGGTCATGGGTACTTATTTTAAGATTAAATTTATTATAAGCCAACTTTTATCAAAACTTATGATTAAACTTTTCCTACTTTTAACTCTTAAAAACTGTCTAAAATTAACTCCTTAAAAATCTCTTCTTCTACACACATTCAAACTAACCTCAAACTACAAACTGTATTATTTTTGGCGTAGTTTAATTTAAAAGGAAATTCCAAATCAGCAAGAATTTTAAAAGTTTAAATTCTATGATTGCGATAACGCCATCCATCTTCATCATAAAGAATGTATAATAAAAACTTAAAATGTGCAAAAAATATGATATTCATAAAATGTCTAGAACAAAAAAAAGCGTGAGTTTTTTTTATGTTTCAAACTTTACTGTACGGGAAACCAACAATTAACATAAAACGAAATTAACTTGCAACATTATGCTGCATATTGAGCAATTTTTATAACATTCCACGGAAAGCAGAGATTCCCAAATTAAATTCAATAACGATGTAAATTATAGTGCGAGCACTTTTTCAACTCACAAAGCAAAATTTGTATTTGAAAACCGCTGCTTTAAGAATCATGATGTGATCTACTTCTTCTACGCTTAATTCATAAAACTCATATTCAGTGTATTATAAAAATTATTACAAAAAGAAAAACATACACAAATAAATTCCTTAAATGCACAAGCTATTAAACAAACAATGCTCTGTAATCGAAAATAATTTTCAATGTCCGTTCGTGCACGCTCACGCACACTACGAGTACAGTACAATGGTCAAGTACATAACTATATGTATATGGGTTTACATACATACTATGTGTGAAGACATTAAAGTATGTACTCTAAAATGAGATGTGATCGTGAGTGAAGTTACTCGTGCAAAATCATGTCCGACTTAGGCAGGCGGATATTCTATCGAACCCCGAAAAGAAAAAAAAAAATATATATACATACATAAGTATATTTTTTCATTCACGCAATAGTCCTGTGAAATTATTGCATGAATAATTACTCATCTCCAGTTATTTTACTGCCCCAGTCCTGAAGGCTGAAGTGAGTACAGGAAAAAGTTTATTAGAATCATACAAGAGTGCGCGTGATTAGCGCGCCCACCATCTGCCATCCATCTCTAGTTTAAATTGAATTGAATTCAAGATATAATTATTCACATTAGAAACGAAATCAAATGTTATTGTTAAGATTAATACGCGTTTGGATTTTGACGATAAAAATTTCGAATCACACGCTTGTATTGGTGGCCCATCTTATTTTATTTTTCCAAATCACCCACTGTAACCGATGAGTTCTAATAAATTTTACAAGTGATAAAAAAAATGTTCGATTCCATCAAAGAAAATCGTATAAAGTTTTTTATTTCGAAATCTAGGGAAAACGTAACGCAATGTAAACGTGTAATTGATCGTATCTCGAGTAAATATCTTTGGGAAAATTATTTTAAGAGCATTTTCCATTTGTTTGGTGTGTGACGACGGACACAATATGCAGCAGCCTGCATACAATTTCAAATCGTCAGTCGTACATCTACATGAGTAAAAAACCTATTGAAATAATTTGCTAACGAAAATTTACTCGTAGATGTGAGAGAGAGAGAGAGATGCATCTTAAAGATCACTTTGAATGAATTGAAAGATTGTTGTTGATTATTGTAAATTATTGTTGTGGGTAGTTGCAGTAGTTTAACACTAAATTGAACAATAAATAAAAAGATTATTGAACTTTTTAGATGCGTTTATTGTGTTTTTGTTGCAAGAGCCTTGTTAGTCGTGTCAACGCCGGTCAAAGCGAAAAATGAATTTAGTTAAATTGAATATGTAGGAATTTGAAAAAACCATTTTAAAAAATTTATTTAATTAGAGAAGCAACTTAGAGCTGATTAAACGATTTTAGAAATTTATGTAAAGCGTACATACATATGGATGTGTGTATGTACATATGTATTTAAAGAAATCGAGTGTATGGAATGTTTGATGTTAGCAGCTGGTGCTATATTTTGCAATTTGATCTTAAACCAAAGCGAATTGATTAATTCGCCACGAACAAAGTACACCTGCTGACAATTACAACATGACGAAAACAATACATAATATTAATTTATGGTGACGTTGTAATGGAACAAGGAAAAAAATCAATTTAGATTTCAAAATAAACGGCAGAACAGAAACGAATGTAAAGCGTTCGAATTGCAATGTAAATAAGATACATACAAATTCGAACAGTTCCCTCTGCGAAACGAATTACAGAGTAACCCACCAGAACAGCGTTGTTTTCGCAATTCGCCACTCAACCATCACAATTTTCCAGTGTATCATGCTTTTATCACTACTTGTTGTATCGTCGATCTGCTGAACGTGTGTGCAATTTTTATAAATAAAATTTTTTTATGAAAATTAAATACGAGAATTATATCACTACTAAATTGATTTTAATGTGTTATTTTGTCACGCTATCAGTGAGTTATTTTATTATAAATGTATATTTTTCGATAAAACTGAAATTTCTTGCGACAAATATCCGATTAGTATGTGAAGTAATTCTTGTAATAATATTTCTGAAAAAGTTTGCGTGAGCAGATTGATCCAATATGGAGACATAGAGCCTCTTTCATCAATTCTATTTAAATATAAATTCATATTTTAAGGAATTTTTTCACATGGCCTTAAATAATAAATTTTTAATATAACATTTGCATTAGTGCCTACTATGAGTTTCTCAAAAGTCCTTACATTATAATGGAATATTATGTTGCATACTTTGTACCAAGGCGAATCTATATAAATTCGCCTTGCTTTGTAAGTGTCATTCGTGGTTTTTTTTTTTTGAAGTTTATATTGTATGTGTGTGTGTTTGTTTCAACAACTTGTATATGTCCTGTGGACACTTAATCACTGCAATATGAAATATAATTTTACACGAATTATCAGCGATCATATCTCGAAAAACACATACCTACCTAGGAATTATTAAATATTTCCGACATCAAGGCCATATTCTTCTCTTAATATTTAAATAAGGTAAGTAAAAGATAGACAATATGATTTTTTGTACTTATTGTTTCAAAAAATCAGATTTTTACTTAAAATAAATTAAGATTTTTTTACATTAAATTTGAATAAGGAAAAATTAATTCGTAGTTTACAACAATTAAATTTTAATAATGATTATTGTAAAATTGCAAAATTTAAAAATTTCTTGGGTTTTAAGCGCTAAAAATTTTCGATGATTTCTGCGTGTTTTTGGGCACATTTGGGAACATTTTTATTTTTCACTCATTTGTACCAATTGTAAATTGCGTGCCAAGCTTACACAACTTTACTGTAGGACACTTGATCAATGAAATAAGAAATTTAATTTAAGACGAATTTTGAGCCAATATATCTTTTGAAAAGCACACATTGCGGGTTTATAAAAAAAAATTGCTGCTGTCAAGGCCATACACAGTCATCGATGAATTTATAAGGTAAATAAATAAAGGACAGACGACATGATTTGTATTTAATTTTTAAATAAAAATTCGATTCTTATTTGTTTTTTTTTATATAAATGAACTGTTTCTTATGGCAGCTGTCAGTTTCAGCTGCTATTTAGTGCTTTTCTGATAATAAGAAATTTTCAATTGCCAGCTGGCAACGCAACTGAAATTCGGTTGACATCCATAAATGAGCCATAATTAATTAAACTTTAATGCTAGTATTCATAAAAAAATAAAACGGATTTCAAATGTCTTTTAGTATAAAATTTTAATACAAATTTTTCTTAAAATAAATTTCAAATCCATTTTAAATTTTTATGAATTGGATGGTAATAATTTTTGTAATGGGCATTGTAACCATTATTAGGAAAAACATTAGAAACTCGTTTACTTTATTGAAGTGGCAAGGCGATTGAATATCATTTAGTGATACTAAGCTGATATTTGCCATGAGTCAATGTGCGAAGTATCAAGAGAAATATATATGAATAAATTCAGTGTTTTCGAAAGAGAGTACATCTGATTTTGAACCCAATTTTGTGATGTTCATTCTGGCTAAAATTACTTCGAACCTTACCAAAACCCATCAAACAATATTAAGAAGCACTAAACTCTTTATAAAATACGACTCACTTTCATAACTAGAAACTAACAAATAATTTTTGTTTATAATTTTAATTTTTTTTTTAATATTCTTGTTGATATTTTCCCAATCTAAGCAAAATTATTTACGATTGTATTCATTAGCAACGTTAGTGTTGCGCTACTGAACATATGTACATCTTAATGATCATGTAGTTAATCTTCGTTTAGCGATCTTTCAAATTGAGCGCGTTCACAATGTAACATCATCATCATCTTCATCTCAATTATAATTTTAGCACAATATAAAGAATCTTATTTATTTATTTAATAAAATTCTATAAAGTTGAGTCCATAAATAATTTCAATTGTATTTTTGTCGTCAACGAAGAGCAAAAAACAGCATAATTTAAATATCTTTATTCTCGTTTAAAGCAACGCAAAAAAAAAACAGAGTTGAGAAAATTTGTTATGAAAATTAGAATTAAAAAAAGTAAGTAAATCGCTGCCAGTATCAGGAGATTTATTTTCAAAATTGGAACCGTTATGTAATACGTAAATAGCACCCTAGATAAAAATTCTCCATAATTTCCCATTATTTTAGAATATACAGAATATTTTGCAATTGAGCGGCAATTTTCATTTAAATTGAACTGCATTAAAATAGTGTTTTAGAGGATGTAAGAGTCCTAGAAGGAACGAACACAAGTAAATTCCAAACTCCGTCCCTCTATCTCTAGTAGTCTTTTGATTTCTGTTTTCCTTGATCAAAAAACTGTCATACTGACAATACTAAAATGAGTGCCGACTACTGGTCCAAATGCTACATGATAGAAAATCCAAATATAAATAAAACAATGTGATTGAGTTAAGTTAAACTAAAATAATTCTTATAAATAAACGGAAAATTATATTCCGGATTGTAAGGGCAGCAATTTGAAATAGAAAACTTTATTTTTTTTGCCGACTACTGGCCATGTTTACCCCATATTTTAATAATTTTTTTTTATTACAAAACTATTTACATAATCATATAAATTTATAGTTTAATGCTTTTAGTTGTAACCTAATTTTATTTCTTCTTATCTATTCTTTTAATGCCAAGTTTTCTTTCTTCCTCCCATCAACAATAACAATAATTTGTGTCAATAAAAAAGACAATTATAAAACTGTACCAAAATTATATTATATGCAATTTTCAACGCTTCAGTATTAGTGCTCAAACACACACGTGCACATGCATATACCCATATGCATATCTACATACAAATGCAAGTATGTCTGTTTGTTTGTATCCTTAAGCAAAAAATTCTATTAATCCTTGTAGTCATTTATTTCACTCGTTCATTCATTCAGTCATTTAAAAACAATCGTATAAAAACAACATTAATGAAGTGTGTATTTGTATGTAGTTGTTTTGAATATTTTCAACTTACAACAAAGTGTTTGCAAGTAATTTAAACAATACTCCCTGTCTCAAATTACAATAAGGGCTTTTTTTTATTGAAAACTATTTTAAAAAGAGTCCACAAAAATACAAATGCCATCGTAAATATAATATTGCAACTGTTGCTAAAACATTATCCTGCATTCGCTGTTCCACCCTCTCTTAGAATGGCTTAATAACAAGATTTTGTTAAAATCCTTATATAGGGGCTATTCACATATTACGTAACGTTATAAGGGGGTAAGAGATTTGTGACTGACTGGAAGTATTGTACTAAAATTGTTGAAAAAAGACATTGCAAAGTGTGATTAAAAGGTTGTATAAAATCTCTGAAGACAACGGGCCTGTTCGGAAATGCATCACTGCGTCGCATCTGATGCGCATGTGTGATTAGTTTGATCAGCTGATATAAAAGAGCATATCCAGTGTTACCAACCGTTGATTGATGCGGCGAAGTGATGCATTTCCGAACAGGCCCAATGTTACTTAATATGTGAACAGCCCCACAATCCATATAAAGATGAAAATGAAAACTTAAAAAATGGAAAACTAAGTTCCTTCGATGGACCATTAAATTTGTCACTCTAAGGTTTTACATAACTTGCATGGCAATATTTATTGGAATATTATTCTTGTTGTTGTTGTAGTTTCTTTCTACTTATTTTCTTTTGATAAGCGATCAATATTTACGTTGAACTTTTGTTAAGAAAATTTCATATATTTTAAGTCAATACGAACAAATTGAATGGATGTTTGGTGGTTGGCTTTTTGTGTTTCGCCATGAGACGATGTCATCATTTCGATTACAAATTTAAAGGATATTTTTTTTTTGCATGAAATTTGCTCAAGTACTTTGTATACAACAACACATATTTTAAACAAACAATCAACCGCAACAAACATCATTTTCAGTGATATTTAATGAAAATTGTACTCTACCGAAAATCGGTCAAACAACTCAACTGAACTGCAACAATTCTGTTCAGGGATTTGTTTCAAGACGAGCTAAACCTAATCTTTTAACAATTAAGGGTGGCCAGATGTGTGAATATTTATTTTCATCTCTCTATTTTAGCCGTTTTGCCGAATTTATTAATTTTTTTATTCTAAATTAAAAGTGATTTCCATAATTTACTGTATTAGTTCTCAAGATATATTAATGTTATTATGTGGAAGGTGCCACGCCTACTTGTCCAATTTTTAATACTTATTCCTTGAAACAAATATACAACGGGCTACACGCACAAAATTTACAATATTTAGCTGCATTAGTTCCCTAAATATCATCATATAGAAAGTTCATCTGTATGGGAGGTGCCACTTAAGATTGGTTCACTGGTTTAAGACTTCATAGATTTCCAACATGCAGACATACAAACATTCACATTTTTATATGAAGAAGAAGAAGGAGATATGTGCAAATACGCAGTGGACCATCTTTTGATTCTGAAAACATAATGTCGGTAAGAACATTTCTAAGTATTGTTAAGAAACTTTCTTGCCTCAACTCCAATGGTTGGTCACCTCAACGTATCTTCATTTTTAAAAGTTCAATAAACAGCGCGATGTCTTTGGAATTTTAGCATTTACATGTTAAAATAACAACAAAACCAATAACAATATTATGTGTACATACATGCATGTATCCTTATGCCCTGCCTTCCTGACTACACCCTTTCGATATTGTCATCGTCGTCGTCATCAACGCCATACAATCCATGACACTTTGCCAATAAAATGACTCATGAAAAACTAGGCCGACACAACAGACACAGAGAGAAAGAGAGTTTTCATTTTAGCGATTTTGAGAGTGTATGTGTGTGTGTGCTTAAGTAATAACTATTTTTTTACCCTGCAGTTTAAAGGACATTTCTGGTTACTTCATTTGTAATATTTATTAATTGCTTTCCTTTTTTTATTTAGCAGTTCAATAAACCTACAATATCGGAAAAAAGTCTTTCTTTATTTTAGATTCCTTGGACCGAAACTAGATAAGATTTACTCTTAGAAATTTGACCAAAATTTCGGACTATTCGCATATTAATGGCTCGATTATGGATAGCAACCAAACTTCAGTTGCGTTGCCAGCTGGCAACTGAAAATTTGTGGTTGCCTTAAAAGCACTAAAGGCCGTGCCGCACTATCCTACACAATCGTACGACTCATTCATCTGACCGACTTTAAAAAATCGTTTCAAAATGGTGTTGTAGGTACCACACTATCATACAAATCGTATGCCAAAACATCTGGTTGACAATAAATACTCCTCTGATGGCATGAAAACTATCATTTTATGAAAATTTTCATAAAATTTTACAAATCGCACGACTTGCCAAAAAATCTGTCACACAGTTGCATTTTTAGTCCACACTACCATACATTTTTAGCACACATGTCATATTTTGCAAATCGCGCGACTGTGGAACCTTTCAGTTGCCAGTTGCCATACCTAATACAATTGTCAGCAACTGACAACGCAACTTTAGTTCGGTTGCCATCCATAATCGACCCATAAGTAAAGATGTTTTCGAAGATTTTTAGCACCCTTCCTTGCAGTCCTTTTAAAAAAATTGTTTTCTACAAAATTTCCACTCAGTAACAAATTTTTAACCTATCCCTTACCACCGAGAGCATAAAGTTATATTTGACAGTGTTAATTTTCCGATCTTCTTCACTGTGCATCGGTGGTTGCATATCGATTGATCCTTGCTGGAGATATCATTATCGAACTTTTTCAAAATTATTGTTTTTTAATCCGAAATTTTCATATTATCGACTACTAAACAGACATGTGCGCTTAAAACTGTCTATTATTAACCGACCTCGAAAAAAGGAGATATTTTTTATGTTTGAGCACTCGAAAATGTATAATTTATGTATTATTTATGTAAATAATTAAATAAAATGGAAAAAGAATATATAATAATAAATAAAGAAGTACGAACCAATCTAGAATGTCTCGTGTGAACACATCGTGGTTCACAGAGCGAACCTAGTGTTTCAGTTCGTCATGTGAACATAGTTTATATATTCTGAGCTTGCAGTTCGGTACCATACGAGTATACTAGTGCTGGCAAACCATTGATAGTTTCGTTTGCACAGCACTATCGATTTTTTTTTCAATAGCGATACTGTCGTTAAAATGTTTTTTTGCCAAATTTATTTTATATTTATTTTTATGATTTCCAATTCTATTGGTAGTATCGACAGTTTTTCATCAAGCTATCGAAAATATCGAAAGATTACCAACTCTACCATATATGTAATATATTTTTTTTTTTTTTGGAATTATCAGATATATATATTGATTTTTGCGTAACTCCCATATTTATAATTCGATTTTATTTTGGAAGAAAACCCCCTTGCGGTTCGTTCACAATATTATTTTTTTTTTTTTTCAATTCGGATGTGTAATTTACCCTCTCCAAATATTGCTTATCGGCGCCTAAAATTTTTATTAATCAAAAAATTCTATTTTTGTTGTCAATCTGGGAAGGTACTTTAATCTTTCGTGGGTGTAAGCTATAAACTAGAAATTGATATTATCGGGTTTTAAGTTTCCGATTGGCTTTCTATACTGAAGTCGGTTCCTTCTTTTCAGATTTAAGTAATATGGCCCCTAATCGGATAATTAAAAATAAATTTAAAACTAAAAGTACGCAAGTATAAAAAATAGTATAGAAATATGTGGGCATGCCAATTTCCTTTAATAATAATATTTATATAATTTTCAATAAAAACAATTTCTTATATCTGTTATAATGACAAACCGAGAAATAGAGTCCAACATAAAAAAAAAATATATTAAGCAAACGCCGGCATTAATCTGGAGGGCGTTTTTTTTTTCTCTACTAATCATATGTGTGATCTAAAGGGTAACAATTGTTTCAACAATTTAATGTTTGTCATCGATGCGATTGTCAATGAAATGCTTCCTGCTACTCGTCTATATGAACTTGGCAACCGGAAATAGTAAATGTCAAACAGATTCATTTTATCCGTTTCAAAAAAAAAAAAAAAAAAAGAAAACTGATACAAAAAATCTAAAATATATTAGAGAAAACCGAAATGAGGGAAAAGTGGGGTAAAAAATGTGATAATGATTGTTTGCAAACTTCTTAATACATCCTGTGGTATTAACGTTGCTAGCAAAAATATACTTCAATGGTAAAATATATAAATCTCAACATCTATTTACCAGAAAGAATAATAAAAAATTAGACAGACAGATAAGATACAAAGAAATAAAGTGAAGTAAAAAAGTTAATAATTGCAAAGAATGGTCATTGACCAAAGAGCAAAAGAAAACAAAAAATTAATAACAAGGAGCAGTCAGCGTATTAAGGATATATTTTTTTTTCTCTGATTTCACTTGTCGCACCACCCCTTAAACGCAAGTTTTTTTCCATAACTATTACTTTGGCTGTTTTAATTCATTCATTTTTATTAAGCAGGATATTTAACATCACTTCATTACACTCAATTTTAGCGCACTGCAAAATCCTTTCATTTTTTGTTTTATCTTCTTCCAATTTTTTTCCGTTTCCTCGAACTCTCATACACACATGAATAAATAATAAATAATCGTAAGTATAGAATTGCACTAAATCGATTATTTCGTTCAACATCATTGAATTTGAATAAAATTATGTTTCTGATTAAAACCATTTATTATGAAAACCAACTACAAATGCAAATATGAATTGAAATTCGTATGCAAATGCACTCATACACGTGCACCCTGACATTTAATCCCTACAAACATTTTTCAATGCGAAAATCCCTATAAAATAAAACTAATTTGTATTATACACAAGCATACACAATTTATTTTGTGCAAAAGCATCATTCTGTGGAAAGCAACTGCTTCTCGTGTATAAGCGACGTATGGACGAACAAACTCATAGAGGCCAATACAAGGATTAACGTCTGACTAGTTGTGAAAAGAAGTAGTTAGCGCCCTAACTATAAAGAATATGATGCCTGAGGTCTGATATTCGATCCTAGATTTTGAATTTTTCTCGTAGGACAAAAATTACCACAACGTATTTGTTTTGAGTAAAGTTGTACCTCGTACAACTTGAAAAGTAACTGTCATATTTCGATAAAATATTTCATAAATGAAAGATTACGATCTCAGCTTTAGGACATTAACAAAGTATTCGAAAAATAAGAATTTAAATTAAACATTATCTATCTTAGTTATTCCAGAACTTGCAAAATAAACATATTTTGAAAAATGTATCGACATAAAAACTTACGTCAAAATACATCTACATATGCATTTTTAGCTACACTCACTTTAAATAAAGCGAATAGGAGATTTTATACACATTATTTGGGAGTCATCAGAATTCCTCAAAATCGACTTCTTTATGTGCGCCTTTACAGCCGGCAGGGAAAAATAAAATGAATTCATGTCAAATATAATTTTTTGTTGTGATTTCTGAGTAGTTTGAAAATTTATTGATCTCGAATGATTTTTATTATCGAAAGTTCGATATAAACCAAAATCTTAAGTATGAGGAAATTTTTGATATGTATTCGTGATTTACAAACTTACACACGCACACATACATATTTACAAGTATGTATCCGGAAACCATCGTAAAAATTGTCCGAATAGCTTTCGATGGCTTCAGAATGTGGAGATTAATTTTTTTGAAAATCTGTGTAAAATCAGTAAGTTACTATATTTTTGATTGTTTTTTAAATAAAAAAAGCTTTTTAGAATTGATTAAAGGAAAAGTAACAACATAATTTTATTTGCTTTTATTTTCTTACGGCCTTATAAATAAAAAATAATACTTTTCATTTATTCAGGGCTTATAAAGTGAATTTTTATACAAAATCCGTTTAATAAACCTTTAATAAATCAATAAAATTTTTTTATAAATAAGGCAAGCTCATGATCAAGCTTACTTAAAAATTACTTATTCAAAAAAGTTATTGTACGTTTATTAAGGGTTTATGTAATGGATTTTGTATGGAAAATGATATGGAGAAGATGAGCCCTGGATAAATAAAAAATATTTTGTATAAATAAGGCCGTAAATATTTAGCCAAGCCTAAGATAAACATAGTGAGTTTCCAAACTACTGGAATAAAATAACTGTGAATTACAGTTCGATTAAATTTCTAATTTGTAAAAGTTTTTGACAGAAAGCATATATTTACGAGTTTAAATTGTTTAACCACACCCCGGTGAAATACCGAACTGGTATTGCCGTTAATTGAACTATATTTTTTAATCATAAATTATGTATCATGAGCCTAAGACGAAACATCAGTGACCGACAAACTGCTACATAAATGTTTGAAGGGACTCCATACTTACTACACGCTCATTCACTTACTCATATATACACATACACACACAGACATAACGAAAGCATTTCCACATTATATGTATGTATGTATTTAAAAATTGGAGCGCATTTCCTTTGAAAACTTTAGAGATTTTTCTTTTGTTGCAGCATAAATCGTTTTGTGCAAGATTCGAGAAAACTTCATAATTTTATTGGGAATTGAAAAATTTATGTGGTATTATCAGGGGGGGATAAAAGAACTAAAATTATTTATGAACGCAAATGTAGGTCTACAGGTAAGAAATAATTCAAATAATACACAAAACACACTTTGTTTTTTTTTTTTTTTTTTTTTTTTTTGGAATATCTCCATTAAGAAAACAATTTAAAATTTAATGGGAGACATTTGGGTAATAAATTTTTTATTTATTTAAATAATTTTTGGAAAAAATGCAAACGGAGAGTTTCCCAACCAAATTTCAAAAATCCCAATAATGGGATTTTTATTAATACACATATTTAACAGAAGATATATATATTAAGCGTCAAACTAACTTGATAAATTTATTAATTGCGAGAAAAAAATGCATTAACATTGATTTTTATAAAAAAAAATTGGTACATTTCGAAACAATCTGATTACTTCAAAAATAAAACTTTTCTGTGCTATGCGTTCCAATAATGAAATTTGTTTTAGTTATTTTCACCATTTGCCGATAATATCCCTACCAGAACGTGAAGGGTTATTGATAAGTAAATTTGCTGTCATTGATAACCCCTCAAGTGGTCACAACCTCAAGTCACATTCTTAAGAGCAATATGAAGAATTTGACTACTTATTTTGTGTACGTGTGATTTTGCATTTCTCTCGCACTTGTGAATTTTTCTCGAGTGAGTAACATATATCTGTACTGCTCACTCTAATACTTTTTGCTAGTCAACAAGCAGTCACAGATTACCAATCATTGACTAGGGATAAAGCAGTCACATTTTACCACTCATTGACTAGGGATAAAGCAGTCACATTTTACCACTCATTGACTTTGGATAAAGCAGTCACTTGTGACTGTATAAAATATACATATAAACAAACTTTAAATTAATTTAGTAATTATTTTATTTAAAATACACATAGTTTATTATATTTATATGTATTTCACCACTTCCTTAGGACTATCCACATCCATATCTTCTTTATATTGAGGGTTCTCACCGGCATCTTCATCATCAGCCGCAACATAACTTTCTTCGTCTAGCCACAATCTATAAAAAAGAATTATATTTTCAGTTGTAAATTAATAATAACCGTTTTGTTTCTTACCTTTTGTATTTGCTGTGCTATTAATAGTTTCCATACACATATTTCAACGGATTTATTAATATATTTTTGTAAAATTCTTTATTTTTACATTAATTTTACTTTCAAATATATAAGAATATTTTTGTCTGTTTGGGTTTCCATTTATAAAAATGATTGATAAATAATCATCATTTTACCGATCAAATGAGAAGTTATATGACCATTAGAAAGACTAACATGACAATTGTCAAGTAAACACAACTCTGCAACGTAAAATTATTGCAAAAGTGTTGGTAAAAAGGTTTGAGTGTGTTAGTAGAGGTAATATATTTCTGGTAGGGATAATATAGGAAACTTTAAAGCGAAAAGTTTTCACATCGAAAATATATGTGAGAATATACTTGTTACCCAATCTTTTGTAGGGTGACTCACAAAATATCTTGCAAACCTAATAAAAATACGAAAATTTTGTATTTTTCTTCTCACTCATCCTATTTTTCACAGAATGATAATAAACTTTTCGATGAGAGAAACTCTCACATTCGTTACAGAAACGAGGCACATGTCCCTTTTTTTATTCCATCTATAGAATTTGAAAAAACCAGCCTTAAAATTGATAGTTTCAATAAAAACACGTCTAATTTGAAACGCTCTGGCAGCTTCAATTACTAAAATTTTGAAACAAAAAATTCGATTATATGCTCTATAGTGCTACCTTTCAAATAAATACAAATATGGAATAGGTATTTTTGCAAAACCACTTTTTTTTTAATTTCTAAATACACCTAATCCTGTTTTTATACGGTATTTTTTACACGAATTTAAAATAACACGGTTGACGGATATAAACTCATCTTGTTTTTGGACGGTCTTTTTTGAAATAACATGGTTTATGTACACTCTCAAAACTGTTTAGTTAGAGAATTTCCAGATTATGTGTAAAAAAGTGCTGCCGAATTCTTTAAAAAAATTTAAAAAAGAGACTTGGCATATGGTAGCGTAAAAAAGTGCACACATTCTTTTTTTACACGATTTTTTTTACACGGTACGCCTCGAAACGTATCTACGGTGTAAAAATAGGATTGGGTGTAGTTAACTTATTTTTATACCCTTCACCAAAAATGGTAAGGGTATTTATAGGTTTGTCATTACGTGTGTAATTTCCCCAATATTTATATGAGGTCCATATGGTATATATATATATATATATATATATATATATATTCTGGATCCTTATAGGTAGGGAAGTTGAATGAGCCATGTCCCTCTGTCCGTCTATCCGTCTGTCTGTACGTGAAATCAATTTTCCGAAGAAACTAGAAGAGCTAGAGACTTGGGTCTTGGACTGAAATTTAAGGATTTTTTTAAGACGATTGGTATTGAAAATCAGCAAAAGTAAAATATCGGTTCTGATATTGAATTTTATACACAAATAAATGAATAGATACATATACATATATCTTTCAGAAATAAATTTATAAATACATAAGGTGACCCAGTGTTGAATATGGAATCTTTCGATTATAATTCAACGCACGAACCATCGTGCTACTGAGGCTTAACTTAACTTAATAAGAACTTTATGTATTTTTTCGTTCAAACTCCCTTTTTGTTCACTGATGGATGGAAAATTGTAAAATATTTTAAACAGTCTGTAGTTTTGTACATATGTATGTACATATATAGCACTGAAGAAAATATGAAACTCTGTTTCAGTTTGCAGTTTAAACTTACTTTTTATATTGTGTGAAATATTCTATTTATAACAGAAAGGAAAACCTGTATTATATTCAGTGAATCACATACTTATGCATTGGTGAAGATTCGGCACAGCCGAATATAGAATTCTTACCTGCAAGGAATCCCTTTCAAACAAAAAAAGAATTTTTCAAAATCGGTTCATAAAATATAGAGACATTATGGAGGTCAAAGATTAAAAAGAAATGCATGCAACCAAATTGAAAACATCCCTCTTTTTTTTAAGTCGGTTAAAAATCATTAAGATTTTTACATCTCTTTTTGGCTTCTTCGGATGCTCATTTTATACTATTGTTTTGATTTTAGGTAAATTTTAATAATACTTTATTATTAAATAGTGTAATAAACTAATACGTGTTCAAGGGATACACATTTTGATTATGAAAAACTGATAATAAAGATGATTGAATGTATTCAAAAACTTCTTGAAATTAAAAAGGAAATATAACCTGAACTCATCTACTCAAAAACGAGTTAAAAAAAAAACATAGCAACAACTGAAAAACAAACAAAAATTAAAGGATAATGAAATTAATATTATTGACAGAGATACAAATAAATAAATAAAAGACAAGTAACAGGTTGAAAAACACACACACATACGCACGCACAAGCTCACACACAGAATATTGCATTAGAAAATAAATAAAAAAGGTGTAAAAACAAACCAAGCTGACGACACAAGAATGGTAATAAGCACGTATTTAAATATATGTTGCAAGACCATTACAACTGCGAAAGCCAGTGGCAGGTAATGATCGTCACACACCTGGCTATTTCCCAAAAGGTGAAACATAAGAAAAATAAATAATCCTACACTTTTGACATTTGTATTCCTGTTAATAACAATTTTAATTATTTTTTTTTTCTGATTTTTATTATCACACACATGAAAAGGATTATAATGCACGCACGCACACATATACATACCAATCATACTCACTCCTTCAACAATTTAGACATTCCAATGTCGATTCAAGTGATTTTTTTTATTTAACTTTACTTGACATGATGACTGACACCACAGGTAATACGAGTACTCATGTTGGTCATATTCATATGAATGAGTAAATAAATTACTGACTTACTGACATTAAAATTAAAATAAACATTTTTTTCAGTTAAAGAACAATGGAAGTTGCTGAACAGGGGCTTAGGGGCTGTGCACATATTACGTAACGCTCCAGGGGGGAGGGGGGGTTTAAGATTTGTTACGGATTGTAAATTTTGCACTGAGAAATTAGTAAAAAGCATTACGAGGGGGGGGGGGGGGGTTATAAAATCTCTGAAAACAGCGTTACGTAATATGTGCACAGCCCCTTAT
Organism: Lypha dubia; assembly: GCA_947311025.1. Taxonomy (NCBI): domain Eukaryota; kingdom Metazoa; phylum Arthropoda; class Insecta; order Diptera; family Tachinidae; genus Lypha; species Lypha dubia. The sequence goes on from OX371263.1 coordinate 60,990,168, forward strand.
GTCCGTTGTATCTTAGGTTGGTTTTTTTTATTTTTTTTTTTTTAATTATAAATTGCCTAAATAATTACAATTTTTGTTAAAAGGAAACGATGATTCCAGGATATGATTCGCAAATGGACAAAAATGATCTCAGACTACTGGCGAGACGGGATGGTTCACTGGACACTGTGGTCTCAGGACACACCAATTTATTATTGGAAACTCTGAGAACGATTTATGAAGATTCTGCGAAATGCAAAAAGAGACGACGGAACACATCCTTTGTGACTGTTTGGCAGTAACGCAGCCCAGATTTCTTGGAGGTATCTTACTGTCTCCAACTGAGACAACCGATTTTCAAAAGAATAAAAACTTAAATGGAACAAAACTGGAAGTAAGCCCAGCTGACACGAATATGGAATTTGGAAAATTGTTCAATAAATGAAATATGTAGGAATCTTAAAAAATTTAAAGAACCAAACTGCAAGCAAACCTGTTTAAATAAAACAGAAGCAATAAAAAATAATGTTAAAAATCGGTTCATATTTTAGCTGCACAGCTCGCCCCGATTCAAAAAAAAAAAAAAAAAATAAATGGAGCAAAACTGGAAGCAAACACTTTCAAATCAGAATGAAGAATTTTGAAAATCGGTTCATAAATTATAGAGTTATGCACACATTAAAAAAATACAACCTCAGTAATAGCATCCTACCTTTGGAGTCGGCGAAAAATGAGGGTCGTTCGTTCACTTCTGTGAATAAATATTTTAATCTCGCATAAGTTTTGTCAAAACCGGTTGCATAAAGCGTGCATAAAGTCCAAACAAAAACAGTGGTAGTCCCTTGTAATTATATATGTATGTATGTATGTATGTATGTATGTATGTATGTATGTATGTCTCTGCGGTCATCGCACAATTATTGTAGTTATCGTGAGAATACAACTTTATGATAAAAAAAGAAGGCAGTGCTACTCCCAAACAAAGTAAATATTCCTTTTCAATTACCTTTACTTGATCGTTTCTTTATCAAACTTTGCACACTTTAAATTCAAGGGACATTTCAACACAATGGGCAGTGCCACGCATATTTTGCAGCCTTCTGTTTTTTTGCTAGAATTGTTTTAATTTGAAAAATGTCGGGATCCATACACAACCACGAAATTTATCTTTCTCAAAAAAAAAAAAAAGTATTCGACATTTGCTATTCGATAACGTTGGCGGTGATTTAAAAAATTTTAGTTTCCACATTTTTTGCATTATTTATTATTTAATTTTCAAAATTTATTCTTAAATTATTTAAATAAATTACATTCGAATATGCTTTTTACGAATTTGTCGTCCATCAATTCTCAAACATGCTTTCAATGCAATCAATATTGTTTTATCTGGTATTACGATGATTTCTTTCTTGAATGTGAAAATTAATGGCATAAATAAAATATAAACATTTGCCGTCTGTCCGCACAATAAATCTAAATTATTTTCCTTTTTTTTTTCTTTCTTTTGAATTGTTACTTTTATTTGTTACTTAGCAATAAGAGATCGTTATACTTTTCAATTGGCAGACTGATTGCTGCTTGCTTGCTTATAGATAAAAGGTTCTATGGATACAGTGATGGGCAAAAGAAACAAACAGTTGCAAGTTGCAACTAATATGCGATATTTTTCTTATATTTTTGTAAATTTTTTCTTAAAAATATTAGAAACACTCATAGCATATCACATTAACTGAATAATCACTTTAGCCAACACCACCCTCATTGAAGCTTTTACTTGGATGGGCACTTAGAAAATTCATTTCTAAGCGGCCGAATCTCAACACATGAACATCCTTAAGTTTTAACTATAAAAATTGTAAAAGCTCAAAAAAATGTTTGCTGAAAATCATCAGAGAAAAAAAAGCGAATATTTAAAAATTTAGCGCAATGAGTTAGTGTAACTTTTTGACCACCACTGTTTAATGGCATCCTATTTTTATTACTATAAATAGGGGAAATTTGTTATGCAATTACGTACAAATCATTTATTTGTGTGAAAGCATTATTTAGTCAATGAGATTTTTTTAATTTTTTATAAGTTTGCTCGAGAAAATCAAATCAAATTAAATTAACTGCCTATTTCACTATGTCGAAAGAAAATTTCCATATGTTTTCATTCGTATAATTACATTTGAAGCAAAAACAAATTCTAAAATTTTGTTTTTGTATCAAATGTATTTGTACGAATGAAAATAAAATTCAAAATTCTTTCGACATCGTGAAATCGGCAGTAAATTTTATTTTTGTTTGAAATTTTTATGAAGGCTTAATGTACACTTTAATAAAAGTATATGTGAATAAGTACACACATACAAGTACAAAGATTAGGGTGGAGCTTCCATATATGAAGGGGAAAAAATTGATCCAAACAATTTAGAATACCTTCCAATACCAATATAAAAAGATTTTTTAAAAAGTTTAAATCGAAGTATATCAATATCAAGTATATGCATCTCGGCAACAACATAAAAGTAAAAATATAACGGGCTTTTTGTTTGTGTAAAATAAATTTACAATTGTCAAAAATAATTCAGTAGCAGAGCTGTAAAGGAATGATTCCTTTTTGAAAGAATCTACGAATCATAAACTCTTTTGAGATTTTTTTTAAAACATTCAAGAGTTTTTTAATAATGATCCTAATCCTAGTAAAACAGTGAATTAAAAATTTACTTTACTTTAAATCACCAGTAAATTCACTCAAAATTTAATTCAATTAATCTTTTTAGTGATGTGAATGCATGCGAGAATTTTTAATTCATAAGGCATGCATTCGTGTTTTAATTAATTTCACATTTTGTGTAAAATTAATCAATTAAACTTTTTGTAAATCATTTTGAATTAAATACCAAATTTTAATCATTCTTTTACAGCTCTGCTCAGCAGAACTTAAAGAAAATTGTGTTGCTTTGGTCTAAATGTTTATATGGTGCAAATCATCAGTAGACTTCAAAAGCTCTTAGCTTACTCACAAACTTTTTAAAATCATTTGAGAATTACAAAAGAATAAACAAGCGTAGAAATTTATCAAAATACTCGATATGAATCTACTTGTTTTTTTTTTATTGAAGTCTACTGATGACTTAGCAAAAGCTGCAATTAAATGCAGATACATATATTAGATATACTTAATACACCTACACATCAAAGGGAAACTTTTTTTAACATATTATTGGAAGAACATCTGAAGTAATAAATTTATTTAAAAAAATGTATACAAATGTAGATGTTTTTTTAATTTTTACCGACATGTCATATACTTCTCTCTCTCTCTCTCTCGCTATACCTCATCAGGAAGTTTACTTTAAGTTGGTCATTAATTTGGAAAATATAATAATAAAGTTTTTAAGACAAAAAGAAGCTTAAAATCGTGAAAATCGGAGGATAAAAAATAAAGTTATATATAAAATCGTTTTTGATCGAACTCGCGCCATTTTTTTTTTTTTTTTTTGTTATGAAAGTATGTTATGTCACGTGTTTAACTCGGTGGCCTACTTTATTATTATTTTTTAACGGTCGCCAAACTGATTTTTACGAACATGCACTCGATTTAAAAATACCGCCCAGTAGCCGAAATTCGACCTATTGATGCGTAACCGGGTCTGTTTCTAAACGGTTTAGGAAGAAAGTATATTGTGCATATCTAGAGAAAAATACGTCTTAAACCATATATTTTTCGTCAATAATGGTGGACAATAACATACTTGAAAGTCTATGACAAGAAATCGTATATATATACAAGGTTTTCCAATAAGAGTGATATGATTTCTTATTGTTAAGGAAATTCAAAACTTTTTTATTTAACCTGAAGTACAATCGATCCATTTAAGTTCTAAATAAAATGTCATTCAAATGGCCTCCACTACTTCTTCTGCAGGAACGAATTCGATGAACCCAATTTTTGAGCACTTTTTCCACTAAATCAAGTCGTATGTCATGAATGGCACGTTCAATATTGACTTTTAAAGCTTGAAGAGATTCTGGTTTATTTCGAAAGACTAATGACTTCAAATAACCCTACAAGAAATAGTCTAATGGTGTTAAATCACAACTTCTTGTAGGCCATTCAATATCACAATTTCTTGAAATAATCGAATTTCCAAACTTTTCTCGCAATAATTCAATTGTTGCATTTGCTGTATATATATATATATATATATATGCCCTTTATATATCCAAATATAAATAGAATTACATTTCTGAACACCATAAATACTTAGATAAAGTTCAGTGTGAACATAGGGCACTGCTGTGGGCACTGAAATAAATTCGTTGATTCAACGAATTATTCCATATTTTTTACCCAGGGTTTTGGTTGAGTGTGGCACGTAGCCCCGTCTTGTTGGAACCAAATGTTGTCAAGATCAACTTCTTCCAATTTCGGCCATAAAAAGTTGGTTATTACCGATCTATACCGCTCTCCATTGACAGTAACGGTGTTACCAGCTTCATTTCAAAAGTAGTACGGTCCGATGATTCCACCAGACCAAAAACTACACTAGAATCGATAGTTTTGTTTATTTACCGAACCACTTAGATGAAAGTGAGCCTAATCGGCGAAGATGATTTTCTTAAAAAAATCGTTATCGTTTTCAAGTAGTTCCAAGGCAAAATCAGCAAATTTACGAAGGTTACGGTGGTTTATGATGAAATTGTAAACACTACTAAATACAGGGTGTCTGGTGGCAAATTTATATTTTCAAACTTAAATAAAAATCGTAATAATTGACACAAAGTTATATTAAGAGCATTGAACGATAGAATTGAAATGCGAATTTTATTTTTTAAAGAGTATGTCATCCAGATGTCTTCCGTCGAGTTGAACACAGTGTTCAAAACGTAACCTTGTGTTCTGCGCCACACGCTGCAGTACACTTGGTCCAATTATCTCATGCGTGGATAAGGCACACCAAACACTTATCCTGGGGCAATGCAATGGTTTTTGATGTTTCAATCGATGGTTGCGGGTTCTTGGACAGCAGTAACGGCAGTTTTGCGTGTTGACGTAGCCGTTTAAGTAAGAATCATTACTCTTATAAAATGTCTCCATTGCGAACCCGCGATGCTCACTCGACAACTGCGACATCGTGACTGCCAAATCCGCACAATCGATTATTCCAATGGCACCACTTTTCGAAATAATCGTATTTAAAAATATAAATTTGATCCAGACACCCTGTACAATGAAAAACAAATCACAAATGGCCGAAACGTCACTTCAAAATCATATCATCCCTATTGGAAATAGCACTCGCCAGTGGTTGAACTTCTGATTATGTCTGCGCCAATAAAGAAAACAAATTACTTATTTATTTACTGTTAATTAATTGATTTCAAGTAATCCAGACGGTATGTGAATGGTGCCGAAAAGAATTTTGTTTAGTAATTTTAAAACATTACCAAGCGGTCGCTTTTTTTCATTCCATTTAAAAAGGAAAATCTATTAAATTTTAGACTGGTAGACTATTTCTAAGGTATTAATTCGAAAATTTAAACACTTCTGTATTTAGAGGACCACCCTAATACATTGACGAGTACATATTTAGTTCATTTGTTTCAAACTTCAGTTAATATTTTATTGTACAATAAAACTAGCAGCCAGCATATCGACCAACGTTTATGACTCTTCGTCGACGGGTGTGAAGTGACAAAAACGAAAGCTTTTGTAACAGAAAAATCAAATATTTATGAGAAAGAAAACATGAACAACAAGAAGTTGAACGATTACCGCTTTTATGGTTTAGGAAGGTGACAGAAAATATTTTACGATTATTGGGGGCGGCAGTTTAGCTTTCATCAATATATGTAATTCTAAATTAAATTTTAAAAAATTTTATTGAATAAAGTGTTTAAGACTGAATGACTTCCTGTATTTTTTTATAGTGTTAATATTTTCCAATAAATTACATTATTTTATTCATCTCTTGCAGAAAGTCCTTTTGAAGGATGATACGAGTCTTGCCAGTAACCCACACCGTCTAGTAGTATTAATTAACGAAATGTTTAGAGTTTTCTCAATTCATACTAGATGGCATCGAGAGCCCAAATAATGATATGCGCCCACTTTCGCCTCCTTATTTTTGTTATCCCAGGGAGGTATTTTTATGGACAACAATAAGACCAATAATTTTGCTTGCCGGGAAATTCAAATAGGAAATATTTCTTTAATATTAGTGGGGCAAATTGTACTCCCAAAAAAAACTAATTTGATGTAGGCTGCTCCAACAGCAAAATCTGAAGGCCGATAGGACGGGGGAAACAGCCACCCACATACAAAGTAATTATAAATATGCACATATCTGAGTGACTAAAATAGTAAATGTCTTAAAACTCGATTTGGGTTGTTCCTATAATAACAACATTTTCCAATCAAATCAAGGCGAATTCATAACAGGTAGTCTCGACAGCCTGGGTGATTATTTTCGCCTTAATTCATCCCTTGTATTTGTGCGCCAGTTACTTTATCAAATGATTTGTTGAAGTATTTTTCGCTATATTTTTGACAAAGTACACTCAACCAAAAAAGCAATTAAATTCAAGGAAAAAATTCGTCGATTTTTCACCCAAGAAACAGGTTCTTTGAATTCAACGTATGACAATCATTGGCTTGTTGAGTTCAACGTACAAGTTCGTTGAAGTTAAGAAACCATACGTTGATTTTTAACAATTTATTCCTTTATCCAACGTATTCATACAACAAAATCTACGTATGTTACTTAAAATCAAGAAACAGGTTCTTTGAATCCAAGTATTTGTTCATTGTGTTTAAATAAATGAACGAGTTTCTTAAAATCAACGTATTATATGTTAAATCAAAAAACTAGTTAATTGACAAGTCGAGCGAGCGACAGCAAGTCATTATCGTTCGCATAAGCGACCCACTAACTATCGATTTGTCGGTCGTCAAGCTTTACGTTGTTAACGTAATCCATTTACTCAAATTTATATATTTCCACATCAAAAGTTTCACATATCAAACGTTATATTGAAAAGAAAAAGTGCTGAAATGTGAAAAATGTTGCACTAAAAATGAAACTCTGTGCTACTTCAACTTGTTTATATTTTTATAAAGTGACAAACATTTTATAAATTAACAATAACAAATTTTTATGATTGTGAATTTGTGTTATTTTAGCAGCCTGAGCTTCTGCAGCATTTGCAATTCTCTTTGCAGCTTCAGCAATTGCTTTCGTAGCTTCAACCAACTTGATTGTAGCATTCGACTGCTCTTTTGCTACAGCAGCTGTCTGTTCCCCAACTTTTATCTGGCGGCGAATGAGGCTGTTTTGGTCCTCCGTTGTGTTTCCCCGTTTTGTTGAGGACGAACACAAGGGAACATCGATGTCCTCCCGCCGTCTTTTTCGATGTTGCAATTGAGACGAATGCTCAGCTGATTCTTCATTTAGCTGCTGCACGTTTTTAATTTGTCTAGAGGGTGGTGTATATATTAACGGTGTGAAGCAGCTTACTATTGGAGCAATTGTTGTTTTCGAACTTGTTTTTGTCACAAATCCAAAAACCTTGCCACTAGGTACTGCGGCTTTGGACACAAACAACGTTCGATCAATAATTTGTTCCAATTCCGAAAGTTGATTCTGAAATTGCATTAGATTTAAAAGATTTTTTTTTTATTTTTATGAAAATCTTCACCTTTTTCCACTTAGCAATTGTACGCACAGGTGGTCCATGGGAATTCAATTTATTTGTTAACAGAATCCACTACTCCTCCATAGACATCTTATTACTCCCAAACACGCAAGATCCTCTAGCGAGTTCCGGATTTGCCTCCCTATGCTCAACAAGCACCTGCAACTGCTGCAAACTTGATTTTTTTATGCTAAAAAAATACACATACATACATTTATATGTAAGTTATTAATTAATAAAAATAACTTTATTACATATTACAATACTTACCACTTATTTTCCATTTCAAAAACTATTTTTATTTAAAAATACTATAAAATTGAATTTGTCGACAACAAAACTTTCATGACTGATTTTGACAGTTGTTGTCGCACAATATTTCACAGTGGGTGCCGAATTTGCATGAAAATGCTTACGTTATCGCTCGCTTTCATTGTCGATCGACTTGTCGTGCTGAAAACTTTTAGTGGGGCGCAAAACAGCTTTTTATCGTTCTAAAAGCAAGCGAGCGATATCGATCGAAATCAAGGGTTAGGCTGTTAGTTTCAAGGAATATTTTACTGAAACAACGTATAATACGTTGAATTTCAAAGAATTTAGTTCAAGGAACCTACAGCAAAATCAGAAAATGGAAGGACGAGCGAGACTTGTACCTCCATACAAATTATTTATAAATATTTACACATCTGCACATGTGGGTTTCGCCTGAAATATAATACATTTTCCAGGGAAATTTTAAAGCGATAGGAGGGGAAATGGGTGCCACCATACAAAGAAGGATTGATCATTACATGGCTACCCCTCGTCTGGACCGACAATCAAAATAATTTTTTGTTTCAAAGGCTTTGCTGGCGGTTTCCATTTTATTCTGCTTACTTTGGCCTTTGTATTAATTTTTTTTTGCTACAGTTATGAACTGTTTACAGAATATTAGAAAGATTCAGATTAAAAAAACTCCAATTGTCAAAAAAAGAAGTATCAAAAGTAGTATGTACATACATAATTTATAATGTTAGTTTTATTTTGTGGAAGGGAACGGGGGGAGGCGGTTAGTATTTTGTATAAATATGACTTGGGCCACAGCTCTCATTAATTACAACAAAAATAACCCCCAGATCAATATTTTAGATTTTTTTTTTCAAAAGCCATTAGAAATTATTGTTTCATTTCAGTAAATGTTTATTTAATTTTTTTTATTAAACCTCTACAATTTGTGCCCTTAACGGATGACAGACAATGTGCACAAGAGCCCTTATAAAACAAAAACAATGAGCTAATTGTTATAACAATTTTCATTTATTTTTTGTTTTTTTTTTTTTTTTTTTTTTGAAGATGACCCTGCATGGGAAACTTTTCTTTCTCAAATAATACGAAAATTGCAGCCCTCATTACATCAGAGCGCATTAACTGTTAACAATTAATTAATTATATTTAATTGGAAAATGCAGTAGAGAAAAAAAGTCAATAAACTTCTTTGGCCCCAAATAGCAAACAAAAAAACAAAATGAGTACGCGAACAGTAGAAATATTTTTACGACTTTTATTGTTTTTTTTTTAACTTCGTAGAGTTATTTTTGATTGATAAATATCTAAAGAGTTACTTCTTCATTTTATTTTATTGTTTTAAGCACTTTAAAGTTTTATGTTCCAAGGGTCTGTTCTATTATTCTTATACTTCTTTGTAGAAAGTTATATGCATTTAATAGATACATAAATACAATAACTTAATCATTTACATTCGGCCGAAGCAAGAAGTAAAATAAAAGAAAAAACAAAACGTTTTATCGGTAAAAAAACTAAGTGTTCAAAGAATTTAAAACAAATGCCTGCCTGACTGACTGACTGGTTCATTATTAAGCCACGACATTTGAAACTGTTGGTCTCAAATTACCTGGCAACAATAGAAAAAAGCAACATATAATATAAAAAAAAATAAAACTCGTTAGAAGCCAGCGTGTTCTTACATTCATACGTTTTGATTTTTTTAACAATTAAAATTTTTTTTTAATTCTTAGTGCACAATGGGGTAAGAGCCATTTTTTAAGCTATTGCATAGCTTCTATCGCGGGCTTTGAGGCGACCGAATCAAATTTTGAAAAGTTTGTTTCTTAAGTCTTTTGTTTATAAAACGAAAAAACCTGGAATTTGTTTATGACACGAAAAAACCTCACACTAAGTTTGTTTCTCAAGTCTTTTGTTTTTTGAAGTGAATACTTCTTTTTTGTATAGTCTATGTATGATGACTACACAGTGTTGCCGCTTTGGAAAATTTTTTAAATTCCCAGTGTTGCCACTTTTCCAGGGAAATTTCCCGGGATTTCTGGGATTTTGAGGATATTTTTGTCAAAGTTTTTGGGAATTCCCGTCCCGTGTTGCCACTTTTTCCCGGGAAATTTTCCGTTATTTCTTGGTTTTTGAGGGGATTTTTATATATGTATGTATATAAAAGAAAGTCGTGTTAGTTACATTGTTTATAACTCAAGAACGGCTGAACTGATTTGGCTGAAAATTGGTGGGCAGGTAGCTTAGAACCAGGAAAAGGACATAGGATACTAAGGTAAGGCACTTTTTACCTGGGGGACTAGGGTGCCTCTTCTTTGTATGGGGCACTTCCAGTATAGCTAGAAAGCTGAAATTGCATAAGTTGATAAAAAATGCTATGCAATAGCTTTAGCGCGGCAGTCCCCCTTCTTTTTGTTATAAATATCCTCACATATTCCTGTCCAGAGAGAAAAGATTTATAATGGCGATTTTAATTTCTTTTGTTTAATTAATTAAAATCGAGATTTAAACATTTTTACACTTACATGGTTTTACATTTCAGTTTACGATATGTAATTTTTATCTATGTGATTTCATTTTTAAGAATTAAGGAAAGTTGTTAATTAATTTTATAATTTATATAAAAATACAAAATCAAAATTGGATATTTCCATCCCTGGCCCCCATGTCGAGCTAAACAGAAAGTGTTAAAAAAGTCAGTCATCATAATCAAATTCTTTCTCAAACTTTAACTAATTTCAATTTAATTTTGAATTTATTTGTTTTGTTTGAAGGTAGGGTGGTAGGTAGCATTTCGTTAAGATTCTACTCGGATAATAGAGGCGTAGCAGTGTTATTTTTTATTATATGGAAAATGTTTAACATTTCATTTTTAAACTAAAACTATTTTAAAATATTAGATTTGCTATAAATAATATATGTTCATATGTACGTATGAATGTTTGTGTTTCATCATTTACACCCCTTCTCCCAGTTATTTATACACGCCCATGTTTCGTAATAAAACACCAACTTGAAATATCAATCACCATAAAATAATAACCATTTCTTGTGGTGTATTGAAGCCCTTTTACTTTTATTAAAACTTTTTGTTACAAATACAAATGGCACGAGTCTACACATAAATGATTTTCCAAACTACTCACCCTTAAGTTATAAGTTAAAAAGGAATAAATATTTCATTCTCATTGTCAAACATCGAATGAATTCAGCCAACAAACAAACATTAAACCACACATATGAATAAATGAAGGACAGACAGACAGCCAGACGGACGGACGGACAGATATAGCAAAAATTAAAGAAAAATAATTCATTTTTGTTTAGATTCTAAATCATCTTCTTCACATATTTTGTAACCGTTCGTTCGTTCACATCGTTTTCACTCATTTAACCATCCGTTCACAGCCAAAATAAATTATAAAAATCCAATATATCAAAAGCAGGGTTTCACAAAAAAAAAAGGAAGGAACAAATAATGAATAAAATCCATATGTCCTGTCAAAGTGGTGGTTTAAAAATTACAACAACACATGCGAGTGCTGTGGTGAAGCCAGTTTAGGCCCTATTTCGGAATTGCTTTTATAGGGTGACCGAATGGTATGTACTTTTCCGCGAAAAATGCTATTAAATTTTATTAAGTAGTCTGCTGTACGGCTGGAAGTTTAGGATCGCTTTCTAATCTTTTCTGTTTCTTTAGACTAAATTAGCTATTTTGAAGTTTTGACTACCCGAAAAGATAGCTCGATACTCGGAGCAAAAGACTTCCGAAAGACGTATGTGAATATTTATTGAAATCGGGGGAATAATATACAATACCGCAAGTGATCTTTCCCCAATTAATGATCCAAGGGCTGCAACTAACTTTCGTCATAACATGACGTCTCGTAGTTTGCCGATCAATTTCCGAAAATCTTATCTTGTCAGTTCGTTGTGTTAACTTCTTGTAGTTGAGCAATCGAAAGTTAAAAAAAAATAATTTCGACATATTTCACAGCTCATAATAGTTAAACCGATCAAGAGAAAAAGTATTAATTTTAGATGATCATAGCACGTGTTAGTCGTAATTAGAAGATCGAAATATGAAAACTGTATATTTAAGGATCGTAGTATATGTTTACTTGTAGTAGTTGGGCCATCAAAAGCTAGACAATTAATTTCAACGAATTTCATAACTAATAATAGTTAAACCGATCAAGAGAAAAATGTATTAATCTTAGATGATCGTAATACAGTGAAACTTCAACATAACGAATTCCAAGGGGATCCGAAAATACTTCGTTACAGCTATTGATTCGCTATAAATATAATCAGTAAAGCCTTAATATAAGGAAATTTGAACAAATTTAAAAAAAATTCGTTATCACTATAGTTTTCTTTATTCAAATTCTATTTAACATGAGAATGCTAATAAAAGCTTATATTTCACGAATTAAATACAAATCAAAACACATTTTTGTTATTCAGTTATTTTTTTTAAGTTTTAATAAAATATTGTGTCAAGATTTAAGTCAATATTTCTAATGCATTAAATTTGAACACACATTTAAAATTCCTCCTTTTGATAACGGGACTTTACCATTTTGCTTAAAATTTTATTTTTACTTCGTTGTGTAGAGGCTTTACAAATGCACTTGTACATACATTTAGACTTGGCTGTTTTTATAACGGGACTTTAACGTATAGGCTTTATAGTGATTTCGTTATATTGAGGCATTTGAATGAATATTTCGCTATATAGAAGCTTTTTTGCTCAGAATTTGTTCGTTATAGCTATAGTGTATTTTGTATGCAAAAAACTTTGCAATAAAAGAGGTTTTCTCAAGGGACTCAATAAAACATAAGTTATATTGAGTTTTTCGTTATATCGAAGTTTCACTATATTGGGTAGCCATAGTTAGACAATCGGTAGCTAAAAAATCTTGTCGGATCATAGTACATATTTACTTATCGTAGTTAGGCTCTTGACATACAATTTCACAACTAGTAGATAGTAATTAACCGATTACGACACCAATTCTTTATTTTTGCTGATCGAAGTATTTATTTGTCGTAGATAGACGATCACGAGCAGAAAAATTTCTTCCGATTGTCGAATTGACCTCGATTAGTTACTTAACGATCCGTTTCCGAAGTAATTATAGTGTAGAACTGTAGCATTTTCTTGCCATACTTAGAAGATCGGGACGTTTTCAATGCCATCTTATCTCGATCCTATTACATCGTACATAATTTTAATATTATTATTCACCATCCATGAATAATTTCATCAGACTTGAATAAATTATTTACATAAAATGTAAGGAACATACTATGTGTGTTTTATGCATTTATAGATCTGGCAACCAATTAATTTGACAGATAAGGAATAGTTTAATGTTAACGTTGCGAACAATAAGTCAAAATATATCGAAATGCTTTGTAGTTTATGTTGTTTTGGCCAATTTTGTGTTATTGATTATTAATATTCAGCTATTAAGGCCTAAAGGCCCAACCATAATATGCATAAGCTGGCTTAAGCTAATGTCAAAATTGAACGAAAAGTCTGTCAAATGCTTAAGGAAATTTGCAGAGACTTTTAGGTGGCTATAATGTACTTATGCGACTTAAGATTTAAGTAGTCATAGTTGCACACATATGTAGCATAAATAATTTTTCGAAAAATTTGTATCTTCTTATTTATCCTAAACAAATTGAGTCTTGTACTCAAATGTATATAAAACGATTGTAATTAAAAAAAATATGCTAAATTCTTATTTTTAGAGCTAAAGATCAATGTATTTTATAAAAATTAAGAATTGTTTTTTATTCCGATATTTCGCTACCAACAATGGGTAGCCTCTTCAGGGATTTAAATTATGTTTTTTCTTTAAAAAAATTGTGACAAATTCGTATAAAACAAATATTTTACAATTGTTTGAAAATTAAAAATTTTTTGAATACATATCTTAAGGGTTCAATATAAAAATTATTTTTGTCATTATATGAAAAGTAGAAAATAACAAACATGTATAAGAAAAATAAAGTTTTAGAACAACATATTTTTAGGCATTCTAATAACAATCATATAACATATAAATTTAACATAACTGTATTTTGAACATTAATTCCTACTTTTATTGACTAAATATCTATAGTTCTGAGCTACATTTGCTGTATCAGTTTTGTAATTAATTCGTTGTTTAGAAGGGACTTTTATGATCTGTAACATTTCTAGCATAAGTCTACGTCTATAATTATTTTCTCTATTTAATATCAATGTAAAACTGATACAGCAAATGTAGCTCAGAACTATAGATATTTAGTCAATAAAAGTAGGAATTAATGTTCAAAATACAGTTATGTTAAATTTATATGTTATATGATTGTTATTAGAATGCCTAAAAATATGTTGTTCTAAAACTTTATTTTTCTTATACATGTTTGTTATTTTCTACTTTTCATATAATGACAAAAATAATTTTTATATTAGAACCCTTAAGATATGTATTCAAAAATTTTTCATTTTCAAACAATTGTAAAATATTTGTTTTATACGAATTTGTCACAATTTTTTTAAAGAAAAAACATAATTTAAATCCCTGAAGAGGCTACCCATTGTTGGTAGCGAAATATCGGAATAAAAAACAATTCTTAATTTTTATAAAATACATTGATCTTTAGCTCTAAAAATAAGAATTTAACTGCCTGTTTTTAGAAAATGAAAACAAAATTGTGAGTGAGAATTTATATTGAAAACAACAATAAAATACGAAAATTTGTTTTTGTTTTCAATATAAATTCTCACTCACTATTTTGTTTTCATTTTCTAAAAACTGGCAGTAAATCTTTAAAAAAGATCAAAGGAAAATAAGAAGAAAAAAAAAATATGCTAAAATATACGTATGTATATTATTATTTTTACTAATAATAAGAAAAGATACAACCGAAATTATGTACTTTGTAGTATTTATTTTATTTAAGGACAAAAGTACTAAAATATACATTAGTGGAAATAAAATATGTTAAATAAAATACATATATGAAATGTCACTTTCGTGTACAGACACTTCTTTTCTTCCACATTTTCTATTAAATTTTATATGTAAACTATTTCGTCTTCTTTTTCCATTTTCAAAATTAATTTATTTTTACGTACAAACATACATATGTATGTATGTATTAGTAGAAAAGCTGATTCCGTACGGAATGTGCGTTCAGTTTCGCACTTTGCTTAAGCAAATGACGTTTCATAAAACTTAACGAAAATTTTACTTAAGTTCATTATAGTTGCCACATACGATTTACATGTATTCGCACAGTTGCTTAAGCTGACTTAAGCTAGGTTATGCATATTATAGTTGGGCCTTAACGCAGTTTATGACAATAAAAAACTTTTTTTTTCATATTTACCCAACGTTTCGTCAATTTTATGTAGACTTTTTCAATGCTTTTGTTTTCGTTACTATTTGTACAGGCTAAAGTTCATAAATGTTTATAATCAGAGAAATATTAAGTAGACATTGTTACCACATTTCGAGCAACAAAGGAAAAATTTAATATTTATACATCCCTTTTGTTTTCATTTGGCAACTTTGTAAAATAACATCACATTTTACGCCACCATTTTGTCATAAGCCGTGCCCATCTCACAAATTCGTTCGTATCATATTAGTTTTTTTTTCAATTTTATATAATTTTTTCATTTAGATTTTTACATTTTTCTGTACAGTTAAGTGGTTCCTTTTCATTGTCACTTGAACATGTGTTAAAAATTTTAAATTTCATTTGATATGTTTTATTTACATTCATGACACCCTGCCTCTGACTTCGCTTCGGTCGTACTTATCCTGATGAGTGGCATCTGTATTGAAAAATAGGATCTAAAAAGAACGTAGCATATACATACTTATGTGCGTGTGTGCACGTGTGTAGTGGATAATGCGTCAAATTGCG
The DNA here is from genome assembly GCA_947311025.1 of Lypha dubia. Lineage (NCBI taxonomy): Eukaryota > Metazoa > Arthropoda > Insecta > Diptera > Tachinidae > Lypha > Lypha dubia. The sequence goes on from OX371263.1 coordinate 61,006,047, forward strand.
TACAATTTTTAAATTAATCATTCGAACATGAGTTTTATACACATTTTCCCTCATTTCAATATGAAATTTTTGGAATTTCAATTAGTTCTTTTCGGGAAAATTATTTCTGTCACGCCAGGCTTATTGAGTGATAATTGTAAATAAATTTGGAAATATTAAATTCGTATTAATTTGTTGTTGAAGGAGTGTTTTTTAAAAACTTATTTGTTTGTAACAATTTTAACAAAAGCACTTTTGTAAACAAATATGAAAAGAAGAAAACTTAAACACTTCTAAACATATACATATATGTATGTACATATATACATATGAACGTACATACATAGTAGGTTAGGTTAGGTTGAATGGGGACGAATTTATTTGGAGGATTAGTGGGTCTGAAATTGTGCTCAATTTTTATTGTTTTATTTTCAAAAGTATTTAAGAAACAAAAGTGGTCCGATGACGGGATCGTGGTTGATCTCGAAATTATCATCATGGTGCTGCTCACTTCAACCCTTGTTTCCGCAAAAACTATCTTCGTATTTTCAGTTATTATATACTCTGAATGCTCAATTCTGATAAAATAGTTTAATAAGAAATTCAATTACGAATGTTTTCCCGGAAGAACAGGAAAATTTCACATTAAAGAAAAAAATCTTTCGATTTATCCTAATGTAAAATTGATTACGATGAAATTTAAATCAATGACGAGTCCAAAACATCCATAAAAAAACTTTTGCCACGCCTTAAAATATGAAAGCCTCTTTTTAGTTTATTTTATATCGCGTTACTATTTTAAGTTCAATCGGAATATATTGAATATCATTGATAATAGATTCGTTACAGCTTCCATATAGTTTTTGATGGTTTTTTAATAGGATGTCATATTATAAATATAACTTTTGATATTTCGTATTCTTCTCCGCCAATTTATAAGTGACAAAAAGAACGCTTCTAATATTATATTCTCACTCGATTGAAGGCAATATTTTCAGTTAGTATTTCGAGCATTACAAGTGAGAAATGTTTTGTTCTTCTGAGCCAACATAAATGATACTATTAATAAAAAATAAATCAAGTTTTTTCTATCTTTATATAGCACTCATATATCACAATTTAATACGAAAATGCATAAAAGAATGAAATTATCAATCATTAATAGAGAACAACAAAGAGAAACATAACCAAGAAATGTGAGAAATATTGGTGCCATTAAAGTGTCACTTTAATGAAGTTAAATTAATTTTATTGATGAAAATGACAGTTATAAAGTCAATGAACGGAAAATCAATTTGAACAAAATAAAAATTCATCTCCACAATAACAATAAAAGAGAAGAATATTTTTCTAATGAAAATATAAAAGCACCACCCAAATTTTGTGTTAAAATGAAACAGATGCTTCTGGTTAGAGAAAAATTAAATAATTAACAAAAATGCTGGTATTTTAGAAAATTCTTGAAACACCATCTACATACATAAATTATAAAGACAAGTAGGGGAAGAATTAAAAATTTAATACTGTTTGAAATGTTGAAATGATGAAAAGAATCTACAATAAACAGTCATACACTCGTATGTGTAAAGTGATCAATTTTTGCTTTGGAATTTCTCGTGAAATTTAAAGAAATAAAATTTGTGCTTCGATAAGAATGAAATTGTTTACTTTTAATGAAATCTCTTGGGAGAAAATAATAATAAAAAAAAAAAACTTAACATTGTCAACACCTTCGTTACAAAAAAAGGTATATAAGGTCGAGTAGTAATATTTCTGCAATTTACAATTTAAAGGGCTCTGCTTAACACTCAAACTAGACAAGCCCAAGCGTAGCTGATCTTTCATCTTTCTATTTGTCAAACTCCATGCAACAGCAAGATAATCAATATCTTTTTATGTGTGGGCACAAATTATACATATGTACATATTTATAACAGATTTGCCTCGATTCGTGTGACAGATTTTTGGCAAGTCGTGCGATTTGTACAATTTTATGAAAATTTTCATAAAATGATAGCTTTCATGCGATCAGAGAATATTAACTGAGAATAATAACTTTGTCTTTTTATTCGTAACAATTTATACATACATACATAATTTTTTTCTAATATAAATAAATCAAACAGATTTTTTGGCATCAGATTTGTATGATAGTATGGTGGCACTTACAACACCATTTTGAAACGATTTTTTAAAGTCGGTCAAATTTTTGTAAGATTTTCCTGTGAATGAATCGTATGATTGTGTAGGATAGTGTAGCACGGCCTTAACCAAATATTCTAAGAACATTGGGTGCGTTCAGCAGACACAGTTTGCTACACAACTGTTGCTCAACAATCTGCTGGACGCTCTGATTACTGAGCGATGAGTGCTCACTGTTTTTGGTAGCACAGAAAAATTGCGATACATTTAATCAAATTACGATATTTCAGTTCAGTTTGACTTTTGAATCAAATTTCATAATATATGTACATATGTACATAATTTTAAATTTTAACTCATTCAAATTCACAAATAAATATTATGAAATTTTTTTACATAATAAAATTCAATAATTTTTATTGAAAAGTAAAATTTTTTGATATTTTTGAGAAAAAAAAGTGAGCAGACCAGACCGTTCAGAAAAATTAATCAAATCAAAAGTTGCTACAACTAAACTGTTTAGTAGCAGGTTTTCCTGCTGATCGCGCCCATTGATTGCATTGTATGTATGTATTTTTGTTTAAACAATAAAAGACAAATAGCAGAAATAAATGCAGTAGCATGCCTATTCATTCACAAACACCGGATGTAGCATTGAAATACATATGTATTTGAATCATGCTCGTTTAAAAGAAAACAAACATTTCACGTACTTCTCTGTGACTGTATTTGCTTTTGTGACACACGCATGGAATTTTCTCGTTTTTTTTTTTGTTATTAATACTGGTTTTATGGTATTTCTTTTATTGTTTACAAAATCCTTATAATTCACTAGGATGCTTTCCTGAGGACAATGTCGTACGAATAATTGTGTATGTGGGGGTTTACAAAACATGCACAGTAGTCAATTTCACTAAGAACTTCTAATCTCAGAAGAAAGTTTGGCTGACTTCCAAAACGTTCGTATACAAAGTTTGTATACAGTATTGCTACTGTATTTAAATCACATACATATGTATGCAAAGTTCCGAAACAATGCAACAACTGTAAAACCCATGCCTTGTTTGCTTTCTTACTGCGTTAAAAATACTTGGCGGCAGCGTTTTGAAATGGTATGCATTGTATAATTATTGTACTGCGGCGTTATGAAATGTGATGCTTTGTTCAAACACACAGCAATTGACGTTTTGGAAGTCAGCCTTTATTTTCAGATTCCTGATAGCCAGTCATCAGTCAGAATTGTAACATCGGTGTTATAATAAATGCAACCAATAAATCGAAAATTGACAATGATCTGATGACAAACGTTATCATAAAATTTTGTCATTATTTTAGTGTCATCTATGTTATGACTGCAACTAAGTAGTACATTGAATTGGTGGCACATTTTGTACAGCATTAACACGAAATCACGACAATTGCAATTACTTAGTTGAATATTCTTTCACTTTAATCAATTCGTTAGAGGCATTTGAAAGTTTATTTGTTTAATGTGAAAGAAAATAATGCTCCAGTAAACAGGACATGAAAAATAGTGAATTTGCTAACAATCAAAAGCTAAAAAACAATCTTTTTTAATAAAAACTTTCATTAAAATTTTCTTTTATTTCTTGGATTGTTGGAAAATTATATGTATTTAATTATTTTTAATCATTTCATTGATGACACATTATTTATCCCAGCAAAAACTACTGCTTCGGCCGAAGCAGGTTTGTAAGGGAGAGATGCTTGCTTGTTGTTGTTGCGCTTACTGCTCCGAAATTTATAATTAGTGTCAAATTTATGATTGTTGTCAAATGTGTCATCAATGAAAATCTGGTAACAATGACAATCTGTCATCAAAGACAATATGTCATATATGACAATCTGTAATTGGGGTGTCGGTGTGGCTTGACTTAGGCAAGCATTACTACTTATAGTAAAAATAGTCCGAAGGTTGTCATGTCAGTTCGATTCCGGCCAGAGATCCTGAGTGTTTTCTGCAAATTTTTTGTTAGCAAAAATAAATTGTTTTTGTTTTAAAAAATTTTGTTTGAAATTTGCTGAATTAAGCAGTTGTAACGAAAACATATATGTTAATTGAAACGCCCTACTGTGTTATGCAACGAAATGCTTGTCTGTTTAATTTCAACACGCTGAAGGAAATCACTATTTGTGTTGAGCATTTGAAAATTTATTTCGGCAAAATGAAATCTTAATGTTGTAATTTAATCAATCATCAAAAAAATAAATTATACTCATAACAATATTCACGTGCACGTAGCGACGAACATAAAAGTTTTATTGTTTAAATTTTCTAAACAGTGAAACACAAAAAATTTCAGAAATCACACAGCAGTTGTTAAATACTTATTACGCATGAGAACTCAACTAAATTTCGTACACGTATTATGAATGTGGTTGCGAAACTTGGCTTAGAATCTCTATGAATTGATAAAACCATTTCAAATAAACGTCAATTCCATTAAAATCTTAATTAAAGTTTAATTTTGTTGCTAAACAGTTGATTGAAAAGAAATTTTACTATTATTTTTCGGAAAATTATGTTGCATACTTTGTGCGTGCCATTCGAAGTTTTTTTTTTTTGAAGTTAATATTGTATGTGTGTGTTTGTTTCAACAAGTTATATATGTCCTGTGGACACTTGATCACTGCAATATGAAATTTAATTTTACACGAATTTTGAGCGATCATATCTCGAAAAAGGCGTATTGAGGGATTATTAAATATTTCCGATATCAAGGCCATATTCTTCTCTCAATATTTAAATAAGGTATGTAAAAGATAGACATTATGATTTTTTCTACTTATTGTTTTAAAAAAATCTGATTTTTACTTAAAATAAATAAAAGTTTTTTTACAGTAAATTTGAATAAGGAAAAATTAATTCCTTGTTTACAACAATAATGATTATAGTAAAATTACAAAATTTAGTTATGGGTGCAGCCTTTTTTATTGGCAACAATTTTAAAAACTTCTTGCGTTTCGAGCGCTAAAAATTTTCGATAATCTCGGAGTGTTTTTGGGCACATTTTTATTTTTCACTCATTTGTACCAATTGTAAATTGCTTGCCAAGGTTACAAAACTTTACTCAAAAATGGCATTATCAACAATAATCCTCCTAATTATTTCGTAAGCGAAAATTATACAATACTCGTACATAATTATTTAAATATTACAATTTATATAAAAACTACAGTTAATTACCTTTCCAACGATATATAATAGTACTTTGCATTTTAAATGACCTTAAATAATACATTTTTAGTGTTACATTTGTAATAGTGCCTACTATGCGCTTCTCAAAAGTCCTTATAAGGTATGCATTATGATAGAACATTATGTTGCATACTTTGTGCGTGCCATTCGAAGTTAATATTGTATGTGTGTGTTACTTTTAATAAGTTGCATATGTATGTCCTGTAGACACTTAATCACTGAAATATGAAATCTAATTTTACACGAATTTTGAGCGATCATATCTCGAAAAACATGTATTGAGGACTTATTAAATATTTCCGATATCAAGAATTTAGCCGATAAGAATTTATAAGGTAAGTAAAAGATAGACAATATGATGATCTGTATTTAAATTTTATTTTTATTCATTAATTTTAAGGAAACCTCTATTTTAGACTAAATCTTTGTTTAGTTAAATTTTCAATTTATTTTAATAATGGGCACTGCAACTATTTAGAAATTAATTAAAAAAATTCTGCTACTCATTGAAAGCTAAAGTGATTAGTGATTTTAATCTCAGGGGATTTTTTTACGTCCTTTTAAATCTCGTTTGTATCAAATTAATTTTCGCTGTCGTTCACTTTCACGGCCAAGTAATTCTCAATTATTTACCAATATATTCAGATTGCGAGAATATGGATGATAATTTAAATGTTCTACATATTGCATATGATTTACAAAATTGTTGTGCTGTTGGTAGGACTACGTTATGGTTCTAACTAAGCTTTTGAATTGTGTACTGTTTCCTTTTAATATAATTTTTTACGATGTTGCAGTAATTTTTTTTTTTTTCAATTTTAAATATTAAGTCACCAACCATTATTAGAAATAACGTCGACCATGTGTATAAACTTTTTGTGAAATTTTAATTCGAGAATGGCGAAAACAATGGCGTATAAAAGTTAGCGAGGGAAAATGAGTACATGTTGACGTTGGCAGACTATACCGCAACACAATGATGTAAAATATCTCGTTGTCTATCTTGATCTCCGTTTAACATGAAAACCGCACATAGACGTAAAGCTGATCCAAATGATATTAAAAGACGCTCAAATGAATTGGCGTATTGGAAAAAACTATACACTAATGGTGTTATCTTTTCTACAAAAAAAAAAATGGTACATCTCCACGCAGAAAGTGTACCTTGGAGTTCGTTTCTTAAAATTGTTTTGCTCTCTAATAGGGTGGTGTGTTTGATTCTAAAAAAAATCGCCCTCACTAATGGTGGAAGGCATTGCAATTTTTGTCCCGTAAAAATCGACAGTGTTGATAGTGCCCCGTAAAACTTAGCTGTCAGCTGTTAAAAACAGAGCGTTCCACTTTTTCATAAGTTGTGTTTTGTTCTAGTGAAATAACAAGTTGGATTATTACAGGGTTTGCAAGACTTTTTATACATGTACCTTTCAGCAAGGTGCCATTTTGTGTGTAGAAAAGAAAACACCATAAGTCTTATATTATACAATGCAACCTAAAACCAATATGGTCCATTGGAATCCTGTTATGGGGCACTGCCGCAGCAGCTGCGATTGTGGAAGAAACTCCCAAGGGGACAAAACAAAATTCTTCGTACAGTTACAAGAGCCCTCTGGTATGTCAGAAATCAGCGAATTCATAAATATCTAGATGTTTCGTTGGTGAAGACTGTGTTTTCAAAACAAACACGTGACCAAATATAAATATTAAAAAAAAAAAACTTGAGTTGCACCCAAATTCACTTGTGTGCAATATTTTAAATTATAGTGGCCATACTCGGCTGAGAAGGAGGAATACTCTTATATATTTAACATTTTTAGATTTAAGATTTGAATACTTATTGATATTTAAATTTATAAAAACGCTCACATTTTTTTTTGTGATTCGCGATGTCTATACGATCGCTTATAGATCAAAGTTCGATAGGTAACTCACTTAGTTTTCGATGTAAGCTGGAAAACAAAAACCCGATACAAAAAAATGCGTTAGGGCTTTTCTCTATTAAGGCAACGATATGTACATATGTACATACATACGTACATTTTATTTTCACTTTATATAATATTCTTTTTAGTGAGTCGGTCATTTTTAGTAGAAGAATTAGTTTTAAGTTTTCTAAAATGTGCGTGTTTTTTCTAATCTGTTTGTTTTTTTTTTTATTCCGATAGATTTTTTTTTAATTCGGACGTCTGCTTGTATGTGTCCTGACATCAATTTAGGTCACGTTTACATTTTATTTTTTTATGCGTGTTGTGATTTCAAATAATCCCACTCCCTGTGTCCTGGAATGTCATTTACATGTAAATATTACGAGGTAATATTTAATTTAAGGATTTATGTATGCCATGCCGTCTGCTCCCATTTGTTATGGGTCATTTTAAAATAATTTAGATTTTGTTTGTTTGTTTGTGGTTTCACAAATCCAAGGAGATAGGATGACATACATACATATACATATGTAAATATATTTATGTAATTTATGTAACATATAGACATAAACAATTTCTGAAATTAATTAAATGCAATAAGAAAATTTTTTTCACTAATGCTAATGAATGGTACTCTTAGGCGGGTACCCCAAACATCCTAGAATTGTTTTAATGTTATTAAAAGATTTTTTAAAATTTTTTTTGTTTGTTTGATCGGTTTTGTTTGCAGTTTAATCCCATTAATTTTTTTTTTAAATCGGCGACATAAATTATCCAATTGTGGACCGATTTTCATAATTTGGTGGTGTTTGAACGAAATTGTTCGTAGTTTGATAACATATTTTTTTTGCCCCCTTGATATTCTCGAATAGCTCTTGTATTTATGGATCGATGACATTTCGTTGCGGCTGCGTCCCATATTTTCAATTAATACCAAGCTATGCCTTCATCGGTTAAGCTATCCAACAAGAATTAATACAATACCACACTAATGTATACATTAGATTAATTAAAGATGATGATGACTTGTCTGACCAGGGAGCGAACCCATGCCCTAAGTCATAGTTTGCTTCAGCCAAGACCATCCTTAAATTATGGACCAATTTTGAAAGTGTACTCTTGCAGTTTGGTCCCATAGAAATGCTTAAAGTAATCGATTAATAAATAAATCCGCTACTTCTGGTGCGATTTTTTTTTTATTTCAGAAAGTAAAGAATGGGCTAATTTGAGGTTAGTAAGTTAATTTGCTTAAAAACTCACTTTTTTGGACAAATTCAGTTTTATTGATACCAATGTAAAGTACACTCAACCAAAAAAAGCAATCAAATTCAAGGAAAAAATTCGTTGAATCAATGAATTATTTTTTACCCAAGGAACAGGTTCTTTGAATTCGACGTATGGCAATCATTGGCTTGTTGTATTCAACGTACCAGTTCGTTGAAGTTAAGAAACCATACGTTAAAACCGTACGTTGATTTTTAACAATTTATTCCTTGATCCAACGTATGCATACAACAAAATCAACGTATATTACTTAAAATCAAGTAACAGGTTCTTTGAATCAAAGTATTTGTTCGTTGAGCTTAAATAAATGAGCGAGTTTCTTAAATTCAACGTATTACGAGTACACGTTAAATCCAAAAACTAGTTCATTGTTTAATTCAACGAATAAAATCAAATAATGGTTTCAACGTTGAGTTCACAAATACATAAAATTTTACATTTAATTTCAAGGAATATTTTACTGAAACAACGTATAATAAGTTGAATTTCAAAGAATTTAATTCAAGGAATGGGAGTTCGTTGAATTTGTGTAAAACTTTTTTTTTCAGTGTAATCTATAGTTTTTAAAAGTGTCAATTTGAACACCTCTCTACCTTGTTATATTTTCTTACATAAAATTTTAGAGGCTTTATTTTGCAACTACAGCGCCATCTGTTGTTTATTTCTTAACTTGACTTTTTCAACAGTTTCAAATGCAACGACACTTGTTTAGAAATATGGGAATTCATAATGGAATATGATGACGGGAAAACCTCCGCCCTTTTCACAAAATTTGTAACCCCATTTTGCAACACAGCTTCGCTTATCTCGTCAATGCACCGTCGAATTTCATCTTTCAGAGCGTCAGTTGTTTGTGGCTTATTCACGCAAGCTTGGTCTTTCAAATGGCTCCATAGAAAATAATCCAGTGGCGTTTAATCACAAGAACCAGACGACCAATTGACATTGCCAAATCGATAAATTATGCGATCGGGAAATTTCCCATGCTAGTATATTTTCTCAATTAAAATTATTTTGCAAGATTGTAGCGTTTCATTGTTAAAATTTCCCTACTTTTTACTAAATAAATGTCAAAGGATAGAAGGTCAATTCTTGACTTTTCATCATGTGACAGCCAATTTACAACCTAACCTAAAATTTGCCCACACTTTTTTACTTCAATCTTTCGTGTAATTAAAATATAAACTAGAAATAGATATCGTGTTTTATTTTTTCTCAATATATGTTTTTTTTAACCTCTTCTTAAAAGAAGGGCAAAAAGTTCCCCTATAAACAGTTCCATGGCTGAAATGCTCTACAATAATAATTGAAAAAAAAAATTCTACTAAGTTAAAATTTAAAATTGTGTTTAAGGATTAAATTCATACTTATTACACAAAAGCGAATATGTATTGTCTAACGTAAAATTTCACTATAAGTCACCATTATTGCGAAAATCATCATTTCAATATTATAATCTGTATGGATTCATTATAAATAAAGACTTTTTCCAAAACTGGAGTATTTTATTTATTTTCCATTAATTTTAAGTTAAAGAAAATTTTGTAAAATTTTTTTTAATTATTCCCAATTAGCAAAGATCCTATTAAATGAACCATTGCGAAGAATTTCGCAGCTATAAAATGAAGAGATATTGTTATTATAACTTACAACAAACTATTCTGCCTGTCGTTGTGTTCCTCATATTTTCTTGAAACAAATTAAGCTCCCTTTTTGTTTAAACCGTTTTTTTATACCCTTCACCAAAAATGGTACGGATATTTATATGTAGGTTTGTCATTACGTGTGTAATTTCCACAATATTTATATGAGGTCCATATAGCATATATATTCTGAATCCTTATAGATAGGGACGTTGAATGAGCCATGTCCGTCTGTCCGTCTGTCTGTACGTGAAATCGATTTTACAAAGACACTAGAAGCGCTAGAGACTTGCGTCTTGGACTTAAATGTAAGGATTTCTCTTAAGAAATAAATTTATAAATACATGAAGTTCCCCAGTGTTGAATATGGAATCTTTCGATTATAATTCAACGTACGAACCATCGTGCTACTGCGGCTTGTTAATTTTATGTGTATATTAACTTAATCACCTATCGTGAATAATTTTCCACGTGAAGTTTTTTCACTTTTCACGTATTTGCAATCGTGAACAACTCGCATGAAAAAATTTTATTCAGTCCAGAAACTGATGTATTCCTCAGCAAAATGCTAAAAAACAGGCCGATTGCCTGCAGAACTTTAATTTGTTGGCATTTTTTCATTTTGTTGGCTTTCCAAAAAGTAGCCGAATTATTTTACCACATAAAAGTTAGAACGCAATAAACAAACGGAGCAAACAAACTAAAGCTCCAAAACTGAATATTTAACTTTGATTTTTGAAGTTTTCTTTAAAATAGATATGTCTGTGTATATTTTTGAACAAAAAGTTGTATGATTTTTTATTTTTTACCTTCTTCCCTTTTTTACATTCACTAAGAACTGAAAGCGGGAATAATTTTTCACGGGAGATTCACGATACCATTTTTCCCTTCGAGCGGAATTAAAATTTCACGTGAACAAAAATTTCACTTCTTATTCACGATAGGGGCGCATAATAACTTTATGTATTTTTTCGTTCAAACTCCCATTTTGTTCACTGATGGATGGAAAATTGTAAAATATTTTATTATATTCAGTGAAACACATTAGTGAATGCATTAGTGAAGGGTATATAAGATTCGGCACAGCCGAATATAGCACTCTTACTTGTTTTTCTCTAAATTCAATACAAATGTATACAATTTCTTTAATTTATAAATATTATATTTCTTTAGAAGATGCATCTGCGTTTATAGTTTTTGTAGACAAAAAAAAATGTGCATTGGAACGACAACAAAGAACTACTTTCAGCATGTGGGTGTTGCTTGCACTACGTCAATTCGCTCGTTCGTTGGCATTTATCAAAAGTGGATTCCAAAATAAGAAAACATTCTAAAAAAGGGAAAAGAAAAGTATTTTTCTACATCCATACATCAACTGATAAATAAACAATTTATAAACAATCTGTGAATGTCTAGAAATGAATGCGTGTGTCGACTCAACTGTTGTGCTTTAATTGATAAAAATTAAAATTCTGTTTTTTAAGAACTCGCACATTGTCGCAACGAAGCAAACAGCAGCATATTTGTGCACTTAAATAGAAGCTATTTTTTTACAACTTAAATTAATAAGAAAAGAATTCAAAAGTGGTATTTTATTCTTATGTTTTGTATTACATACACAGACACAGATGTACATGCATACTTACTTGCTGGTAGGGATCAAGATGGTTGGAGAAAATTGTACATTTTCCATCCCAAAACAAATAAAATACACTTCAAAAGAAATTTCTAACAAATAAATAAAGTTTTTGATCAATTTCTTATGTTTCATTAAAAAAATTCCCCTTCCAATATTTTAAACTTGATACGCATCTGCATACTTACATATCATCGTATGTATTTAATTCTAAATGTTGGAAAAAGTTAATATTATAATTATTCGTTTTATGTTGTATGCAATTTTTACCCCACACATAAATGGAAAGATCACCATCATTCATTCATCGTAGACGGCAGAACAGAAAAAAATAATTAAAGGTAACAGTGGCATTTGTCTTTTATAAACATCATTTTAGTAGTGAACTAATTCTCGTATCCAAATTGACTTGACATTTCATTCAATTTTAGACCACTTTTATGATGCACTTTTTAGATAACTTTTTCGACCAATGTTGGCCGGCCTTCCAGTCGTCAATTCTTGCGGGTTTATCAGTATAAATCAGTGACTTCACGTCACCCCACAGATGAGATAATCAAAAAGTATCAAATCGCACAACCTTGAAGGCCAGTTGACAAGTCAATTTCTCGCAATCAACTTATCGCCAAATTTTAATTCCAGTTGTGATCGCCATATGACTCGTAACACCATCCTGTTGAAACCACATCGTGCCCGAAACAAAGTCATTCATATTTTCAAGGAAAATATCATTGATCATAACGCGGGATCCGCCACCATTTTGTTTATTAACAAACCCGTTACCCTGAAATGAGCTTTATCGCTGAACACAATTTTACGCTAAAGCATCAAATCAAACATCAAAGTAAATTTGTATCCTCTGGTAGCGTCGTTATTCAAGCTTCAATCTCTTCATGATGTTGTACCAGAGGTATACTGATCATTAATGTCAAACAGTGTGCGAAGTATGTCAGTTCGTTTGAAAGTCGTACTTAAAAAAAATACATTTTATACCTTAGTCTGTTCTGCTGTGTACGTTGAAAGTAGAATGTATTTCTTTTAGGCTAAATTAAACGGTATGGAGGTGAACGATATGTGGTATCAGTAGAATGGGGCTATGTGACACATGTCGTACTACATAAAGGAAATTCTGCCTTAGCCTCATGTGTGTCATAACATGAATCAATTATCTCCCAAAACATCACACATCGAGCATTTGCAGCCATAAAGACACAACTCAAAAAAAAGGATTTTTTTTTTCGAGTGAATAATGCAGAAAATGTGTAAAAATTTCATACAAATATCTTGTATACTCCAACTCAACAGTTGAAAGTATGTATAATAAAATGTTCTTTCAGCATTAGCTTAAACGTTTGTTTAGTTAAACTAAACCAAAATATAAATGGAGTTTAAACTCAGCATACTCATATGTTAAACGTAGCTTAAACAAATGTAAAAAATTTATGATTTTGCGGCCGGAAATCGGTCAAAAATATATAGTCTGCATAGATACAGTGAAACTTCGATATAACAAAATTTAAGGGGATGGCATCATACTTCGTTATATCTATTGTTTCGTTATAAATATTTAACAGTTAAACCTTGGTATAACGAAATATCAATAAAAAAGCGAAAAGAATTTGTTTTGTTTTAAAAATTAAATTTTATGGGACGACCAATTCGTTTTAAATTTAATTTTATTTTATTCTGAGTTCATTGTATAGAAGCTTTTGAATGAAGACTTCGTTATATAGAGATTTAAAGGTCAGTCAGGTGATGGTGTATTTTTGTACGAAAAACTTTGCAACATCGAGGTTTTTTAAGGTTACTCACATAGTATTCGTTAAATAGAGGATTTCGGCATATCGAAGTTAGTTGTACCCAAGTTTTACTGTAGCTAAAATGTCCAATTGGTTTTTACAAACGAGATTAGAGTGTAAGTTAAATTTTATATTTGTATTTATTCCTTGAATTGACGTTTTTTTTTAAATTTATTTTGCTAGTTTAGATTTAAACCGCCGCTCATCGGCCGCTCAACTATCAAGAACTTGGTCCTTATTTTGATCTCAGTACTTTTTACGGCCGAAATTTTTCGGGTAGGAAGCTATACTGGAAGTGCCCCATACAAAGAAGGGAAACCCTAGTCCCCCCAGGTGAAAAGTGCCCGTTTACAAATTATTTTTGTTAATTTCTCATCAGGACCTACCGTGTACCAAATTTAAGCTTTCCAGCTCTACTGGAAGTGCCCCATACAAAGAAGGGGCACCCTAGTCCCCCTCGGGTGGAAAATGCCCGTTTTCAGATTTTTCTGGTTAATGTCTCACCAAGACCTACCTGTGTACCGAGTTTCAGCTCTCTAGCTATACTATAAGTGCCCAATAATATTGATTGCGTGAGTCAGTGAGAGAGTGAGTCAGCGATTGAATATGTATGTACTAAAATATGGACTTTTCACACCTTAATATCTCGGGAAGCTTTTATGGTAGAACTTCCAAATTTAACCTGTGAGGTCACCTCTGTGTTGAGACCTTATGTTTCAAGTTTCATTCTATTATGATCAGAAGGAGCAAAGTTATGAGGGGGGTAAAAACAGCTCGAATGATTTCGTGTAAATGTACACACTGTGTGGCCGAACTTGGCCTGGCGCACTACCGTACGCCTAGATCTAATCTCGTTCTTAAAAATACACTCGTAGAGATCTGTTGGTTTAGACAAAGTTTAAACCAAAGAGAGAGATAATCTTAAACTGGGTTATTGGCCCTACATACATATGTAAATTGTTATTAATTTCAAAACTTCAAACTCGTTTTCTGTAAATTGATTTATTTACTGTATTGCAGCAAAGCCTCTATATACTCGTATATGAGTCCACACAAATGGGACTGACTATTCACATATTACGTTAAGCATTTGTTAAGGAATGGAAATTTTGAACTGATAATTTTGTAAAAAGGATTACGAGTGACAACGGTGGTCCCGTGTTTGTTGGTATAATATCTCCAAAATCTTCGTTAAGTTATGTACTCGTACATATACATATGTGAATATCCCCTATTTTAGAAAACTTTTTAACTTACTAAAGCCAAAAAAATGCATCTGGAATGCATTTGTGCGTACAATTAAAATTGAGAAAATAACCCATCGAATTTTAGCCAAACGAAACAAATTTAAGTAAAACTCCATTTGGTATTCAACAAAGCGGTAATAAAAATAAAAATCTTTTGATCTTTTTATGTAAGAATTTCTGGCAAAATCATGATTTTCATTTTTGGAGCAAAACTGATTGACGGACGACTTCATCACAACAAAACACACACTTTTCATCAACAACACAACTTTTATCGCTGTTAAAATGATGACAACAAAAAGCAACAACAGCCAAAAATTAAATATTTAAGACCAAAAAAAAAATATATATGGAGCACAGCAGCATTATCTATACTCGTTTGGGGGAGTTGATATGTATTGCACTTTGATTCATGGGATGAGTTATAAAGTAGAACATAAAACACACTCACACACATGTTTTTAGAGTTCTATGTTGATACATATTTTGAAAATTGCACTTTTATGAGGGCACAAACCAAATAGTAGAAACTCTAAAGTGCATTTAATTTGTGACTGACTCTGTCTGCCAGTTTTTAATATTTTAAGAGGGCGTTTATGCAGGAATTTGTAGCTGGAGCATGTATTAGAGATCTGCAATGAATTGTTTAATCGCTACTCATAATCACTCATGAATCTATTAAATATATATATAAAGGGTGTTTTTATAGAGTGACACAAGTTTATATCATAACAAAACAAGGAAATATATTTTTAATATCAATGAAACGGGCTTTATTGGAAAGAACATTTTGTGAAATTAATGTTTAAATACGATTTCTGACATGTGGGTGTGGAGCGTGGAAGGTGCAATCTGGAACACCAATTTTCAAAAACTTTTCGCAGCATTTGCGGCCGTATTTCGCCGATAACTCTTCGTACGTTGATTTCCAGGTGTTCAATTGTTTGTGGCTTACCGACGTAGACAAGTGACTTAATATAATCCCAAAAAAAATAATGTAATGGGATTAAATCACACGATCTTGGTTTGTCAATTAATTGGGCCATTACGTGAAATTATTTTTTCATCAAAAGTTTCTTTGAGTAAATCAATTGTAGAGCCCGCTGCACGATGAGTTTAACGAATAGAACAATTATTTTGATAAAAAAATTTAACAACTTGTACGCCCTGCTCTGGTGTAAGTCGATTCATAATGAAATTTCAAAGCAAACTAAACAAAAAGCAACTATCAGCTGTTAAAAGGGTGCTCAAATAAAGCACTGATGCCAACTCAAAGTTGTGACACCCTAAAAAAAACAACCTATATATATGTGAGTAGATAGCCAGCCATAGTTTAAATTAAACTACATACTATATCTCACAACATTAATATGAATACGAAGTTGACAGCATACCATACATTACAAATCTTTTTGATTCATACAACACTTCCGAATACTTAAGGCCGTTCCAGGGAAAATAAAGCCCTGTCATGATAAATTGTTATTGTTTTTTCTTTTTGAAAATTTTCCAACAAAAATTAGACCAAAGAAGCATTTTCGTTAAAATACTTCAGAATTGTAAAATCGTGAAACAGCCTTAAATACTAGTAGGATGAGTACCTCAAGCAAGAAACAAAAAAACAACGTTGTGGAAATTATGAATCGTGAATCAACTCTACGTCTCTTTTTCTGTACTCATTGCTGACCTCTGGCGTATACGTACCTGTAAACTTATTTCTTTTGGTTCTGGAGTATTGTATTTTATTCTGTTTTTTATTTTATTTTTTAACTTTTTTTTTTTTTTTTGCCAGAAATAATCAACTAAATGGGCTAAATTTGTTCTAGTTATAATATATTGTATTATTTTATTATTTCATTATTTTTATATTATTATTATTACGAATAAACGTAATTATTATTTGAACTTATATTGATTTACATATGAAAAGTAATATTATCAGGCTCAAGTTCAGTTTTATTGAATTAATGAAAATTCAAAATTACTAAGAGTTTTTTTGTGTTGGAAAATATTATTATTTATATCCAATCAGTTTTTAGCAGAACGTATCAGTACTGATTTCAAGGCCGCTACACCTCTCATCAGCGTTCAATTGTCCATCTTTACAATTTTCGTAAAGTGGATACTAAGTGAGAAGAATATCAACTATTTAACCAGTTTTCAACAGAAATAGAATATGAGAATTAATTTTTTTAAAAATAGACAATAAAGTTTTTCTAAAATTTTGGTCGGAACAACAAGTTTTAAAATGACTCTAGCAAATAAACTTGGTAGTAGGGAAAATCACTCTTAGTATTGCAATCATTGCAGATCTTGGAAGTCTAGCTTAATTTCATCAGTTCGCAGCAATGCAATAACAAAATATGTAAATAAGCTAGACTTGCAAGATCTACAACGGATGCAAGAGCAGTTTTCAACCAAGAGTGATTACCCTCACTGTGGTGCGATTACCAAATAGTATAATTAAATGAGTTACATTAACTACAATGATCACCGCGTAATTACCTCCTTTTATATTATACATACATAAAAGTAAAAATGTAAATTTACGCAAATTTAATTTTCAAGAAAATATTCTTATGGTAATTACACGAAATGGGTAATTAGCCGGGGAATTTCGCTAGAAAAAAATTTATGGCTCGATTATGGATAGCAACCGAACTTCAGTTGCGTTGCCAGCCGGCAACTGAAAATTTGTGGTTGCCAGAAAAACACTAAATAGCAACTGAAACTGGCAGCTCTCAGTTGCCAGTTGCCATCCGTAATACAATTCTCAGCAACTGGCAACGCAACTGTGGTTCGGTTGCTATCCATAATCGAGCCATTAGTAAATGAAAAGTATTTTACTGCTTAAGCGACTTCAAAAGAGGAAGAGAAGGTTATCAACTCGTGTGTACTTTTCCATATTTGCACACTCACAAGTTCATCATTTATGAACTGATTTTCAACATATTTTTTTTTTGTGTTTGAAAAGGTCTTCTGGCAGCTGGGTCCAATATTTTTTTTCGAAATCGGGTGCGTTTTCTTGACCAACCCCCTCCCAAATATTGAATACCGCATAACTCGACCACTTATCGATCGATTTTCATTCTTCTTGTTTGATGCCATAAATTTTCTTCTAAATTGGAGGAGCAGGTTGTCTCTCCGAAATATTGATTGCCGCATAAATGATACATTTATGAGCGGTTTTGATTTTTTTTTTTTTAATTTACGGTGGCACGTTGCTTCCTAGATATATTGATTTTCGCGTAACTCCTAAATTTATCGACCGATTTTTAAATTTATTTTTATGTTTAAAGGAAGGTTTTTAGCGGTTTTGCCCCATGCATTTTTTTCTAATTCGGAGTAAAGAGTTTCCCTTCTAAATATTTATACCGATGTATTGATTAATAAATCTATCCGCTGTTTGTGGACCGATTTTATTTTTTAATGTATTCAAAAAGGTAATTTCTGTTTGATCTGCTCGCGTCTCGTTACTTATTTCCTTATGAGTGAATACCGGAAAAGCGGTTTCGAATTTTTGGAATTTTTATGCATTTCTACTAAAAAGGTGGGAGGGAGGGTGTGAGTGAGAATGAAGTAAAACACATATAGTTTCCAAATTCACATAAAATTTAATTTTTTTTAAACATAATTTATTATCTGACAGTTAGCCATGCATGGGACCAATTTTATTGCCACAATAACGTGTTGATTGTCTTCTTCAATACAACAATACGAAAAAATTCTAAAAAAATTACACCCTTGATGGCAATTGTAAGAGAAATTGGTTTGCTTTTTCTTATCAAACATATTTTTTAATAATTTTAAAAGCCACTTAAGAGTTATTTTCGTAATAGTTTTCATTGTTTTTCTTTTTTTTTATTTTTATTTTTAATGATACATTTGATGTTGTTGCTGCTGCTGCTGGTAACTTTTTATCACACTTGTAATGTTTCAAATGGTGCATAATTTGTTATCGAAAGAATCGAATCGTTTATGGTCTATACATATTTTTTGTGTACAATTTCACACATTCCCCAATAGTTATCATGTGAAATAAATTTGTTTCGATAATAAATATTTTGTTCCTTCGTGTTTTTGTGTGTATAGAAACTTACGATTTTTTTTCTATACAGTTTAATACATGTACGGTTGTAATGTGTTTTCAAATGTATTACAAAGAATTTATGATGCAAGTGAATTTTTATGATGCCTGGGGTTATCAAAAAAAAAAAAAAATTTCGTATGTATGTATGTATTGATATTTTCATATTCAAGTTAATTATGAATTAAGAAGTTTTAGAAAATTTATTTTACTGTTTATTTCACAAAATAGTGCTATGTAAATATGTATGTATATGTATGTATGTATGTACATATTTACGATTTTTTTATATTATATATATTATTATTATATATTATATTATTATTATATAAGTATATTATATATATGTATTTTAAGTATACTTATAAGTGTATACATATATCGCACTCGTTCAACAATACTGTATTAACTCAAAATTTTTAAAATCTCGTTTTTTGCAAGAAATCGATGAACAGTGGTCATATCTATCCACTGTAAAAATTTTACACAATTTTCTCCACTCTTTCACCCCAAAAAATACATTTGTATCTCTCTTTGTGATAGAAGAATAGTATAAAAAAAAAAGTTTTTTGCCTCTCCTGAACACTTTGAAGTTTTTGAGTTAATACAGTATTGTTGAACGGGTGCGATATGTATATTTTTATGTATACACATACATACATACATACATATGTATGTACATGTTGCATTGTGAAAACTTTCAAGACAAAATTAGCTCGAGGATTTCGTTTATTAACAACTAACAAAAGGGCAATTTAAATTCTTTTTTTAATCTTCATACTGAAATTTTTGATTTGAATTGATTTTCAGAAAATTACAAACCTACATATGTACATACATATAACCAAAGAAACCGCAAATATGCAATTGCATGTTTTATCCTTTGCAACGAATGTAGACACACCCAAATAAAATATAATTTTAAAATATCTTACAAAAAATTTTAATTAATACAATAAATTTATATATAAAATTTTATCGGTCTGAGAGTATAAACACTATATTTGCGGTGCGGTGCGATTTCTCGTTGCGGGAGAGAGAAGTAAACATAATACAACGGAAGACGGCGACGGCAATAAATTTACGTTTTTATTAATTTATATGTGCAGTGCATACATTCAAACTAGAGATGTGCAAGTGTCGTAAATTTTTTGTGTGACGCGTGAATCACGTGATTCGTGATTACAAATTGATAAAATCACGCGTGCGTGCGTGGTCGTGATTCAAAATATAATACAGTGCGTGACCATGCGTGAGTTTTTATTACAATTTTCACACACTCAAAACAGTTCTGTATGTAAAAATTTCCGTTACATATGCAGCCATTCATCTACATACATACATATCCATGTACGTACATACATACATATGTAGATATGAAAGACCACTCTTTTTCTGTATGATTAAACAGATAATGAAAATATGTAGAGCTGTGCACATATTGCGTAACGCTGGTTTCAGAGATTTTATGCCCCCTCCCCCCCCCCCCCTTCGTAACGCTTTTTACTAATTTTTCAGTGCAAATTTCCGTAACAAATCTGTAGTCCCCCCTTCGAGCGTTACGTAATATGTGCACAGCCCCTAATCTGATATTTTATCCCATTGGTGTTATAAAATGTATGTACATATGTACTACATACTTATCAATAAAACACTATCTTGAACCGTAGTATGTAGTATCTACATATGTATATACATACACCTATGGAAATCTTACTTTAACCTAAACCTAACAACACTAGTACTCCTTTCGAATTCCTTTCCATATAAGTAATAAATTTAAATAACCTGCCTTGGCAGACAGTGCTAGATTTTTTATATTAAGTTTCTCCTTTGTATTGCTAATTTTGCGAGCTTTTCATTAATTTTTTTTATTTAATTGAATTAAAAATTCTCGCATGCATTCACATCACTAAAGAGATTAATTGAATTAAAGTTTGAGTGAATTCATTGGTGATTTAAAGAAAATAGATTTTTTAATTCACTGTTTTCACTAGGATTAGGATCATTATTAAAAAACTCATGAATGTTTTAACAAAAATTTCAAAAGCGTTTCTGATTCCCAGATTCTTTCAAAAAGGAATCATTCCTTTACAGCTCTGCTACTGAGCTATTTTTGAAAATTGTAAATTTATTTTACACAAAAATGCAATGCAGAATATCTTAATAGGTGTGTTCTACTTTTTAATAGAATAATACGCTTTGTATACCAATTAAAAATTCATGACCATGTTTCAATGTATGTTGATGATTTTTTGGGCTGCAGTTTTAAAAGCTTCCTCCACATTAGATCACTTCTGTTCTTCTATAAGGTTATAACCATAACCAGACTGCCCAGAATATGTCCGTAGACATTTCATATTTTTGCAGAGTGATAGAAACCCTCAGTTGCTTCTCCCTACTAGAAATCGAACTATTGGAGATAGGTGTTTCATTTTTCGTGTTGCCAAATGCTGGAACTCACTACCACTCACTTTAAGAGAGTTCCACTTTACACGTGATTCATTTAAGGTTAAGCTTGTTGAACATTTTAGGCAGCTGAACCGACCTACTTAGATATCTTGTAACTGCGAAGTTTAAAAAATTAATAATTACAACTATAAAATTAATTGCTTTTCCTTATAATAAATTTGTATTTACAAACTATGTATAATAGTGTATATATATGTATATATATATATATATATAGATTTACATTGTAAGGCCTCCAACTATATAAGGCCCTATGGGCTCGGTTGGATATAAATAGATAAATAAATAAAAAAAAGGCTGTTGTTTTTTTATTTTTTATGTTGTTGCCGAGATGCATATACTTGATATTGATATACTTTTTTCGTAACTACATAAATAAACATTCATAATTTGCTTTTCTTTTAATTTAATCATTTTTTTTTATTAACTTTACAAATTTACATAAAAACTAAAAAAAAATAATTAAAAAAAAAACAAAATAATCTATTTTCTTTTACCTTTGCCCTTAGCAGCCATTCGTGGTCTTTGTGTTTTACGCATACTACGTTTACGATTTTCTGCTTTACGCTCAGTATTTTCAGCGTTTCTTTTCTTAATGAACTCCAAACGCAGTCGGGATTTAACAATTTGTTCGGGTGTACGTAACTCTTTGCCAACACCACCAGTACCGGCTCTTTTCTTTTCTTCCACCTTAATATTGTGTCTGGCATGTCTGCTGACGGGATAGCGTTTTTCATGTGACAAAGGTCTAAAGCTGTCATCATCACTTGCCGCTTCTTTGGACAATTGTTCTTCAATTTTAGTTTTCTCCTTCCAGCTTGAATAACGTCCTGTCTTAAATGACGCTGGTATCCATGCACCCGATTCCGTACGAATTTTGCCAGATCTAGGATCTTGTACTGACACCATTTTCTTCTTTATACGATCCCATTTCTTCAAACCTTGCTTATGACGCACCTCATTTGTTTCTCGATCAATAACTGAAAACTCTGCTTTCATGGCTTGCCGTTCAAAGTTATTTATAGCTAACCCATCTTCGGTATGTTTATCGGCCGATTCGTAGGGTACAAAGTTTTCAGTATCTTTGACGTTCGTACGCTTGGATCTCTTTTGTCTTTTTGGTTTCTCCTTGTAAAGATCATCCATATTTTGTGGTCTTTTAGGAGCAACGACTTTTTTGAATGCTGAATGAATATCTTCCTCGTCGGCTCCATTTTTTGTAGTTTTCTTCTGTTTTATTTTTTGAAAAATTGGAATAATTTTAAATTTGTTTTATATTATTATGCAGCATTAGTTTCTATCATCAAGCAAAATGGAAATGGTTTCAAATGAATGATTGGCATAGGAGGATATCAAGATTTGCCCAAGGCGAAGTATAATCACTTACTTTTTCCGCCTATTTTTTTATGCTCCCTAAGATGTCAAAAAACATATTTCGTTTTGACAGTGTAGGGCCCAAAAAGAGTAGAAGAAAACAAATTTAGCTTTTTCCGCGTGGTTAAATACCTTTTTCTTCAAAAAAATTTTGCTTTGAATTGAAAATTTAAAAAGATATTAAAAGTTTCAAAACTTTCAATACTTAAAATATTTAAAAGATTTTTTCCTAACAAAAGTTTTGAATATTTTTTTATTTCAATTTGATATTTCGCCATACCATCGGGTGGATGTTTTAGCTGTTAAAATTTATAGTAAAATATATGTTTCTACGATAGTTTTCTTTTTGTGTTTGGCTAGTTTGTAAAGAAGTTTTATGAGATTTTTCCTTTCAATGGTTTACAACATCATACCCATATTTTTGGTATTAATATATCGGGGAAGTGAATAATAAGTGAATTTAATTAAAACAGCAGCTTACCTTATCTTTTATAACTTGTTGGGCTTGTTGTTCAACTTCCTTATCTAATTCATCCATTTTAGTGCGATACTTTTGAATAACATCTGAATGTTTTGTACGTTTCTGTTTCATAGCCATAAATGGCGCAGATTTCTGTGCATTATTTAATTCAAATATGGTCTAAAAAATAAAAAAAAATATATATTTATGTGAGATTATATATGTATATCTAGAGCTTAAACTTTATCTTCATTACAGTATGTGGTTTAAAGTTACGCATTTGTAAGAGTATATCGTGTTTTTGATTTTGTAATTCACGCTCGTCTTGAGTTATTTCTTCCATTGATTTTGATGTTTTTTTACCGCCAGCTGCGGCTAATTTGGGTGTAGCCTTATCTATAAAATCATCTAAAGGTTTTAAAGCGAAAAATTTGATTTTCTTAACTCTGGCATTGGCATCTGTGGAGGCAACTGGACGAGAGGAGAGATACTTTTTATAAGCATTCTCACTAGTACGCAAAACGCCACTCTATAATTAAGGGAAAAATGTTTTATCATATTCATCAATTATCATATTGTATTCTGGAACGTACAATATTTGTATTTCTCTTTATCTCGGTCACTGTCAAATGTTCTTCCTCCAATAGATCTTGTGGCACAGTTCCTATAACCGAAGAATCGTTTATATCAAATGAACGACCCAAAAACAAATGCAAGTCTAATAAGTGTGCTGTATCATCAGTAGAAACAATTGAGTACGCAGTACCAGTACGACCAGCACGAGCGCAACGGCCAACGCGATGAACAAACAGTTTTGGTTTGCCAGGAAAATGTAAATTTACCACGTAATCTAAACTGGGTATATCAATACCACGGGCTGCTACATCGGTAACGATTAGCACAGAAACCTTTTTGCTCACAAACTTAGCGGTGTTTATCTTACGAGCTGAGGGATCCAAACTGGAATACACTGATGTATTACTTATACCACTTTCTGTAAGAATCTGAAAACATTAGGACGTGCATGTATAGTTCGTTTCTAAACTTGTATCAATAAAAATTAGAACTTTAAATGTACATACATACTTATATACTTACAAATGATATTAGCTCAACGTGATGTTGAGTACCAGTAAATACTACAGTTTGAGAATCATGTGGTATGATATATTTCAGTAAAGAAATCAATGTTGTGTAACGATCATCCGGCCGACAATAAATAAATTTTAAACTTAAAGCATCTGGTAATTTAGATTCGACATCTAGAAAGTTGATTAAAAATTAAATAATAGAATGATTAAAAATTAATAAATAAATAAACTTGCCTAAACGTATTAAAATAGGATCACTTAATCCAGCTCTTGCAAAATCCACCAATTGCTTTGGCAGCGTAGCTGAAAAGAGCACCATTTGACGAGAATGAGGCAAACGATGTAAAGTTTCGTTCAATTGTTCACCAAAACCCATTTCGAACAAGCGATCGGCTTCATCAAACACGACATATTCTATATATGTACATAAAAAGTAAAATATTGTTTCTACTGTATAATTATTATTAAAAATCTATTTCAACTCACCTATTGAATTTAATTTTAAATCCATTTCAACACATAAATGCAAAAATCTGCCGGGTGTAGCCACAATGACATCTGGACATGTATGTATTGCAGAAAACTGTGAATCCATTGAATCACCACCCAACACCAAAATAGTCTTTAAATCCATAAATCTACCCAATTCTTTGATAAATTTATAAGTTTGCACAGCCAACTCACGTGTGGGTGACAGTATCAAAGCTCTGGCTCCCTTTGTAGGATCTCGACGTTTAAGACGTTCAAATAGGGGTATGAGGAAGCAAGCTGTTTTACCTGAACCAGTTTTAGCCATGGCTACAACATCTCGTCCTTCCAATATTAAAGGTATTGTTTTCCTTTGAATGGGTGTGGGCACTCTATAGCCACGTTTCGTTATGCCTTTAACTACTTCAAAACATAAACCCATCGATTGAAAACCGCCACTTTTCTTTGCCTTGGCCGAGGGCTTTGATTTTAGCAAGTTACTTTCATTATCATCACCACCTTTGTCGAGCGATGGGAAACCAGGTAGTTCATCAAATTTATTTTTCCCCTGAATTAAATAAATATTATTTATTGATTTGAAAGACATATGTGTGAAATTTCTTACCATTTCTAAAAATTATTTTAGAATTACTGCACGTGTTGTTGGTCGATTTGATGTTTATCACGAAATAAAGCGATGCCAGATGTTGTCACTGAAGCTGACATAAATTATTTAAAATATTTTTTACTTATCATAAATAGTTTAATTAAATAAATGATATGTTATTAGTTTTTTACATTATATAAATTTCTTTTTATGTTTATATGATGTAAAATAAGTTAAAACATTAAACTTATATATCTTGAATTATTTTCCTATTTAAAATTGAGTTATCTGGTAAGGTTTGTTTGTTATTTGTGTTGTGGCGAAGATGATGGGAAAGAGAAAATGACAATTTTAGTTTTGTATAGAATTGAGTATGAAAGAGTATGTGAAACCATGGGTAACGTGTTCTAAGTGAAAGTACAAAAGCTTCTACCATATGCACGCAGAAGGGAGAAACAATTTCAATTACTCATGGACTTTTAAGATTTATTGTTAGAGGTATCGTGTGCGTCTTTTCAATATTTTTGGCTATGAATCATAGTTTGTAAATATTTTTCCTGTTTGCCGCCGATTTTCTGAAGCTTCTTCCCAATTTATTGTTTATTTTATATAATTTTCCCTGAAAGTTTTGCAGCTATTTTGACATTGGCCATCTAATATTTACATATACAAAATTGTACTATTTCGACTTCAATTAAGTTTATTTTTTAATTACATATTTTACATTTTACTTATATAAAAAATCGCTTATATAAGAATAATTAATATAAATTTATATAGTTAGTAACATACGTATTTTAATCTTTCATTATTTTCTTAAAAATCAAACACTTCTTAAAAATTTTAATTTTAACAAATGCCAAAGTATTGCATTTTGTATAATAAAAAAATTTATAAAATATTTTAATTGCATATGTATGCAAAACTTTAATTAAATCATATACAAAAATATTTTTTTACATTAGAAAAGAAAACTAACAAAATACAATAATATAAATGAGAAAATTAACTGATAAATCCATCGAAAAAAAAACTGTTAATGAAAACCAAATCCCTAAACCGGGAAATTGGTTTTGAAAAATTGTGAAATATGTTCGTCGTACATTCAAGAATATGAAAAAAAATCTGAATTCAAAGGTTTTGAAACAACAATAATGTTAAACTTAACCAAACGTTCATAAATGGATTTAAATGTAGGATAATATTTAAATTATTTTTTTTTTAATTAAAGGCAGCTCTAAAAAGATAATTCTTTCAAACACGATATTCGTTGTTTTAAAACTAAGAATCGTCGTCAGTACGCTCTACTAATAACATTTCTTCTAATCTTTCTACCCGTTGTCGCAGATCTTCCTTTTCCTTTTCTACCGAATTAACTTTACGTTTTAGTTCTTCATTTTGTTTGCTCAATTCTAATAATTGCCGGCATATTTCTGGAGTAGATAATATTGTGATTACAGGTATGTTGGAGGTCACAGTTGCTGTGTTGATCTTTGAAAAAGATTTCACATCATCTTTGCTTGCATTGCTATTGTTATTGCTTACAATGCTGGTGTTTGATTTAATGTTTTGTGTTGGTATTTGACGAATTTGTACCGTTCCCATGTGTTCTACACGTTTAGCTGGCACAATGCGTACCGGCTGTTTCGCAACACTTGGCTGTTGTTTTATTAAGGTTTGCTGCTGAGTTTGTGGGGGTTGGGCCTGCTGCAGCTGTTGTTGTTGTTGCTGCTGCTGCTGCTGTAACTGCTTTTGTATTTGATATAAAGTTTCGGAAGTATCGGAATCATTGTCTCTTGTTTCCATTTGTATAATCTGTGTAATGTTCTCATCATCGTCTAGTTGATCATTATTGATGGTGATATTGTTAGTTTTTGTGTCGAGTTTTATCTGGAAATAACATAAATTTGCATTTTAATATTATTTGGTCTTAATAAGGAAATTAACTATTGTTGTTTTTGTAAAAATATATATTTAAAAAATTAATATTATGTAGGCTTGAGTTCAGTTTCTTAATGAATTAATGAAAATTCAAATATGTTTTCAAAAATTAATTTATTTGTTATGGATTAGCTAATTCAAAACATAAATTCTTGAGCATTTGCTAGAATAAGATGTTATATGTATTTTCAAAATTCAAATAACTACTAATTAGGAACAATAGAATATACAATCATCAGCCTCTTATCAGCGTTCGTTTGATCGTTTTTTACCACTTATGAAGGTGATACTAGTATCCCAATTAATAGCAACTACATATTTAACTAATTTTTCAACAAAAATTGAATTGAAAAATTTTTGAATTTTTTTTTTTTTATTAAATTTTATACATATTGGTCGGTCTGATATTCTCTTACTTCTGATTGTTCTATACTAATATTCCAGCAAATACTCATAGTCCATTATTTTTTAGGTATGTATGTAATCTAATTTGCAATATAAAATATTGTTATTTCACTATCTGTTAAGGCCATTCACATCCATTTTACAATAATTTATTACATGAAGTAATTTATTTATTATGGGTTAGCTAATCTACCTATACACACATATGTATATGAATTTCATTGTTTGCTAAATATCAACTCATTAGTAAATCTGCACCACCACACATACATACATACATATATGTAAATTAGCTAATCTATAACAAATAAATTAATTTTTGAAAACATACATTTTTGCTTAAGCTAATGCTATTATCTTGGCTAATGCGCGTAATGTTTTAATCTTATTGAAAGTTTACTATATGATGGAATATGGAATTTACTACGATGGAATATTACATCTTGTTTCTTGGAAAAACAACATGAAATTATTTTTTCTTAGTTAGGCATCATTCGACGCAGTTTTGTAAAACCTTATTCGAATACACATGAACTCTGAATGCTGTATTGTATGACATTTTTCTATATACTTTCCAAATAAATTGATTTTCTATTATTTTCATTTTATTCATTTAATTAGAGAAATGTGAAAATATTCTTAACATTTTTTGTTAGCTAGGTTGAGAGGTCAGTCACAACCTTAGAAGTGATAAGTTATGCCAAATTCTTATATTATAAGCAAATTAACAAAACAACAACTTTGCATAGAATATTATTCTTACCTGTTGAATTTTAGTTTGACCCTGCTGTCGTACATTGACCAAACGTTGGCTAAACAATGAAAAAAATTGAAATTGTTTATCAAAATTGTTAACTTTAAACATATGTAAATACCTTGACAAAGTTTGAGGTAACTTTTGCATGGCTTTTAAATTTGTATTGCCGTAAAGTTTCTTGAAATCATTGAGGGATATTATACGTATATTCTAAAGTAAAATAGAACAAGAAAAAGAAAATATTAACTATTGAAGTTTTAAATTTCGGAAAAAAATATTATATATGAATGTATATTACTTTATTTTTCCCTATATTATCCTTAGCTTTCGAAATAATATTCGGTTTAAGTTTGCTAATCGTATTTGGACTATTATTGGAGGAATCGTTATGTACTCTAATAGGCATCATTGTTTTAATGCTATTTAAATTATTATTATTTGAATTATTGTTATTGTTATTATTAGAAAAGTTGTGTATTTTCTTGGTTTCATTTAATAGTAACTTTCCACCTTCAGATAAAATCAATTGGCGACCATTTTGCAAGGCTGTATTTAGCATATCCTTTGATGTATCATCATCTGGCATCATGGATATTCCATGAGATTTTAATAAATTAATTGTTGAATCGCCTAAAATAGCGGTTTCTGAAACATATAAATGAATATGTATTGGAGAATTTATTTCAGAATTTATGTGTTCTTTTTTGTTACCTTTAATATTTTCTAAATCTTTTATTTTAGCTGCCGCATATTCATCATCTTGATCTATTTTACGTATAGATTCAGGCTCATCAATTACTTCTGCTGTTAAGCCCATAATTGAATTAACTGCTTCGGAAGTTTCTTTCTGCAATTACATATATTAATTTTAGTTTTACAAATATTTTAGAAACAAATTTATTTTCGTTAATTTTGAATTTAAGATTTTTTTTATTAAAATTCAAATCATATTTTGCCAAATGAATTGTTTGTGTTAGTTTAAAGAAGAGAAATACATACACAACTTTTGAATTTTTTCTTCTGGTTGTTGTTAAAAAATTTTATGTCCAATAAATCGGTTGATATTCGTTTTAAAGAAATATTTTTTTTTTGTGAATATAAATCATTAAAAATAAAATAAGATAAATTTAAAGAATGTTTTGAATTGAGTAATAAAAAGACGATTTCAAGTACAGAAACTGCAATGGGTTACGGAATACAAAATAATAATGGCAAACGTTTTAATAGAAGTTTTAAGCCTACATTTAAAAATTATCCTACGAATTCAATCATATATATCAAAGTAAATATTTTTAAAAAGTTTATAGCTAAAATACAAGATTGATAATATAATGTAAAATAAATTTTAGTAAAATGAAACACTTAGGAAGGAAAGAAACTATATTTCAATTATGCAACCTTTCAGTAGCTGCAGTTCTAACAGCTCGGTTTTTGTTTGGGGAATTACAACTTTCAATGAGCCAATTAGTCGTGTGATACTCAGATCATTTTAGAACACAGATTTAATTATTGAGAGGCAACTGATTTGGACAATAAATTTTATTTACTATTCAAATTTAATAATTTCCAAATTTTCAACAAGAGTATTTATATTGTCTTTCGAAGAAAGACTTTTGGGATATTGTTGTTGTACATCCTTTAAGGCCAGATTGAAAAAGGCCTTACCTTAAATATACATACACTCAAAAATACAGAATTATAATTTAAAAAATTTAGTTGAATTCAAACATGTTGGTCACGAGAGCACAGGTGTCTATTTTCCCTCACATTCGCCGCTTGTATTTTGTATATTTTTCAGATGTCAAAACACATTTTTCAATACATTTTTTAAGCCAAATTGAGGCAAGGATACCTCGTATGCCTTGACCGCTCTTATAAATATAAATTAAAGAATAATCTTGAAACTTGTTATTTCAATCATACACACCTCATGTTCTTCATTATATTTTCGACTAGCTTGAGACAGCCGTGCCGATTCTAACTCCTCCAAGAGATCAGCCTGCTCTGTTAATACCGCCAACCCTAAGGGGGTACGGCCAAACTTCGTGACCAACGTTACGTCAGCATTGTGTTTTAACAAAAGCCGCACTATGCCCTTGTGGCGTTTCTCAACAGCCCAATGCAAAGGAGTCATGCGAAGCTAAAATATAAATGTTACTCAAAAATCTTTAAAAAGTATGCATAAAACTTACCATATCTCTGGGATTTACGGCACAATTCTTCGTCAATAATAACTCGACAATTTTTTCATTACCGTAATAGCAGGCCAAATGCAAGGGTGTACGATCGACTTTAGTTTTAGAGTCTTTATTAATGCCGCCATGAAGTAAAACCTGACATATATCTAATTGATTGTTCATGGCAGCAAAATGTAAGGCCGACATGCCCAACTGTAA
This sequence comes from Lypha dubia, assembly GCA_947311025.1. NCBI lineage: Eukaryota > Metazoa > Arthropoda > Insecta > Diptera > Tachinidae > Lypha > Lypha dubia. Next base: position 61,036,977 of record OX371263.1, read on the forward strand.
AAAGCATCACAAAAATTTACATGCATCAGTAATATTAGCGAAAACAATAGATACATATAAGGAAAATAGAAAAAAGTAAATATTGCAATAAAAAAACCTGTTGCTAGCAAAAGTCTTATACACAAATACACAAACACTTACCCAATCTGAAGTAAAAGGTGCTCCACGGGACAAGGCATTTTTGACGCCTTTCAAATCAGAATCTTTGGCGAATTGCAATAATTGTTTGCCCAAATCTACAACTGTAGTAGGTACACTTAACGTACTCATGCACTTGGGGTTTATTATTTCATTCTCTGTACGCTGTAATTGTTAATTTTATTAAAACTTTTCTAAATGTTACTTGCATGAAAAACTTACTATTTTGTAGTTGACTAAATTTGCCAACTGTGCTATTGTAGTCGTACCTTCCTTTGTGGGAAAAACCTTGCCGTCTGCTCTTAAAGTGGCAACTATTTTACTGCCACCGCCACCACCAACCATTCTGTAGCAATTTTGGCGAAATCCTTTTTAAGCTAGTATTGTGCCGTAATCCACAAACACTTATTGTCAAGTGAGAAAGTTAGTTGAATAAAAAATTAATATAAAAATAAAATTAAAGGAAAAGGAAATAAACGCACTATTTTTCCAAGCTTTTCTGGTTCCTCTTTAAATTTGTTTTAAAACTATTTTCCTTTTTTATTTTTGTTTTGTATAGGCATTCGTAAATGCCATCAACTGTTAAGAGTTGCCATGTCTCACTATGTTGCAATGGTAGAAAAAGCTATCCTGTTAATACAAATGAACAAGGCAAGCTGGCCACTCGTGTATTTGATACAGCAGTCTGGCGGCATTTTTGGATATATTTTTTAAATATGGTAGCATTATATGTTTTTTTTTCACTTTATCTGTTTTTCTTAAAAATAGGATATTATTTTTTAAAATTTGTACTTTAATACTTCGGCATTTATGAAATTTAATATCGACAAACGTAAGTGAAATAATTATCTATTATATGTTATCTTCAATACGGACAGCTTTAATAGAAAACGAGTTTGCTTTACCCACATTATATAGTTATTATATACATACTTATGTACATATATGAATATATTTTGAAATTTAACAAGAATTGCATGCGGTGGTGTTAATTAAATTTCAATATCTGAAATCTCTTGTTTACATTTCGATCGTATATAATACATATCGATAACATTCTGTCATCTGCAATATGTACATATACAATGCAATACGGCTCTACCAAAAAACATATACAAAAACAAAAGCGGAAATTACTATAGAATGTAATAATCCAAAAAGCCGTATTTATGAAATTTTCTAAAACTTACACACATTTGAACGCGATATTACAACGCAATTACAAAGGGACCACAAAGTCCTAAGTCCTGCGCATGCTACCACATAAATATCTTTACACCACCACTTCCACATCCGTCCATTAAAAAACGGAAGTCAGTATTTTGTAATATTCTAAAGAATTTCGCTTACCAAAGTTAAAAATCTTATGATATTCCTTAACTTTCACAATATCTTACAGTATTTATAAGACTTTTATTAATTATTTCTTTGAAATGTTTAAGTTTTTGTAAAAATCTAAAATATATTTACTTGAACACACACTCAGTATCAAGTGGAATGACAGACTAACGATATAATTTGCGTATTGCTTTTGTTTTGCACTTCGCCTGTGCTGGGAGTAGTTAGTTTCAATTAAATTGATAAAGGAGAGTATAAAAATACTATGCCATAAATATAATACGAATTATATTATTATTGTTAACACTGATAAAAATAAAATAATTTTTAGCAAATTTTCCTATAAATTAGGTAATAACATATGCATATGTATGCATTAACTTTATAGCCTAGGTACTTAGTTAGCCATCTCTGTTATATTTAAATTAAACTATCTGGCAACACTTAATTATCTATTTAGCAAAAAGTCGTCAAACTGTTTTTATATTTTACTACGAACAGAGTGTGTGCTCACGAATATAAAATTTTATATTACATTACAAATCCATATATATACATATAGATATACATATGTATGTACATACATATATATAATAAAAGAAGATCTTATAATACTTATTAAAAATATATAAAATTGTGGTTTCAAAATATAATGGAAACAATAAGTGAAAATATATTTTATCAACAAAATCTAAATAAAAAAATATCCAGTGAAACAGTAACAAGTGATTATGACTCCTCCGCATATAATAGAAGTACAAATGTATCAACGTCTTCCTTATCAAATAGTTCGTCAATATCTTCGCCGCCGTCGTCATTAACTAAATCCCCTTCGACTGAAAGAATGAAAGCAATGACCGCTGATGGTTACACACAATTAGATCATGATGAAACTACGTTGCTCGATGATTTTTTTCAAGCAACACAACAGCAACCGGAGCAGCAAAATGTGACGTTGCAAGCTAATGATTTTCAAAAACAACAGCAGGTGCTGCAAGAATCACAGCAGCAGCTACAAATTAATCAACAGGTGCTGCAACAATTAGGTTTTAATTTATACGATGACAATTTAGATCTTAATTATGCCACCATCAATACTGCTACAGAAAATAGCATAAATAATAATTTATCAACTTTATATGGTGCCTCTTCACCGTCCTTAATCGATTGTAATAATAACGAAGATAATACTTTCTGCCATAAAAGTTTGAGTTTATCAAACGATTCAAATTTATATATTGATGATGATTTTATTTTGAACTATCTTAATCCCTCAACAGAACTACACCAACAACTGCCTTCAACATCAGATCTCTACACATCATCATCATCATTAAATGACATAAACAATCAAAATAATACCATAGTACTGTCACCATTATCATCAACGTCTTTAACACATTCACCTTCATCCCTACTAATTACAACGTCTGCAACGTCCATTGCCTCACCAGCATCGGACATAAGTTTCTTGGAATTACAAGGGCCATCGTCTCATCGTTGCCTTAGTAATGATAATAGTATCAATTCATTTAACGATTTCCCGTCAGGCGAAAATGGTATATGTTTAAAATTTGAATACGCTTTTGAAAATCAAAAGTTAGTACAAGTTCAGCCTCCACCGCCAACACAAATAGAAGTATCTAATGCAACAAATAGTGTTATATCATTGTCAGATCCTATTTGTTTATTGACTTCATCGTACGAATCAACTGACGGTGGAGGTGATCTAGTTCTCTCGTCACCAATTATACCGGCGTCTTATGTATTAGCCCCTACCCAAACGTCGTCAGTACGTAATACGGTCAATTTATCGAATGAAAGGTAGTTTATAGTTTGTTCTGCTAATCTGCATTTGATTTCATTCTTTCTTTATTTTGCTATGTCTAACTTGAATTATTTATTAAATGCTGCTTGTAAAAAGCTTTCGTTGTTATACGTACACGTAATTGATGTCCAAATAGTTAAAAAAGATACCACATGTAAATAATTTGCTTAATTTTAATATTTTTTTAAATTTTTATTTAACAATTAATTTCCTGCAAAGCTACAAAAGTAAGATTTTAAAAATTTTTATTTAGATTAAAAAAAATTTGTTTAGAGTACAATAAGTACAATTGTATTGATATTAAAATTTTAATGGAACCCGCCTTAGCCTTAATATGAATGGATATTTCCAAATCATATAATATGTATGTATTTAGAGTTACATACTAACAAAAAAAAAAAATAGCCAGGTAGAATCTCATTTTTTACCGATTAGAATATTCCTTTAATATCTTCCTTTTCATTTAAATTTCTAAACTTTTCAATTGTTTTTCAGAATTGAGAAACTGAATTTTTCATTATTTTCAAAGTTTTTCTAAATAGGTAGTTTGTATTTATTTATTTCATTACAATGACAAATTTAATTAATTTAAATTAAAAGAAAAAATGGAACTATCAACTAAGGATTTCGTTCAAAAAATTAAGTTTCGGTTTTTTGCAATATTCTGGTCAAGGACTATATTTTACAGAAATGTTAGACAAAGAAAAACATTTTCTTGAATATCTCTTTGTTCTTAAAATGAAGATTAAATTAGTTAGAGCTATAAATCGGAGCAATATTTAAATGTGGTGATTACAGTTTTTGTCACCATTGGACTCTGGCTCGAAAAATGAATCATCCATTATTTCGTAAAGATGCTTTTGTCCTTTGTCTATTATTGCCTATAAAAATAATTTGATTTTTTTTTATGTACAGTATTAAATACATAAATACTATGAATACTGTTTTGCGTTTCTTAATATTTTTAATTAAAAATCAATTTTTATTATTTTATTCAAAACCAGTAGAATTTAATTATTGGCATAATTGTTAAATATTTTTACTGTAGCCCACTGTCCATACTTTTTACCTCTATTTTATTATATTCCATGTGAAAGTGTTACAAATAAATATTTATAGCTGCAATCGTAATACAAAACCGAAGATATTGATTTCACGAGGAATATGAAACAGGGGGTATACCCCCATGTGTATTAGAAATTTACAATTAAATTTAAAAACACAGCAACAGCACAAAGTCTAGGGTCCCACGCAATATTAATAATTTATTATTAAAAAAAAAAATTAACTACCAACACTCATTCGAATCTCTGACATGAAAATCACGAATCTATAAATAGTACATTGATAAAAACAAAATTAACAAGAATTGTGAAAACTAGAAAAGAAAACGTATAAATATTGAAAGCTATCGGAATAATACTAAAATCTATTCAAAACTTATAAAAACGTAAAATTTTTATAACATTTGAGTGTAGTCTATGTTTCACTTCGAATTTGATTGAATGGAAAATTTTATATAGACAATATCGTCATTGACTTTGGCGTACTATTCATCTAACAACAAAATGATATGTAAAATTAAATAAAAGTATTAAGCAAAGTATATGAATATAAATATACTTTGTTATTAAGTATGTACCCTATATTCAGCTCCTTAAATTTAGGAAGAAGGAAGGAAGAGCACCATATAAACTGACTTTAGTTGAGCTCAATTACATACATATATTGATGCTGCCTTATTTTCTTTTCAATCCAAATTCGAGAAAGTATTCATTGAAAAACGTGTTAGAAGAAACTGGAATAGTAATTGTTATATTTTCTTCTCAATGCCACAAATAATCATTATTTTTTCTCGTTTAAAAATAAAAATCCAAGTTTCATCTAAAATTTTTATATTGGATAGTTTATTTTTAGATCTTATAAGGGATATTATGAGTACATATTTAGTTAGGTAAATTTTCATCTGTGAAAATATTTATTGTATTTATTGAAATGGATGGACGTAAAAGAGTAGTTTCATACGGCCCCACTAGATGTTCTGATGATAAATATGTAATACCACTTAAAGTTTAGAGTTGATAACTGCCTGTTTGTAAAAGACGTTTAAAAATTTCAAGTCGTCTATTTATGTTGAGCTTATCTAAATACATACTTATTACAGTTTATGGCAGAGCCTGCTAGTCACATAGAAGATGTTTAACTGATTTCATTATAAATATAAAAAAACTTATAAACTACTTTTATCAAAAAATTTAGGCCAAAGTTCTACGCTAAACTATGTGCAATCTATATATATAAAATACAAAAAATGTTTGTACCCATGTTCGCTATAGACTCGGAAACTATCCAACCGATTTGACCCAAACTGGTGTCATTCAAAAGGGAATTTATAGAGGATGGTTTTAGGCTTTTAATATTTCAAGTGGGCGTAGCCCCTCCCACATAAATTGAATAACATCATATATCTTGACTATTGTGATAGCAAGAGTTTTGAAACATTGCAATAGTTCATATGTTACTAATGTGAGTAATCAGGACAAAAATGGGCGTTATCGGACAAGTGGGCGTGGCAGCTCCCATATAACCCAAAAATTGAAATCGCCATATTTTGGGCATTTTTTGACCTACGCCGATGATATTTGGTACATATAGTATTGACATAATTAGGAATACGTACTAGGAGAAAAGTGAGTGGGACCAAGTCCCTTTATAGGAAAATAAAAAATCTTAATATAGTCTTAACTATTGGACCGATGGTCATTAAATTTTCACAATAGGATATATAAATACTTTTAATTTTATTTTATAACGAGGGGGGTAGCGAAGTACACCGGGATCAGCTAGTAAGTAGATATAAATAAAACGAGTATATATTTATGAAATTACGTTCGATATGAAAAATTTAAATATCTGTTTGTGGTGTAGGGTATAAAAAGCAAAACCAAAACATGAAAATTGTGTTCAGATGTTCATATGTTTGTATGTTGTATACATACAACATTTTATATATTTTTATTATTATTTTCGAATTGGGGGCGTTTATAGACCGACGGACATCATGTTTTATCTTTTATTTACAGCATGTGCTACTGTGCATTCTATAAGTAGGTATTTTTGATCAAGTGAATTTCTGCAAATTTGTTTTAGTTTTCCTTTTTTTATATTTTATACGGTTTTGTATAATTTGCCAAAAATATTCTAAATTTCAATTTAATTTGTTTGAATTTTAAATAATAAAATTAAATATATGTATACACACAATAATTGAGTGTGTAGGCAGGCAGGCAGGCAGCATCATTAATGGTACAAGAATGTATTATAACATACATATGTATGTATGTACATACATGCACGCAAGAAAAGTTTTTACTACTTGTATGTATGCAGAAATGTACATGTATGCAAGTGTGTGCATTTATTTATTCATATGGTGTGGTTATTCATATACTTTGAGTGGAACCATGTATATATGTATGTCCAAATAATATTTCATTATGCAAATAATATTTTTCTAACAAGTGTTGTTTTATTTAAGGATATTATTTAATTTTATATGTATGAATGTTTACATATATATTTAACATTCATTTAAATTTACTCATCATCCTTTTTAGACGGTCTATTATTATTAATAAAGAAGCCTGTCAGCATACATTTCCACTGGAATATTCTTTGTTTATGTTCTTCATATTACCGTTATATACATATTTTTCATTTCAATTATGCTTCATGAAAAAGTTTTTTTTTGGCTCCTAAAAGTATGCTTAAATGTGCCAAGAAGCATAATCCTGGAATACAGGTATTACGGTGCACTACACATTTATTTTGAAATTGCTATTTGCTTGATTCTGGTAGTCGGTCTTTCGGAAAGTTACAATACGTGATAATTTCTTAAAGCTTTTGCCTTGTTCCAGAATTACGGAATTCGGAAATTTTATTTTAAATTGCTCATGTTTAGGATAACACGAAAGATACATACTTCTTTTCATACATACATATAATCAAATTTCCCAAAATTTTTTTTTTAGCGCTTTAAGATAAAGGATCTTTCGATGGGTTTATAAACTGTTTAAGCTCATAAGACCACTAGAATTTCAGGTTCATTTATGTAAAATAAGTTTCAATTAAGCTGGGTTTCTTTTAAGCGAATATATGTATATATGTAAGTGCTTTGAAATTGACCCCAAATAATAAATATGAATATTTATATTCAATTAAGCGATTTTTTTCATTAAACAGCGTTTTCTTATCCGAATTATATACATATAAAAAGTTTTTGTTTAGAAAAACTAAAATGCCATTAAATCGATAAATTTGTTGGCATATGTGTAATTTTATAGAAAGTCAGTTCTAACCTGCCGTTTACACATGCAAGTGCAAGTGCGAAAAACTCAATACACTCACACTTTTTAACTAACCCTGCATTTACACATGTAAGTAATTACTTGCAAGTAGTGTATACGTATTATCAATGTATACGTATTATCAATGTGTAAACGGCAGGTTACATGTGTAAATGCAGGGTAAAAACACTTTAAATCATACCAATATCGTAAAGCCTCCCATACACAATCTGTTTTCTACATCTGACTTGTCAAATTTTGTACTGTAAAACATGTATGTACATAAGTACATGTCGTGTGGTACCTTTACAATATTGCTTCTGTAAAACAGATGTGCAAATACGTCTGACAAATTTTCAATTAGAGCGTGTTCTATTTTGATCTGTCAAAACTTCTAACGTCAACTGTTTATTATGATAAAAGGTACTGCCAAAATATAAGCCCTGAGAAAACAACTCAGCTGCAAATGGCTATTAGCAGTAAAAAAGACATAGGAAATATTAAAAGTATTTATTAGAACTGGTGAGTTAACTCTGTAATAAATCAGATAATTAATATATATTTCCATGAGCATAGGAAAGCTTGTCTATATTACTTTTGTTTATATGAAGAAGATATCATGGCTTTTATCAAGGACTATAACTTTTATCAAAATAAAATGTCAATTCTTTTAATTTGTGTCAGTTAAACTTTTGTATATCTTTTTAAATTTATATAATTTTGGAAAGAAATGTTCCTTTTTAAATGATTCTCTTAAAGGTAAATAAATTCATACATATGTATGTATGTATGTAAGTATGTATTATGCATTTTTTCTTTTTGCTTTTTTATTATTACAACATCAGGTGTTTGTTGTTAAATAATTTTACACCTGATACAAATTCATAAATAAATTTGGATCTCATCTTTTGAGCGTTATTTTTTTTCTAAAAAAAAAAATAAAATATTCAAGAACAATTTTGGCTAATGTATGAAAAATATATGCAAGTACATTAGAAAATATCTAGGATTTTTTTATTTTTCTTCATAATTTAAATAAAATTATATGGGTGAGAAGAATATGATGTTGTTTTTATTTTATTATTGAAATTTCTATAAAACGGTAAAGTTTTTAATTAGTAAAACCTCTTACAATGTTTGTAATTCCGCAACTTCCAAGTCACTGGACGGACCAAAGTTTCGCTAAGAAAAAACTCAAAAAATACTTTAAAAAAAAAACTAATCAAAATCGGCCTAAACGTTTGCGAGGTAAATTGGCTATGGCAGACACATAGATATACACTTTGGGTCATTTTTCATTTCTAATTTGGAGCCGTTTTTAATTTCAAATCTAACAACCCAAATGCATCACAGAAAATCTTTAGTAAGGATCGCCCGTACAGGTTGTTATAGAATATAAAATCGGTATTGTCATTTATCCGAATTGAAAATTGCTTGCGATTTGAATTGTTGTCATTACAGCGTTTTAATTTTCCCTTAATTCAATACAATAAAGTTTTGTGAAGATAGTAGCGGCCTTACAGCAATATTTTGAGTTTTGAAATTATTAAAATAATTTAGAAAAATTTGCTGTTTAAAATTGTCAAATCCATTAACTTAACAAAGGAAATTGAATTGTTAAATGTAGCAACAGAGAATATAAAGTTATAAATGGACAAATACGTACACATCATATGTATGTATAATTGGTATTTTTGAGTTGTTAAATTGTCCACTAATTTCTAATTGACTGCTATTAATTTCAAATGATTTGTTTCAGTTTTAATTATTAATTGAATGTCTTTAAAAATAAAATCATTTTAATTTCTTAAATGTCGCTCTAATAAAATGCCTCTAAAATATTGAAATATATACATATAAATATTTATACTTTTAATAAATATTTATTTCGATTTTGCTTATTTCTATGTCAACGACCAAGGTCATATTATTGAAAATCTCTTTGAGAATTAATGAAATGAAATTTGTATAAAATTTAATTTATTTAATAAATTTTATTTTATTATTATTTATTTATTTTTTTTTCAATAAACTAAACAAACATACTTACATACATACATATGTACATAAATTGTATATACATAAATGCAAATTTAACAATTCGCCGGCAATTGTAAAAAAGAAAACTAAAAAAAAAAAATCTGCTTGCGCATAAAATAGTTTTAAATTTTAATCCATGTGTTTGTCATTTAATATTGTTGTTTAAATTTTAGACAAATAAACCAACGTATTTAAGAAATGTTTTATTGACACTATGTTTGTTGTTGTTGTTGATGTTTTATTTTTTTTTAAATTTCGCTACAATCAATACAAAACAAAAAATACACTTTATTTATGTTTTTCAAATAAAACATGTGAAAAGAAAACAAAACACTAATAGTTTTTAATGCTAAAAAAAAAACTACAGTGGTGGTCACATTGTTAACAATCGCACTTTCATCTGTTTTTTCTATTTATTTATGTATTAGCAAAAAAAATTAACACATATGTACACTGCCTGCCACTTGAATAAGGAATCACATTTTTTTTACTTTAATTAGGTGTAGCTCCTAAACTAAACTTCAGAAAAAAATATTTTTTTGCGCAACCAAATTTCAAACTGTTGGCTTTAGTTTCCTGAAGAAATAAAATATATACATATTTTTATTATAGTAAAATTATGAATTTATTTAAAGACATGTATTTCTGTTGTACTTTTTCGTGTGTCACTTGAATACGGAATATTTTAAAACTAAGCAAACTTTAATTTATTTTTAAATTTTAGGTTATAAAAACGAAATTTATTATCTTCTAGCATTCAATTAGTAGAAATAACCTCAAAAATGCAATTTGGCATCGAATTATATAATGACTCGTAAGTAATTTTGCGAAATTGAACTCCATGCTTCCGTTATTGCATCCTTTAAGGATTCTATCGCCTCAAATTGTTTTCCTCCTTCATAATCTTTCCTTGCAAGCCAAGCCCAGACATTTTCCATTGGATTCAGGTCGGGTGAATATGAGGGCCAATCCAAAAATTGAACACCTGCTTGATTAATCCATTGTTTTACTGCTCTGGCGGTATGAATCGGAGCGTTGTCGTGTTGGTACGTCCAATGTATGGGTCCAAAGAAATCATTAAATTTTGGAAATGCTTCCTCCAGAATGTTTTTGTAAGTCGTTGCAGTCATTTTGTGGGATACAGAAACCAATTCTATGGTACCATAATACGAAATGGCACCCCATACCATTATTCCGCCCTCTCGGCTGTGTCTGCGGATCAAAAATAATTCCTCCTTATTTAGATCATGGAAGCAATAGTTATACCCGTCGGGACCATCAATATTAAACTTTTTTTCATCGGAAAATACAACTTTAAACCATTTGTCGGACCATGTCATTGTATTTTTGGCAAACTGTAGACGTTGTGATTTGCGTTTTTCATTAAGTTGTGGTTTTTTTGCAGTTTTCGTCGGACTATGTATGGGTAGGACTTTAAAATACGGTGCACTGTTCTTAGACTGGCACTGACTCCACTTTTTTTGACGTATTTTTGATACCGACATGGCAGAATTTGATGCAATTCTAAGAATTTTTCGTCTTTCTCTTGGTGTTGTTGCCATTTTCTTCCGCCCTTTCATGTTTTTTCCATATCTTTCCACGTTATTTAAATAATTGTACACAACTGTCTTTCCTCTATTAATGTTTTTGGCTATTTGGACCGGATTTTGACCCTGAGAATGCAAAATCAGAATTTTTCTTTTTCAGAGTTATTAAGAGCCTTACCACGTCCCATTTTGAATAAAAACTATTTAAAAATTATCAAATTAAAAATTCTCTAGCGGTTTATATTGAAAGAAATTCAAATCATAGCCTTCCTGATTAATATTAAAAGAATTCCTTATGCAAGTGACACACGAAATAGTACCACAGAAATACATGTCTTTAAATAAATGCATAATTTTAGTATAATAAAAATATGTATATATTTTATTTCTTCAGGAAACTAAAGCCAACACTTTGAAATTTGGTTGTGCAAAAAATTATTTTTTTCTGAACTTTAGCTTAGGAGATATACTTAATTAAAGTTAAAAAAAATTTGATTCTTTATTCAAGTGGCAGGCAGTGTGCATATTTAAATTTTTTGGCTTCTCTAATTTTTTTTTACTCCATATTTTATTTACCTTTTATGACCAACTAAATTTGTAATTCTCAAATTAAATTCCAAGTTAGATTCAAATCTTTAAGTAATGTTATCAATTTTTTAGTTTGTCTCACTCAAAATACATGAGAAATAGATTTTAAGTTATCCCTTAGGGACTTTTTTTTCAGGAATAAATATAATGAAATTGAAATGTATTTTAGATCCTTTTGAGGGCCATTATTTTGGGAGATGTTATTAATTGTGTGATATCTGTGGTTTTCACGAATAACAGTGTATGTTCAATTTTTCTCATTTCGAGTTAATGATACAAAATTGTTACATTTTAAATGCTTTTTTAAAAGGTAAAATAATGGGTCGATTATGGATGGCAACCGAACCACAGTTGCGTTGCCAGTTGCTGAGAATTGTATTACGGATGGCAACTGGCAACTGAGAGCTACCAGTTTCAGTTGCTATTTAGTGCTTTTCTGGCAACCACAAATTTTCAGTTGCCAGCTGGCAACGCAACTGAAGTTCGGTTGCTATCGAGCCATAAATTTTCGAAAAATGTGGACGTACATATATCACTTTTTTTTCTAACACAACAACACAGCTTCTACATTTTTTCAAATAAGTTTCAACACTGACGTAGGGGGCTGTGCACATATTACGTAACGCTCTTTTCAGAGATTTTATAGCCCCCCCCCCCCCCCCCCCCTTCGTAACGCTTTTTAACAATTTTTCAGTGCAAAATTTATAATCCGTAACAAATCTTTAACCCCCCCCCCCTCCGCCCCTGGAGCGTTACGTAATATGTGCACAGCCCCTAGTATGTTGACAAGCATTGGTTTTCTGAAAAAATTCTTTCTTATTAAAAAAACACGGCGCCACATACGCCTTTTTGTCTGAACACATTTGAAAATTATATTTTGATATTTGTTTAGTTAATGGGCCTTACTACGGTTCTCGAATCGACTTCGACTGTTGTACTAGATTAAAGGAACACACAACATTTTTCTTTAATCTATTACAGCAAGCGAAATCGAATCGAGAACCGTAGTAAGGCCCAATAACAAATCACAATCACTTGCGTGTTTGTTTTTTGTTTGGTCTGGTCATATCTGGCATTATTTGCGTTCAGCGACAATCATTTATATCTACATAATTTGTTTTGTCAGAACACAATTTCAATGTCTAAAATGGTTTGTTTTTTTTTTTTTTTATCCTAAAAACTAATTAGAATATTGTCATAACCTAAATCTACATTGTGCCTTATTACGATTCTCGAATCGACTTCGACCGCTGTAATAGATTAATGAAACATTACCACGAGTTCTTTTAATCTATTACAACAGTCGAAGTCAATTCGAGAATCATATTAAGGCTCATTATTGTATAAAAAAAATTTGAAAATTTTGGATACTAACTGCCTGTTCGCCGATATCGAAGAAGTTCTTTCTTTCGAACAATTACATTTGAAACAAAAACAAATTCAAATGTAATTGTTCGAAAGAAAGAACTTCTTCGATATCGGCGAACAGGCAGTAAGATCGTATCTTAAAAATAACTTATTTTGGCTCTCCTGAAAAATTTGATTTTTAAACATGCCCTGTTATTCATTAAAACCACAGATATTATTGTTAAATATATTTCTTCACTTATTTATCTTTTCGAGGAAAGTTTTTGAATGTTGAAATGTTTTCATAATAAGTATTTTACATATCTCACTTGATCAACAAGAGGGTATTTACTCAAAATTTTGAAAATTTCATTTTTTGTAAGATATTGATGTATACTGGTCATATCTACCCACTGTAAAAATTTTATACAATTTTCTCCACTCTTTCCCAAAAAAAAAAATACAGTTGTATCTCTCTTTGTGATAGAAAAGTAATATTAAAAAAAAAAGTTTATTTGCCTCTACTGAAAATTTTAAAATTTTGAGTTAATACCCCAGGGATGGCATCGGATATTTTAAAATTGTACCAAATAACTTGAAAAATTGTACTTTTTCGACCCTAATTGTACTAAAACACATTTTTTTTCATTTTATATTATTTTTATTTAGATTTATTAAGAATATAACAAAAAAGGTACATTAAATTTCATTTGTACTATAATATACCAAAAAGCAATTCAGCATTGAATATGTATAAATCATTTACATACGAGTATAGCGAAAATTAAAGTACTACGTACTAGCTTTCAAATCGACTTCGACATCACAATTACAATTTTGATAATAGCTTACTTGATATATTTATATCATAACAATTCCAATTTTGTGAATTCAGTAAATCCTTTGTTTGGATTAAGCCGCAAAGAGTTGCAGTTTGTAATCTGTTTCTCTCTTTGGTTTTAATTATATTTTGGTAAGAAAATATTCTTGCCACATTTGCTGATGAATGTGGAACTCGTAATATTCCTCTTACAATTTTTGAGAGTTCTGGAAACATGAATTCATTTGCCTCATTTTTTATTTTAGCAACTGTTGCCCAGAAATCGCTAATATTCGAATTTTTGTAAGATTTTAATATTTGAACATCAGCAAGAGCTCTAAATTGCGAATTTATGATATCAAAATTTTGTTACTCGTTTGGAAACAATTTTACTAATCGTGGTGCATAGTTTTTCCACTGATTACGTGTTCTGGGCTAAATTTACCGAACCACTTTAATGTAAAATGACTGCAATGATGAGTTGCCATATAAAATTACTAAAACTGGGGAGATTACTTAATTGTACTAAATTAGCCATTGGTGTACCATTGTACTTTTCGAGTTTGAATTGTACCAAAAAAAGTACAATTGTACCAACTTTGCCATCCCTGTAATACCCTCTTGTTGATCAAGTGCGATATGTAGAAATTTTTAATAAAATAAACTTTACTTCCAAAGTTCTTTTAGTTTTGAAAGTATGTAAATAACATACATATATTTAATTTCTTTTTCAATATAAACAAAATCAAGAATAAATGCGGCATCAGTATCTGATTAATTTTCTATTATTTATATATTTAGCTAAAGATAACAAAAATACTCAATAGGAATTGAGAATTAAGTTGTTTAAAAAAATTCCCACATAAACATGTTTAAAGTTTAAAGTATTTTCACCATCACTGTATGCATGAGGAACAGATATGACCAAAGCAATAGCAAAAAAAATATATATATAATTTGCTTTAAATATATGTATGTACTTTAATTTATTTTGGAAATCATCACTACCTACAAAACAAAAGAACAAAAACAACAACAACAAAATAATCGTAACGAAAATGTTAATACTAAAACATAATAATAAACATTAGATATCTTAATGAATAATGAATGATAAAAGTGATAATAATGATCATTGTTTGAATTGTTTGTTTAGTTATATGGAAGTAAATAATGAACCCGATGAACTTTCATTATGTATTCGACCTGGTGCCTTACACAAACAGAAAGGAGAGCCAACTTATGCAACAGTTTCTTTCGAGGTACTTTTTCTAAAACACAATGATACCACCATCTACAAAATATTTAAGATAAATACTTACAATCATTGTTATAATTTCTAATCAACAGCTAAATTTAATTAAAAATAAAATAACATCTAATAATTTCAAAAGTTTTTAGTACAAATAAATAAAAATGAGTATACAGAGGTGCAACGATAGATAGATAATTGATCGCATCAACATTCGTCCTTTCTTGCAAAACTGCATTTTGCTAACATTATCGCTGCATGAAACAGAAAGCGCCTTATTTCATTACCCATCAAATAGGCAATCCAAATTAATGCATCGCTCTTTTGAAAAGAGAACCGATAAACGTCAAATTTTACACCTCTGTATTTTAAATTGAATAATACCTGTATTTTTCAACATGATAGCTTATTATGTATATCCGTTATTGATAATAATAATTAACAAGTGTGCAATATATTTGGATTTTAGTTTAGTTTTGGTATTGAAAATAATAAATCTTTTATTAACTTTTAAAAATGTTAAAGAATAAGATTAAAAATAATTCTTCTTGTCATCAATAGTTCAAGCGGAGGAGATGTACTCGTACATTTTTGTATGATTCTTCTTTAGTGGACTTCTAGGGGACAGTTTTTAATTGTTTAAGAAGAATTTCTTATTTAAGATAAAAAAATTACGTATATTGCAAATAGTTGGTCAAATGCGATTAAAGTTTACAAAATGTCAGCTGGTTTTATTTGGTATACATATGTACGTATATATGTATGTATGTATATGTACATATGTACGTAGATACAGATGTACAAGAACATAACCTCAGTTTAGGTTGAGATATACATAGTTTAAAAATTATGTTATGAATTTTCAATCGAACTGAAATTTTTAATTAGTCAGGCTTAAATTCGTTTTCTTAAATTACATTTATAAATTAAATAATTATTTTTATTACAAAAGAAAATCTAGAAGCAGATTGAACAAACAAAGAAACGGAAGTTTGAACTGACATCATGATATTTCGTGATTTAATTATCAATTGCTTCTAAACAAAACGTTATTTTACAAACTATTGCAATTAATTTTTGTGAATTGTATTGAAATCACTAAAAAACGCGATTTCGAAAAAAATGCGAGTTAGTACCTTCCTACATGAGATCAACGATACACTGAAATTGTAAACAATTAATTGAATTAGCTAAAGGCGGTTTTACACACTACGTATTCTACAGCGTGCTTGTCAAATTTCCCACTGCAAAATGCAAACATGGTGTGTAAAAGCAAAAAAAAAAAAATTTGCTTCTGTAAATGTCAGCCTGAATTTACAGTGTAAAATATTTCAATTAGAGCGTGTTCTATTTAGAACTGACAAAGCATCTGACATCAGCTACTTTGCAACTCAATTGTTTGTGGCGCCAAGAACAAATGTTTGTGATTTAGCAAATACATATATGTATATTAAAAAAAAGTTTATTTATAGTAAAATCTATTTATTAATATACATATATTATCTTACTTTAAAAACATTGAAGCGCCAATTCCAGTATCTCTTCTCAGTAACCATTTTGGCTTCATATACATATAGTACGTTTTATATTTACCTTCTCTAGCTTAATTTTTTTTATTTTTCCTTTTTATGGCAGGTATTATTGAAATAATAAATAAATATTAAACCGCGTGTATAATCTAAATTTTGACAGACGTAAGCAATTACAGAAGCATAGTCAACTGAAAAACCCACTGTAAAATACATAGTGTGTCAAAACCACCTTAAGCGAACTGAATTTGTGGCTGAAATTTTATTAGTACATATTCGGCTATTTCCTACTTCCTTTGACGAATTTCATTTCCGTTATTCAAAAGAAAATTAATGGATGTAGTAAGTATGTACATAGCGGCGTATACATAATATTGCATAAATATCTGATTAAAATGTTACTCATACGGCCATGTGCATTTTTGTCATTTCTTATTTAGCGCTACGTACATACATACTTACATACGTATGAATCTCAACAATTCATTGATGTATGTATATTGTGCTATTGGAGATTTGACCAGTATTTTCAAATTTGGATTTTAGATAAATTTCTTCTAGATTTTGCGAGCTTCTTTTTTTTTTGACAATATGTGGCAGTTTCTTTGTCCTTGGCTTTAAACAGTTTTCAAAACTTTAGATTTACGGCCTGTTTCACACTGTCGACAAGTCGATGGCGTTCTCTTATTTATATTAAAAACAAAAACAAATTTAAATATTTTGTGTGAAACAGGCCGTTAAACTTGTGTGTGTATGTACATACATTTACAAGCATACGTATCATGTTTAAAAATATACATATAGACATATTTATATTTATGTATGCATATACATATATATTATATGTATATAAACATACATGCATATAAGTATGTACGCATACATACATAACTAAGTTAAAATTACTAAACTTTTTTTAAATACATACATACATATATTTTTGCTTTTTAGTGCAAACCTCAAATAAAATAAGATGCGTTCATTATGCGAACTACTTGGCCTGGCCTGAAACATAATAAAAATAATAAATTTTTACAAAAATCTAAATAAAAGCGAATAAAAGGTATCTAACACAAGCAAATTTATGAATAATGCAAATTTGGAAAATTACAAGCTACTTCATTTTTTAATGTGCTTGCTGTTTAGTTGCTCTCTTTAAAAAAAAAAAAAGTTATTTAAAAAGAATTTTGTTATAAACATAAATAAACATGTACCGTCATACACACATATCCATTCATACACTCATACATATGTACATATATACCAATACATTATACATACATACATACATACATACATATTTTATAATTTATTATCAACCTAACTACATAATTATGAAAAATAATTAATTGGTCGGGGAATTTTTACCTTTTTGGATACCACCCACTTATTTCGCGGTTTTCATATAGAAAAAAGTAAATATGTATTTTAAATGCGAAGGAGAGAGAGAAATATTCTTACACTCACATTACGAATATTTATTATTATTTTCCTTATAAACATCGCATTTAATAATAATTGGAGAAAAAATGGAAAAGGTTAAAATTCTCCGGAAATTATTTTTCATATAATTGTGGGCTGTATATACATACATATATGTAAATATTTATAATTGCATGGGTATTTTTATAAATTTAGTAAAATATACAAAAAACTATGGATGTAAATACTTTTTTATTTCTATTTTCATTTACATATTTTCAAATTAAATATAATAAATTTATAATCGTAACTTTATTTAAAATATTCCTATCAGCAGAGTTCAGATGAATCATTGTCACGCTACAAGTGCAATTATGAGAATTGTAATCGCAGTTACAGCACAATTGGTAATCTAAGAACACATTTGAAGACTCATAAGGGTACGTGTAGTCTTAAGTTTACTATTTTCTGTTACTCATTCAGCCCAATTATGAATAATCAGCTTTATCAGAAATTAGGGGCGAAACATTTATTATATTCAAAACGAAAACTTTTTCAAAATCATGCTTAGGGGCAGTGCACATATTATGTAACGCTCCGGGGCGGTTAAAGATTTGTTACGGATTGAAAATTTTGTACTGAAAAATTAGTAAAAAGCGTTACGGAGGGGTGGGGGGGGGGGGGGGATTATAAAAACTCTGAAAACAGCGTTACGTAATGTGTGCACAGCCCCTTACCCCCAATTAGTATAGAGCTATTTGAAAACTATATGGTTATGGTTATTGTTGGTTATTGTTGGTTATTATATGGGATTTCCCTTTTGTTTTGATTTTGTTTATTTACTTTAGAAATTTTTCGACGGTCACGTTCGACATCATGTAAATGCCCATATGTTAGGGATAGAGAAAGATTGTTGCCCTCCCTCACATTAGGAAAATTTAAGTTTTTCCTTATCAAAATCGAAATTATTAGTATGAAGAGTGGAAAGAAGCGAAAAAAATTCCCTGAGAATTTTTATTCATAATTGAGCTGATTATCTTCGAAGAGTTCAATTCAATATGTATGAATGTATTTTTTTTTTATTCTTATTTAAGGTGAATATCGTTTCAAGTGCTCAGAAGACGGATGCAGTAAAGCATTTTTAACGTCATATAGTTTGAAAATCCATATACGAGTACACACCAAAGTTAAACCCTACGAATGTGATGTAGGTGGGTGTGAGAAAGCTTTTAACACACGATATAGGTAAGCGGCATACGCATACATACATACAAATAAAATACATATGTAATGCTTTTTTTAACTTTTATCAAATTTTTAGACTTCATGCTCATTTACGTCTGCACAATGGCCAAACGTTCAATTGTGAACAGTGTAAGAAATGTTTCACAACCTTGAGCGATTTAAAAAAACACATGCGTACCCATACCCAGGAGAGACCATACAAATGTCCCGAAGATACATGTGGTAAAGCCTTTACTGCCTCGCATCACTTAAAAACACATATACGAACCCATACCGGAGAACGTCCGTATCCATGTGAAGAAAACAGTTGCCGTAAATCGTTCAGTACTTCGCACAGCTTAAAATCTCACAAAAAAACTCATCAGAAACAAACACAGAATCGTCCGCCAAGAGAACGCAAAACAAAAACTATAAATCGTAAAAAAGAAAACGATCCTAATAGCTGCAGTACAAATGAGCAGGATGTAAAGGCTATAAAACAAGAATTAGACAACATATTTGCCAGCTATCCGGACGAAACTAATTCCACCTTTAATAACAGTGAATTGGACGAAATCGATTGTAAAAGTGATATAAAACAACAACAATTTTCAGAATTTGTTAAATCTGAGGTAGTGGAGTGTAATTTTAACGACATGTATGCTATGAAGGTGGCCGAAATAAAATCAGCTCCATATGCCGCATTGGCTCCAAAAATTGAAAGCATGGCCTTGCCAGAAACTTCACAAGCCTTTCAGGTGGCTTATGCTGCTGAGGAAGAGATACCAGCACCATGGATAGATGCCGGTGTGTTAGTACCCAAACCTATTTTACCCATGGCACCTGTAACGTCAGCTTGTGTGGCTATACCAACTGAAGTGCCCAGCTATGTTAATTTGCAGCCGAACTATTCGAATGCTATGACGACCGTCAATTCACAGTACCATACGCCAGCACTGAACTTAAATCCCAATGGAAATTCTAACTTTGGTATGGAAATCGATCATCATAATGACATGATCAATAACAGTATTAATAGCAGTCAAAGTCAGAGTTCCTACCAACAAATACCTTCCGCTGCCATTTTTATGCACGATGTTATGCCTCTTCAAGAGGAGAATATAGAGGACTTGCTAAAAGGCACCGATTATATCAGTGATGCTGATATGGAAACAGAATCACTACTCAATGACATCCTAATGACCATAGACAATAACACTAGTCTTCTGCAAGAAACTCTACAGCAGGCCGATGAAGTGCCAACAGATGGAACGGGTCTTATAGAAGTTGATTTGCGTAATAATAAACCGACATTAAAACAAATAACAGCTGATGCAGGCATCTGTAGCTGCACGAATTGCAAATGTGATAAAACTAAAAATTGTCAAGGCGATTGTTCCACTGAGATTCCTTGTGGCAAAAAACCGATAAATGTTAATGGCACTAAAGACGGTTATTGTACGAATAAACATAAAGGCAAAAAACCGCTTAGCAAACGGGAAACAGAAATGAATCAAAACATTGAAGATGTAGCCATGTTGTTACAAAATCTTGCTTCAATGGGTAGTGGTGAAAAAGGTGGCTGTTGCGGTGGTAGGAAAAATTCCACCACAAATGAAACTGCTATTCAGGACATTAATTCTCCTTGTTATAGTGGACAAAGTAGTCAGCCTAAACGAACATCTTGTTGTTCTGTACCGAAACCAAAATCTTCATCAATTATCTCTGGCTGCTGTTCTACGGAAAAATCAAAGCCAACGAATTCATTTTGTTCTTCTTCAGATACTAAAAATATGCCACCGTCGCCAACACCTGCCAGCAATACAAACGCTGTTAAGGGCTCAAGTTGTACCTGCAAGAGTCCTTCAGAAGGTGTGGCTAATGGCTGTTGTGTTGTTATTTGTTTAAAAACTTTGCAAGCCTTGCGTAAAGTTTTGACGCGCAAGAACTTAAACCTTATGCTTTGTCCGCAAAATCAAACAAATCACAATAATTAATGGTTAAAAATTATTTGAAATTATTATTTAATTATTTACGAACAACTGCGTTTTTTTTTTTTTTTTTTTTGTATCTGTTTGAAATCAAAGATCAACTTTGTTAAACTTGTTTTATTTTATTATTTTTCTTATACTTATTAATATATTAATTGTTGCTTGATTAACATTTTATAGTTTATAGTTAAACAATAATTGTTAGCTATGCATGTACTTGCCAAAATCAGAAACCACAAACCACTAAATCCATGTTTAATGTAGTTTAAGCCTTACATTTAGGTCAGTTAAAATAAAAAAAAGGCGGATATCGAATTTTCGTTATTTTACAAGAAAAGGAAAAACTGAATAGCGTACATAAGAAACTTTTCAAATGACCATAAATCAGCTATTTTCAACCGGAAGTGTATTTAGGGAAGTTGACTACTAGAAAACATCAAAGACACGATCTCGAAAAATCGATTTACGCCTTTCCTATGCTAAAACCATCACACAACACATAAAATACAACAACAAAAAAACATCATTATGCCTTATACCAAAAAAATATATACATACATACATATAATATAATAAAAATTATATATTTAAAAATAGCGTAGTAGTGTGTGTTTATTCATTTAAGATTTAAAATGTTTTTAAATTTTGTTTCCTAAGCGGAAATTGGTTAAAAAAGAACCTAGTTACCTCAATTATAATTCAAACGGATGTGCATTGGAGTTTTTACTAATTTAAAAAAAAAAGGAATCCAAAATTTTCCAAAGTGATGTCTCTCGGACTTACTGTTATGGATGCTGTTATAATAGTAAGTTTCCATATACGTAATTTTGACGAAAATAAATAATTTGTGACATGATTTCCGATACATTTTTATTATGAACAAATTATCTCAAGTTACTTCATTTGCTCCAATTATTTCGAAATTTGTCTGTGCAAGACTGCGCGGATGCCATTATTACAAATGCAATCTTGGGGCATTCATTATTAGTGACTTACAAATCCGAAAAAGTGACATTTAAGTACGTATAAAAATGGCATTGACGTTGACAAAAAGTTGTAGCATTTTAAAAGTAGTTACATACATACTTATGCCATAAAGTCGTTTTGTGGTGAATATAATTTTATAAAAAACTCGATGTTATCTTCCATTATAGATTTTTATTTTGCTACTTTAATTTTTTTTATGGTAAAAAATAAATAAACAACACAAACGTCAAATTGATTTCGAAAATTCGAACATAAAATCACTTACAACATAATGGAAACACTATCGACATGGTTTTCTCAAATCAGCTTAATTTGCTTATTCTCTATATTAAATTCAAATTCGAACAGTGTTCATTTCGAATTTCAGAGTAATCTTTTTTCCCCAATTTAAGAAGTTCGCAGTGCATATCTTTAAAATAACCATTCTCAACAATTGGATTTGTTTGGATTATATCTAATACAAATAATGAACAACTCTTGTTTTTTTTAATATGTTTTATATTTATTAGGATTGAACTACAATACTACAAATATATTTTGTATAAATCATGGTATAATAAATAAGGTAAAGTCTTCTTCCTGCTGTAGAAGAATATTCTTGTTTTACAAATGTCAAATTTTATGTAGCAGAGCAACATGCTGATTAAAAATTTGTAGCGGCGTCTAAGCAAAAAAATTTATTTCAACCCGCCGGTGAAATATAAAATTTTATTTGGAAATTTTATATATTAAATAAAAAAAATTGCTGTAAAGGAAAGTCTAATATCACATTAAGCAACTTAAACATTACCATGCATTTTTAAGAGCTGAAATACCTGTAAAAAAGCAGTAAAAAACCGATGTATTTGGCAGCGGTCGAACTCACAAAAGCGGCGATGATATACGGCTTCGAAGCGATCGGTTTGTTTCTCCGATTTTGACACACAGAAAACATTTTACACTAATAAAATGCCTGTTGTTTTTGTGACGTTGTATTTGTTTTAGGGACAAGACTACCTTATTTATTATACCATGGTGTAAATGTAATTTCAAATATTTTTTTTTTTCAATAAAAAAAATTTGGAATGAAACTTAAATTGAAAGTAGAGGATCATATTAAATACATAAATATTGAGATGGTTTTACAAATTCTATTAGATTCGATGCTATTAATCTTCGCCAGCTGGTATGGCATCCTCAAGGCGTCTAATAAACTTTACACGTATCTCTGTTACATTGTCACCTTTTAACTGATCCTGAATAAAGTTAAAGGTATTAGATTAGTTATAAGCATAGCGATTAGAAATGAAATAAACTTGCCTGAACAAAATAGCACTGAACTTCTAGCTGCACCATTTCTAAAGCGCCTCTAATACATCCGCTTATAATAGAGCTATATCTTAAATTTGTTAGATCGGATGGTAGTTCTACAAATTCAGTTAGAGGATTTGTTTCAAATTGCAGCGAAAACTCGTCAGACGCTGGCGACCAATTTGTAATAGTAGGTTGAACATTTAAATAAATACGAAAAGCTTGCTGAATACGGTCAGCCGTTTCACGCATTTCTAAACAACGTGTTGCCGAGGTACGAGCCAAAAAGTCTTCAATTATACGCATACCCATATTATAGCCAATACGCTCCAGTTGTTTGTTAACATCTTCAACATTTTCCAAGTCACGCAGCATTTGAGTTACAAGTGCTCCATAGGTAAGTGTTAAAAATTCTGAATTCTAAAAGGCAGTTTTAGAAGGCGGAATGAATGATGGAAGGAGCAAAATAATGTTAAATTTCTTTTCTCGTGCCATAATAGATTTTGTTTGGGTTTTTTTTATATATATATAATATTTTAATTTCTTTTATAATTAAACTTAACTTAGGGCTAAATTGTATTTACAGTTTCGTACATTCTATAGGAAAATGACGAGGGGGCGGGGCATTGATTAATTATAATAGGCGCTCCAATGAGCGCATGTTGATGTTACTTAATTGGCGTTATTGTTATATTAGGTGTTGATGTTGTGACGTTCGTCTGATGTGGAGCTATCACACGCGGAGGTGCTCTTGGCACTGAAGCTCTTGACAGCTGCGCCATATGATGTTGATCGTCATGTCCCGACCCTTGTTGTAATTCTCCCTTTTCTTGTGCAGAATGAAAGCGACCACCCTCACCACGAACACGATTCATTGCATGGCGATGTCTAGACTCATGCAAATATTTCGAACGCTCTTTGGGAATGCGCGACTCTAATTTTGCACGAGCTTGTCGTCGGACAAGAATACGTTTATATTGTTTAGCATTTACATAAAGTGGCTCTTCTTCTGGTTCTGGTGAGTGTGCATCTTCTGTAGAGGTTGCTGAAACAGAATCAGCAGCAGCCGTGCTTGAAGAATTGGTCGTGCTGTTACAGTTTTGGGTTTGTGTTGTCGAAGCAGGAGCAGGTGTTGATACCCGAACAGTTGTATTGCCAGCATTGTTTGCAGCTGCTGCAGTACCCAATTGATTGGCTGTCGACTGGGGCACCATTATAATTTGTTGTGTTAGCGGGTTACTGTTACCGGTTGCATTTGAAGTACTAGCTTGAGATTGCAATTGTGTTGCCCCTGTTATTTGCATAATTTGACCATTTATATTTATGAATTGTGGATGTATAGTTTGGATTGTGTGATTTGTATTCTCAGTTCCACTCAATACATTTGGTTGATAGAACAAAGTTTGGCCGTCGGGCAGCTGCATAAGCTGCATTGGCTGTGCTGCCTGCTGATGTTGTTGCAACATAATTTGATTTCCTTGTAAAGGTATAAGTTGCGGTTGAAGACCAGCTACTTGTTGTGGTTGCTGTTGGCCTATAATTATTTGTGTTGGTCCACCGGCACTGGTCATAACAGGCATTGGTATTACGTGTATTTGATTTGGGGCAACGGTATTGCTATTATTGTTCATTGGTTGATCTGTGTTTCCTGGCTGCTGTGGATTTGCGGAGCTGCTTTCCATTTCTTTAATTTATCCTTTTCTCAGAACTTATATTAGATGACACTTATGCTTCGGTCGGAGGTACTACTGTAAAATCGCATTGAAACTCGTATTTATCGAGGGTGGCCACTCTATATGTATATTCTACTAACTTATGCTACTGCAATACAAATTATCGTCATTAAGCCGTCTTGGCAGAACTTACCACTTTCTTAGCATCTAATCTAGATGCTTGGCGCGACATGTTTCATATATTCCACTCTATATACTGTTCAAAATTTTCCGTATGGTAGTTTTTATTGTTTATTATCTTTTAAATATTGCTTAATTTCTTATTTAAGAATTACACCCCATGAAAACACTGCAAAACTTTTCATGTCAGATGCGAAGTATATTCAGTGAAAGTCTTATTATGACAAGTTACCATATTTATTTAATAACTAAAAGGAACAATAAAGTGAATTAAATTTTAATAAGAAGAAGCATTTTGTAGAACTGCTTGTCATTCTGTGGTTGTGATATTGAAAAAGTTTTTTTTTAACAATTTTCAACAGAAAGTTACTAATTATAGAACAAATTTGTATAAATAATAATGTCAGTACGTGTAGTTAATGATGAAGCTCATTTCCAAACGGAACTGGCTGCAGCTGGAATTCGTTTAGTAGTGGTCGATTTTACAGCCACTTGGTAAGTAAAACTAAAGAATTGTGTATTGAGTGAATGCTTGAGTATGTTCTTCTCGCAGGTGTGGTCCTTGTCAACGAATTGCTCCACAGTTTGAATTGTTGCCTGCTAAGTACCCTAAGGCAATATTCCTAAAGGTTGATGTAGACAAATGTCAGGACACTGCATCTAGTCAAGGCGTATCGGCTATGCCAACTTTTATATTCTATAGAAACAGGGTATTGAAATAAATTTATTTTTTTTTGTGTTGGTACAATATTTTTAATTCTTTTTAGACAAAAATCGACCGCATTCAAGGAGCAGATATTAATAGTTTGGAGGCCAAAATCCAGGAACACATAGGTGCTAGTGGAGGCGAAGAGACCTTTGAGGATTATGGACAAGGATTGGTAAGCTATGCAAGACACATTATTTCCAAATAATCTATAGCAGTAAATATTTGCAGATGGAAATAAATACATTTATTTCAAAACAAGAATGCGAATGCCTCAATGAAGCGGATGATCATCCTATGATCCATTGCTTCACATCCAATGGAGGATTCTTGCAATCGGACTGTGATGAACAGTTAATTTTATCAGTAACATTTAACCAGTTAATGAAAATTCATTCCTTAAAATTTAAAGCTCCTGCACAACTGGGACCAAAAGAAATTAAAATTTTCATTAACCAACCAAGAACTGTTGATTTCGATCAAGCTGAATCAATGACAAGTGTTCAAGACTTAACGTAAGTATTCATTTGTAAAACATGATAGTCTATATATTTAATTTAATTTACAGATTAGAAGCAAAGGATTTGGAAAAAGGGAACCCGGTACCATTGCGTTTTGTTAAATTCCAGAGTGTACAAAACATACAGATTTTCGTGAAAAACAATCAATCTGGTGGTGAAGTTACTCAACTGGATTATTTGGGCTTCATTGGTTCACCAATATTGACTACGAAAATGAATGATTTTAAACGAGTTGCAGGCAAAAAAGGCGAAAGTCATTAATTATATTAATAAAAAATAATTACCCCCGAAAAACTACACATAAAGAAAACCCATTTGATAAATTTTTTATTGCTTTCTTAAGCGTAACAGATTCGAAAGTTGAAATATGTACATACACATTGTATATGTACATTAATTACACCTGATTATATTATTTGACATTACATATTACTATTTAAATGCTGTTTTCGAACATTTAATTCTAAAATCAACATGTTCCAAGCTTTTTCAGCTTGCTTTAAAGTAAACTCGGAATCCCACAAGGAACTGAAAATCACGTGCGACTTAGCCACAATTTCATCATTACTCATTTGACTTGACAATCTGAGTTTAGCTTCTTCTTCTGTTAATCCATTCCGTTCTATTACCCGTTTAATTGCTTCTTCGGGTGGTACGATCATAGACCAAACCTCATGAACTTCTTTTTCCCAGCCGGCTCTTAGTAAAACGGCCGCTTCGAGTATAACTACTTCAGGTGGATTCTCTTTGTCTGCTAAAGCTTTCAGACGTTTTTTAACTTCTGAGATCAATTCCGGCCAGACGATATTATTAAGTTCTTCCAACTCTGTTGGATTGGTAAAAACAATTGACCCCAGTTTACTACGATCAATTCTACTATTTTCATCTAAAATGTCTCTACCGAAATGTACAAGTAAGCGGTTATAGCATAATTGTCCTGGTTCATAAATTTCGTGAGCAATTTTGTCGCAATCCATGATAAACGCTCCCATACCAGCTAAACGTTGTGCCATTTCCGTCTTACCAGAAGCTATGCCACCAGTTAGGCCCACAATATATGGCTCAGTAGGTAAATTAGGTTTAAGCTAACAAAGGTTTTTTAAGACATGTTATAATTTAGTATAAAAAGTTATTAACAGTGTAGTCGTTTTTTTCCTATATTACGACACACTCGCATTAGCTGTGATTACACAAACCTCTGGTTTTCTCCAACGTGTTCCTAAAATGTCAATTCTAGTATTACTCGAACTAATTTTATTCTCCTTGGGACTATCCTTGTCCCTAGCATCTATTAAATCAATGCAAAATATATCTAAGGTGTTCAGATTATTTTCCCGACGAACTTCATTAACCTTTTCACCACCCCGTAACGTTTCAGCACTAACGACAATCATATCCATTTCAGGATCACTTTGTGTGGGACCAAAAGGATCATCTATTGGCACGATTTCATACTCTAATGTCTTGTCAATTTCATTTAGAAATTTTTGCAATTCATCTATTCTTTGTTCAACGGGTAAAATAAGCTCGTTTAAAGTTTTTGCTGAAATTGAATGCATACACATGTACAAATGTATGAACGTTTATATGTATGTATGTAGTTACATAGTTATTTATATTGTTGGTTTATCAATTATATTACTGCGTGATGCAGTAAATTGTTAAGTTTTTTTCTTTTTAAAATAATTTTCAATAACCAATTGATATCATCAAAAAAAAATATGCTCATGATAAAAAAACTAATTTCTGCTCGTTTGTTAAGCTTTAACAAAAAACGAACTGAATGTGTATATTAAACGACAAAAGACATTTATTTTAAATCAAAAACAGCGTATTTCTAACGTCGCAAATTTAAATTTTTTTTCAGTTTTCAATATTTTATAAAAGATAATAAATGTATGTATGTTTACTCACATTTCGTTAATTTTGATGTAGTTACGCCAACAACCAAACGATAGCAGGCACGTACTACTGCTTGTGATAGAAATATTTTATGACCCAAATGGATGCGATCAAACGTACCGCCTAAAACAACATTATTGTACATTTTAATTTTGTCCGCTGGTTCTACTTGTTGATATTTGGCCAAATCGTTATGGTTATCATCAGCCAAATATATAGTTGGTTTCTTGATTTTATATTGTTGACGTAAATTTTCACAAACTTCTGGATGATGAGCGTCAGAAAATATCATATCGATTGGACGCAAGTTTAAGCTCTCGAATTTGTCTTTTTGTTTTAA
The DNA here is from genome assembly GCA_947311025.1 of Lypha dubia. NCBI lineage: Eukaryota > Metazoa > Arthropoda > Insecta > Diptera > Tachinidae > Lypha > Lypha dubia. Next base: position 61,065,986 of record OX371263.1, read on the forward strand.
AGGAGTCACCAATATATTCATATCCACCTTTTTACTAAAATAAACATTACTGTCAACATACAATTGCGATATTAGACGACCCCAAGAGGCTATAGGTTCTCTTGAGACAGGCACATTAAGGTGAACGTATAAAGAATGTACATATTTTTCAATTGACCGTATTGTTTGACTAAATTGCTTAACATTGGAAACAACCAATAGTCCGGTAGAAGCCATTTTTAATGGAAGAATTTAAAAACCAAGTAAACTTTTTCCTTTGAAATGTTTACTATTCTGTAGCACATAACAGATGCAACTTATTAAAAATGAAAAGTAACAGAGATGGAACAATGTAGCGAGTGCCATCACTAGCCACTCAGCATTGCAAAAGTCTACCATGAGCCAAGGCGAATTCATTGACAATACCGAGATTAAAAGTTTATAAGGAGATGTTAATAAAATTGATACAATAAAAACAATTTAAATTAAAATTATTTTAATACTTAGCAATTGTTATTGAAATTATGTGTGTATGTATTGGATATACTTACATATATGTGCACATGCAACTGTATTTTACCCTCTTAGCTCATTCCTGATGTTAAAACATCTGTACTTAACAATTTTTTATCGTTGTTTATATTCCACTTCTAGATTTCTTGCACTTTGCTCAATACATTAGTAAATAAATATAAAAAAACACTATCTTTTATTACAAAACAAAATTGGATTTTGAATAAGTTTCAATAAAATGAATTTTCGCAATGCCAAAGCTCGTCAACCGGAAATTGTTCGTTCTATACAAAAGGATGCTTGTTACACAAATGAACTATCTGAAGAGTTGTCCGACTTGTTAAGGCTTACAGGAGCTAGGAATTGGATTAAATACAATCAAATGTGTAAATTGATAGCTGAAATTTGTTATCATGGTTTCGCTTCTGCCAACAGTTTGCAAACATTAGGCGAAGAATATACGGGTATAATACAAGTGGATTCCCAATATAGACACATTCCTTCAAGACTGGTGCGTTTAAATACAATCTTATATGCAATGTTTTATTAATTTTATTGAGTTAACTCATTTAAGTACATATGTATGTACATATGTCGAACTAAATTGATATTTAATTTCTTCTGAAAATGTTCAAAAACGCGTTATAAAAGGTCGAGGGTTTAAAAACGGGTCTATAAAAAATTGTCTCAAACAAAAAATTAAAATTGCCCCAAAGTAAAAAATTAAAAATGGCCCAAAAGTTTTGTATTGAAAACAACAACATTTACATTTTTATATTTAAGCCATTTTAATTATCCAATTTGGGGTTATTTTTAATTTTTTTTTTATTAATTTACATATTTTATTTTGGGGGTTATTTCTCAATTTTGTTTAAAAAACGATATAGTTCATACATACATACATATGTATGTACATTGTATGTAAATTATACAAGTCAAATGTTGTTATTAAAACATCATTTAAGTAAATGACAATGAAGTTTAAAATATATAAACTGGAAAAAATTATCCTGAAATGTAGAAACTACACCTTCACAAAAAATATCATTGTCCTGATTCGAATCAATTCTTATAATTTGAGAATACATACATACATATGTATGCGAGTACATATTAGAGTTGTCAACCGATTAAGAATAATTCGATTAATCGATCAAACAAAACGAAACTCTTGTTCGAATAATTTTAAAATGCCGATTTTCGAATAACGAATAAATCGATTAATTAATGTCAATTAATCGAACAACTTTTTTTAGTTTAAAATGCATACGTCAAAAATGTTTAAATTTGTTTGTATGATATGAAACAAAGCGAGTACTTTATATCAACCAAATACATATTATTTTGGATGTTTGCAGTTGTTGTCGAACTGCGCATACCTACATAGTAGTGCTATGTTTTGAATGAAACGTTAAAAAATTTTCAAGAATGGGGTTTTTTAACTCTCAGGTGAATAAATTAGAAATACACTAAAGCCAAAAAATTGAGCTCGTTTTGGAAGTATTTTACGAAGCACAAAACTGAAAAAAAAACAAAGTCACATGTAACAAGTGTCCTAAAGTATACAAAATTGTTGGATCAACAACAAAAAAATTAATAATTCTTTTGCAACAGATTTACGAAAAGGTATTAAAATAAGAATAAATGAGGGACGTATAAAATTTTTAAATACGTTAATAATATTTTTAAATTCTGGAAATTTTCCGAGCAATGAAAGTTTATTAAAATATTCTTAAAAAAGTGAAACTAAAGAATAAATTATACTCCAGATTATTTTATGCTGAAAGTAACCACAATAATTCAGATGAAAGTAATGATAAAGAAGATGTGTTACTAGTAATGAAATTAACAATATTTTATACGAATTAAATAATTATATTAAAAGTATTCAAAATTCAAAATATAAAAAGACTTCAGCGATATATTAGACGATATGGTATATTTGAAAAAATGTAAAAAAAGAACAGAAAATTAGATAAACTATTTTATGCTCTTCTCACAATATCACCTACCTCGACAATTAGCGAAAGATTTATTTCAAAAACCAAAACCAAAAATCGTTTGAAAGCTAAAAAATTTAGTCAACTTGTATTTGTAAAAGATTATTTCTTAAGAACTACCCAAATTGTCTGATTTCACAACAAAAAAAAACATTTGATATTTTTTGACTGAATGAAGCATGTTTATTTGAATTAATAGTTTTATGTATTTTTTTGTTAATAAAAATATTAACTATTTTATTTTTAAGTTTTTTGTATGAAATGTTTATTTTTTGTCAATAAATTTTTTAAATAATTTTTTATTCGTTGTTCTCATCGATTAATCGAAAAATTTTTCAGCTTTAATCGTTTCATCGAACGAACAAAATCAATTATTTGAATTATTCGAACAAAGTTGAAAGGCGAATAATTGACAACTCTAGTACATATAAATTTTAAATATCAAAAATGCTATAAATACCCTGCACATAAAATAACTATGTGGTTAATATTATACAGCCTATCGATTTTAACATTAGGTTGTCATAGGAGCCCAATTAATTCATTTACATATATAAATTATTAAAGTATATTTTTTTTATTCACTCGAAATAATACTAATATTGGTTAAGGGTTAGCTAATTTAGATTATTGTTAAATTTTATTTGATCATAGCAAATATATTTTTAAGCCGCTAATCATTTTAAATTTGATCTGCATTTTTTCCAAAAAACTCTTATGTCCGTATTTAACTAAATAAACAAAGCAAACAAATTAAAAGCATATTTATATTTTTATAGCTTCAACTAACAACTATCATATTAGAATTCGGTGGCGATGCATTATATTTAAAGATTTTACAAAAACTTGAAATATACATTGAAGAACATGAGGATATTATACCTGAAGCAAAGAGGAAGCTGAAAAAAATTATTCACTTTATGCGCTATTCCCCCACTTACTTGAAAGCTTTACACAAATCTCTATTCTATTTGCGTTCGTATAAATATCAAATTTCAAAACGAGCTACTGGCATTAATTATGTTCTTATTCGACACTGGTTGCAGCCAGAGTTTTCTCTGTATGGTTACAAAATCTTGGGTATTATAACATTCTTACAAGTGAGCTTTTCTCTTGTTATAGCTGCATTTGATTCTTGGAAGGAACACAAAAGAAAATGTTATGAAATTAAAAAATCGTCAAATCGCTTTTTGCATAAGGAGGAGACAATCACGAGACAAAGAGAAAAACAGCAAACCACTCCCCAATGTGTATTGTGCTTAGAGCAACGTGTGAATACAAGTCTAACGCCATGTGGTCATTTGTTTTGCTGGAACTGTGTTTTGGACTGGCTGGATGAACGTGATGAATGCCCTTTGTGCAGGGAGGCATTGAAAAAATCCCAAATTGTCCAGCTACAAAATTATTTATGAACTTAATTTGCACTAAAGGCTTGAGTACGCAGCTGTGCCCGAATTACATTTTAACATAAAGATTAAAAAAATAGGTTTGAGTCTTGTAAATAACTTTCATGTCTTGCATGATAAAAATTTCAAACCTGTAATACAAGCAGAATTGTGAACTCGGCTTTAATACCCCCATATATGACATAATTTACTTCACTTTATTCCGCAACTATTTGTTAAGATTACATAAAAAATTACGGTTACTTACTCGTTCTGGACAACAGACTTTTGTTGGCAGCCTCTTACTACGCAAGTATACATAAGGAGTATATATACATACATACATATGTATTTACATATAGACTAGAAAATCAAAAGTCTGTTCAAAGTAGTCAAGTACTGTCTTCAACAACGAGTACGTACATGGCTGATTCTGAGATTACCGGCTAATTTAGACATATTTTTCCGGCATTTAAGGTTTTTGCGGAATTTAGTAGTATTTCAAGTATGTAGTAACTTTAATCCTTCAAATAATAGCTACTTAGTTATCGTAGGTACACATCAATTTCTTAATGATTAACCGAATTATGTGCAATTACAAAATATGTCCCCCAACTAATTACTTATTGGGCAGGGAAAATACGATAACAAATAAAATCATTTTATATCATTTAAAATCAATTATTTTAATTCAGTTCTTTATTAGAATTATAAAAAAGCTTATTCTAAGCAATTATGTTATAAACTATTAATAATTATTAGTTGTCAGAGTCTATTTTGTATGGAAACTTGTATTTAACGCCACATTCGTGCACAATAACGATTGGTGTTGGCAATATACCCAGAACTTGATGTAAAGAAATGTAGATATATCACTTTTATTATATTTTTGACAGGGGAATGACGAACGTCTAAAAAAATTTTCTTTGCTGGTAATTGAAGTACTTACCTGCAAATAAATTTGGCTGACCTGGAAGCTGATAATTAAACTGAACTAAAAAAAACCATAAAATATTATAAAATATTCAGAATTTTGTTATTTAAACAATACCGGGGAATGACCAACGTAAGTTTGAATGCTCGATACGCAAGGCAAAATAGCACTAACGTCTCTTTATTAATATTGTTGGTGAAAATGCTTAACGACGAAATTTGAGTTTACTTTCACCACTGCGATTTTTTTATATGTAAATCTCATTTAAAACAGATATTTAGTTTATTTTTATTTATTTTAAATCAATATAGTAAATTCTTATAATACTGCCTATGTATTTCACTATGTCGCAAGAATTTTTTTTTAATTTTTTAATTCATATAAATATGTACATTTAATACATTAAGAAAATTTTAGAAGAAATCAAAATTCTTTCGACATCCTGAAATGGGCAGATAATCTTAAAAAAATATTGTTATAAATACTAAAACATATTTACAGTAGATGTAAATATGTACATACATACATAATTTCTAGTTAAAAAAAAACAATTGTTTAAATTATTTTAATGAAAATATTACGACCAAATATTTGCTTACGCCATTTCGATTCCAAAGCGGATCTCGCTTCTTCTGGTGAAATAAAAGCTACGCGAGCATCGCCAGTGGGTGTTCCATCATCATTAAAGCGTCGTATAATATCATCAGGCGTCAATTCAAAACCTTGGAAGAAACGTAAAATATCCGAGATTTGTGCTTTGTATGGTACATTTTCCAAAGCCAAAACGCAACCGGGAAATGTGAATTTTTCGGGTATACAAATTCCGCCACTATTTTTGTTGTTACCGCTATTGTTATTAACATTTAATTTATTGTTTCTGCTATTACCACTGTTGCTATTGTTGTTATTACTCAAAAGTCCGTTGTCATTGAAAGGGTTATTGCCGCGGAAATTATTGAAATTCATGCTCTGAGATGTATTATTTCCAAAACGCATATTCTTATTATTGTTATTTGTTAGATTGTTGGATAAAGTCAAATTGCAACGAGCTATCGCATCCATAGCCAAGCCTTTGGTCATTCGTATACCATTTCCACCAGGAATATAACTAAGAAAAGGTTTACCTAAACGATCCGCTATTTCTTGTGGTGTTATCGGAAATACTCTTAAGCTACGATTTCGAAACTGTACATTATGGAATCTTTGTACGGCAATTTCAGCATCATTGCTTCTTCGAAATTCTACAATGAATTCGCCTGTAGGCAATTGCCTTTCATTGCGCAACGGTTCAATGTGTTTGAGAGCCAAATTTTCAGTTAACAATAGTTGGGCTACATCATTTATGCGTGCATTATAATCGCAATTTTTCAGGATGACAAAATTGTTTTCCGTATTATTGACGGGAATGGCTGGACTTATTTCCTTTTGATTATTGAAGTTATTCAAACTGTTGGTTGTCATCGATGGCATACTTTTATTGTTGTCTAGAACATTTGTAGCAGAGGCAGCAACTCTATCGCTCACATTTCTTAAACGTGGGTCATTAAAAAGATTGGGACGAATTTGGCCTCTTAGATTTCCAGGAATCAATGGATCGACATCTAAAAGGCTGGGTATGTTGGGTGTTTGAGGTCGTCTAGGGTCCAAATTTGTATTAAATTTATTTATCTGGTTTCGCATGGAATAAATATCATTTTTGCGCATATCAAAGTTATTCTGATTTTGTTCTTCATCTCTATCATTGAGGCTATTTTCAGTAATATCCATATCACCGTCATCTTTTTTACTCGCTTCTACATCATTAATATTTTCAACAATATTATGTTGATCATCGCCGTTGCCATCATCATCAACATCATCGTCAGCATCTTCTTCGGTTAAGTCCATGCTAACTATGCTTTGTTGCCTATTTTCTTCTTGCGTTATATGTTCAGTGATAAGTTTTTCCAATTTTCGTTTGGCTTCTTCTTCCTCAGCTGCTTTCTCCTCTTTTAATAATTGTTCATTAGCTAAGCGTATCTTTTCCTTAGCATTTTCCATTTCTTCCAAGCTACCGGGCCGCATTCTTACACGACGATAGCCAATCTGATGGTGAGCTCTATCTTCATAGGCGGATTTGGCATCTTCTTCTCGTGAGAAACGTACATGAGCAACAAATTCTCGTCTATTTTCTGGGCTGGCAATGAGCAAAATATCATAAAGCGAATACGAGCTAAACATTTTCATTATATCCTGTTCGGTAGCTAATGCCGGTATGTCCTCGATGTAAAGAACAGTAAATGGTTCCAGTTGTATTAGTTTTTTGTAAGGATTAAGAGCACTAAAACCGGAGTTATTATTACCATTTTCGTTATATTCATTATCACTATCGTTGCTGCGATGGCTGTAGGCTTTATCCTGATTAAGAGGACGAAAACTATCTTCAGCGTCTATAAACTCTTGTTCGCTTACAGCCTCAATTATAACTGATCTTCTGTTTAAAAGGTTATTGCTGCGACATAACGCTTTAGTTACACTCGACTGTCGAGAAAACTGTACATAGGCTATTCCAACGCGCGCTCCATGTTTATCGTTAAGCATTTTAATGCCGTTATGCGGTATAAACAAGCCGACAAAGAATTTTCGCAAGTCACTGTAAGTAGTTCTGGAGCACATGTTTGAAATTTTAACACAATTTGTTTCGTTCGGATCAACCTCCTTCGGTCTAATCTCTTCTGTTCTTGGCGAATTTGTAGGCATTGAAGTTGAAGCCTGTTTAGTGGCACCCGACTTCTGCCCACTGTTTAGGGCAGCCGCTTGGGCAAATAAATTTGGATACATTTGTTCATAGGGATTAACATTTGCGAACGCAATCGGTTCTTGCGGCAAAGCAGTTCCATTATCGACTGTTGCATCATTTACAGTTGCTTCGTCTAATTTTTTTTCAACAAAAATTCCTGGTATGGCCGAACTACTTGTTGTGTTTGAAGTACCTTCTAGGTTGTTAATCGACGAATTTTTGGCGGTAGTGTAGGGATTTTGAAGCGCAAACCCCTTAAATGAATCACCTTTGCCCACACCTATTATACTGCTCAAACTGTAGTTATTAAGTCCCGTCAACGATTGTGTAGCAATTTTGTAATTTTGAAGACTCGAAGAAACTGGTGTAACTGCGACACCAGCAACTGAAGAGAGAGACTTGGTGGTATTTTCCAGTGATGGCATTTTGTTAAGAGAGTTTTTGCCTATTTCAGCAGTGCTGTAGTTTGATTTATACGAATTTGTTAAACTCCATGGTTGTATGTTTGCTTTAGGCTTAACATTTGCATCCATGGTGCGAGGTCTACTATTGCTAGTTGCTTCGCGACGATCGCCATCTCTGTTGCTATTTCGGGAACGTTCCAATTCATGACTTCTATCACGACTACGAGCACGGCTTTTCTCCCGACTGCGAGAACGATGTCGGGACGATCTTCTTCCGCTGGTCCAATCTCGTTCCCCAGAACGGTCTCTGCTACGATCACGTCTTCTTCTGAACATGCTGCGCTCCCTCGATCTAGATTTTGAACGACGAAGTTCTCGCGAGTCCGGACGTCGTCGCTCTTGTGAATGATGTGACTCGGAGTCATCAGAATCCATGTTGTCTTTTGTAGAAGACGCAGTCATAATATTAGATTCGGGTATTAATGTAATACCAGCCTGTTGTTGGTAGGCCAGGAATGATGGTGTTACTGTAGCAGTAGAGTTCGATAATATATTTTGAAAAGAACTTGCGGTAATAACGGGAGGCTGTGGCATAGATACCGACGCGCTCTTTTTAATATTCATGGCAACGGTTGCAGGAGGTGAAGCTTTAGCTTGGATCAAAGCTACTCCAGAAGCCTTCTTCAATGCCAGCAATGATTGCTTACGTGCTATTTCAATTACTTTCTGCATTTCCGCCCGAGACGACAATAAGAGACGTATTTGTACCCCATTGATTGCTTCACGATCGTTCATCATGGCTTGACGAGCATCTTCATCGGTACTATTTAAAAAATAATAATGAACGTACACATCTACATAAGTATATGGATATTTTTTACTTTCGAATTAAAATAACAAAATACTAACTGAACTGAAGAAAGATAATCTATTGGCCACTCTGTAGAATACACATACAAACATAGAACAAAATCAAATGTGATAAATGGGCGCTGTATGAAATAATGGAGAAAAGCTTTAAATCCGGCCGAAGGCCCTCTTTAATAAGCAGCTCCGTTTTTGGAAATTATTTACAATTTTTAAAATATTTTATTTTTATTATCAAAGATTTTACACGTAGTTTAACTATTTTCTCCACCATGGTATTTCTCGACGCAACGCTGCTTACCAAAGACTCTCTGCATTGCCGGTTATTTACCCCAAAATAGACCATCATATAAAATTTGACGGATTTATTTCCCTCTTTTTTTGGACTTGGTTTATTTGGGCAATTGTTCGGTGCAAGTATTTTCTATCCCGTAGTGCTTCTAACAGCGGCAGTCGTTTTTACTAACGGTTTTTTTCATAGCCGGCCTTGGGCAATGCTCAAGGTTTCTCTAATCCATAGATTTTCGAGCGACGTCCCTTTTAACAATTATTATATTAAAAGGTACTTTTTGATAAAAAGAGGTTTTTGTATGTACATATGTATATTCTTTTCCTCAAGTAGGAATAATGGCTCCAATGAAAAATTAACCCCAAAATGTTTACATTGAAAACAACAAAAATATTTTTGGAGCCATTTTTGATTTTTCAGTTTGAGGCCATTTTTCATGTAGCCATAACAAACATATGTTCAGACCTGTTGTGTGCTTCAATTGGAATGAAAATATTAGGAACTATTAAAGAGTTGCACGACTATTTTCATTCCACATAAATACACTGGAGCCCCGATTTGCGTCGGTTTTTAAAATTTGGTCCAACCCGCTTTGCGCCGTACCAAAAATAGCGTCCAGCTTGATTTAATGCGAAAATTACCGGTTTTAGATTGAATGCATGAATTCACGTCCAACATCATCATGCATTCAATTAAAAGCCCTGTTCATTTATGTTACTGCAAACTTGAAGAATCAATCCGTAATCGGGATTACTTATGCTCATTTTTATCCTGTTACACAATTGAATTAATAGTTGTATCTAGTTGAGCGCCCCAAAGCACATCACGACTTTAGATAAACCATCTAGACGACCATACGAACAAATCCTACAAATTTAATGGAATTCGGTTTGACCGTTCGTGAGTTATAAAGTCACAACACACTTGCAACAATTTTATCGTTGTTTGCCATACAAAATATTTCTAGTGCACATTTTGGGTGTTATATAAAAATAGCGAATGTATTGTAAGTGTGTGACGATGACCGCCGATAAAAAAATTACTAAACAATAATTTTGTTCTGTTTGAAATACGATCGACGATATGAGGCAAACATAGCGCCATCTGTTGGGTTAATAGTTTAGTAAATACAAAAATTGCCCCCTCGCTCCACCTTTTCGTGCCCATAGCGATTTAAAATATACTTTAGAACCTATTCTCATACCTACCAAATATGCATAAAAAATTTCATTAAAATCGGTCGAGCCGTTTCGGAGGAGTTCGATAACAAACATCGTGACACGAGAATTTTATATATTAGATTTATATACAAATATGAAATTGTTTTACTTACTCATTTCAATTTCAAATTTATTTTTGTCCATTACTAGTATTGAACATGGAGTTATATTTTTGCAACATCGCCTTAGACAATTCAGCCAAATTTGTATTTTAAAAATGATAAATAAAAGCCAACAAAAAAAAAATTCATCATATTATTTTTGTTATTGAACAGATGCAGCTAAAAAGTGTTTAATCTCTTTTTTAATCGATTCAAGTACATTTCCGAGTAAAATTTTTAATCACTACACGAACTCAAAGTATGTAATTCTAAAAAAAATTTTATATTTAGGACGATTTTTTTTTGGGTGTATAGATCTCGTGACGGTCGATACGCCATCCATACAACGAGTTGCATCTAGTGGGCAGACACGTAAACTAAACAACCAGTGCACACACATACATACATATATACAAATAAACACACATACTAAGCAAATAATTTTTAGAGCAAAAAATTGTAGTCATGAAATGTTACACAGTGGAGGATTTTATAAAAAAAAATTAAATAAATTTACAGTTTCTAAACGGGCAGTTCGCTTGCCATAAATTTTCGTACGATATTTAAAGAGGACCAACTGAACTTAAGTTTAAAGGAGGTTTGATCTTTTTTTGTTTAGCGTGAGCATAGCCACAAAATCAAAATGTGCTCCAACTTGGGTTTATAAAAAATTCAAACATATGTATCATACATACTTACATATGCCAAGATGATGAAAAATAGATTTTGCAATTAGATTTTCCAATACAAGAGCTACATAAAACTCTTTAGATTTATGTGTTTCCGCTAACATCATATGAGATATTTGACTAAAAAAAATCAATTTTTACCTACATACATACGTTGTTTTATTGTTTTGCGAATGGGAAAATCAAATCTTAATCAAACTGCAAAAAACTTTATTCGTGCATTTTAAACAAAATTTTTAACATTTCACACAAAGAAAATTGTTTTAAAAAAACGAAGATCGTTTAAAAGTTGTATGTTGCTTAATTAAAATTTTGAAAAAAGTGGAGTTTCCCCTCTTTTTTGAAGGAAACAGTTTTAGTTATTACAGTGAAACTTCGATATAACGAACTTCGTTATAACGAAAAACTCAATATAACTTATGTTTTATTGAGTCCCTTGAGAAAACCTCTTTTATTGCAAAGTTTTTTGCATACAAAATACACTATAGCTATAACGAACAAATTCTGAGCAAAATAGCTTCTATATAGCGAAATATTCATTCAAATGCCTCAATATAACGAAATCACTATAAAGCCTATACGGTAAAGTCCCGTTATAAAAACAGTCAAGTCTAAATGTATGTACAAGTGCATTTGTAAAGCTTCTGCACAACGAAGTAAAAATAAAATTTTAAGCAAAATGGTAAAGTCCTGTTATGAAAAGGAGGAATTTCAAATGTGTGTGCAAATTTAATGCATTAGAAATATTGACTTAAATCTTGACACAATATTTTATTAAAACTTAAAAAAAATAACTGAATAACAAAAATGTGTTTTGATTTGTAATTAATTCGTGAAATATAAGCTTTTATTAGCATTCTCATGTTAAATAGAATTGGAATCGTTATCACTAATTTTTTTCGAATTTGTTTAAATTTCCTTATACAGGTATGTGATGAAAATCGTTTTCGAATTTAAATCGATATAAAATTCAGCAACCTTGCATTGAAATTTTCTTGCATTGGACAAAATTAATCCTATCGCGAAAATTTAAAAAATTCTCAAGAACCCCCATATTCAATACAAGTCCTAAAACCGATTATAATTTGCTAAAACTGTTCGCTTTAGGAAAAAAGCGCGAAATTTTTGAATGTGAAAAAAAGCTAAAATTTTAATTTATGTTTGATTAAAGTCCCTAAAGATGTAAGAATACCAAAAACTTTGCAAAAATTACGCACATTGCGAAAAAGTGCAAAATTATCGCTAAAACTTTAAGAAATATAAAATACTAGCATTTAACCCTCTACTTCGTTAGCGTATCCCTTTCTTTCGTGGACATATTTTTACGCCAAAGCTTATGTTGCATTCACTCAGGGCATTGCATGTTTAATTTTATGTTTGTAGGTCCAATACTTACAAAGATTAAAAAGTACGTGTTGAAAAACAAAAACGGTCCTTGTCTTTGATTTGCTTCCGCTCAGGAAATTCTATGTTCATAGGTACAATATTAACGAAAATGAGGAAAGTACCAGTTAAAGAACGAAAAAGTACCAAAAAGATCCCTCTAACAAATTCTCATTCACTCAGGACCATGCATGTTTAGTTTTATGTTCATAGGTCCAATATTAACGAAAATGAGAAAAGTACCAGTTAAAGAACGAAAAAGTACAAAAAAGACCCCTCTAACAAATTCTCATTCACTCAGGACCTTGCATGTTTAATTTTATGTTAATAGGTCTAATATTAAAGAAAATGAAAAAGTATCAGTTGAAGAGCAAAAAGTACCCTCATAGGTTCTTATCCACTCAGGACATTGCATGTTGAAGCTTATGTTTCTAGGTCCAATATTAACGATAATTAAAAAAATTGCCAGTTGTAGAACCAAAAAGCTAAAGTAAGAGATTAAATTTCCCGTATTTCCCATTTTTGGTACTATTTTTCTCCCCATTGAAGCATGAAAAATTTCATTATTGTAGTGGGAGCCCATAATTTAATACGTTTATGTCAATAAATAAAAAAAAATGTTTTATAAAAAAAGTAATAAAAATAGTTACGCATTTTACCCCTTAAACGTCCGAATTTCGAAAAAGTACCAAATTTGTATTTGGATTTTTAGATAAGTTTCAAATGTGATATAACCCTTATTTCTATGTTTATGGGTTTAAAAGATAGATGGGGTGACAAAAAACTACCAAAATGCAGGTTTTACTCCGTTAAAGGTCTGAATTTCCAAAAAGTACCAGACACCTGTCCGCTTATTTTTCTAAAGAACAACGATAAGCATTAAATTTTTTTTGTATCTCTTTTAGTTTTAGAGATATAAGGTTACCGTTTTTGCCCTTTCTTACCCCCTAAACATTCGAATTTCCAAAAATCCCGTCTTAGTGGATCGATTTGGGGAGAGACCAAGCCCTGGTCCAAATTTCAAGGTTTTGCCTTCAGGCGTTTAGGCTGTGCGATGATGAATCAGTCAATAACGTTACAATTTTATATATATAGAATAGCATTTAACCCGCTAGTTCGTTAGCGTATCCTTTTCTTTCGTGGACATATTTTTACGCCAAAGCTTATGTTGCATTCACTCAGGAACTTTCATGTTTAATTTTATGTTTCTAGGGCCAATACTAACGGAAATTCAAAAAGTACCAGGTAAAAACAAAAGTACCAAAAAGCCCTTTTACAGATTCTCATTTACTCAGGACCATGCATGTTTAGTTTTATGTTCATAGGTCCAATATTAACGAAAATTAAAAAAAAGTACCAGTTAAAGAACGAAAAAGTACCAAAAGGATCCCTCTAACGAATTCTCATTAACTCAGGACCTTTCAAGTTTAATTTTATGTTATTAGGTCTAATATTAACGAAAATTCTAAAAGTACCAGTTAAAAAACAAAAACGTACCAAAAAGCCCTTTTACAGATTCTCATTTACTAAGAACCATGCATGTTTAGTTTTATGTTCATAGGTCCAATATAAACGAAAATTAAAAAAAAGTACCAGTTAAAGAACGAAAAAGTACCAAAAGGATTCCGCTAACGAATTCTCATTAACTCAGGACCTTGCATGTTTAATTTTATGTTAATATGTCTAATATTAACGAAAATTCTAAAAGTACCAGTAAAAAACAAAAACGTACCAAAAAGCCCTTTTACAGATTCTCATTTACTAAGAACCATGCATGTTTAGTTTTATGTTCATAGGTCCAATATAAACGAAAATTAAAAAAAAGTACCAGTTAAAGAACGAAAAAGTACCAAAAGGATCCCTCTAACGAATTCTCATTTACTTAGGACCATGCATGTTTAGTTTTATGTTCATAGGTCCAATATTAACGAAAATTAAAAAAAAGTACCAGTTAAAGAACGAAAAAGTACCAAAAGGATTCCGCTAACGAATTCTCATTAACTCAGGACCTTGCATGTTTAATTTTATGTTAATATGTCTAATATTAACGAAAATTCAAAGAGTACCAGTTAAAAAAAAAAAAGTACCAAAAAGCCCTTTTACAGATTCTCATTTACTCAGGACCATGCATGTTTAGTTTTATGTTCATAGGTCCAATATTAACGAAAATTAAAAAAAAAGTACCAGTTAAAGAACGAAAAAGTACAAAAAAGATCCCTCTAACAAATTCTCATTCACTCAGGACCTTGCATGTTTAATTTTATGTTAATAGGTCTAATATTAAAGAAAATGAAAAAGTACCAGTTAAAGAACGAAAAAGTACCAAAAGGATCCCTCTAACAAATTCTCATTCACTCAGGACTTTGCATGTTTAATTTTATGTTTCTAGTATTAGAACTAACGGAAATTCAAAAAGTACCAGTTGAAGAGCAAAAAGAACCCTCATAGGTTATTATCCACTCAGGACATTTCATGTTGAAGTTTATGTTCATAGGTCCAATATTAACGATAATTAAAATAAATTGCCAGTTGTAGAACCAAAAAGCTAAAGTAAGAAATTAAATTTTCCGTATTTCCCCTTTTTGGTACTTTTTTCTCCCCATTGAAGCACGAAAAATTTAATTATTGTAGTGGGAGCCCATAATTTAATACGTTTATGTCAATAAATAAAAAAAATGTTTTATAAAAAAAGTACCAAAAATAGTTACGCTTTTTACCCCTTAAACGTCCGAATTTTGAAAAAGTACCACATATGTATTTGGATTTTTTAAATAAGTTTCAAATGTGATATAAACCTTATTTCTATGTTTATGGCACAGATAACCAGAGATGACAAAAAAAAAAATTGGATTTGGATCATATTTTATTTGGCATAAGTAAGCATCGTGAAAAAGAGACAACATTAGTGTGTTTGTTATGAAAGTAAACAAGGGGAAAAGCAAAAAAAAGTTCAGTTTTTAGTGGAAAATGCTACATGAAACCACGCTTAAATTTAATAATATGTGATAATATTAAGTATTTACGGCATATAATTCGAAAATAAAGTGATAAAACAATTTAGTGTGTGCTTATATATTCTGTATATTAAATTTATATACATACGTACATATATGAGGTAAATTTGCCAAATGGTGGTGGTTTTTTACTTACACGCATACATACATTCATACTTGATAAATTCTGATATTTTGCAGATATTATAGTGATAAAATACAAACGATCAGTGAAAACCAACTTAAATTAATTAATTAATACTATTTTGAATGTAAATTATAGAAATATATGGATATTTTATTAGTTTTGTGATTTATAATTTTAATTTGGATAGAAAGACAGCAGAAAGAAAAAAACGAAAACGAAGGATTGTATGAGTGTATACAACCCAGTATGCAAAATCTTCCGTCTCGTGTCATCTCTGGTTATCTGTGGTTTATGGGTTTAAAAGATAGATGGGGTGACAAATCAATACCAAAATGCAGGTTTTACCCGTTTACTCCGTTAAAGGTCTGAATTTCCAAAAAGTACCAGACACCTGTCCGCTTATTTTTCTAAAGAACAACGATAAGCATTAAATTTTTTTTGTATCTCTTTTAGTTTTAGAGATATAAGGTTACCGTTTTTGCCCTTTTTTTACCCCCTAAACATTCGAATTTCCAAAAATCCCGTCTTAGCGGATCGATTTGGGGAGATACCAAGCCCTGGTCCAAATTTCAAGTTTTTGCCTTCAGGCGTTTAGGCTGTGCGATGATGAATCAGTCAGTCAGTAACGTTACAATTTTATATATATAGATTACGAATATGGCGAAAAATTGCGAAATCTTGGGTAAATGTAAGTTTCGATAAATCTAAAAAACCAAAAACATTGGCAAAATTACATCATTCGCCATAATTTTATTATTATTAAAAATTGCCAAAAGTTTGAGAAATGCAAAAAATTAAAAGTGGCAAAAATGGTGAAAATTTGCAAAAAAATTTCTTAAAATTGCAAATGCACGAAAGTCAAACTTTTAATAAAAATTAGCAAGAATTTTCCAGCGGAGGTCACAAAAATATTAATGCAACTTCATAGATTCCTGCAACAGCGTTATATAAAATATATAATAAACTGTTCAAAATTAATAATTTAGCGTCAAGTATATATTTATTTTGAAAACAAAAGAAAAAAGTAAGTCTTTCTCAGAGACATGTGTGGCATTGAAACAAAAATGAATAATGAAATCGATCACACCTAAAAGTATTTGATTCGATTTAAGTCTTCGATTTCATTTCAAATCGAATCGATTTCTATCACATACCTGATATTAAGGCTTTACTGATTATATTTATAGCGAATCAATAGCTGTAACGAAGTATTTTCGGATCCCCTTGCAATTCGTTATATCGAAGTTTCACTGATTTAGAATTTATTTATTTAAAAAATTTGCAAAAATATCTACGCTATATGTATTTGTTCCGATTTTGCTGATAGTACTATAAAGCATATCACAGATTTTTTTTTAAATTTTAGAAAAACGTTTAAAAATGCCTATTTGTATTGAAAATATCAATTTTAGGGCTGTTTATCTTTTAAATGTTGGGTTTGCATTTTTTTTAAATGTATAAAAATACTTCTTTGTACAATAATTAATTTTATTGTTATTATATCCTAAGCAAAACAATTGGTTACGATTTTTTCGACAAATCTATATATATGTATGTATAAAACCGAATGTGTGTTTGTTTATTTGTTTGTTCCTTATAGGAGGCTAAACCTCTGAACCGATCTTCCTGAAATTTTCACAGTATTTAACTGGAACTCTCGGATGAATTATAGGCTATATGAAGTTTTGATTGGACAAAGGGGTGTGGCACCGCCCATATAACCCAAAAATTTAAATCGCCATATTTTGGGCATTTTTTTACCTACGTCGATGAAATTTGGTACATATGGTATTGGCATAATTTGGAATACGTACCAGGAGAAAAGTGGGTGGGACCACGCCCCTTTTTAGGAAAACCAAACCCTTGGACCGATCTTCCTGAAATTTTTACAGCATGTTACTGTGACTCTGGAATGAATAATAGGCTATATGAAGTTTTTATTGGACAAAGGGGTGTGGCACCGCCCATATTACCCAAAAATTTAAAACACCATATTTTGGGCATTTTTTTTACCTACATCGATGATATTTGGTACATATGGTATTGGCATAATTTGGAATACGTACCAGGAGAAGAGTGGATGGGACCACGCCCCTTTTTTGCAAAATTAAAAATCGTAATAATAGTCTTAACTACTGGACCGATCGTCATTAAATTTTCACAATAGGATATATAAATACTTTTAATTTTATTTTATAACGAGGGGGGTAGCGAAGCACACCGGGATAAGCTAGTATTTTATAAATGTGAACGTAGCTTAAGAATTTGAATTTTCATTAATTCAATAAAACAGAACTTAAGCTTAATAATAATAATTTTTCATTTATGTACATATATATATTTTAATAATTTTATTAATTTTCTGCTACCAAAAATAAGAAGTTATTGTTTTCACATCGATATTCGAAAATCGAGTTTAAATCAGACGTCGACGTTTTTGAGTCATGCAAATTTAATATGACTAATTTAACTATAATTTAAGTATGGATGTACGAGGTGAATTTTTAAGCATGATATAGGAATGTACATGTGTTTGGAGGGGTCTGCTTTAATTCATTCATAAAAAATAACAGATTTCAAATGTGTTTTAGTACAAAATTTTAATACAAATTATTCTTAAAATAACTGCCTGCCTCACGATGTTGAACGCATTTTTCTTTCGTACAAATCAGTGATGGAAAATTCAGTACTTTTTCACAACGAAAATACCTCAGTACCCCCACGTCATATTTAGTACTAGTTTTTCGTTTTGCTTTGTTCCCATTGACAACATTGGCCTCTAAACAAGAACATAATTATTCCTTAAGTCTATGTTCACACACGACGATTTTAGTTGGGCAATTCTTGAGTTTATAGATGTTTTTACAGTTTGCGGGGAGGGGAATAAAAAGGGAAAAATAATCGCCGGTACCCGGCTATTTCAAGCAATTCTCTCATTCGTTTTTTTTTTTTCTTTGATTATTTGACATTTCTTTTCATTCGGTGTTTCGCTTCTTGGTGTGTAAAACATTTATAATTTCAATTAAACGCAAAAATTAAACGGTATAGAGTAAAAATTTTTATTAAAAGCTTACTACATTTTGTTTATTTTATTGAAATTGTTTATTTTATGAAAGCACAAATGTCAAATTGTAAGAAAATAAAAGCTAAACAAAACAGAAGAATTGCCCAACTAAAATCGTCATGTGTGCACATAAAAGCAAGTTCAAAAGAGAATTCTGAAAAAGTTGGGCAATTAAAATCGCCCAGTGTGACATTAGACTAAGGAATGCACAAATTCGTTATTCATGTTGTTGTTAGTGTGTGTTTTTTGCAAAAGTTGTTAATGTTATTGATCCAATTTACACGAGATTAATTTTGAGTTCGCACAACTTTTGTTCTTTCTAAAAAACACGAGACTAATTAACCTGGCATAAAATTGTATACATATACAGAGCTTTGTGTGCATTAGTGTATTTTGCACACATTTGTTTTTTTTTTACTGTACATGTATTGGTTTTGTTAAATAAAAATATATGTTTCATAAAAAGTACCACAATGTTGAAAAAAGTGCTCTTTTTGTTGGCGGACAGTGTCATTTCAATTTTTCATTTTTCCATCACTGGTACAAATTACATTTAAAGCAAAAACAATTTTAAAACTTTTGTTTTTGTTTTAAATGTAATTTGTACGAAAGAAAAATTCATTCGACATCGTGGGCATGGCAGTAAATTTCAAATTCATTTTAAATTTTTATAAATTTAGGTTTTAGAATTTGAGAGATCAGACCTTAAAATTGAAATTTTCAATAAAACTAGGTCTAAATTGAAACACTATCTCTCACTGTCTCTAATTTATCAGATAAAAAGTATCAGGTGTCCATATGTTTGAATTTTCCGTAACCATTTTTAGGATCTTGTGGCTCTCCTGCTCAGAGATAAAAGTCGGAACCATAAACTTAAACTTAAAAGTACATACCTCTTAACTGCTGTATGAGCGTTTGGAGACGGCAGATTTTTTTTTAAATTTTTCCCGGAAATTCCCCGCTATATTGTAGCGTGATCTAACTATCACTATAACCAACAGTGTGTAGTAAGCATTATGAGTCAACATTACCGCACCATGCAACCGTGTCAAATTGCATTGACAAACTGAAAGCAAAATAGTTTGTGTGACGGTCACTTGACACCCATACGTTTGAGCAAGTACAGCTGCACAAAGCACTTAAATGAATCACATTTATTAACTACATTTGTTTATTTATAAATGTAAACAACACAAGATGTCTGTTGCTTTCAGGTATGCACTCGTTGGATTTTAAAACTGTTGAAACACATGCCGCACGTCCACCGTGGGAAACTAAAATATGTTTACTCAACAATAATATATATTTCTATTCTTTTACTATTATGTTAAGGTATCCCTAAGAATTATTCTCATAGTTAGTATATAAGACAATGTAATTTAGTTTAAGAAATAATTAATAAAAGTCATCAGTCTTAGGAGCTCCAAAACAATAAATCTCTAAGACAAAAATAATAAAAACAAAACGCTTTTATACTACAGTATTTAATATAGTAAAGAAAAAATAAATCCACATAAATCAATTCGATATTTAAAATATATGAATCAGCAAAAAATGCATACATATGTATATCGAATAAGAAGTTGCATTTCAATCCCATCTATAAGTGGTTTGCGCGGTAAAAAGTGATAACAGATACACGATATGATTCCAGAAACCACCTTATTGAAAATA
Organism: Lypha dubia; assembly: GCA_947311025.1. Taxonomy (NCBI): domain Eukaryota; kingdom Metazoa; phylum Arthropoda; class Insecta; order Diptera; family Tachinidae; genus Lypha; species Lypha dubia. The sequence goes on from OX371263.1 coordinate 61,086,408, forward strand.
ATAAAACTAATAAACGATGTGTACAATGCGGAAAAAAGCAAATTTTATTTGCAACAAATGTGAGAAAAGGCTTCACCCCAAAGAGTGCTTTAAAATTTATCATACCCCTAGGGTACCTTCCGCACAGTCGCATTTATATGAGACGGTCTATAACTTATATTAATATTTATCTAATCATAAGAATAGCAAACAAGTACAGATTTCGAATCCCCTATACCATATCATTGGCGTTGTGTTGAATCTTACCACTGACTAGACAATGCGGATCGCGTGATAATTTTTTTAAAAATTTCTATACAGTTTCCTAGTTTCATCAAATTATATATTTTTCATGCGATCAGAGTTGAAAGCACACAAGTTGTATTTGTTAGTCAGATGATCTACATATGTAATTGTTTATTACTTTACAAAATATAATTACATACTCGTACATACATACATACATATGTATACAAAATACATACTTACACAAATATTCTCAAAACATACTCATTTACATATGTATGCATATGTATGTTTGTTCGTTATTTTTTTTTTGTGTGGCTTTAGTCTTTCATGAAAGAAAACTTTCACGTGTGAACACACTTAAAAACATATTCAATTATTCAGAGATGTTTATCAATCCAAAACCGTTTTGCGAATAGTATACATAGTTTTATCATTTTACAATACGAATCTACATCTACATATGTACATACATATAATTTACCGAAGTTGCCAAGATTTCGCTTTTAACAGATTCATCCTGCACTATACTGAACGTATCAGAAAACATAATTTCAAAAGCATATTTTCCAGCGTTGTCAACTTTGAAATTTCAAAACGCATCAAAATGGAGAAAAACGCGCAGTTTAACAAAAAACGCACCAAGTTTAGAGTTTTTTTTATTGAATTAATTTTGCGTCTTTACAACATTTAACTTTAGTCCAAAATTCTAATGTTGAATCCATATTGTGCCATTGCTTGAAGTGAATCATTCTCCTCCCTTTTTCAATACCAGATAATATTTCGACATCGGATTCAAATTGTACTGCTAATGGCATGATATCATTTTTGTAATGGGATAAAACATTTTGTACAATGTTGGTTGTTGAGGTCGTTTGTAGGTAAATGGGCTCAAAACAGCGTTCTTATAATATACAATGCAGATACAATACATACTCGAATTAAAATTAACGTAACTAAATTTGTATTCCGAATCTTTGTTTACTTCTGTAAAAAAACATAACTGTTTTTTTTTTTTTTTGTTAATATTTATACAGGCTAAATTTCGTAAATGTTTATAATCAGAGAATTATTAGGTAGACATTGTTAACATATTTCGAGCAACAGAGGAAAAATTTAATATTTATACTAGAGATGTGCGCGTGAGTAAAATTACGCTCACGATCACGCACGATCACGAAGCATAAATATTTTTCACGCACGGCATGATTTAAAACTTTCACGATCACGCACGCTCACGAGCGCAATATTTTTAATCACGTACTTTCACGCACGACGGGAATAATTTTGCACGCATGCTCACGGTGAAATACAAATTTTGCAATAAAAGATTTAGCATAGCTAAAAAATTTTATTTTGTAATTAATTTCTTTATTTAATTAAATAAAAAAATTATGTGAGTCCGATCACAGGGGAGATGTGTAAACATGTAGTAATGAAACATTTTTTCAGCTGTTTACTAAAATGTAGAGCATGTAGTTATTTTACAGCAATGGTTTTCGAACTGTACAGCGCTAGCATAATTATATGTTAGTGAAAATTAGTAGCTCCTATTGCGCTATCTAGTGTTTATATTATTGCGCACTAGATGGTGTTAGTGTATTTCTATGCAGCTGTTAAGTTTCTCGGTACTTCTTGTTGTCCGTATGATTACACTAATACACAGCTTACACCGTGTTATCAAAATCTCACATCTCACCAAAAATTTGTGATTGTATTGTGAAAATCAATTTTACCCCCTAGCGTATAGATGTTACACATCAAAAAAAAATTCAGGAATAGCTCGAAAAATTAGCATACAAAGGATAAATTTAATATAAAAAATCTAGCACTGTCTGCCAAGGCAGGTTATTTAAATTTATTACTTATATGTAAAGGAATTCAAAAGGAGTTCTAGCGTTGTTAGGTTTAGGTTAACGCAAGATTTCCAAAGGTGTATGTTTCTATGTAGATACTACATACATACTTTTGAATAACTTATCATATTTACATTTTATACATACAATGTACATACATACTTTTGTGCTATGGTTCTAGAATCTAGATAGTGGTTTATTAATATGTACATTGTACATACATTCATTTTATAACACCAATGAGATAAAATATCACATTACATATTTGCATTATCTGTTTACATACAGAAAACAAAATGGATTTTCATTATGTATGTACGTACATGCATTTGTATGTATGTAGATGAATGTCCGCATTTGTAACGGAGATTTTAACATAGAGAACTGTTTTGAGTGCGTGAAAATTGTATTAAAAAATCACGCACAATCACGCACGGTATTATATTTTTGAATCACGATCACGCACGCACGCGTGATTTTATAAATTTGTAATCACGAATTGATCACGTGATTCACGCGTGACACGAAAAATTCACGACATTTGCACATCTCTAATTTATACATCCCTTTTGTATCATCATAAATAGATTACATAGTTGTATAATCATACAGGGATGTCACAGAAACCAAATTCGTACGAAAGTGAAAGTGAAAACGTTTTCACCTTCTCCAGAAAACGTAAAACGAAAAAATTATTCGTGTAAATTTTCAATTTCGTAAAAATTCTGTGACACACCTGACTATTTTCAATCGAATTGAAAACGAAAAATTTTTGCGTTTTACGTTTTCTGGAGAAGGTAAAAACGTTTTCACTTTCACTTTCACTTTCGTACGAATTCGGTTTCTGTGACATCCCTGTATGATTATACAACTAATCTATTTATGATGATACAAAAGGGATGTATAAATTAGAGATGTGCAAATGTCGTGAATTTTTCGTGTCACGCGTGAATCACGTGATCAATTCGTGATTACAAATTTATAAAATCACGAAACGAAAAAAAAAAAAATATGAAACGAACATACCATCCAAACATCCAAGGACTTTGCTGATTTTGGTTTCTCAATTATTTTCAAAACGCCGTGTGAATGCCATCCTTGGAAATTTTCGAACAAAATTGAGTCTGTGGTAAATGGAATTGCAAACTTCTACTTTGTAAAAGCTTTTAGTAGTGGAGTGCAGAAAGCATAGCTTATCTATAAATAAAACAGTAATCAATTATTACTTCTTGTGGATTTTACAGACATAAGTTCAACTTTCTCCCATACGTTACACGATTTGTCTGTACGTGACAACATATGAAAACCTTATAACTATGATTTCATTTTTCTTTTCTTAATTTTTATTTTTAATTTTTCTATATCGAATAGTTCTAATGGATTTCACATTTATTCAAAACAATTTCAAATATTCCTTGACTTGAACTGTCCCAGATACGTGAAGGAATTTATTTAATTTTTTCTACAGTATTTTATGAATAAATAATTGAAAAAAAATAAACATCTGATATTTCATTTATCAATTAAGAACTACATATGTATATGTAATATAAAGCACTAGGAAATCGTTGAATTTGTCTGTACGTGACGGTAGAATGTTCCTAAAGGGAATCAAAAATGTTGTGTGTCATAAATTTTTTTTATTAAATGTATGTAAAGTTGTTGTTTACCCTATAGTAAACTCGGGGGCAATTGTCTCCAAGTCACCACTTTTGTCTACTTATTTGGTGACTTCTTACTGGGTTTATTGCCGACAGGTCACCAATTTGACGACTAGTGCTGACTTCTTGATGACATTGTCAATGATACGTCTACACTTTTTAGTTTGTTTTAACAGCTAGACTAAAATTATATAAATGTACTAGTAACATTCTGGTTTGAATGTCTCCACTTGGTCCCATTAGAACTACGTAATCACTACCTAGTCAACACTCTTAATGTTACTAGTATATTTTCAATGACAATCACATGATAAATGTCTATAGCCCAAAGCATTGTATGGGGGTAATATAGAGAGTAGTACTAGTGACAAAGTCAAAAGCGAGTCAGTATAATTTCACTAACGACATTTCCTGCAGGGTTAGAAAGAGAAAGAAGCTAGATTTCCACATATGTATGTACATAAATACATATGTATGTATATGAATGTAGCTTATTTCAATACAACAATAATTTTAAGAAATTCCCCGTATTTGGCTGAATAGCCGTCCTCCACCTCAACTCGTCATCGTTCCCGACAATTGCAACTCTCACGCTCGTCGTTGATGAACATTATGCATAAAGACTTGCATTTACAAGGTGCAATTGACTCAAGAACTAAAGCTTCTTGACCATTCCAAACGTCGTTAATGGTCAGAATGGTGGCAAGAAATGGCAACAGTGGATGATCAATTTTCGAAGAAAATCATCTTCAGTGATGAGGCACATTTTCACCTCAGTCAATAAGCAGAATTGCCGCATTTGGGCGAATGATAATCCAAGAGTGATTGTCGAAAAACCAATGCATGCACAAAGAATGACTGTTTGGTGCGGTTTATGGGCTGGCGGCATCATCGGGCCGTATTTTTTCAAAAATGAGGCGGGTCAGGCAGTTACTGTGAATGCTGTTCGCTATCGTGAGATGATAACGAACTTTTTATGGACCGAATTGAAAGATATGGATGTGGACGATATGTGGTTTCAACAGGACGGTGCCACTTGCCACACAGCTAACGAAACAATGGCTCTTTTGCGCGACAAATTCAATGGCCGTGTTATCTGACATGGTGGCGATGTCAATTGGCCGCCAAGATCATGTGATTTGACATCGTTGGACTTCTTTCTTTGCGGTTATTTGAAAGAAAATGTGTACGTCGATAAGCCAGCAACAATTCAAGAGCTAAAGGATGAGATAATTCGGCACATTAACGGCATAGAACCTCAATTATGCCTCAGCGTCATCGAAAATTTGGACCATCGGATGGTGGTGTGCCGGCGAGGTCGCGGCGGCCATTTGGCCGATATTTTGTTCCATACATAATTGAACCATACCATATTATCATAATAAAAAGAATTGACAATAATTTCCTAAATAATTTGTGTTTTATTCAAAATCAACATCGGCCCTTAAAATTTAACCACCCTTGATAAAGGGCTCATCTAAGGATTTTTGTTATTTCGATCACAGTTCAAACATCAAAATTGTTAACTGCATTCATACTCACCAATGGATATCGAGTCAAGTTAGGCAACTATTTTTATTCATCTTAAAAAATATATTCTTCATGTCTAATTTTAGGTGTAAACAAACATTTAAAAATTCCTTAATTTTTGTTAATATTTGTACAGGCTAATTTTTATCAAAATCCAAAGTGAATGGATGATTGAACGAACACACTTGTTAATTTATAATATCGATAGTAATGAAATTTGCGTCTTCAAATTGTGTAAAAAAAGAATAATTTTCTCTTTTTTTTAAATAAATTTCGCACCCTAAATCAAAAATCATAAAAGTTCGGAATTTTGCAAATTTTTTTTTTTACATAGGTTGCATCCACGGCTAACTACATATAATTTATCCTAGTTATGAACTTTTATGCAGTTTGACTTTTTGTTTTTATTTTAGTGGTAAAATTTTGCCAAACATTTATTCTAATGTAATAAATACAGTTGAACCTCGATTATCCGGGCCTCTATTAACCGGCATGCTGCTCGCATTATTTTATAACCTGTATTATCTGTTTTTCGTTTTTGTACCTCTATTAACCGTCTTTTGCCTCTATTATCCGTGCAGAAAATATAAGTTTTTTTCATATAACCTCTAATAACCGTGTTTTCCTATTATCCGAGTTTATTGACAAGGTGAAATAAGCATAAAATTGTTTTTATTGCATTTATTTTTTAGTTTAAAATTGGCCTGTTCGGAAATGCATCACTGCGCCGCATCTGATGTGCGTGTGTGATTAGTTTGCTTAGCTGATGCAAAACAGCATATGCAGTGTTACCAGCCGTTTATTTTCAGAACGTACCACGCATCAGATGCGGCGCAGTGATGCCTTATTAGAAGTTTTTTTCGTCATGATCTCCTTAAATCTCTTTAAATTATTGATATATATAAATAAATTTTTTGAAAAAATAAATACAATTTAATTGCTAATAATTTAGCTAAATCGGGTTTATTTACAATGTGCAAACTCATTATTGACAGACTGTATGTACATATATATATTTATGCATATTTTATAGTTTTCTATTAAACAAGAAATCTTGTTAATAATGGATTCTTAATAGCTCTGCAGATTAATTAATTTTATATCATGGCTAGAGAAGTAATATTTTTATATTATTATTATTACGAATAAACGTAATTATTATTCGAACTTATATCGATGTACGTATGAAAAGTAATATTATCAGGCTCAAGTTCAGTTTTATTGAATTAATGAAAATTCAAAATTACTAAGAGTTTTTTTTTATGTTGAAAAATATCATTATTTATATCCAATCAGTTTTTAGCAGAACGTATCAGTACTGATTTCAAGGCCGCTACACCTCTCATCAGCGTTCAATTGTCCATCTTTACAATTTTCGTAAAGTTGATACTAATTGAGAAGAATATAAACTATTTAAGCAGTTTTCAACAGAAATAGAATACGAGAATTAATTTTTAATTTATGTTTTTTTATTCTACATAGTTTTGAATTCGCTAGCAACTCTATAGTAAAAGAAAGTGTTATTTTTCTCTTTTTCGTATGAATCTTTAAAATACTTTGTATTATATACTTTCTATCGTATTTCATTACGTCTTAAAGAAATACTTAGATTTTATATGAACAGATTTTTATTTTCTAATCGGAGCACTTTTTTATACCCTTATTATGATTCACAACTTATGAATTGATTGATTGATTTGTAGTTGATTACAACTCAACCTCCAATCAACTGTTCATTTAGATGGCAATTACATTACGCATTTTTTTTTGCATGCAACTTTATCTTTTCAGTGAGAAAGCGAGATATCGGTCTCACTTAAAATTAAATGCAACAGTTGCATAGTGTAAATGCCGTCTTAACTGTATTCGATAAGTTGTTTGCCGTGTTATGCGGACATGATCTGAACACGCACCTCGCATAACATTTGCGATTGTGACTTGACCTCGCAAAAGGGTTGTTCTGTAAATCGCAATCGCAAGACTTTTGGCGAGTTCAAATCGAAAAAGTATACTGAAGTGAACTGAATTATTTTGATAAAACTGAACATTACAGATAAAATAATATTATGCAATCTTAAGATTTAATATGTTTTCTTTACTTTTTAGTTTTTAATCAAATAAATAGTAAAGTTTTTACACAATTTCATTTAAAAATATGCATCTTTAGAAAATTGCGTCGAGTTTTTAATTGTCCGTGACTACATATTGTTAAAATTTTGCACTTGCGTTTTCAATAGAAACCTGATTCAAATATCTTCGAAAAGTTCTTGGTGGTAGTGTTGTTAAATAATTAAATAAAGTACTCGGCTACTTTTCTTTAATTGCTGGGTAGAAATATTTGGCATTTCAAAACATGTAAAATTGTGTTATCGAATGTGAATAATTGTAAAATTTCTTGCTGTTCAGTTTCCAAGCACCAATGCAACGTTCTTTTGACACCTGCGATAAAAGTAGTAGTAGTTATGTATGTATGTACACAATATTAAAAAAACTAAAGTTAAGCTTTATTTATTACAGATGCATACTTACGCTTGCTCTGTCTGGCATGTCCAAGGGGTTAGAAGAATCCCTTACCCGTTTTTTTTTTATTATTTCTTGTCTTAATTGTGCTTTTTTCAATGTATTTTTAATTTGTTTGTTTATGTTTTCTATTGGTAAAACATATGTTTCTATTTTTCGAACACAACTACGAAATATGGTAAATTGCAAGCAAATCTCATGAGTTCCAGAACACGCAAAAACGAATTCAGCAATATGCAACTCACATGCGATCGTAGCTAATGATTATTATGGTTGTGAATCACAATAAAAAAACGATAGTTATCAACTCAAATAAGTTGGGTTGTGAATCATAATGGGGTAATTAACATTTTAATTTTTTTTCTGCATTTCCTGCAGAATGAAAAAAATATAAATAAACTGTTGCTCTAAAAACTCCCAATATTTTCACTCCGCGTAGAATACACAACAGATCGGGTTTGTTTTATTAAGTAAGAATTTTTTGTATTGCATTTATACATGAACAATTTAATAAACCTTCTGCCAAATAATTTGTTCTAACCACTTTATATTTAATAAAGTTCGCCTTTGTAAATTTAATTTAAAGCGAAAAAAAAACTGTATTTAGTCAATCTTTTCTTCTTAGCAAAAATAATAAAAACAAAATTAAATGTCATACAAGCACACATTTGATTTGTTTATACTTGAAGCTAAAACAAATAGGTACCAAGAGTATTTCGCGCATGTGTAGTGGAAGCCAAATTGTTTACAGTAACGGATTCGTATATCCGTTTGCTTTAGATTTTTCCGTCATTAGTGAAACTATGAATATCCAGTGAATCATACTCATTTGATGCGTGTTCGAAATGTTTTAAATGTTTTATCCTCATTTATTCAAATTATAATTTTTGTGTATGTTTGGATATATTTAAAATTTTCTAACATTCGAAAAATTTTCAATTGTTAATATTCGGTGAATTAAAAACACTCTTTCAATAGTGGGATCTTATCTTTAAGCTGCATTGATACAAATATATTACTAAACCACATAAATAGTTCACTAATAAATATCGAAGTATTCAATTGAGGCTAACATAACAGCAGCCACGTTTTCTTACTTTGATATATAAATAAAACCTTTTTTTTAGCCGACTTCAAACATTTTTAAGGTGATCAATTCGTTTCTATATTTTTTTGAAAAGTTCTTGTTATTCGAGAAGACATACATACTTACAGATTGATCCTGTTCCTCCAACTTCTCAGTATGGATTTAAAATCGAACGCTTAAACGCATAGAACGCGTTGAAGAAGATTTACTTTCTACTTACGCGTCACTCAAAGCGATCAGCTGTTTTAGATGGTTATTTTGCTGCACAAAACACGTCCTATGTAACTTGAAAATAAGAAAAGCGTAGAATGCATAGAATGCTTCAAACGCGTAGAATGCGTTGACGCTAAAACGCGTGTTATGTACCTCCACCTTAAATGTGTTCTAAATATATAGTTGAGTTGAATCATAGTTGTCAAATTCTTGTTATGGATTACAACTCAACTTGCAATCATCTGTTCATTTCGTCTTCGATAAGTTGTTACTCTCTCCTATTATGATTCAACAAATAAAGTTGGTTGTGAATCGCAATACATGAACATTTCGTCTTCGCTTTCTAGGTCCATAAACATTATTTTTTCTTTTCTTCAATTTAACAACAAAATTAAAACATTCTAAAGCAGCGCTTGAATATGAAAGTGGATATATAAAGTAACTATTTAAGTATCCTTTTGTTGAAGCAATTATTATTAATATACATATGTATGTATTTTGCCTACGCCGAGTTCTCATATTCGAAATTATATTCACTGTTTTCCACCTCTTCTCTCGTGACTTAATTTGTGGATATTCCCTAAGGGATATATTATTAATAGACAAATTCGCATCTTATTTTTAGGTCATAGGGTTTAATAAGTAAAAAAAATAGATTTCGTTATTACCTTACCTGTTGCATTGCATATGTTTGATCATAGAGTAAGTATTAATTATATTTCCTTTCAACATTAAGAAGTGACCTAATCAAACTCAAATAACCAAAATAAGATATATATTTAAAAAAATATACATATGTACATAAAGATGTATGTAACCGTGTATACGATTGTTTTTGCTTTTAGCTTAAGTCTGATAAAAAAAATTTTATGTTGTCTTTCGCATTCTTCGTGATTTGAAAACGAAATATTACTTCCTTTTCAAAAATGATGAATAATGATAGTCTTGACGAAATTACATCAAACATTCAGCCTTAATTTTATTATTAATATCCACATGTATATATGTACATATGTGTGTATGTATGTATCACAATTGTTCAACAAATGGAAATGCATAGTATACTGGTGTGTGGCAACTAATATTCAGCCCCAAAAACTTACCATTATTTTTGTTTAAAAATAAATCTTTAAATATCTTACGGCCATAATTATCTCTCTTTCAGTATTAAAACATTCTAATAGCTAAATATATATGTATGTATAAGAAATAGGTGTTTTTTTAAATATCTACCTGAAAGCAATAAAAGCATCACCCATTTCTCCGCCGACAATATGAACACCACCTTCAGGTATTGAAAGACCTCGGAAAAATTGCCGTATATCCAAGGCATTGGCAGACCATGGTAAATTTTGCAAACGAATAATAACACTCATGATGTCTATTATCGTTTATGAATAAATTTATTTTCCAAACTTATATAATATTGTTTGTTTGTTATTACTCTAGTCAGGTTATAATGTCTCTGCATCAGCCGCAATGACTTACAAAAACTTTATGAAAATTTTTGGCGCAAAGTCGTGCGTGCAGCATAAATTCATATAATTTTGGGTATTATTTCGATAATTCCATAAATCTAAGATGTTATTTATATTGTTATATGTTCTGCAAAGAAAATATAAAAAATTATAATATATTTACCTTTTTAAAATAGCCATTTATTAATATGTTAAAAATAAAATGCACATGAATGAAAACTGGAACAACATACTAAATATGTAGGCATATACATACATACATACTCGTACGTAAGTATGTATGCATGTACATATTTATATACATATGTATGTATGTACGTAAATGTTGTAGGTATAACCTTTTCTTTTGACTAGTAAAGTCAACGTACGACACAATCTTCCGTTTCTAGATGTAAATTAGTATTTATTTTTAATATTTATGGAAAAATTATCAAAACGAAATGAAAAATCTCATAAAAATTATAATGCAACTACAATTATTTAATGATACATTTGCATGAATTCGCAAATGTTAAAAATAAAAATGTCAGTGCTCCTATATAGATTTATACTCAGAATTTATTTTTTAGATTAAAGTGCTGTTTCCACATAACGGACGAACATTTTGAGTAGAAAATTTATATGAAAAGCACTCAAGAGTTTTTTGACTGATTCCCATACAAATTTTTTACTCAAATCATTCGTTTTTTTTTTTCAATATAAATTTTCACTCACTATTTTCTTTTCATTTTCTAAAAACTGGCAGATAATATACATACATATGAAAAGTAATATTATCAGGCTCAAAGTTCAGTTTTTTATTGAAAATTCATATTACTAAAGGTACGGTCACATCTGGCAAACATTTGCCCAAATAAGCGTAACCACTAAATACGAATGAAAAGCTTTTTGATTTATGCATTTATTTATTAAGTTAAACAGCATCTAATGAGATAAGATTATGTTACATTTTCTATAAATTATGTAGGAAACTGTTTAACGTAATAAACAGGTATCTAAATCAAAAGTCTTTTCATTCGTATTTAGTGGTTACGCTTTTTTGGGCAAATGTTTGCCAGATGTGACCGTACATTAAGAGTTATTTTATGTTTTGAAAATATGTATTATTATCAGGGCAAGTTTTTTAAGCTTTTTGCTGGAAAAGCTTGATTTCGCTTATTTTGTACCTTTTTTTTTCCAAAAGTGCTTTATTTGATATAGAGCCTGTTCGGAAATGCATCACTGCGCCGCATCTGATGCGTTGTACGTTCTGAAAATCAACGCCTGGTTTTGTATCAGCTGAGCAAACTAATCGCACATGCGCATCAGATGCGGCGTAGTGATGCATTTCGGAACAGGCCAATACTCTGCTTGAATTTGCTTATAATGCACTTTGGCAGCCCTTGAAAAAAATTTTTGAATCTTTCTGTTGCAAATTAAAAGCAAAAGTTTGTCCTTTTTTCACACATGCAATTTTCTATTCTTTAACTCTTGACATTTCAAACTAGATTGGCTTAAAGGTGTTATTTAATATTGTGAAACTATACAGAAATTTTCAATGTGTTAAATGCACTTTCCGATGATGATGTGGAATCAACATATAAAGCAAAAGCTCTATTTAAAAATGCATCTTTAAAATCTGATCTCCCGTTCATAAAAGATAATTTCGAGTGTATTTGCCGAAGTATAACCAAACTAGAAAGAAGAGGACTTTATTAAAAAAAAATTGTCTATTATAGAAAAAGTGGAAGAAAAGATCAAAAATTTTGAAAACAAGATATTTTTTGAAAAGTTCAACAAAGTTATGGTTCGAAACGTTGAAATTCCAACATTAGTTAAAAATAAAAATAATATTTTTTAAACAAAAGCGAATCTGATGAATACATTGATTCGCTATCTCCAAGCGAATTATTATTGTTTAAGTTCGCTCCTACTACATCCAATGATGTTGAATGACTTTTTTGAATTTATTCTACAGTTTTATGCGATAATCGATCTTTTCTTTTTGAAAATCTAAAAAAAACATATCATTGTGCTTTGCAATAAAAAATTATTTAATAAAATAAATGAAAAGTGGTTACATTGCTTAATTTTTGGAAGCATATTTGAGCTTTTTTGCTTGCTTTTTTTCTTTAATTTTGTGCTTATTTAAACTTGCCCTGATTATTATTACATCCAATCAGTTTTTAGCAGAACGTATCAGTATACCGATTTCAAGCGTCTTCATCTCTATTTTTAATTTTTATTTAGAGTTTTTCATTAATTAAAGTGAGTAAACCTTACTGTTTCTGGCACAATGTTAACACTCTAATTTAGCTTACTTATTTCAGCGAAAAATCTAAGCGCTAAATTACGTTCCGCTTTGCGTCGTAATTTAGGTTGGTCTGTTAGTAATTTGAATTTTCATTAATTTAATAAAAAACTGAACTTGAGCCTGATAATATTACTTTTCATATGTGCATCAATATACATATGTATGTATGTATGTAAGTTCGAATAATAATTACGTTTATTCGTAATAATATAAAATATATAAAATAATAATAATAAATCAGCATGGACTAACGAGAGAAACTGAGTATATAATTGTAGTATTAATGATCCACACAAAAACATAAATGTGAAAATAAGGCCAATTTCGTATCCAAAAAGTTTCGGCCGTAAAAAGTACTGAGATCAAAATACGGACCAAGTTCTTGATAGGTACAATTCCATCTCATTTCTAGGCAACCTGTAAGCTTGGCAAAATTTGTTCGCCTTTCTAATATGGGAAAGAATTCTTGGAAAAATATTGCCAAACTTATAGGTTGCCTAGAAATAAGATGGAATTGTACCTATAAAGAACTTGGTCCTTATTTTGATCTCAGTACTTTTTACGGCCGAAACTTTTTGGATACGAACTTGGGAAAGTGCCCGGGTGGAAAGTGCCCGTTTTCAGATTTTTCTGGTTATTTTCTCACCAAGACCTACCTGTGTACCAAGTTTCAGCTCTCTAGCTTTACTGAAAGTGCCCAATAATATTGATGAGTCAGTAAGTCAGTGAATATGTACTAAAAGATGGACTTTTCACAGCTTAATATCTCGGGAAGCTTTTATGGTAGAACTTTCAAATTTAACCTGTGAGGTCACCTCTGTGGGGAGACCTTATGTTTCAAGTTTCATTATATTATGATCAGGGGGAGCAAAGTTATGAGGGGGGTAAAAACAGCTCGAATGGTTTCGTGTAAATATACACACTGTGTGGCCGAACTTGGCCTGGCGCACTACCGTGCGCCTAGATTCTGTATACTTATATTAGTGGTATTACACTGAACAAAATTTGATGACTTGTTGTTGTTAACTATTTATTTATTTATTGATGTGTACATACTTATAATTAAAATCACATTTTTAGAAGGGAGTAGGTAGACCTTCCATAAGGCCTTCTTGAGAAGGCAAACGAGCAAGGAGGCCTTACGGAAGGCCTTATAAATGAAGGCCTTCAAGAGTTCGCCGCTGGGTAAGTTTAACGTTAATAAATTAATCCAAATATATGTATATTTGTATATATGTACATATGAATGTATGTACATACATACATATATTAAAAATTTCAAATAATTGTTATTTATACATATGTATGTACATATCTTTTCCCTAATATAGAAATGTCGAAACCCATATTTTTTTCAATTTGCGTTTTTTTTTTCTTATTTGGATAAATATGGAAATATGAAATCAACTTTTCTATATTAAGGTTACGATTAGTAAGTATCAACCGATTCACACGGTGATTTTTAGTCATGACTAAACATCATGACAATTTTTTTAGTTGTCGAGCGGGGTAGAGAAGAGAGAGAGAGAGAGAGGCCAACACTGTCCTTAGCCATTCCAATAATTCTCCCATAAGTTTAGTCAAAATCGATTGCATAACATGTACATAGTCGACTAGCGCAGCTAGGAGATTTTTCAGTGGCACTTTATACAAAAGTTAGTGTTAAGATTAACATATTCTGCGGGTGGTAAATTTTTTACGCCAGTGTTAAAGTCCATAACAAAAAAAATGGTCTTGCCTATTAATTATAGATATGTATATGTATGTACAAGATAAATAGTTTTATATTACAATCTGACAGTAACGTTGGAAAAAAATAATTACTTCTTAATCCCATAGCAGTTAAATAAGCCCAATATGCGTCTTGGTGGGGAAAAAAATGCGAGCGAAAAACGGACCTGCTGGCAATACTAATCCACATCTACATTTAAAAGCAAAACTATAAATTATGTACGTATGTATATATGTAAATGTAAAACTACATGCCATGTAAATGCAGTATAAAATAATAATTGGACTATGACGAGTATGAACATAAGACGATTGAAATATCGGATTTATGGCCACTTAAACAATTGTTGTGCCTAACTCATCTAGTTGTGCCTTACGTAGTGAGATAATATTTCTTTCTATGTATATGTTTAAATCCTCATGCTGCTACATTTTTGGCGCCTTTCTTTTCAACAACTTTCCTTTCGCAAAAGAGAGCAACACATTTAGTGTAAACATCAGTTACCTGAATTTTAACAATAAAAATTAAAATTTTTTCATGTATTTCCATTTGTAAAGAAGTGGTATCTTTTATAGTACAAAATTTACACAATGAATTTGACTTTCCTTATTTCTTTCTGCGCATTAATTTCTAATTATCTTATTAGGTTAAATGTGTGTGCGTTTTTTAATTATTGAGATAATGTAAAATTTGATATATGTACTACATACTAGAGTTGTCAATTATTCGCCTTTCAACTTTGTTCGAATAATTCAAATAATAGTTTTTGTTCGTTCGATCAAACGATTAAAGCTAAAAATTTATTCGATTAATCGATGAGAACAACGAATAAACAAATGCTTAAAAATAATTTATTGACAAAAAATAAATGTTTGTCATTAACACAAAAATGCATAAGTATATAATCAAAATAAATTAAAAATTAAAGTTAATATTTTTATCAACTTTTATCAATATACTCATCAGTAGATGTTTTACCCTTTATGTTTAAAAAATTTTAAAGCTCATCCATTTTCGTATAAATAAATTTGTGAATTACAAAGCTTTAAATTTTTTTTTAAAATAAAGGGTAAAACATCTACTGATGAGTTGGTATGAATACCAACGAAATATATATTTAGATATTGCTAACCCGCAACAAATAAATAAAATTTAAAACATAAATACATGCTCAAATAAATGTAAAATTTTATTTTTATCAACCAAAAAATATACATAAAATTAATAATACATAAAAAAACTTAAAAATGTAATAACTGAGATTACTTCGATTTTAATACTTCAAACACAAATTTTTTATTCAGTCAAAATATCTCAAATGATTTTTTTTTAAATTAGACAATTTAGGATGTTCTTAAGAAATAATCTTTTAAAAACAATTTTTTTGCTTTCAAACGATTTTTGGTTTTGTTTTTATTAAATTAGATTTTGAAAAAACTCTCGCTAATTGTCGAGGTAGGTGATGTAGTGAGAAAAGCATGAAATATTTTAAATATCTAATTTTTCTGCTCTTTTTTAGATTTTTCCGAATATACTATATTGTCTAATATATCGCTGAATTCTTTTTTATTATCTGAATTTTAACACTTTGAATAGAATTATTTAATTCACGTAAAAGATTGTTATTTTCATTAATAATAACTTCTTCTATGTCATTACTTTATTATTATATTATTGTGGTTACTTTCAACATAAAATAATCTAGAGTATAATTAATTAGCATATTCTTTAGTTTAAATTTTTAAAGAATATTTGAAAAACTTTCATTGTACGGAAAATTTCCAGAATTTAAAAAATATTATCAACATATTTTAAAGTTTTATACGTCTCTTATTTATTCTTATTTTAATGCGTTTTAGTAAATCTGTTGCAAAATAATTATTAATTTTTTTTTTGTTGTTGATCCAACAATTTTGTATACTTTAAGACACTTGTTACATGTGACTTTGTTTCTTTTCTTTTTTCATTTTTGTTCTTGGTAAAATATGTATGTACTTCTAAACCGAGTTCAATTTTTTTACTTTAGTGTATTTCTAACTTATTCACCTGACAGTAAAAAAACCCATTCTTGAAAATTGTTTAACGTTTCATTTAAAACAATGCACGACTACTAGGTATGCGCAGTTCGACACAACTACAAACATCCAAAATAATAAAGTACTCGCTTTGTTACAAATCATACAAACAAATTTAATGCATTTTTTACGTATGCAAAAATATGTTCGATTAATTGACATAAATTAATCGATTTATTCGTTATTCGAAATTCGGCATTTTAAAATTATTCGAAAAAGAATTTAGTTTTGTTTGATCGATTAATCGAATTATTCTTAATCGGTTGACAACTCTACTACATACACACATTTGTATGTATGTATCGTATGTATGTATATACATACATATGTATGTATGTATGTGCATACCCGTTTTGAAAACAAAATACATAGCTAGGGCCGTTATATAGTAAGGTAAAAACAATCAAGAATATTAAAAAAAAAACAAATATTTCTATATACATACTAGTGATGTTATGAATATCAATTTTTAGTATTCGCGAATACGAATACGAATATTTGAAACAGTATTCGCCGTATTTATTAAGGTATAGAGAAACTTAATATTTCAAATTTAATTGGAAAAAATCCCTCGCTTTGTGTCACTAACAATAAATTGACAAAAAAAACTGTCACACTACTATAGGTATTTAACATTATTATGACGTTGAGATACCGAATTAGAAGACCACTACTGAACATTTTGAAATTATTTTACCTACATGCATGCTTTGAAAATTTGTTTTTCTTACTCTGATTGCGCTTTTAATTACTTATTCAGTGTTGATTAGGAGAATATACTTCCGCAGATTGCGCAGCCACATGTCTCGGTGGACTTTCACATATTAAATTTTAGTTCTTCCATTTTTTAAGTCCAACATTCGTCTATTGAGAATTGATTACTAACTTAAGATGATATAAATTTACTTTTTAATGATAGTTACGAAATATAATTTTCGTTTGTTTTTTAAGAAGATTATTATCTTGTGCCAAAGATAAAGGGATTTCTTTCTTAAAATAAAAATTATTATAAATTAATATATTTTTGTACATTTGACGTAATTTTTTAAACTTTTTGTATGATTTTTTTTTTTTGGGAAATGTATGTGCAAATTATTCGAGAAATATTCGCTTGAATTTGGCGAATACGAATATCATAAATAGTCGAATAATCGAATACGAATACGAGTATTCGTAACATCACTAATACATACATACTCGTACATACATACATATGTTTAAAAATGCAAATTTTATGAAATTTTTGAGTGTCCTGCTCATTAATATTTTGCACCACCTGATAGAATTATCACTGAAATGTATTGATTTAAAGTGATTACAATTTCCGGTATAGATGAATATTTGAACTGAATGAGAAAATAAAATAATTCATTCTTTATATATTTCTAATTTCATACATCGAACAAGTTTTAATGTAAATCATAAATATTTTAAGTCTTACCACTGATTAAAAAATATTTATTTCTTTATTCCATTAACACTCAAACACAGTTGTAATAGTTTTTAATTTCTTGATATACATATATTAAAAATTGAAGGCTTTATACTTTCACAATTGTTATTATAAATAAATAACAGTTTCCTCATTAACTTCCATGGATGATAAAAGCAAATAAGTAAATTGTCAATAGGTAATCAGTATAACTATAAAAAATGCCTATTACAGGACAGGTTTAGTTGCTAAAAAAAAACTATGAAAAAAAATAAAATGAACATTCAAAAAATATCAGTAGTATTTGGAAAACCTGTCTTCCAATACAGGGATAGAGAAATGCACAATATTATTTCCAATGCAAATATTCCATACACATTTTTAATCTTACATTAGCAATAGATTATATCCCAACCATGGTACAATAAAAATAGATGAAATTTTCCTGTCTGCTATAAATTTGTAGCGGCGTCTAAGCAAACAAAAATTATTTCAACCCGCGGGTGAAGTATAAAATATTATTTGGAAAAAACTGAAAACATTTTTGTTTTAGGGACAATACAACCTAATTTATTATACCACGATCCCAACGCATTTTAATTTACTCTGCAGTCCTATCAGGGAAGCGATTGTAAGCTGACTTTAGCAATCCGTAAATTGCTAAATACGAAAAAAAGAATACAATTTATACCCCAACTACCAAATTCTAAACAAAAGAAGTATGTATGTAATACCATTTAGTTTTGTTGTTGTTGTACTAATAATACCACTATATTCTTTTTTTATGTAAGTAGTGGAAGCATTTGCACATGAATACTGACGAGGTTAATTGGCTTCTACCGAAAACAACGTTTGTTCTATTCGGCCAGTGTAGTTGAAATCTAAAGCGATGTTTAAATACTTATGCAATCAGCACAACAAATAATTTTTATTCGATATGAATCCATTTATTTTACTTATTTAGAATCAGAACTTAGTTGATGACTCCTACTTATGAAATGTATTGTGCCAAAACATTGGAAAGAGATAGGATATAGAGAATAAAGTTTAGTACTTGTACAAATCTGCAACTGCTCCTTTTTTAGAGCAGTGGTGCAGTGCAGCGCATATGGTGTTGGGTATACGCATTATCTTTCTTAAGCAGCGTGTGCAACAATTTGATTAATTGTTTTACTTTTGCTAGCCGGCGAAATAGGCCGCTGCGATGTACATACATTAGCACAAAACAGTATCTTACAACCTTCATACGTTTGGTTTAGTATTTACAATTCAAAGCAAAAAATAAATCTATTATTTAAAATATTATTTCATTTATTCGAGATTGTCTGACGAGTTTACGCTTCAATTATAATTGTATAAAGGTTGTAAGAAAAATAAATGGATTCATATCGAATAAAAATTGTTTGTTATGTAGTTTGTATAAAGTATTTTTTTAACTATTATGATTTGCATTATTAATTCCTATTTGCTGTTTGAAAACTTTTTAAACATGGTTAAAGATCAACCCATGAGTTGGATTTAGCACAAAAATTCAGACCTGTGTGATAACTTTAAATTTATGTAGCTCTGCAGCTTTTTTTCCTGCGTTGCTAATGCTTGTCGTCGAAATTTTGATAACGCATGTATTGTAAATTTTTTGTACTGCGACAAACGTACAAATACAAAAAACGTTGTCGCATTGCTGTCTGATTTCCAGTTGTCTTTTACAACAAACACTTGATGTCTGATAAGATATAAGATTGTGAAATAGCATTGCCACTTTCTGTACTATAGTACAAAAACTGTACTATTTAAAAATATCTGTTCTATTTTTGTACCATAAATTTTTTTTACTATTTTTGTACTATTTTACTAATTGCAGAAAAATAAAAAAAATTAAAACAGCAAATTTTACTGAACGTTTCATAAACTTTACCTTGAAAATATGCCTTTTTTTCTCGAGCTGTCAAACGCTGTATATAAAAAGCTAAAAATATTATTTTCAAAGAGTTTGACAAATTAAGAATAAAATAAAATGTAAATGCACTGGTTATGCATTTATCACGGTGTAATAAGTTAATTATTTCTGTAGTCGGTTTTATTGAAGTGTTAAAATTACAAAAAGTTTATTTGATATTTGATAAATTTATTTTTAATTTTTTTTTTTACTATTTCATTTGGTTTTGTACTATTTTTGCCAAACTTCTGTACAATTTTAACTTTCTCTGGTGGCAACGCTGTTGTGAAAACACTTTTATTTATTTATTTTTTATGCATTTTTTAGATTGTTGTTATTCGAATCCGGTAATGACTTAGGACTTGTACGGAGTATTTTTTCTACTATATATTTTTTGTCGAACAAAACCAATTTTGCTTTGATGCTGTATTGGGTTATCATTTACCCAAATCGGAAAAAAAATGATTTGGGATCATTCTATATTAAAGTAGTGATATGTACATATTTCACAGTTATGTCGCCAATTGCCCGAAAAATATTGATTAAAATAAAAGTACATTTTAATTTAATAAATAATAATACCTCGCTCCCTGGTTTAAGACGTTGTTTAGCCAACAAACAAACAAAAAAACAGCTCAACAATATAGAGGGAATCTGTGTGTATGTTGTGTGGCATTTTAATATGTAACAAACAATTCAGTATGGGACGATCTTGTTAGCGTGAGGAGGAAACGAATTAAGATCATTATTATAAAAGCGCACTAAAAAGATTTTTATTCAAAAGTTTACTGCAAGTCATCGATCATTGTTGTGTCACTTATCGGCAAATTTCTTTTGGAATATGAATTGTATTGTGAGTAGTGTTCGTAACAAAAAGTTTTATAGTTAATTTGAGTATTAAAATGTGTCTATTAAAAAAGAATTTGTTGCAATTGAAAAAAAAACATCAATATTTTCAAGCAATCTTACTTGTAAAAAAATACAAAATTTAAAAAAACACAATGATTAAAAACACGATAATAAAATTTCAAAATTGTGGTCTACAAAATATTTTTTATTGATATATACTTGCCATCCTGATCATATATGTTGCAGCCGTTATTGCGAATAATTATCGAAATTAAATAAAACGCATACATACATACAAGTTTTCTTTTGTCTATGACAATCCCGCAGAATGTATTACCAAAAAGAACAAAGCACTCATGTAGATATCATGGGATCAAATTGAGACATTCGAACCAGAAATTTACTACTCCATATTTATAATTTGAGTCTACCTATCAAAGCAAACTAAAATGTGTAGACATTTCGTTGAAATATCACCAAGAACATATCAAAGTAGTCAACAACACTGGTGGTGACTTGTAATCAAGAAATTACCAAACTAGTCGACAAGTTGGAGACACTTAGCCACAGGCTTCTTCTTATATAGAGTATATAAGTAATCGTACATACCTATGTGCTACATACATACTACATACTAAAACACAAATTAAATCTTTATATGTACATATATAAAAATGAATGTCTGCCTGTCTGTTTGTTTGTTTGTTTGTGAGTTTGTTTGTGCTTTATAGGAGGCCAAACCCTTGGACCGATCTTCCTGAAATATTCACAGCATGTTACTGTGACTCTGGAAGGAATAATAGGCTATATGAAAATTTTATTGGACAAAGAGGCATGGCACCGCCCATATAACCCAAAAATTTAAATCGCCATAATTTGGGCATTTTTTGACCTACGTCGATGATATTTGGTACATATGGTATTGGCATAATTAGGAATACGTACCAGGAGAAAAGTGGGTGGGACCACGCCCCTTTTTAGGAAAATTAAAAATCTTTTTATATTATTATTATTACGAATAAACGTAATTATTATTTGAACTTATAATGATTTACATATGAAAAGTAATATTATCAGGCTCAAGTTCAGTTTTATTGAATTAATGAAAATTCAAATTAATTAATTAATATTACTTTTCATATGTAAATCAATATAAGTTCAAATAATAATTACGTTTATTCGTAATAATAATAATATAAAAATATTAATTCCGCTTGGGCACGAGCTATAAATACCCTAATGCAGGGGTCACAGTAATATGTGAATGTCCCTAATATAGAGTAAAAACAACAAAAACGTTAAAATACAAAGTAGAATACTTTGATGATAACGGACTATGAGTTTGTGTTGATTATTAGTTCCAAACAGTAATGAGGGAATTTCGTGCTAAAGGCCGTGCTTCACTATCCTACACAATCGTACGATTCATTCACAGGAAAATCTTACAAAAATCTGACCGACTTTAAGAAATCGTTTCAAAATGGTGTTGTAGGTGCCACACTATTACACAAATCTGATGCCAAAACATCTGTTTGTGAATATTCTCAGCGCGTTGATACTAAATACTACTCTGATCGCATGAAAACTATCATTTTATGAAAATTTTCATAAAATTTTACAAATCGCACGACTTGCCAAAAAAAATCTGTCACGCAGATGCATTTTTAGTCCACACTACCATAGTTTATGAGCACACATGTAATATTTGGCAGATCGCACGATTTTGTAGGATAGTGCAGCACGGCCTTAACCAGCACTGTTTCATTGTAGAATAAAAATCGAATTAAAAATTAATTCTCATATTCTATTTCTGTTGAAAACTGGTTAAATAGTTGATATTCTTCTCAATTAGTATCCACTTTACGAAAATTGTAAAGATGGACAATTGAACGCTGATGAGAGGTGTAGCGGCCTTGAAAGCACACCGGGTTCAGCTAGTTTTTTGTATATTTTATTTAGTTTTGGTTCTAATATGACTTTTTTATACGAAATTTTTTATAATGATTTTTCTTTCTATGACTAGAACACGGTCGATGGTCGATTAAGTCGACCGTTGGTACACACTAGTAAGTATAAAGGTACGAAAACATACGACCTTTGTATGAGTATAACAGTTCACTTAACTATAAGTAAATTAGTTAACGGTAAAAAATGAACAATTGGCGTTCAAAACTTAAGACACTACCCAGCAAAAAATTATTATGTTTCTGGAAGAACAAACAAAAATTCATGATTTGGAGCTCTTCCGAGGCTGCACAAAAAGAAGGCAGAGAAATCGCTCAACTTAAAAGCACGTTGAAGTTGGTCGGATATTTACATTTAGTTGACACGAAGAATAAAGTAAACAGCGAATAGAATGTGAAATTTCATTTAGATGCTCTCTGTCTCTCTCTCTCTCTCTCTTATCTATATACATAAGTATATAAAAAATTGTTGCAAGTTTGTTGTAACTTTATAACTCACGAACGGTAAAACCGAATTCGATTTTTAGGGTTCGTTGGAGATGGTCTGTAGATGGTTTATGTGATGCTTGCTTGAAATCGGCTCAGTGGTTCCGGAGATATGGCATTTAGATTTTCCCACATAAGTTATATTTCCATACAATATACATACATATATGTATATACATACATATGTATAAAAGAAAGTCGTGTTAGTTACACTATTTATAACTCAGGAACGGCTGAACTGATTTGGCTGAAAATTAGTGGGGAGAACCAGGAGAAGGACATAGGATACTAAGGTAAGGCACTTTTTACCTGGGGGGACTAGGGTGCCCTTCTTTGTATGGGGCACTTCCAGTATAGCTAGAAAGCTTAAATTTTGTACACAGGTAGGTCCTGATGAGCAATTAATGAAAATGATTTTTTAACGGGCACTTTTCATCTAGGGGGACAATCATGCCCCTTCTTTGTATGGGGCACTTCTGGAAGAGCTAGAAAGCTTAAATTTCGTAACAGGTAGGTCTTGATGAGAAATTAACAAAAATAATTTTTAAACGGGCACTTTTCACCTGGGGGGACTAGGGTTCCCTTATTTATATGGGGCCTTTCCAGTATAGCTAGAAGCTGAAATTTGGTACACCGGTAGGTCCTGATGAGAAATTAACGAAAATGATTTTTAAACGGGCACTTTTCAAGCCTAGTCCCCGGGGAAAGTGCCCGTTTTCAGATTTTTCTGGTTATTTTCTCACCAAGACCTACCTGTGTACCAAGTTTCAGCTCTCTAGCTTTACTGGAAGTGCCCTATAATATTGATAAGTCAGTGAGTGAATATGTACTAAAATATGGACTTTTCACACCTCAATATCTCGGGAAGCTTTTATGGTAGAACTTTCAAATTTAACCTGTGAGGTCACCAGTTATGAGGGGGTTAAAAACAGCTCGAATGGTTTCGTGTAAATATACACACTGTGTGGCCGAACTTGGCCTGGCGCACTACCGTGCGGCTAGATTTTGTCAATAAAGTCGCTATTTTTTTTTATTTGCCTACAGATGAATGATGCATGTTAGTAGATAACGCAGTAAAACGAAGGCATAATTTAGATAATTCAACCATGAGCCCTAGGTCATGAGCCCGAATAAAATTATTAAAATTTATAAACAAAAAAATATAAGAACATATGTATATACAAGAATTTTTTTAATTTTATACATTTTTTTAATCTTTTCTATGCACTCAATTTTCTTTTCAAAAATAAACTTAATCAAATTCAAAAATTCTTCTTTTGCATAAAATGCAGTGTTGCTTTAAAAAAAGATTAACATTTGAAATATAGTGCTGCCATTTTTTATCCTTCAGTATAGACATTTCGCACGGTTTAATCTATCACTTAAAAACAGCAAACACGCTTAAATTTATATTCAGATCGTCATCGATCAAACGTAGTTTGAAACTACGTTTAAACTCTATCCTCAAAACTCACTCTTAAGAAGCAGCCAATGTTAGATGTATATAATTTGGTGGCAAAGGAATAAGTTTTATGACAGAAACAGTAAAAATTATTTAATACTCATAATTTATTTACTTACCTTTAGTTTTCTCTTAGATAACAATACTAATTTCAATTTAAACATTTTCATCTTCAACAGAAATTCTATTTTGTTTTACTTATGTCATTGATGACATATGCAGCAACTTTTAAAGAATACAGCAATGTTGATAGTAATCATGGTGAAACTATTAATGAGTCCTTTGGAAACAGAATTATTAAAAGGCGATCAACAAATCAAGAAAAGAGAGATATAAGTTTATCTTATGCAGCAACAAATATTAATAATAAAGAAGGAACACAAGTAAAAACAATAACAGTGATAAAAAATTTGAACGGTAAAAATGAAAAACTTAAAATTGATCCAAAATTGCATAAAAATGAGAACTGGGCTGAAGCTTTCAAGGATAACTTCGATTCGTATGGTATTATACCGGATGTACCTGATGTTGATGATCTCTTCGAGTACGTAAATAAAAAGCATAAACATAATGAAAAAGAAAAGGTGGAGGAGAAAAGAAACGAAACGAAAATTGAAGAGAAAAATGATATTAGCAATAACAAAGGTAAGGAGAATGCATTATCATCAAATCAAAAGACAGACTCTAAAGAAATGGAGAAACCAGTGACAGAAGTTTCATCCGAAATATCTGAAGAGATAACAGAAAACATTAAAGAAATACAAAAAATTAAAGGAGATGCAGAGTTGTTGCCTACCTTTAATAGTAGTCGTCGTAGAGAATCGTTAATAAATTTAAACTATTCCGCACCAGGTCATTCTGTACATCAATATTTTGAAAATTATGTGCAGTTAAGTCGAGGAGGGAAAGAACTTGGAGGTTACGATTACCAAAAGCCTTGTATTCATTCTCAGCCAATTGGGAGTGTTACAGTAGCAACACCGTCTGGTAAAACTTATAATATACCCATCAATAATAATTCATACATCAAGCCGTATTTAGCACCAGCAATAACAAGAAGACCAATAATAATACAACAATCTACACAAGCCCCATCTCTAAACGTTCCAGTTTTTCCGATTAATTCTTTTGTTCCACCACTACAACAGCAAAATGATAACAACCCTGCACAGAATAATTTTATACAACAAAATTTATCTGGCGGTGTTAATACGCAACAACCGCCACAGTCTCCAAATAGTTCTTTGCAACCGCCGTTTCAAAATAGTTTTCAAACCAACCAACAGCAGCAACCACCGCAGCAAAATCAACAAGCACAAGGTCAAAAATCATTTTTATCTACTAGCCAACGTCCTTATGTTGCCCCCAACATACGTTTTGGTCTTAGTGGTGTCAGCAGAGGACCAGGTTCAAGTTATAGTAGTTACCAGAATGACCAACCGAGTTATCGCATTAATACCTTTAATAATGGTTTCCTAAAACCAAATATTTTTCGTTCACGTGGTTTAAAGTATTAATTTTATCGTTCACGTGTTTTAAGTATTAATTTTTGTAATTATTTTTTTTTATAAATAAGATAAATAAGTTTTTACATTTATTTGAGCATGTACTCAAGTATTTATGTTTTATATTTTATTTATTTGTTGCGGGTTAGCAATATCTAGATATATATTTCGTTGGTAGCTATACCAATTCATCAGTAGATGTTTTACCCTTTATGTTTAAAAAAATTCCAAAGCTCATCTATTTATACAAAAACTCACAAATATATTTTTGTGAATTACAAAGCATAAAAATAGCCTTTAAAAAATTTCTCAAACACACACAACAATAATTTTCCATTATGAATGTGTTTACTTTTCTACACCTATACAATTAGACAACCGCTGGTTGCCATTAAAAGTATTTTATAAGGCAAAAATGAAAAGCAAATCTTCCCGTTACAAAATTTTTACATTTATTTGAGCATGTACTCAAGTATTTATGTTTTATATTTTATTTATTTGTTGCGGGTTAGCATGAGAAATTTTTTAAAGGCTATTTTTATGCTTTGTAATTCACAAAAATATATTTGTGAGTTTTTGTATAAATAGATGAGCTTTGGAATTTTTTTAAACATAAAGGGTAAAACATCTACTGATGAATTGGTATAGCTACCAACGAAATATATATCTAGATATTGCTAACCCGCAACAAATAAATAAAATATAAAACATAAATACTTGAGTACATGCTCAAATAAATGTAAAAATTTTGTAACGGGAAGATTTGCTTTTCATTTTTGCCTTATAAAATACTTTTAATGGCAACCAGCGGTTGTCTAATTGTATAGGTGTAGAAAAGTAAACACATTCATAATGGAAAATTATTGTTGTGTGTGTTTGAGAAATTTTTTAAAGGCTATTTTTATGCTTTGTAATTCACAAAAATATATTTGTGAGTTTTTGTATAAATAGATGAGCTTTGGAATTTTTTTAAACATAAAGGGTAAAACATCTACTGATGAATTGGTATAGCTACCAACGAAATATATATCTAGATATTGCTAACCCGCAACAAATAAATAAAATATAAGATAAATAAGTATATACATATGTATGTAGTTAATTTCTTGATGTGTAAAAACATAAAAATAAGGACTAAAGATATACATTTATCATTTTCTTTATTCTGTATTATTAAATGCATTATTTCAACACATCCCAGCAAACAAAATTGAATGGGTTCTAAATGAAGTGATTTTCATGACTTCTTGCGAATTTATTTTTTATAATGCGTTCTTAATGTATTCATAGATTTCATTATAAATTGTCATTGTCGAACTCTTGAAAAACCCATTCATTTCACCAATTGTTTCATATGCAAAATATCTATCACGTATTAGAACTGATTTATTTTACCAATGAAAAAACGTATCTAAATCACCGATTCATGCGTTCTGAAGTGGTGCATAAACACATGATCTCTAATGTCACGCCTGTGTTAAAATCATGCATGTTTCACCTAAATCGAACTAGTTCATAGTCATTCAAACACATGATTAAACTACTTTCTTGTCACGTAAGATTTTGCTGGAATACGACTATAAAAAAATTATTTTTTAAGAATAGTCGTTCTCCTAAGCCATAGAAAACTCTTGCAAAAAAAAGAAACGACTGCAAGTTAGACATATTGCATGTGAAATATGCTGGACATAGGGGTTTTTTTTCAAACTTTTTCGTTTACTGGCTGGAGGAGAAAAGGAAACAAAATTTATATACATACATATAATTTGTATACATACATACTTATAAAGAAAGTAAAAAATTTTATTATTCCAGAGTTCATTGATTTTTATATAAAACTATGTACGAGCAAAATAAATGTGCCTTGGAGTAAATGTTATTTTTCAGCAAAGCTACATATATTTTGGTTCAGACTAAGCTGTTCACACAAGTATGATTTTTGCGTTCGATTTCTCCACACGCTGAATACGGAACACAATATTGATTAAATGATTAAAGTACTTAGGGACCAATAACATAACTCTGTTTTCGGAGATTTTACTCCACCTAGTAACTTCATTTTTTTTTTTTTTTCCAGTGTAAACTTTCAAACTCGTAAAAACACTTTAAGTTTGGAATAAATAATTTATTTGTATTAAAAACGTGGACTCGTGGCCCTTTGTTCCTAATAGAAACCATAGAACATAATCATATTAATATTATAAATGTGAATGTAAGTTTGTTTGTAGCGCTTTCACGCAACAACTACTAAACCGATCATCATGAAACTTTGTACACATATTCTTGGAGCTATTAGAAGTAACATAGGATACTTTTTATTAAAAAAAAATTTATTTCTTACGAAAGATAAAAAAATTGTTTTTCAATGAGCATATTTACACTAGAACAATTTTTAAGCCGCACAATTTTTGTTCTTTCCAAATTACACTAGACTAATTCATCTCGCATATAATGTATACGTGTACTCAGCTTTGTGTGTGTTAGTGTTTTTTTTTTTATTCATTTGAAGTTTGTCTTTCGTTGTGCACATTACGGAACATAGTTGGAAGAAATATTGCGAGAATAATAAGTGATGATGAATTGGCAATTATGTTAGAAGGAATTTCAAGTATAAGAAGCGAAGTTACTGAATATTTTTGCAATGATGGAAAATTTTAAACATCAATATAAAAAATTTTTAAATTGCTTCACATCTTCTATACCTACTAGTGATGTTACGAATATCAATTTTTAGTATTCGCGAATACGAATACGAATATTTAAAACAGTATTCGCCGAATACGAATGCGAATACGAATATTTCTTTTGAGGTTTGTATTTCAAATTTATTTGGAAAAAATCCCTGCCTTTGCGTTAGTAACTATAAATGAAAAAAAAATTTTGTGATTTAACATTATTATTGCATTATTATTTACATTATTATTGTGATTTAACATTATTAGAACATTTTTTAATTATTTTACTTACATACTTTCAGATTTCGTTTTTCTTACTCTGCGTAAAATACAATGGGTTTTTTTAATAAAAATTATTATATTTTTTTACATTTTATGAACTTTTTTTAAACTTTTGTATGATTTTTTTTTGGAAAATGTATGGGAAAATTATTCGAAAAATATTCGCTTGAATTTGGCGAATACGAATACGAATACGAATATCTTAAAACAGGCGAATAGTCGAATACGAATACGAGTATTCGTAACATCACTAATACCTACTAATAAAAAAAACTTTAGCCAACATTTTTCAAAGTTTTTAATTTAATTGTGTATGTAACTTAATGATTCTCTTAGAACTTTTGTAGTTTTTTAAGTAAATTGTGAGAATTTTTATAATTAATCGTTAAAAAATATTTTATGTTTTTTAAAAGATTTATTGAGAAATTTAATCAATTAACAGTGATGCCAACTCTTGCAACATCAAAAGCACTGTGAGCCCATGGAAATAGGGTAAAAAAGGGTAAAAATTAAAAAAATTTGGGGTACAAAAGCACTAACTTAATTTTGTTTTGGGTCTGGTGGATCAAAAGACAGATCTATTGCTTTTTCATGGCTTTTTGTGTGACTTTGTCGGAGTAAATCGCTTCATCGTGCATTTATTTCACAATTACAACAAATAAAATATGCTTTTAGTTCATATTTTGCTGATCTAAGCCACCTTTTAAAAGCTGGATCATTTTCCCAAGCTTTTCTATATAAGTATTTGTTTTTCGATCTAAGGGAAAGCCATTGTTAGTTGATGAACTTTAACACATATGAACTTTAACTTCAATGAAGAACTTACTTTTAATAACTGTTCAGCTTGATAATAACCAAGGCACTTTCTTGCTTAAATTTGCACAACAAACAAATCAAAGGATATATACTAATATTAAAAGTAAGATCAATTCTAAACAAATAAATCATAAAAATTTCTGCACAAATTTAAAAAAATTTGAGAAATTCTAGAATTCAAACTTTTAACAGTTTGCGTGTACTAATCAAAACATGCATATATGCAAATAATACGCAGTTGGTTAAAAAAGTATTAGGTATGGTTAAAGAATAGTAGGAAAATGGTTCAGTGTCAAAAATGTTGATTATTTAAAACGCACCTAAAAGCACTGTGAGAAAATTCTTAAAAGCACTATAAATACCCGCTTTTCAAAAACTGTCATGTTATGCCAGCATAATTAATCCAGTGTCAAATAGCTCAATGTAATGAAGCTCCAACCCTGAGTGATGTAATACCGTCGCACTGTATTACCGACAGTCACATCAATATCCAATCCAATTTACTATAGTAGATAATATATGTATGTATGTACATACATACATATCGCACCCTAAATACAAAAGGGTCACAACTCAAAAACTAAAATTTTCAGGAGACAAAAAACTGTTTTCGTGCAGAAGCAACACACTTAAAATAAAAATAGACAACTGTATTTTTCCAGTTAAAGAATATAGTGATGTGAAAGAAATTTTTGCAGTAGTTAGAGATGTGTACTCTTGAATTAATTTATGGAAAAAAGTCAGTTTTGGAAAATTTTGAGTTGTGACCCTTTTGTATTTACGGTGCGATATGTATGTATATACATACATATTTAATTGTTATTTCCACATATCTATGTAAACGTTTGCATAGTGAATTACATAGTTTTGTATATGGGCAATTCCATACTGTCGTACGGGACAGTCGTACGCATTTAAAGTGGAAAAGATATCAAAATAATATAGATTTTTGTTTTGATTATTAGCCTAATTAATGGCCCCTGATTAGCGCTATTGATGGTGCTAAATCCAATTATAACCAATGATTAGTTTTAAAGATAATTGCAAAAGACTAAGACTGTCGTACGAGACAAAAAAAAAGGAAGTACGTTTTGTAGCAAACAATTAAAATGTTTATTTGAGCGAAACCTGAAACAATAATTTAATATGACTAATTATAGAATGAGGTGAGTCAATGTTTTTTAAAATGCGCTAGATTTTATTAAAATATTATGAACAGTTTTTTTCTTATATAACATTCGATGCGCTCAGCAGACACAGTTTGCTACGCAACTGTTGCTCAACAATCTGCTGACGCTTTGATTACTGAGCGACGAGCGAACATGTTGAGTGAGCGCTCACTGTTTTAGGTAGCAAAGAAAAAGTACGATACATTTCATCAAATTTCGTTATTTCAGTTCAGTTTGACTTTTGAATAAAATTTCATAGAATATTTTTAAATTTTAATTCATTTAAATTGACAAATAAATATTATGAAATCTTTTTACAAAATAAAATTCATTAATTTTAATTGAAAAGTAAAATTTTTTGATATTTTTGACAAAAAAGTGAGCAGATCGTTCAGAAAAATTAATCAAATCAAAAGCTGCTACATATAAACTGTTTAGTAGCAGGTTTTTCTGCGGAACGCGCCCATTCATTATAGTCGTACGAGACATGGCGTTAAAATTTTTTCAGATGCCTTTTTTGCGAAATTATGAATAAAAAATAAAAAAAAATTAAATAAAGTAGCAGTATTCAATACATAACGACGAACTTAAAGAAAATACAAAGTGAGATAAAAAAAGGAAATATATTTCACAAAATGTGCAAAATTAAATACAAATACAAAGCATTGAGCACATTAATTATAGTTTTTTTTTCGGAATATGCAGTTTTAACTGATTTCACTTCCTGAAATTTGCAACAGAAGAAGTGCAATTGAGTTATGTGTGGCATAATTTTTACGTTTTTCCACTTTTCGTCCAAATTATACTACAAAGAATACTTCTCAATAACATCGGATGGTATAAAATACATTTCAATCCCTTTTATTTTTAGCTGTGCACATTGATGAAAAAGCAAATGCATCGGGTAAAATAAGGTTTTTTGATTTAGTCAATTGCCAGACTTTTCCGTTTGATAACTGCTCCAACTCCATCAACGGCCCCCTTTCTATGTGAGCTAGCGAAAATATTGCATTCTACCGAAGAACATTCAAATTCTATTTCAAAGATATTTAGTCAGGACAAAATAAATTTATTTTTAAACAGAGAGCGGCTCCCATCAGAAAACATAGATATTTTTGATATTCTTTCGGCAACACTTTCTCAACTTTTCTTAAAGCTTTTGCAAATGTTTGCTTGCTTTTGTATGGCTCGTCCTCTGCTTGTTTTCTATTTTGAATTTCTTTAAGCTTCACCCGACTTTGCCTTTTACGTATACGTTCATAACGCTTATACTTTTAAATTTCACACTATCGAGATAAATTTTCCACATTCACCTAGTTTAGTTCGCAATCCTTTTTATTTTCAATATATATTTTTTTTTTTTTTTTTTGTATTTTAATTGCAATAAGAATAACTGTTTGTAATCAGTACTTGATAAACTTTCTTCAAGCAGTTTTGATGTATTGATACAAAATGCTGTTTGTGATTTTCGTGCGGAACATTGAATTAACGGATAATCCAAAGCAAAATTGTATAGTTATTTTTAATCGTATTGAATCTTATGCATTATTTTCTAACTCTTGATATCCTTACGGAGATCTAAGAGAAAAACTCAATCTATAACGACTAGCGCTAAGAATATTTTTCAAAACAAAACTTGCTCTTCAAATTAAAAAAAAATATGGAAAGAGTTTCACTTGCTTGACTTTAGACATGAATATCTCGAAATAAATAATGAATAAATGCAAAACTTTTGCAGATTTATTATATTTGATTGTTTTTCTTTCAAAATTTGCAAAAAAATAAGAAATTTTATTTTTTTTTTTAACTTTTAATTTTTTTCTCTCGGTAGACCTTCCGAGAGAAATGCCCATATGTATGTATGCTTGCGCATATTAAATTATACCATCTGTACGTAAATACACATCTTTGGATGAAAAATCACCATAATGGCTAAGGTTCTACATTCTAATACTACGTTCATACGGAACATGCTTCGCTCTCTATTCATGCTTCACACCCCAATCATGAGCGAAGTTACATGCTTCGCCATATTCATATTGACTCTACTTGCGAAGCATGTAAAATTGCTGTCTTCTCTAAATTTTATCGGAATTTATCGGAAGTTTATCTGAACTTTATGCAAAAAACACAACAAAAACTTTATTTAAAGTGAAAAATTGAATTAAAACTATAAAGATAAAACAACAATGGAAACAAAAAATATATTTGTGCATTTTTAAAAATGCGTAATAATTTGAACTTATTTTTTTTGGTCCATTTTAGATTTTATTTGTTATTAAAAAGAGAACTATCAAATCGAAGCAAGTAAATGAGTCGTGTGAACAGCTAGATTCATAAACATGCTTCAGAAAGCGAAGCAAGTGCTTCATCTTGTCGTGTGAACATAGTATAAATGGAACAAATCTAGTTAAGTGACGCAGCTCCAAATGAAAAAAAAATTACATAGGGCGATAGAAAATCGAAAAATAAGACGAAAATTTTATGTGGTAACTTTCTCGGAAACGCATAGTTTTCGAGTTATTGGCCTCTGAAGTTTGTATATATATACATACATATGTGCGATTTCCCTTTGCATTTCTCAACGTATAAGGACAATTTTGGTATCATTTGAAAGCTTTTGACTAGATCTATATGAATTTGCAAATGTTCTATTTAAATTTTAAAATCTTTAGGTGTCAAAGCAGTTTTTTACATTGTCTGCATCGCCGGCCTTCGGCCGGGCTTAATGATTTTCTCCACCATGGTATATCCCGACACGGCGGTACATAGAATGAGATTATCTGCATAGCCGGCCTTCGGCCTGGCTTAATACTTTTCTCCACCATGGTATTTCCCGACACGGTGGTATATAGAATAGATGTTCTTTATAGCCGGCCTTTGGCCGGGCCTAATGATTTTCTCCACCTTGTACACCAACACAATGATATAGAAAATATAATATTTATGACGTTAGATTGTACGCTGGAGGAAGTGTTTGACAGATATTATCCACACTAATTTATTTTAATATAGGTTAGCAGGTTGCTGGAAATTAGATTCTAGCCCACTTGGGTCCAAAAACAATAATTTTTTTTTAAATATCACCAAAATCTTCTGTATTTTAACAAATTCATATAGATCTAGTCAAAAGCTTTCAAATAATACCAAAATTGGCCTTATACTTTGAGAAATGCAAAGGGAAATCGCACATATATATACAAACATCAGAGGCCAATAACTCGAAAACTATGCGTTTCCGAGAAAGTTACCACATAAAATGTTCGTCTTATTTTTCGATTTTCTATCGCCCTATGTAATTTTTTTTTCATTTGGAGCTGCGTCACTAAACTAGATTTAAGCCGTATAAATTAACAAAAAATATTTCTTGAACAGATCAAGATACAAATTTGAAATTTTATCTTTTTTTCGGTTTTACAAAATGACATTTATTTGAGCAAATACTCAAGAATTTATATTTTTAAAAATTTTATTTATTTTTGGTTTACCAAATCTATATGCATTTCGTTGGTTGCTAAATACCAACTCATCAGTAGATCTTTACCATTTCATTTTACCTTAACGAAAATAACACAAAGTAGTGTGGAATTTCAAACTCCATTTCATTTTACGAATATAGAACTTGGGCGAATATAACATGTGTATAGCTACCATCAGGTTATTGGATGCAGTTAATCCCGCTTATTCTGCTTATCGGAAATAGGTCATTTACGTGCTTGTTGCAAATTGCCTACAGCTTCTTGTTATTTTCTATGCCACAGAGTATTATAGTAAGAGGCTATCATATCAGCAAGGCTATTTTTATCCAAAAACAAGTACGTAAGCGCAGTTTTTCTTTACGCTGTTGGAAGCAAACCAATAAATGTGCCCGTAATGCGTGCATAAATCAATAATGTTTGCAAAAAGAACTGCATTGATTCAAGACTGTAGCTGCCATAACATATTATTATTCATTGATAATTTTGTTGTGCATTCTTTTAGTTATACTCAAAATTTCCTTTTTTAACTTTACTTACCAAATTCTAAACAAGTTTTCTAGAACATTTAAAAATAAGTCACAACACAATAAAATGCCTTCAATTTTTCTTTCCTATATTTATTTGCTGTTTTTCCTGTAGTTAAACCAGATATTATTTTATGAAAGACCGCAAGATATATTTTAGTAATTCTTGGTGAAAATTTTCTATAAAAATGGCGATTGTTATACACACACAATGGGTATACAGCAAGGTGGTCATGTTTTCATAATAAAACCTTATAATATCTAATTAGTTGTCAATCTTCATTCGTAGGCAATACCAATGCAAATTTTTTCATATAAAGAGTGACACTTAATGCACTGAAAACTCAATGATATCAAGCTATCAACTACGTTTGAATGTATAAAAAATGTACAAATCAAAGCAAATTCATAACCATGGCGAATTTTTTATCATGTGTATGCACGGCTGCCAGATTTGACGTTCTATCGTCATTTTGACGATTTCGTATGCCAAAAATGGCAGTTTGATGACGTGACGATTTGAGTCTTAAATTAGACGATTTTTAAACAATTTGAAATTTGAACTTTTTCAAGAACTTGGCAGCTTTTGCCGCATAGTTTTATCATATTTAGTAGTTTTTGAGTTGATAATTTTAGTATATTAGGTTGCTTAAACCTGTTGATGTTCATAATTTGTCAACTGTTATTTACATACATACATTTATTTGTGTCAATATTTTAAAGCACGCCAAAAACTAGAACTTTAATAAGTGAGATTGTTCCTATGTTCATATGTACATATGTTAAAATTGTTACACAAAATTTATGAAAATGAAAAGTGTGAGATCATTAAAAATTGTAGAAAGTTTTACGTAGAACTGTGTGACCAAGTTTTATTGAGATTTGACTTTGAAGACAAATTCAAAGCATTAAGCAAAATTAAGGGTGGACGGTACTCTCCCGCCAACCGATTCTTGAAGTTGCCCCAAACAAAATAAAAATTAGCCTATGTGATAGAAAATTAAAAGAAAAAATTAAATAAAAAAGTTGGCGGCAACGCATAGTTTTCGAGTTATTGGCCTCTGAAGTTTATATATATATGTATGTGCGATTTCCCTTTACATTTTTTTTCAACGTATAAGACCAATTTGCATAGCCGGCCTTCGGCCGGGCTTAATGAATTTATCCACCATGGTATATCCCGACACGGCGGTATATAGAATAACTCCTAAACTATAAGTTTCCGGAAGTTAAAATTTTAGGAGTGGACTAAAGTAAGTAAGGGCTACCAACCATATAAATTTCAACCCTTAAATCGGGTGGCGGGAGAGTACCGTGGAGCCAAAATTAATTCCTACAATATTATAAAAGAAAATAACAATTCATTTAATGATATTCTTAAAGTATTTTCACACTTTGTTAAAGAACGTGAAAGACAGGAAATTGAATCTGAGTTCAGACAATTGAAATTAATAAATTTAAAACAATTCTTCACGGATACGGACATAAAACTTTTAGATTTTTGGAAAAAGATTTCAGAAATGAAAAAAATTGTAGTCTTTTATTTCCCACGTTAACTAATTTTATTAAAAAAAATTTTTGGTTTTACCATATTCTTCGGCAAATGTAGAAAGAGTTTTTAGCCAAATTAATTTCAACAAGACAAAAGTTAGAAATCGGTTAGAGAAAGCTTCTTTGGAGGCAATTTTATATACTAAAGATCATTTAAAATTAAACAGTGTAATTGTTTTGACATAAAAGTAGTACCTGATTTAATAAACGGTTTAACTCCAATATATATATATGTCCTTTATTTATCCAAATATAAATAGAATTACATTTCTGAACACCATAAATACTTAGATAAAGTTCAGTGTGAACATAGGGCGTCAACGAATTCTCTCCATCTGATTCTATCTGTGGCGATTGTTTTTGTTTGATTCCAGGATACTCGAGCAAGTAAGCATTCTTGTTTAAGGCAACGAACCCAGGTGTTACGGGCCTACCTTGGCGGCGTTGTCCTTGGGGGTTCCAGTCGAGGGCTGTTCATGCAATTTCTGTTTGTGGTCTTCGCAATATGTGGCCTATCCACGTCCACTTCCGTTTACGAATATCAATGTGTACTGGCAAGGAGTTAGCTCTTTGGAGCAGAGCTTCATTTGAAATACGATCTGGCCAGTGGATGTTAAAGATCTGTCTTAGACATTTGTTGATGAACGTTTGAATTTTTCTAGTGGTAGCTTGCGTTAAGCTCCATGTGGTGCAGCCGTAAAGTAATACTGACTTCACGCTGCAGTTAAAAACGCGGATTTTGGTTTTCCGAGTAATATTATTTCTTCGCCAAATTTCAGACAAGGAAAAGAAGGCTACTCGAGCTTTATTAATGCGATCGGTAACGTCAGAATTTGAACCACCATCCTTAGTTATCTTGCTACCAAGATAACAAAAAGCATCCACATCTTCAATACGTTGGTCATTTATTATTAATGGGGTAACGACATCTGTACCTATGCGCATAAGCTTTGTTTTACTTATATGTGTTTAATTTTTTTTTTTTTTTTAATTTTTGCAAATGTGTTTTAACATGAATAATACTATCATCAATATTAATTAAACTCAAATTTTATCACTAATTTCTCTAAAAATTGAAACTTGTTAATATTTTGTGGATATGGTATGTAGGTATTGTATTAAAAAAATACACAAAACACCTGGGGGGTTACTCTGTATTGCGATGCGAAAGCAATCTTATTTACACTGTTTTCGCATCGCATTTCCTTTCGCACCGCAATACAGATTAACTCCCCTGATTATACTTTGTTTCAAAAGTTGATCTCTTTATTGATAAGAATTTACTTTATTTTACATGTATATATATTTATACCCTTGAATTTTATTTGTTATGTTATGTTTTGTCAAATAAAATAAATGTTTTGTTTGAAAAAATTTTGTTTTTATATTCGACGATTTATTGACGACTTCGGAAAACTATTTTGACGATTTTACGCTAAAAATTTGACGAATTCGGACCCATTTCATCTGGCAGCTATGTGTGTATGCAATGGCCAAGGCGAATTCACGAATTCTTTCAAGAAAACAGTTCATTGCCATTTTATTATAAACTCTTTTGTTTGTTTTTAAATACATAAGTACATATATTATCTGATGACATCTTAGCCCAGTATTTTGCTCAGAATACATGATGTTTTTTGTTTTTGGAGATTTGCATATATGTACTTGGTATAAATTTACTTTGGGACAAACGTAATCCATCATATTCGCCTGATTTTTGTTTTAAAAATCCGATCACTGGCTACCACAATATTAATCTATAGTGAATGTTTATGCAGATTTAACTATTAATGACGTTTAACAGTGACGTGTTTGTTTACAATTAAAACAATACATCAAGAAAAATTTAAGGATAATATATTTAAGTATTTAGAACATATGTAGGTTTTTTGTGATTTAGAATGCACAGATAATGGCAACTAAACTAAATGTTAATATACGTACCTTATTAGCCAATTGCGAAGAATTGGCCAAGGAAGAGGCAAACTTTTGGCGTTTGAAGAAATTTATCAAATCACTGGATACTATGATCGAGGAGCTTAAAAATATGAATGAGTAAGCTTAATAATGATATAAATGTAAAAATATACCAATATTAGCATTCGTTTATTTTAGTCCATACAATAGTGAAAAAATTCCATCTTATGCAAAAAGAATACAGGACTTAAAAATAATTACCAATTATATCGACAGTCCAGCATCACCCAACAGCTTAAAGTCAGTAAGATTAAGATGTGATGCCTCTGAAGTTGGAGACAATGCCCTGAAAGAAATGCGCCAAATTCAATCTTCAAAGCAATATGCAGACCTACGAAAAGAACTGTTACAAGAAGATGCGCTGAGGCGACGGAAACCCTTTGAAGAAGTGGCCAGCGAAGAACAAAGTGATGCAGTAAAGTACATACGAGAAAACCAGGAAATGATTACAGAGCATATGCTATCCTTGACGAGAAATCTACGGGAACAAACAGAAACGGCAAATAGAATTATTAAGAAGGATACGGAGATGGTAT
The DNA here is from genome assembly GCA_947311025.1 of Lypha dubia. Taxonomy (NCBI): domain Eukaryota; kingdom Metazoa; phylum Arthropoda; class Insecta; order Diptera; family Tachinidae; genus Lypha; species Lypha dubia. Next base: position 61,125,721 of record OX371263.1, read on the forward strand.
CCCGTTCTTCTGGCATGGCTGAACGCAATATTGGTGCTCTTAACAAAGAAACGGAAAAATTGGATGACCATTCTCGTAATGCTTGGAAATGTTGGATGTGGCTAATGATAGTATTTGTGATTGTTACATTTATTACCATGGTTTTATTTATGAAAATAGTAAAAAAGAGAAAATATTAAGAAAAAAATTCAAGATTAATATTCACCCCTATCGCGAATAAACATTCCCATGAAAAAACTCCCAAATTTTTTGTTTTACTATCGTGAATGATTCCCATAAATTTTTTTTGGGAATGAATTCCCATACCTTACAAATATGGCATCGCAAATGTTTACTCCCGCGAATAATTTGACTAAGAAAATTCACAACAATTGAAAGTGGGAACAAGAAGTGAACATGTAAGTAGCAACTTGTTTTTTAATCCAGAACTTCATGTAATCAGTTTTTTCTCTTATTTATTAACACAGGAGTGTTAATAAAGAATAAATTAATTGTCTGGTTGAAGCAATGTGTGCGACTCAAGACCATGGCAAAGATTTCCAAAAGGATAAAAAGAGGACGTAAATGGTGTTAATTATTAGTTTAATAAGCGTAATTTAAATTTTTCATGCATAGTTGTGGATCGACCAAAAACGGAACATAAAAAAAAAACACACTGAAAACAAAAAAAAAAAAAAAAAAAAAAAAAAACAAAGCGGATCAGATTCATCACGTATTTGTCTTCGTTGCAGTCGTTCTATGGATCGATTTTCCTTTTCCAGCAACAGAAAACGCAAATAAATGCTATTCATAATTTTTACCTTATTCGGTTTAATTTCTTTTATTCATACACCACAAAATAAATCCCGCAAAAATTATTTATTAAATCAAAACAAACAATTCAAAATAAAAATGTTTATTCCCAAGTAATTTACAATAGAGACTTAAACTCCCAAAATATTCGCGATAGCAATTTGTTGGGGATGGGAATACAATTTTTCTCCCAAACAACTTACTCCCATAATATTCGCGATAGGGGTGATTGTATATAATATATGTATACTAAAAAAATTATGGGCTTTCTATATTCACCCCTATCGCGAATAAACATTCCCATGAAAAAACTCCCAAATTTTTTTTTTTACTATCGTGAATGATTCCCATAAATTTTTTTTGGGAATGAATTCCCATACCTTACAAATATGGCATCGCAAATGTTTAATCCCGCGAATAATTTGACTAAAATTATTCACAACAATTGAAAGTGGGAACAAGAAGTGAACATGTAAGTAGCAATTTGTTTTTTAATCCAGAACTTCATGTAATCAGTTTTTTCTCTTATTTATTAACACAGGAGTTTTCATAAAGAACAAATTAATTGTCTGGTTGATGCAATGTATGCGAATAAAGACTATGGCAAAGGTTTCCAAAAGGATAAAAAAGAGGACGTGGGTAAATTTTGAAACGAGTTAAGCTTTTGTAAATGGTGTGAATTATTAGTTTAATAAGCGTAACTTAAGTTTTTCATGCATAGGTGAGGATCGACCAAAAACGGAACATAAGAAAAAAACTGACTGAAAACAAAAAAACCGCAACAAAACAAAGCGGATCAGATTCATCACGTATTTGTCTTCGCTGCAGTCGTTCTATGGATTGATTTTCCTTTTCCAGCAACAGAAAACGCAAATAAACGCTATTCATAATTTTTACCTTATTAGCTTTAATTTCTTTTATTCATACACCACAAAATAAATCCCGCAAAAATTATTTGTTAAATCAAAACAAACAATTCAAAATAAAAACTTTTATTCCCAAGTAATTCACAATAGAGACTTACACTCCCAAAATATTCGCGATAGCAATTTGTTTGGGATGGGAATACAATTTTTCTCCCAAACAACTTACTCCCATAATATTCGCGATAGGGGTGATTAATTATGCAATTATTATATGTGTACCTTCAAGTGTGCAAATATCAACATATTAAAACTGATACCTTGGATGGTACTATGGATGTATAATAGCATAACGACATCAAACAAGCACAAATAAAGATCAAGTTAGAAAAAAACATTGAATAATTCTAAAAATTCGGTACAGGTTTGGATATTTGGTAAATATCTTAGCAAAGACATAAGCCGAGTAAGCACTGCCATAATAAATTTGTTTGTGACAACGGTATGAACTGCAGCCAATGTCGCAATAATGTAAAATGTCAAGTTGACGTTCCAGTGTTGTGAAGTACATCTCTTTCTCTTTCCGGTCGCCAAAATGGTAAGACTTGCAGTGAAAAAAAAATAAAATTATATTGTAATCAATCCTTAAAAAGTGAAATGAAAAATTTGTATGAAGTTTTGAATTCGACAAAAAAGTATAAGCAGTATGGGAGCTAACAAATATTTTCTTTGTATTTTTTCAGGGTATTGATATTAGCCACAAATACGATCGTAAGGTTCGCAGAACTGAACCTAAATCCCAAGATGTTTACTTGCGTCTCTTGGTGAAGGTAAGTAAAATTAAGCTATATAAAAATTATCAAGACATGAAACACAGTTTGTGTACTTGACATATCGTTGTTTACTACAGAGCCTTTTGTTTATACGATTTTTTTTTTCTTATTTTAGTTGTACCGTTTCCTTCAGCGCCGTACTAACAAAAAATTCAACCGCATAGTGTTAAAGCGTTTATTTATGAGCAAGACAAACCGTCCACCCATGTCTTTGCAACGAGTGAGTCGTTTTTTCAAATCTGCCAAGCAACCTGATTCTTCTGTAGTTATCGTTGGCACAGTCACCGATGATGTACGTCTATTGACCGTACCAAAAATGACTGTCTGTGCTTTACATGTTACACAAACTGCTCGGGAACGCATTTTAAAGGCTGGTGGCGAGGTAATTACCTTTGATCAATTGGCTCTAAAGTCACCAACAGGCAAGAACTGTTTGTTGTTGCAAGGTAAGCGTACTGCTCGTACTGCTTGTAAGCACTTTGGAAAAGCTCCCGGTGTGCCACATTCCCACACACGGCCATATGTACGCTCCAAGGGACGCAAATTTGAACGTGCTCGTGGTCGTCGTTCCAGCTGTGGTTACAAAAAGTAAATAAGTTGCTCTTTGTGTGTATAATTATCTAAATTAAGTTTTGAAATCTATAAATGTGGACGCAAATAAAAAAAAAATAATTACAAGATTACTCCCACAAACCAGCAAAACTTGTTTGAAGGAGGAGCATTTTAAATCATGTGCGTTTTTATTTAAAGTGGCCTTTTATACATAAGTTGTGTGTTTAAAACAAATCTAATGCAAGTGTGCACTCCAGTAGTTTAATAGTGGTTGATCCTGAAATTGTATTCCTAAAACTCTCTTTAATTTAGCTTGTCCATTGGTTGATTTTGCGTGATTAAGGCAAACTACTTTACTGAAAAGTAAACCCAAAAATTATAAGCACGATTCATATTTTATTAAGGATAATAATTTTTTTATACTTTTTCCATTCTTCTACTAAGGCTTTAGTATGCCGATTTAAAACCAACTCTGTAAAACGAGTTTCATCAACAGCTTTTAATAATTTGACTAGCAAATCGGGCACTAGAAATAAATTAAAAATATAGTTAATTAACATCATTTTTTAGATTAAATTGTTGCATTCTATTCAAAAGTTTTTTATTTCCACATTTATTTGTTGATGGTTAAGCAATTGGTGCTTTATAAAACACGATATGGATATATTGAATTAAAATAGGTTGTAACTTACATTTTGTCGGTACAGATCCTGGCCATTTGATACAAACACTGTTGGCCACAGATTCCTCCACAAAATCTATTCGAAAAACGGAAGAACTAGCCATAGGAACTGCGATTTCATTCGATATAGAGATAATTTTATAGTCTGCACTAATGGAATGTTGATGCTGTGCATCTACTCGTATCAGAGTGTGCATTTGTTCAGGTAAAAGTTTTTTAAGGCACATCATAAAATGAAATGTACGAGCTGAATCTCCGCGAACTATAATCTAAAAAATTTCAATAGACCTCTATACATATATGTAAGTATATTTGAAATTTATATTCAGCCTGTTCATAGATTTAAATACCGATTTTTATATTATTAATACTTTTACAGCAAAAACAGTGATTTTGTTCATAAGACTTTATTGTGTTTGAAATAAAAAGAAAGAGATCTTCAAAACCGTAATAAATTCGGATTCAGGAACAGTTAATTTAGGCTTGTACGAGGTAGAATTTTGTTCCCAACCCACGATTTAATAAAATGCAACTTAAAAAAACTTGGCTGATGCAATTTTGTTACGATTTAAAGAACACTTGCAGAATTGTAAAGAAATGTAATTAATTAACGAATTCTATGAACAAGCCAATTTGTATGATTATCTGTATACCTTAACTCCTGCTAAGGCGCAATAACAAATTGAAGCAAACTCTGCCTTTCTGACAACCTGTTTAATAAATCGTAGAGAATAAAATTCCTCTGCGTCGTCAAGCGTTTCATACTTTTGTATCATTGGTAGTGTAGTTATATTATAAGTGAGTCTTTGCTGAGGAGGATGACTGCTGCTTTGTGGAGGTAACCAAGGAAGATTTCCAAATGTTACATGTTCTGTTAAAAATCTGGATCCAGCCAGTAAAAGCCAAGAGAAATGTGAATGCAATATAGCAAAAACGTTGTCTTCTCCTGTAAGATCTGTTAGTGATCTTGGTGTTTGTACTAGAGGTTGTGAGCCAGAAAGCCTTCTCTGACGCGGAGAACCTTTCACTTCTTCTCTTTCTCGAATCCTTTTTGCCCCATTCTGTAATTCTGTTGATATTTTCCGTAAATGTTCTGCCAAAAATGGCTTCATATTAAGTAGGAAATATTTGTCTTTCATGAGGATTATTATTGAGAATAATTGATAGAACCCTCTGGCCTGTTGGGTTGAAAACATCCGTTATATTGTACAACAACCATTAATTAACAATCACTTACCTGTAAGTCACTAACATGAAAGGTGTGGCTTAAAATATGCCCTCTTGAAGTGTCTCCAAAAAATACAAAACCACCATCTTTGTTATGATTTATTTCGCAGCTCAAACTTCTTACTGCTGCCTGCTTGACCAACGTTGAAACTTCGGGCAGTGCCGATTGTTGTGTACTGAGGAACGTTGCTTCACTTTCATTATCTTTACTATATAATCCATTTGTTAAACCGATTGAGTTGCAGGCTGCGCATTGCTTGCCTGCAACACTATTTGACGTTTGTAAACATGACACTGAGTAAAGATCATCTAACTTTGTACCTCTTAGAGTTTGTGTACAAAATATTGATGAGGGACCATGAGCCTCACAAAAATGGCACAATGCGATAACGGCATTCATGTGTAATAAATAATTATTTCCAATTTCCTATTCAAATTTTCTTTGTTATGCAAAACAATTGCAGATGTTTCACATTTTAGTTATTTCGCAGCAATCAGCTTTCATATATGTAAGCACATTTGCAATATGTCCAAACAGGTTCCATAAGCCCCAAAAAAAATAAATAAAGCTCAAACAAAACATTTGAAAATTTTTTGGGGCTTATTTCATTGGGGCTTATTTCGTGCCACCAAAAAGTACGTTAAGATGGTTCGGTACTTTATCGTACTATTTGTGTTCGTTAGCTCACAATCATTGTGTACAAGTTCACAAAAGTATTGATTCTGTTCGGAAAAAACATTACGTTAGTGTACTTTTTTTCGAACGCTGTATGTGAACTAGAGTTGTCAATTAATCGATGAGAACAACGAATAAAAAAAATATATGAAATGTTTTTTTTTTTTTTTTTTTTTTTGTGAAATCACAAAGAAATAATCTTTTACAAATAAAAGTTGACTAAATTTTTTAGCTTTCAAACGATTTTTGGTTTTGGTTTTTGAAATAAATCTTTCGCTAATTGTCGTGGTAGGTGATATTGTGAGAAGAGCATAAAATAGTTTATCTAATTTTTCTGTTCTTTTTTTACATTTTTTCAAATATACCATATCGTCTAATATATCGCTGAAGTCTTTTTATATTTTGAATTTTTAATACTTTTAATATAATTATTTAATTCGTATACAAGATTGTTAATTTCAATAGTAGTAACATCTTCTTTATCATTACTTTCATCTGAATTATTGTGGTTACTTTCATTGCTCGGAAAATTTCCAGAATTTAAAAAATATTATTAACGTATTTATAAATTTTATACGTCCCTCATTTATTCTTATTTTAATACGTTTTCGTAAATCTGTTGCAAAGGAATTATTAATTTTTTTGTTGTTGATCCAACAATTTTGTGTACTTTAGGACACTTGTTACATGTGACTTTGTTTTTTTTTTTTCATTTTTGTGCTTGGTAAAATACTTCCAAAACGAGCTCAATGTTTTGGCTTTAGTGTATTTCTAATTTATTCACCTGAGAGTGAAAAAACCCCATTCTTGAAAATTTTTTAACGTTTCATTCAAAACATAGCACGACTACTATGTAGGTAATGCACATTTCGACAACAACCGCAAACATCCAAAATAATATGTATTTGGTTGATATAAAGTACTCGCTTTGCTTCATATCATACAAACAAATTTAAACATTTTTCTCGTATGCATTTTAAACTAAAAAAAGTTGTTCGATTAATTGACATTAATTAATCGATTTATTCGTTATTCGAAAATCGGCATTTTAAAATTATTCGAAAAAGAGTTTCGTTTTGTTTGACCGATTAATCGAATTATTCTTAATCGGTTGACAACTCTAATGTGAACACTATGTAATTCTTAAATGATTTTTGTTAGTTGGTGCATTAGCTAAAAGTTTTTAGAACTTTTCAGATATGTATGTTCATAGTCAACTGATGATTTGGTATGAACACCCATTAAATGCAGGCATATAGAAATGCTTGTCCGACACTAGGCTTTTGCACTAAGTACATTTAAATTCAAAAACATTTGCTTTTTTAAAAATTCTCAGAGTAATTCCAAGTACAAAAGGGGATCAAAGCCATAGCTGCCAGATTTGACGATTTATCGTCATTTTGACGATTATGGGTCCTAAAAATGACATAGTGACGATGGGACGATTTATACCCTAATTTTGACGATTTTAAATAATTCAAGTTTGCAACATATATTTGCACTATTAGAGCAACCTTGAACTGCTGAAAATTGTAATGAGAAACTTTTTTAAAAACTAGTTTGCTTAAAACAGAAAACTTTTATTTAACTGATTATAAAAACAAAAACAATTTTTTAAATTTTTGAAGACATTTATTTAGGAATATTTGCGTATTGGAAGAATCAGAAATATATGCAAAAGAAAAATATGATATTAGTAATAAATGTGTTAATTTTTATATAGAGCTTTGTTATCAGATATTATCAAGATTTGATTTTGAAAATATGTCTAAAGCTCTTGGCCAAATTAATGAAGAAAAAAAGTTGGTTTTCTGAAATTATAAACTAGAAACAGAGTTCAGACAATTGAAATTATTGTCCTGATAAAAACATAAAACTATTGGATTTTTGGAAAAAACTATCAGAGATGCAAACGCGGGATTCTAGTATTTTGTTTCCGATTTTGACTAAATTTATTACAAAAATTCTAGTTTTACCACATTATTCAGCAAATATGGAAAGAATATTTAGTCAGGTAAACGTAAATAAGACTAAAATATGAAATTTAAAAAGTCGTCTTTGGAGGCAATATTATATTCAAAAGATTATTTAAAGCTAAACAAATATACCTGCTATGATCTGACAGTTGTAGCTGAATTAATCAATATGGTTAATTGCAATATATATTTGTAAAAAATTATATTTTTATTGTATAAATTTTATTGTAGCTTTTATACATTCTTAGAAAAAGTGTTTCCCAAAATGAAATTTAAAATGCATATTTAACTAAATTGAAAAAAATAACTAAAGGATTTGACTTTTTTTATTTTTTTCCATACAATGTATAAATATATTTCAAAGTATTGGAAAACATGCAATCTATTTACATGTGATTTTATTGTGAATTCTAAGTGAAGTATTTTCACTTTTTTGATCTCTGTATTTTAAATAATGCTGTTTTTAATAAGATTTGTTGATTTAAGAGTTTTGTTATGTTTTGCCTCTAACAAAAATATGTTTTGTTAGTAAAAAAAGCGGTTTTTTCATTTGACGTTTTTATGACGATTTCAATAAGCTATATTGACGATAATGACGATTTTTGCCCAAAAATATGACGATATTACCTAAAAAAATCTGGCAGCTATGATCAAAGCAAGTAAATACAAAACAAAAAAAAACAAAAAAAACAAACAAAACATTTATTCTCTTTATACGCTCAGAGTATTTGTAATTACTCATTCTTATTCACTATAAGTAGAGTAACCCAGCGGTAAAAATTGTCATTATTTAATCGCTGATGTAAGCAATATTTAGTAGCTATCAGTGATGATTCTGTCGCTTATATTACTACTTAAATTTAGCATAGGAGTGTCATAGGTCGTTTAATCGGTGCGCTTTCGCTTAAAGAGTAAGCAGCGATGTCAGTGATTCGCATTTCAATTGCGTTTACTTCATAAGCGAAGTCTTAAGCAACGTTAATGATACATCAATAAATCTTAGCAAGTTATGGATTATGCACATTCATTACGGTTTAATTTGCATTTGTAAGCGAAGGCTAGAACATAGTACCACTAATCCCAATGATTTTATATGTATGTAAATACCTTTTTAGAAATTTACTTGTGGTGTAAGCTTTATGTTCTGCGATCAACGATAAACTAACAAACAGAAAAAGAATTGAAACAATTTTTGTATTTTTTTTAATTCCACTATTACTATTCACTATTCGCTTATTTTGTAATGGAAGTTATAATGAGTGGATATTTTTTTGCATTTTTTGTGTACTAAAAGAAGACAAAAAAAATTCCTAAACATTTTTGCAAATATAATCAACTAACTCTTCGACTATATTGTAATTAAAGTTATAATGAGTGGATAAAATTAATTAGATTACACATAGATAACATTTTAAGTACTTATATCGTTCGCTTAAAATGTCATCCTGATGTCATTGATTATTATCTAGGTACTTCGTTCAATTTACCGCTGGGAAAGTAAACATTTTTTTTGCTAATATTCTGTAAGTATTTTGCAAGGTTCTTATTTTACCATGTTGGTATTTTAAGCATTTTCTTGGTTTTTATTTTTAGCATTAATTTAGCAGTTATTTTTATTTGATTGGTGAGCTTGAGGTCAATTTTTTTATAAAAAACGCTAGTAGCGAAATATCGATAAATAAAATTTTATAACGTTTTTTATAAAAAAATTGACCTCAAGCTCATCAATCAAATAAAAATAACTTCAAGAAAAGGTCGAAAAATTAGCAATACAAATTAATTTAGCAGTTAATTTTATGGAATATACATACTTATGTACATACCTATCTAAGTATATACAACTATTGATATGTTGATAATTTGATCTTAACATCAAATTAAATAAAAGCGAAATTTCATACAAACCAAATAAAAAAACTTACAAAAATACTTAAGTATTTTAGTAAATAGTTTAAGTAGTGCTTGTCTTTACTTAATGTGCTTGGTTTTTATCTAGGCGCACGGTAGTGCGCCAGGCCAAGTTCGGCCACACAGTGTGTATATTTACACGAAACAGTTCGAGCTGTTTTTACCCCCCCTCATAACTTTGCTCCTCTTGATCATAATATAATGAAACTTGAAACATAAGTTCTCCCCACAGAGGTGACCTCACAGGTTAAATTTGAAAGTTCTACCGTAGAAGCTTCCCGAGATATTAAGGTGTGAAAAGTCCATATTATAGCTTTGCTATTTATGGCGCGGTAGGGGTTGAATTTTATTTTTCGTAAGATAAATAATCGACACTATTCCCGTTATGTTTTTCTTTTTTTGTTTTGATTAGCTCATCCTTTAAAAGCGACTTTGTTGTTGTTTTTTAAAATCAAGACGAGAAAATATGTATGTAAATATGTATATAGTGTGTTACTCACATTCAACCGCAATAACAAAAACAAAACAATAAATATACTCATATGAATACATATGTATGTATGTGAAATATTTATTTTATTATTTAATTAATTAAAGTTTGTTTTCAGTGATCGTTTGTATTTTATCACTATAATATCTGCAATATATCAGAATTTATCAAGTATGTATATATATGTATGTATATGTACATATGTGTGTATGCAAGTAAAAAACCACCACAATTTGGCAAATTTACATCATATTCGCCTTGCAAGAAACGAAATTGCTTTTTTTTATTTTGATTTCAACTTTAACACAAAACCGAAAATATTATGTGTACATACATATGTATGTACATACTTACTTCTTCTTATTCGCCTTCGTTCCTTATAAAAAAAAATGAGCAAAGCTATAACCGGGTGTCCTAAGACACCTCTCTTCTTTTTTTTAGTACATACTCACTGACTCATCAATATTATTGGGCACTTCCAGTATAGCTAGAAAGCTGAAATTTGGTACACAGGTAGGTCTTGGTGAGAAAATAACCAGAAAAATCTGAAAACGGTCACTTTCCTCCCAGGGGGACCTGAGTGCCCCTTCTTTATATGGGGCACTTCTAGTATAGCTAGAAAGCTGAAATTCGGTACACAGGTAGGTCTTGGTGAGAAAATAGGCAGAAAAATCTGAAAACGGGCACTTTTCATCTGGGGGGACAATCATTCCCCTTCTTTGTATGGGGCACTTCTAGTAGAGAGAGAAAGCTGAAATTTGGTACACAGGCAGGTAGTGATGAGAAATTACCGAAAATGATTTTTTAACGGGCACTTTTCATCTGGGGGGACAATCATGCCCCTTTTTGTATTGGGCACTTCTAGTTGACCTAGAAAGCTTAAATTTCGTACACAGGTATGTCCTGCAGAGAAATTAACAAAAATAAGTTTTAAACGGGCACTTTTTACCTGGGGGGACTTGGGTGTCTTTATTTGTATGGGGCCTTTCCAGTATAGCTAGAAAGCTGAAATTTGAAATATTTATACGAAAACAACTTAGAAAAAAGAAGTGAGATCCACACAAAAACATAAATGTGAAAACAAGGCCAAGTTCGTATCCAAAAAGTTTCGGCCGTAAAAAGTACTGAGATCAAAATAAGGACCAAGTTCTTGATAGGTACAATTCCATCTCATTTCTAGGCAAGCTGTAAGCTTGGCAAAAATTTTTTGCCTTTCTAATATGGAAAGAATTCTTTGAAAAATTTTGCCAAGCTTATGGTTGCCTAGAAATGAGATGGAATTATACCTATCAAGAACTTGGTCATTATTTTGATCTCAGTACTTTTTACGGCCGAAACTTTTTGGATACGAACTTGGCCTTATTTTCACATTTATGTTTTTGTGTGGATTATGCTTAGTTCTTACATGCTTTAATACTTGCTGTATTTATTTCGTACAGAAACAGTATTTATTGTGTTTGTTTCTTATAATAGAGCACAGAAGAAGGTATAGTAAAGAGAGGGTATAATAAAACAAATACACGAAAAAAAGAGAATGTATTTAAGTATTTGTTTTTTGTACTTTTGCAAAAGCCTACCCGACACATTAAAACAATTTTTAGGAACTAAATATTAAAATAATAATACGAAATTAAAAAAATAACAAATTTGCCGTTTAATTTTCGTCAATTATAAATTATTTATTTATCTAGAAATTTTTCATGTATATACAAAATATATATAAATATATAAAACTATTTCTTTGTATAGAGTTTGTTTGAAATCATAATGGAAGTAGAATTAAAGTTAAAATAATATACATATGTAAGATTTTGATTACTAAATGTAAAATATGTGTAAAATCAGGTTTCTAAAGGGAAGTATAAAATAAATAAAGAATTGATATAAATACACATAATCATTATTAAAGCATAGAAAGTCTATTAAAAATTAGACTTTTGATAAAAACTGGATCATTAATCAAGAAATTTTTTTAATTACATAAAATATTAAAACGTACGATATATAAAATGTGTAAACTAAATTTCTACTCTAGGGCGAAACTGTAAACGTAAAGGAGGTTCACGAAAACGCCACCGGGTAACATAAACAAATTTTAGTGTATGATCTTTACCCAACAATTCCTCATTGCATAAAATGTCAATCTTAGAAAAAGAAAAAAAATAATATGACATTAGTATAACAATAACAATGATAATCACAAAAACAATTACATTATTACCTCTCGATATTTATCAATACCGTTTAAAATCTTTTTTGCAACCAACTTTTTTAGATGTGTAATTGTAGCCTGCGAACTGCAGCGTATAAAACGCCTCTGCAAACTCTTGAAATTATTGCTCATGCATTCCAAACACACATTTACTTGTTCGTCTAATCTATGGAAATCTGATTCAGCATGTGCTTCCATAACCTTTTCATTGTCATCATCATGGTTTTGAGGCAAGTCCTTCGGACATGCCATATTACGGCTCTTATAAAAATCACGTTCTCTTCGCATTTCATCTATTAACACAAATTTATAAATATGTATACAGATTATACCATTTAAATATTAGTAGCATAGGGATAGAAAATTGAAATATAAGAACATTTATAATGGAAACAGTCTCGGAAAAGAATAGTTTTGTAGTAATGGATCTCCAAAGTTTTTCATATAAAACTGTCGAAAGAGTTCCTACTTTCGCAGAGGTAGAATTAAAAGTAAAACAAATTCCCATTATAGGTATACGAGGGCGGTTCGGAAACTTCTTAGCCTATCAATGAAGGAGAATAGTTAGTTTTTCAAAAATAATTTTATTTTTCAATATAATCTCCTGAAACTTCAATTCACTTAGTCCAACGCTTTTCTAGCAATTATATCCCTTGATTAAAATAGTTTTCCTCAAGGTCTTCAAAATAGTGATTTACAACTGTAATTGCATCTTCATTTGAGGTAAAACGCTTGCCAGCAAGGATTTTTTTTTAGATTTGGGAACAGGTAAAAGTCACTGGGAGCTAAATCAGCAGAATAAGGTGGGTGGTCAAGCAACTCGTACTTTAATTCGTTGATTTTAGCCATTGTTAAAACACTCTTGTGCGCTGGTGCGTTGTCTTGATGAAAAATATTTTTTTTTGTGTTGTAAGCCAGGACGTTTTTCTCGAATTTGTACATTTAATTGATCCAAAAGGTTGCAATAGAACTCTGAATTTATTGTTTTACCCTTTTGCAGATATTCAATCAATAAAATACCTTTGAAGTCCAAAAAACCGTTGCCATAACCTTACCAGCCGATTGAATTGTTTTTGCCTTCTTTGGGGCACTTCCTCCAGCTTCAGTCCATTGTTTGGATTGTTCTTTTGTCTCTGGAGTATAGTGGTGGATCCATGTCTCATCAACAGTTATGAAACGACCCTTAAAATCCATTTTATTTCGCTTAAAACGATCCAAACAAGCTTGAGAAATGTTCATTCTTATGCGTTTTTGGTCGACTGTTAACAAATGCGGCACCCATCTTGCAGAAAGCTTTTTCATCTGTAGTTCTTCATGCAAAATTAAATGGACTCGATCATTTGAGATGCCCATGATATTAGCTATTTCACGCACTTTTATTCGTCGATCATTTAATACTATATCATGCACTTTGGCTACAATTTCTGTTGTTGTTGCTGTTTCATCTTCAATGCTTGTACGACCACGTTTAAATTCAGCAACCCAATTTTTTACTGTTGCATATGAAGGAGCGCTTTCACATTCACCATTCACACATTCACCATATCATTATTAATTTCTTGTCCCGATAAACCTTTTTTGTGTAAATATTTAATGACACCACGCATTTCTAATTTTTCCATTGTAAAAAAATCGCGGATGCGTCTTTTGTAAATACCTGTTTCTATATGAAGGAGTTCCCAGATCGAATATAATATACTTTGCACAAAACGTTACAATTTATCTATATATGTATGTATATATATTCGGTTTGTGTTTGTTTATTTGTTTGTTTGTTTTTTATAGGAGGACAAATCCTTGGACCGATCTTCCTGAAATTTTCACAGCATTTTTACTGTGACTCTGGAAGGAATAATAGGCTATATGAAGTTTTGATTGGACAAAGAGGCGTGGCACCGCCCATATAACCCAAAAATATAAATCGCCATATTTTTTTGTTTGTATTATTATTATTGGCCAGATGTAATTCCTTTTATTGTACATTATTATTTAATATTATCCAAAAAATTGTTGATGTTTTTTCTTCTTTTTTAATAGTAATAATAAAAAATAATCCCTTGAAAAAGTGAACATACAATTCACGAAACGTCCGGAAAAATATGGATTAAAAAAATTTTACTTTTATTAAATAAAATACGGTAGGCCAATAGCTAAATGTATAAATAATAAATCGCCATATTTTGGGCATTTTTTGACCAACGTCTATGATATTTGGTACATATGGTATTGGCATAATTTAGAATACGTACCAGAAGAAAAGTGGGTGGGACCACTCCGCTTTTTAGGAAAATTAAAAATTGTAATATCGTCATTAAATTTTCACAATAGGATATATACTTTTAATTTTATTTTTTAACGAGGGGGTAGTGAAGCACACCGGGATAAGCTAGTTTTGTTATAAATGTAATTGTACGAAAAAAGGCATTTAATATCTCTAGCTTTGTTTTTTAATACCTCTAGCAGTACTTGTAGATTAATCAAGAAAAAATATTTTACAAACGTTTAACCATTAACTAATTATTTACCTTCTTGAAGATTTGGCACTAATTTGTAAACAATATCTTGCATTGTCCGGTCAAAGCTGATGTATTGAAGAGGATGTGACTGATGTATAACATTTTCGCAGGTAGGACAGGTCTTTTTCTCTTCAAGATGTTTTACCAAACAGCTTTTGCAAACTAAATTCAAATAAAATTTGATTTTAACATTTACGTAATTGTATATTTACTACTCGTTTTTATACTAACAGGTATGTAAGCACTCTGTAACTGTGGTGGCATCAATAAAATATCCTCCACATATTTTACATGTTATATGCGGATTAATGGATTTCAACTTAACTCTCCTTTCCATCTTGAATATATTTGTTCATATTAACATTTATATTGCACTTAATTTATTTTATATAATTTATGTCGAGCCGGTATGTTGGTGTCAGAATAGTCTGAAAATGTATTCCTGGAACTACATACCATAGTCACTGCTACAAACATTCACACACGTTCTTCTAAACATATTTCTTCATCTCGATTAATTGTATAGTTTTCATAAGGATTAAAAAAGTATATATGTAGCTCTAATACTCTGAAATACTAATAATATTGAAACAAGTATTATGAAATTTACAAACTAAATTAGAAATAATATACAAATGACACGAATATTTTATTTTATTACTACTACTTTTCTCTTTTTTCGGTTCTTTTTCCAATGTTGGTAGCATTGTACTCATAAATGTCAAGTGCCATTGGCGATGTTCATTTCCGCCCCAAAATAAAAATGTTTGCTTTGAAGACGTTATCAAGGCGAATTTATACCAGGTATATGCAGGACCAAGGCGAATTTATTTCCAGGTGGATGCAGTGGCGAATTCGGGCGAATTATAATCAAGGCGAATTAACCTTAAATGTCAAATATTGTTTACATTTTCTCGCGCCATTTAAAATTCTATGAGTTCTTGTACATGATTTGTGATTTTTTTAGTTGTACCGATATATAATATTACTTTATATTAAAATACATTTCAAGTGAAAAACTTAAAAAAATGAGAGTAATAAATTGAATAAATTGAAAAAATGAGGTAATAAATTCGCCTTGCGTTATGACAGGTAGTCTCGACTCCTCAGGCAAATATTGCCTTGACTGATTACATGTAAAATGTATTGCAACCGTCTTATCATTACCATATGTCAAATTACATTTGAAAAATCTTTTTATGTATTGATTGAAAGCTTTAAGAAATTCTGCTTTGAAGAGCTTATTTTTGTCCATGGTATAATAAACAACGTATATGCATCCCTGCAACAAAAATGAATTCAACACCTAATTTACCTTGACAGTATTCATGATATAAAAATGAACCTTTTGAAAAATAACCTTTATATACAGTTCCAGGGTTGTTGCCTGTTTTGAGTATGTCTGACCCAAGGCAAATTCATTACCTACGCTGTCAAAATTTTCCATGCAAAAAAGATTACATAAAAATGGCACCGGAGAATATGTACTAAATTTGACAGTATGGGTAACGGATAAATTCGCCCGAATTCGCCACTGCATCCACCTGATAATGAATTCGCCTTGTTTTAGACGTAAAGCCAAACACGAGCTTTTGTATGCATTATTCGCACAAAGGCAAGTGTTGCAAGTATTCATGAATGAATTCGCCTTGATATTAATGTATATCAAGAATGTTAAAATCCATATATGTACGTGAACAAGGGTTTTATGTTTTCATATAGAGGTTGACACTTACATTATAATCGATCATAACCCTTCTTTGATCTTGTTAATTTGAAGGTGATTTCATTATCTACATATATAATCATGGAGAATTGTCAATTCGCTTTGTAGATAAGTATTGAAATTCCCCTTATTACTAGTAAAAGATAATAAGCAAATGCGTTGATAGATTAGACAACTATGAGCAGAAATTAAAATAATCTAGTTATTAAACTTTGTACATTCCGCTTAATCGCAACCAATTTTTGTTTACTTTTATTTTTACCTAAGGAAGCAGAAACTTTAATGTAAGTACAAATATAAATGTATATATATATGTATGTAAGTAAAAGTGTTAACACTAATAAAATTCAACTGTTCCAAACAAAGACCTTGTACTTTGGTAAGGAAAAAACTGACCAAAAATTAGCTCTTCCATATACTTATATACATATGTACATACATACGTACCACTGATCTGGTATCTACTATTTGCTTTTAGCCAATATTTACCATTATGTCGTTGTCCCGGCCTGTTTACTCTTTATTGGGTGTATATATGGAGCAATTGTTTAACCATCCGGTTCGCACAAAATCTATAATGGCGTAAGTATTTAATATAACGTACAAATCTTACAAAGTTACTGATAGTTTCACGAAAAACAAAAAAAGAAAACTACATACATATGTACCTAGTATGTAAAAAGTATGGGAACAAATCTAGTTTAGTGACGCAGCTCCAAATGAAAAAAACAATACATAGGGCGATAGAAAATCGAAAAATAAGACGAAAATTTAATGTGGTAACTTTCTCGGAAACGCATAGTTTTCGAGTTATTGGTCTCTGAAGTTTGTATATATACTTATGTGCGATTTCCCTTTGCATTTCTCAACGTATAAGGACAATTTAGGTATCATTTGAAAGCTTTTGACTAGATCTATATGAATTTGCAAATTTTCTATTTAAATTTTAAAATCTTTAGCTGTCAAAGCAGTTTTTTACATTGTCTGCATCGCCGGCCTTCGGCCGGGCTTAATGATTTTCTCCACCATGGTATATCCCGACACGGCGGTATATAGAATAGTTTTTCTGCATAGCCGGCCTTCGGCCGGGCTTAGTGATTTTCTCCACCATGGTATATCCCGACACGGTGGTATATAGAATAGATGTTCTTTATAGCCGGCCTTTGGCCGGGCCTAATGATTTTCTCCACCTTGTACACCAACACAATGATATAGAAAATATAATATTTATGACATCAGATTGTACGCTGGAGGAAGTGTTTGACATATATTATCCACACTAATTTATTTTAATATAGGTTAGCAGGTTGCTGGAAATTAGATTCTAGCCCACTTGGGTCCAATAACAATATTTTTTTTTTTTTAATATCAATAAAATCTTCTGTATTTTAACAAATTCATATAGATCTAGTCAAAAGCTTTCAAATGATACCAAAATTGGCCTTATACGTTGAGAAATGCAAAGGGAAATCGCACATATATATACAAACTTCAGAGGCCAATAACTCGAAAACTATGCGTTTCCGAGAAAGTTACATTAAATTTTCGTCTTATTTTTCGATTTTCTATCGCCCTATGTATTTTTTTTTTCATTTGGAGCTGCGTCACTAAACTAGATTAAGCCAAAGTATGAAAAGTGCTTTAAAACTAAATGTCTTAAAATTCATTTTTAAGTCCAGCTCATTCCAGTAGGTATAAAGTTTTTATCCTATCAAAAGAAACGGTATTATTACATAAAGAATTTTATTTAACACTTGAAGTTGTACATTGCTTTAATTTTTAGATTCACTTTTTAATATACAATGGGGGGGGGGGGGGGGGGGTGTATAAAATCTCTGAAAACAGCGTTACGTAATATGTGCACAGCCCCTTACAGAATAGAGGTACATACATATTAAACGTAAGAAAGAATGTTCATTCTAAAGCTACGTTTACACTAACCGCTACTATTGCTTAGGGTTAGGGTGTTTATATTGGTTTTTATATTACAAAACAAAATTATTTATGCTATATTTTTATATAATACTAGCCTATCCCGGTGTGCTTCGCTACCACACCTCGTTATAAAATAAAATCAAAAGTATTTATATACATATCCTATTGTGAAAATTTAATGACGATCGGTCCAGTAGTTAAGACTATATTACGATTTTTAATTTTCCCTAAAAGGGGCTTGGTCCCACCCACTTTTCGCCTGGTACGTATTTCAAATTATGCCAATACCATATGTACTAAATATCATCGACGCAGGTCAAAAAATGCCCAAAATATGGCGATTTAAATTTTTGGGTTATATGGGCGGTGCCACGCCTCTTTGTCCTATCAAAACTTCATATATCTTATTATTCCTTCCAGAGTCACAGTAACATGCTGTGAAAATTTCAGGAAGATCGGTCCAAGGGTTTGGTTTTCCTAAAAAAGGGGCGTGGTTCCACCCACTTTTCTCCTGGTACGTATTCCAAATTATGCCAATACCATATGTACCAAATATCATCGATGTAGGTCGAAAAATGCCCAAAATATGGCGATTTAAATTTTTGGGTTATATAGGCGGTGCCACGCCTCTTTGTCCAATCAAAACTTTATATAGCCTATTATTCTTTCCAGAGTCACAGTAATATGCTGTGAAAATTTCAGGAAGATCGGTCCAAGGGTTTGGTTTTCCTAAAAAAGGAGCGTGGTCCCACCCACTTTTCTCCTGGTACGTATTCCAAATTATGCCAATACCATATGTACCAAATATCATCGACGTAGGTCAAAAAATGCCCAAAATATGGCGAAGTTATTTGATAATCAATTATTGTGGCGGGCCATTTGCAACGCCCTACCGCCCCCCGTTCGATCCAACAAACAATTTCTAAAAACAAAAAAATATTCTGGACCTTTTCCATATGCAAAAAGAATTTTGAAAATTGTCTCAAAAATGGCGAAGTTATTTGATAAACAATTATTGTGGCGGGCCATTTGCGACACCCTGCCCCTACGCACAATTTTCAAAAACAAAAAAATTTAATGCACCTTTTCCATATGCTGAAAGAATTTTGAAAATTTATCCACAAATGGCGAAGTTATGACAACTTTACATTATAAAATCTGTTAAAAACTACGTGGTAGGAGTAACATAATTTAAAAAAGTGGGCGTAAAAGTGGATGTGGTTGAAAAAAAAGTAGCCTATAATTCATCCGAGAGTTCCAGTTAAATACTGTGAAAATTTCAGGAAGATCGGTGCAAGGTTTTGGCCTCCTATAAAAGGGCTATTAGACACGCATACTTGTCTGCAGACATGTACGATGGCATACTTTGCGTTTTGCTATTACACTATCGAACGCTGACGGCATACATCAGTACACATACATATATGTTGTGTGTATGTTGGCGTGCGACAGACATCAGAAAATCAAAAATTTTTGAAAACCAACATACATGTCTGACGTACTCGACATACATGCTATTAGACAGTGAGTTTTGGTATGCCATCGTACATGTCTGCAGACAAGTATGCGTGTCTAATAGCCCTTAAGGAACAAACAAACACACATTCGGTTTTATATATTAAGATTTAATAAATGCGACCCTTTATATAAAAAATATATGTAGGTATGTATTGTAATTAAAGTATATAAATTTTACTTTCTGTTAGTCACGCTTTTTTCGAACAAATTTGATATTCTATTTCTGTTGAAAACTTGGTTAAATAGTTGATATTCTTCCCAATTAGTATCCACTTTACGAAAATTGTAAAGATGGACAATAGAACGCTGATGAGAGGTGTAGCGGCCTTGAAATCGGTATACTGATACGTTCTGCTAATCTGATTGCACATGTTAATGTTTTTCAAAAACAAAAAACTCGTAGTAATTTTGAATTTTCATCAATTCAATAAAACTGAACTTAAGCCTAATAATAATAATTTCTCAAAATTTAATAAAGTTTAACATTTTATTAATAGTGTTCAAATGCATATACTCAAGGTCTACGTTTAAATTATACCATTTTTAACACAACGTGTTTTGTTGGGATATACTCTTGAAATTAATTTATTCACTCATAAGTATTTTTGAGCATTAACTAAAATATAAACATTCAGACACAAATTGTAGCAATAAAAATCGCACATGTAAATGTAGACTAAGGTAGCTCACGATAACTACTTATATTTGGTTAATAAATTATGCTATTAAAATAAATTTTTAGTTCGGCATTAGCTGCGTCCGCGAATTATACCTCTCAGCGATTGTCCGGACAAAAGGATATAAAGCAGAAAAGTGTCATGGCGTATGCTTTATTTGGGTACTTATTATTGTGCTGTCACACACGAGAACAATTATTAAGCTCACAATTTTTGTTTTGTTCATATGGTCGGTACTCTGCAACGTGTTTCGTTGTTGGTTGCATAGTGCATAATCGTGTTTATGGTTTCATTCGAGATTTTCTTAACATCAAATGTTTCTTCAACATGCGCATGCATTGATGTTGTGCTCCAAAAGCAGGTTTTTAGCCGTTTGAAACTGTACGCCACAAATTGTTCTCGTATGTGAAGGCTATTGCATACAGAATTATCTACATAAATATTAAAATGTAATTTTCTTAGCTTGATTTTTGGTGGAAGCATTCCCCATTATTTTTATCAAATCGTAGAGCGTATATTCAGCCAAGATGTTAAATTCAGGAAATTTTTTCAATTTGTTTCTGAACGTCTGATCTATGCTCCATTATATCAAGTTTTATCATTGTATTTTTTATCCAGATTTGAAGTAAGTATTTTATAAAAATGTTTGTTTTTAATACCTGAGCCCGAGATGCAATAGGGTCATAACTCAAAAAAGTAGAAAAAGAGTTTAAAGTTTGTTTTGAGTAATGACTATTGCAGCAAAGGCTCGACACTTATAATCATATCATGTTTTATTTTGTTTTAGATGAATTCCCACCAGGAAGCAATGCGAAATTTGGACAAACTATATTGGCCTTTACTTAAAGCAAATTGGCAATATCTTTCGTTAGCTGTTTTCCTTAATATGTATTATGTTCCACATATGGTAATTGTACGATTTTAGTTATTTGTATGTATTAAGTAATAGTGTATTTTCATATATTTTTAGTTTCGTACTATAACTATGAGCATGGTTTCGTTTATATGGGTTGTTTATATTGCCCACAGACGTCGTCGATTCGAAGATAAACAAGCCGGTTTTAATAAATCTAAGTAAACTTTTAGTACATTTTTGTTTATACAATTTATGGCAGTAAAATTTAGATTTGTAATACTCTTTGGTGTCAATAACAAAAATTTGTAATATTTTGTATATAGTATGTAAGTGTGTACATAGTGTAACGGTATAATAAATAAGGTAAAACAGACCCTATAAAAGGGCTATTAGACACGGAGACATGTACGGTGGCATACTTTGCGTTTTGCTATTACACTATCAAACGCTGACGGCATACTTCAGTACAAATAAATGTTGTGTGTATTTCGGTGTGTGACAGACATCAGAAAATCAAAAATTTTCGAAAACCAACATACATGTCTGACGCATTCGACACACATGCTATTAAAGGGCTATTAGACACACATACTTGTCTGCACACATGTACGATGGCATAATGCGAGAGGTTTTACGAAGATACTTTCAAAGATAAGATGAAAAATTCATGAATTTTTAATCACAGTGTAAATTGGGTGCAAATTTAATACTGTTATTCTGCTGGCGCTATGTTAATGTTATAACAAATAATAAGCTAATGTAGACTGCGAGTAAATAAAAATTTATTCGGCACCGGCGCGTTGTATTAAAATTCGAATTTTTCGTTGCTTTATGCTATTACGGTAAAGTTAAATTCTGTATATAATTTCACCTCATGTTGAATGTCCATGCATGCACAAAATGGATGCGTTCGGTTTGCATAGTTGCATTTGCTTAGTACTAAATGAAAGGCGATATTTATAAACGGAAATTTTATAATTAAATTCTTTACATAAAACATGTAAGAAATGAAAGCAAACAGTTTAATTTCACATAAATATATTTTGGATGTGATATTAATTAATTTTAGTTTTGGTAACTAGAGCATTGATGAATATACTCCTTTTTTATGTATTACTTGAAGTATAACGTAACAAGAGTTAATACAACCATGGTATGTGTTGTGCTGTGTTCGTGGGTACGTATTGTTAGACGAAATTTTTCATTTTGCAGAAATATATTAAAAAATGTGTTAGAAATTTATAAAACTATATTACAATTATTAAAAAAGTGCTGGAAGGATAAATATCCGAAAATTCACTTCAAATATAAAATTTGTTGGCCTTAATTGATCTTAAAAAAAAATGTATATGCATTTTTCTTCCAACTAAAAGTGAATGTGTGTGTGTATTGTATGTATGTATTTGCAGTCGCCGCTACAGAGTACATACATACATAAATTAATAGCTATTAGAAATTTTTTTTGCGACGTTACCGTCGTCGGCTTGTTAAAAAATTAGGTTTTGGTTCGCAAATTTACAGAAAGTGCATTGATATTGAAAATTTTTGGTGAAATAAATGGTTTTAACACAAAATTTATACAAATAAACACATTATTTTACTATTAGTTTATGTGAAGATCGGAAGTTGATATGGTTCAGTTTTAGTTGATTCAGGGAGGGGCTTTTGTGTTTCATGCTGCAATCTCTGAAAAATCAATAATTCTGCAATGTTGTTGATTGAGGCAAGTGCTGATGTAGGAGGAAATTCAGTTTTTCTTTTATTTAAATGTTTTTTGGGGCCCAATTAAGCGAATGTGTTTTTGTTAAATGGTCTGGTTAAAGTCTGATGGCGAATTTTTATTGAAGTAAACTTTGTATACATATGTATGTATGTATGTACGTGAAGCCGGCATTTAATTTTTTTGTTTCTTTTCAAACAATTTATAATGTACATGCATACATATCGTCTCCTTGATTTATAATGGCCTTAACTTAATCTTGTTTTACAAATCGCGTAACCCACTAATATAATTAAAAACACGATTTGTAAAAAATTATTAAGTTCATTCTCTGTTGAGGCAACGATCCATATGTATGTGCACATGTGTGTGTACATATGTATTTTCGTGTTTAAATAGGTAAACGTATGAACACGATTCGAATTATGAGCATTTCTATTTTAGCAATGATAAAAAATTTAACTCGAACCATATAAAACCTTATTTTCAACCTTTTATTTATGATGGCAACGGGAGAAAATCCTATTAAAATCTCCAAAATTTAGGTGAAAAAACTTTTAATTAATTATTGCTGCAACCACAAAGAATTCGTTTAAAAGGGGTTAATTAATATCAGAGTATAATTCTATGAAGGACTTAATTTTCAAATGTCGAAGAGCTTTCTTCATGCTTTATTTCGTTTTCTTTCCTACAAAAAAAAAAATTAGAAATTTCTATTTAATCCTTTCTGATCGTCTTTCTCTAAAATGGGGGTAGCTTATTTTTTCCAAAAAAATAGCCGAATGAGTAGAGTTTACATACAATTTCATTCTACAATTTAACTGCTGCCTACGAATGATTTTATTCAAGTTACTGATAAGTTTCACAAGTGTAGTTCTACATCAAAAAATCTATTTCGAAAATATGTTAGTTACGTTTTTTTTTCTCGATATAGGGGTCGGTATATTCAGTGAACTATTAGTGCGTTGCTAATGTTAGGTTATCTATGATATAAAATCTATGATGTTGTAAGATAAACCGGCAACCAGTGTAGCCAGGTGTGGGGATTTCTCCCCAAATTGGGGATTTTAGCTGATTTTGGGGCCTTAATATCGTGGGGAGGGATTTGGGGATTTTTCATTTTCAGAATACCTATTATCAATTTTGCTTTATTTCACCATTATCTTTCATACATATGTTTACATATATGTTTATGTATCTTGGCGTTTTTCTTCTCCATATTTCGATTATTTCAAGGCGATGGTATTGAGGATGCTGGTTTTTATAACAATTTGTTCAAAATTTTTAAAACCAGAATTTATTGAATTCGATATTGCCAAAATGGATGTACTAATTAGCGATAAGGAAAGTAATTTGGTTGTTGCTGAAATTGATATTGGCATAGAATGTTCAAAGGAATTATAAGCAAAAGGAGTTCAAACAAACTTTTTTAGATTATTCAACTGTACTAGCAAAATTAATGCTTAACATATTCACTGAGTGTATGGAGAATTTTGAGTTATTGGGCCTTACTACGGCTCTCGAATCGACTTCGACTGTTGTACTAGATTAAAGAAACACAAAACATTTTTCTTTAATCTATTACACCAGTCGAATTCGAATCGAGAACCGTAATAAGCCCCATTTATAAATTTACAACTCGAAAGCATAGAAAAAAACTACGGGTAGCACTCCGGGAGTGCCGACAGAAGTGAAAACGCTTTGTGATTACAACAATACACGTGCTATTGCCAAAAAATTATGCGTAGATATAAACAATTATATAAATACATGCAAGAAATTTAACCACTTATTATTAAGGCGTATGCAACAGGTGAGCTTACTAGCACAGCTGACTGACCTCGCTTTATAGCAAATTTTCATACAAACTGATATAGTTTGAAGAGAGTACATACAAAATGGTTAAGCTGGAGTTACTTACCACGCGTCTTACGCGTCACGCGTTCTACGCTTTTTACGCGTTGTACGCGTTGTACACTTTTTTGAAATTCAAGTTACATGCAACGCGTTCTATGCGCCAAACTGTTCGTATTGATCAGCTGTTGTTCAAGTAAAGTGAACTTGCTTACTTATACATACATACCAGTTAAATAAAGTAAATTGTTTTGGCAAATTTTACAGTGAAATCGATGTTTTAAAAGAATTAATAGAATTTATTAATTGCTCTTCCATTTCGCACACAATATTTTACACTTGTTTTTAATAAACATGCAATGGAGATGATACAAACAACTTAAAAGTTATCGATAATTAAATGCAAATTTTGTTGATTACATAATTGTAGTAAAATGTGCATTAAAATGCATTTTATTATTGTGTTCAATATTTACAAGCTTAATTACAAAAGATTTTTGTATATTCAGCACTTTTTATGAAAAAAAAATTAAACAATTTATACTATGTTCACACGACAAACTGAAACACCAGGTTCGCTCCGTGAACCTCGATGGCGAACCCATGTGTTCTCACGACATATTCTACGTTGGTTCGTACTTCGACATTCTTTTACTGTTTAAAATCCGATTGACTATTTATTGCTTTTTCATTTTATTTAATTAATTACATAAATATAAATATATGCTTTATATTTGTTCAATGTTTTTATTAAATTTTAGCACTTGTCAATCGTTTTTCTTTGCTAAATTAATTTTTTACTACTAGTTCAGATAAACTAGCGATAATTTGTTATCAAAATTAGAGATGATAGTAAATTATACGGGTTCGCAACAAGGTTCAAAATGAAACACGTAGGTTCGCTATCAAAATTTTGTATGGCGAAACATGTAGGTTCAATCAAGGTTGGGCCGCGAACCAAGAATGAGAGCTCGAACCTCTATAATTTCTGTCCGTGTGAACATAGTATTATCCACGACACAAAAATATTTATCGATAACATTGGAAATTAAATATTATTTATCATCCATGACTAACAAATACAGCTGTGTTTATTTATATGACGCGTCTGACGCGTACAAAAGTAGAAAGTAGATCTACTTTTCGCGTCGCATGCGTCGCGTGCGTTCTACGCGTCGTGCTGTGTAACTTATCACATGCAAATGCACTGATTCTACTTTTCTGACAGACGCATGAAACGCGTCGACGCGTATAACGCGTGGTATGTAACTCCAGCTTTACAGTTTGATACTCATACGTATTAAAATGCTTTTAATTTGTTTGTGTGTTTTGATATGAAGAGAGTGCTTTATACCAACAAAATACATGTTGTTTTTGGATTATTGTACTTGTTGTTGCATACCTGCTAGTTTTGCCATGCCACTTATTGTAAACGCAAATGCAACTGCGCCCGAGAAGTTAACAACCTAATTTTTTTTCGGTCAAAATAAAGAGAGCGCCATCTTTGTGTACTCTTCTTAATCAGTTTCACTCAAATTGACGAGTGCGCCCTCTTTGGTGCACCAAAAAATGAGTGTTTTTCTCATATAAGGCAACATCACGCTCGCTTCATTTTGAGCGAAAAAATTTAGGTGTTGGGCCTTACTACGGTTCTTGATTCGACTTCGACTGCTGTAATAGATTAAAGAAAAATGTTGTGTGTTCCTTTAATGTCAAAAACTGTGACGGTGTCGCGAAATCAGAGATTTTAGCCCAGCCAAAACCTCCGTACCGCGCCAATAGAATCAATCAAGCGCCAATAGAAGTTTTCACTTAAAAAAAAAAAAGAAATTGGTTCCGTGTATGGAATTTTAAATTATTCTATGGATTCAAAAGTTCCATTGAGCACATACGAATGCATTAACTTAAATAAATGAATGTATGTAACAAAATTAATAAAAAAATTGTTTTTTATTATGCTTAATATACATATATTTATTGGGGACAAAATTGGGGATTTCCAGTTTTAAAATGGGGATTTTTGGGTACAACACTCTTTAATTTGGGGACATTAGACAATATTTACCTGGCTACACTGCCGGCAACAGCTGTATTATCATGTTTACGTATTTTATAAAAAAATCAAATCTAAAGAAGTATCTTATTATTATTTAATAAAAATGAATTGCAACATATAGATCAGCTAAGCCATAACACATAAATTAATACTATTAATGGATTCATCCTTGTCATCTGATTAAGAAAAAAAAACGGACTTCTGTTTAAATTCATACGTTTGTTTATACATTAATTAAAACATTAAGATTAATTAATTTGTTCTTTCTATTCTCTTCACAGCTTTTGTAACTAAATCTCCGTTTT
This sequence comes from Lypha dubia, assembly GCA_947311025.1. NCBI lineage: Eukaryota > Metazoa > Arthropoda > Insecta > Diptera > Tachinidae > Lypha > Lypha dubia. Next base: position 61,153,095 of record OX371263.1, read on the forward strand.
GACATCACTTTTCATCATAAACTGAAATAATAAAACTCCATTTAAACGAATACAAAAATCAAAATAAAACAACAAAACCTTAAATAATAAAACTGAGAATTTAATCAACTTAGCTCAAAACCAAAAACTACCAGACCGGCGTTTTTAGGAGGAGGACATTTTGAGGAAGTGGCAACTATAAATGCTGCAATATTAATAAATTTTTTTTTTTTAATTTCAAATCTGCATTAAAATACTAAACTGTAAATTATTGTGAAAAAAATTGCAAAAAAAAAAACTTAAAACCAACAGCTGCTGGAAGCTGTTTGCTACGGTTAATAAAGCTAAAGCCAAGCTTAGCTTCGAACCCCAATAAAAACTTGAATAAAATTCCAGTGAGAAAAAAAATATATAAAAACACTTAGTGAAATTAGCAATAAAACTTCTAAATAAAAGAGAATACTCAGAATTTCAAAGAAATTCAATAAAAAGAAAACTAAAAATTGAAAAAACACATCTGTCCACAAAAATACTACTATAAGCTAGCAAAACAAGTCATAAAGTATAAACTACAAAGCTTGCTTTTGGTTGTAGTTATTATACTTAGCTATACTAAAACAATAAGGTCGTTTTCATAAATCAGATTCTTTCAATAAAAACTTTTATTAATTGTATTCAAGGAGTATTTACAACAAGCAGCAACTGAATTTTGTTATCAAGGAAACAATAGTGAGATCAAGAAGGAGAGATAAGCCAATATAAATACATTTAGCCTTAATTTATTGTGAATTTCCGAAAAAGTCATAGTTTATATCATCATTTATAAACTTCCTGGAGCTCGAATACTACATACATATATACCTACTATCCCACACTTATTTTTTTTATTCATTTGTATATTTTGGAACCCCAATATTGCTCTACACAAGCTTTAAATACTTGTTTTAATTTATATATACTATATATAAATATATAAAGTATATATATTGTTTATTTTTAACACAACCACCACTCCCACAACAAACATCAAACAAATAAAAAAAAAACACAATATAAATCCTCAACATTAAGACGGCAACAACAAAAAACTACCAACAACTGAAAAGAAAGTTTTAAAGTACAAATAAAACGAAAAAAATTAAAATTAATAAATAAAATAAAAACGCAACATTACAAAAAAAAAAAAAAAACAAAAACTTAAAAACACTGAATTTAATGATTAATTAAGATTTTTATAACTGTACAAAGTATTAGAAATTATAATAAACTCAAAAATATAGCAACAAAATAAAAATAAATAATAGAAAAAAAGAGCAAGTTAGAAAACCCCATAACAAGTGTAAAGAGAAGACGAGTTTGAGATCGAAAATTTTATGCCTAAAAGGCATTAGGCCAAACGAAACTTAAGAAAAAATTTCTCTCAAAAAAAAAAAAAAATAAATAAAAACAATAAAAGAAAAGAAAAAAACAACAACAAACGGAAACAATAATTAAAAATATTTCATTCTTATAAAAAAAAAAAAACAACCAACCAACAAATAATATTAAAATAATCAAATTAATTTAACTATATTATAATTAAATTAAGCCATTTTTATATTTAACATTTAAAAATTAAAAACCGTTATTCCAAAATATTTATAATTATCCAAAATAATAAAAAAACTAACTAACGGCTGGTATTGTCAGGCAAAACAAAAAAAGGAAAAAGAAACCAAACAGCTTGTTTTCGACGATCTCTCAACAAAAAAGGATCCCTTTTTAAAAGGGATCTTTTTTAATTTTATTTATAAACAGAAAAAAAATTTACTGAAAAGACTTAAAAATAAATATGAGATTTTCAAAATAATTCAACTTATACACCCACTTTAATCCTAAAAGTGAATGCAAACAACAATTTCTTAGTTAATAAATTTAAAATTTCTTCAAAAAAAAAAAAAAAAACGCTATTGAAACACAAAACACAACAAAAACATTATAAATAAATTCAAAGAAAGATTTAAACATCTCTGTGATAATTATTGTAAATTTATAAACTTATTAAATAATGGAATCTTTAGAAATGCAAATTTAATATAAAAAACAAAACAAAACAAACAAGCAAACCTTCTTATATTTAAATAAAACAACAACAAAAATATATATATTTAACCTTACGAAGCTAAAAAAAAATTAAAAACAAAAAAAATACAAGTCTAAATATTAATTTAGTTTTTATTAAGAGAAAACAAAAAATAGAAAATTAGAAAACAAACACAAGATAATGAAACATTGAAACAAATACGTGATATCTTAAAGGACTTCGATACATATATAGTATATTATATATACATATATATTAAAATAATGTATAATTAACAAAAACAAAACAAAAATTACTAAATAAATAATAACTACAGTAATATTATAAACTATAAGTTTTAAGCTTATATTCTAACAATAATACAAAAAAAAAAAATAGAAAACTAAATATATAAAAAAAAAATTGAAATACAACTTAAATCCCTTATTAGTCTAAATTAAGACTTGAATAATGTAAAATTATTAAAAAGAGTAAATGGAAAATAATTATAAATGCATTAACAACTTCTAATATAATAAATTATATTTAAAATAAAAACCCTCAAGTGTTTTTAAACACAGACCACGCCAAAAATCTAAATTTAAAACAACATCAACAAGAAAAGAACAACAAACTCTAATGGAAATTTTAAAAGGAGCAATTCTTCTGTAATTCTCAATTATTATTTCAAGTATTTAATAGAAAACTTGTATCTGATCCCAAAGATTTATTTTTCCAAAACTGTGTTTTTTTTTAAATTTCAAACAAAAAAATTACAATAATGAAACTCAACTAAAAACTTATTTATAATACCAAGCAATATTAAATAAAAATTAATATAAAAATACAAGTATAGAATGGATATAAATAGTTAAAACTTAGATTATAGAACGAAAACACAAAAGTTCCAATTCAAAAGTAATCTAAAAAAGACTTAAAATAAACCGCCGTAAACGCGTTAAAAATTTCACGCATTTCTCAACCGCCATTTAGAAACTTCAAATCGTGTCTCTAAACTTTTGTGAACTTTTCATTTTGAGTATTCTCAAAAAAGTGTAATTCAGTGCCTCTCATTATAAAATAACAAAAATAAAAAAAAACAGAAACAAAAACAAAAACAAAAACAAAAATAAAAAAGAATTATAAAAAACATAAATGACACAAAAAGACGAAATTTAAAATTAAATGTTTCATTAGATCGAACCAATCCCGTGTATTTGTGTGTGTTTAATCATTCAGAACCTACTCTACATCAATTAATCAAAAGGTTTTTATTTTCAAACGCTACATTTCTTCAAAAACTACTTGTTGTTTTCTTTGAGCTTTTTACTGATTCATTCATTGGTCAGTATGAACACTCAATCGAAAGGATATCGTACAGGGGAAGGTGAGTTCTTACGATAAAATCTTAGATTTATAGCATTTTTGTCGTCCTAATTAAAATTAGCAATAACCGTTGTAGATTCGTAAAAGTATTAATTGTGCAACAAAAACTAAAAAAAAGCTAAAAAAACTTTCATCATTTAAACAATTCCATTTAAACAGTTGTAGTAATAGTTTGCACACAAGGTTCCGCAAATTAATTGCACAAACTAACGAAAGTACTCGAAACAATTTCGGTCGTAGTAATTTTAAACAAATGAAGGACGACGGCTGTGAACGTATTCGAAAACATGGAAATATTCAAAGAGAAAACTTCCACGAAAGAATTTTTTTTTTCATATATCAACTCAATGAGAGATTTCATTAAATTTTTCAAAATAAATCAAAGTGCGATCTAAAATATTTTTCATTAAATTAATTTGCAAAATTTGGCAATTAATGTACATATTTAAGAGAACGCTAGAGATCCCGCGGGATCCCAATTTGCACGAAAAGCGTTCTTCTACTCTAAAATTGGACAAATGAGAGTGATTTTGAGAGAGCGATGTGCTTCTTCTTGCACGAAACTGCCCGTACTTTTTCTTCGGGCTGTTTATGAAATAAACAATAACAAATAAGAAATTTGAATTTTACCTAACAAGAATAATGATGAAATAATTGTTACTTTCGCAAAATGCAGTGCAAAATATGTATGTTTGGAGGTACAAACATACATATCGCTCCTTTATTGCAACATAGTCATATCTCATATGATATGAGATATGAAGATATGACTATGTTGCAATAAAGGAGCGATATGTATGTATGTGTGTACTAACTAAAATCATGTGTGTGAAGTTAAATTTTAAAATTTAAAACCCTAGACGTGAACCACTGAACTTAACAGAGCTCTGTTAGCAGGTTAACAGTGCTCTGTAGACACATAAAAATCATAGCGAGTACACTAAAAACGTATTTTTTTTAGGAAGGAGTCAACGTGGGCGGATAAAAATCATTGGGTTTTGTGGACGAATTGGTCCTCTACAAACCCCTGTATTTGGTATATCTAACAGTTTGAGTTTTACCGAGATATACTCGATTTACAAAAATTTTAGAAATATGGATTCTCTAAGGGATGACTACATTTTTTTTAGGAAGGAGTCAACGTGGGCGGAAAAAAATCATTGGGTTTTTTGGACGAAGTGGTCCTCTACAAACCCCTATATTTGGATGTGTGTGAAGTTAAATTTTAAAATTTAAAACCCTAGACATGAACCACTGAACTTAACAGAGCTCTGTTAGCAGGTTAACAGTGCTATGTAGACATATAAAAATCATAGCGAGTACACTAAAAACGTATTTTTTTTAGGAAGGAGTCAACGTGGGCGGATAAAAATCATTGGGTTTTGTGGACGAATTGGTCCTCTAATCTAACAGTTTGAGTTTTACCGAGATATACTCGATTTACAAAAATTTTAGAAATATGGATTCTCTAAGGGATGACTACATTTTTTTTTAGGAAGGAGTCAACGTGGGCGGAAAAAAATCATTGGGTTTTGTGGACGAAGTGGTCCTCTACAAACCCCTATATTTGGTATATCTAACAGTTTGATTTTTACCGAGATATACTCGATTTACAAAAATTTTAGAAATATGGATTCTCTAAGGGATGACTACATTTTTTTTTAGGAAGGAGTCAACGTGGGCGGAAAAAAATCTCTTAAAAAGTGAAATACTAATCAAAAACAGTATTTATTTTTTTTGTTTACTTTGACAGAAATTTCATACAAACTTTTGGGCTAAAAATTTGATTTTGTGCGTTCCCGTACTATTGTGCATTTTTGTCTCTAATTGACAGGAATTATACATAGCTTACGCTCATTTTACCGAACTTTACCAGAAAAGTAAAGAAACAGAGCTATGTATGTATTGTATTCGCCTAGTTTCGCCGCTTGCATTTTTGTCTACTTCAGATGTCAAAACAAACATTTTTAGACATTCCAGCGAGGCATTTTTTAAGGCATATATATATATATATATATATATATCTATATATATAAAAATGAATGTTTGTTGGTTGGTTGGTTGGTAAGCGATAAACTCCTACATTGCTCATCCGATCGTGTTGAAACTTGGCATGTATAAGTAATTTTTCATAGAATAAATTTTTGGACTATCAATTTTTCCGTAACTCTCCGCTAGGTGGCGCTGTAGATAAACTTCTACACACTGAAAACTGCTTGACTTAGAAACTTTTTTTTTTCGCCAATCTATTATAAATATCGGTCATGTGTTTGCTATTGAAATTCAGCAATATCGGTTCACGGGTAGCGGAGATATATTTTGGGGTCAAAATTATGCATTTTTTTGATAAATTTTTTGAAAAATTTTTTTTTGCGCCAAAGTTGGTAATATCACTTCTTATGGAGATTTGAAGATGGTATTGCCATAATATGGAATACGTACCGGGAGAAAAGTGCATGGGACCACGCTCCTTTTTATTAAAATTAAAAATCGTAATATAGTCTTAACTACTGGACCGATCGTCACAATAGGATATATAAATACTTTTAATTTTATTTTATAACGAGGGGGGTAGCGAAGTACACCGGGATCAGCTAGTTTATATATAAATACAAATTGACATTTTTAAAACAAAAATCATGATACAATGAATATATAATAACATGTATGTATGTAACAGAGCAACAAGCTGATTAAAAATTTGTAGCGGCGTCTAAGCAGAAAAGATTCATTTCAACTCGCCGGTGAGGTATAAAAATTGGTGGCACGAAATAAGCCCCAATGAAATAAGCCCCAAATCAAAAAATGAAATAAGCCCCAAAAAATTTTAAAATTTTTTGTTTGGGCTTTATGCAGAAAATACTTTGAACGCGAAGCCTGTGTTCGATATACCATAGAGGATAAAATCCTTGCGCCCTGCCGTAGGCCGGTTATGCAAAGAATGCTTCGAATGCGAAGCCGGTGTTCGATATACCATAGAGGATAAATTCCTTGCGCCCGGCCGTAGGCCGGTTATGCAGAGACTGCTTGGAACGCGAAGCCGGTGTTCGATATAATTTAGAGGATAAAATTCTTGCATTTTATGATTTCTTCTTAAGCTTACTTCAAGTTAACAAATTTGGGGCTTATTTCATTTTTTTGGGGGTTTATTTCATTAAATGAAAAAATTGGGGCTTATTTAATTTTTTATTTGGGGTTTATTTCATATTTTTTGGGTCTTATTTCGTAAATTTTGTTTGGGGCTTATTTCATTTTTCGATTTGGGGCTTATTTCATTGGGGCTTATTTCGTGGTGCCATAAAATTTTATTTAGAAATTTTATACCTACATATACATATTAAATAAAAAACTGCTGTAAAGAAAAGTCTAATATAACAATAAGAAACTTAAACCTAACAATGCATTTTTAACAGCCGAAATACATGTAAAAGCATTAAAACCCCGAAGTGTTTGACAGCGGCTCGAATTCACAAAAGCGGCGATGATGTTCGGCTTCGAAGTGATCGGCTTGTTTCTCTGATTTGGGCACACAGAAGACATTTGACACTAGGGGCTGTGCACATATTACGTAACGCTGTTTTCAGAGATTTTATACCCCCTCCGTAACGCTTTTTAATAATTTTTCAGTGCAAAATTTTCAATCCGTAACAAATCTTTAATCCCCGCCCTTGTAGCGTTACGTAATATGTGCACAGCCCCCTAACAAAATTCCTGTTATTTTTTCGACGTTGTATTTGTTTTAGGGACAACACTACCTTCAAGGCGAATTTATTATAAGGTGGGAGCCAGAATAAAACAAATACAACACGAAAAACAACAGGCTTTTTGTTTGTGTAAATTACCAAACGATTGTCAAATTTGTTTTGTAAAGAAAGTGAGAAATAAATAAATGAAATATATGTATATTAGTGCTCCCATCTAGAAGGCCATATCCAAAAAACTGGGATATTTTTTTGTAGTTGGGATTAAAAAATGTACTGTATACATACAACTTTTGCAATGTTCTTAAAAAGTAAAATAATTTTGAAATATGTTTTAATGAAAATGTCCATTAAAATTTTTTTTGTAAAACAAATCTAATTTACAAAATATATCAAATTTGTTTGTAAACAAAGAATTTAATAGAAAGGAAATTTACAATATTTGACAATAGTTTGGAAATGGCGAATTTTTGAATTCGCCATTGCTCCCACCTTATAATAAATTCGCTTTGACTACCTTATTTATTATACCATTGAACACACCTATAAATTTACCCCTATTTTGAATACAACGTAATCTATGATTTTATTTGTTTAATAATTTCAATCAAAATTTATTTATAATTTATTCTTATTCTAAAACTTTTTTTTGAAAGAACATATTAAAAATTAAAATCGTAATCACCTGCTCTCATCGAAAAATAATCATAATTGAAAATTCGCAGAAACATTTTCTCTTTAGCCTGAATTTTTTTTTGCAATCTTCTAAAAAACAGTTAAAAAATCTGCTGTAAAATTTTTTTCTTGACTAGACGCTTTGTACTCCAATTCGCGTGAGAATATATTCATATTTGCACAAATATAATTTGAAATTGTTATCGAACTTTTGTAACGATTTTGTATTTTACATTAGAAATCTATGATAACTTGCCCTGTGATGGATTTTTCAACATGAACGCCATGCGCAACTTGAATATATCAAACAATTTTCCACCAATTGGGACATTTTCTTTGGAAGCTTTAGGTCCACAAACTACTCAACCGCAGTCCCAGCACCACCACCATCAGCAGCAGCAGCAACAACAACAGCAGCAGCAGCAGCATCATCATCACCATCAACAGCAGGGACCACCACCTATGAGTCAGCATCATAGTATGTTTGATCCTAACGAGGGACCGGAAATTATTCAAAATCCGGCAACAATTGGTGTTTTCCAATCGAATAGTGTTTTGACCAATGGTAGTGGTAACAATTCCAACTCAATTTTCGGCTCTCAATCGAACTCTTCTTCGGGTGCCAACGACCCAAATCAGACAACACGTGAGACTGGTATAATTGAAAAACTATTGGTAAATACATAATTCTTGGCTTACAACGAATATAAAATAATTAAAGAAATAATTTTTATCAGCATTCTTATGGATTTATTCAATGCTGTGAGAGGCAGGCTCGCTTGTTTTTCCATTTTTCCCAATTCAGTGGTAATATTGATCATTTAAAAATCGGTGACCCGGTAGAATTCGAAATGACTTATGACCGTCGTACTGGAAAGCCGATTGCTAGTCAAGTTTCAAAAATTGCGCCAGAAGTGGTAAGTTGCTCATGAAAGACCACAAATTTTCTCTTTTATTCTCTTCTATCTTCAATTCTTAAGGTTCTTTCGGAGGAGCGAGTAACTGGAACAGTTACTACTGAACTACGTGTGGATAGTTCTAATAATTTATTGTCATCAAGTGAAACTACTGGCCGCATAAGTTATGAGAATCGTGGTGAATGCTTTTTCTTGCCGTATACCAAAGATGATGTTGAGGGTAATGTCAACTTGAGGGCTGGCGATAAAGTTAGCTTCCAAATTGCAACCAACCAAAGGTTAATAATTGATTTACTTGAAATCGCATTTTGTGTTTTGATATATTTTCATATTTTTTCTCTTCTAAATATATAGAGGAAACTTAGGCGCTTGCCATATTCGGTTGGAAAATCCAGCACAACCGGTAAAATATCGCGGAGTCGTTTGCTCAATGAAGGAATCATTTGGTTTTATTGAACGAGCTGATGTTGTTAAAGAAATTTTCTTTCATTTCTCCGAAGCAGAAGGCAACGTTGAACTACGTCCTGGCGATGACGTCGAATTCACTATACAAACTCGTAGTGTAAGTCCCAATTTTATTATAAATTTTGTAATCTTTTTCTTAACTCTTAGAACCAATCTGAAATCATTTTTAGGGACGTGAATTTGCATGTAACATTACTCGCTTGCCACCTGGATCGGTTATATTTGAAGATGTGGATACCACCATTTATAAGGGTCAAGTCCTAAAACCCTTGGATCGTAATAATCCGGCTAGGCAGACTAATGATCCCTTACCTGGTCGTATACGTTATAGAGCTGCAGATTATTCTGAAGTTGAAGTACCCTTTGGCGATAAAGATCAGGTATGTAAAGCTTATAAAATAGAAATATTATGTTGAAGAATAGTTTTCACTTTGAAAGCTGAACTTTTATGTTAATATTGTTATTTTTGTATCATTAGAAAGGAGATTTTACTTTGCGTCATGGCGACTGGGTTCAATTCTTACTAGCTACCGATCGTCGCGATCAATTGCAGCGTGCCACATCGATTTCTTTGCTCGACGAAACTTTTAAAGTTTCAGGAGAAAAACGAGAACAAGGCGTCATATCATCCTTAAAAGAAGGCTTTGGATTTATACGATGCGTTGAACGTAATGTTCGAATATTTTTCCACTACACCGAAATTTTAGATACGGTAAGAAAGTAATTTCAATATAATTTTTTGTTTAAAATTCTTATATCGAGAAAAACATTTTTGTTACAGAGCCGTGAAATTGCTCTAAATGATGAAGTTGAATTCACTGTAGTTCAAGAACAAGGTGTCCCATATAATACATCACGTTTGCATGGCATTCGGATTAAGCATTTACCAACCGGTACAGTGCAATTTGAAACTTTAATGGCGAGCAATATTGAAGGTAGGTTGGAATCAGTAAGACCTGTTGAAACAAATTTAAATGAATGGGTTTCATATGATATTTTAATTAGGCTTTATAACTCGTGAGGCTCCGAAGAGTCCAGTTAAATCACAAGATCGTGTCGAGGGCGGTGTGATTACCTATGAGCATGGTGATCTCAAAAAGACTATTATGTATTTTCTTAAAGACTGCGAAAAACCACCAAGAATTGGAGATCGTGTTCGTTTTGATATTTATTTGGTATGTAATTTATTTAGCCAGGAAGAAGTTATTATTACTTAATTAATATATATTTTAAAGGTAAAAAGAAATAAAGAATTGATTGCTGTAAATGTACAAAATTTGCATAACACCTTGCAAGCCGGCATGCAGACATTGCATCAATCACAAGTACCAACACAACAACAGCAACCACTTCTTCAGCAACAACCATTACAATTGGCAACAAATACAACGAATCAACAACAACCATTAACATCATCACAACATCATCTTCATATTCAAAATCAAAATAATGATCCTTCAGTTATTCACACCAATGGCATTATCAGTGCTGCAGGTGGAGTTGGAGTTGGTGTTGGGGGAGTCAGTGTTGGCAACATTATCATGCCTCAGAATGGCTACTTAACTATTGGAAATAATCAAATGATAACTCCAACAACACCAAAAGTAGAAGATTTCAATAAATTGGAAAACAACAATTCAACGTCAAACTCTGAAACTGGCCAAGTAATTTATCGCGGCTTTATAGCGGTTATTAAGGAGAATTTCGGTTTCATAGAGACCTTGTCGCATGATGAGGAAGTTTTCTTTCATTTCAGCAACTATGTCGGGAATCCCAATTGGCTAGAATTGGGCCAGGAAGTCGAATACACTTTGTCGCCTAACGGCAATACATCCGTATCGGGCAATTGTTTGCCAGCCGAAAATGTGCGCACTTTACCCAAAGGTTCTATACCACAGCCGGCTGTGTTAGACGGAGTTCACAATGGCGTAGTGGCTCGGCCTTTGCGCTGCATTAACCCCGATCAGCAAGAATATGCTGGACTCATTGAAATCTTAGATGAGAATCGAAGTCAAGTATTGTCTCACCATGAGTTCGGCATCACTAGTTTGGTTAACAAACGTGACCTATTGCAAAAGGGTGACTTGGTTACATTCAAAACTGATGAAGCTGGTCGCGCAGCTGACATTACAGCCGTACGTCAAAAGAAACGCGCCACTGTGGATTCCATAAAAGGACAATTTGGTTTTCTGAACTATGAAATTGAAGATGGTAAAAAACTATTTTTCCACATGTCTGAAGTTCAAGGTAACGCCGTGTCTTTGCATCCTGGTGACACTGTCGAATTTTCTGTTGTTACAAACCAGGTAAGCGTTTGTTTGCGTTTTTTTATATTTATATTATTATAAAGTAATTTGTATGCTTTACTTTTTAGCGTAATGGAAAATCTTCGGCTTGCAATGTTTTAAAAATAAATGACCGCCCTGACCGTTTGATCTCTCGTCTCAAATTAACAGATGATACTTTACCACGCTTGATTGTTATTAGAGCTCCAAAGGGGCCACAAGGAAAAGGTTTCCTGCCACAGGCAAGGATACAAAAAATTCCAGGTATGTTTCAATTGCAGACTAGATAACTACAGTAAATTTTCTTTTCAAAATAAACATAAGCACGCAACTTTTAAATGTCTATCTATCTGTTTGTTTGTGTGTTTGTTTTACAGGCATTTTGGTAGAATAAATATGTAACAACGAATGGCTAAGGAGGGATATTTAATGACTGAAGACAATAGTGGCCGCAATGAAAGAAACTGGAAATAACGACATAAACTGCTCTAACCTAATAAATAATAAAACACTGCTAAACACAATACAAATATAAAGAAATGAAATAAATCATATTTAAATCCTACTCAACAGTTATTTATGCAATAAAACAATAAAAAATATAAAAAGAAGAAGAAAAAAGTGTAGAAAAAACTCATACGCGTATACACATCCACAAACACACTCACATTTATAACATTAACTTTCCATATGAAATAAAAACTACACAAAGAACAAAATATTAAACCGAATTGAGTATTTATTAATAATATGCATAAAAAATACAATAATTAAACAAAAAAAAAAAAAATATTATATACATTAAATAAAAAATACACTTAAAAAAACGTAACGAACATTATCTATATTCTAAACGATACAAACATAAAAAAATTATTGAAGAACAAAACTTATGAACATCGATATGATACCATACGATACAATTTTATGATATATAGGAGATAATACATATGTATTCAATATTTTTTTCATTTTATTTTCCGTATATTTTTGCTTTAAAACTTCAAAAGGCTACACTCGAAAAAAAACTATACTATTAACTCAATGATTTACAACACCAAAATTATGTAATACAAACATATATATATATATAATATGATTTCGACGAGAGTTTGATTGCACTCATTTCCATTATCTAAAAAAAAGAAGAGATGTTTATATAAAGCAAATATATAGAATCTTTTTAAAATACTGAAATATGAAAAAAACTACTAACTCTCTTAAAAAAAAAATAAAAAAAAAACATGTGAAATGTAAAATGAAATGAAATAAAAAGGCAGCATTAAAAAACAAGAATGTTTAAACAAATGGAACTTACAAAAATACAAGAAACAAAAAATAACAATTTAGCAATAAATATTCGTAATACATACACACTTACATGCATACATATAAACAAACAAACAAACAAGTAAGAAACACTAAATAGAAGAGTTTAATTAAATTATAATTTTAAATAATTACTACAATAAAAAATAAAAAACAAAAACAGTAAATAAAAGACAATTTTTTCACAATCCACTAAAAAGTATAACTGACAACATAATGCAAACGCAAAGAAAGGAACAACAACAACAATATATATATATATATATATAACAAATGATAAACAATTAATTAATCTTAATTTTATTGAATAAAAATATGAAAAAGTAATTATAATACCAACCAACATCCACTTCATTTCTATTTGTTTATTTATAAATTCGTTTTGACGTTGAAAATGGCGATAATTTTATAGTTAAATAAATTCCTGCAAAATGACAATTTATACATGAGATATAATGTTAGTTTCTACTTTTAGCTTACTTACACGACTTTATGTCTGCCCGCGATATCTTCAAAAGAATGGTGTGATAGTGGCATTTTTATTGTGACGTGACGTTACAATGATTAAAAAAGTAAAATTTTTGAAAAGTGTTTTTTTGCAAATTAATTAAGTAATACTATTTTCAGTAAAAAAAAAAAAAATACAATCGACCCTAAAATCCCGACCACACGGGCAATAAGTTGGGCAATTATTGCTGTTGCAACCTTCAAATTCTGTTGCTAATACAAGATATTAACGTGTAGACCGGACGAATATGTGTTTGAATTACGAGCGTCTACTGTATATGCAAATTCCACTTGTGCACACGTAAGATTGTCAATTCTAATAAAATAAATGTTTAATTAATGAATTTTATAAAAGTGGTTGTATACTCAGATTTTTATTTAGTTAAATTTAAACGAAAATTAATCATTTTTATACTCACAACTTACATACATACATCTATTTTTGGGATCAGATAAGTTACATTTTCAATAGTCACGTTTTAATTTTAAAATTTCTATTAAAAAAAAAAAATCATCCAAAAGAGCAAAAGAACACATGCAAAAAAAAAAAAAACGAAAAATAAGAAAAGTAAATACAAGAAGTAACGAAAAATTATAATTTGAACATTGCGATCTTATAAAATATAACTAAAAAGTATAAATAAATATAAATTTCATTAACATAAAACCACATTTTTTATTAATAGGTACAATCATTTTTATATTTATTCATTTATTTAGATACCATTTAAATATCGGCTATGGTATCTTCAGATTTTGCAATTATGTACATACTTATGTGAGTTGTCACAAGTATGATCGAGTCGTCTTAATCACTAGCGCTAAATAACAAGTGTAATCTAATCAGGCTTTCGATAGTTTTGTTCTCAAATGAGTTTCATTCATGAATCAAAAAAAATCAGTGACAAGTATGTATCCGTCACAACCATAGCTGCCAGATTTGTTTAGGTAATATCGTCATATTTTTGGGCAAAAATCGTCATTATCGTCAATATAGCTTAGTGAAATCGTCATAAAAACGTCAAATGAAACAAACCGATTTTTTTCGAACAAAACGTATGTTATTAGAGGCAAAACGTAACAAAACTCTTAAATAAACAAATCTGATTAATAAAACAGCATTCTTTTGAATACAGAGATCAGATACTTCAATTAGAATTCACGATAAAATCACATGTAAATAGAAAAACATTTCAATACTTTGAAAACATGCATGGAACAAGTATTGTATGGCAAAAATAAAAAAATCCAAATCCTTTAGTTATTTTTACTTCAATTTTGTAAAATATGGTTTTAAAGTTCATTTTCGGAAACACATTTTCTAAAAATGTATAAAAACTAAAATATAATTTATACAATAAAAATATAATTGTGAAAGAAAAAAGACTTGTATACATACATATACATACATATTTTACATATATTATTATTTCATCATTTGCTGGGGATAGTGGTAAAACTAGGTTTTTTGTAATAAATTTAGTCAAAACCGGAAACAAAAGACTAGAATCCCTCGTTTGCATCTCTGATATTTTTTTCCAAAAATCCAATAGTTATAGTTTATATCACTGCAATAATTATAATTATCTGAGCTCAGTTTCTAGCTCTTGGCTTTCACTTTCTTCAACAAAATAGGAAAATTCTGTTATAATTTCAGAAAACCAAATTTTTTCTACATTAATAATATTAAATGGATTAATTTGGCCAAGAGCTTTATATATTTATTTTCAAAATCAATCACAAAGCTCTATATAAAAATTATCACAATTGTTATTTTTCTTTTGCACTTATTTGTGCTTCTTCAATTTCATCTCTGGCAAATATTCCTAAATAAATGTCTTCAAAATTCAAAAAATTGTTTTTGTTTTTATAATCAACTAGCTGAGCGCCCGGCTTCGCACGGAAGCTATATACTTTTATAAATTTCGATTTACCTAATCAAAGCACATCACGACTTTCACAAAAGTCATAACTCACAAACGCGTCGACCGATTTCGATAAACCATCTACACTACCATACGAACAAATCCTTAAAATTTAATCGAATTCGGTTTGACCGTTCGTGAGTTATAAAGTCACAACACACTTGCAACAATTCTATATATATGTATATATAGATTAAATAAAAGTTTACAGTTTTAAGCAAACTAGTTTTTAAAAAGTTGCTCATTAAAATTTTCAGCAGTTCAGTTGCTTTAATAGTACAAATAAATGTTGCAAACTTGAATTATTTAAAATCGTCAAAATTAGGGTATAAATCGTCCCATCGTCACTATGTAATTTTTAGGACCCAAAATCGTCAAAATGACGATAAATCGTCAAATCTGGCAGCTATGGTCACAACATTATAATTGGATTGTTTTGCTTATAAACTATCCGGCTCGTTTACAAACAATCGCTCATTTGTACTTCGGTTGTTCTTGCGCATGATCTGATTGTAATCAAGTTATTCTATGAGTAATAACATACCTATGTACATATACATACATACATCAATTTGTGTTTTTAAAATTTAAATTACTTGCAAAATATTTGCAGTTCCCAGTAAACACATACATATGTATTTGTCTATTTACATCAGTGATCGTCACAAAGCGAAATGTGTATGTATTTGTAAGTGAATTTAGAGCACACTGGGAGAAATTTTGTGCTAAATATTTCGTGAATAATATTTTTGTATGAGCAAAATAAAGAAAAAATAAAAATATAATTTCAAGTATGAATGATTATGGGTTAGCAAATCTATATGCATTTCTCTATCTACTATATACATAGTATGTATGTATATAAAAGTGAATGTTTTTGCAAAACAAAAATAGCGACGGCGACCTGCTTGTTGAAAAGTTACCATACAACTAAATCTTTCTTTCTGAAAATTTCTTTACACCTACAAAATTATTCCAAGTGTATTAAAAGTGCTGAAAAAATAAACATAAAACTACTCAGTTGTTAAAAAACAAAAAACAGCATTGATAACAACATGCGTTGACAAGCTTTCATACAAGTTGTGTTACAACTAAATAAAATTACAGCCTAATTCGGATAAGAGCGCGCTGTTTAAATGAAAAAATCGCTTAATTGAAAATAATAATATTCGCTAAAAAGAAAATCCGCTTAAAACAGTCGTGTTGTGTATGTGAAAATGACGAAATGTAATCGGCCCCCCGGAGGAATGGAGTGATTTACTGGCTGATTTACATATCGCTCATACTAGTACAACGTCATAACTCAAAAGTTAAAATTTTGGAGTTAATCATACAGAATTGCCATTTCATGGTTTATATTGTATATAAGTTTCATCTTTATGTCTTTTGTACTTTCCACGTTTTAAGAGAATTTGAAAGAAGACATCCTTCTAGATGGTGAGAACAAATCAAAAACTTCAACTGCGATTATACGGAATGGATTTTTTTGAGTTATGACGTTGGATTAGTAAATGAACGATATGTATTTCAACACGGGCTATACGCAACAACTACAACAGCACGAACATCTTGTTCCATGTATGTATGCAAGTATGTGTTATATATTAAAACATTTGGTTCGAGCCTTGCACCGTATCAGCGTTGTCAACTTTGAAATTTCAAAAGGCACCAAAATGGAGAAAAAAAACGCACCATTTAACAAAAAAAGCACCAAGTTCAGAATTTTTTTTTATTGAAAATTTTTATTGAATTAAGTTTGCGTCTTTACAACATTTAACTTTATTTAGTCCAAAATTCTAATGTTGATACAATATTGTGCCATTGCATGAAGTGAATCATTCTCCACCCTTTTTCAATACTAGATAATATTTCGACATCGGATTCAAATTGTACTGCTAATGGCATGATATTATATTTGTAATATGATAAAACATTTTGTACAATGTTGGTTATTGATGTCGTTTGTAGCTAAATGGGCTTAAAGCTGCAATGTGTTTCCGTGTTCCAGCATGCCGAACAAGGTTGGATATTTAGGCGTGATATCGCATTTGCAATAAAAACATCTTGGTATTGTGTTATTATTTGCTCAAGGCCGAATCCATTGCTTAAACTCACATTGTGATTCCCAAATCTTTTTGTATTTCGCTTATGATCTCCTTTTTTAGACTCCATTATTGACACTAACTTTAAATATTTCTTTTAGTAAATAGAAATTTCATTAATTTTAGTGTTACAACACTTTATATAAACGCATTTTATAAAAATCGAACAATGATAGCTAGTTTCGAGAATACTTTGTTTTTGCTAAGTTCTTTATCAGACTTGACAGCAACTTTTACGACAACAAACAATTATGTACTCTGAAAATCTAAAAGGGACAACAAACTTCTTATAATGATTATCTATAACAACAAGACGGTTTAACGGTTTTTGTGAATGTGTTTTGGTCCTCTTAAACATCATTAATGGTTGGTCTTATTATGGTCTGTAAAATTGAATGCACAACTTGTACACAATTGAATGAAATGGTATTGAAACAGTTGTATTTTTTGTCCAAAATTCTTTTTTCTCATACTGAAGCAAAAAATTGTGTTGAATTTGCTTTGGAGCGACCCAAAATAAAAAAAAAACGCACCAAAATTAAAAAAAAGCGCACCACGCACCAACTCAGATATTTTTCGCACAAAACATTTAGAAAAGCACCAAAAAAGGTGCGAAACGCACCAAGTTGACAACGCTGCACCGTATTACGTAATCATACAAGATTGATCAAATCAGCATGTTCGTTTCGATTTGGTGCGTTGCGGTTACAATCATTCCAACAATCACAAACAATCATTGCCAGCACGAATGTTTAAAACTGATTCATTTGATTAATTGCTTGTTGTTGAACAAACGCCCATGTTCTGGAAAACGCAGCGTTATCAAATCGCTTACGGTTTGAAAAACGCTAAACGCAATTGAGCATGTTCTGAAAACCACGCGATTTGCTGGCGTTTTGCTCTTTTTCGAAGTTTTGTTCGAACATTGAAAACATATGTTTTATCATAACAAACAAATAAATTTAAAATTAAAATGCCGACAGCATTCTTACTTTCTATATTAGCTTTAAAAAAGCTACAATCAAAAGAAGTGTTAATGAAAAAAAAAGTAACAATTGAGACAGACAATTGACAAATTCAAAGCAACTTTTTAAATTGCATATTTTTTTATTAAAATCGTAAAAAAACGTTACAAGTTTTTCGTCAAATAAAAATAGAACATATTAAATTTTAATTGTGCATCATTTCATTTTCTCTTTAAAGTGCAGTTTAAATAAAATAGACGAATTCGCTTCAGTATAAACTAGCGGTTTGAAAACGCCAAATTTCTAGCGTTTTCGTTTGTCAGAACACCCTTTTTGGCGTTTTCAAATCGAAAAGGTGAATTCTAAGCGATATACGTTTTTCAGAACATGGGCGAAAAACATTTGGACCACAAAATCTTCAAGAGTAAGTGATTGGATACACTCGAAAGTTTTTATACCCGTTGCCGATCTCTGATGTAAAACTTGAACGTACATTTAATACCGATTTGAATAAAGTGTCTTAGCGAAATTTGGTGAAAAGTATTTGCGCAAGAAAACTAAATACATAATTCGTTTGCTGCAACAACGTCATAACTTAAAAAAACATTAATGTAAAATGACACAACCTCTGTGCAAGGCAGCGTAGGCGTATGATTAACAAGTAAGTATCCGTTAAGTATACAACATATTCCAAGCTACATACATACTAAAGGGCTGCATGAAACATAATAATGATGATCATGAAACTTTCATCATTATCTTTTATTCATTCGTTTCTATTCAATACAGATGAATAACTATGAACAGAGAACAATGAACACATGACAGTTAAGAGACGAGTGTAATGAAGTTTGTGTGTTCACTTATACAAGAGCGAACGAACATTTACAAATGTGAAACCGAACATGTCTTGAATAAATATCAATAATTCTCATGCAAAAACAATATGCTCTCAAAGATGAGTGTTGCCAGTTGTAGGAAAAAGGAAAATCATTTAAGAAAAACGTTAAACATACACAATGAACTAAATCGCAAAAAAAGAAGGCAAAAAACTCTAAAAAATTTACAGTTTAATCATTAATGATTTATTTAATTTATTAACGTTTATTGAAGGTTTATGTTATTTAGAAATGCAAATAACAAACTAAAATACATATTGAATTTGATTTACTACTAGTACTCGTAATATGAATAGTATATACATACATACGTACATGCGTGTAAAAGCTAAATCTAGAAATTACATATGCAAGTAATTACACATGGGCAGCGCATGCAAAAGATTAGATTACATGAATTCACCAAATTGGCAACATTGCTATTGCGTACTAGCAACATTGCTAGTTCCGGCGCAATGCTTTGCATACGTAGGGGTCATCCCCTGAGTGCTGGTCCTAATAAAAAAAAATTAATAAGAAACTGTGAGATGAGAGCGAGAACTTCGAATAAAAATCGTTTCAATGAACAAACTCTTTGTGTTAACGAAGTGAAACAAAAAGTTCTGACACATACTATGAACAAAGCAACAGTTTGTTTGGTGTTCTGATTTTTATTCGAAACAGAGTTTTAGTCAATGAACATATGAGTATGTTCATTGATGACCACGTTGACGCAGCCCTATAATGCATACATACATTATTATATATTGAGGGTGGGGAAAAATTTTGTTGAAATATAAAATTTCATTTTCCAGAATTAAAAAATAGTCAGCCTGAATACGGGTGGCGTATTTCGACTACGCCACCCGTAATCAAGCTGAGTGTTTACGATTTTTTTTGGGTTTTTTTCCATTATTCCCGCGAACGAATAAAATTAGAAAAATAGTAGACATTGTTAATATATTTTTGAAGCACCAACGGAAAAATTTTAATATCTAAATATGACTTTAGATTTCAACTACACAGCTGAATAGAACAAACGTTGTGTTAGGTAGAAGCCACTAAATCTCGTCAGTATTGATGTGCAAATGCTATATGCAAAATAGAGAGAGACTCACTACTAAATTGATTTTTCACTAGATATTAAACATTACAGTGTTGTCAATGAATTATATCCTACAATGTCCAATTTCCAAATTGGACTCAACGGATGGACCATGGATGGAGCAACATTTGATACACATAATCTTCAAAAAATAAATGCCAAAGAATGTTCTTTCAAATGATAATAAACATTCTCCATTAAATTTGAATTTTCTGTGTTTTTTTCTTTAAAAAGTAGGGAAATTTGAAATGGATCACGCTTATATTCTGTTGAAGATTGCCGGTGTGTGAAATTTTCGTCAAACATCAAACATGTTCAGTACAAACAAATAATCGACGTCTTTCAATCAGCGTTAACACCAGGGGATGTTACTTTGTAGTTCGAATCGAAAAGAAAACTATTCGAATTTCTGTTTTTAAATTGCTATTATGTTATATTTTGATTAGAAATACAGCGTAAGTACAGCCCCCCCCCCCCCCCGCCCCCCCCTATCTAAGTAAAACAAAGTATTTCGTTTCATTTTTAAAATTTTTTTTTTTTAATCTTTACTTATAAGAATAATTGTATCTGCTTAAACATATAAGTAATTTCCAAGTAGTTTTAATACATATTTGCTTTTAATCTTAAGCTTTTTTTTCATTTTTATTAATTACTAATATATTTATGTATGTACTTATATACTTTTTATATTAAGTGAGTTGAAATAGTGATTGTGATATAATATTTTTTATTACTGATGGATGATGATCTGTCAACTAAATAAAAAAAAAAATAATGTCGTCAGTAAAAGTGGTTATAATACGAGTACGAAAATAAATTTGTTATACACTTGTATATTTTATGTTTGTTTATTATATTTGTTATTTGTATATTAAATGAAACTATATATGTACGTATGTATGTATGTATGTACGAGTATGTTGTAATTATAAATGCGTATCTATCTATGAGTACTTTTAAATTTTAATCATAAGTATTTTAAGGATATTTTTTCTGTATGTATTTTTTTTCTTATATTTACTATTTATTTGATTTTTTTAATAGTGCTTAAACTTTTTTAGCAGAAGAGCTACATACAAAGAAAAAGCTTTCAAAATAAAAACCTAAAAAAAAATTGAAATTTGACCTCAAAATGGCATATTGTAGAGATCTTTTTTTTTTTTAATAAACATCGATTTTAGTACATTTCATAAAATTTTATGAAAATAATTTCGTGACAACAATTTATTTATATTCCAATATTTTGGATTAATTACTTTTTTATATATAAAGTGATCTTAAGATCAATAAAAAAAAGACGGGGACTGCCGCGGTAAATTATATTATTACGTTTTGTTTAATAACTCCGTTGTTTTTCTGGCAATACTGTATGTTAATGAAATCAAAATCAATAGCATACTTTAGGAGTTAACATACATCGGGCGATTTAAATACTTAAGAAAACAAAAGACTTAAGAAACAAACGTTTCAAAATTTCTTGATTCGGTCGTCAGCCCGAATAGTCGAGACTAAGCCCGCGATAGAAGCTATGCAATAGCTTAAAAACGTGTGGCACTCGGGGACTGTCGCGGTAAAGCTATTGCATAGCATTTTTTTTATCAACTTATGCAATTATAATTACATATTTATTTATTTTTTATTTATGCATTATTTTTTTCTTTGATATTAATTCAAGTTACACTTTTTGAGCGTGGTGAGAAAACTTGAATTAATATCAAAGAAAAAAAATACAAATTAAAATAAATGTTTCAAATAGCCCCCACATATTCTCATATTCTTCTTTGGTTGGAAAAGTGTTTCAAATAATTTTTTTTTAATTTTATTTACTTAAATGAAACGATCTACCTACATACTTACATACATACATAAATTTTAGAAATTTATGTATGTATACATATGTACATATGCATATGTATATGTGTGCTAGGTTTTATTTTCGGTACGGAGTTTCTTGATTCGGCCGCAGCGCTCAAAGCCCGCGATATAAGCTATGCAATAGCTTAAAAACTTAGGAATTGTCTGTTTGTTTGTGTATATCATTTTTTGTCAACCACGATTGCTCGTAAGTACGCCATTTTGTGTTTTCCTACATGTAAAAATCTGTTCTGGCAATACTGTATGTTAATGAAATCAGTAGCGTACTTTAGGGGTTAACATATACTGGGCTATTCAAATACTTAAAAAAAACAAAAGACTTAAGAAACAAACTTAGTCTTAGGTTTTTATTTTCGTTACGGAATTTCTTGATTCGGTCGCCCGCGATAAAAGCTATGCAATAGCTTAAAAAAAGATAATATATGGGCAAATCCTGCAAAGAGGTACCTTCAACTTATACATGGTGTTGAGTGGGATATAAGTGTACTTTCGAATGGCATCAAACCTAATTTTTTAGCAGGTATGTGTTGCTAAATAATTGATCACAAAGTCATGTGACGCACGCTACAAAAAACGGAAGTAACTTTGAAACTTGAAGTGTGATTTCGTAATTGTTAGCGAATTTTGCATAATAAAGCACACAAAATCTAGTTTCTAAAAGAAAGATGAATATAAGAGAATTCTAAAATAACTTATTTGCAGCGAAAAAAATTTGTCGTTTTTTATCAAAAGACGTGAACTCTTTGTGACGCACGCTACATTTTTCTAGTAGCATATAAATAAACACATTTGTATTTATTTTAACAAATTATATTTATAATTTAATTTCTATTTATTTATTTATAAAATTATATATCTAGTCTAATATTCCATAAAAAAACACATAAAAACTAAGTTGGATAAATTTCAAAAAATGTTGGTTGGTGGTGGACTGTTTCTGGGATTTGCCCATATCGCATAAATTGAAAATATCAAACGAAAAAAGACACAATAATTTACATACGTAGATATGTATGCAACATTTTTGAGTTGTTTCATTGCTGGCAAAATTATATCGTAATAATTGTCATTTTGTGGGTTAAAAAACAAAGTCGCTTGCTATAAATTGACTTAATACTGCATCGGTGTTATGACAGTTTTACTATAAGTGCAAATATTGATTACATATACACTCGTATAGTAAATATTGATGAAATATATTTCATATTTTTTAGGAAATCTAGCAAATGAGAAAAATAAAAATGTGTAGTTTAATTTTTAAAGAAAAGCATATTTTTTTTTTTTGAAAATGGTATTATTTATAATATTGGATGATAATGATTTGTTTGTTATGATAGAGAAGAATAATTCTTGTTTTATTTTTAGTAAATATGTATGCATTTAGGTATGCATGTATGTATGTATATAATATATGTACTATGAATGATTGCTTGTTAAATATGTATGTAGTTTGCAAGTTCGTATGTATGTTTATAATCGTTTTCAACATGAAATAATCTTATTATTATATTTAGATAAAATGTGAGAATTTTATTATATAGAACATAAATGCGGGATATAGTCTCGTATTTTTATAGTTAGTGGGTAATTAAAGAAACGCTTTTTTGTTGTATTTCATATTTTTTTTTCGGTTGTTTCAGCTTCGCTATTTATAAATTTTTTATACATATATTGATTTCATCCTTTTTGTTTTTTTTTGTTTATCATAATGGTGTTTGTTTTAAATGTATGTACATACCACTACCTTAATATAGAAAAGCCCTAACTAAATTTGTTTTTCAAATCACGTTTTTTTGCTTATATAGAGGGCTACCACCTATCGAAATATGATAATTACGCGATTTGAATAAAAAACAAATAACAACGAAATAATGGCTTCTACTGAAAAAAAAGTTGTTCTATTCTGCCGTATATGTTGTACCTTTTTTCGATTCGTGCGTAACTGAATTTCGTAAGCCATTTGAATAAAAAAAAAATAATGAATAAGCATAAAAATTGAGAGGAAGCGAAATTAAAAAAAAATATATAAATTGCAAAAATTAGCAAATTAAATTGATATCTACTGTTACGTTTATGGGTATATAATTATGTACATATGTAGTATATGTGTATTGGAAAAATAATCAATTGGTATTGGAAAAATACTCAAATCTGTATCTACGATACAGTGCTGTGAATAAATTTTGTTCGGAAATTATCCTATTTCCTGTTAATTTTTTAAATAAAAAAATTTGTATGTTTGTTCCACTATAATGGATGAAATTTGGTAGACTGATAGCATATGACCCAGTTTCAAATATAAGGTACTTTTTAAGGGATAAAAACTGCACAAAATTGGTAAATTTTTTTTTATAGATGTTTCATACATTTAATAGCCGACATTATTAACATCTATGCGCACGGTAGTTTTTACCCTCTCATAAATTTGCTCCTCTTGATCATAATATAATGAAAATTGAAACATAAGGTCTCCCACAGAGGTGACCTCACAGGTTCCCGAGATACTAAGTTGTAAAAAGTCCATATTTTAGTACATAATTCACTCACTGACTCACTCATCAATATTATTGGGCACTTCCAGTATAGCTAGAGAGCTGAAACTCGGTACACAGGTAGGTCTTGGTGAGAAATTAACCAGAAAAATGTGAAAACGGGCACTTTCCACCCGGCGGCGACTAGGGTAACTTTTAGGCCTGTCACTTACAAACTAAACATGATAAACAGCTGAAAGTGTGAACATATCGTATACTAAATCATAAACAGACATAACAAAAATCAGAAATGTTCAGTAGAGACAAAACACCGTCGAGGCTGCACAAATAATGCGAACAAAATGAAAACAGGAATAGAGCTATTTTTCCATTTAAGGAGGGCGGAAATAGAAAATAAATATATAAATAAAGAGAAGCAAACAATGTTGTGTATTTTATTCCGATCGAGTTTTGTCCCTTACGAAGGCAAAGTAATAACTTCTTCGTTATTCAGTAAAAATTAAGAGTATAACGAATAATGAGGGAACATAAAGTTTGATCTGAATTTTGATCGAATTTAATTTTCTGAAAATCCTAAAAGGACATTCCACTAAGTACACAACTTAAGTGATTTGAATTAAAAATTTTGAAATTGGTTTATTTTTGTATAGCTTAAGAAGATTATTAAGTCTGTACGTATGTATGTATGTATGTATGTATATATGTATGTATGTATGTATGTTCTTTATAATTGATGAATTTCTTTTTTAGTTTATTAACTTTTTGTGCCATAAAAAAACTGAAATTAATACAAATTATTCGATATATTTTATAAATTAACTTAATATCGCTGTATTGTTTTTTTTTTTTATTTTAACACTAAGAAATTAATTTTAGAAGGATTGCTTTTGGTTACTTTAAATTTTATAAAGATTTCATGTTTTTCTTTTGTAATATTTCTTTACGAAACTTGTGTTTTCTTATTTTTACTGCCGATTTCACGATGTCGAAAGAATTTTGAATTTTATTTTCATTCGTACAAATACATTTGATACAAAAACAAAATTTTAAAATTTGTTTTTGCTTCAAATGTAATCATACGAATGAAATCATATGGAAATTTTCTTTCGACATAGTGAAATAGGCAGTTAATTATTATAAATTATGTGTTTTATTCAATAAGTTGTTTAAATTCCGGTGCTTACTAGAAAATTATTTAATATATATAGTAAATACTCGTAATAATATAAATTAAATTTTGGTTGTATGTATATTTTTATTTTATTTTTTGTACTACTTTATAAACAAAAATGTGTCTAATTAAAAAACTGGGATCAGATTACGGCATTCGATTCGTTCTATAGTTTAATACAATTTAAATGGAAGTTGCGAGCGATATCGAATGCCGTAATCTGGCGCTGACAAATGTAAGTGATCGTGTCAGAGAAATTCAATATAAGAAATCGAAATAGTATTTTAAATAATAACATTTTTAAGCCGATTGATGGAAAAATTTGAAAAAACTGGCTAAAGAGAAAGGGCACAATCCAAATGGGGATTAAACCTCGGTTGATAAATGTATAAGTTGTTTGAAAAGTCTTTGTATGTACATGTGAACTGGTTTTGAAACATTTTCTCGCATTCGGTTTACAGGCCAAATAATATCGTGTATGAGTCACGAGATACCAAGGCCGTTTCAAATTATTTTTATTTCCGATTCTTCAGTTTTTTGCACATTTCTTGTTTGTTAAAAGTGGTTTATATCTATTAAAAAAAACTCAAAGTTTATATCTGACGTTAATATAGAAAGGCCCTAACTCATTTTTTTCAAATCGCGTATTTTTCATATTTCGTTAGTATCGGAATAAGTAAAAAACTCTATTTGAAAAATTAATTGAGTTAGGGCCTTTATATATTGAGGCAACGTTATGTATCTATGTTTTGAGAAATTCGGCACAAAAATTAAATACAAACATATGGGGAATTATTTGTGAAACAGGCAACACCAAAAAATGGTTTATTGAGAAATCAATATTAGAAATTTAATCATCAGATTAGCAGATCACGTCAGTACTAATGTCGTACACTTGTCAAGGTGGGTTCTAGCAAAGAATCAAATAATACATTTTTATTTAAAGAAATATAATATTCTTTGTTAGAACCAGCATTGAGCGGATGACCCCTACTTATGCAGTGCCGGAACTAGGAAAATTTCTTGCTTTGTGAACATTCGATTTGAACTTTACCATACTAAAGACCTCTGCCGGGAGTTTATTCCACATACAAACGGTTCGGCTAAAATAAGAATTTTCTCTGTAAAGCGTAGTGAGATTCACTGGACGTGCTCTTAATGAAGAGCGTGTTGTACGTAAAATATGTCGGATTTTGGGGAGCAAGTTCCCTGATTTCGTTAGAATACATACCGTTGTAGTAACGATAGAACAGTGAAACACGCTCCACATTGCGACGATGCTCCAGTGAATTAATAGAGTCGAGTAATTTCAAAATATGTAGTCTTAGCAGCACCGGCCCATACGTGAGAGTTGTATTTCATTTTCGGTCGAATGTAGGTGTTATAAATATTAAGGAGATCAGATGGAGTGAAGTATGTATGTCTTACGCCGTCTTAAGGCCGTGCCGCACTATCCTACACAGTCGCGCGATATGCCAAATATGACATGTGAGCTAAAAATGTATGGTAGTGTGGACTAAAAATGCAACTGTGTGACAGATTTTTTGGCAAGTCGTGCGATTTGTAAAATTTTATGAAAATTTTCATAAAATGATAGTTTTCATGCGATCAGAGGAGTATTTATTGTCAACCAGATGTTTTGGCATCAGATTTGTTTGATAGTGTGGCACCTACAACTCCATTTTGAAACGATTTTTTAAAGTCGGTCAGATTTTTGCAAGATTTTCCTGTGAATGAATCGTACGATTGTGTAGGATAGTGAAGCACGGCCTTTAAAAAACCAAGGCACTTGAATGCTTTTTGTGCGACACGAAAAATGTGATCGATCAGTCCAATGAACATCAGACTAGATTTTCATGCCATAAAAACATCGCTTCTAATTCGCCAATACTTATACCATCGGGGAAAAAAAGTTCCCGTTATTTTTTTATGAAATCATTCAATTCCGTAACGGATTCTATAAAAAACTTTCGAATATAGACACATAAAATTTTTAATAGAAAGTCTATACATATAAATTCTTATCAACGCTTTCTTTTTTAAGCTGATACATACATATAAATTAAACAACAAATAACGAAATGATAAAAGTCTATTAGAAATCTTCATATCGATCGGATAGAAGAAAAAATCAAAAAAAAAAAATAAATAAAAAAAAAACGTAAATTTCAGTGTGTGTTTGTTTGTATGTATTGTATTCTTAAACACTATTTTTAGCAACAAATTCTCGTAGAATATCACAAGCCATTTCAATATTATTGCGTGATATGCCCAAGGCCGTAATGGCATTCTCTTTGGAATAGCCTTCGTTCATTAGACGCGCTATATATTCTAAATTGATATTTTCGTAGGGCACGCTACAATCGCCTTTGTGATTGATCGATACGTTTTCATAAAGTAAGGGCTGTTTTTGTTGTTGCTTTTGATGATGTTGCTGCTGCTGTTGTTGTTGTGGTGTATGTGTCTGGTACTGTTGGTTCTGGATTTGTTTGGGAAATTCTATGCGTGTTTCACTTTGATTTTTAAGCTCATTTCGCAAGGAATTATTTGATGAGTTGGTAGTGGTTGTTGTACTCAATTGTGTGTAATTCGCAGCTGATGACCTGGCTTCCATAGGTCTGGTGTCTATCACACCCATTATTGTTTCAGCCGGTCCAACAATATCATCGTCCATTAATGTGGCCGAAGTGTTCGAAACTATTGCATTTGAAGTTAAATGTGTTGCCGTTATGCGTTGGGTTCTTAGCTCATCCACCAGCGTATCAACAACATTGTTGTTTGTGTTGTGCGGTGGTATGGGTGGAGCTGTCGTCTTTGGTACACATATATCACCCAAAGAGGCGGCCAAGTTGTCAACACTCTTACTAGTTTGCGGAGGCAAACATGAAGTTTTCTGTATAGCTCCGCTTACGTTAGTATGACCATTGGATACAATAGGGACATTTGATGTTTCTGCTCCCGGCGATGATTTTCTAGGAGGAAGAGGTGGTGCCACCGAAGCTACTGCTGTACTATTAGCCTCCCTTTTCTGAGCCTCCTTAGCAATAATTGCTTGTGATTCCTGAAGATTTTGTAAAATAGCATACGAAGAATTTGAATTGTCATTACTGTCTGATTTTCCAGACATTTTACTGGCATATCCGGGTATAACAGCAGTATTAGTTCCCATTAAAGGAGCACTCATTCGATTGGTAGATTTTTGTGAGGATTGTGGTCCTGTAGTTGTTGTCGATGTTGCCGATGATGCCATTACTGCATTTTCCGTTGATGAAATGACACCTGTACTGCTATTACTGCCGTTAAGCACATTCATCGGTGGTGCTGAGGGAGGAGGATGTGTACCACTTATGGCACTGGCCGCTGTAATATAATTCACTGAGGGACTTGGAAGAGAAAGTGATGGTATATGACCAGCATATAAATCGTTTTGTACCGCCATCAAACTGGGTGTAGTACTGCGTCTAGAAAACCTTGGTGAAGTATGTGGACTATGTTTGTCCGAGGAATGCGTTGATGAGGTCATATTATTGCTTAAAGCATGCAATGATGATGTTGCTATATTAAATTCACCGGTATCCTGTATTGATATAAGAAGCCAAAGAGGAACCGCATATAAAATTTACTGTAAATTTTTACACATTTTCTTTTATTTGCTCTAATTTTTTTTAGGTAAAATTATGGAAAATTAAAATGGAAGCATACAAATGAATAATTATAATTTTATTTGAATGTAAAAATAGCAATTGTGCCAAAAAAAAGCTGCCAAAAACAAAAGAAGAATCGTCCTGCTGATGAAGTATTTTGTTACTTAGACTTTAATATATCGAAATTTTGATTATGTTTCTCAATTATGTGCTCGAAAGTAGTGCGAAAATTCGAAAAATATACAAATCGTATATTAACGACCTGGCCTATGATGTCGAACGATATCGATCGCTGGATTTCTAGACCTAAAAAACTAACTTGCGGTTCAGTAATACCCGATTTTATTTAACTTTATATCTTTTTACTGGCACAAATAAATAAAATGGATGGTTAGAAGATTGCAAAGCTGTTGTTTTTCGTTTATAGTTTTACTAATATCGATCGATCGACATTCTGGGGCGGACAAATAAAAGTTGTTTTTAATGTGTTGCTATTTTGAAATTTATTTCTAATCCAAAATTTTGTACATAACGAGTGCATACTTATGTACATAATTGTTAATAAAATGAAGATTTTTTAATCGCATTTTTGTTGTAGCAATTAACTTCATTTAAAAAAAAACATATGAATGTATGTATTCCAAATTATTTTTATTTTACCAAACATTGTGTAGCCCCTACCACCGCAACTAAACAAATTAAATTGCTCGTATTGTATATACAGACATTCTATTTTGTGGTTATTCGTGAAATCAAAGTGAATACGTTTTCCGTTACTTGCCTTTTTATAATGTGAAACGACCTTAAAAACCTCCCCGGGAATTATTTTTCATAATTGGGCAAACAAGATCAAAAGTTTTCATTTCGAAATGAATTACCAGGGAAAATTATACCGAATATGGGCATTTCCACAGAAACTCCAACCTACGCTGTTAAAATTACCCCCCCCCCCCCCCCCCCCCCCCCCTTCTTCCTTACATGCAGAACTAGTTGCGTGCTACGCCAAACACACACAAAAAAGGAAATATTATTTTAGTTTTTCTTTGAGAAACAATTTTAACTGCTTGCTAGCTCCCTGGCATGACATGAAAAAAACTAGAATTTTTATGTGGAAATGCCCATATACATGCATACAGCTATTCATATAATACAAATTTACGTTGCAGTGCAAATAACAAAGTTTTTTAAGTATTGAGTTGCATTCATAGTTTTTGTTTCAACGCACAGACGAATAGAGATTGAAAGAATGATTTTTATTTTGAAGGCGTGCTTAAGAAATTAAGAAAACCAATTATTTTTATTAAAAAAATAAACCATAAAAAAGCGCATCACGGGCATAACTTTTAAATAAACAATGAAAATAATTGATCATGCACAAAAAACGCAGAAAATATAACAAATTAGAAAACTCATAATAAATAACACAACATAAACAAGAGTAGATTTTATTCAATAGTTTTTTATTTAAGTAAAATATATGCTTTTTTCAGTTAAATTTTGCATAAATAAATAATATAAAGAAAAATATTTATAAAAAAACGGCCAAATAAAATAAACTAAAACAAAAATATCATTTAGTTTGTATAAATATTATTGTAATAATGAATATTATTTTATTTAAATTTATTTAGGTTAATTGTTCTTTAATCCAATAAAAATTAAATAACTAATAATTTACAAGTCTCAAAGATATTTAAGTAATAAATAGGTTTTTATTATATAAATTATTGTTTACATAAATATATGGTTTCCTTTAATTATTTAAAATAAATTTTCACACACGTACGTACTTATTCCAAAACAAAAAATTTAATCGAAAAATAAAAAATTTACATACACATATTAGAAGAAATTGCAACAGGAATACTAAAATGTGAAAAGTCTCTTGTGGTGGAAGGAAGGGTGATGGCTAACGAAAACGTATACTAAATTACTTTAAGGGTTTGGGTTTTTAAGAACAAGTTTAGAGATTCGGTTAAAATTTTATTTGCTTTAAATTTCTTCTCATTTAAAAAAAATAATATTCTTCCTTGAAACTGAGGCTGTTTAGGATTAAACCAGCAACATTGGCCATTTCACTAGCAGAAAATAATTAAAAAGAAAAAAGTATTCAATTGAGAAATAAATACAGATAAAAAAATTGAATCTCTTAATCTCTTTCTTAAAAACCCACTCTAAGCAGCCTCAGTTTCAAGCAAGAATATTCTTATTTTAAAGTAAGAAGAAATATGAAGCAATTAGTATGCATGTACGATTATATTTTAATGAAAATATAAGAACTGCAGGCTGTTTTAATACGCATACGAGTATGTATTAAATTATTTTTTATTTGAAAAAAAAAACAGTCTTATAATATGTTTACTCGAGACTCTAGTCATAACAATTAAACTAAACAAAATTTTATTTAAAGAAATTATAAAATATTTTCAGAAGCAACATTAGAAAAGCCTTAAATGAATGGTTTTTCTAAATCATGTTTTTAAAATTTTCTGATAGTCAGTCTAATTCTAAACACACCGCCTATTATGATTCACAACCCAACTATGTTCATGTTGTGAATGTTATATAGTAACTTAACTAATTTGTTTGTATTGTGATTCACAACCAATATATGTTTAATTGTAAAACATAATATGGATAACAACTTGTCGAAGACAACTAAATGAACAGCTGATTGAAGATTGAGTTGTAGTCCATAACAAAATTTGACAACTACAAATCAACTGTCATCATTTACTTAACACTTTTTTTATTTATACATTCATGAAGTGGTTCAGTTTTGGAAAATGGAAAATATGTAAATGGTTTCAAATCTCGATATTTTTGCTATGGTATTTCTATGGATGTGTGTATGGAATGTAACAAACTCTTATCTTTTGAACGCCATAGCCGGTTCAAACAAAGCTTTCATTATCTTGAAGATTTTGGCTAAACTAAGATATCGCGTGAATATGAAACGGTTTGAATTTTCATATTTTCAAATTATTCGAATATATATACATACATATTCGCACACTAAATCATGAAAAGTTACAACTCAAAAATCAGAAATGTTCAGAAGAGACAAAACACCGTTGTGGCTGTACAAGTAATGCAAGAAAATTGGAAACAGGAGCAGAGGTATTTTTCCAGTTAAGCAGACCGGGAATAGAAAATAAACTTTCAAGGCCGTTAGAGATTTAATCTTTAAACAGATTTGTGCAATAAACTGCCCTGGAGACGATAAAAAAGCACACCAATCATTTAATTGATTGCATTTTAATTATTTCAAGTATAGGAATTAGTTTGAGGACAGTGCGTGGTATGGCTTGCAGGTTAACTTCTGCGAAATAACGAAATTGCGAGATACGCCTTTGCTATATTAAACCTTCAATATTGATGGCTTTTTATGTATGCCCATAAAATACATAATTCGAATTTTCGATATTTAACAGGAGGAGAAAAAAATTAAGGTGGATTTAGAAATTGAGTACCATGAAAAGTTAAAAACGCGATTTTGCAAAAAAAAAAAAAAAAAAATCAATATGCTCTTTTCTATATTAAACTATCGCAAGTTGATGTAACTGTGTGTTTTAATAGACTGGTGCAATAATATGTGGATTTTTTTATAGAAAATATTCTCTTCGATCGCTTTAATTTGCGACTTTTATATAAAAGTTATGTTTAATTTCCACATGTAGAATAAACAAACTGCTTCTCCAAGAAAATATTAAATCTGTAAATCTTTTATCAAATTGGAGCAATCGGAATGTTAGTACAACCCCTGCGAATTCTTTTATTAGTTATTAGAAGAAAAATCTGTACAGCGATTCGATTTTTGTTTATTAAAACCATGCATACGAATTACATATTATATTTTTTTAGTTTTGATTCTTTTTTTTTTTTCTTTGTAACTTAATTCAATTAAATAAATGTATGCGATTGTTTATTATAAAATAAAATGATGATGATTCTTATAACAAAATGATAATTTCTACAATCTTTGGGAGAAAATGCAAATACAATTTTATTAATAATGACACTATTTATTAAATTAGCTGTATACGCATTGTGTGCCAGTAATAATTAATTATATAGCAAATTTTTGCTAAGTGGCAAAATGAACAAATACTTTGTATTTGAAAGTTAACGAACGCAAATCATTCAAATTCGATAATTAGTTCGTACAAATTATTACGATTTATCAAATGCGCAAATACAGCTACATATTTACTATAGCTAATTAAGTGAAAATGTTTTCGTGTAAACAATCTACGTGCCAGTAATGACAGCTGACGAATATTTTTTTAATCGGGTAAACTCGTGTTCTAAATACAAAAATCGTACATTAAACCAACAGTATCTCTACCGGGATTAATACTTATTGTCAAATGAAGCCAATATGGCTAAAAAAATTGCGTTTATTACTGGCAGATATATTTTTAAGGAATTCGAAAATGTCAAGTAATTTTTAATTGCAATTCAAGAAGTTTATTTGCTGCATTGCTAACCAACTCTCCACCAAAAAAACTGGTGCATCTCATTCATACGCAGTGTTAAGAGACCACTTCAGCCAAACTCGTTAATTTTACACGCGGTTAAAGTTTTCTGAAGTGCACTAGTAAAATATTAATTAATTATATATTCTATACATTATACTATCGCGGCTTATCACCATTTGTTAGTTAGATGTATGTGTGTATATATAAAATTTTTAAAAAATTTTTGTACGAGAATTGCATCATTGGTTTGATATTTATCAGCACAAATTTTTGTGAGTTTGCTTTCTATTTAAATTAAGCTTTTTGTAATAAATTTTTATACTTTAAGTTTAAATGGACAAGATATAACCAGTTTCTTTATGTCGATGTGAATATTTGGAACTATTTTGTTTCTTTTTTTTTTTGTGAAGTTAGAAGAAAATTCGTATTCGGTTCTGTCAATTATTAGAAATTCGAACGAGCATGACTTGATATAAAAATAAATAATATTAGCTTTGGCCGGAAACTAGTTAATATACAAAATATTTGTTTTCGGCAGCAAATAAGCGATATACGAGGTTTGTTCAAAAGAAAAGGTGAAGTTTGAATTTTTTTGTAAAGTATTTATTTATTCAGCAATATCCATTTTGTCCCCTTCAAAGTAATCTTCCTCAGATATAATGCACTTATGCCAGCGCTTCTTCCAATCCTCGAAGCACTTCAGAGATGCGCTTTTCGGTATGACCATCGGCTCGTTCTTCGGTTCTGCCTTTATCTCATCAATTGTGGCAAAACACTTTCCTTTCATTATTGGTCTTTTCAGTTTTGGGAGTAGGAAAAAGTCACAGGGAAATAAGGTGGTTGAGGAATGATTAGGGTGTTGTTTTTTTTTCGTAATGCAGAATCCATGATTTTTTTTTATGCCCTAAACATTCGAGAAAATTGCATGACATGAGCCGATTGATATGCCAACACCCTTTACAACTTCCCTAATAGTGATTAGACGATTTTGCAAAACAATTTTTTTAATGTTTCAATGTTTTCTTCACTTGTTGACGGACGTGGTTGCAACTCCAGGACGCTCATCGTCATCAACATCTTCTCGGCCTTCTGTAAAGCACTTGCACCATTTATAAAAACTTTTTTGAGACAAAAGAGGACTCGCTGAATGCCACAGTCAACATTTCAAGTACCTTGGAGCACTTTATTTCATTTTTAACGCAAAATTTAATAAATATTCTTTCATCCATTTTTTTCAAAAGTCAAAACTTAATGAACACACACACACGTGACTAACCTTTTCAGCTGTCCAAATGAGCTGATATTGCCAAAATATGACTAACACATGTGTACCAACGTAACAAAAAAAAAATCGATAATCGAATGTACACACACAGCTCGCGGAAACTCAAAATGCACCTTTTCTTTTGAACAAATCACGTATGTATGTGCAAGACTTTCATAATTTTTGAACGAGAAAATTTCATATTAAATTAAAATATTTTGGAAATTGAAGAATTAACTCATTTATTTAGGCCGTTACATATTCACTTTCCAATCTAACCTAACTTATCTCCAAATTTCAAATAACAATAATAAGTATGTATAATAAAAAATAAAATTTTTACAGCCAAAGTTATTGTTGCATTCGATCTCTTACCGAACTGCAAATACTCGTGCGTATGCTTGCATTTCTAATAACGAATTGAGAAATTTCCTGAATTACAAATAAAAATTCTTTAGGCGAAATTTTTTTGTATGAGTTTGTTGTTAATTTAAGAAGATTTTTGTGGCTAAATTCTTAACAAATTGAAAAATCTTTTAGATTAACAAATAATTTTTAAAATTATATGTATGTAAAATAAATTAATGATTTAATACAACTAATTAAAGAATAAATTATATACAATACTACAATATGCATAATGCAGAAGAATGAAGTTGAAATTAAAAATAAAATATAAATTCTATAAAATAAATACTATTTCTTTTCAGAATTTTTTTTTAAGATCAAAATGCTATTTACAAATGAAGAATTTACAAAGGAAATGTATGGAAAGCTTAAATTAAGAAATTATATAATTAAGGAAATTTTAAATAAAAAAAAATATGAATGAAGCCTTTTTACAAGATTTATGCCAAGACGTACATAATCAAATTGCAACGTCTTGAGATGAATAGCTATCTGGACAGCAAAATACACATGCTTGTGAAAGTTACAGGCTATTAAAATTAAACAAACAAAACGAGTTAAAACTCTTTGCAAGAGTTAAATAAAATCTTGTTATATACTTGAGCTAAATTTTGCTTTCTTCTATTTTATAAAAAAAAAAAATAGATTATCATTAGTTTCATTTGATTATAGAGAGAAAAGGCGGTTTTGAAATTATCAAAATTTTTTATAGATAAATATTTATGTATAAAACCTAAAAAAGTAATAAGAACTTAATCTAAATTATTTTAAACTATACCTCAGTGTCGTCATCATCATTAGTTAACTGATGGCGCCCATTAGTTGCATTACGATTATGTTGTTTACGGGGATCGAAGGCATCTACGACTATTTGTTCAGTGCCTTTAATTTCCGCTCGGCAAAATGGGCAACCCTATAAAATAAAATTATGGTTAAAAAATCCTTTATGTATTACCTGTAAGCTTTTTTTAATAATTACCTGACCCTCAGAGTCAACTTGCCACGATGTTAAACATGGTGTGCACAGCAAGTGACCACATGGTTCTATGCGTATGTCTTTATCATTTTCAGCACATATTTTACATAATTGGAAGGTACTTCCTATTTTTGTTTTCAATTTTGAAGAGAATGTGATTGTAAGCAAGATATTCCCTATTTTCTATATATTAAATATATACTAACCCATTTCACAGTAGAGTTCATACTGTTCTTGAGTCACTGTTATATGATCTTCGGTTGGGCTTTGTACAGCCGAAGATAAATCCGGATTATACGCTTGGCCATCAGGATATAAATAAAAGCCCTCCCTATTAAAAAATGATGAAAATTAAGTTTTTTTATTAAATAAAACAAAAAATGCAAAACGAATTCATAACCGGTGATCTGTAGAGATAAACTGATTATGAATTCGTTCTAGTAGGCATTTCGAACATACTCGGAGATCGAATGTTGCTCCTAATAACGATGGCGATCGATTCTGTTCAAAGTTATCGAATCGATACATTTTTGTTAAACATATTTCAATACATACTTACTATATAGTTATAAAACAATTTTACTTACCTATGTCCGTCTAATAAAGCCTGACATAAAGACTTATTTTGCGGTATAGTTTGTAAAATTTCGCCATCCGCTGTCACATAGCCGATTGCCCATTGACCTAATCGTGTACACGACAATCTTCATAGTATGCAAAACAAATAAACATATGAATAAAAAGAAGACAAATAAAAAATTAAACACATATTCGAATTGAATCCAAAAAATTTCATATGACAATCCAGACTGGAGATCTGTTATTACTCTAACAAATATTTTTCTTGTAATGAACAGTTTTCGACAGATGGCAACTTGCAGTCGATGTGTTTTTATTGATTAGTCTAGGGTCACACACGACGATCTTAATTGCCCAACTTTTTCAGAATTCTCTTTTGAACTTGCTTTTATGTTCACACACGACGATTATAGTTGGGCAATTCTTCTCTTTTGTTTAGTTTTTATTTTCTTACAATTTGACATTTGTGCTTTCATAAAATAAACAATTTCAATAAAATATACAAAATATAGTAAGCTCTTACTAAAGATGTTTACTCTATAATAATTATTTTATTTTTACATATTTAAAACGTGTAATTTTTGCGTTTAATTGAAATTATAAATGATGTACACACAAAGAAGCGAAACACCGAATGAAAAGGAATGTCAAATATTCAAATAAAAAAAGAAACCAATGAGAGAATTGCTTGAAATAGCCGGGTACCGGCGATTATTTTTCCCTTTTTATTCCCCTCACCGCAAACTGAAAAAAACATCTATAAACTCAAGAATTGCCCAACTAAAATCGTCGTGTGTGAACATAGACTTAAGGTGCATTTTTAAATGATTTTCAATCATTTATATACGCACCTAAATACATAGCTTCCTGCTTTATGTATATAACGCTGTAATCTTGCTTTAACTTCATCATATGTCAGAAATGCCACATAGCCCGGATGAGTAACAGCCAGTATTTGCCAATTTCTTAAAAGTGTTGCCCAGGGCTGGAAAAGCCTTGTAAATACATCAAATTCGAAATTTGATATATAATCGTTACACGTCAAGTCAATTGTAGTCTTTAATGCCATTGCCTCTAATCCAGATGATATGGGATGTACTTTATTCAATTCCTGACGAAAAATTTTCCAAGGCACCAGTGTACTAAATAAACATTCATACAATCGTAAAAACGAATTATTATTAAATTAAAAATAAGGTAAAATAACTCTCTCCAACCTATTGCCAAAATTGGATTTCCAGAAATCAGCTGCATCCGCTTTCGTAATTCGAAATTGATCTCCAGCAAAGACACCATTCGGAAATATAGCCTTTAATTCGCTCAACATATGGGAGAAGACCAAGCTTAGTTTAGTCAAATTTCGACGATAGTGGGAGTTTTCATCAAACATTTTCTCTTTGCCCTCCTTGAATAGCTTAATAGCCTGCTTGCACTTTCGCATCAAGTTGTTAATAAATACATTGAAATGTTCATTGTTGTGTAATATATGCATTTGATCCTCATTTTTGGAGTATATTAATCGCAATCTCTGATACGTATCCGGCAGAATATCCAATATAAAGGGCGGACTGTTTTTCAAATTCATTTTTGGCTGCTGGCACAATTTCACAACTTTATCCATTAATTTCCAAGTCTTTTCCAGAGTCTTCTTATCAGTGGACATTCGCTGGGGACCACATGCCTCCGAAAAAGCACCATGGAGCTTGGAAAATATTGAACTTATGTTTTTCGATTGCTGTATGCGACTTGTACGGCTCGTCGCCATCTTTTACGTCCGTCCGTCTTGGTAGTCACTGTCGTCGACGTCGTCTGCTACTTTGCCCCAAAAACTTTTGTAGCAAGTGCAACTAAAAACGTATTTCAGTTGCAAGTTTTTTAAACTAAAACACAAATTTCACTTCCCTTTCATGCACAAACTCTTTTTTAAACGTTTCAGCACAGTTTTCATAACTTTTTATAATTGTAATAAATTGATCAAATTAATTTTTGTCTGGATTCTTATTTTTTAACACTCACTGCATATATGTAGTCTTTAATTTTCAATGAAAAGTCACAGTTGAGCAAGTGCGTAGGTTTTGCTGGTTGCATACATTTAGTAGTAAATTATATATCATAAAGTAAAAAAAAATTTTACTACGAATTTCAGTTAATTTCATAAAATTTTCTGAAAATATGCAGCTCATGTTTTTTATATGTATTGCTTAAGTGAACCTCTTTTTACGCAATTACAGACAACAATTTTTTGCTAATTTTCGCGCAGCTGTCATTTAATAAAGTGAAATAAGTAATCAGATAGCTATTTATTTTCAGCTGCACTGACATGTCGATGTTACTGTTTAATTTCCTGTTTATCATGTTCTACAAGTTAGTTAGCCAAGATAGATACCGTTTTATCATATTCAGTTTTGATATAATTTATAACGTTAGCAGCTGTTACACAATTTACATTATTATACGTATTAACTAGGCTTTTGCAAAAGTACAAAAAACAAATACTTAAATGCATTCTCTTTTTTTCGTGTATTTGTTTTATTATACCCTCTCTTTACTATACCTTCTTCTGTTTTCTATTATAAGAAACAAACACAATAAATACTGTTCTTGTACGAAATAAATACAGCAAGTATTAAAGCATGTAAGAACTAAGCATAATAAGAACCAAGCACATTAAGTAAAGACAACCACCACTACTTAAACTATTTACTAAAATACTCGAGTATTTTTGTAAGTTTTATTTGGTTTGTATGAAATTTCGCTTTTATTTAATTTGATGTTAAGATCAAATTATTAACATATCAATAGTTGTATATACTTAGATAGGTATGTACATATGTATATTCCATAAAATTAACTGCTAAATTAATGCTAAAAATAAAAACCAAGAAAATACTTAAAATACCCACATGGTAAAATAAGAACCTTGCAAAATACTTACAGAATATTAGCAAAAAAAAATGTTTACTTTACTCTACTTATAGTGAATAAGAATGAGTAAATACAAATACTCTGAGCGTATAAAGAGAATAAATGTTGTGTTTGTTTTTTTTCCGTTTTGTATTTACTTGCTTTGATCCCCTTTTGTACTTGGATTTACTCTGAGAATTTTTAAAAAAGCAAATGTTTTTGAATTTAAATGTACTTAGTGCAAAAGCCTAGTATTAACAATTTGTTTTTTTTAATAATTTCAAATCCAAATTAAATAATTATAGATCAGGGCTAAAAAGGCAAATATCTTTTCACAAAAATCAAAATTATTCAACCATTCGCAATATTCGCATGTAAAATAAATATTTTTATGTATTTCTAGTGCATGGTTGTTCAACAAAGAACACTTAAAAACAATGAACCAATATTTAAGAAAATTTTCTTTATTTGTTTACGAAATGTTTGCTGAATGGCGCCAGAGCATTTTTAAAATAATCTAGTAAAATTTGATGTTAGGAAGTATATTTTACGGCAAATTTTATTAGAATTTTGCCTCAACATTATTCATGGGATATGCTAATAAAGTTTTACTGAATTTAAGCAGTACACTCGTATATGTAAGTATGTATGTTGCAAGTTCGAGTATTTTTTGTGTTTAAGTAAAATTTATTAAAATTAGGAAAAATAATGCTTTATAAATGCAAATAAATTATAAAAAAAATCTTGAAAATAAACATTTTATAAAAAACTTATAACATTTTAAAGATAGTTCTTGACAGATGTACCGGTTCGATATATTCTTAAAATCGGTTCTGTATTTTGAGAGCTATAATGATTTAAACTTTCTACTACTATACGAGTATGCACACATAGCGCACATGAATGTATTTTCATGTAGATTTTGCTTTTGCATAAAAAAGCTAAACAAATTTAAAATAATTTTTTTTTATTTAATTATACAAAAGTTTTTTTTTTTTTAATGCACTATACAGGACAACATTTTTATAAAAATACGTTGTTTTAGCAAATCTTTAAAATATATTTTGCATTTTTATTGCAGATTCTATAAAAGTGGCTTTCTTATTGCAAATCGACATTAAAATAAAAAATATAGGTCACCTTTGCATTCGCAAACACGATTACTATTCATTCATTCCTGTGTAGCAAGTATGATTTATTGTTATTATCTTGTTGAAATCTCTGTAGATGGGAGTTTGTAAATTATGTTCACATTTTTACTTTTTGGCATTTTACATTGTACAGAGGTACATACACACGTACAGTGTTAATAAATAAAAAAGGAAAAACTTACAACGATAATATGTTTGATATGTTTTATCTTTTAAGGCCTACGCTTCATTAGTTCGAATAAAACATAATTTCGCCGCGTTAAAATAAAACAATAAAATTATGTAGAAATTAGTTGTGAAGTGAAGTATTGTCGACCAGGCCGACCGTGTGATACCGTACAACAAGATATCATGTTACATAATTGCAGTGTTGTTAAAAAAACGTTAAAAAATATTTTTTAGATAAAAACTTGCAAAAAAAAAATTAAATATGATTAAAATCGGCTAACCTTGAACTTCCCGCTAATTTCAAGCGCAAGGTGCTACAAAATTAATTGAAGTAATTAATAAATGCTAAACTTAAATTATTTGACAACCAATGACTTTCTTCAAGTGAATGTCCTAATGTTTAACTTCTCAACACTACAATTTTAACCTCGACATAACTTTGCAGATTATCAACCCCAAAGGGCTTCATCTGCGCATTTTGTTGACATTTTTGGTATTTATTTTTGGCTTAAAATTTAGAAAGCTGGAACTTTCCTCCTCAAGGAGGTGTACATGTATGTATGTGGATAGTCTGCAGTTAAAAATTGCGTCTTTCTAAACTCCTAAAATGCATACTAAAAATTAAAATATCAGAAATATTCCCCCATAATCACTAAAATTTCTTATTTAGGACAGAAAGTTTGTATAAAGTACGGAAAAGTCAAGAAATTTGGAAATTCCCCTCTCCAATCGTCCCTAATGATTCCTATCGACGTATGTATGTATGTATGTATGTATGTATGTATGTATGTATGTATATCATAAACTGAATTATCGTCAAACTGACGTCTCCATTACAAGGTAATCAGATAACACAAGGGAACAAAATCGAAAAAATTTTAAAGGCTTGAATAACCATTATATATGTAGGTTTGATGCATCATGGATACCTATGTAAGTATAAAAATGGTAAAATTTGTCAATTCTATGGATAAGTTTTTTTTTTAATTTTTTCTAAATTTTGGGATTTTCGAACGGACTGATTTACCAATTTCATCATAACTATGGAACGACTTGTTCAATTTTGTCACAAAACATATTAAAAAACTTGAAATGAAATTACTTTTAAGCCATGATAATATTATTTTTGTATAAACTCAACGGTTTCGGAATTACAGAATACAGTGAAATTAACCGATTTGGAGATTTGAGTACGTTGCAATAAATGCTCGATATGTACTCCACCACGTATTAGTTATGTATATATAATAATATAATATAACTAATACGTGGTGGAGTACTTTTCGAGCATTTATTGCAAGGCAGTCATATCTTAAAATCGGTTAATTTCACTGTATTCTGAATAAAATCAACATTTATGCATCGATTTTCATGAAGTAAAGTTTATTTTCTTTGGAATATACATGCTTTTATAATCATGTAATAAAAATATGAAGTTTTTGCCATTTTAGATTTTTTTTATATTTTTTAAGAATACAAATTTACCAATTTTGCATAAAAAAAAATTATTTTTAATCATTGCAGTCTAAATAATTCCGAAACCGTTGAGTTTATAAAAAAATAATATTAGCATGGCTTAAAAGCAATTTCATTTCAAGTTTTTTAGTATGTTTTGTGACAAAATTGAACAAGTCTTTTCATAGTTATGTATAATAAAATTGGTAAATCAGCCAGTTCGAAAATCCCAAAATTTAGAAAAAATATTAAAAAAAAAAAAACTTATCCATAGAATTGAAAAATTTTACCATTTTTGTACTTAGGTATCCATGATGCATCAAATCTATATAGTGGTTATTCAAGCCCGTTTTCGCTGTTGACCTGTGTAATTAATTGAAAGTGTAGGGTGTAAAATCAAAGTTACAAGGCACTACAGCCACCATAAAAAGCTTAAGACGACCGAATGATCAAACTGGCCACAGCAGATCAAATACTCTTGACTTTTTTCTTTTCTTTTTGTTTTGTCAATTTTATTTGGCGAAAGGAATATTGTAAAAGATGCAATAAAAAAAAGAAAGAAAGAAAGAAAGAAAGAACAACAATAAACTTTACACTAACGGCCATGTGGCAAGCAGCGTTAATAGATTTTTGCTTTTATTGCTACCACTGCATAATAATGAGGGTCAAAGCAATCATCTCTTTTAAATTGAACACGCTGTTGTGGTTAATATGAAACTACGAGTGAGGAATATCTGAATAAAATACTGTTTGTTTGTTGTTCGTTCAGTAGAATATAAAAGTTGTTAAAAATAAAAGCAAAAACCTGTCAATATTTAATGCAAATTTAATTCTTTAGTTTATTTAAACCATAATTTGTTTAATGCATTTTTTCTTCTTGTGCAAATAAATACATACACACATACATACATACACATACATATATTTGAAAGTTGGAAAAAGGGGCATCATTGAAGTAAATTTCATCATTATCATATTTGTTATTGTTGTTGGTGCTGGTGTTGTATTAAAAAAGAGAGTTTTTCCAATATAAATAATGCAATTTGTTTGAAGTTGAATGCGGCATATGGTTTTACCTTTTACATACATACATACACACCTTTATACTACATACATAAGTAAACATGCATATATGTATGTATATGTATATATATATATATATATGTAAATATTTATGTATGAACAAT
Source organism: Lypha dubia (assembly GCA_947311025.1). NCBI lineage: Eukaryota > Metazoa > Arthropoda > Insecta > Diptera > Tachinidae > Lypha > Lypha dubia. The sequence goes on from OX371263.1 coordinate 61,197,131, forward strand.
GTACATACTAGGCCATACATTCATGTAGATATTCGTACACACGTACACACATACTACATACATATATACATACATACATATGTAAAGTATCATTTTACATTTATGTATGTAAGTACGTATATATGTATGTACGTACAATTTGTTAACCAAAAACAAATATTGGTTATAGCTGTTTTTGTTGTGCAGCAACAGTAGTCGTATATGATGCGCCAACGGTCTGGTCTGCAGCAGCTTTAGCAGACAACATTGTGGAAAGCAAATACCTACATGGGTGTAAAAGTAAAATCTAGCGCGCCATAAAAGTTTCTTAAAAGCTCATCAGATGTGTATCTAAACATTTTTATAACCTTCAGCACTGGTGAAATTGGCACATACACGTACATACAAGGTTGACGGTCGATATACGAGTATGTATATAACTATAAAGTGATGATAATTTTATTCAGTCATCGGTACCGGTATCTGAGTTATATCGGTATTGATATTTCCGGTATTATAGTTTAGTACTATTTATGTATGTATATGCTGAACTAATCTGAATGATATTTTAAAATATTTACACTGAAAGAAAAGCCGTTAAATGCTGATGCAATTTAGCATCAATACTATGACAAATGTCTTCGTTTTTGATCCCATGTCACTTATCATTTTGTCATCATGCACAAAGATGACCCTTCTCTCATCAATGGTATGAGTAAACAAATGCAAAAACGTTTTTTCGACATAAAAAAAAGAATTTTTAGATAATACATTTTTATAAAAAATTTACTCTTCGTTGGGACAATTTCGAAACTTCACACCAAGTGCAGCAGTTCGAAAAAAACAAGTCGAAGTGGTCTGATCTTTGGTGTGAACTAATGAGATAAGGCGATTTGAAAACAAGGAAAAAATATTTTCCACTTTTTCAAGCCAACCTAATGCCTTTTAAAATGCAAAAAAAAAATATAGAAACAATTTTCTAAATCCTCTGTATTTTTCAAGGATATCGTTGTACAAAAGCTTAGTTCACACTAAATACCAGAGCTCTTCGACTTTTTTTTTCGAACTTCTACATTCGGTGTGAAGTTTCGAAATTAAGCTTTAAATTTAAAAATTCAGTTTGAATATTCGAATTTAGCTGTGGAGTTTAGAAATTAAGATAACATTTTCAAAATTTTGTTTTGTAGCGGTACCCTTCCTCTCAACTGTAATTAATTTTTGCTAATAAACTTAGTTTAGGGTAATTGACTTTTTCTAGACATTACCTTTGGCAAATTACCCATAAAACTTTTATGTTCCTACCGAATCGGTATAAAGTCTCGGTCGAAGACCAAATTCAATGGAAAATTAATCTCTAGTATTTTGCTTTCGAGGATCGGCGAGTAAACACACACAGGCGCGACGGATGAATGCCTACTAGAGGGTGAGAAAAGTGTTGTTGCGACATGCATACTTTGTATCCTTGATGATGGATGTGCTGGCCGTCATCGCGGTAACCCGAACAGTGGTATGAGTCTATGACAAGTTACTGCAGAGATCTCCTTTGGGAGAACACGTTTTGGTTGTGGTAGCCAAAGAGAGAGAGAGATAGAGATGTTGCTTAAATGATTGATGATTTCGGATAACCAATGTTACGCCTCTTGGTGCTTTTAATAGCAGTTTTATTATAAGCATGAGCTTAAACACATTTGCATGATGTTTCTACATGGTGGGTGGTCCACCAATAAGAAGTTGCCATCTATTGTGTTTCTTACAAGTCAAACTGGTGTGGCTTCGTGGAAACACAACTTCCACCGCGGGGCAAGGGCACAAAACTAGTACTGACTTTAATCTTGAACACCTTTGTGTACGTTGAAAGTTTTTCAATTGTTCTTTAAAATTTCCCTAATTTTCTCAGAATAACACGTTACGATCCTTACTCTACTTAATACCTTTGGATCAAAAGTATTTTTTTTTTATATGTAACACCTTCGAATATAAAAAATACACCACAAAGTTTATGTTTTACATAATTCTTTTTTATATTGATATTTTTTTGTCCCTAAGAGAACCACTGTTAATTTTCAGATGCAGCAGCATTGTTATAATCTGCCTCACGGCCAAACAAAGCCAGTAGGCTATGAAAACAATAAACTACATGCAGTAGCTCCAAATCAAGTTTCAATTTCTGCGCAAATTCACAGACCTTTTTTTTGGGATTTGTTGGATGTCGAATGTTCGACGACGGCTTTTTTATTCCTCATTTAATAAAAAAAAGGAAAAATAACACCAATAACAAATAAACAATTGCATGAAATGTTAGTAAGTAAATTTAAAAGTACTCGTGCCTCAATTTTTATTCGTATTTGCGGTTTATATATTTTTTTTCATTATTTTTGTATTTTGGTTTTGCGTGTAAGGAACACTGCTGCTCTTGTGTACTTTTTTTCAGCTGTAGATTGCTGCTTGATGCTACATTCATTCAGTCAGTTAGTCAGTCAGTCAGTCTTCCATATACTCGTAGTATGAATAAAGTATTATTGTAAAGTAAGTATAACGCAGCCAGTATTAGTAGCAAACCATGCAGCCAAATTGCTGGCTTGTCGTGTCTGCCTTTCACTGGGTATATAAAACTAGAAGACATAACGCGGCAAGTATTCATTCAGCATTCGCGCATCAAACATTTTCTTTCATTACGATTCGATCGTTTGTTTGTTCAAGTAGTTTACTTTCAGTGTTAAATAAATGAATAAAAAAAATATTTATGTATAAAGAAATTTTAATAAAAAAAAAATATATAAAATAATAATACACTTCAGCTTGTCGTATTGCACGGTTTGTCAACCAGACGTGGTCTTAAAATTAAATGGATCGTGAGGAGCAAATCAAGAACATGAAACAAAATACACAGACTTAAGAAAAAAACACGAAGAAAATGTTTTAAAGAGTAAAATTAGCGTTTGAAGCATAATAAGAGAAGCAACAGCACAACAATAGCAAATAAAGTGTTAGAAATTAACATTAGTTTAAAAATTATATAAAAAAAAAAGTGTAACGTTATTAAGAAGAATTTGAAGAAAAGACTGAATGCCCATAAAAATTTTAGTTCTTTGATTTATTTCGTATACCTATAACCGTTATATAAAAAATATTCAAATAAAAACACACATACATACATACATAAATATATGCACACAATCTATAGGTATGCACATTAGAGTGATCAATTATCTACAATAAATTCCATTTCAATGAAACACTTTAATAAATATTTCACAAGTATCATCAGCTTAGATTTATTGAAATTGAAATCATTTACTTTCAGGTTCATTCCAATTTAAGTTTCAAGAGGTCAATTAAAGTAGTACAACACACATGTGCACATACATACTCACATTAGTATATAATTATGTATGTATGTCCATATGTACATATGTGTGCATACATATATGTATGTATGTATGTATGTTAATAGTGTAGCAATTTTAAAAAGAGAAATAAACAAACAAACAAACAGTCCCAATGAAAACTCCGTTTGCAAATATTTCACAAAATATGAATAAAACCGAACAATTTATGTAAATGAAGTTTTTTGGTGAATGTGTGATATGTACAAACATCATGTACATATGTATATATATATATATATACATACACATTCATGTAGGAAGAAAGTGTCATCATTCTAAAATTTTCAAGCCAAATGCATTGCATGCACATTGCATGTATGTATGAATGGATGTATGAATGTATGTATGTGGAAATCAATCTGACTTTTGCACATTCTACTTAAGAGAATTGTAAAGAACAGCACAAAAAAAAAGTAATAAACAACTAGCAAACTTGTATGAAATGTAATACATGAACATATGCGTCTGCATAAATATAAATAGATGCCCAGCGAACAATTTTCAATGAATTTGGTTAAAAAGTCTGCAAATTGAATTCGTAGGCGAAGAACTCGACCAAAAACGGAAAATCACACGAGTGAAAAATTTCTTTCACTCTTCTGTGACTGATAACGTATTATCGCATTAATATGTGTGCATGTACATAAAAATAGAAAAATATTTTTGGAAGTAGAATTTAGACATAAATTTTATATACATAATTAATAATTTTTTTTTTATTAAATAATTTTTAATAAATATACATATATGTATATATATGCATATTGTATGTACATACATATGTATGTAAATATTGTGAAAAACTTTCAAATTTCGGCTTTTATGAATGCGCTGAATTTGAGTTCATAACTAACCGCTTTAGGTATTTGCTTTTCTAAAATGCTAATCTATTTATAAAAATAGAACAACTTTAATTTCGAAACTCGCTACACTTTCAGTGTTAAGTGGCTCTCTTGAATGTGATCATAATTAATATTCACATACATACAAACGTTTTGAAAATTTGAATACGAGAATTAAATCACTACTAAATTGATGTTTTTTGTTTGTTGGTTTAGTTTTCTTCATGGTCGTTTTCCTGATGGTTGTTGTGATAAACTTAAAATTTTAACTTTTAACATTAAAATTTTTGAATTTCAAATATTTATTTATAATAAAAACACATTGTGTAAGCTCACTTTTAGCATACACTGTATGTATTTACATATACACAAATATGTAGTTAATTGTGAAAATTAACTTGGAGATTTCTCCTTACAATAGAGGTCAGATTTTATGTCATCGTTCATACATACACACATACATACATTCTACAAGCTCACATAAACGATATTTTTCCCACCACTACATTAAGCTCTGGACAATCAAATTAGGAATTTTGTTTTAATTGTTTCAAACACGTGATATGTTTGTCATCTCTACGTTCTTAAAGACGCAAAATATTTTCGTAAAATTAAATATCACAAAATTTAAATTATTAAAAGAATTTCTAATAGAAAGTTTTCCAGACCTCTTCGCAGGCCCATTTACAATATTTTAACGCGATTAATCAGAATTACGTGCATATGTACATATGTACATCTAGATCGACTCTACGTATATTTTAATATGTTGACATGTACATACATATGTAGGTAGTATATACACATGTATGTATGTATGTATGTATGTATGTATGTACATTTATGTATTTATATGTACAATCAAATCTATCGTCTGATAAAATCCAACAGGTCTAAAAATTCAAAATTTACGTTTGGGTTTTTACTCATTATGCGAAATAAACATACAATATCCCATAAAATTGTAATCTTATATGATAATGACTTTTTGATGAAAATAATTTTTAGAAAAACTGTGGATAATTTGTTAAGATTTTAGCCGTTCTAAATGACTGCATTTTGTTGGAGCAATTGCTAAATCATCTGTAGATTTTAACCATCTTGCAGATATTAAAAGTTTTAAATGCTTTGTGCTTTTGTATTAGCAACTTGTATTCTCTCTAGACAAGCTTTAAAGGTTTGCAGATACCACTGTACTATACCTATAGTGTTAAATACAGAAAGTTATTAAACAAAACAAAAAAAAAAACTCTTTCAAATGCGATCAAAATCACAAAAAGTGTTTAAAAAATATTTGTCAAAATGTAAAAGAAAATTTGTAATCTGAATATATTCTCATGACCTCAAAATGTCGAGATCGGATGACAACCTGATTTACGAAAATCTGAATGAAATTATTAACTTCCTACTTTTGATAGTGTAAAATTAAAAATACTTTTAGCTATTTTATTTTGAAACAAAAAATTTTTATATAAAAAAAAAAAACAATAACTCGAGCAAACTTTTCTAAAACTTTTGAATTTGTGTAAATAATTTCACCTTAAATTTGCACGTGAACTTTTATTTAGGTATTTAATTAAGTAATTTTGTTTTTCCTGTTAGAAATTAAAAAGTGTAGTAACGACTTTTTAAATTTTAAGCGGCGACATATACTATGTACAATGTACATTTGTAAGTAGATAAAAAAAATATGTTGACAAAATTAAAATAACAATAACAACGTCCGTTTTAATTGTACACATTTATGTATGTTTGTTTGTATGAAAGTAATCGTATAAAAAATACTGTCTTTTTTTCTATGTCGCATATTATTACAGACAATTAAATTTTCATCATTTGTTGTAATACGAGTACTTGCTGCTTAATAGATTCTCAAAATAAAAACGTGTTAAGATCTAAGCTAGAGTTTGCTGAGCTTTTCAGTACAATAGATTATTTGCCGTGTCTTTCGGGTTTTAGTAGATCCACTGCTTAACAATTAATGCAATTTTTTCACATAAGTATATTAATTTGAAATTGCAAAGTAAATATTCGATTCTTTGTTTCTTACATGTATGTATGTATATGTGTGTGTATACCTCTTCATCAAATGTATTTTAGTACTGCACGTTGTTGGATTTTTTTGAAATTCTAACCATTATTTTAAAGTAATTCAGAATTATCATCATATTTTATTCCAATACACTTTCAAGAATGTGAAACAAATATGTATTATTTACAAAATTGCAAAAGCTACTAATAATCTTGCAACCTTATATGAATAATAGGCATAGTGCTGATTTACATCGTCAAGTTTCCTTGATCAAGTTTTAATTCAGCTGAGAGAAAGACAGAGAAATTTTTATTGCTTTCTTTGTTTTTCTCAAAGCTGAATTAAAACTTGATCAATGAAACTTGACGTGTGTAAATCAGCACATATTGAAGAACAGCAAAAATCTAAACGTGAAAAAGAAAAGTTGGAAGGAATTTTTAATAATTAAAACAATTCTTGTCTTTAGTACCATTTTCGCTTAACCGAATTCGACTGTAAATACATAAATTCGATTATTAAGGTATTGTGCATAGCTTCTATCGCGGGCTTTGAGGTGACTGAATCAAGAAATTTTGAAACGTATGTTTCCTAAGTCTTTTGTTTTTGAAACGAAAAAACCTGACACTAAGTTTGTTTCTTCTTTTTTGTATAGTCTATGTATGATGACTATACAGTAGGGTGGGTCAATTTGTTCGGGACCGAAAAACATGACAAAGCGTATAGCAAGGTCGTAATCTACGGAAAATTCTAAGAACTTTTCCCAAAGAAACCATGGTTCTAAAATCAAAATCGAGCTTCCGGTTTTTTAAGAGAAAATTTGGTGCTCAGGACATCAGTTTGACTATTGTTATTTTAACATAAACCTCCAAAACCATTATTTGGGTAAATAATTTTCTATAAATGAGGACAGATATAGAAAGCTGAGAAAATTTCCTTTAAAATAAGCCCTCTTCCAGCGTTACAGGTCAACTATTCACCAATTGCAATGAATTGCAATGAATATTTCCAAAAAAACATTATTTTCGGATTTTTTGGATTTTGGGGGGATTTTTGTCCAAGTTTTTGGGAATTCCCATCCAGTGTTGCCACTTTTTCCGGGAAATTTTCCGGGGCTTCTGGGATTTCGAGGGGATTTTTTAAAGTTTTTGGGAATTCCCGGAGGTGGTTTGTGTATTTGTTAAGGTTTGTGTCTTTGCTAAGATTTTGTATCTCGAATAAACACAAGTGTGTCTTGGCTAAGTGTCTATATATGTATGTATATAAAAAAAGTCGTGTTAGTACACTATTTATAACTCAAGAACGGCTGAGAATTGGTGTGCAGCTAGCTTAGAACCAGGAGAAGGACATAGGATACTAAGGTAAGGCACTTTTTACCTGGGGGGACTAGGGTGCCCCTTCTTTGTCTGCGGCACTTCCAGTATACCTAGAAAGCTGGAATTGAAATTGCATAAGTTGATAAAAAATGCTATGCAATAGCTTCACCGCGGCAGTCCCCGAGTGCCACACGTCTTTTTTTTTTTGTTATTCGAGTGAAACTAGTTTCAAATAATTAATAACAAAAAGATGGCATGAAGTTAGCATAGGTGATAAAATTTATATGAGTTATAAGAGTTACTCCATACAAAACTAAACAAAAATTTAGAATAACGGATCTCAAATTTGTGGAACTTTTTTAGTCAGACCTATTTTGAACCGACTTCAAAATATAAGAATATATACATATATTTTCCTGCTTCAAACTCCATAACTCTATCGTTTATGAACCAATTTTTCAAATTCTTTTTTTTTTTGTTTGGTTTCCATAAAATCCATGTAAGTTATTCCTTCCCCCCTCCCCAAAAAAATGTCTTGATTATCCAATAATTTCTCCATTTATTGACCGATTTCAACAATTCTTTTTTTTTGGTTGGAAAGCGTTTCTTGTAGTCCTAAAACTTTTTATATCAGAGGAGCAAATTGTCCCACCGAAATATCAGCACCATAGAAATGTAATGGTTAATAAATCTACCTGCTATTTATGGATCAATTTTTAATTTTGTTGTTTAGAGTGGGTCTTATAAAAAGTGTGTGCAAGCACACAACTAAGCTTAACTTTTAGAAGAAAAAAATTCTTAAAAAGTGACATTTTCGTTACAATTTCTCATACATATGAAGAGCCGCAGAGCAAAACGTACTTTTTCGCATTTTTTGACAAATGGGTTTTTTTTGGTATTTTTAGAATATTTGGATTGAAACCTTTTAAAAAAAATATAGTTAGCATATTTTTTATTTTTACTAAGAAAATGAATTTCTAAAAAAATTGGTGCACAACAAAACTTACTTTTTTATTTATTTTTATTAAAACGTACTTTTTTCATAGTCTTTGTCACTTTTATATAGTTGCTCTTTTTGATTTAATGGAATATGCAATCCATGTGTCAATAAAACTACAAACAAACTAAACTTTAACAGATGTCAAACCAATATGAACTCTACTCTTTTGTTCTCTTTTACTTATTTTATTTTAATAACATTTCTTATTATTCTCAATTTGTTTGACGTTTTTTAAGTCATTCCGTTTTCGTTTAAATTAACTATTAAAAAATAATTGATAAAACATAAGTATTGATGAATGAGTGTTTTTAAAAAAATATTTCATAGTATAATTAAAACAGGGAAGAATTATTACAAGATGCCGTAAAAATTTTAAATGTGGAAACACGTAAAAAGCAAAAATGGGAAAATGTTTAAAAAAGTAAATATTTCGAGTTCTAAGCAATAAATTTTAGTACTTAGATTACTTTTGAGAAAATTTTTGTATTTTTTAGAAGATATAACCAAAATTTTTTTATATTGGAACATGTTTAAAAACAATTAGTCAAAATACTCGTCTAAAAACACGCAGAAGTGCTTTTTTTCTTTTATTTTTAACAAAACGTACTTTTTCCAATATAAAAGTGGTTTGTTATCAAAAATCCTTAAAGATCATGTTATGACTTATGGCAGTTTGATGCACCTATTGATGAGTAAAAAGCTTGTTGACATTTCCAGGTTCATGCAGTTTTTTAAGAAAGCGAAATAAATAAACATAAATTTTTAAAAATTTGAAATGAGAAAGTACGTTTTGTTTTGCGCCTCATACATACATAAATGCGTTTACCCACTACGAATACTCAACATAGAATTTTTCATAATTCTATATGATGTATACGCCAATCATGATGAGGAAATTTGGACCAACACATACATACATACATGCATACATCTGTTTGCGCTAGTTTAGTAGATATGTCATTATTGACATTATTCTTTTTTGCGTCTTTTTCTTGCCATTAGATTTTTAAAAGATTTATTTATTTGAAGAAAAATTAAATTTTGTTTCAATACGATTCCGATTCGGTTTTCATCACATACATACATACATGCATACTGATATGTACACATTTGCATTCCTACCTTCGTTAGTTTAGAAGTATAAAATTCTGTATTCAGAAATTCATACAAATTTCGTTGACTGTAAAATATCAGCTCCGAAAGTATTTTTTTTGTATTGCTCATGCAAAAATCACTAAATGCACGAGTGAACAAACAAATTGCTGCTAAAGCTTACTATTTATAAAACAATTATACGAGTGCTTTATTTTGCTTCAATTTTTATAATCGGATTAAACGGTTAAGAGAGAAAGAAAACTTTTTTATTTTCAAAATACATAATTTGAAAATAACAGTTAAAAATTTTTATATGATTTAATGGTGTGCTTTTTTTATTTCGTTTCTTTTAATACATTTATTTGCCTTAAAGTTTCATTAATTTTTATTCCAAAAGTTATAAAAATCAAATTATAAAGACTCTCATAAACGCTTTCAAAAAAGTTTTTTAAGAAAAAATACGAGTAGCACAATAAAAAGAATTGTATTTCTTGTAAAGTTTCATTAAAGCGGCGAAAGCGTTAGAAGGAAAGTTCAGTAAAATGTTTCGTATATTACCAGCAATAGAAGTATCAGCAACAACAATAATACCAAACAAAGCAATTATAAGAAAAATGAACGCTTTACCAAAAAGTGTTAACATTCAAAAAATCACCAGCAGCAACAAAACTCTTCAATTCTGGCACTGGCATCAAAAACAAAAGCAGCAGCACTACAACCTCCACCACCAGCAGCAACTTGAAACTCTCATCATGATTATTTCTATAATAATACTGGCTCTTTGCCAGCATGTTCATGCTGCAGCAGGTAAGTGCAACGAAGAAGTGATTTTAAGGCGTCGTTATAACAAAAATATAAAAATAAAACAATAAATGAATTAAACAAAAAAAAAAAAGCCTAGAAAAACCATAAAAAACTAAAATTTTGTGGCCAACAATAAAAAATGTAAAAAGAAAAAAAATTAACAAAATATTTTTTTTTTAATTTTTTAAAATAGAAAAAATTTCAGTACTAATTGGCATGTAAAGCTTTAAAAAATAGTAATAATAATACATAATAATTAAAATAAAAATCACATTAATTTTAATAAAAGTGAAAGATAGTAACGCGAGCACGCAAGTCTATCTATCTATTTATCTATCTATCAATTGCTCAGTCAGCACAGCACGTTGAATAAATTTCAATCAATTGATTTGTTTTTGGCAAGATCTCAATACAATAAATTAAATCATTTTATCGTTTTCAATGCTTTGCATTAAATTATGCAACTTTTTCTCCATTTGCATTTAATGGAAATAAGTATGTATTTAAATTTCTATTCACGTTTGCTTCACATTTTGCCAGGAATGATTTTAATGTTCGTATTGATCGTTTAATAAATCAATCGGTGAAATTCGCTATAAATTATTGTAGTTAAAATCTCAAAAAAACTATTTATTATATCAAGTTTTATTAATTGTAGTTTCTTAAAGTAAATAGAAGCAAACAAAAACATAATTAATAAAGTGCGATCATTTGTCTACATTTATCATTTTCAAATGTAGTTCGAAGGGAGAAGAATAAATATGATTTATATGTATGTTTAGGATTTAAACATCTTTTGTTTACGTTCGATTCGAATTCGAAATTTCAAGAAACCTACTTTCTATTGTCATAAATCAGAATGACTGACGATCGTGATTGTTTTTCTACAAATACCGGTATGCGGAAGTATCGAAATCTCGAACCAGAATTGCTATATTTTTTAATTCAAAAAATATATAATAAATATTTCATTATTTAATTTAACAATTTTGTAAAAAAAAACGTAAATTATTCAGGTCAGGCGTTTAAAGATTTGTTACACAGTTTCACTACTGAAAATTTGTTCTGAATTCCTACCAAGTGATGAGCAAAGGGTTGAAAGTGGTACGTAAACAGACACTTTCAGCTTCCTCATGACGCCCCAACTGATATTTGCTTTAAAGATTTTCTTAGTTAGTGCCTGTCCATGCAGTCAACTTTTGCTGCGCAATTTTTGTGTTTTGTAGATGAGAGAGAAAAGAGGAATGGTAATATGGGTACAATGTTTCATGCACATGGAAATTTTGTAAAAATAAGAAGAATATGAAGCACACATACTGCTAAAAAAACGTTTCATTGTGTGAGCACGTATGGAACTTCAGAAGAAGATGAATGAAGAATTTAGTAGAGTTTCATTTAAATATTCTTTTGAAGCAAACGTAAGATGCACAAAACCCCGGAATTCAGGATTTTCTGTGATATGGACTTCCCGTTGGGCATCTGTAGTTTTCTTTTTCAAGACTTTCTGTAACCATAAGCAAGGATAATTTCACCATCTATACAATTTGAATTTGTAGCATAGTTTTCCGCTTTTGTGGTTACCATCCCTTCTGCTATTACGGGGCTTTCCCTCCTATGCGCCTTAATAAAGGAAATAATTTAAATTGTGGTTTTTCATGTTTTGTGGGCTGAAAGCAATGTTGACGTGCAGTGCCGTTGAATAATGATTCCCAATGCTTAGTCAGAAAAACTGCGGGATTCACCAGTGATCTTGTGTGAGTAATTACAAAAGACTATCAATCGTTACAACAGCAAGATCCGACAACAAGACAATTTTATTTATTTTATGGTTTATCCTCATACATGGATATGTATGTACATATGTATGTAGTAATGATAAATCCTACTCCTTCCTGCATGTTTTTTTAGCTTTCGCTTCTTCGTCATGCTATCTTTAATGCTATTCATTTTTTTCACTTTGTCGCTGCTTGATCACTAACTACTAATAGTTTCCTACAGGAATGGACACCAACCAATTACAGCTGATGGGAGGTTCTATTACATGTGAATAAAATTTATTGCACACGAAATGAATGCATACGAAATTTTTTTCAATTAAAATTCACACGTTTTGGTGTTCTTTAAATTTATGTTTCGATGAAAAGAACTTTGCAAAGAAACCTTTAAAGTGCCCTGGAGACGATCAAAAAAACACATCAACGTTCTAAGTGTGTGCGTGCAGTCGTGCTTTTTCGGGTACACGTATACGTTGTCGGCTTTTGAAAAACTTTTGATATTTTATTTTGACATAATTATTTTGATGGTCTCCAATTGTGATTGACGATAACAAATGTCAGTTGTTTTGTAATCGAAGTGTAATGAGTAGAAAGATTGCAGCACAGGGATACTTTTTAATTTTTATCTCTGGTATTTTTGTGTATAAACAGTGTCAAACGCATGTATTTTTTGTTTTTGTTGACAAATTTGCACAAGACGCCATTAAAAGTTATTCATCATCCGATGATTTGTTCACAAACGAACGCCGCGAAGTCACAATAAAAATGATGATTGACGATTTTATTTGTACGTCTCCTTTTAAACGACAAAAACACGACACTCACACATATGCACTGATTGACGAGTTTTTTGATCGTCTCCAGGGCACTTAAAACTTTCTTAATTTGTTTAATGCATTTGTACGACGAATGTTCCATTCTCAAGAGTGAATGAATGAATTCACACATTTATGGTGCTCATCATTCACAAAATAAATAAACGAAAAAACAATCAAAACACACTCATTATACGAACGAGCAGCAAAATAAAAAAAAAAAAAAACAAATAAGGAAAAAAAAACATAGAAATGCCCTGCCCTATTGTTGCTGCTGATGATTTTTTTTAATTTTACTTTTTTTACCAACAACCACCTTTTGAGAGTATGTAATTTAATTGTTGTTTTCATTCAATTGTAATTTGTAAACCATTAAAAAGAGAAATACCAGAAAGCATTATTACGAAAATGCATTTTTATTACAAGTGTAACTTTTCTAAATTTTTGTTATTCAGAATGTAAAAATGGGTGTTAGCCCATCAACATTGGCCGCTTAAACTTTCAAGTAAATATATGTAGTTAAATGTCACCTTAAAAACAAACAATCCAGATTAAAGTTGACCAAATCTCTGATCGGCCACCTAAAAACCCACTCTAAATAACAAACCAGATAAAAAGATTAAGAAAAACGATAGCTGAAAATACCGACAGTTGAAATAACCAAAATTCATATTTAATTGGCTTAGATGACGTTTCAACAACTTAAAATTTAGGGACGAAACAAAATTACACCATTGCCTTCTTAAAAGTTAAGAGCAGCGTTCGCCATTTCATAGCACACTTTATGTCTGCTAGGTAGCTCTGTCACCTCTCAGTTTGAGATGTTAAGGCCCTCTATTATAGAGTATTTTTTTTTTAGGGGACGACGATAAAATTTCAAATTATCAAGACAATATTTTTATTTTTGTAGAAACGAAAACAAAAATAAGTTGCATGATATATTTTTTTTATTTTTAATAAATTTTTACATTTAATTCAGACTTAATTTAATTTTCATTGATAAAATAAATTCTTTACACAATATTTTAGCTTTAAAAAAATATAATCTTTCAACAGTGAAAATGTCATGTCTGGAGCAGTATTATATTTTTTGCTGGGTGGGTGAGCATTTCTTTTGTTCTTATTCATTTTAACAAACAGTTGTAAAATTGGCATAAGAAAAGTTTTCCGGATTAATGCAGAATTTTTTCTTTCTTTTATTTACGAACTTCATCCAGTTGAATCTAGAAACAATTTGGTAAAGTTTATAAAAATTATCAAGTACGAGAGGGAATACAAATATGATTAATTTAGACGAATAGGTACACCTACATACATACATATGCATATAAGTATGCATACAGCAGTTTTCAATTCAATTAAATTTTTTAATTTTCAAAAACGATGGCTATTCCCCTAATATGCAAATGTACTTATATTTATGTATATATGTAAGTATGTATGTACATATGTACCCATGTAAATACTGTTTATAGGTACAAACATAGCTGCCAGATTTGACGATTTATCGTCATTTTGACGATTTTGGGTCCTAAAAATGACATAGTGACGATGGGACGATTTATGCCCTAATTTTCACGATTTTAAATAATTCAAGTTTGCACATATATTTGTACTATTAGAGCAACATTGAACTGCTGAAAATTGTAATGAGAAACTTTTTAAAAACTAGTTTGCTTAAAACTGAAAACTTTTATTTAACTGATTATAAAAACAAAAACAATTTTTTAAATTTTGAAGACATTTATTTAGGAATATTTGCCAGAGACGTATTGTAAGAATCACAATTAAATGCAAAAGAAAAATGTGATATTAGTAATAATTGTGTTAATTTTTATATAGAGCTTTGTGATCAGATATTATCATGATTTGATTTTGAAAATAAATATAAAATAATTTTCCTATTTTGTTGAAGAAACTGAAAACCAAGAGCTAGAAACTGAGTTCAGAAAATTGAAATTACTGTCCTGATAAAAACATATAACTATTGGATTTTTGGAAAAAACTATCAGAGATGCAAACGAGGTATTCTAGTCTTTTGTTTCCGATTTTGACTAAAGTTATTACAAAAATCCTAGTTTTACCACATTATTCAGCATATATGGAAAGAATATTTAGTCAGGTAAACGCAAATAAAGCTACGTTCACATTTATCAAATATTTGCCCAAAAAAACGTAACCAATAGTTTTGCTTAGGGATAGTGTCATTTAACACGATTTTTATATTACAAAATAAAATAGACTCTTCTCCCAAAGAGTATTCTTATACAGTTTTTAAAAAATTCGAACCCAAAATTAAAAAAAATATTGGAGTTAAAGGAAATAAATTATTAGTTTTTTTCTTGGTTACGTTTTTTTCGACAAATATTTGATAAATGTGAACGTAGCTTAAGACTTAAATGAGAAATTGAAAAAGTAGTCTTTGGAGGCAATATTATATTCAAAAGATTATTTAAAGCTAAACAAATGTACCTGCAATGATCTGACAGCTGTAACTGAATTAATCAATATGTTTAACTGCAATATACTTATATTTGTAAAATATATTATACATATACGTATGTATATAGAAAAAGTGTTTCCAAAAATGAAATTTAAAATGCATGTTTTACTAAATTGAAAAAAATTACTAAAAGATTTGATATTTTTTGTTTTTTTCCATACAATGTATAAATATATTTCAAAGTATTGAAAAATAAGCAATCTATTTAGTACATGTGATTTTATTGTGAATTCTAAGTGAAGTATTTGATCTCTGTATTTTAAATAATGCTGTTTTTTAATAAGTTTTGTTGATTTAAGAGTTTTGTTATGTTTTGCCTCTAATAAAATATGTTTTATTGGTAAAAAAAAGCGATTTTTTCATTTGACGTTTTTATGACGATTTCAATAAGCTATATTGACGATAATGACGATTTTTGCCCAAAAATATGACGATATTACCAAAAAAAATCTGGCAGCTATGGGTACAAATGAAAATACAAACAGTTAATCGTATATTAACACATACACACACATACATATGTAAATATGTTTCTATATGTGAATGCACCAGTATTATTGTATTACGAGTTTTAAAAATGAACGCATTAAAATTAAATAAGAAGAAATAACGGTTTAATTATGCATTGATTTTTACATTTGCACATTATGTGTGTGTTCCCTTGGAAGACATAATATTTGTAGCACAAAAACCACGATGCGTCAGTTTTTAAGTGATCATTTTGCATTGAATTACTTATATACATACATACATACATAAATATGTATTTATATATTATATATGATTATGTAATTAACTATTAAAATATACATACATACATACTTATGTACATTAGGGGCATAACCAATTTTTTTTCATAGTACCATGAGGTCAACCATGTCCTAGTAAACACGAAAATCATAATCTTTTGTAATTTTGCTCAAAAAAGTTCACGCACCAATTGGTTTTTCTAAACTAAATGCAATATTGAATATTCATAATTTTATACGGTGTTTTTATTCATTTTTAATTTGTTTTCGTTAAAAAAGGTTAAAGATACGTTTTGGTTTGCGGAAAAATCTCTTACCATCTCTAAATGTGACAGCGCATAGAGAAAGGGACCTAAGGGTAAAAAATCAATTTTCACTTTTTTTTGATGTGGACAACATCTGAGCATCGAATGAGACCGATCCCATGCCCCAAAAGTGTTCCCTCCCAGAGATATGCGCGTTTTATGAAAGTGATGGTACACCAAAGATACACGTATTTAAATCTTTAAAATGGCTCTCCTGAACAAAACCGGTTTTTACCCTTAGGTCCCTTTCTATTTTGCGCGTCACAAATATTAATGAAATTTCATACCTAAGCTATTTTTTGTTTTAAATAAACATATTATCTAGGCGCACGATAGTGCGCCAGGCCAAGTTCGGCCAGACAGTGTGTATATTTAAACTAAACCATTCGAGCTATTTTTACCCCCCTCATAACTTTGCTCCTCTTGATCTTAATATAATGAAACTTGAAACATAAGGTCTTCCCACAGAGGTGACCTCACAGGTTAACTTCCCGAGATATTAAGGTGTGAAAAGTCCATATTTTAGTACATATTCACTCACTGATTCACTGACTCATCAATATTATTGGGCACTTCCAGTAAAGCTAGAGAGCTGAAACTTGGTACACAGGTCTTAGTGAGAAAATAACCAGAAAAATCCGAAAACGGGCACTTTCCACCCGGGGGAACTAGGGTTCCCCTTATTTGTATGGGGCACTTCCATTATAGGTATAAAGCTGAAATTTGGTACACAGGTAGGTAGTGATGAGAAATTACCGAAACTGATTTTTTAACGGGCACTTTTCATCTGGGGGACAATCATGCCCCTTCTTTGTATGGGGCACTTCTAGTACAGCTAGAAAGCTGAAATTTCGTACACAGGTAGGTAGTGATGAGAAATTACCGAAAATGATTTTTTTTAACGGGCAGTTTTTATCTGGTGCGACTATGGTGGCCCTTCTTTGTAAAGGGCACTTCTAGTCTAGCTAGAAAGCTGAAATTTTCTACACAGGTAGGCCCAGATATGCAATACATATAAATATTTATACAAAAACAACTTAGAAAAAAGAAGTGAGATCCGCACAAAAACACAAATGTGAAAATAAGGCCTAGTTCCTATCCAAAATATTTCGGCCGTAAAAAGTACTGATATCAAAATACAATTCCATCTCATTTCTAGGCAACCTGTAAGCTTGGCAAAATTGTTTTGCCTTTATAATGTGGGAAAGAATTCTTGAAAAAATTTTGCCAAGCTTATAGGTTGCCTAGAAATGAGATGGAATTGTACATATCAAGAAATTGGTCCTTATTTTGATCTCAGTACTTTTTACGGCCGAAATATTTTGGATAGGAACTTGGCCTTATTTTCACATTTGTGTTTTTGTGCGGATTAATTTTTCATAAACAAAAAGAAAATTAAAAATTTTCAAAACTTCATCGCAGTTGGTATGTGAACTTTTTTGACCTTAGCGAAAAAATAAATATACGTTCCCTTACAGTTTTTTATACTCTATTGGACTCTATTTTAGCCGTAAAAAGTACTAAATTCAAAATAAGGACCAAGTTCTTGATATGTACAATTTCATCTCATTTCTAGGCAATCTGCAAGTTGCAAGCAAATTTAGTTTGGAAATATGTACATATATTAACATAGTTTTTGAGTTAATTTTGATTTAGTGTGCTCTTGTGGATCTTGTCATTAAATTAAAAACAAAATGAAAACTTTTCTAATAAAATAATTTAAGGAAACAATTAAGGAATTCTCCACTGTTATCTTTACACAAATAAATAAGAAGTACCAAAAGTACTGTTTCGTCTCGCTTTTTATCTCTCAAATAAACATACAAAGTTTGTCATTTTCAATATGAGTAGGATGTAGTGATGTTACGAATACTCGTACTCGTAAAAAAGTACATAAAATGTAACAAAATATATTAATTTATATTAATTTTTATTTAAAGAAAGAAAGCCTTTGACGCAAGATAATAATGGTCTTAAAATACAAACCAAAATTAAATTTCGTAACTAACATTTAAAAGTTAAAGTCTCAGTAGAGGAATATTGGACTTAAAAAATGGAAGAACTAAAATTTAATATGTGAAAGTCCACCGAGCCATGTGGCTGCGCTATCTGCGAAAATATGTTCTCCCAAACAACACTGAATTACTAATTAAAAGCGCAAGCAGTAAAATAATTTAAAAATGTTCAGTAGTGGTCTTCTAATTCGACATCTCAATGTCATAATAATGTTAAATACCTAAAGTAGTGTGACAGTTTTTTGTCAATTTATTGTTATTGACACAAAGGGAGGGATTTTATCCAATTAAATTTGATATATTAAGTTTCTCTAAACCTTTAAAGTAATATTCGTTTTCGTATTCGTATTCGGCGAATACTGTTTCAAATATTCGTATTCGTATTCACGAGTACTAAAAATTGATATTCGTAACATCACTGGTAGGATGATATTAAGTGAACTAAGTAAGTAGGAACATGAGTAAAAAGAAATGTTTACACTGCCCTACACTTAAATAAGGACTTCTTCTTTCCTGTTATAAGTTAGACTTTATTTAATTCAGAAATCTCATGATATTCTCTATACTTCAATAGAATTGGAAATTTATTTTTAATGAAAAAAAAAAAAAAAATAACTACCTATGTGCTCCTTTTTTTTTATTATTGATTATTGACATTTTACAAAGTTAATAAGTCATGTAATATACATATGTACATATGATCCTGCAAAATTTGGTAATCAAATATACTTGTGAAAAATGGAAAAACGAGACTGGTAAATAGCTAAGTTCTACAATATTTTGACCGGGTTTTGGAACACTTTTTCTTTAGAGAGCCACATTAACGTGTATGATAATCAATAAAATGAAAAAAAAACTGTGATGAAATCTAATAGAGGGTTCCAAATTTTAAACAAAATACATATGTATGTATGTATGCACATTAGAGTTTTCAATTATTCGCCTTTCAACTTTGTTCGAATATTTCAAATAATTGTTTTTGTTCGTTCGATCAAACGATTAAAGCTGAAAAATTATTCGATTAATCGATGAGAACAACGAATAAAAAATGATTTAAAAAATGTATTGACAAAAAATAAACATTTCATACAAAAAACTTAAAAATAAAATAGTTAATATTTTTATTAACAAAAAAATACATAAAACTATTAATTCAAATAAACATGCTTCATTCAGTCAAAAAATTTCAAATGATTTTTTTTTTTGTTAAATCAGACAATTTGCGATGTTCTTAAGAAATAATCTTTTACAAATAAAAGTTGACTCAATTTTTTAGCTCTCAAACGATTTTTGGTTTTGGTTTTTATTAAATTAAATTTTGAAAAAACTTTTTCGCTAATTGTCGAGGTGTAGGTGATATTGTAGAGAAGAGCATAAAATAGTTTATCTAATTTTTCTGTTCTTTGTTTAGATTTTTCCAAATATACCATATCCTCTAATATACCGCTGAAGTCTTTTTTATATTTTGAATTTTTAATACTTGTAATATAATTATTTAATTCGCATAAAAGATTGTTATTTTCATTACAAGTAACATCTTCTATATCATTAGTTTCATCTAAATTAATATAATAATCTGGAGTATAATTCATTTGGATATTCTTTAGTTTCACTTTTTGAAGAATATTTTAAAAAAATTTCATTGCTCGGAAAATTTCCAGAATTTAAAAAATATTATTAACGTATTTAAAAATCAAAGAAATTTTTAATTATTAAAATTCACAACTTAAAATTAACAACCGTATTTAAAAATTTTATACGTCTCTCATTTATTCTTATTTTAATACGTTTTCGTAAATCTGTTGCAAAACAATTATTAATTTTTTTGTTGTTAATCCAACAATTTTGTATACTTTAGGACACTTGTTAGATGTAACTTTGTTTTTTTTTTTAATTTTTGTTCTGGTAAAATACTTCCAAACTGACCTCAATTTTTTGGCTTTAGTGTATTTCTAATTTATTCACCTGAGAGTGAAAAAAATCCAATTCTTGAAAATTTTTTAACTATTCATTTAAAATATAGCACGACTACTAGGTATGAGCAGTTCGATAACAACTACAAACATCGAAAATAACAAATTTAAAACATTTTTAGGTATGCATTTCAAACTGGAAAAATTTTTTTCGATTAATTGACATTAATTAATCGATATACATATTCGTTATTCGAAAATCCGCATTTTAAAATTATTCGAACAAGAGTTTCGTTCTGTTTGATCGATTAATCGAATTATTCTTAATCGGTTGACAACTCTAATGTACATATGTATGTATATGAATGTACGTAGATGTCATTTTGAGATTAACTGCAGTATACTTACATATGTACATACATACTTACATATGTATTAATGCTTGAACTAAATTTGTAAAATAAATAATGATACATTTTTATCCCCTTAAAAAAAATTAATAATAGGTACATGCAGTGTTAAAAAGGAAGATACATACATATGTATGTATTAACTACATACCTTCTATTCCATAGAATTTTAAAAAAGGCGAATATTAACGATTTTCATTTCCGCTTGAATGTTTTGAAATACTTATGTATGTATGTAAGTATGTACATATTTTCTTTCGCAACCCTGAAATGTGTGGATACAATAAAGTGTGTTAGATAGACATTACAATCTAATAACAAAGTGTTAACATGCCATTAATTAAAATTTTAAATTGTTTTGATTTTTCTTTTGATTTCTTTCTTACTAGTTATAATATCTTATAGGTACATGATACTAAAAAATGCTGTAGAATTTAAACGATAAATATATAAAGGCATGCACATGCATGTACATATAAATATATAACATAACATACATACATATACATATATAACATAAATATATAACACAGCTACCCAGCTAACCAAATCGTTTGAAATTAATAGATATAAAATGTCGTGAAACGAGCTAGCCATCATCATTCAGTTTCTGAAAGCAAATTTTTGGTTTTTTAATGATCGCTTGTTTTAGATAATATTTCATTCATTAAAAGGAAATATCGAATAGATTTCAGTTTCGGAAAATGTTTATTAAAAATTATTTTTTTTGTACTCTTAGCCACATTTTTAAAATATACACATCTTAACTTATCTACCCAATTTCAAAAAGCTGAACTGACTGGAATAAAATTAGAATAATTTTGATATTACTTCGTATAAATGTGATCTGATGAAATTTACTTTCGAAATAAACTTTAAAAAATTACAGCGATTGAAAGCAAAAAGTAGGCCGTTGTAGGCTTGAAATACCATTAAACTTGATTGACACGTTCGAGCAGCATCGCTGGCGATAAATTTCGAAATTATTGAATCAAGCTTCAGCGATGGTCTGCAATGTCTACCATCCGCATTTCATATAATTTTTGTTTTGATTTAGCGATCATTCGCTTATTTTCCAATCTCAGATTAGCTGGGTATTGTATCTTGAGTGATAAAGACAATTAAAAGAACAGACTACACGTCAGCGTTGCCATTTTGGTGCTTTTCGGGTATTTTTTGGTGCTTTTTTACTCAAGCAATACCCGAATTTTTATTAAATACCCGTTTTTGAAAAGCGGGTATTTATAGTGCTTTTAACAATTTCTCACAGTTCTTTTAAGTGCTTTTTAAATAATCAAAATTTTTGGCATTAATGCATTTTCTTACTACATATTCTTTAAACCCACCTAATACTTTTTTAACCAACTGCGTATTATTTGCATCTATATTTTGATGAGTACTCGCAAACTGTTAAGAGTTTGAATTCTAGAATTTCTCAAGCATATATTTTTTTAATTCGTGAAAAACTTTCATGATTTATTTCTTTAGCAACGATTTACATTTAATTTACATATCCGTTGATTTGTTTGTTAAGTAAATATAAGCAAGAAACTGCCAGTTATTAAAAGTAACTTCTTCATTCATTTTATATGTGTTAAAGTTCATCATCTAACAATGGCTTTCCTTTAGATGGAAAAACGGGCTGTACGTAATATCGCCCAAGTGAAAATCGCACAATGCAGCTAAATGAAGTAAAGCCCAAAATAGTTAGGTGATTCGTCATAGTGAAGAAACACCCAAAAAACAGTGCCCGATCGCCCAAAAAAGATGAAGGAAAATCCAAAAGTGTGAAATGAATAATCGCCCAAAGATTTTGGATGTTTGTTCATTATGTAAAATCATCCGAATTGAGAGTGAATAATCGCCCAAAAATTTTTTTGGGTTTTTTAACTCTTTACAAAAATTGGGCAATTATTCATTATGAACAAATACCCAAATATCTGAAAATTTTGAATCGCCCAAAGTCGATGAAGAATCACCCAATTTATTTTAAAACAATTTTTGGGCGATCCTACATATTTGTTATTCGGTCGATTTTCACTTGGGCGATTATTCGTACAGCCGGAAAAACGAATATATAGAAAAGCTTGGGAGAATGATATAACTTTCAAAAGGTGGCTTAGACCAGCAAAAGATGAACAAAAGCATATTGCATTTGTTGTAATTGTGAAATAAATGCTCTATAAAAGCGATTTACTCCGACTAAGTCGCACAAAAAAACATGAAAAAGCAATAGATCCAAATACAATTTTTTCAGTACAGCCTAGGCTGTCTTTTGATCCACCAGACCCAAAACAAAATTAGGTTAGTGCTTTTGTACCCGAAATTGTTTTCATTTTTACCCTTTTTTACCCTATTTCCATGTGCTCACAGTGCCTTTGATGTTGCAAGAGTTGGCATCACTGCTACACGTCAAGTAAATAGCGACATATGTATGTATGTATGTATGTATGTAAGTATGTTTATGCATATTTTGTATGTTATACTAATTGAATTTTATTATGGCAATTTTAAACAGGAGAAACCTAACGACTCTACTGGCGCACAAACACACTAATTTACAAATATGTATAATTGTGGAGTATTTTTATATTTTAAAAGAAAGTTTCTATTTACTTTTTTTCTTTGCTTTTGTGAAAAGAAATGAAAACGGATTGTGATGTACATAATATGTACATACATATGTATGTACATATTTACTTTGTAGTCATTATCATATACACTGTTTCCAGTTAAAATTAATCAAAACAAGAAAATAAGGTAAACTTGTTTACTTAAATTAGAGGGCAACAATTGAGCTCGAATCGCTAGCAGTTCGAATAGATCGTGTTATTCAAATGCGAGTTGTGGTAGCAAACGAGTTGTTTTGTTTTAATATTTTTTTAGGACGTACATATGTATGTAGGTATAATTTGTACAATGCATGTTCATTTCATATAAAGAAGTAAAAGTATGTAGGTACATACATATGTATGTACATATGTCCCCAATTATGACTCACAACCAAATTGTAAAATTTTTATTATGGATTACCACTCAATTTAACCATCGATCAGCTTTACACTTATTAGTCTTCGATAAATTGGTGCTTCTCGTATTGTGATTAAAAACAAAATTGGTTGTGAATCATAATAAAAAATATAGTTGGGTTGTGAATCATAATACATAGCGCCATTAATATTCTGTTCACAATGCATTGTATGATTGAGGCCTATTCCAGAACGACAAAAATACCAGGCCTTAACAGCCGGACACAGCTACATACATACATATTTATGTATGTCCTTATTTAAATTGACTCAGTGTATTAAAATTGCTTTTATTTTTGGACACTCAATAATCTAAAAAGTATTATTTATTGGAAAATTTATGGTGCAAAATGCAACCCTTTTTGAAAGTGTAGATTTTTCTAAGCTTTAAAAATATCGATTAGATATTTAATACCCAATTGAAAACTATTGAATAGTACTGATATTGGGAATTATAATATATTTTTTCTGACAACAGCGGGGCTTAAACATATGGACAGACGACGCTTACCCTTTCCAACGGTGCAGAAATCCTAAAAAATATTCAATAAAGTTTGATGGGTTTTGCAACATCTTACTATGTACATACATACTCGTATGTACATACATACATACTAACTTTTTGTTGATTTTATATTTCTGCTGGTCGGAATATCTGACAATTTGTAACAGGAAAAATGACACACATACTACATACAGAATCATAACCAACAAGTTTAGATGGATTGATGATGAATTCTTCTTTAATAAATAATTTACTTGAGCCCACAATATTTCCTTTAAAGCAAAAGGTTTCTTGTTGTATAGTTTTTTCATTTTCTGCTTTCAAAAACACTCGTACTCAGTAGACAATAAAAAAAAGTAAAGAAGAAACTACCTACTATGTAGTGCTCTTTTTTGTCTACTTTCACTTCTATCATCTGTATTTTAGATCTTTCTTTAGGTTTACTTTTCTGTTGCATTTGCGGCGGGCACATTTCATTCGACTGACTGAATGAAGAGAGGTAGGAAGGAGCCTGATTTTTTTCATCTTTGCCTTTTATGTACATACATACATACATCATAATGAAGTAGACGTAAAACGAATACGAGAAATGAATGAATGAATGCTATTCGTGGTGGTCGTCATACTTCTTCTAATGGATAAAACATGAAAATATGCGAACATAAAAACTATAAAAAGTAGCTGAGTTAGACACAGAGGTTGTTTGAATTAAATATAAATCAAATAATGAAAATAAAAAGAGAAGAAATTAATCTTTGAATTAAATTCCGCACATGATCGTTAAATCAAATCAAGTAGGTACATGATAGGTATTTATTTTTAATTTAATATTTTTATTTACTGCTTATGACCTAAAGTATGATGAACATTTAATAAATTTACATACATATGTACATATGTAAAAGAAATAACAAATGTTGTTAGCACATCTAGTACTATTTTAAATTAGTTTGTTTATGTAAAAGATCAGCTA
This sequence comes from Lypha dubia, assembly GCA_947311025.1. Lineage (NCBI taxonomy): Eukaryota > Metazoa > Arthropoda > Insecta > Diptera > Tachinidae > Lypha > Lypha dubia. The sequence continues at coordinate 61,222,577 of OX371263.1, forward strand.
CATATCGAGCATTGGCTGCAGTAATGTCATAACTCAAAAAGTTTAGATTTTTTTAGTTAATTGTCATATCCTTCATCATAATGTGTAAAAATGTCATCCAAATACCAAAATACAAAACTATTGAGAGAAAAATAAAATTTTCTTTTACCACTTAGTTGTTAGCGAATTTAAAAATTTAAACTCGATCTCTGCAAAATTAATTTTTTTTTTTGATTTATTACTCTATTGCAGCAAATGCTCGATACATGTATATGTATGTATGTATGTACAGTGCATAGTTTTGTGGTGATGATGTAATAAAACTAAATGGCGCTACTAGATCTAGTATTTGTAAACAGCGCTTTAAGCCAAAGTAACCGGCTCAAATCTAACCAACAAAATCAAATTCATAGAAAAACAGAAAATTCTGCATTCTATCGATCTAGTTATTCCGATAAATATTAACATCATTTGTTAGTTAAGTGCAGATTGAACTTATGTAAGTATGTATGTTTCGGCAAATAAAGATTTACTAGTTCACAATTTTTGTTTAACCGTGAAGCTTTAGTTAGTTAAACTTGAGGTATGGAACCGCATTTAAAAAGCAATAAAACACATGAAAAGTAAATTTCAACATTTCAAAAAATATAGGTACATACAAAAAGTAATTTCAGCTAAAATAATAATTCTTTGATGTTAAGCGAAAACGTATTGACTAAAAAATGCATTTTGATTTTGTTTAACTCAATTTTCTTTACGTACGTTTGACACAAAAAGCTTAAGTTTAGCAGAACGGTTTCCAATGCTTTAAAACCAATAAATAATTTTCAATAAAAAAAAACTACGGAAAGGATTTAACAAACTATTTTATATTTTCTTTAAATTTGACGGGTTGACTATTTGTATAAGGCAATTTTCGTAAGTGCTTGCAAATGCATTATGATAAGAGCTTCTAAATTTTTATTTTCTAATTTTACTGACATAAAAAAAAATAAAAAAAATTACTGTAATTCTTTGTTGTCGTCACGTCAACCCGATTCCGTTGTCGAGAGCAGTTGATATGGAAATAAATTTACAGCCTTTTCAGATCTTTTAAAAATATTTAAATTTAAATAAACTCTCACTTGTTCGAAACTGAATGAAAAAAACTCAATTTTTTTTAATATATTTTTAGTAACCGATTCACCAATTAAAATCATAAAACTACCTGCACAAGCTCCAGTAATACGTTACAGTCGCATCGAACCGGAACCCGAAGAGAAACTGACAACAGCAAATGAGTCGTTCATAACAACAACAGATGGTGGCGGTTTGATGCAGCAAACCGAGCCGGATTTTCAAAATGATGATTCGTTCGCTTTGCTAAATTTAGGTGGAACAATCAATTCATTAATGCCACGACAGAATCGTGGTAGCAATAATAACTGTCCCAGATCTTGTCCGCCAAGTGTAACTGTGGGTGCTGAGCCAGTATGTGGTTCAGATGGTCTGATTTATGCCAACTTATGTGATATGAAAAAGAAAACCTGCTCCAGAAATGGTGCCATAAAGGTTTGTATTTTTAAAATTTTTAATTTATCTTCTCTAATTACGCACTCTTTACAGGATACAAGAGATGGCTGCGAAAGAGCACGTGGTTCTGATTGCAAACACCGTTGTCCAAGTGAAAAGGATCCTATATGTGGTACAGATGGCCGAACATATTTAAATAGGTCAGTATTCAAATTTACAATATATTTTCTTTTATGCATAAAAAAAATTGAGATTAATTAAAAAAATCTATATTTTTAGATGCATGTTGCGGGTACAAGCTTGTCGTGTTGGCATGACCGCTGTAAAGATGGCCCATGTAGGACCCTGTAGTAATACAAGCGCCATACGTGAATCGTGTCCAGTAGACTGCAATAGTGCGCCTAAGGATGGACCGATTTGTGCATCAGATGGCAACGTATACAACTCCACCTGTGAAATGAAATTGTTGACTTGCGGTCAAGGTGTTGTGAAAACTAGCCGAAAGCATTGCCAATCAACCAGAATGTGTCGTGAATCATGTTGGCGTGTTGCTCGACCCACTTGTGGTTCAGACGGCAGGCTCTATGCTAGTCCTTGTAAAATGCGTTCCTCTAATTGTGGCAAACATGTATTTGAAGTTCCACTATCCTTTTGTATGCCACAGGAACGCAATGGAAACCAAATAGATAACTGTCCCACCGAATGTCCCAAGACCGATAGTGTGGCCTATGTGTGCGGTACCGATGGCAATATTTACTCGTCTTTGTGTGAATTGAAAATGTTAAATTGCGGGTAGGTAACTTCGAAACTTTTAATTATTTCTAAAAGTTTTTTATAACGATGCTAACGATTTCTAAAGGCCCCAACGAAAAGCGATACAAAAGATGAGCATGGATAAATGTAAAGCACGTTTATCTAGATGTAAACAATTGCCACCGTGCAAAGATTTCAATAATCTTTTTGGTTCTATATTCTCCTCTAAAAAAAGTGATAAACTATGTGGCACCGATGCAAAGACGTACAATAACGAATGCGAATTGGCGCATGCTACTTGTTTGTGAGTACATATTTTTATTTTATACAAGTATTCGTATGTGATGGAAATTGATTTCGTCGAGGAACTTTTTTAAATCCACAAAATATCGCTTGTGCTCTGCATTCGTAAAATGATATTACTAATTTTCTGTTCTTAAATTCCTTAAAGTGAAATAAAAAGTAAAATTTCATTTTCAGCTTGTTCCTAGTGAAATTGATGTGTTCTACAAATCATTTTCACCACAAAAAAAAAAAAAAAAAACAATGTGAAATCGAAGACAAACAGCCGCGTGAAATAAAATACTTTTTGGTAAAAATAATAGAAATAATTTTTCCTAGCTTTATATGTATTCTCAAAGTTTTAGCAATTTTCATCAAAATGATGGCGAATGATGTAATTTTGCCGAAGATTGTGTTTTTTTTTTTAGATTTTTCGGAGTTTTTAATCAGTATTGCGTTCTTAATCTTTTACATTTTCCAAGATTTTTTTTAACCATATTTCGCGATTTTTCGCCATTTTCATGATTTTTACAATTTATTTTATATTCCTTAAAGGTTTAGCGATTTTTAATCACAATTATGATATCTTTAAAATTTTTGCAGTCTTTCGCAATCTGCGTAATTTTTGCAAAGTTTTCAGCATTCTTTAGGGGATTTTATTCAAACATAAATTAAAATTTTAGCAAGTTTTTGCACTTTCATAAATATCGCGATTTTTTCCGAAAGCGAACAATTTTAGCAAATTATAATCAGTTTTAGGGCTTGCATTGAATATGGGGGTTCATGTGAATTTTTTTTTTAATTTACGCGTTAGGCTTGATTTTCTCCACAGCAAAAATATTTCAAGGCAAGATTGGTGAATTTTTTTTTGTTGCAAATCATAAAGATACAAATCAATTTTTTTTTTCAATTTGAGTTTTATATTGAAAAGAAGAAAACAATGGTTTAATGGCAGAAAATTTTTACTCAGCGAAGCCGCTATTCCACTGGCTTAGTGAATTAATTCTCAAAAGCTTTTAAATGATACTAATATTGATCACATTATATGAAACATATGTACATCATATATTCAAAATTTTGTACTGGAACTGCAGAGGTCCATTACTCGGAAACTAAGCCTCACCGACAAATTTTTTATTCAATTTTTTTTTATGTTTTCATTCTACATCGGATAGGATAATTTTTTTGAGCAACGCAGTCAAATTAGATTTTTCCCACATCATTTCAAAAATTTGTTTAAAACAAAACAAAATTGGAATTGTCGGAAAAGCAAAGTTTGATTACTTTTCTAGCACACAGTGAAATTATAAATGTGAAATTAAAAAGTTTTTCACTTTCATTTGGTAGTGAAATACAGAACACAGGCGTATGAGTATCGATTTCAAATTCCATTTTGTTTTAATTAAATAAAAAACATCTTTGCCGTGTGACGAATTTCGATAATCGTCTTAAATTTTATTAGGGAAACTGCAGCAACGAAATATATTTTTTAAATTTAAATTATAAAATTTTTGTTGATGAAAAATTAAGACCCTAATTTTGTAAATCACATCACATGACTTTTACATGGAAAGCAAAAACAGAAATTCAAATAAAAATTTTGTTTTTGTTTTTCATACAATATCATCACCGAACGAACAAACGCACAGAAATTAAGGCGCTGCTTTGAATTCAAAAATTTTAATGAAAACAATGAACAAAATTTTTTAATTTTTGAAACAACAAGTTTTTGCTTTCCATATAAAATTCACTTCGGTGATGCGTTTTACAAAATTAGGGCCTAAATGTTTCTTTAACAATTTTGGAACATAAAATCGATCGAAATTTGTCACATGTAAGTTGATTTGCAAAAGCGATCTACATTTCAAATCGATCGATTTCCAGCACATACCTGATGTTTATTTGGCAAAACGCCAATGAAATACACATAGAATAATGGAGAATATCTCAAATAATATACAGTGAAACTTCGATATAACGAATTCCAAGGGGATCCGAAAATACTTCGTTATAGCTATTGCTTCGCTATAAATATAACCAGCAATTCCTTGATATAACGAAATTTGAAGAAATACGAAAAAAATTCGTTATAACTATAGTTTTCTTTATTCAAATCTATTTAACATGAAAAAACTAATAACGGTATTGATTTACGCTTTACTTTACTCATTTTGACAAGAATCAAGTCAATACTGATTACATACGTTTATAATGCATTACATTTGCACACACATTTAGAATTCGATCTTTTGATAACGGCACTTTACCATTTTGCTTTAAATTTTAATCTTACTTCGTTGTATAGAGGCTTTTGTACGAGTACTTCGTTGTATAGAGGCCTTACAAATGCGCTTATAAATACATTTATACTTCGCTGTTTTTATAACGGGACTTTACCATTTAGCATTTATTCTGATTTCGTTATATTGAGGTATTTGAAATATTTCGCTATATAGAGGCTTTTTTGCTCAGAATTTATTCGTTATAGCTATAGTGCTATTTTGTATGAAAAACTTTGCAATAAAGAGGTTTTCTCAAGGGACTCAATAAAACATACGTTGTATTGAGTTTTTCGTTATAACGAAGTTCGTTATATCGAAGTTTCACTGTACATATACATACATATTTTATTTTAATTTAAAGAAACAGTATTCTGTTCAGTATTCCACGCGGAAAACTGTCAAAATGCATGTATAAAAAATTTGCATGGAAAATTCATGAAAAAATGTTGCAAGAGTAGTACTCTGTTTTCTCGTGGATAAGAATATGAAATTTTTTTGGCAACATTTTAAAATACCTGCGAAATAAAGCAAAATGGCTTTACTTCATACGAAATTTTGACAGCTTAACATACAATACAAATTTATACACCACTTTGTAAATGTCATATTTTCCAAGTTTAATAATCATTGTTGCTCAAAATTTTCCACAAATTTGAACAGAGTACAGAAATAATTTATGTTTTATTTTTCATTATACATTTGTTTCAGGAGAGGGGTTAATTTGGCCCATATTGGTCCGTGTACCGATTTGAAATCACCACCAAAAGATTGCGGTGAACGTTGCACTAAACAAGATATCGAAGGAGGGCCTGTCTGTGGCTCTGATGGCAATACTTATGCCTCAAATTGTGAATTTAAACGTAAAACTTGCCATCTCAGAGTTGTACAAGTATCTCTGAAAAACTGTCTTTTAACAGCTGATTGTGAAACGGATTGTGATGCCCATCCACCTAATTTTGTGTGCGGTTCGGATAATAAATTTTACAAATCTGAATGTCATATGCGCAAGGAAAATTGTGGAAAACATGTTTTTGTTGTGCCTCTGAAAAGATGTCTCAGCAATGTACAATTTAAGGGATGTGCCAAAATATGTCCACCTGATTTTGAGCCTGTATGTGGCACCGACGATATGACATACTCCAATGATTGCTTTTTGGAAATGGAAAATTGTCACAGTAATAATACAATAGCGATATCACATTACGGAGCTTGTGGTCGGCCAGAAGCTCCATCAACGAATTTCTTATATTAATTAAATGTCAAGTTAGAAATTGAAGAACAACAAAAATCAATTTTTTTATACATTTACTATATTTATGAAATTATTTATTTATTTGCTTAGTTTAATAATTGTTATACGATAAGACATTTTTTATATGTATCTAACTTTTTAATAATATATATTAATTAAAAGAAAAAAAAACTTAAGAGAAAATACCGAAATAAATAAATTTGTATGATTTTAGATCAAGCAGAATCATCAAAAAGCTTATTGAGACAAGCCTTAACTTCATGTGGTTTATATTTTATATACTTGTCAGGATTTTTACTAAACTGTACACCGACATACCTGCAAAAACAAATTAAACAGGAATAAGAAATTTGTAAAAAAAAAATAAATAAGTCAAATAATAAACGACAGAAATAAAAAGTACGTATTAGCTGGCGAAAACTCCAGTAGGAAAGTGTGATGAAAGATATGAAGTTTAACTTGTTGTGAACATATCTAATTTTTTAAAATATACATTTTTCAGCTTAAAATTAATAAAAATATTTCCCATTACATATCGCTAATTTTCTGGAAGGTTATCATAAATTAAAAGAAAACCTTTTTCATAGAATAAAAAAAAAATCGCACTTTCTGAGTTATGACTATAGAAAGAAAATCGTTCTCCCTGAGCTTCGGTAAAACATGTGTAAATGAAAGTGATGAGGTTACATTTAAACATAAAATGATATAAAACAAAACAACATTTCAAATATTACTTACATGTTAAAAAATTCGTTGTATTTAGGTAATATATGCTCCTCGTTGTCGCGCTTGATCCCTTGTCTTAAAGTTACATCTGGTATGGATATGCCTCTTTGAATTTTACAAGCTTCCTCAAAATCTTTGTTAAAACACTAAAACGAATATAATAAGCGAATCGATATAAAAACATAAAAATATGGATTAAAATGTGAGAAATAAAACTTAGAAACATTATTTAAATATGGAGTTTGATATCCAACGTGCACTACATGGTCCCTTATAAAATTAATTCGCCTTGGATTCAATCAGCCATGTCACAGAGATCTGTTCCGTTCGGAAATGGAATTCAATTTATATTTTGTTTCTTCAAAAAGCGAATAACGAAAATAGCTTTCGGAATAAAACCACTTTTAGATAAATACAATTTTTCTATTTGTAAATTTTAAAATGGAAAAAATCATTTATTTTTTCGGTTTTTTGAAGAATCAAACCGAATAGTTCTCTGTGACATGGCTGAATATTTCGTTTATTTTTTTAATACATAAACGACATTTAACAATCGATCACGGGAAGTGATTTTTCCCCTAATTTCGACTTTTATTACTTTGAAAGCATCTAACTTTTAATTAATTTAAAATAGCCTCTCCTAATTTGCTATTTCTAAAGAATTTTACTTTGAGTTCTATCTTGAAATGGGTATTCGTTTTAGCATTTTTATTAAACTGAATTTTGTCATTTTTATGGTTTAAAATTCAAATTTTTTAAAAAATAGAAGTTATCTAGTGACAAAGTAAGTAACGTTTTTTTTTTTTTTTTTTTTTTTTTTTTTTTTTGTTGAAGAGTGACTAAGAATTTTAATTGTGTTGTGATGATCACGACTGTCACTGGGTTATAGCTTGTGGACCGTAAAAAATATATATTTAAAATATTTACAGTTGTTGTTATTAATGTAAAGACTACACATTAAATGCTAATAACTTAAAAAGTACTCACCAAGAACTTTTCCTTTAAAATACTACGATCCTTATCTTTCACTTTTCCTTGATTAGGTTTGGGTAACTCATCCAATGGTGAAATATTTGACAGCATTTTCGACCAAGTTTTTTGATAGGAAAATTTCAATTCCTTAATAGTTTCAATGTAACTATTACGACAATCAGGTTCGGCAATTGTGACAATATCAATCAAGTTAGATGTTATTAACGAATTAAGTATATAGTTGATGTTATTTAAACGAAACAAATGCTTAGTAGCTTGATCATTGTATTGTTCACATTTATTCATTATGGAGAGATTTAGTTCAGCTAAAGCTTTTTCTAAATATTTACATATAATAAGTAAATTAATAAATTCTTTTTTTATTTGACAAAAAATATTACTTATGTAGATGGCTAACAAGGCTTTGTTACGCTCCTCTTCGGGCAATTGCTTTTTCATAAGAATAGTATCCAGTTGTGTGGAATAGAGTACATCAGGCTGTAGTATTACACCTATAACATCATAATGGTTCAAAAGATTTTCTATAAACCATATTGTATTAGATGTTAGTTCATGAACGGTAGCATCTTTTGGAACGTTAACATAGCCCAGAGTACTAGAACTCATCCCCACTATGTTTGTTGTTGAATCGCCTCTTACGACTTCAAGGAAATGTTCCAATGCTTTTGCACCCTAATTTTTTTTTTGCATTATTATTATTATTTGTTTTGTTACATTACAAATAACAAGGTAAAGAAGAAATTCCTTACCGTATACTTTAATTTATTTAAAACATTTGTCAATTTCTCTCGTTGTTGTGCATCATAAGTGCGATCAATATCGGGTTGAAGGAGTAAAACATTTTTTAAAGTTTTAAAAATACCTAAAGCTGAAGTCCATTCTTTGCGGGAAATGCTACGCATTATACGACTTGTAATCGCTTCGGCATCTTTAACTACCATATCAATAGATTTAAATGCCAATTTAGCAAAAACATCAGACTGTTTTGAATTTGGTATGATTTCCTGCATTAGAGCTCGCTCCCAATTTAATAGACGCTGTAAACCAAGCAACATAACAAGATACTTGTCTAGTTCTTGATCACCATCGGCATACTCCTCAGAAGATAAGTGTTCTGAATGGGAAGTGGCTTTTTTAATTGAAATTCCAGTTGATTGTTCCAATGTTTGTGTGGCTTTTAAATACAACTTATTCGCTTTACGTTCAAATCTAGATCAATAAACATAAAATGTTGTTGTTTAAACTAAACATTTTATTTATTTATTGAACAAAAAAAAAAAAAACTTACATTTGCTGCAAACGTAGTGAAGGACTCTTTTTGGTTTCCTGTCGGCCAGAATGGCGAGATTTCTACAAAAATTAATTTCACATAAGCTGAATGAGTTTGCAAATTAGTTTATACAACATACATCCATATATGTATATAAATATTAACTAAGCAAATAAAGACATCAGTATTTTTCATTAAAAGAACAATTTTATTACATCAAAATTAATTAAATAAAAAAGTACAACAAAGTTTATAGTAAACAAAACGAACATTAAAAGACGCAACTAAAATTGACTTAAAATGGCGCATTTTCTTAATTTATGTATGTACTATATGTATATGTGTTATTTATGTTGTAAATACATTTTGAAACATATCCATAATACGATTACAATCTTCATCGGATTTAATTCCTATGCTTTTGAGGTCGCACGACTTAATATCCATCACGTTTTGGCAGTCTATGCCAGCCCTTTCAAAATTTTCACAATAACGCTCCATCCCTAATGTTTTCAATAACAAGTTTATGTTCATGTTATGATTCAATCCGAAACTTTTTTCATCTTCCAATTGGTGGCTTCTTTCCATAAATTCTTCAGTTTTATAACTTGGGGACATTGAGAACTTATTAGTGAACGCTGGACATGGACTTAAAAATGTTGACTGCTCGCCATAATTAGGAGATTGTGTATTCGTAAGTATTGGTTTCGTGAACAAAGTTGGCTTCTTAAATTCCATAAATGAGGAACTATAGTGACCTGATGATGGACTGCTTAAAGATCCAGACAGGTTACAAATGGGTGAGAATCCAGGTGACCGAAAATTAGTATGGAGCGGCGTAAAAGAACGTCGACCTGATATTATATTTTTGAAATCTTGATAAGGCAGAACGTTTGGATTCATAGCAGTGGGTGTAATATTGAATTCAAACTCTCTAGGAGTGGTAAACGTCGGTGTACGACAATCTTCCATATTATTTGTTTTACGACTAAAGTTTTATCTTCAAAATTATACACAATCGATTTCAACACTTGCAAAATAAACACGATGCTAATGACAATTCAGATTTCTTTAGTTATTTTTTTCTTTTTTAATATTTATAACGGTATATCATTGGAAGTTTAAAGAAATTTTAAGGAATTACTATACACACGTACATATGTATGTACATATCGATTATATGGAGAAATTAATTAAGGAGAAACAAACATATCGTAGTTTTAACGGTAGAGAGAGAATGAGAGAGATTAAATAAAAATTCAAGCAACCTTATGATATAAAATATTACTTTGCTCAAATAAATAAATTGAAAAAAGTGCGATTATTATAAAGTAGTAGTATTAAATAGATTAATCGTTATTCGATTATTCAAAGAATTTAGGTGTAATATTTGATACATTCAACAAATAATTCTAAAATTTTACTACATCAGTTAATCGATTAAAATAATGTTCTAAAAAATTAATCCATTTGTTATGGATTAGCTAAACCATATGATGCATTTTAATATTACATAAAGGTACGGTCACATCTGACAAACATTTGCCCAAAAAGCGTAACCACTAAATACCAATGAAAAACTTTTTGATTTATGCATTTATTTATTAAGTTAAAAAGCATCTAATAAGATTCTATTACATTATCTATAAATTATATAGGAAACTGTTTAACGTAATAAACAGGTATCTAAATCAAAAGTTTTGTCATTAGTATTTAGTGGTTACGTTTTTTTGGGCAAATGTTTGACAAATGTGACCGTACCTTAAGAATTTTGTAAGAAATCGCAGTTTTTATTTTGAACTTTGACTTTACCAGTCGTTTATGAATCGGGAGTCTGTTACTTCACATAAATATTTTTGGTAATGGTTAAGAGTATGTATTGCCATTGACACACTTTTCTTCCCGAAGGAACTGCAACCAGCAATACAAAATCGATTGAATCAATAATATATTTCATCCAGGATGAGTTATTTCGTTTTTACATACTTTCTTAACATAGCACTTACCAACGCCTCGTTTCCCCAGCTGTTGCTCTTCTGATGATCTTTTAAATTCTGCAGGGATCGAAAGACAACTTCACCCCGTTCAGTTGCATAAATCATAGTGTATTCAAACCTCAAATTCTGTTCCAACCAATGTGATATTGTAAACAGTTCCTCCCTCGTACTTTGGGTCAACTGTCTAAAGGAAGTATATTCATCATTTGATGAATCATCTTCATTATAGATAAGATCCAAAATTTCGACGGGTCTCAATGGTGAACCATTTTTCTTTAACAGCAAACGATAATGATTGTTTAAACCCTCACAACCAGTGTTGAATAGACTAGTAACATTTTCTAATTCTACACTCTGGGAATTATGATGAAGAAAATATTCCATAGCTGATCGCAAACGTCCTAACGCATCGAGGAATATACCGACGCTTCCCTCGGCGGGGCCCTGATGTATAAGATTACATACCTCTTGCGACACATCATAATGCGACAGAACCGTTTCCAAACAATTAAGAGTGGATTCCAAATCTAAGGAATTATTTATCATTATAAATGTACTTACATACATGCATACATATGTATGTATGTAGTACATGCAGTGTAACTGATCTTACTATGTTGACGTTTTTGCAATTGTTCTGTTTCGTGATATACCGGCAAAATGGTCTGTTCCAGTTTTCCTAAACGGTTTTCAAACACTGTAAGGATGTCTGACATTTGATTAGACAAATCATGGTATTTATCCACCCTTTCCTTTAATAAAACCAAATTAGACGTTTCCTATAATAAATTGTGAAAATATTAAGACACGATTAATTAAATAGTCAATTTGATGAATACCTTCTCCAATTTGGAATTTACTTGTAAACTTGTATCTAAATTATTCATTTTATGTTAAATTTTGCTAACATGAAAAAGATAACAAACTACAAGGCGATTTAATTAGAATTCGTTTTACAGAAACATCACACCAGAGCTGCCAGTTTACTAATTGAAGTAACACCTACCTTACACATGAAAGTAATATCTTGACATAGATTTATGACGAGCAGCTCCAAGGCAAAGTCGTAATAGGTAGTCTTGACATTTCAGGTGATTATTTTCGCCTTGTTTCCCCTTGTTTCGCCCCTTGTGTATGTCAAGGCGAATTTTTACAGTTTATGTATGTTATGAATTCGCTTTTTACACAATAAAAATACCTGTTCATGTTTTTCAAAACGACTTTATTTGAGTCTACCTGTTAAAGGGCTATTATACACGCATACTTGTCTGCAGACATGTACGATGGCATACTTATGGCGTTTTCTTTTCTGAAAAAAGTGTTGCATTTATGCTACATTCTTTAATTTTCGTGATCCATTCTAAAAAATATGTAACATATTTAAAAGCGATTTCGTTCCTTTCTAATTATGTTGCACCAATAAATGGCAAAATATGCAACATATTTTGCCCTCAACTATCAGGTCGGGGTGAGATACTGCCAATTTTTCCAACTTTGTTTAGTATATTTTTATACAAGTAAGAACTTGTATTTTTGTCATTCTACTTACTTAAGCGAAAAAACTTATAATTAAAACGATAATTAATTAATTAATGTTAAGTAATGTTAAGCCTCAAATATTTTGTACCATTGTGGCAATAAAAAGCTGTAACAAGTGTTTCACATTGAAAGGGCAACATTATTGTTCAGAAAAGAAAACACCATTAGTGTTTTGCTATTACACTATCGAACGCTGACGGCATACTTCAGTACACATGTATGTTGTGTGTATGTTGCTGTGCGGCAGACATCAGAAAATCAAAAATTTTTGAAAACCAACATGCATGTCTGACGTACTCGACATACATGCTATTAGACAGTGAGTTTTGGTCACAGGGTAAACAGAGATGACAAAAACAAAAAAAATTGGACTTCGATCATATTTTATTTGTCATAAGTAAGCATCGTGAAAAAGAGACAACATTGTTATGAAGATAAACAAAACGAAAGGAAAAAAAAGTTCAGTTTTTAGTGGAAAATGCTACATAAAAGCACGCTTAAATTTAATAAAATGTGATAATATTAAGTATTTACGGCATATAATTCCAAAATAAAGTCATAAAACAATTTAGTGTGTGCTTATATACTCTGTATATTAAATTTATATACATACGTACATATATGCTGTAAATTTGCCAAATTGTGGTGGTTTTTTGCTTACATACACACATACATACATACTTGATAAATTCTGATATTTTGCAGATATTATAGTGATAAAATACAAACTATGAGTGAAAACCAACTTAAATTAATTAATTAATAATATTTTTAATGTGAAGTATAGAAATATATGGATATTTAATTAGTTTTGTGATTTATAATTTTAATTTTGATAGAAAGACAGCACAAAGAAAAAAACGAAAACGAAGGATTGTATGAGTGTATACAAATCAGTATGCAAAATCTTCCGTCTCGTGTCATCTCTGGTTACCCTGTGGTTTTGGTATGCCATCGCACATGTCTGCCGACAAGTATGCGTGTCTAATAGCCCTTTTAGGAAATCACCTTGGCGAAATATTTTTAGCAGATATAGACACCACGTTATGTTGCGTGTAAAAATAGTGTGACGTCTGGGGCTGAAAAATTATCTGCCGGCGGCAAATGACTTCTATCCAAGACGTTCGTTTTTCATTCGTTAAAAGCCTTTTCCAGTGGTAGTTGAACGGTTTGTGCTAAAGATAAAATATAAACTTTAAAATTATTTTAATAGAAAATATAAAAAAAAATTATTGAAAATGTAAGTAAAATGCTTATAATAATAGTACGTATAAATTATAATAAATTTATATACATATAAATTAATAAGATGAACTTTGCAGTGCCTTATCATTTTTTTTCTTAAAACAAAATGGCCGATCTGAAAAAAATCAATACTTGACAAAAATTAATTTTTTAGGAATGTAGTATGGTCAACATCAGCATTATAATAAATAGCAATAATAGTTTTTAATTAAATGAAAATAATCAAGGTATAAGTATATGTATATTGAATACAAGCTATGTATTCCATTACGTTTAGATTTTTTTATGAATACTTAAACACTTTAAAAAAATATACGTATGTATGTATGTACATATGCGACGACTAAACTGTTATACATACTACCCTGTAGTAAACTCGGGGCCAATAGTCTTCAAATCACCACTTTTGTCTACTTGTTTGGTGACTTTTTACTGGGCTTAGGGGCTGTGCACATATTACGTAACGCTGTTTTCAGAGATTTTATACCGTAACAAATCTTTAACCCCCCCACGACCCTAATGGGGGTCACCAATTTGACGACTAGTGCTGACTTCTTGATGACATTCAGCCTGATTACGGGTGGCGTATTTCGACTACGCCAAGTACTAGATTAAAGAAAAATCTTGAACTTTTCTTTAATCTGGTACTTGGCGTAGTCGAAATACGCCACCCGTAATCAGGCTGATTGTCAATGATACGTCTACACTTTTTAGTTTGTTTTAACAGCTAGACTAAAATTATATAAATGTACTAGTAACATTCTAGTTTGAATGTCTGCACTTGGTCCCATTAGAAATACGTAATCACTACCTAGTCAACACTCTTTTTAATGTTACTAGTACATTTTCAATGACAAGCACATGCTAAATGTCTATGGCACAAATCATTGTATGGGGGTAATAGAGAGTAGTACTGGTGACAAAGTCAAAAGCGAGTCAGTATAATTTCACTAACGACATTTCCTGCAGGGTACTTTCCAATTGTATAAACGTGTGTTTATACAACTATACGTTTAATATGCAAACATATGTATGTACCACACTAATTTAATAGCGAAAATAGGGTAGATATCTAGTTTTTTAATAAATACAGTATCTATGTATGTATATAATCTTTGTTTTTGTATGTAGGTACCTATATATGTACATAGGTACATACACAATTTAGTGGTGTCGAAATATTGTAAAATTCCATGCTTGTCAGTCTAACTAATGGCTAAATAGATGTACTTATATATGGATGCACAAACATACATACATATATCTGAGGGAATTTATAGTTCAAAATTCAATGACGTAAATTCATCTATTTATGTTTGTATGCATGTATCGGGTGTTTTGTTTTACTATATGAGAACTATCGATAACTACTTTTGGACAGAAGAGGACGTCAAACTACATATGTTGACATTCCAAGGGGGTGCGCAAATGAAGTTTCGTTGAACTGTGCGTGTCAAGGAATATAAAAAACGCTTTTCTTCTACATAAGAGTAGTTTAATAGTAATATGTGTATTAAATGGGGGAACTACATACATATGTGTTTTTTATATGCATTAATAGTGACTGATTTGTCTTATATACATATGTTTCTTACAGGTATGAAAATCGTGGTGATAATCAATCTGGGATGCAAATGAACCGTTATGGCGGAGGAGCTGGAGGTGGCTATCGCGATCAGCAGCAAAATCGTGGTGGTGGACCAATGCGTCATGGTCCCGGCGGTATGCAACATAAACGACCAATCCCTTACGGTCGTCCCCAAGATGCGCGACAATTTGATAATGGCAACAAAAATCCAAATAATACGTTCGCTTCGGGCGATCGTTTGCCAAACATCATCTGGTCAGAGATAACTCTTACGCCGTTCAAGAAAAACTTTTATAAACCGTGTGATTCAGTGGCTGCACGAAGTCAGACAGAAGTTGATGGTTTCTTGTCGACCAATTCAATCACCTTAAAGGGCGCAAGCATTCCAACACCAAGTATAGAATTCGATGAAGGTGGTTTTCCCGAGTACGTTATGAGTGGCATTAAGAAAATGGGCTTTGCAAAACCAACAGCAATTCAAGCCCAGGGATGGCCAATCGCACTTAGTGGGAGAGACATGGTGGGTGTGGCTCAAACCGGTTCGGGTAAGACGTTAGCATATGTATTGCCAGCAGTGGTTCATATTAACAATCAACCACGTTTGGAGCATGGCGACGGCCCAATTGCTTTGATTCTGGCACCCACTCGTGAACTAGCTCAGCAAATCCAGCAAGTCGCAAACGAATTCGGCTCCCAGACTCATGTACGCAATACGTGTATATTTGGCGGCGCTCCAAAACATTTTCAATCTCGAGATTTGGAGCGGGGAGTCGAAATCGTTATTGCTACTCCTGGAAGATTGATTGATTTTCTTGAACGTGGTGTTACAAATTTGAAACGATGCACCTACTTGGTGTTGGACGAAGCTGATCGCATGCTGGACATGGGCTTCGAACCACAGATTCGTAAAATTATAAAGCAAATTCGTCCCGATCGCCAAGTTTTGATGTGGTCCGCCACTTGGCCAAAGGAAGTACGCAATTTGGCCGAAGAATTCTTGGACAATTATATTCAAATTAATATTGGTTCTCTGACTTTGTCTGCCAACCATAATATATTACAAATTGTCGATGTATGTGACGAGAATGAGAAAGATTTTAAACTGATTAAGCTTTTAGGTGAGATCTCATCAGAAAAAGACACCAAAACCATAATATTTGTTGAGACGAAAAAGAGAGTTGATGAAATCACTCGCTCAATATCGCGTCAAGGTTGGCGGGCATGCGCCATTCACGGTGACAAGTCTCAACAGGAAAGAGATTTTGTTTTGACTTCATTCCGTAATGGCCGTAATTCTATTCTAGTAGCTACTGATGTAGCTGCTCGTGGCTTAGGTAAGCGTTATGTATATGATTTGAACATTGCATAATCAGTGTTCTTGTAACAACTTGTTATATATGATGATTATAATGGCAAAGCGAGTGATGCTGTGGATGAAAATTTTATTAATGAATTCTTTCATTATTTTTGAATTTGGTTCGTCCGTGATTCCTGTCATGATGTTGAAAAGTTCTCAATGAGAATTACGGTATGAATCGAAACTTAAACCCAACACCGTTGACATTTTTCTTAACACAAATTGCAAATTTCCTTGTTATATTTTTATTTCTATTTGAAAACTAGTATAGAATTGATCGCGTATATATTGTATATTAAAACAAAATCGATCGTCTTGAAGATCGTGTTGTTTAATTTCAAAACGCAAAATAAGAAACGTAAACTATAGTTTGGGTGATTAGTTTTGATATTTTTGTTTTGCTGGTGTGGGGTAAATAATGAGGAGAATTTTTTTCCATACATTGCTGGTTAATACATTGTAACACATTTATTTTCTATAAATATATGTACTATATGGTCAGTCAAGGACAAAAAATGAAGTCGTTAAAAAAAATTTAAGGGAACTTATTTAAAAAAAAAATGTAAATGAATATAAATAATGCAATTTGGAATAAACTCGAAAGCTGATGAAAAAATTGGGCTAAAAACTAAAGCGTGGATTACCTAACAACAATCTGTTGTCAGAAATTCGTAATGCTCTAAAATTAACAAATTAAAAATTATGATTTTCTCCTTTTTTCTTACTTTTCTTCCAAATCTTTTTCTGTTTTCAAAATTTCACACCCCGATGTATAAGTATTAAGGATAAGTTATTGGTTTCTATTGCTCTACATTAAGTTTACATTGGTCGTTTTCATAAATCCAATGGTTTTCGAGATGACGGGAAAGATTCTTATTCAAACATTTTTGGTATTAACTTTAGTTATCCCCTTAATTGATTATTTCATTTCAATTAAATGCAACATTACGGCTATCAAATACATATATTTTTGACTGACTTTAAACAAGTTTATCTTAGGTATATTTCCTAATTATATATCCAATAATTGGGAAGAACTTTATACAATGATTATAAGTGAACAAAAATAATAACATCAGTTTCTAAAGAAAAATAAAATTATCTAAATGGACTTCGATTTTTATATACTTTTTGATATATACATATACATATTATTGTTGTTGTTTAATTTTAAGCTTAAGCTAGTACATTAAACCTTGCTTTAGTATTAAATCCCATAAAACATAATTATAAAAAAAGCTAAATTCAATTATCCTTCGGTAAAAAGAAAAACGAAATCCCTGGCAACTGTATTGCCACTGCTACTGCATTTTATTCTTTCTCATTCACAGTTACAATAGGTTGACCCTTCCCCTCCCTACGGATACTTGGTAAGTACACACACAATATTTTCAACTAGATATTTTCACTTGTTAATAAATGAATTAAGCTTTAATTTTATGTTATTTGTTTCCTAAATTAACAATTATTCAAAAAAAAAAAATAAAAAATATTGTTATTAAAAATGATGTCTGTGAAACAAAAGACATTGTAGTTTTATATAAAAATTGTATGTAAAAAAAGGTCGAGGTCCACTATTGTATAAAAGAAAAAAAAAAGACAAAAATGAAAAATAGATTTAAAAAAATCCAGATGCAATATAATTGATGGATAAATTTTTGTTCCAATTACATAAGTATAAAAGTTTTTTTTACGTATTTTATTTCAAAATACAATGTTTGCTTTCTTGGGCTAACATAAAAATTGAATTTCTTTCCATCACATGCGACAAATAGATGTCGATGATGTAAAATTTGTCATCAATTATGATTATCCATCAAACTCTGAGGATTATGTTCATCGCATTGGGCGCACGGCACGTTCCAACAACACGGGAACGGCATACACTCTATTTACAAACTCAAATGCTAACAAAGCCAATGATTTGGTACAAGTTCTGAAGGAAGCAAATCAGGTGAGTTTCTTTTTGTTTTTTTTTCTTAACCAATACATACAAATTTCAATGAATATCTTTTATTATAATTACATAAAGGTTGTAAATCCTCGTTTAATGGAAATGGCATCAACACTATTTAGACGAGGAGGTCGTAATAATGCCCAAGGAGGATATAAGAAGATGGGACAACAACAGTCGTTTGGTGGCAATAACTATCAACGGTTTAATAATCGGCCAAATAATAATTATGGTCGCCCAGATCAACATCAAATACAACAGCATCAAAGACCTCCATACTCACAATATCCTCAACAACAGCAAGCACAAGGTAGTGGAGGTTATCCTCCAAGATCTCAAAATCCCAACAATGCACAAATTACACGTTCGAATGGCCACCAATCGCGTTTCTCATCTGCTCCCCAAGCGTACAATAATGGTGAAGAGAAAAAGTCACGATTTGGTCAAGGTCACAGTGGTGGTTATGAAGGTTATATACCTAAGAATTTACCCGCTGGCGGTTATGTACAAGAACCTCCTCTTCCTTCCGCAGCGTATGTCGTTCCCACATCTGCGGATATGTATGCTTATCCACCACCCCCTTTACCGGTTCCAAACTAAATTTTAAGCAAACCGTTCAAAGAGGCTTTTTACGTTTAAAATAAACCAATACAACTTTACAAATATTCATTAATATATTTGTCTTCTACGGTAGACACTAATTGTAACTTGGATAGTAATAGTATTATAATACATACGTGTATGAATTTCTCTTCAGTTTTTATTATCTCGTTTTCCGTTTTCTTTTATATCCTTTGAATGTGTTTATTTAACTAATATATAAAGAAATATATACGCAAACATATATATGTTTATGTACAATTTTAAGATTTTAATAAACGTATTTCTAAATTTTTGGTTAAAACATTAAAATAATTTATCTCTAATATTTATCTAATTAGTGTAGCAAAAAAAAAAAATAAAATTAAAACCAAAATTGATTTGCTGTCCTGTTTATCTAAAAGCGAAAGAACAATATTTTTAGAATCTATTTCAAACAAACTACTACTTGAGTTATTAAGATTTGTTATGGTCGGTTTTCAATATAATTAATTGCTCGCGACTTTTTCGCTTCTATGTAAAAGGGCAAGTAAGTACGGGCCTGTTCGGAAATGCATCACTGCGCCGCATCTGGTGCATTGTACGTTCCGAAAATCAACGGCTGGTAAAACTGCATATGCTGTTTTGTATCAGCTAAGCAAACTAATCACAAATACGCATCTGATGCGGCGCAGTGCTGCCTTTCCGAACAGGCCCTACATTTCAACATTATAATTAACAAAATACTATTTTAATAGCTTTCTGGTGAAATAAATATTTCAAATATTCTAACATGTAAAACAAAAAAATTATTTATTGATTATTTTTCTTGGTTAAAAAATCTGTTAGAAGAAGTGGATGTAATCAGTCAAAACTTTTTAAATCAGACATTTATTCCAATTGATTATTTTGTGACAGCACTGTGCTTCAACTAATTTTCGTAAAATTCATCCCTGCTCTATGTTTAATGCGCTTGCGCTATAATCACGAACTTACTGCAGCGAATTCGATTCAGCAAAATTCTAAAAGTTGGTTCAGACGAATTTTTAGTTTATTATTTAGCAATAGGAATCGGTTTTAATACAGAAATCATTAGTTCACACCAAATGTTAGACCCCTAAGACTTTTTTTCAGCTAAAAATCGATCAAATAAGGATTTTTGCCATTTCTTGCAATTTTCATAATAGTCTTTGTTCAATTTTAGACCAAAAAAATAATATGTTTTTCTATTCTTTTGCAATAGGAATCGGTTTTAATACAGAAATCATTAGTTCACACCAAATATTAGACCCCTAGGACTTTTTTTCAGCTAAAAATCGATCAAATAAGGATTTTTGCCATTTCTTGCAATTTTCATAATAGTCTTTGTTCAATTTTAGACCAACAAAATAATTTTATGTTTCTCTATTCTTTTGCAATGGGAATCGGTTTTAATACAGAAATCATTAGTTCACACCAAATATTAGACCCCTAGGACTTTTTTTCAACTAAAAATCGATCAAATATGGATTTTTGCCATTTCTTGCGATTTTCATAATAGTCTTTGTTCAATTTTAGACCAAAAAAATAATTTATAGTTTTTCTATTCTTTTGCAATAGGAATCGGTTTTAATGCAGAAATCATTAGTTCACACCAAATATTAGACCCCTAGGACTTTTTTTCAGCTAAAACTCGATCAAATATGGATTTTAGCCATTTCTTGCGATTTTCATAATAGATTTTGTTCAATTTTAGACCAAAAAAATAATATGTTTTTCTATTCTTTTGCAATAGGAATCGGTTTTAATACAGAAATCATTAGTTCACACCAAATATTAGACCCCTAGGACTTTTTTTCAGCTAAAAATCGATCAAATATGGATTTTTGCCATTTCTTGCGATTTTCATAATAGTCTTTGTTCAATTATAGACCAAAAAAAAAATAATTTTATGTTTTTCTATTCTTTTGCAATAGGAATCGGTTTTACTACAGAAATCATTAGTTCACACTAAATATTAGACCCCTAGGACTTTTTTCCAGCTAAAAATCGATAAAATATGGAGTTTTGTCATTTCTTGCAATTTTCATAAGACTATTATAGTCTTTGTTCAATTATAGACCAAAAAAAATAATTTTATGTTTTTCTATTCTTTTGCAATAGGAATCGGTTTTACTACAGAAATCATTAGCACAAAAAAAAAAAAAAAAAAAAAAAACAAACAAAAGCTACAACAGCAACAGATATAACATTATCTGTTAAATTGAGGGAATCCTTTTTGTAGATTTATTTACTAGTTTGATGTCATTTGTTTAAAGTGTATTTTTTGTTTTCCAATTGCAAACGAATAGAGAAACATAAAATAATTTTTTTGGTCTAAAATTGAACAAAGACTATAATAGTCTCATGAAAATTGCAAGAAATGGCAAAAATACATATTTTATCGATTTTGAGCTGAAAAAAACCCTACGGGTCTAATACCTGGTGTGAACTAATGATTTCTGTATTAAATTTTAAATTTTTATCAAGAAAAATTCCACTGTAGCATCATCACCTTATCGTCATTTATTTATCATATTGTTGTTTTATTTTCTTCATTCTTTTGGCTTCATTATTAATTTTAATTTTTTTTTTAATAAGAAAAAACTATTTTTACATCAAATAAGAGTATATAGAACTAATAATGATCATTATAATAAATTATTTATAAATACATTATTTCAATAATAATAATAATAATAATTTATTAATTAATAAATAATAATAATATGCTACACATTATCATTATTTTGGGTTTTCTATGTTAATTTTTAAATTTTGGTTTTAAAAATTACTTAAAATTTAATACAAGTACGATTATAAAGAGTTTTTTCTTTTTTTATTTTATATATTTTGCAGTACAGTACATCGAACGCACAAAATTAAAACAGTTATAATTCTCAATAGGTTCATTTGATAGATTTTCTTTATTTTTCTACAGTATTGGAAAAAAATAATAAGAACAATAATTTTTATCAGCCGCTGAAGTGCTGCTTACTGGCAAGACAATGGAAAAATTTATTAAATCAATTGAAAAGCTTATGGCCCCGATTATGGTCTACAACATCAAATGATTAGGAAGTCGGCCTATCTTATTATTATTAGTTTGTCGCCTTTTTAATTTTCTACTGGTGCAAATATTCTTTTATAAAACATTAAAAATCATATTCAAAACATTTTTAATTAAACTTATGAAAAAATGTTATTAACAACAAGAAATTTTGGTAACACTTTATGAGAGTTTTATGTTCATTAATGTTTGATTCAAACCACGTAAATACAAACAATTTAAGTACTATCAGCCATGTTACCGGGCTCAATTCCGATCGGAAGTCGTTTCAATTCCGAAAATTGAGTCCTTAGAAAACAAAAAATTAAATACTTTTTTTTTTGGAATCAAACAACTTAAAATTTCCAAATGGAATTGACATTGGCCTTAATTTGTATTAAACTCCAAAAAAAAAGTGCATACTCTTAAGTGGCCTGGAGACGATCAAAATAATACCCCACCGGTAAATTGAACGAAGTACCTAGATAATAATCAATGACATCAGGATGGCATTTTAAGCTAACGATATAAGTACTTAAAATGTTATCTATGTGTAATCTAATTAATTTTATCCACTCATTATAACTTCGATTACATAAAATGATAGTTTCCTTGCGATCAGAGGAGTATTTATTGTCAACCAGATGTTTTGGCATCAGATTTGTATGATAGTGTGGCACCTATAACACCATTTTGAAACGAGTTTTTAAAGTCGGTCAGATTTTTGGAAGATTTTCCACTGAATGAATCGCACGAAGCACGCCCTTAAGTAAACATATTTGAAATGCGACTCACTGACTTCGCTGCTTACTCTTTAAGCGAAAGCGCACCGATGAAGCGACCTATGACACTCCTATGCTAAATTTAAGTAGTACTATAAGCGACAGAATCATCAATGATAGCTACTAAATATTGCTTACATCAGCGATTAAATAATGACAATTTTTACCGGTGGGACGTCAATCAGTGCATATGTGTGGGTGTCGTGTTTTTGTCGTTTAAAGGGAAAAGTCATGGTACAATAATAACAGGTACACGCATCCATGCAACTCTGCGTTTCTCTGCCTTTTTATTCTGCTGACTGCGACTTTATTCTGGTGACTTGTCAAAAAATCAACACACAAACATGTATGTTTTCAAAGCCTAGAACAACAACACTTCATGCCAGATGTCAAAATATAGTACTCAAGCGTTCAAACAGTCACACAAACTGAAACCAGCTGACGAGCAAATCTGCTAATGCGTGTACCTGTTATTATTGTACCATGGGGAAAAGTGTAAATAAAATCGTCCATCATCATTTGTATTGTGACTTTGACGCATTCGGCCGCAATTTTGTCAAAAGAACACTGTTTATACACAAAACTACCAGAGCAAAGAATTAACAAGTGTCCCTCTTCTATCACCTTTCTACATATTACATTTCGATTACAAAACAACTTAAATTTTATTTGTCAATCACAATTGGAGACTATCAAAATAATGTAGTATTGTATAGGTATTCTTATGTTTTGTTTATAGAGTAGGCCATAATTTATATTTATATACATGTCTTCTTGAATATTCCTAACTAATATTATATCTGTCTCTTTTCTTACTTTGTAATGTAAACGTAGATAATAAGTTAGATAATAAGCAGGATAATAATCTAGTTGGCATGCGGAATAATATTGAATAAAGGAATTATTATAAAACTTGTAACGAAACAGAAGAGACGTGTCGTGTATTTTATTTCAAGCGACTGGGAAACCGAAATATTTTATATATAAAAAAAAAAAAAATAAAAAAAATTTTCCTTTTATGTTAAAATTGTCAACTTGAAAAAAAAAAAACGAAAAGAATTTAGAACAAGAAAATAATTAATTAAAAAAAAGTGGTGAAAAGTTAAAATAATTAGTTTTTTTTTCATTATTGTTAAAAATGCCAAGTGTAAGGGGACAATATACCGCTGCACAACTTCGATGATGGTTGCAGCATCTTGGTTTGTCCTCAACCGGCACTAAGAATGCCCTGCTTATAAGACTAAATGAAGTCCCGGTTGAAGAAAGAGGAGAATACCCCGAACATGAAATTAATGAGGAAAGTGTAGAAGAAAGCGGAGAAAATGAAGGTCTTAACAACGATGGTGCTGGTTGGCGAGAAACAAATGAGAGCGAAAGACAAAGCGATACAAATGAAGGTGCAACGATTGAGACAAATGATCGACAACAACAAATGAAAGAAAGGAATGAGTATGAATTACTTGCAAAATTAATGACAAAAGAATTGGAAATAGTTAAGCGTGAAAAAGATTTGCTAAGAAAAGAAAATGATTTTCTAAAGACGATTGCTTTACTGGAAGAGAGCCGTGAAGATGAAAAAAATGATATGAGTGTGTTTGCAGCACATGCCGAAGAATTTTCATCCAATGTGCCAAGGAATAAACCAACTGCGTCCTTCAGTGTATTAAAAGATATACTACCTGATTATGATGGTGGGGTATTGCCAGAATTATGGATAGGCCAATTCAAAAGCACAATTGATGTATACTGCGTGGATGAAAGTACAACATTATTGATGTGCAAATTGAAAGGAAAAGCTCAGACGTGGTTACATTCAAAACCGAAATTCGTTTACGAAACGTCTGAAATGACCTTAAACGAAATGAAAGAAACATTCTGTACCAAAGAAAATAAATTAACAATGCGTCGCAAATTTGAAGCGCGCATATGGAGATTTGGCGAGACTTTCACAGATTATTACAATGACAAAATTGGTCTGGCCAACAATGTTGATGTTAGTGATGACGAATTGATCGATAACATCATTGAAGGTATTCCTGATGAGCAACTCAGAACTCAAGCCTATTTGCAATGTTATGTAAATAAGACTCAACTCCTGCAGGCATTTTCTAAAATAAGCTTGAAGCAACAAAAACGATATCCAAATAAAAGTGGGCAGATGGGCGAAGATAAGGAAAAAACGTTAAGATGCTACAACTGCAACTCCTTTGGGCACTTTTCAGCTGGGTGTAAAAAGCCGAAACGTGAGCTTGGTTCCTGTTACGGATGCGGAAGTTTTGAACACCGTATAGCAGTTGGTCCAGAACGAAAAGCAGCTGTTCAATATATGGATCAAAATGAATATGTAAGGTATTATAAGTTTTGTTTAGATTCTAGTTTTAATTGTAATTTTTTGTTAGAATGCCTGATCGATTCCGGTAGTCCAGTGAGTTTCGTGAAGAAGTCAAATGTTATTAATATAATTAATTTAAATGAAATTTTGTTTTGTACTTCTACATTTTACGGAATTAATAAATCAAAATTAAATGTTTATGGGAAACTTAAATGCTTTTTGGCTGTAAATGGAAAGATTATAGACATAGAATTATTAGTAGCTCCTAATGAGTCAATGGCATTCGAGTGTGTTTTAGGCAGAGACTTTTTAACAAAGGGGAATTTAGGAATTGTGTCTTTGGGAAAAAGGGATGTTGTGCCTGATATTGATGATGATTACAATTTTGAGAGGGAAATTCTTGCTATAGATGTAATGGAAAAAGAGGATTTTGCAATAAATGTGGGCGATGGAATCGATTACTATGGCAAGGATAGATTATTTAAATTATATAATGATTATTATGTACGACCTGAACGTCCCTCTAAGCCCGTCGTGTTTGGCGAAATAAAGTTGAATTTGAATGATGATAGACCTTTTAGTTGCAATCCTAGGAGGTTGTCATATGCTGAAAAGTCTGAACTGCAGATATTTTTGGACGAATACTTGTTAAAGGGATACATAAGGCCAAGTGAATCAGAATTTGTCTCACCTATTGTATTGGTTAGAAAAAAGACAGGGAAATTAAGGATGTGTGTAGATTATCGTGTTTTAAACAAGGTGACAGTTAAGGATAGTTATCCGATGCCATTGATCGATGACCTTTTAGATAGGCTTTCTGGAAAGAAGTTTTTTACAAAATTAGATTTAAAAAATGGATTTTTTCATGTTTTTGTTCATCCCGATTCTGTCAAGTTTACATCTTTTGTGACACCTATGGGACAATATGAGTTTTTAAGAATGCCATTTGGGCTGAAGAATGCACCGTCCCTTTTTCAAAGATTTGTGAATAGGGTATTCGCGGACATGGTTAAAACTGACAGAGTAATAATTTATCTGGACGATATTATGGTAGGAACGGATAATATTGAAGAGCATATTCAAATTTTGAAGGAGGTTTTCAAACGATTAGTTGAAAATAATTTAGAATTGAGAAATGATAAGTGCGAGCTTTTACAGACTTCGGTTAAATACTTAGGATATATTATCGATGGCAGTGGTATCAAGGCTGATGATAAGGGTTTGAAGGCTATATGGGATTTTCCAGTTCCCGAAAAACAACACTCTGTGCAGAGCTTTTTAGGTCTTTGCTCTTATTTTCGACGTTTTGTAAAGGATTTTTCTATGGTAGCAAAATCTTTATATGATCTAACCAAAAAGGATAAGAAATTTTGTTTTGGAGAAAACGAATTGAATGCTTTTGAGCTGCTGAAAAAGAAGTTAATGGAGTCACCTGTGCTTGCTTTATATGACCGAAACCATGATACTGAACTTCATTGCGATGCCAGTTCAATAGGCTTTGGAGCTTTGCTGCTGCAGAAAAAGGCGGATGGCAAAATGCATCCAATTTTTTATTTCTCTAAGAGAACGACGTACGCGGAGTCAAAATATCACAGTTTTGAGTTAGAGACGCTAGCTATAATTTATGCGTTGAAAAAAGATTTCGTATTTATCTTCAAGGAAGAAAATTTAAGATTGTGACCGACTGTAAAGCTACGTTCACATTTATCAAATATTTGCCCAAAAAAACGTAACCAATAGTTTTGCTTAGGGATAGTGTCATTTAAAACGATTTTTATATTACAAAATAAAATTAATTCTTCTCCAAAAGAGTATTTTTATACAGTTTTTAAAAAATTCGAACCCAAAATTAAACAAATATTGGAATTAAAGGAAATAAATTATTAGTTTTTTTCTTGGTTACGTTTTTTTCGACAAATATTTGATAAATGTGAACGTAGCTTAACTCTCTCGCTATGACGTTGAACAAAAAGGAATTGAACCAAAGAATTGCACGTTGGGCTCTCGAACTCCAAAATTATGAGTACGAGTTGGAACATCGTTCGGGTAAAAGTATGCAACATGTGGACGCAATAAGTAGGTGCACAAACATAATGGTAGTAGAAACAAATACTTTCGAGGAGAACTTGATAATTTGTCAAAACAGGGATCGGAAGATTGGGGAATTAAAAGAAAAGCTTCAAGTTAGTGAACACAATTTGAATGAGATGAGGAATGGTATATTGTATAGAAAGACGAGGGACGATAATTTATTATCTTACGTTCCTGAGGATATGGAGGACCATATTTTATACAAATATCACGATGAAATGGGACATGTTGGTACCGATAAGATGACCGATATTATTCTGAAGAGTTATTGGTTTCCGAAAGTAAAAGCCAAAGCAGCTACACACATAGAGAACTGCATGAATTGTATGGTGTATTTATCGAAACATGGAAAAGAAGAAGGATATCTGAATAGCATACCAAAGTCGAATAAACCATTCAATGTGATTCATATAGACCATTATGGCCCTGTTGATAACGGTAGGACAGTGAAGCACACACTAGTTGTTGTTGATTCTTGCACGAAGTTCGTGAGGTTATATCCGACGAAGACAACTAGTACAAAGGAGGTCGTCGTGGCACTGAGGGATTATTTTAGATCATATAGTCGACCAAGGTGCGTTATAAGTGATCGGGGAAGCTGCTTTACTTCGAAAGATTTTGCTTTTGAGTTTTTGAAGGAAAATAATATTGTACACACCTTAAAGCTACCGGTTCACCACAGGCAAACGGTCAAGTTGAAAGGGTTAATAGATCGATAGGTCCAATGCTAGCAAAATTGGTTATTGTTGAAAGAAAGATATTTTGGGATCAAGTGATTGATCAGGTTGAACACACCCTAAACAATACGGTTCACAGGTCTATTGGGGAAAATCCTAGTGTCATGTTATTTGGTACAAATCAGAAAGGAAAGGTTGTTGATCCGCTAAGGGATTGTCTTGAAGGTGCCAATGCGTCTTATAGTGGTGGGCACGATGAGATCAGGTCAAGAGCATTTGATAGACAGAAGAGGGTTCAAGAATATAATGAGAAGTATTTTAATAAACGAAGAAAGGAGCCAAGGATTTATAAGAACGGCGACTACGTACTGGTGAAGAATTTTGATTGCACGGCTGGTGTATCTCGAAAATTGATTCCAAAGTATAAGGGTCCATATAAGATATCCAACGTACTCAGAAATGATCGGTATTTGATGTAGATGTAGATGGTTTTCAACAGTCCCGTACGCCTTACGCCCATGGTTTAGAGGACGCGAAGGGTCAGTTAAAAGATAGGAGATCAGGGGATCTCATGTTCAGGATGGCCGAATTGTAGTATTGTATACGTATTCTTATGTTTTGTTTATAGAGTAGACCATAATTTATATTTATATACATGTCTTCTTGAATATTCCTAACTAATATTATATCTGTCTCTTTTCTTACTTTGTAATGTAAACGTATATAATAAGTTAGATAATAAGCAGGATAATAATCTAGTTGGCATGCGGAATAATATTGAATAAAGGAATTATTATAAAACTTGTAACGAAACAGAAGAGACGTGTCGTGTATTTTATTTCAAGCGCCTATAATAATTACGTCAAAATAAAATATCAAAAGTTTTTGATTTTCATCAATCAGAGCCCACAACGTATACGTGTACCCGAAAAATTACGACTTGCACGCACACACTTAAAACGTTGAAATGTTTTTTTTGCTCGTCTCCCGGACATTTTAGGGATTTTATATTATTCAGAGATTTTATACCCCCCCTTAACGCTTTTAAATAATTTTTCAGTGCGAAATTTCCAATCTGTAACAAATCTTTAATTCCCATTTTGTGTAAAATTAATCAATTAAACTTTTTGTAAATCATTTTGAATTAGAAACCAAATTTTAATCATTCTTTTACAGCTCTGCTCAGCAGAACTTAAAGAAAATTGTGTAGAAAGAAAAGTGAAAAATTTTTGACAATAGTCAATGAAAATATATACATATGTATAAAAAAATACGACCAGCTGTGCTCTTGCATGTACTTGTATAAATATACTTTGGGTATAATTACTCGTAACTTTTATCACGGTAAAATCGGACTAAAAAATAATCGGACTGTACAGCAAAAACTATGGGAATGCAATTATGGCATTGTAATCATTCCGAGTGGAATGTTTGACTTGTTTTCTGCTTGTTCCTATAATTTCTTCCAATACCGTAAAGTTTAGTAATTTATTTTCATAATTAATAATTTTATTTGGAACGATGCAAATATTAGTGTTTGTGGTTTTGTTTTTAGTTTTGAAAACAGTTTTTTCTTTTGAATTTTTGGTTTTTTCTGCTGTTTATTTTTTTTTTTTTTTTGTATACGTTTTAATTCCTATTTTGGTGCATCAGGATTATTTTTCAACATACATACATGCATACACACACACATGCATATATTCATTGCATAGCTGTGTGTACATACATATATACATACATATGAATAAGAGAACATTTATGAATGAGAAGAGAAGGAAATGTGAGTGGGAGTGTGCTGGCATTATTGTGTGTGTGTTTCTATGACAGGATATTGAAGAGGAGTATCATTCATTGTAGAATTACAGATTGTTGCTGAAGTTGTTGTTGTTATTGTTGTTTCTTATAATGGCCTGAATTTTAATGTTATTGGTTTGTATGCAAGTGTTTACTATGTATGAATGTATGTACCTTTTTTTAAAAAAAGGGGGAAGAGAGCCAAAGAAAGAAAACGAAAAAAAGTCCATATTTTTTGTTTTTGGTGTTAATGTATGCAATTTCGTATAAGATGGGATGGGATGGGATGTGTTATTGTGTTTTATTTTGTTTTTGTTAAATATTTGGCTTGATTTTTCCTTAACTTTATAGGTATTGAATTATTCTGAATCATTTTATAACGAAATTTATTTTTGTAATTACTTAATTTTCTCTTGTTTGTTTTTATAATTATAAGAATGTTTCAATTTTATCAAGATTTTCTTTTAATGATTAAATCGCCTACAATACTTTTATAATTACCACAGTGGTGGAGTCTATTGATGTTTTTTTTTTTCAGCCACTCTGTGATTCTATGAATTTTACGTAAATTTACCATTTTAGTTCTTTGTTGTCCTTTGCTTATTTATGGTCTTTAATTTAACTTGTTACCTTTAGTTTATTATGCATTTTTGTATGTGTGTAAGAATATGTGTAAGTATGTATGTTTGTATGTATGTTTTACTGTTTATGTTAATTGTGTAGATATCACGAGAGTTCCTGGGAGAATTGAGTCTCCAGGGTAGGTCTTCTGTTATTTGGATGATTTCGTGCTGTAACAGCCGCCTGATTGCGCAGGGGCGGTGGTCCTGGACTGCCATAGCCTGCAGCATATAGTTGGGGACATGAGTCTTTAATGAGTTCTTGGGTTTCGCGCAATTGTCGCTGCACCTGTGGTGCCAAACGTTGGACACTGATGGCTGGTGGGAATCGGTATTCTGTATTAGGATTCTAATATAAAAATGTAAAAAACACAACAAACAAAATAAAAGTGAAACTTTATTATACGAGAGTTGGTCTTTAATGCTATTATAGTATGTAATTGTTGTTTTGAATATATACAACTCTTCATACCAATGCAAATATTTACTTCCTTGTTTAATTTTTATTCTTACTTTTGTATCCTTATTAACCTTCAACTATCTCTCTCTCTCTCTCTCTCTTCAACAAACTTTTGAATTGAATGGCCCAATTATAAGGTCTGTGAAAGTCGCCAGATGTATGGAAGTTTTACGGTATCTACTTAGGCGAATTAATACCAGGTAGTCTGTCAAAACAAACGCAATAATGTTTTTATAGAAATATATGTAGAAAGAAAACTAACCTAAATTATCAACATAAGCAATATTTGACAGTTCAGGATTGCACAGCTGATGATGACGTAGGCTAATAAGGCCAACTGGTAATGAGTTCGCTAATGAACAGACCTTGTAATTGGATCATGGATTAAGCATAAAAAATTTGTAAAATAATACTTTTTTGGGAAAAGTAATTTTTGATACTTGAACTTTTTAAAACAATACTTTGGCGCATGGGGAGGAAACTTTTGTTGAAAAAAAGTTTGTTTCAAAAATTTTCTAATACCAAAAAAAAAAAGAATGAATTCTTTCTATCGCTGTTTAAGCCCTTCATAACGTATATTACGGAATACCTCCATATGTACATATGTACGTATAAAATAGAAACTCATCTATTAGTTTTTTTATCACCATAAAGATTATTTACGAATTTGAATTAGACTTGAGACGGAATGAAAGCTTTCAATATATAAAACATTGAACTTATCTTTCGATGTTTTTTTTTCATAAATTACAAATTGTGATTAAAGATTGAAGAGTTTTATACGAAAACTTTTGGGGCAACTGAGTGTTTTTGTTTCTTATTTCTTATTGTTTTTATTAAAATGTGTACTTGCCTGGACACTATGCAGCATGGCATCACCATAATATGCACCTGGCCCACCAACTGACGTTGATAAGGAGGATGTTTGACTTTGGCTATGTTGAGTTTGATCATAGTGCTGTTGCTGCTGCTGCTGTTGTTGTTGTTGCAGCTGTTGTTGCGTTATAGTATCACCATACTGTTGCATTGTGGCAGCTTGCCCGTAATATGTCAGTTGCATTCCAACCGCTGATTGTGGCGGGGGTGGTGCTCGTCCACCATTAACATAATTTAATGGGGCTGTCTGTTGTTGTAAATTTGGCGGGGTTGCAGTTATATACTGTTGCATAGGATTGGTCGGCGGGCTTGGTTGCATTTGTTGTGTGTTACACAAAGAGCTCGTCGTCGTATTCATTAATAAACGTTTTGGACTAACTTGTCCTGTTTTACCTAATAGCGGCGAGGACCCAGTCGGTATGGCCAACATATATTGTGCTGGCGTACTTTGTGCATGGGGCGCCTGCATTAATGCGAGCGCATTGGACGAATTTGCGGTTACATTGGCCATATTTGGCGACGATGTCTCGGTGTTTATACTCAACGGTATTTGTGGCATAACCGATATTTGATGCAACATGCCAGAATTCATTTGAGGAATGGTTATTTGTTTACTAGGCGTAAGTTTGAGTGTACCACTGGCCATTAAGTGGCTGCTTGTGGGTGGTGTACCAGGATGAGGTAGAAACTCTGAATTTAGAACTTGTGGTGGTAAACCAGTTGGCAGCAGGTTACGCACCGCCGTGGTTAATTGTTTGGCTGGAGTTTGACGTACTGGTGTTGTTTGCAATGAACGGCTTGCCGAGGAACACATTGAAGTCGTCAAACTGGCCGATTCCCAATGTTGTACCAAAGCATTTAAACGAGCTTCTTCCAGAGCAATTTCTGTTTCACTGTTTGAATCATAGTCCGGTCCCTGAAATGCGTTAACAATGTGCTGTATCATTTTTATCCATTTATTATTACCAGAAATACTTACGTCTTCAATTTTTTTGTCTAGCATTCGGAAAAAGTTTTGCTGACTACTGGAAATTTCCCTAAAACAGGGCAATTATTAGAGTATTTAACGATGCAATAATAAACATTTTTAAAAATACTCACTGGCTCTGCAGTAACGATAGATTTCTTGCTCTTAGCAAGGAAACCGATACTTCGTCATCCGATTCTCCGGTTTCTTTATTGCTATTCTCTTCAGACTCCTCAGTTCTATCTCGTTCTCGATTCTCAGCATCTTCGATATGACCTTCCTCTTCGTCCGTCTCGGCTTCAGAATCGCCTAAAATTATTAGAAAAGTGTTCAATAACGACTTTTTTTTATAGATTTAAAAATTTTTAAACTTTCCGCAATAAAGAATAGGAAGTTATAGATTTTATTTCAATTTTCGAAAATTGGGTTTTTATCAGATATCAA
The DNA here is from genome assembly GCA_947311025.1 of Lypha dubia. Lineage (NCBI taxonomy): Eukaryota > Metazoa > Arthropoda > Insecta > Diptera > Tachinidae > Lypha > Lypha dubia. Next base: position 61,255,995 of record OX371263.1, read on the forward strand.
CGTTTTTAGGCCATGGAAATCTATTCTGTTTATTTTTATGTTGATATCCGTGTGTGTGTATTAATTTGCTTGTGTGTGTGTATGTTACTCCTCATAACTCCAGAATAGATTAACCGGTCAGAACCAAATTCGCAACATTATAAAAGAACTGAGCTCGGCAGAATGACATATATTTTATTGATATCGTTGTCGAAAAATTTCGAACAAAGCGCTCTATATTTACAACTCCTAAAGCGCTTCTAAAATTGACTTACAAAATTCGTCTATATTTTTGAGATTGAAAAACTGATCAAATTCGGTGAATATTGTTACCGAATTTTATTTAAATAACTTTGGATTTGACATAATTTCTTCACAGTGAGTTGAAAAATATGCTCTGAATATCGAATCTCTATTAATTTTTGCTCTAATTAAACATTAATCGATACAAACACTTAACTGTTTTGATTTTATAAAACGAGAGTGCTAATGCTATTTTAAATGTACATACATATAATATGTGTGTATGTAGTAGTTATATATATCTTGTGTGTGTATGTTTTTTGCTTTCTTACATCTTCATAAGTACAATAATACCTTAACAAATAGAAATAGTTTTGCATGACCTGAATCTTTTGTTTTCATTCTATTTTCTTTTTACACTCGATGACAATTTCTGTGTATCTTTGCAATTTATTGTTGTCATTAGTTGAGTACTGCTACTTTGTTTTCGATGATGTTCCTTCGCAGTTCCTTTCTTAAAAAAACTCATCATTATAATGCTGCTAAATGCAATATGTTGCAAGTAGAAACTGCCTGGAAAACAATAGTGTAGTTGTAGTGCTTGTCCGCCTGTCTGTCAGTACTTTATTCCTTTTCCTTTTAATCAAGTAACAAATTAGTAAAAATCAATCAGATGTTGCAAAGTGTTCCTCTCTGTTTTTTTTTTTTTTGACTAGAATACATGTTAATTCTATTCATTCGTTTTAATGTCCTTCGAGTTTTGAAAAACAATAAAACAGGAAAGCGGAACAGGAAAGGGTATGGCGAAAAACGGAAGGCATTACTTATTGAAAGGCGGACGACGGAAAGAAACCAAACAAATGCTGATAGAAAAATTCCAAATTTAGAATGTTTTTATAATAATTTTGATTTTTGGGAAAACTTGCAATATTTTTTGAACTTAAGAATATATGTATTTTCTCAATTGCTATCCAGCAGTGCAGAATATAAGAAAATTATTTTTCGGAAGCTGTAACAGACGTTCATCGGTGTTGATGTGTATGTATTTATATTGTGTTATTCGGCAATGTTAGGTTGTATGTAAAATTTATGATGGGTTTTAACAGGATCTCCTTATTTTCTACTTTTATTTAACAACAAGTTCAAGCTATTTTTAAAATTTTGCTAATTCGGCGATCATTTGTCTATATTTTAGATCGTTACACTTAAACTTGTTTGTTGTTGTTTGAAGTTCTATGCAGTACACAAATTTCCTTGTCTTTTCATCTATTACGAGCTTCTAGAGACTTCTTTGGAATAAAATTATTTTAAATAAAAATTAAATTATACGAACTCTAAAGCCTGAATTATTAAAATTTCTTGAGATCTAATTTATTTCAATACTTTTAGTTGTCAACCAAAAGCGAACAACAAGTAGAAATTTTGTATTATGGTTTTTGTTGTACTATTCATACGTATATTTGTTATGAAGTGGTTGGTTGAAGTACTTAAAAAGTTGCTGATACGTAAATAAATTTATTAAAATCTGGATTCTGAGTTCGATACTGTGAGCTGTAATCAGCATTACAAAATTTTTCTAATAAGCAGAAGTGTCTATGCACGTCCTTGTAACCAGTGTAGCCAGGTGTGGGGATTTCTCCCCAAATTGGGAATTTTAGCTGGTTTTTGTGGACAAATTATCGTGGGGAGGGATTTGGGGATTTTTCATTTTCAGTATACCTATTATCAATTTTACCATTTTCTTTCATACATACGAGTATATTTATATACATACATATATGTTATGTATCTTGGTGTTTTTCTTCTCCATATTTCGATTATTTCAAGGCGATGGTATTGAGAATGTTGGTTTTTATAACAATTTGTTCAAAATTTTTAAAACCAGAATTTATTGAATTCGATATTGCCAAAATGGATGTACTAATTGACGATAAGGAAAGTAATTTGGTTATTGCTAAAATTGATGTTGGCATAGAATGTTCAAGGGAATTGGAAGCAAAATGTGTTCAAACAAATTTTTTTAGATTATTTACATGTACCAGCAAAATAAATGCTTAAAATATTCACTGAGAGTATGGCAAATTTTGAGTTATTTATAAATTTACAAATCGAAAGCATAGAAAAAAAAGAATAAATTTAATTCCGTGTATGGAATTTTAAAATATTCTATGGATTCAAAAGTTCCATTGAGCACATACGAATGCATTAACTTAAATAAATGTATGTAATAAAATTAATAAAAAAATTGTTTTTTATGACGCTTAATATACATATATTTATTGGGGACAAAATTGGGGATTTCCAGTTTTCAAATGGGTATTTCTGGGGACAACACTCTTTAATTTGGGGACATTAGACAATATTTACCTGGCTACACTGCTTGTAACATGGAATTATCAAGAAATTAAGTTACTGAACAGTGAAATATTTTCATTAGAATTATGATTTCCTTAAAACAATAAAATAATTATATATTATAATAATGTAATAATTTCTTTAAACTGATAAAATAATTTCTTTAAACTGATTTTTTTTTTTTAATTAGCACCAGCACGTATGCAAAGCATTAAGCCGGAATTAGGAAAATAGGTTTTGGGAAGGAAGATAAAGGGAGTAGTGTTTGTGTTTGAAAGTGGCAGGAAAGACCTATGCGGGGAGTTTATTCCACATGCGAACAGTACGGCTAAAGTACGAGTTCTCTCTGTAATGCGTGGTGCGGTTCACTGGCATATCGACCACAAAGGGATATGATCTTGATGAAGAGCGTGTAGCGATAGAACAATGAAACACACCCAACATTGAGTCGATGCTCCAGTGAGTCAATAGAGTTGGCTACACTACTGTCACCGGTAAGCTTCTTCGCCCTATTCTGTACGCGGTCGAGTAACTTCAAAATAGATTTTGAAACACCGGTCCATACATGAGAGTTGTATTCCGTTTTTGGTCGGATAAAGGTGGTATAAATAAGGAGATCAGATGGAGTGAAGTATGTCCTACACCGTCTTAAAAAGTCGAGGTACTTGAATACTTCTTTTGAGACATGAAAAATGTGATCATTCCATCGAACATCACAATAAATTTTCATGCCAAGAACATCAAGAGCTTCTGATTCCTCAATATCTATACCATCCATGTTTACAGATAGAGCAGCATCGAGTGAAGCCATCACCGACACCAAAAGCAATCAGTTTTGACAAAAGTGCTCCATGCCACACTCTATCAAATGCCTTGGAAATATCTAGAGTCAACACCTTACTTTCGCCAAAGTGATGTATGCTATTACACCACTTCTCCGAAATTAGGCGGTAATTTTCAGGGCTGTTGGCCTCCCCGTTTTTAGGAATCGCCGTTACATTGGCAACCTTCCAACACTTTGGAAATTCACCAGCATGGTACAAAGTACTGAACAGGCGTGCCAATGGACGTGCTAACGTCGAAATGCATTGTTTCAAAACCAGTGCTGAAATATAATCCGGCCCAGGAGACTTGTTTACGTTAAGCTTGGCTTATCGAAATAATGTAATAATTTTTTTACTCTGATTAAATAATTTCATAAAAATAAGAAATATTATCATGTACGTACATTGAATGTTTAATTATATTATTTCGCCTTATAAAAAGATCAACTGTACAAGTCAGTATCAGTTTGGTCACTGTGCATCTGTGTAAAATCTATTCAGTTACAATCCTTGAAAGTAAAACAAAAGAGGAGCTGCCAATAACTAAAATATATGTAAACTGCTTCGAAATAATGAAAGAAATCTCTTAGGAAAAGTAAATGAATTTCAAAATTAGCTTAGCAAATACATACCTACGTATTTTTTTTAGTAGCAATTCAACACTAGCGAGAATTGTTTTAGCAGTTAACATGAAAGCTAATTTTTTTTTTCATGGTTTGTATATTTATCAAATACGATGAATGGATGATTCACTATTAAGGGTGTACGCAGTACATATTTAGATTAAATTATAAAAAATAGTGAGATTTTTTGAGGTTGCATCGGAAATTTATAAATGTGTGTGTAACTGATTAATTATAAATTCCTTAAAGCCGGGACATTAAAAAATCTACTATTTTACATTGCGAACAGAATTCTATGTAATGTATGTGTGGGTGGCCCCCTAATGAAAGACATTTATTAAAACACACTTTTTATTTAATGTTATTTTTTTATAATTTTTAGTAATAGAACTGAAATACAGTGACGGAAAATAATATTGGATTTAAACAAACAGGTGGTGTTGGTATTTAGTATAATTTTAGAGAAATTAATGTACGATTACATACATTCGGAGAGACATGCACACACAAACACACACAAATACAAACAAACACATGTTAGATTGAGAGTATCTATTTGGGGGTAATTCTCTAAGGGTGGGGAGTTTTTAAATGTGTGATTACAACTTTTGTTGTTCAGTCTTTGTAAAATTTTATTCACATTTTGTATTTTGTTTTATAACTTACCGTGCCCTCCTTTTTTGCCATTCGCTTTACTTTTCGATTTTCTAGGATAAAGATGAATTTTACTTTGCCCACAGCCCATAATATTTGTGTCTGATCTAAAACAATTTCTGTTTTTTCTTGAATTTTGTTGCTGTTTTTTTTAAGGTTTTACAATTTTGAAACTGGGGGCCCGCAGAAACTAAAAAATTTAATATTTACAATTAATTAAACAGATATTTGTGATTTTTTAATGTAAATCGTTTTATTTTTCATGCATTTGTTTTATTAGTTTTTTTTTAAATCTTTAAAGCCAGCAAATATTAAATTTAAGTATGTATGTATGTTTGCTTAAAGGACGTTGGGTGTTTTTCTGTAGGAAAATAATTTTACACAAAAGATATGACCCGTTTACTGAACTCATTTTCAATTTTTTTACACAGGCCCTAGGGCATTTATTTCGTTAAAAATTTTATATATTCCACTCATTTTATTTTAGTTTTTCCTTATTATTTAAGTCACCATCAAAAATTAATTTAATTGTTCAATATATATTTTTTTAATTTATCCCTGATGATTTAAGTAAGTGAAGTTATGCCTTGGTATATGGTTAATGATGATAATGATGATTATGATTAAGGAATCTCTGGATAACACGAAAAAGGAAAATTGAAACTGCGCATAGTCCATTCGAAGAAGAATAACATACACGGTAATCGGTATTTGTACTTTAACCCTAGAACCATAACGATATTTTATACTACGTTAACACCAACGATACGTAAATTTAATATACAAAATATTTCTTGTTAGATATTTTTAAATAAAAGACAAATCTGCAGTAGGATATATTTTTATTCATTTATTTTAAGTCATCTTTTAGGAATTTTCAATTTGAGTAATTTTTAAAGTAATTTGCAAACACATTTTAAGCAGTTGCTGATGATCATGCAATTTTCACAAATAAATATATTTTTTTGAGCACTTGTAAGCGTAGCAATACACCTGTTGTCTGCATTCCTGGAAGGAAATACCGTTAGAATGCCACACAAGAAGTATGAAATAGAAATATTTTATGTGATTTCACAAATTTATGAACAGTCTTTTCAAAACATAGTCCGAAATATTTTGTCTCAGAACCAAAAAATTTCTATTTATAATCCAAATGTCATAAGAAAGTATTAAAATAAAAAACAACTTAATTTAGAAAAGAAAATTCTTTGAAAAAACCTGAGATTTATGATGTCAGGATTTGACGTTTAGCATCACTAATACTCAGAATTCAGTGACAGTGTCATTCGTACTATGTTAAATTGAAAGTGAATTGGTTATTATTTTTTTTTCTTCTCTTAAACATGACTTTTAAAAGCAACAATTTTATATCTGCAGCATTAGATGGTTAATAGATTTAATATTGACAATAATAGATATAACCAACTAACCAACCATTCGAATAACGGGTAACGAACAACTGACATTAATACGATATTTTTTGTTTTTTTTTTTTAACACAGACACAAAAGGAACACATAAACAAACATTTACAAACTAGCGTGAATTAGCTGTAAATAAAACGGCGCGATGTGTGTATTCAACGAAAAGCAGTCAAATCCGAAATAAAAGTACATGACATGTACGGTAGAATAAAAGCAGTAGGTGGGGGAGGAGGGGTGGGTTTGGACAGTTTTACGTTTGACTTTTGAACAAGAGGGAGTCATCTAGCGCACCAGAAGCAAAATAAAATAAAGGCAGATGTTTGGTCTAAATTAGTCAGTAGGCCAGGCCACCATCACAGACTCTCTAATTAGATGACAGACTTGGCCATTTTATGGGAAAACACCGTGGCAGTGGCTGGCGTTGGCTAAAGCGAGTTTAAGTGGAAATGTGGTTTTTATTGTTCATATGTTGCCAAGATTTCTTTTCTGCTTCTACTTCCTCTTCTGCTACTTTCCAATAAACGAGGTAGTGCTTAGTTGTTTCCTGAGATGTAGCGTGTATGTATGCACGTGTATGTGTGTAATTACTTTTCTGAATTTGTTGCACTCTTTGTTTTTTTTTCGTATTAAGATTCGACCATAAATTTATAAGGTCACATTTGTCGGCATTTTGTCTGTAGGCATTAGTATTCGGTATTGTTGTTGTTGTAGTTTTTGGTGCTGCTTTTGCCTTTTTCTTTTGGGTTTTATTTAAAGGGTTAACTAACGCCTCTTTGTTAAAAATTATATCCTTGATGTGGTAAAAACCAAAACTTTTTTCGTTATTTACACTATTTTGTTAAATTTTTCAAGTTTATTCTTTTATTATCATGTTTCAAATATGTTTTTCTTATTATTGTGGGATTTCAGCACTTTATTAAAAAAAAATATATATATACTGCACGTATGTACATATATGTTTTAGTGCGGTGTGCTTCATTTAGGTTATAATTTTTTGTTGTCTTTCTTTTTGTATTATTTTTATGTTTGTTGTTATTGAAAAAAGGAACACCCCGTTTTTATGATTATTCTGATATAAGACCAACACGCACATAAACACGCAATTTTTGGGAAAAGTGTCGCTGTTTTTATACATTTTCCGCAAGCATCTTGTGAAAAACTAAAAGAAATTTCGAGCCGACCAAAAAAAAAAAAAAAAAAAATTATCAAAAATAACAGCAAAGCTCCCTTAAAACAATCATATACATACATAAGTTTATGTAAATGTTAATTAAATTCTCTTTAGCTTTCTCCCTTTATGATTTTCGAATAGATTAGAAACACACTGAGAACCTATTGGCAAATTGTTGCTTTGAGCATTAAATGCACCGAAAACTAAAATTCAATAAATTGATTGAACTAATCTTATGTTAATGATTCAAATGTAAAAAGCAGCAAATAGTATTTAGTGAAGCCCTAAACTGGCAAGTTTTCATCCCAGTTTTTTCATTGAAAAACTACTCAAGTACGAGTACATACAAATGTGTGATATCGTTGGTATCATAGAAAGTCTATAACTTATTTAATTGAAACTTTACAGGAGAAGAAAAATAAACATAATAGAAACCATAATGATCAAACGTAACTAGTATTATAATATTGCTCATGCAACTATTATTTTTGTTAATATTGGATTAAATTTTTTTTGACGAGTTATTTCTGTGATTTGTATTGAAATCAATAAAAAAGTAAATTAAGAAAAAAGTTGGAAGTTAGGGCCTTTCTACATGATACCAACGACATATACATTCGTATGTAGGGAAACTTTCAGCTTTCATGACAATATTAACGAAAACATACAGTTGTTTACGTTTTAGAACTTTCGTCAGAGCTTTTTAGTAATGTTACTTACTCTCACAGCTTTCTTTTTCACTAACACTTCCGTTCTCTTTTGCAATTTTGCCGTTATTTACTTATTTTACAACAGTGCTGTCAGTTCGTTAGCAAATACATTTAATGCTGCCATACATACCTTTTAAGTATTTAATATGATTATATACATATTTCGGGATTACCACTCAAAGATAATACTTTGATGGACAATACAATCCCGTTTTTATTGTTGTTTAAGGAATTAAGAAAAAGAAAATCAGTCTCAATCAAAGTGTCTTCAATATCTTTTGAGAATATTAATAACTGGTAATCGGATATACATAAGTATGTTTATTAAAATAAAATTGAAAAAGTTATACATATTAAAATACACAATTTTTAATTATATAGTATTTTATTTAAGGCTGGTAGTGTTGGCTAAAGTAGTTAGCTCGTTGACTAAAAATCAAACTAGGAATTAGGACCTGGGTTCAAACTAGAGGTGTGCGCGTGATTAAAAGTACGATCACGAAACATAAATATTTTTCACGAACGCTCACGCACGGCATGATTTGAAACTTTCACGATCACGCACGCTCACGAACACAATATGTTTAATCACGAAGGGAATAATTTTGCACGCACGCGCACGGTGAAATACAAATTTTGCAATAAAAGATTTAGCAGATGCTAAAAAATTTTATTTTGTAATTAATTTCTTTATTTACTTCAAGATTATCAATTAAACAAAAAAAAAAAATTCAGGAAATGCTAGAAAAATTAGCATTACAAGGATAAACTTAATATAAAAAATCTAGCACTGTCTGCCAAGGCAGGTTATTTAAATTTATTACTTATACTTATGTAAAGGAGTACTAGTATTATTAAGTTTAGGTTAACGCAAGATTTCCAAAGGTGTATGTATGCACAACGTACATGGATATGTCTTCATCTACACACGAACGTCTGCATTTGTATCAGAGATTTTAATGTATGAATCCACAATCATACATATGTACGTAATTACATACATATGTATGTATGAATGGATGTAATTTTAGCAAAGATCAAAAAATTCAAAAGAAGAAAAAGCTTAACATAGAGAATTGTTTTGAGTGCGTGAAAATTTTATTAAAAAATAACGCACGATCACGCACGGTATTATATTTTTGAATCACGATCACGCACGCACGCGTGATTTTATCAATTTGTAATCACGAATCACGTGAGTCACGCGTGAACGAACAATTCACGACATTTGCACGTCTCTAGTTCAAACCCTGGTCAGAGCAAGTCAAAGAACATTATAAATTTTATCTAATAAGCATTAGTGTGGCATTATATTAATTATTGTTGGACTGTTTAAAGTGATGAAAGTAAAGCACTGCACACTGTTTCCGCAGCTATTGATATAATTCACAGGTAATGTACACCACAGCGCCTTCCTTTGTCGGTTAGCAGAATCGTCGACGAAGTAAATCAATTAATAAAATGACTTCTCACACAGCTTAAGAAATTTAATGCGTCTAAGTTAAACGCATTTAACAAATTCTGAATTTTACGTCAAATCCAACTGTTAAATTCTGTATTTACCATACAAAATTGTTTTGTTAAATCTAACTTAAAGCCATTTTTTTAAATTGGATTTAATAGAGTTTTATGAACTACAACCTTGTTGTCGTCGTACAGAATTCAGTACTGCCAAGTTGAAATGGAGCCGGAAGCAGCTGAACATGTTTATGCCAGTTAATAAGTAGTCTGAACTCAAAATCAGCTGTTAACAGATTTAATATTAAATTCACTATAAAAGCAGAGTTGTACAAGAATTAAGCCTTCTACATTTTCCCCATCTAACCTCTCTACCCTATCCCTGGTCCCTAGTGCTGCCACATTAGATGGCATAAGTAGCGGTCATCCCCTGAGTCCAGGTCATACAAAAGAAAAGGTTCCCTTTATTACATCAATTATTCAATAAATACCAAATTTTATTGCGAACTGTTATAGGAAGATATTTTGCGACTAGCTATTTCAGCTATTAGAAAGCAATAAGCAGGGGGTTACTCTCTATTGCGATGCGATGCGAAAGCAATGTTATTTACATTGTTTTCCCATCGCATTTGCTTTCGCATCCCAATAGAGAGTAACCCCCAGGAGCAATTTATATTCCCATGTGTAATAGAATTTTCAAATATTTTGCTAGCAACACACTTTTATTTAAGCTCTTTCTTACTCTCACTTAATGGGACACTCTCTGGTGAAAATTTTCACACGAATAGCTAATAGTTCCTTGCCCATATTATAATCATCATGGAATTGATTTTTCTATTTTTATACAAAGTTTTTTTTTTAGATGATTATTCTTATGTTAAAGAATTTTTTTATGTTGCAAACAAATACATGCTACTACTCTTCAGATGTTGTTCATTTAAATATTTGGATTTTTTTTTTTATTGTTAATATTTTTGTATATAAACTTTGGGGGAGAGGGCAATGAAAAACATAAAAAACTCAAATAAAAATTGTTTGTTGTGATAGAAATACAACAAATGTGTTTTTCTCTTGATGTATGAGTGTGTGCGTGTGTTTGCTTTCATATGGGACCCCTCAAATGCCGCTTTTTATGTGCACGATTAAGAACATCATAATGATGCTTGGCAACCGTGTATTATTATTATTACTTTTTGTTGTTATTGTTACTTTATTATATTTTCATGTTCTTATTTTTCTTTTGTTATTATTTAAATTTATTTCACAAATGATCATAAGAGACAAATAAAACACAACATCACACTTATTTACTCAAAAATATAATAGAAATTTAGGAAATTTTCATTAAAAGAACATGTATTTATGCCATTTGCACTGCAAACTCACTTAATTCAAAAATTTTCTTTAAATTCACGGTGGTTGTACATATACTCGTATAATTTATTTATTTTTTGCAAATTGGTCGTTTGTCTTTTCATCTTTATTATACAGGAACTTTTTTTGGAATTTTTTTTTTTTTTAGCAGAAAACACATTAAATACTTCTTGTTGGGTTTTTCATTTATGTACAAATTGCTTTTGGTACAAATTTTAGCATTTGTTTATTGATTTTATAATTAATTTGTTGTTCGTTTTATTTTAAATAAAAAAAAAATATTATAAAATAAATTTTTACAAAAAAATAAATTGCTTTTATATGAACGGCTCGTCTTATTAACGTCAGCGCAGCAATGACTGTTTTACTTTTTTAGTATCATTAATGAGAGAAAATAATAATCATACGAACACAAAGTCTCACATAAACAAAATTAGTTAAATTCAGCCACGTTTCTTTTATTTTTGAATAAAAAAAATTTTAAAGAAACTTTTTTAGTACTTTAACTGAATGTATATAAAAGTTTTTATTGAAAAAGCTTTGCTTTAAGAGAGAGATTTGAAAAAACGTGTTTAGATGAGAGCTTTTTATTTTTAAAATACTGTTTAGTTGAGACAATCACCGCTACAAGAAACATAATAAAGTGTTTGTTTAAATCTACGGCATCACCACCCAGTAGTACTCACTCAATACAATGATTGGATATTTAACCTTAGAGAGTCTACAATCGCCAAATGATTATATGAAAAATATTACTAAAGCATCAGGAAACCCTCCAGTTTTAAAAGTAGAAATTGACTCGAAAGCGTTAGGTATTTCGCTAACGAAAAATGGACTAACTACTTCACTGGATACAAGTAATGCAAGAGTTCGCCTTTTGACTCTCTCACTCATGTACACGCACTCAGTGCAGGCATAAATGGCTGACTTCCAAAATGTCAATTGCTTTGTGTTTGAACAAAGCATCACTTTTCATAACGCCGCAGTGCAATAATTATTCAATGTATACCATTTCAAAACTCCTCTGCCAGGTTTTTTTAACGCAGTAAGAAAGCAAACAAAGCATCGGTTTTATAGTTGTTGCGTTGTTTCGGAACTTTGCATATGGATCTGATTTAAATACAGTAGCAATGCTGTATACAAACTTTGTATATGAACGTTTTGGAAGTCAGCCAATGTTAATGCCTTCAACCTCAATTTTTTTTACGAGTTGAAAAAAACTGTGCCCTTATTCTAAAGAAAATTAACAAAAAAATAAAAAAAGATTTTATGAAAGTGTTATGATTTTATGTTGGCGTTCAATTAGAATTTCGTTGTCAGTGAATGTTAAATTTTTATTAAAAAAAGTGTTCTTTTTAGAAAGGTAAAATGATCAGCAGCAGTCAACTATAACGTTGCATAAAAAAAAAAGAACAATTTATTGAAAATTTTATAAATATTGAAAAAGAAATTTGATAAATAAACAAAAAGCCAAAAACTTTTAATTTCTGTAGAATTTTCATTAAGGAAATATCATTAGTAATCCTACTGGTACGTTATGACTAGCGAAATAGTTGGATTTTGCTGACTAGTGATTTCACCGGTCTGATCGTGTCAATTGACTACCGTCAATGTCATCCCCATGTTAAAATCGTCAGTCGAGTGCATTGCTAGTAGTTAGTCTGGTAGTTAGTGGTGACGACTGGTAGTTAGCGAAATAGCTAGTCAATCGCTAGCTACGCCGACTGCAGGGAATAGCTAAACCAAGCTAAAGTGCTATACACACATACATGCAATATTTTTAACTCATAAACATGGTGCAAAGTCCATATATGTATTTTTATAATTCACATTAAAAATACTGCAGTGCAAGCTCGGTATCCGCGACTACCCATTACCGCGACGGCTTAATATTTAAAATTTCAGGTTCTATAATCGCGACAGTTTACGAAATAGTTTTCTATTTTTACGACTTTTATCTGTTTTTTTGTAGTTCGATTACAATGTCTATAATCAAAAAAGGGAAATCCTCGTCTTTTGGTATATCAACATTTTTGAATGATTTTGATCTTCAATATTGTCAGTTTATTCGTGTCATTTGTTGTGTAAATACATCTTTTAATATGGAAAAAGTTCAAAATATTTTAAATAAACGATTTCTCAAAAAATAGAAATTTTAAAACGTTGCACTTTAAAGAAAGCTGAGTACCCTAGAATGAAAAAAATGCAATTCAGTTGCTATTTTAAGAAATAAGTTGCCAAAAATGTGACTCAAAATCACCAATTTGCAAAATATCAGATATCAATCATTTATGTATGTGTGTGTGTAAGCAAAAAAAAAAAAAACACCACCAATTGTCAAATTTACAGCATATACATATGTACGTATGTAAATAAATGTGATATACAACGTGAATAAGCACACACTAAATTGTTTTATCGGTTTACTTTTCAATTTCACTGGCCGAATAGAACAAACGTTGTTTTCGGTAGAACCCACTAAACCTCGACAGTATTCATGTGCAAATCATAGCTGCCAGATTTTTTGAGGTAATATCGTCATATTTTTTTGGCAAAAATCGTCATTATCGTCAATATAGCTTATTGAAATCGTCATAAAAACGTCAAATGACAAAACTCGCTTTTTTACCAACAAAACATATTTTATCAGAGGCAAAAAATAACAAAACTGTTAAATCAACAAATCTTATCAATAAAAGAACATTCTTTTAAATACAGAGATCAGATACTTCAATTAGAATTCACAATAAGTTATATTTTTTATCAGAACAATAATTTTAATTGTCTGAACTCAGTTTCTAGCTCTTGGCTTTTACTATCTTCAATAACATAGGGAAGTTCTTTTATAATTTCAGAAAACCAACTGTTTTCTTCATTAATAATATTAAATGAATTAATTTGGCCAAGAACTTTATATTTATTTTCAAAATCAAATCTTGATAATCTCTGATCACAAAGCTCTATATAAAACTTAACACAATTATTACTAATATCATATTTTTCTTTTGCATTTATTTATGCTTCTTCCACTATGTCTCTGGCAAATATTCCTAAATAAATGTCTTCAAAATTTAAAAAAAATAATTTTTGCTTTTATAATCAATTAAATAAAAGTTTTCAGTTTTAAGCAAACTAGTTTTTAAAAAGTTTCCCATAACAATTTTCAACATTTCAAGGTTGCTTTAATAGTACAAATAAATGTTGCAAACTTAATTATTTAAAATCGTCAAAATTATGGTATAAATCGTCCCATCGTCACTATGTCATTTTTAGGACCAAAATTCGTCAAAATGACGATAAATCGTCAAATCTGGCAGCTATGGTGCAAATGCTTTCACTACTTGTTATACACTATTACATACAAATGGAAGTTGGGCATTGTAGCATATAAATCGGTATTATTATTATGTTACTTAAGGCCTCTTTACATGGTAATACATGCATATCGGTATGCCAAAAATTTAAAAAAATCTTATCATGTAAACGCAAATTGTTATGAGTAAAAGATAATACGGATAAAAAATCTGACAAGCGTTCGGTAAATGTTTATTTTCTAAACCATTTTAGAAACTTACGTATACTCATTTTATCAGAGGTGTCTTTTTAAGTAAACATTGGCATCTTTAAGAGTATATATTGAAGCTGGCATCATTTTTATACAATAATTATAAAAACAATTAAAACAAATTCATGTTGTTTGTGTAAATATTGTAGAACTGTACCCATTCTTGTTCTACTGATTCTCTCTTGCCAATATCATCCGACTAAATAAATGTTATTATAGACTCCCTAAGTTTATAATAAAAAGTGAAACCGGAAGTTGATCTTGTATGATGATAAATGATATTATGGTATTTAAACAATCAACCCTTAAAGCTTAGAATATCTATCCCAGCTGGAATTGGATAGACACGCGCCTCTATACCCTCCCTACCATTGACTTCAGTGGCGCTAACAATTTGCACTAAAGTCCCTTGTATTACCATGTAAACTCACCTTTAACAACTGATGTTGCATATAACATTGTATTTGGTAAAAGCCGCCGTAGTTTATTTCTCTGTTGAAAACTTAGTTAAATAGTTGATATTCTTCCCCATTAGTATCCACTTTACGAAAATTGTAAAGATGGACAATTGAACGCTGATGAGAGGTGTAGCGGCCTTGAAATCGGTACTGATACGTTCTGCTAAAAACTGATTGGATATAAATAATAATATTTTTCAACATAAAAAAACTCTTAGTAATTTTGAATTTTCATTAATTCAATAAAAACTGAACTTGAGCCTGATAATATTACTTTTCATATGTACATTCTAGAATAATCTTATAGATTCTCCTTACTTTTGTAGAAGTTTCCGGAAAGTTCAATTTCAGTTATTCTGAATTACAACTGTCGATGTTGTTTGACAGCTGTGGGCGATTCTGCCAAATTTCTATTGGTACTCTTTTTCAAGTCGTACTTTGCAATGTCTTGAGTTGTATCTATGTATGTACGTATGTATAGAGAAATTATAAAACACCATATTCAAAGTATCAAAAAATTAAGAAAGAACAAAGAAAGGAAATACATAAAAAAAAAAATGTTTGCTGTGGTGCTCGAAGTATGTTAACAATGTCTACCTAATATTTCTCTGATTATAAACATTTACGAACTTTAGCCTGTACAAATATTAACAAATGGAAATAAAATTTGTTAATTAAAACTTTGTGTGTCTGAACATCAAACAAATTTTAAATAAAAATTTAAAAACCTTTTTCGAAGTAAACTATGCGTGGCTAAATTAGCACTAACAATTGGGGTGTTCACACTGTTGTCATATCAGTCATATTGTCATAATGTCTTATTATTTTACAATAGTTTAAAAAAATTGTTGTTGTGCTTCAAGAAAAAAAGTCATATAATAATAAGACATTTTGAGGTATGTTTATGGTTTGTCATAAAATAACAGTAGAAATCTTAGTCGAGCAGCTGCAACTCCTTATTCGAGCCGGCGATAATATTTACAAACCGCCGCTACTGTTATATAACACAATAATGAAAACAAGGCAAATTCAAATGCATGACCAAGGCGAATTAATTATAAGGTTAATGCAGTGGCGAATTCACTCGAATTTATACATTGGGGGCTGTGCGATATTACGTAACGCTGTTTTCAGCGATTTTATACCCCCCACCCCTTCGTAACGCTTTTTACAAATTTTTCAGTGCAAAATTTCCAATCCGTAACAAATCTTTAACCACCCTCTCCCTGGAGCATTACGTAATATGTGCACAGCCCCTTGGGCAGTGTGAATAAAATGGTAGTTTGTACTACATAGTACTAAATACTAGCACTAGCTTTAACTTTTTAGTACTAGCTATGTTGAAAAGTATAAACTACAAAAAATGTAAATAAATCTTTGCTAGTACTACGTAGCTAGTACTGAAAAGTGATAGCTAGTACTGGAAAATTAAAAGATATGTGGCTGAAAAATCAGCTGATAGAAACTGTTTGGGAGTTGCCTCTGTTTAAAAAAAAGCTATTTTTCTTATAAGTTCTAAGCAAAACTTGTGATAAAACATTTTGGCAACAGTATAAGTTTGTTTTGATTATTTATTAGCGCGAAATTTTTTGATATGCTCCAAAAGCATAAAATTATATTTAAAAATTTCGCAAGTGCCGTCAGTGAGAGTGGCAAAAAATAGTGCCTTGTTTTCACTCCATGAAGAGTATTTGGAACAGTTAGGCCAGGAAATTACTATTGGTCAATTAAGAAAACAAATTCAAAACATGAGGAATAATCATAATTCATAAATGCAGTCACTATACATAAAAAAAAAAAACCAAACGACAATGCGGTTTTTTGACGAATAAACCAACAATAAACTTATTTTCAGCACCTCAATGACATGTTTACAAAAATTCAAGTTAAAACTAGTAATTTTAAGTACTTACTAGTTTTAATTTACACATATTTTCAGCAAACGCTGGAAAAACTAGCTTGTGCTAAACTGCAAAAAGCATTTTAATGTAATTTTCGTGCAAAAGGCAAATTCATTACGACTACAATAATTCAACAACAAAGCAAACAACAGGCATTTTGTTTGTGTAAACGTCGAATTCATTACCTACGCTGTCAAAATTCTCCATGCATAAAATATTACATTAAAATGGCGCGGGAAAATATGTAAAAAATTTGACAGGTAATGTATAAATTTGTGTGAATTCGCCACTGCATCCAATTAATTCGCCTTGAATGAAAATATGTGTTTGTGTAACTGATCTGCCTGGCAGCTTGCGAACATTTTTCCACTTGCCGCCGTCCAAAAAAGTAGTTCAGCTCATGTAACCGGCAACAGCTGTTTTTGATTATATTTATTTCGTATAGATAAAAAAAATTTAAAATTTTAATTGATATTGGACATTTTAGAAAATTTACTGGAAATTTATTGTTTTCTTTATTAACAATTAAAAAGCATTTACATTTAAGCCAAAATGCAAACGTATTCGCAATAATCCGACTAAAAATGGAGTGTTGTTAAATGTTTATCAGCTGGCACAATTATGACATAGCACACTTATTTATAACGGGGTGTTCACACTTGTCATATTTTGGTGTGCTATTATTTTATGACATATGACTTATGACTACAGTGTGAATACCCCAAATATGTATGTATATCCGTCTTAAAAGTAGGTACATACGAGTATATTTTTTATATTTTCAAACGAAGTTATCTGGCTGCTTCACGTAACGGCACTTAAAGTCGTTTCTACACATATTAAAAAATTAGTGGTTGTTTCATCACGGCATTGCCATTATTTAGTACAAGAAATAAAGAACTGCCTTATCTAAAATGGTACTTTTTTAAAAAACTAACGGAGTTTAGTGGTAGTTTTAAATAAAACAATTTCTTCGTGATATTCAAGAGTTTGTAATGCTCAAATTTAATTTATTTGTTGTAGGCTAAGAAAAAATAAACAGATTCATATTGAACAAAAACTGTTGTTTGTGTTGCTTGTAACACATTTTAAAATAAAACAAGCCTCAATTTTTGCAGTTTTCATTGCTTGTCAATACAAATTTGTAAACTTTTCAAATATGGTTAAAGATCTACTGATGCATGGCGTTAGTACCCAACAAAATGTACGCAGATAAGGTAATTATAAACATTTTATGGTAAAAATAATAATATACGCAAGTATAAGCTCAATACAAGCAAAGAAAATATAGAAATAAATCAATTTATCTCCAGTAAATGTAAATATTCAAACAAATTAATATATAATTAAAAATTGATATGTTCTCAGGAGATTATATTCAACGCAAAATAGCTTGATCGAATCAATCGGTTTTAATGAAATTTGTAATGATAAGATTTTTTTTTGGCTGAAATGCAGCAACAGTTTGCCAGTACCAAGATCATCGCCTGGTATTTACACTAGTTATGCTTTTCCTAATATATTTCCTTTTAATAGCAGGACATGAATTAGGAAAACCAACAAAACTCTCGCCAAGTTTTGAAGCAGATTTCTTTATATATTTCTGTTTTTTTTTTCTATTCGTACATACACATAAACTGAACAATGTGTATGTACGAGTATATTTTTCTTGTCTGGCTTTTCTTCTCATGAGTTGAACTCTGACCTCCATTATATCAAGCAAATGCAAGTGATGAGACAAAAATATAGCAGTGGCACACGTCCACGGCAATAAAGAATTCAAAAGATGTTAAATAAAAAGAAATGCCCAATTCCGTTTCGGCTGACAAAAGCACAAAAAATGGAAAATTATAAGAAAATGAGACAATAAATTCACAAAAACCAGAACTTGACAATTCATATGCGATTCATATACACATACGCACATCATTTTCATAATAAAAAACATTCATTATTAACAACCCCGCTTTCCCCTCCCCCACGACGGACATTCTTGTATCATTTACTTTGTTCGTTTGTTTTTGTTGTTTAAGTTGTCATCATTATTTATGAAATACGATTTGTTGCGAACTTTTTTTTCGGTTTTTGTTCTTTTAACTGTTTAGTTTTTTCCTTTTTGGTCTCTTAAAGGACACCCTGTGTAGTGGCGTGTGTCGAGTGTTTTGATTTGTAACGTTTGTCACTTTATTATTAGGCGATATATGACAACAGGAACAACAACAATAACACATACGAAAAATATCTACAAGAAAATGGACACACAAACTTGTGGTATTACGATACTTTTGTTATTGTTTTTCTCTTCTTTTTTTTTGTCGTACAGAGGAATTGAATCCAGCTCATAACTAATAAATATGAAGTGGAAAAGATGTAATAAATGTTGCATTAAGTATTGTTGTGTATGTATTTGCGCTATCTATGAGATGTTATCATTTCCGGTCTATTTTCTTTCCGGTATATTAAAAAATATAAGTATCATTGCAATGTGAGTGGAGGATTTAGGAAATGCAATATAAGAAATAAATTTAATAGTTCTGTTTCCGAAGGCAAAGTTTTGCCAAACAATATTGTTAAAATAAATATAATATTGAAGAATTTTTGGCTTCATTGTATTTGCCTTTAGAAATGTTTATACATCCATAGTCAAACAAAATAATATCTGTAAGTTTTTAAATTCATCCATAGTAATCAATTAATTTAATTGCATTTGTCTTGGAAACCAACATCTTTGCTTCATAATCATATCAATGAAGACGGCATGCAGCTCTAAGACTTACTTTTCTAAATAAAACATACTTTAGGGTTACTATAGACGGGCGCAAATATAGTTCAACAAGAAAAACATGTTAGACACTTTATTGTATTAATAGAACAAGTTTCATTTAACTTATTTTAGTGAAATGTTTACCAAATTTGTGATATGATTTAATTGATTCAATGTAATCTGTAATTGCAATAGTTTTTAATTATTAAATCGATTAATTTAAATGGTGATAAATTAAAAAAATTATTTGAATGAAATTAGGAATATTTTAACAGATTACTCATTCTGTTCTAGCCTTATGGTTGGATTATGGATGGCAACCGAACTTATTTAGTATGCCATAATACAATATTTAGCAATTGGCAACGCATCTGAGGTTCGCTTGCTATCCATAATGGAGCCAGTATTTTCGATACTCATGGAACGACTAAATTCAAGACATTACATACAAAGTTCATGTAATCAATTTACGAGAGTTAAAAAACATACGAGCAACTTAAGATGTGTTCATACAACATTAACCCTTAGAAGGTAAAACTCTTTATATGGAATATAAAAAATAAAATTGTATGTAATATATTTTCATGCAGTAGTGTTTTCCAAATAATATTTGTTTAACAGCCTAACCCACGATTTCGATCGATATCGCTCGCTTGCCTTTTCAACGACAAACAGCTGTTTTGCGCCCCACATCGACAAGTCGATCGACAATGAAAGCGAGCGATAACGTAAGCATTTTAATACAAATTTCCGCCCCACTAAGAAATATTGTGCGACAACAACTGTCAAAATCAGTCACGAAAGTTTTGTTGTCGACAAAATAAATAAAAAACTTGTTTGTTTGCCTTGGAAAGCTGGAGAAGTAGTAATGCCCAATATAACTACAAAAAATGTTTGGATAATTTTTTTAATTGTTTTTTTTTTATTATTTTTTAAGCAAAACTTGTGTTTAAATATCACACACAATAAAATTAAAGCTTATTTAAATAAATGAGTTCTTTTTTTTCTTTTAGCGAGTCCTTCTTTCTTTTTCTTCTCCTTCTGCTGCTACGTCTCTATCGCTTAATTTCTCGCACACTCCCTGATTCCTTCTCGATGCCTTACGACGTCTCCCTTTTACCTCTTCGTCATTATTTACAATATTATATATATACTTGCTATATATATTTGGAATTTATATATAAATTATTTATTATTTTATCTTTAACTAGACTTTTTTAATGGCCCAAAAAGTAAAAAGTTGAATTTAAAATAGAAAGATAAAAAGCGGTTAAAAATTATTTTTCACAAAATTAATTTATTGAAAACATATATTTTGTGTTTACATTTGAAGCAAGGCATATTCAAGAGGTGAGCTTACTAGCACAGCTGACTCAGATAGCTTTATATCAAATTTCCGTACTAACTGACACAGTTTTACAGCATACACAAATAATTGTTACATTTTGCAAAGCATTTTTAAAAAATTGTTAAATTTATTTGTTTGTTTTGATAAAAAAAAGCGAGTATTTTATACCAACAATATACTAGTTGTTTTTGGTTTGTTGTACTAGTTATCGAAGTGAGCATACCTAGTAGTTGTGCGACGTGCAAATGGCCATATTTATGGCTCAAATTACATGGAATATTTGATGTGGCAATATAGTCATTTGACAATGATAACGTTAAAACGTAAAGCCAGACGACCGACAAGTCGATAGTTAGTGGGTCGCTTATACGAACGATAATGAGTGAGTTGCTGTCGCTCTATCGACTTGTCGGTCGATATCGTGAGTTTGGCTGTAAAACTAATTTTATTGCTTGCAATGCTTTTTCAAAATCTCAAATGTTGTTAAAACAAAACCTTAAATTGTTTTAATGAATTCAAAAATCCTCTGTACCGTAACTGCTTTTTGTCATTGATGTCTGTCACCTTACAATCAACATCATCTGGGGTTTTCATAATTACATGTCACACCCGACTACGGGGGCAATCAAAATATTATTTGTGCTAAATCACGGAACTGAACTGAAGCGGAAGTGATTGAGGACTTATTGACAACACGCGTATTCATTTTGTTTACCGCCAAAAAAAAAAACAGGAATATAACATAAAACATTAAAAATGATCTGGTGTTCGAGTAGCTGCCTGTGTGTATGAGTGTGAGTGAGTGTGTCTATGTATTTGAATTTGATTTAATAAAAGCGCGCGCCAAAACTAACGCACAGGGTGCACAAGTCACGTGTCTTGCAACAAATGGATGAACAAACGAACGTATACTCATACTTACTTACAAAATAATGGAAAATATCATTGCGAAAGACAAGAGAACGGGCTAAAAGGCATGAATACAAGCAAATAGTGAAACGCCCACTTATCACGTTTATTTGTGTACTCGTATTTTGGAAAATGCAAACATTTCAGTTTTAATTGATTTCAATTACGACATTTTCTTGTCATATTTTCGAAAAACATAGAATACAGATTTAATTATTTATTTTTAATTTTGAATATTTTAATTATGGTTTATTAGAAAAATATATATTAAACATATTATGATAGTGGTTATTAGTTACATGATAGATGGACTGACAAGCTGCAACATTTCTCGAAAATAATAGAATCAAAATATTTTCCGAAAATTTTGGTTAAACGATATCGTACCACCCACCATACACTTAGCCCAGAAAACATAACAGGCTTGAAGAATTAGCTTATTTTTGTAATAAAAAAAATTCATTTATAATTTCTTGGGAGTAGCTTAGTCAATTACGCATTTAAATGAGGTTTGCCTAGTTGATTCCTCTCTTAAATGGTTCAAAATACATATGTATGTGCAATTTTATATGTACACATGAGAGGGGACTACTGTATTGTATGTACAATCATATTATAGTCACATATAACAATCATATTGTTTGAAGTTATATCATATTAATGTAATGAATTGTAATTCTTTATAAACTTTATTAAGTCTATCTAGCAGTTACAACACTTTAAAAAAATATATATATTTTTCTACCACGGCCGCACATTATTCTAGAAGACATACTCTTGTTGTCAAAACCAAGTCACTACCGTATACTTTTCGAGATTAAGGGTATATATTTAGTATAGATTTATTACTTATTTAATTTACTTCCTTATTTTATACCCATCAATTCCGATTTGGTTATAAGCAAAATTCACTTATTCTTGTTTAAGTTGGAATATTGCATAATTCTCATATAGTTTCTTTATGATTTTTCTAAGAAGCATCTGATAATTTGCCTCCCAGTGTAAAACATATAAAAATGGTGAAATATAGGCGAACCTTGAAGAGCTTTTCTCTAGTTCCTTGTAAAATTGTCTCATGGCCAAATCTTTATGATTAAAAACATAGAAATGTTTATTGGGTTCTAATATAAACTCATGTGTGAATTTCTGCGAACGTGTATCCTTGCCAATGTTTGTGTGTGTGTGACATGTAAATAATGTTAATGGATCTGTGAGCCTGAGGCTTCGTGTTAATTTGCTTAAACGTTTTGTAATCTACTCCACATGTTGAGGCAGTTGTTGCACACACATACAAACAATCGCACATATGCACTCATTTTTACACACAAAATCAGAATTTTATATAAATATCCTTCAAAAATTGTTGTCCTTTAAACAAGTGTTTGACAAGTTCAACCCTTTTCTGCACAAGTAAAAATATTTATTTTATTTTTGCCACAAAAATATTTTGATTTTTCATGTTTCGCTTCGATGGAAAAAAGCAATTTGAATATTTTTCGTATCTTTATTTGGCGAATGTGTTGTGTTGGTTTGTTCGTTCGTGTCTCTTATCATTGACACAATAAATGCTCTGAAGTGAAAAATTGTTTTAATGTTTGATTGTGATGAATCCTTTCTTTTTTTCCCCCCATTTATTCTCATGTAAAAATTTATGTTTTTGATGTCTTTTGGTTTTTGGTTTGACTATTTTTCGGTTGGTTGGAGCAGTTTTGCATTTTTTTACTTATTTAGTTGTTGGTTTGAAAAACAGATTGTTGAACATTCAATAAGTGACTGTATTTGGGTTTTGTCAAATATTCGCTAGGGGGAAAGGAATTTATTCCTATTGTTGAGTATAATTTGTAGTAAAACAAAAATAAAAATTATGGTTGGTGTATTAAATAATATAACGGTGGCATTTGACTATTCCTAGTCACTGTATTTGAATAACGTGAACTTTTTCTGGTACATTTCTAAAATATTTAAAAATTGATAATGATCTTCTAAATGATGTAAAATAAACAACAGAATTCTTCCAAAATCAACAAAATAAGCCAACATGTAAAAGAAATTCATTAAAAATATTTTTCAGTTTGGATTATGAGCAAGAACAGTTTTTGTGTGACAGTGTAAACTAAGTTTTATAATTAATTTTTTCTTTATATACAAAATAAATGAAAATTTATGCCGCTTTAAAAGATTTAAATTTCAACATCACGATATGTGTCCACTTCACTGGCTTGATATCTTTATTTTTTTTAACGTATTTTCCTTGTACATTTAAGAGCAAAAATTAAGGGAAAAATAATAACTTTTCCATGAATATAATTATGCAAAATATGTAACGAAATCAAAAAAAAAAAAAAAAAAAACAGCAACCAATCTTTTATATTTTTGTCTCTATTTACCGTCAAGCTCGTATTGTTGGCCAGCAGACACTTTCTTTCATATGCTTGAGACATTTGAAATATTAGAGTATGATTTTTATATAAATATGTATGTATGCACATGTATGTATGTGCGAGTTATTTTATAATTTATTTTTTTAATTGGTTGAGATTTTATTACCAAAACATCAAGTGATTTTTCTATCCAAATTAAAAAAAAAAAAATATTTACACTACGAGCTCGATGTGCGCAACCGATGGGGGTTGTTGCTTTTACCGAAAAGTTGCAATAACCAACCACTAAAAATTTAATATAAAAACATACCACTGTTTAACTTAAATTCATTAATTTTTATTATTTTAACATAAATTAAGCAAAATTATAAAATTAATGTACATACATTAACATATATAAGTTCTTAAATAAAAAGCAAAACAAAAAATAAAAATTAACTTCATATTTTATACGTTTATTTTTATATGTATGTATGTATGTATGTATGTATGTATGTATGTATGTATGTATGTATGTATGTATGTATGTATGTATGTATGTATGTATGTATGTATTTATGTATGTGAAAACCAAAAAAACTGTCTGTTTAATAAAAGACAACATGAAATGTGGAAAGCATTTTCAAGATGGGTTCTTTGCTGATACTTAATTACTTGTTAAAACTACGTTTCTGAACAAATAAATTCAGAGAGAAAATTGCTTAAAATTTAATAAAACAGATAAAGTTGCGCTTATAAACCCTGTAATGTAAAAAAAATGCCTGTTGCGCTAATCGGTAGTTGCGCAAATCGAGCTCGCACTGTATTTACATCTAGAATACGGTCGATTGTGTCGGCCGTAGGTTAGACTGGTGCTTGTGTGTGTATATTAGTGATTTTACGAATATCAATTTTTAGTATTCGCGAATACGAATACGAATACGAATATTTAAAACAGTATTCGCCGAATACGAATACGAATACGAATATTTCTTTTGAGGTTTATATTTCAAATTTAATTGGATAAAATCCCTGCCTTTGCGTTAGTAACTATAAATGAAAAAAAAAAAAAATTAGTGATTTAATATTATTATTGCATTAAGATGCCGAATTTGAAAACCTCTACAGAACATTTTTTAATTATTTTACTTATGTACATACTTTCAGATTTCGTTTTTCTTACTCTGTTTGGGTTTTTAATTAATAATTCAGTGCTGTTTAGCGAACATATTTTTGCAGAAGGCGCATCCACCTGTGTCAGTGGAATTTCATATATAAAAAGTTTTAGTTTGATTCCTGTAGCTTCCCACCCTTATACATTTACATATAAACAGAATCAAAACATCTCACCGAGTTTCTTTAAATATCATGCATTTAAGTTATACGAGTATATTCCAATTTATTGCCGATAGATGATGTACTTTGTTCAATTCACTGCTGCGAAAGCATTTTTAATTTTATTAATACATTTGAGACAACTTAAATTATAATTTATATACATTTTTGTTTGTTTTTTAAGATGGTTATTACTTTGCGTGAAATACAATGGGTTTTTTTAATAAAAATTAATATATTTTTTTACATTTATGTACTTTTTTTAAACTTTTGTAAGATTTTTTTTTTGGAAAATGTATGGGAAAATTATTCGAAAAATATTCGCTTGAATTTGGCGAATACGAATACGAATACGAATATCTTAAAACAGGCGAATAGTCGAATAGTCGAATACGAGTATTCGTAACATCACTAGCGTATATATTAAGACACATTTTTTGATGTATTTAAATTCCAAGTTTCTGTTAAATAAATTTATGAAAATTATCACAAAAAATGTTGATATATTATTTGGAAAATACATATTTATTTCCAATTAACTCATCTGTGTCCCACTGTTACTTAGTTAAGGCCTAAGAACATTCGATGGCTTTCTCTGTAAAGTAAATACTATTCGACTTCAGCTTACCTGCACTTAAATGTACGTACTTTTTACGAGCCAGTTGAGAAACTTAAAAGGTGGTACAATTATTCACACAGTTTTTTTTTCACAAATGACCAAAAACCGAAAAAAAATTTGTTTTCATTTTTATTAAATTTTGTCTTCCACTTAAAAATAATAAATTCTTTATTCTTAATTTCTGTCTGTTTAATTTGGCGACAATATTGTCAATGGTTTGTATGTATGTATGTATATGCTTGTGATTTTGTTAAAGAAATCATGGCGATAGAAAAAAGAAAGACCTCAAGGAAATGTTAATAATTATATTGTCCTTGTCTTTCAATTGGTGTTTTATTTCGTTGTGATAAAAATCACCAGGATACTTGTATTTGTTTTAGGAACTTTTTTTGATAAAACATTTTTTTTTGTTACAAGCTGTCGAAAGGATTTTTCACACTATAATACATTCAATTTGCATAATATTTTTTCAAAAGCATCGCATCTTTTTTTTTAATAAAATTTTTCTACCAGTAGTGGCTGTTAAGGATCGTTCGAAGCTCTGGAGTGAAAGAGAAAGAAAAAGGTGTTCCTTTTTCCGAACATCAAATTGTGTTTGGTGAAAAGTTTTTTGTTTCTTTTTTAAAAACTTTTTAATTAATGTTGCTTAAGTGTAATAATAATTTCTAATATTAATTTTATACCACACAAATAGAAGTTGGAATGAATAAGAGAAAGAGCGGGTGGGTTGGGGTGGGGTGGGCGTTACAATTTAAAACATTAAAATTAAATAGAAAAGTTTTTTCATCACTAGTTTCTAGTCTTCGCATTAAGATATAAATATTTACCATCAGTGAATAGTCCGGTCAAATTAGACCAAAAAATAAGAGTAAAGATACGGAGAGTTACAACAAGCTGAAAATCAGTAAAATTGTTCAAAATGTATTCAGGTATATGTAAAAAATTTAAGGTCGAAGGTCCCAAAAAAGTTTTATCATAAAAATGTCCAGATTGACCGGACTAGAAGGTATACAAGAATTTATGTAAATAAAAACAAAACAAAAAAAAAAAAAAATATTTAATTTTTAATAGTCTTGGCCTGGAAAGGACAAACAAATTGGTTTTTATTTTCTTAAATCGATGTCGCTGTATAAAAGCTTAGATTACAACAGCAAAGAAATGTTTCTCAGAATCACACAATGTTGCAGGAGAGCATGATGGCCTACACTTTTCTGCTACATGCATATATACTAGTGATGTTACAAATATCAATTTTTAGTATTCGCGAATACGAATACGAATACGAATATTTCTTTTAAGGTTTAGAGCCACATAATATATCAAATTAAATTCAAAAAAATCCCGCCCTTTGCGTCAGTAACAAAAAATTGAAAAAAAAAAACGGTCACACTACTTTAGGTATTTATCTATATTATGACAATGAGATGCCAAATTTGAAGACCACTACTGAACATTTTTAAATTATTTTACCTACATACATACTCTGAGATTTCGTTTTTCTTACTCTGGTTGCACTTTTAATTAGTAGTTCAGTGTTGTTTGGGAAAATATATACCGCAACACACTGAAGTCAAATATCTAGGCGTTCATCTTGATCGTCGTTTAACATGGAAATCGCACGTAGACGCAAAGTTGACACAAATGAAATTAAAAGCAGCCCAAATGAATTGACTTATTGGAAGAAATTCTATATTAAGTCTTGACTGTAATCTTTTGTTATAGAACGCGATCCTGAAACCAATATGGTCCTATGGAATCCAGTTATGGGGCACTGCCTCAGCATCGAGTGTAGAAAAAATTCAAAGGCGACAAAACAAAATTCTACGTACAATTACTGCAGCCCCCTGGTATATCCGAAATCAGCGAATTCACAAAGATCCTGATGTTCCGTTGGTGAAGAGAGTATTTTCAAAACACACAAAAAAATATATTGAAAAACTAGAGTTGCACCCAAATCCACTTGTGCGCAATATTCTAAATTATAGAGGCCACACCCGGTTGAGAAGGAGGGATACTCTTTCTCATAGCCGTACACGAGAGATGCAAAACAACAAAAATCAACAGTTGGAATTAAAAATTCTGTTTAGCATTGGCTAAACTTATATTTAATATTCTTAGATTTAAGATTTGAAAAACTTTTTGATGTTTCAATTCAATAAATAATAAAACTAAAAAAAAAAAAATATTTTCGCAGATAGCGCAGCCACATATCTCGGTGGATTTTCACATATTAAATTTTAGTTCTTCCATTTTTGAATTCCAACATTGCTCTACTAGGAATTGATTACTAACTTAACATGATTAGAATTTACATATAAGACTTTAACTTTTAAATGTTAGTTACGAAATATAATTTTTGTTTGTATTTTAAGACGATTATTATCTTGCGTCAAAGGTAAAGGGCTTTCTTTCTTTAAATAAAAATTAATAAAAATTAATATTTTACATATGAAAAGTAATATTATCAGGCTCAAGTTCAGTTTTATTGAATTAATGAAAATTCAAAATTACTAAGAGTTTTTTTGTGTTGGAAAATATTATTATTTATATCAAATCAGTTTTTAGCAGAACGTATCAGTACTGATTTCAAGTCCGCTACACCTCTCATCAGCATTCAATTGTCCATCTTTACAATTTTCGTAAAGTGGATACTAATTGAGAAGAATATCAACTATTTAACCAGTTTTCAACAGAAATAGAATATGAGAATTAATTTTTAATTCAATTTTTATTCTACAATGAAACTCTTAAAACAAAAAAAACTCTTACTGCCTATTTCACTATGTCGAAAGAAAATTTCCACATGTTTTCATTCGTATAATTACATTTGAAGCAAAAACAAATTCTAAAATTTTGTTTTTGTATCAAATGTATTTGTACGAATGAAAATAACATTCAAAATTCTTTCGACATCGTGAAATCGGCAGTTAGTAATTTTGAATTTTCATTAATTCAATAAAACTGAACTTGAGCCTGATAATATTACTTTTCATATGTAAATCAATATAAGTTCAAATAATAATTACGTTTATTCGTAATAATAATAATATAAAAAATTAATATTTTATTTATTCATTTATTAGGTATTATAAAGGCCCCAACACAATTGGGTTATACAGGCCAATTAAATTAATATGTTTTTGTACATTTTATGTACATTTTTAAATGTTTTGTAAGATTTTCTTTGGGAAAATGTATGTACAAATTATTCGAGAAATATTCGCTTGAATTTGGCCAATACGAATACGAATATCTTAAAATAGGCGAATAGTCGAATAATCGAATACGATTACGAGTATTCGTAACATCACTAATACATACACACATCCATACATATATACATATGTAACTTATGGTGTTTTCTTTTCTGCAAAAAAATGGTAAATCTCCATGCAGAAAATGTACTTTGGTGTTCGTTTCTTAAAAATGTTTTGCTCCCTTGAAGGGCAGTGTGTTTGATTCTAAAAAAATCGCCCTCACTAAGGGTGGAAGGCATTGCACTTTTTGCCCCGTAAAAATCGACAGTGTTGATAGTTCCCTGTAAAACTTAGCTGTCAGCTGTTGAAAACAGGGCGTTCCACTTTTCATAAGTTGTGTTCAGTTCTAGTGAAATAAAAAGCTGCATTATTACAAGGTTGGCAAGACATTTTATATATGTACCTTCCAATAAGGTTCCATTTTGTGTGTAGAAAAGAAAACACCATTAATATTTTCTGAAATTCTTAAAATTTGCATTAATTAGCTTTTCTTGCAGGATAAAATCCTTCTCCTCCTCCTCCTCATGTTTAGATTTTATTTGTTTCAATTTCGTGGCTTAATTTTTTTTTTCTTCTTATAAAAAAAAAGAAAAAAAAAAGAATATCTTGGCCTAGTGGATCAATCATTTAATTTAGTTTTATTTTTTCTTAATATAGAAAATCATCAATGTTTCCTGTGCCTTATTGCTCTATTGTCTTTTCCTCGATTGGTTGCTTTTCTTTAAATATTTAACTATAATTGATTTTGTTTTCGATTTCTGTTGTTGGTTTAAGCTCTCATGCAAATCAACATCCTGTATCTTTTAGCCTGTAAAAATGATTGAATTTTTTTTCTTCTTTTTCTACTGTTCCATCATACGTCGTGGGTAAAATAACGGCTGTTTGTCTATAGAATTTATTTTCTTGCCATTTATAAGACGGTTTCCTAAGATGAAATACTGATGAGTCGGGCAAAAGTTATTTTTGATGAAAACAAACTGGCTTACGGAAATGAGGCATACTTCTCGGCCCCCACCCACCGTGCGGTATCATCACAGTAGAGATACATACATTATCTCCTGATGATGTATTAAATATTCAATTTCTATTTAAGATTTACGTTCATAAAACACTTGTTATTTTTATTCTCATCCATCTCATCATGCTGAGTGGAACGACGGACAACAACAAGAACAACAGTTGTATGTTGTTTGTTCTCTGTATTATCCTTAATATAACGAGCATTTCTTCTTATTTATTTCTTCTATTGTTTTTTGTAATTTTATCTTACCTTTATTGTTACTTTAGGTCTTGCTTGATCTTTAATGTCAGTAAAATGTTTTCAAGTTACTTAATAGAGAAAATATGTACAATCTATAGCAAATACGGTTTGTGTAGCGAGGAGTTAAGTTTAAGTTTTGTATGCAAATTTTGTCTGTTTATCCTCTTAAAAATGCGACTTATTTTCTTTGTATTTTTTTTTAAATATTTTTTATAGTCGCCTTAGTAAGTAAAGTATGGACATTAACATCCCTTAGAAAAAAGGAAAAAAATAATGCACATACACATAAAATGTTACGACTTTGGGAGAAATTGCAGTCCTTGGAACAATTAAGAAGTAGGATCCTTTATTTTTTTCCTTAAAAAACTTTTAAAATTTTAAATTAAAATCTGATTAAATAGATTATCTATCAGGAAAAGCAATTTAGAAGCAGAATGAATGCATTCACTTGTTGGTGTGGTCATTTTATTTTCCTGAGGATTAAATCAAAGAGATGTAAAATATATTTTTTTCTATTTTCATCTGATTTTTGCGAGTTAAAGATCCACTTTTTGTTTTTTTTTTATAAAAAATAACAACAAAAAATTTATTTTTAAAAACCTTAGGTTTTATTTTTAGGTTTTTAAAAATAAATTTGTTATTGTTATTTTTAAAAAAAAAAACAAAAAGTGGATCTTTAACTCGCAAAAATCAGATGAAAATAAATTTAACAAAAGATCGAAGAAATTAGAAGAAATATATATTTTTTTCTATGAAATTTCCATGGAATGCAATACATTTTGTTGAAATTAAAGCAAAAAATTTAAATTAAAAAAAAAATGGAATAAAAATCATCTGATTGAAACAAGATTCGATTGCATTAAGTTGCGAATCCAGTTTAATCTCTTGGGAGGGGATATTTTACATAAAGTTCCAATGAATCATTTTGTGAAATTTTGTTTTTGTAAAATCATTGTACAATGTCAAACTCAACAAGCAAATAGTGTATTTTGACATACGACAATGATGAAAATGCAAAAAAAAGTTAACAGCTGTACTTACTAGTTCACCTGTAATGAATTCGCCTTGCGTTCTAGCACAAGACAGGTTTGCTAATAAAAGTAAGGAGTTTTTTCTTGCCAAACAAAACAATGTTGTAAAAAAAGGAGGGTTCGATTAAGGGAGAAAATTACATTGAAAATGTACTGAACGATTTGAAGCAGTTAGTTGAATTTTGAGCTGAAAGGGCCAAAATAGATTAGAAAGTACCACAGGGCCATCAAACATTCAAAAGTGCCACAAATGGCCTAATTGTGCCACATTTTCAATCACTGCTTCGAATATCTATCAAAGCGATGATTAAGTTGTTATAAGAAGTACATTCGATTTTTATCTATTCATAATTTTTATAACAGAATTTTATAGCGCAGAATCAATCTATTATTATTAACTGAGCTTCTTTTTCGTTCAAGTAATGGACTTTTTCAGAATAAAATATCAATGTAGCTTCTAAGTTTTAACTCTATTGCGATTTAATGAAATCACGTTACTCTCGTCATCATAAAAATAATTGCCTCTGACCTTAAATGGCATCAATATGCGTACAAAACAGACCCATCAGGTGGGAAAGTTTTTTTTTATGAAAACTATTTGTAGGTTTTTTTTTTTTTTTTTTAAATAAAAGCACCAGACAATTTTAATTATAATTCAAGTGATCATTTGAGCAAAAGAATGAATGAATCCAACTAACCAATGAATTGCAATAGTCTCATTAAGCAAAATGTTTGTTGCAAACTAAATATTTAGTGGTAAAAATGTGCATAAGTACCCGCTATGATAATGCAGACGTTTACTCCTTATACGAGTATGTGGCAGACAATGTGGAGTTAGAATACAAAATACTTTTAAACGACAACTTAAAGGCAACAATCATATTTACAACAATACCAGGCTGTACTATAAATGTTACATTGTAGGTTTTTAAACGGTTTTCAAGAGCCTACTTGTGCTTCTGCCTGTGTGAGTGCTTGTATTTTTTCTTCTTTTCTCTTCTTTTAATTCACTATTTTTACATGAAGGACGTCACAGGAAGTTTATCACATACCAGAAATAAAATACATACATAAATTACACAAAATACAACACAACATAAAAATAACACAAGATATAAACTACAAAGAAAAAAGATTTGATTTAAGTTAAAATAAAATAAAAAAAAATTTTTTTATAAAAAAGTACAAACAAAATTGAATAAACAAAATTTAAACTTATGACTAAGTTATGAGAAGGATAAAAAACCAAACCAAGAAGATGAAACAAAAAAAAAGAAGAAGTTCTGGAAATAAAACTTTTTAAGGTAATGCAAGACCAAACCCATCCATGCCTTATAAGAGAGATGATTTGGAGTAGGAAAAAATAACAAAACGAAACAGAAACGAATACAAATACATACTCATATTCACTCGCATAAAAACACCAGACACAAGATGAAAG
Source organism: Lypha dubia (assembly GCA_947311025.1). Lineage (NCBI taxonomy): Eukaryota > Metazoa > Arthropoda > Insecta > Diptera > Tachinidae > Lypha > Lypha dubia. Next base: position 61,289,059 of record OX371263.1, read on the forward strand.
CTTCACAAGCAGCTTTAAAGTAGAGGTGCAGCAGTATCACTACAATAACGGCACAGTGGGATTGAAGTAACTCTACCGATTTCATCAGCTAACTTTTCGCGGTATGATTCTTTTAGTCTCTTTCTTAAAAACAAAAAACAGGCAAAAGAAGTTCCCTTCAACGGGCTGAAATGCTTCACACCAAATATTTGTCATAAAACTAAATATTCGTGATAAGACATACATACATACGTTTTAGTCACACTTATGCTCTGTACAGACGGTTGTTAGATTTAACAATATTGTCAGTAAAATAGGTTGAAAATTTCTTACAATCGTCTGAACTTATAATTTTTTTCTCACAACGTTGACAGGAAACTATTGTCAATAAATTGTAATACTACAAAGTGACACAAAACTGTCAGACATCTGACAATCGTGTAAACACAATTCTTTTTTTTTTGTCAGATAATTGCCAGGTAATTGTCAGCCAAGTTTTAAGTTTTGGTAATTTTCTGCATCTGACAATTTTTTCATTGTCAGTAAATAAATAAACGAAAGCTTTTGTTCTTTTATTCTAAAAGTATGTTATACATTGCATAGCGTTTATGCGTTCTGAGAGAATCTGACAACCGCGTAGATAAATTTTAAAGTTTTACACTTGTCCGGACAATAAATTGTAAGCTTTTCTGACAATTTTCTTGCAACCTTGTGAACTGCCAATGAACATTGTGTTGGCAATATTTTTTTTTCAGTACTTTGCCAGCAAATTGTAAATATCTCACAACCGTCTGTACAGAACAACAGAAATAGTATGACATCAATCTGACTTTGTCCTATTTTCCTATTATCCTAAGTGTCGTCTAAGCATTAGCTGAGCTTTCAAATAAGATGGACTATAAAAATGTGATGAATTGCAATGCCTGTTAATAAGATCAGCATTAAGAAATAAATAAAAAAAAAAACTCGTACTAAATTTATGTATTTTAGGATTACTTTGAGTACGAATTGTGAATCCATCCCAAAAGGGATAAAACTCTTCTTCAGCTCCCTCTGTTCAATGCCAGAAATGAACAAAAATTAAATAATAAAAGTGTTTTGGCTTTGGTTACACAAATGTGACTCTATGTTCAATACCAACAATGAACAAAACATTGAATTTAAAATTGAAATAAATTATACTGTATTTACACTAAGCAACTTTGTTGCATGCAATTTTTTAAGAAAATCCATATTAACATTAAAACTAATTTGAAATTACTTCTTTTAGAAGTTGATATGGTCTTTCATTAGCGTTCTTCTGCATTAAATCAATAATTCTGACTTAACTTTTAATTTTATTTTTATTTAATTATTGACAATAAAAATTAAATTTATTCTAATTTTGCATCGGAATTTACCATTGCATTTTTTGCCTTTTTTGTTGGTTATTGATTTTGTGAATTAATTTCAAAACATTTAAAAAATTTCAACAAAATATTTTCTATTAATAAGTGACTTGTGCTGTTTTGCAGACTCATATCTCTTTAAAATTGCAAAGACTTGAGTAGTAAGAAAATTGTTAGAACTTCTCGGGAGATACAAAATAAAATGGTTTTAAGCAACTAAAACTAGTTTTTAGGGACGTTGCGGGCCACTGTTCAATAGAAGTAGCAGCCAGCGCAAAGTTATACTGAAAAGAACGAGAACAAGAGGAATAAATGTAACATGATTTAATGACATGAATTATGTATGAGTTTCGTTGTCAATCAAAAACCACGTCAAACGTTTTGATGGCGTTGTCAACGCTAAGAAGCAAAAACGCAAAAACGCAGAAAAAAATCCTCAGCACAGCTGAAGATGAAAAAAAAAGTTACTCCTATAAAAATCAAATTCTTTTCACAAAAAAAAAAAGAAAAAAAGGAAACCTACAGAATTCTACAGACACAAATAAACAGCGAAAAAAGTTGTGTAGAAACAAAAAAAAAATCTTGATTTCAGTTTTATGTTTTTTTTTCTTTTTTCCCTCTAGAAGATTAAAATCATCATCTGCAGCAACAACAACAGCATCATTATCATCAAGATGATTGTGATTTTTACAACATTTTCAAATAAATTTTATGTATAGTTTTGAAATTCCTAATGATGAGTATTTCTTAACAATTAGTTTTTTCTCTTGCTGCCCATCTGCTGTATGTAGCCTACTTATGAACGAACATTCAAACAAACCATCAATCTAATTTATATGATCAACTGAACGCTTTCCAAGCGCCATTTGACCATTTTTGGTAAAACTTAAGTAAGTATTTATGTATGTATGCGTGTGTGTGTGTGCATGCGTGTGTATCATTTTAGTTCTCCTTTTTTTCCATATTAATTTAAGTTTTTTTTTTCATTACCAAAGGAATTCATTGATAATTCTTGAACGATCGCAGTTAGCAGTTTATAAGAAGTAGAATCATTTGTTGATAATGTTGCCACTTGTTAACACCAAATTAACGTGAATGCTGGTGAATTAATTTAGTCGCTGTGCAGAAGCAGCATCAAGAATACTTTGCACTGCCGGAGATTCTTTAGTGTGTTCATGTTTAACATTCATGCAGTTGGCGTGCAAACATGCCTCTTTCACATGCACAACAACGTTCGGCCATTAAACAGCCACCAGCAGCAGAAGCAGTTATTGCTAGTTGCAACATCAATTGTGTTGCAATGACAATAGTTGTCTGCTGCTATAGAATAGACAAACAAGTTAGTTAAATATAATTTAATTTTTTTTTATGTTTAATTTTTGCAGTGATCCATCTATCAAGACAGCCAAGCCAATTGATCATGAAAAACTCAATGTCTCTCATTGATAAATCTTTTGCAAAATTGAAGAGACATCATCGTTGGTATTATTTTTTTTACTGCTGCTGTCTGTTGAAACAGATGCCTTTTGGTTTGTATGTTTGTTTCTTTGTTTTTTATCCAGGGTATATTTCATTCATCTTTTAGTGAAAAATGTGTGGCAACCAACAAAAGAGCGATATAGATTTAAGTTTGAGAAATTGTTTGATTTCTAATAAGGGAAGTGTTCCCAATGAAAAGTTATTGAAAATATTAATCACTGGGAAGTTATTTTATTACTGACAATGGAAATTTTCTCAAAGCGCAACTCGAGATATGAAAACTGTTTTGGAATAAAACTATTTTAGAGAAGAGATCAGATTGCATGGAGGTTTTGTTTCTGTGCACTTAATTTCAAAAGTTGCACTGAAATAATTCAGCTAGAATTCAATCGAAATTCTACTGATAATTTTTATTCAACAGAATACGAAAAATAATTTTAAATAGTTGTTATGCGTATTCTTTCGTATTTATACCCACTATCAGAGCATATTGCTCTGACGTTGCGTATAAATCAAATCATGTAAACAAATTCCGGAGTGTGAATTCGATACTATAAGGTTTTCCAATAGGGATGATATGATTTTGAGTTGACGTTTCAGCCATTTGTAATATGTCATGATCTGTCATTTATTTTTCATTGTATTCAGCAGTGTTTACAATTTCATCATGGAGAGATGTACGCGAGAACAACGTTTACAAATTATTCACTTTTATTATCAAAATAATCCTTCTCCAATTCAACTTTTCGTGCGCTTTTGCTATTTTATGGTCGTAATAATCGTCCAAGTGTGCTCACTATTTGTCAAATTGTTGAAAATTTTGAGCTTACATTTTCTTTACATGATGTTCAAGTGCCAATAAGACAAAGAACTGCTCGAAGTAAAACAAAAATTGCTGCCGTTCAGGCCAGTGTTGCTGAAGGCCGCAATTTGTCGATTCCAAGACGTTCTCAACACCTGTCTCAAACCATAACCTGGCGGATTTTGAGAAAGAATTTGGATTTGCATCCGTATAAAATTGTTCTCACTCAAGAACTGAAGCCATTGGAACACCGTAAACGTCGTGAATTTGCTGATTTGCAAATGCAAGAATTGAATTATTGCGAGAAAAGTTTGGAGATTCGATTATTTCAAGAAATTGTTATATTGAATGGTCGCCAAGAAGTTGTTATTTAACACCATTAGACTATTTTTCTTATGGAGTTATTTGAAACCATTAGTCTTTCGAAATAAACCAGACTCTCTTCAAGCTTTACAAGTCAATATTGAAAGTGCCATGACATGACAAACGACTTGATTTAGTGGAAAAAGTGCTCGAAAATTGGGTTCATCGAATTCGTTCCTGCAGCAGAAGTCGTGGAGGCCATTTAAATGACGTTTTATTTAGAACTTAATTATATCGATTGTACTTTACATTAAATAATACACTTTTGAAATTTTTTAACAAGAAGTGTTTATTTAAAGAAATCATATCACTCTTATTGGAAAACCTTTTAGATTGAACAACTTGACCTTGATTTAAACAAAATATGGGATAACTAAATCAAGCCTTCTAGTTTAAACAAAAAAGAATTTTAAAAATCGGTTATGGTGGTTCAAACATTAGCGAGTTGTTGGCTGAAGTGATTGGCGCGTTGAATACTAAGCAAAACTGTGACTTAGTACCTGCGTTCGATCCCTGGTCAAGGCAAGTAAATTAACATCAAAAATTTCTCTAACGAACATTAGTGTGGCATTTTATTAATTGTTGTTGAACTGTTTAAGTGATGAAGTCATATCACTGGTCACTAAAAACTGTTCCCGGCAGCGCTGTTGATACTGTTCCAAGCCAATGTATACAACAGCGCCCTCCTTCATCGGTTAACAGAAACGTTGGCGAAGTGAGACGATTACTAAGATGACTGCTCATGCAGCTTAAAAAAGTTAATGCATCTACTTAACACGAGAGGCGCTGCAACGCTATTCTAAAAATAACAAAAATCCGGAATAGCAGAGCTGTATGAGAATTAAGTCTTCTTCTGAATTTTCATCGTCTATATTCTCTACGCTATTCCTTTCCCAAAGTTCTGGCACAATGCTTTGCATAAATAGGAATCCCCTGAGTGCTGGTTCTACAAAAAAAAAAATACCCCTTAAATTAAAAACTCCTTCTTTTTTTGAAGTCGGTTAAAAATCAACACTTAACAAAATATTTTATTTATTCGATATTTTGCCACACCGTTGGGAGGGAGGCTTAGGTGCTGTTTCCAAAATGACGGACGAATTATTTAAGTGTAAAATTTGTATGGAAATCACTAAAAAAAACTGAGTGCTGGATTAACTAGATAAAATTTTTACAACTTTTTAATCTTATTTAATTAAACTAAAATAGCTGCTCTATGAAGAATGTATGTATACCTTCCTCTTTGGATAACCATATTTAGGTAAAACCGTCCAGACGCGTGCAAAAACAAGAAGAAAATCATCAAATACATAATAATACAATATTTTTTTCTGCTCAGTTAGAGGCTGGCTGTATTAGCATTCCCAGGCAATGAACGGGAAAAAACCAACAGAAAAAAAGAAAACTTAGAAAACTGTGTAGAACAAACTCCAGTTAAAATTATGCAGTTATGATTAGAATCTCCTGTATTTGGAAAAACCCCCTTTGGAAAAACGTTCGCACATGTATACGCTTGAATTTAGATCATTTGTGGTGGCGCTTATTTGCTGGCTGGCATTGTCAGATTTATGTTTTCTTCATTTCTATGAAACCCACATAAAATAGCGCCACTTAAGAGTAAAAAGCTAAAAGAAATAAGCAGCAAAGAAAACAAAAACATGCAACATAAATTGCTTAATGAAATAGCGATGCCATGGTTCTGGCGATCGATCGATCCATAACGTTGACCACAAACCATAATGATCATCTTGTGCTTATGAAGAAAAATTCTTTAAATCCAAATATGGTTTCATTTATACGCACTTTTTCGAAAAACTTAAATGCAAGAGTAGAAGAAAAAAAGTAAACCACAAGAAACGAAAGATACTTTATCGAATTTATTGTATCTGGTACACACACACTGACTGGCTGCTTGGCTGGCTGGCTGTTCACTTAGAATGCATGAGTATCTTTTATTTTTCGGCTGACCACTACAGATGACGATCATGGCAATGCTGGCTGGCTAAAGTGGCTGCTAGCTGGTGGCTGGACATTTATGTTGTTTACTGATGCTGCTGTTGTCGCTCCTGTGTACAAATAAGGCTGAGTCTCCAAGGAATTTTTGTCATAAGACTTTGAAAATACATGGCGTCATTATTCCTGTTAATATGTTCTCACAATTTCAATTTGAAATAATGTTGGTTTGGTTTGTTTTGTTTGGATCTTTGGTTTGATGATTGTGGCTGCTTTATGATCGAACGTTTGTTCAATTGTTTTGCTGATAAATACACGCAGATTGGCCGCTTAGACGTTAGTTAAGCAAATAAATAAATAAATAAAGAATATACTGTGGTACTGGGATACATATGTACATATCGAATAAAAAAAAGCGCCAAACAATTTAATTCTTTTTTCCTTGAATTTCAGTCACTCGATAATGTCTCGAAACTTGTGTTGCTAATGTGCGAAATTGATAGAAATTATTGTATTTTTATTTAATATGTCAACTTGGAATTTCAGAGGCTGAATCTTGTGTAGTTTTTTTTCTTCTTTCGATGCACACCACCAACTGCATGCATACGCGTACAGTTAGTTGGTGGGTAGAGAAATAAGTTTATACCGTCATTATATAATTATTTTAAGTGACTGTATGGAGCGGAGCACCTGTCAACTGACAAATGTCAGACCATTTACTGTTGATTTTACCAAACAAACAGACAGTTTGGTTTTTGCATTAATTGTAAGCAACCAAAAAAAAAAAAAAAAAAACAGGAGTGTATTAAAAATGTTTGTTTTTAAGTCTTACGAGTATAGAAAGAAGCCACCGGAAGACGTTTAAATTTATTTAATTAATCAGAAAAAAATTTCAATGGAAAATTGCTAATAAACAGATCAGTTACTACATCTTATTTGGCTTTTTAACTAATTATTTTAACATAACGATGTCGTTGGTGGCTAGTACTTGCCACATATTAACTTACAAATAAAAACTTTTATTTATTTGTTGCGGGTTAGCAATATCTAGATATATATTTCGTTGGTAGCTATACCAATTCATCAGTAGATGTTTTACCCTTTATGTTTAAAAAAAAAATCCAAAGCTCATCTATTTATACAAAAACTCACAAGCATATTTTTGTGAATTATAAAGCATAAAAATAACCTTTAAAAATTTTTTTCAAACACACACAACAATAATTTGACATTATGAATGTGTTTACTTTTCTACACCTATACAATTAGACAACCGCTGGTTGCCATTAAAAGTATTTTATAAGGCAAAAATGAAAAGCAAATCTCCCCGTTAGAAAATTTTACATTTATTTGAGCATGTACTCAAGTATTTATGTTTAAAATTTTAAAAAATTTTTTAAACATAAAGGGTAAAACATCTACTGATGAATTGGTATAGCTACCAACGAAATATATATCTAGATATTGCTAACCCGCAACAAATAAATAAAATTTTAAACATAAATACTTGAGTACATGCTCAAATAAATGTAAAATTTTGTTACAAATAAAAACTTTAAAATTTCAATATTTAAAAGTTATTAAATATTCAAAACAGTAAAAATATTAAAAGTCTCTGCTAAGTATTGAACACATGACAAGTGTTCTTTCTACTCACTGATCTATTGTTGGCTTTTTTATTGCAACATGTTACTAAGTTTTTGATGGGATAGTTTTACTAATTATCAAAGTTTAGCTGAGTTTTAAAATAATAGGAAAATATGAATATTAAAATTATTTGTTATGCTAAGTCCTGAAATCTCAGAAACTGGTATTGATTTTTACTCTGCGCTGACAATTGCGATACTGACTTTTTATCAGCTAATCATTTTATCATTAATTAAAATTCCATCATTTAAAGGATAATAAAAAAAACTAGAAAAATTATATATTTCTTTTGATTTTACATTTTAATTTTTTATTTAATGTTGGATTCGACCTCAGGCTCCGTATTTCAATAAATGCTTGTAAACCATTAGAATACTAACTTTTTTTTACGCAATTAAAATGACAGTTCATCTGCAATTCGGATATAAAATTTCCTTTGAGTAGATGTTTGACATATATCATGACTAGTTTTCAAAAACTAACAACCGTTTTGCCACTTTTAGACGGCAATGTCAGGGGGAGGGTTCAACGGACATAATTAAGAAACTCGGTGGTCAGGTTTTATAATTAAAGTCGAAATGTGTTGAGTTCTTTAATATTCTTAAAATTTAAACAAATATTTTAGATTTGGAAAAAAACCGAAATATTTTTTTTTAACTAGGACCAGCACTCAGCGTATGCAGTGCATTGTGCCGGAACTCAGGGAGAGGGTTAGGGTAGAGAAGATAGATGTTGAAAATTAGAAGACTTGACTCTTTTACAACTCTGCTTTGTGCATTATGTTAATTTTTATGGCAGTGTTGAGGCGCCTCCGGTGTTAAGTAGACGCATTAACTTTGTTAAGCTGTATTAGCAGGCATTTTATTAATTGTTTTACTTCGCCGATGTTTCTGCTAACTAACGAAAGAGGGCGATGTTGTGTACATTAGCTTGGATAGCATTAATCGCTGTCGGAACAGTTTTTTAGTGACAAGTGCTATGCCTTCATCACTTAAATAGTCCGACAACAATTAATACAACGCCACACTAACGTACATTAGAGAAATTAATGATGTTGGTTGACTTGCTCTCTTGACTTGTCCAGGGTTTGAACCCAGGCCCCAAGTCATTGTTTGCTTAGTAGTCAACGCACTAACCACTTCAGCCAACACTGAAGCTTAGCAGCAAAAACTAAGAAACTATTTTAACTAATTAAATTTTAGATTCAATTAATTTATGTTGTTGAAGTTCAAGAACCTACAATGAAAATTGTAAATGTGTATTTCCATGGTATCGAACGTGACATTAGTACGCATTAAAAATGCCAAAAAAAAATTTAAACAACAAATATTTTTAAGGTTCTTTCTTATCTTAAATTAAGTATCGATTCGAACGTGACAAAAATAGAAGTAGTTTTCGTGGCCAAGTATAAAAGGCGCAATTCAGCGAAACCTGATAAAATTTTTTAGCCAACTTCTTTCAGAATTTTACGTATCAAGGGCACTTTAAAATGTTTTCAATGTTTTTTTTTTTATTCAAAAATCTTCTTTTTTTCCTTTTAAGCCATAAACTGTTTCAAACGTGACATTGCAAAATAGACTAAAACAAAATAAAAATATACCGATAATTGGGATTACATAAATATTTCTCCTCGAACTCTTCCCAATTAAAGACCTTGTAAGAGATATTTTGTGAAATAATTGTTATCTTAAATCACCTCTCTTAAAGAAGATCATATTAAAGAAAACATGCATAGAACATTATCAGCTTTTTCATCTTTAAAATTAATAAAATATCAATATTTCTCTAAAGAAATATCGTAAAATAATCACTATTTAATAATTTAAATTTTTTTATTCATGGTGGACCTCTTGACGGAAATGCCCATACTGAATCAGTTGTATTAAAATTTTTAATTAATAAAAATGTTTATGAATTGTATTGAATATTAAGCAAAGTATTGCTTTTTTTTCTTCACTGTTCAGGAGTGGGCAACATATTAAACAATTTTAGGGATACATCTTTTATTTCACTAGAATTTTTACATGTTTATCCCTCAATGCAAAAATTACTTTATTTATTTATTGGTTTTATTTTAAATTACTAGAGCCTGAAATTTTTTTATTAAATCTACTAGGCGGTATTTCTTTATAAAAATTTGGGCGGTGTAAATAAAATTTTCATACCAAATTGTTAAAATAATTTTCGTAATTTAATAACATTGACTTTCTTGCTCTTGTTTTAAAATTATTCCAGTAAGTCTTATTTTTCAATTTAATTTAAATACACAAATTAATAATGAAAGCATAAATATATTCGAAATAAAATAAAATAAAATAAAATAAAATAAAATAAAATATTACAAAAAGCAAAATTCGTTTAAAATTCATATGATTTCGTTATATATTTTCATATGCACTTTTCATTTATTAAAAAAAAATAAAGAAAAAAGGAACAACATGACAAAAACGGAATAAATTTATAAATTTATAACTCATACATGTCCTGCTGATGTCATTCCTGCTAAATTCAAAATACTTCTCATAGATTAATTCGCCCAAATTATGTGCCATCCAGCCATCCAGCCAGGCAGTCACCCAACCCGCCAGCATATTCCATTATGGGACTTTTCTACTTTTTTTTTTCGAAATAAATTTTTGTTGACAAATTTTTCTTCATCCACAAGACAGCGAGCGGTTGGATGAAAAGGAATGTGAATAATTTTCATTTTTGTAATTTGCCTAAGTACCTGTGTTATATGAAATACTCAGACAGTTACATATTTTTTGCAAAAAAAAAAAAAAAACAAAAAAAAAAATAGAACGAAAAATATTTGAAAATTATTCATTGGAATAGAGAAGAGAGAGAGAGATATGAAGGCGCAAAATAGCAGCAGCATACAACTTTATGGTTAAAGTGTCACAAAGGTGCAAATTTTAATTTATATGCATAAAAGAATAATAATAAAAATATTAAGAGATAGAGAGTGAGAAAGAGAAAGAGGGGAAAAGAACGAAAACAAAAAAAAAAATTAAACAGAAAAGTGTCGCCAAACGGAATGTAGTTTTGAATTTAACAAATTGAAAAAAAAAAAACTTCAACGCATAAAACTCATACCAAAGTAGTTCTGCACATCAAAAAAAAAAAAAAAAAAAATAAAATAAAAGAGTGTTGCATCCTTGAACACAGATATAATAGATGAAGAAAATAGTAGCCCACCTCCATTATCTATTCTTCCTACGATATGCAATATCAGGAGTATCTCGTTTTATTTGCTGATTTAAATATTAAAACTCCAAATGGCAAGTGATTGTCAAGAAGAAAACCATGTACTTGTACTCAAACACACACAATCTCTTCACTATGGGTGTATTTAAATGAAGCATTTTTATTTGTTGATGACATCTTGGAATTCAAATTGTTCCATCCTAACATTTGTTTCCTGCAATTTCATGTGAATGTGTTCACGTGTTCATGTGTATGTGCATACGAGCATGTAGGATCCTGTTTTTGTTATTTGTAGAAGTGAGTATAAGCATTAAATATTTAAGAGTCTGCTTTTAGGGGAATTTTACAGAGCTGTAGTGGAATGATTTCATTGAAAGTTTATATAATTGAAAAAAAATATTATCTGAATGTTATTGTAGGCTCTTTAAGTCGAAATCTTTTAAAAGAAAAACTTTCCTCCTTTGCCAAAAGAATAGATATGCGAGAAGTTGCTTGATGGTTGCGCTTTTAAGAAAATATTAAATTCTTTTTCTGATACATAAAAGGTGTTTATTATAGAGTGTGACAACTTTCAGTTGGCATCACTGCTTTATTTGAGCACCCATTTAACAGCTGATAATTATTTTTTATTTAGTTTGCTTTGAAATTTCATTACGAATCGACTTACACCAGAGCAACGCGTGCAAATTGTTAACATTTTTAATCAAAATAATTATTCTATTCATCAAACTCATCGTACAGCGGGCGGTACAATTGATTTACTCAAAGAAACTTTTGATGAAAAAATAATTTCACCAAGATCGTGTGATTTAAACCCATTAGATTATTTTCTTTGGTGGCGGCCACATGGCAGAAATCATATTTAAATGTTAATTTCATAAAATTTCCTTTCCGTTTCAGTGATATTAAAAATATTTTTCCTTGTTTTAGTCGGATTTAATTCTATAAAAAACCACTAAAGCGAAAAATTGACTACGTATGAAATTCTTATATAAAGGCAATTAAAAGCAGTACTAATCTTTTATTTACGAATTTATTAATAAATAACAATAAATTAATACAGTTTTTGCAAAAGCAGATGTGACACAATCTGTACAAGTTGGTTTATCATAGATTTGAAAAACGTTAGATTTTGTCGGCACAAAAATTGTTCTTTCATATATTGAAAATGGTACTTTGTGGAAAGAGTACTTTTCAGTATAAAGTATGAATTTTTTTTTTTTTTTGTAAAGGTACACTTTCATTTTGTGGACTTTCTTATTGAGATGAAAAAATTATTAAGAAGCAGCATAGAAATTGTATACTCGATAATACCGAAGGCCAAGGCAATTTTTATAAAAAAATATTGCAGATATCAAACAATTGATTCAAAGGTCACAAGGTTATGCAGTTGCCTAGAATGCATGAGACCACTGACTCAACACTGAGATTTCCGTTTTAAAAATTATGTGAAACTTCCAATGAAAAACTCAATCTAACGGCCTGTTTCACACTGTCGACAAGTCGATGTCGTTCTCTTATTTATATTAAAAACAAAATCAAATTTAAATATTTTGTTTTTGTTTTCAATATAAATAAGAGAACGACATCGACTTGTCGACAGTGTGAAACAGGCCGTATGTTAAATTAATGAATCAATTGATGAAATACAGGGTCCGCCATTTAACTTTTTTTTTCAACTAGTGCTTATTTCGTGAATGGTAACACTTAGCTCATGTCTGATTTGACAGATAATTAGTTTTATCCTTCCGCTGAATGAATATGGTTGTGTATACGCTGGGAAATATTGCGACATTACTTTGAAAATCATGGTATTGTTGCAGAATGTTTGCGAAAATTGCGTACGGATTTTGGAAGAAGAGAAGCACCGTCAGATCCGTATGTTCGTTATCTCGTGAAAAAAGTGACAGAAACTGGCATCCTCATCGATAAACTAAAGCGAGAAAAGCCAAAAACAGTGCGTACACCGGAGAATATTGATGCTGTGGCAGAAAGTGTGCGTGAAGCGCCATCAACATCAATTCATCGTCGTTCTCAACAGACATCATTGAGATGAATTTTGCATAAAGACCTTGGTATGACGCCATACAAAGTCCAATTGGTTCAGGAGTTGAAGCCAACTGACCATCCAATGCGTTTTCGCATCGCTAAGTGGGCCTGCGATCGACTTACAGAAGATGCCGATTTTGCACAAAAAAAATCATCTTTTCAGATGAAGCTCATTTTGATCTTGGCGGGTATGTAGACAAGCAAAATTGTCGCATTTCGGGCACAGAAAACCCGCACGCATACATTGAAAAGCCGACGCACCCAAAACGAGTCACGAGTGTTTGGTGCGGATTTTGGTCCAGAGGCATAATTTTGCCATTTTTCTTCGAAAATGAGCAAGGAGTGGCCGTTACAGTCAATGGCGATCGTTATCAGGCCATGTTGAACGAATTTTTGTTCACAAAAATTGAAGAGAAGGATATTGGCAACATTTGGTTCCAACAGAACGGCGCTACGTGCCAAACAGCCGAAGCTACACTCGATGTTTTGCACCCTGTTTTTGAAGATCGCATTATCAGCCGCAGAGCTGATGTCGTTTGGCCACCTCGGAGCTGCGATTTGACACCGTTTTACTATTATTTGTGGGGTGCCGTCAACGATAAGTGTTACGCCGACAAGCCAGAGACAATCGACGCTTTAAAGGTCAATATTCGTGAAGCCATTGGTGAAATACAGCTGCACACAATCGATAATGTGCTTAAAAATTGGACCGATCGTGTAGGCTATTGCATGGCCAGCCGAGGCAGCCATTTGAATGAAATTATTTTTCATTATTAACCGGAAGGATTGTACTTTCAAATAAAAAAAGAAATTTGAGAAAATATTCAGTAGTTGTTTTTTTTATAGCATTTTCAAAAAAAAAAAGTTATCTGGCGGACCCTTTATTAAGTATATGTGATTTGAGTATTTTTGTTTATCCAGTGTAATAATTTCATTGTTTTGACGAATTATTTATAAGCAACGTCTCAGCTACTGCAGTCAATAGATCACACTCCAAATGATGTGCTCCACGGGTGTGTAATATTAAGAAAGATAGCAACAACAACAAGAAAACTTATATTTCTTATTGGCTTTTAACTGACAACTGTGAAAGAAAATATACGAAATAAAATTTTTCTCAAAAACGTTGCAATCAATTAATAATTATTTTCAATTTTCTAACTGAATTAATTACTCACTTGTTGATCACAATGAAATTTTCTAACAATTTTTAAAAATTTTGAGTAATTGAAAATTTAAATTTCAGACCTTGAATAAAGAGTTTTTATTGTTGTTTGAACTTTAACAACAAAATTAAAGGAGTCTTCAATTTAATTAATTGAAATTATATTTTACGCTTCAGGAGTTTATATTTTACGCTTCTTTAAGTATTAATTTAGAGTCAAATAGAGCCAATAAATGCTCGAATTTAAAAAAACCGTGACTGAATTTCGCTACATGGATAATGGAATGCTGTCAATTGTAATTCTTAGTAATTCCGGAATGATTTCGATGCAACATGCTTTTCATACTACCCGTTTCAATATTTCAATCAAATCAATAGATTATTGTCACATAATATCCGAAAACTTTAGTGTGAAATATTATGCAGCTCATTGTTAAATCAAATAGTTTATAAAAATGAAATCGCTTCTTAAATATCTGATAGATCTAGATGTGAGGAAGTGTGAAATCATAAAGCAACTTACAAAATGCCGTCGTTACGGAAAATCATGAAATTTTATAGCGGGTAATTGTGTGTTCGTTATTCGACCATTTTCTTTGGGTGTTTCACTATAAATTCTGTAAATTTATTTTTATTTGGAAGAAGGAAAAAACCAAAAACGAAAAACAAATCGAAACAAATAAAAATGATGCGCGCGCGTTAAAAATGGGCGGAGTTGTTGTGTGAAAAAATAAATAGATTTGCGATGAAAACTTGTATAAAATTTCAATTTACAAAAATGACAAATAAGATATTTGCACAAAATGTATATAAGACAAACATACATACATACATATGTACAAACTTATCATATAATTACTTACATACATACTCGTATGTACTTACTATTTTATAGTATATATATGTAGATGGCTATGTGTGTGTCTGTAGCAAACACAAAGTTTTTCTTATTTTTATAAAAAGAAAATAAAAAACAACTACAAAAGCCATAAAAATGAGGACGATGAGGACACAAAAAAAATTAAAAATAAAAAAACTTTGTAAAACAAATAAACGGGTCTACAGCTGAAAAGCAGCATCTGTTGTCTGTAACTCGTTGTACGATTGGAAATCATAATATTGTTGTTTTATTTTGTTATGTTTTGTTAGTTTTTCGTTTTGTATGAAATTTATTTTTGTGTGAACAAGAGGCGGAGCATATGAGTTTGACGGTAATGGCAGCCATATAATACATAACACATACACATATTTAGAGGATTTCTTTTATATAAAACTTCATTATAGTAGGTTCCCAACTTTTTTTCAAAAAGAAAACATGTACATGTACAAGTTTTATATGTACAGCAAATACGAAAACTATAACTATAATAAATGCTTTCGATGGGGATTATATAACAACTCGTACACGTACGTAAAGTCCACTTAATAAAAATTTACGAGAAATCCATTAACATTTCTTTTTTTAAAAAATTTTGCAAATTTCTAAATTTATCTTGCAAGAAATTTCAATTAAAAATCCTTAAATAATAAAAAAGTTCCCAGCAGTCATGTTTTGACCACTTGAACGTATGATTGTTATTTATTTCTATTTAATTATTCATACGCCATGTACAAGGATGTTTGTGTGTTTGTCACATTTAACAAATTAATTATGACCAAATTTGTTTTTGGTATTATTTATGATACTATTTTCCAATAAATCATATTATAGAAAATTCTATTTTTTAAAAGTGAAATTTGAAGTTTTATTGATTTTGAATTATTTTAAGAGATTTTTGTTCATGAGTTTTTGCAATTGAATTTAAAAGTTTTTGAATTACACTTCAATTAAAAAATTTTTGAATTTAAGTCTCGTAGGTATTTTTTTTCTTTCTTGCATTTGAAGTCATATTATTCTTATAAGTTACACCTCAAACTTTATACAATTTACTAACTTCTGGAAATTTAATTTTACAACTTTTTTAGTTGAAGAGATTTTTGCCATTTTCTAACATCTTTCGACGTTTTTTTACTAATTTTAAGAGTTTCTTAATGTTTTTTCAATTTGTTTATCTGCCTGCGTATCCGTAAAAGGTACAGACATAAAATTTTCATTGCAGCCAGAAAAAAGATTGGTTGGAAATCGGTTATGTCAATAGAATATCGGTTGCTGCTACCTAAGGATCCAGCAAACATTCCATTATCATAACCAAAAAAAAAAACTACATCTGTCGCTTCTAAAAAGAAAACACGGCCACGAACGTTTAGAGGGAGGTAAAAGTTGGTATTACCACCATGACACCCACAATACCTTGGATCACTACTTAAACCTTAAATAATTTTTTTTTGTGATCCCCACGGTTGTGAAAATACTTAAATTGAATAGGTCAAGCGAATTGATAGTTGGTGCAACCGCCAAAATTCGGTTGGCAACAGATGTTTTCTCTGTATGAATATTTGAAACTTGGCGATGGTGATACGAACACTTAACTTTACTAAGATCACTCTGAGGTATTCATAATAATCTGCAATGCGAATTTGTCCTCCTCATCTGAGTAGACTTTTATATAAACTAGCTGATCCCGGTGTGCTTCGCTACCCCTCGTTATAAAATAAAATTAAAAGTATTTATATATCCTATTGTGAACATTTTAAAGACGATCGGTTCAGTAGTTAAAACTATATTACGATTTTTAATTTTCCTAAAAAGGGGCGTGGTCCCACCCACTTTTCTCCTGGTACGTATTCTAAATTATGCCAATACCATATGTACCAAATATCATCGACGTAGGTCAAAAAATGCCCAAAATATGGCGATTTAAATTTTTGGGTTATATGGGCGGTGCCACGCCTCTTTGTCCAATCAAAAGTTCATATAGCCTTTTATTCCTTCCAGAGTCACAGTAAAATGCTGTGAAAATTTCAGGAAGATCGGTGCAAGGGTTTGGCCTCCTATAAAGCACAAACAAACAGACAGACAGACATTCATTTTTATGTATATAGATTGGATTTTGCCACGCCCCTCCGTCCGCAGACCGGAAATCAAAAATCAGACTTCACAGTGTCACCCGCGTGAATATTCTGAGATTCCCTGAAATTTTAATCAAAATCGGCCCAGCCGTTTTGAAGTCCATACGGTACATACATACACCCATCCTGTTTTATATATATACATACATATAGATTTTGAACTTTTTTCTTCCAATTTAATTTGTTATTTTTTTAAACAAAATTCTATGCATTTAGTCAATTATTACAAACAGGGAAAATATATGGGTATTTCAACTAAGTTGCACATTGATATAGTGAGAGAATCGGCATAAGAAACACCATTATTTTCGTGCAACAATTTAGTTCGCAAACTCCTGGGAGTCATATGTTTTTTTCCAACTTTTCTTCTAAAATTTGCAAAAACAAACTCCCCACTTCTGTAATGTTTTATAGAAATATTTTTCATACAACTCAACTATAACTTTTTAAGGAAACCAAAGCTTCAAACTCAGCTTGAATGACAGAAATAATTCAAACTTAAAATGTGTCACAATTAGTACGAAAACATTCCACAAACACTGAATTTTGGAGGACTATTTGTAATAAAAAAAAAACTATATCTTCAATGTCAAATTCAGGAATCTTTTTAATAAGGTTTGTTGGCAGGCTCCTAATACAACGTTGTTATGTTCTAGGACGTAGGGTGTAAATAATTAACAATAACTTGATCTCCAATATTGTCGTCTGTACAAAACTGATGCGGATTTAAGCATAAAATATATAAAAATGACATTTTATTTAATAGCGATTTAGTTTGCAGTAAACGTCCCATTAAATTTATATAAAAATGAGTTATTTTACAAAATTTCAAGTAGCTATATTTTAATATAAACAACAAGATAATTTGTTATCTTCATTATATTTTCACAACTTTTCACATCTGTGTTTTAACAAAGTGAAATTTAACAAATTAATGCCCCACAATGGCTCATAACTCAAATACATACGAGTACATTGTTGCCTGCACTGTTGAATGCAGCTGTTGTGTATGCAACATTTTCAACAAATTATCCGACCATTAAAATTAAAACTATCATTCTCACTCGCTCTGTTCAGGTTTACCGTTGAAATTTCCAACTAGAAATTAAATCAAATAAATTGAAAAAAAATACTATAAAAAAGAAACACACACAAAAACAATGTCATCGTGTTGCAAGAATCTTAAAAATTATTTCAACAATGGCAAACATTTGAAAGGAATGGTAGAAAAAAAAAACAAACGAATTGCATGATCTTCAACAATATTCTTAACATGTCCAGTAAATCATGTAGGCCACACTGTAATTAACTCTTTAAGCAAAATAATTAAAAAAAACAAAGAAAAAAAAAAAAACGAAAAACTAGAAAACTAACAACTGCAAAAACATAAAAAGCCATTAAAAAGAAATCATTTCGATGTTCATTAGATAAAAATGCAAACTAAAAAAAAAGAAACATACATTTAATGGAAAAAGATAAAAAATATAATAAAAAAGTCATTAAAACTAAAATATTTTTCGCAAAATTATAAAATGCGCGTGAAAAATTTCAACGCAAACACGCACAGCTTGTTTACACAATGCTTTAAGCGGTGCATATACGCACACACACACACGCACCAACACACATAAATGCAATAAGTTGCTTTTAAACAAACTGATCTAATTAAAACGTTAATTAATTAAAAGGAAACAACGACTACAACTACAGGCAGTTGCTTAATGAAAACAAAGTACAAGTTGGAACTTCAGAATTAAATATATAAACTTAATCCAGTTTGTTTTTAATCTTTTATAAAAAAAATATTCTAATAGTGAGTCATGTTTCGCCATGATTTTTTTTATAACATTTTTGTTACGAGTTCACTAGTACGGAACAGCATTTAAAACAAACTCAGACATTTTAAACTTTTCAATTTCTGCTTAAAATTCGAAATGTGTAATTATTGGCATATACCGTGGCACTGCCATCTTTTCTAATCGTGTTGCGATATTTTCATTAAAAATAAATGTGTTTGGGAAGTTATGTTAGAATTGTATACTTCAAATTATAAAAAAAAGGAAATCAAAGAAATTTTAATTTGTCAGGCTTAAGTTCGTTTTCTCTAAATGTAGTTTTTTTATAAATTAAATTATTATTTTTATTAGAAAGAAAAATCTAGAAGCTGTGGTTAGACTAGAAACATCATGATGTCAGTTCAACCCTCCGTGTAGTCTAATTTTTCTTTGTTTGTTTAATTATTACGAGTTTCTAAATTTTTTTTTTCTAATAAAAATAATAATTTATTTTCATAAAAAAATTAAATTTAGAGAAAACGAATTTAAGCCTGACAAATTAAAATTTTTTTGATTAAAAATCAGTAATTTCGAATAAAAATTCATAACCTAAAAATTAAAGATAGGAAATTTTACTTTGCATGGGTGTGGCACTGCCCACTTTAATGATTATATTTTGGTGTTTTAGCAAGAATCAAATATTTGTTGCGACGTGAATTTTTTTTCTAAATCAATATTTACTTCGCAGGGGCGTGGCACTGCCCACTTTGATGATTATATTTTGGTGTTTTAGCAAGA
Source organism: Lypha dubia (assembly GCA_947311025.1). Classification (NCBI taxonomy): domain Eukaryota; kingdom Metazoa; phylum Arthropoda; class Insecta; order Diptera; family Tachinidae; genus Lypha; species Lypha dubia. The sequence goes on from OX371263.1 coordinate 61,308,670, forward strand.
ATCAAATATGTGTTGCGACGTGAGTTTTTTTTCTAAATCAATATTTATTTTGCAGGGGCGTGGCACTGCCCACTTTTCTGTTTATATTTTGGTATTTTAGCAAGAATCAAATATGTGTTGCGACCTGAGTTTTTTTTTCTAAAGCAATATTTACTTTGCAGGGGCAATATTTACGTGGCACTGCCTACATTTCTAATAACATTGTTGTATTTGCACGAATCAAATAAGTTCGAAATTTCCGAATTACTGGTACACTAGAAGTTTTCTTAATGGGAATGGCAATTCCCACTTTTTGATAATGAAGTTATATAAGAAAAGCTTAATATGCGTCCAAGTAGAAGTAGTTGAAAAGTAATTTATATTTATTTTTTATGAGCGTGACAGCTCACATTTTTCAAGGATACCAATCCGTAAGCACATCCTTTTGAATGAAGAACAATAATACGTTATACGTATACGAGTACGTCTATATAAACCCTGTGTCATATAAATTGGCTGATTATATCCGAAGTTCATTGTATTCAATTTATGAAGTTCTAAAATTATGCTAAACGTTTTGCCTGCAAAAATACAAATAAATTTATTTAATCAACAGAGGGTATAAAGTTTTCTAACTTCATGCGAATCATAAATAATTTAACTGGTTAATACCTCTTGTTAATGCGTTAAAATAAAAGAGATAAAAATAATCCACAATAAATTTAAAATATTTGCAGTATTTGAAAAAAAAAAAAACTAAACAAATATGTATAATTTTTTTCTATCTGTTTGCTCATGTTTGAAGTTGTTGTGCGCTACAGTAAGAAACTTTTATAGATGCATTTATAGGAAATGAAACAACTGTTAGCGAAAATTAGTTAAAAGAATTTGAATTTTTCCAATATTTTTTTTAACTGAAAGTTTCAAACAGTTGTCACAAAATTTTTCATTTGCTGTTAAAACGCCTAAAATACCCGATATTTGAAAAACTTTTAACGATTTTCTCGTCTAGTTTCTTTTATGTTTTTATTTTAGCATCAATATTTTTCGTTTTAATCGTATTATTATTTTTGTTGGTTGGTTTCCTTTTAAGAAATGAAACCGAAGAAGAATTTTTTATCTATTTAATTTTCCGCTGCTTGTATATTTGAAAATTATGTTGAGAATGCGTGTCTTAATGCAATTCGCATAATGCATAACTATCGTGTTCGTACAAACAATTCGAAATTGAAAATGTTTGTTTCTCAGATGCACATACATAGATACGAAATGGATTTTATAATACACACACACACACACAACCTTACACAAGCACACATTCCAAATAAAACGACAACCATAAAAAATCTTCATATTAGAAGTGTTAAAAATATTTTTTCCGCTAAATTTAAAGAAACCGATTTTAGTTTGGTGCCATAATGTTTTATTTTTCGAAAACCGATCACCGCAAAACATGGATGGATTATCGCACGACTTTGTCCCCTATGAAATGATTTTAGGAAAACTTTTCTTGAAATTGCAGTTTGATTCCATAGAAATTTTAATAAAAATCGGTTGGACAATTTGACGGCCTGATATATCGATGAGCACATAACACCGCCATTTTATACCCTTGCGTGTGTAATTAATACAATGTTCATATGATACCCATCAAGTATATAGTATATTTCCGATCCTTGTAAAGGATTTTTCATAAAATTTAAATAAAACATGTGTATGTGAGATATCATTGACATTCCTTTATTCGCTTGAAAACCAAAAAAAAACTTGTTCATCATTCAAATATACGCCACGGCTTCTGTGGGTGGAGCGTATCTGAAATATCAAATTTTCCATAACTCTGGCGCAAAAATCAGACCGAATTTGTCCGATGGCATGGCTGATGTTGGCTTTTAGGACCGCTGTGATTCGCATACACCTGAGACTTAAGAAAATACCACAAGAAAAGGCACGATCTTGGAGGCCACTTAACATCAGCTCCACGTGAGATGAATATGCCCTCAAAACGCTTGTGCAAAATATCCATTGTGGCATAAGCTGTGTGGCACTTAGCGCCGTCCTGTTTAAACCACATCTCATTGGTGTCCAGATCATCCAACTCACACTAAAAGAAATTGGTAATCATCGACCAATAGTGCTCGCTGTTGACAGTGATGGCCTGTCCAACGTTGTTTCCAAAGAAATATGCACACCAAACAGTGACTTTTTCCGGATGCATTGGACGCCCTTGGATGTCATGTGAATTGGTATCGTCCCAAATTCGAAATTTTTGTTTGTTTATGTACTTCCAGAAATGGACCTCATCGCTGACGATGATGTTTTCATGAAAATTAGGGTCAGTTGCCAACTGACATTTTGATAAAACAATTTTATTATTTAAACGTGTTGTAGAACACAATATCCATCCATTATGATTTGGCAAAACAGACTGAATAAATGAAAACTAATTTGATAGATGTGGCTTCCTTAAGATGACCGTTATCAAGTGTCAAAGTTTGAAAGTCCCTGTTGGATATGAGACATGTGCGTTTTAAGAAGAGTTAAATAATTGGGTCTTGGACTGATGTACCAGGATTTCTCCTAAGGCGATTTGTATGTAAAATCACTATAAAATGTCATATGACATACGAGTATATGTGATATTATAAAGGGTGTCCCAATAAGAATGAACTTTTTTCATTTTAAAATAAAAGCACTTATTTTTTTAGGCAGTTGTTGTTTCTTTTTTATTGGATTGTTAAGCAGATATGTTCTGATTAAGTATGTAATCAAATATCCGTCAAATATCTTGCAAGGGTGCAACGGTCATTACTCTTTTAATGGAATTTTCGATGATTTTTTCATTGAGATGCGGCTTGTATCCGGCTGTACCGATGACGCGTTGGATCTTAGATTTGAACTCAGGAATTGTTTGTGAAGACCGACCGGTACGTTGTCGCACAGAAGTCTGACTGTCCATAACATACCCAATTTTTTCAAATTCTTTACCACTCTTCGAATGGTTGACACATTAGATCCATTTTCTCGATTAAAAGTACTTCGAAGTTTGTGACCGATGTCAGCATAATTTTCCAAAATTTGTTTTTTAATAATTTGTCACAATTTAAACACATTGTTTTTTCGTAAAGCGATTAATTTTCAATAATCGAAATAAACACATGTGGCAGCTGTCAAATTTCAAAGTTGCCACTTGCACAAAAAAAAAATTACACTAATGGTGTTTTCTTTTCTACCAAAAAATGGTACATTTCCATGCAGAAAATGTACTTTGGTGTTCGTTTCTTAAAAATGTTTTGCTCTCTAAATGGACAGTGTGTTTGATTCTAAAAAAATCGCCCTCACTAAGGGTGGAAGGCATTGCACTTTTTGCCCCGTAAAAATCGACAGTGTTGATAGTGCCCTGTAAAACTTAGCTGTGAGTCGTTAAAAACAGGGCGTTCCACTTTTTCATAAGTTGTGTTCAGTTCTAGTGAAATAACAAGCTGCATTATTACAAGGTTGGCAAGACATTTTATATATGTATCTTTTAATAAGGTGCCATTTTGTGTGTAGAAAAGAAAACACCATAAAGTTAAAAAGTGCATTCTTACCGAGATACGCTTTATTTTATATTATTATGTTTCATAAATATATATACAAAATATAATCATATATGTCTTTATGAAGGGTATATAAGGTTCGGCACTGCATAGTTGCGCCGATTCTTTAATATCTGCTATTGGATTTTTGTATTGAAGTCGGTTTTTGTTGTCAGAATTATTTATTTTTAATATTCAATTTAAATATTGTTTCAACTAATAATTTGTTGCCGAGCAGAAAACTAATTATATATGTAATTAAGATTGCTTTCCACTGTTTTTGAAATTTATTGATCTGTTTTGGTGAATTCCATACAAAAGTACACAACAAAGTAAAACTCTTTTTCTTTTAACTTTTTAACTCATTTTAATGTAACTGCACATCTTCATAAAAGAGTTGAAGCGCTAAAATAAATTTATTTGTAATTCCAAAAATTAAATTAATCAAAAACTGTATAATCTTAACTTTAAACTTTAACTTTAACTCTACATATTATTTAGTGTCGTGTAAGTCACAATTTGTATGTCGTGTAAGTCACGCGAAAAAAACTATTTTTTGTGAAAAATAAAATAAATTTCACTAAGTTGAAGCCATTTTGTCGTTGTTTGTATTTCTCAAATACTTTTGGTGCAGTTTAAAAGGAATCGGACTACACAATTAACAGAATTTTTAAACTATCTTTGATTACCCTGAAATCAATGGATTTGATGTCGTGTAAGTCACAACTAATTAATTCTATTAAAATTAAAAATATGTAATCGCAAATCAAAAATCAAAGTGCATGAATTAATACGTATGTTCGTGTAGATATTATTTCTTAAAACGAAAAAATTAAAAAAATTATGATTGTACCAGAAATTTTATCAAAAATGACAAAAGTTTTGGAATTTGTCGTGTAAGTCACACGTGGAATTGACCTTTTACTGTTCGGTACGTGTAGTGGTTACTGCAGAGCTATTTGTGTGATGTTTAAAATTATTGCTTTTATTTGATTGAATTACGAATTTGTAGTGAGATTTCTGTTTTATTCCAAATTTGTGCTTTTGAAAATAAATGATCGCTTAATATTTCCTAGATGTTTTTGATATGAAATTCCAATTTTCACATCTTTTAGTAATTCGAGTAATTGATTGTGAGCCCGTCTAATGTTCAAAGAAGCTCATTTAGAAGAAGCTCGTACAAAAATTACAGATCTATTGAGAATGATTGTAATGAAAATTGTTCATCTTTCTGTGTGCAAGAGATTAGAAACATTAAATAATTGAAACGAACAGACAAGCATACAAACTCTACAAGTAGAACTCGTTCGTAATTGTATGAAATGCTCGAATGATGTACAAATATTTTTTGTTTTACTGATTACACGATCAGCTAAATTTTTTTTTTTTTTGTTTTTGCTTGTGAGTTTGTTGGTGTTCATGCGTGTTGTACAGGGAAACAATACTTGTATTTGCTGAATTACTATTATTAACTTTATTATCATGATAATTGCCATTGTTTAACAGTCTTAATTATATATTGTGTAAAAAAATATAACAAACAAAAAAAAAATATATTTTATTTGAACATAGAAACTATTTCCGTCCACATACTATTTATGTGTGAATGTGTGTGTGTATGTGCAATACGGCTGCATTCGTGTGCATTTTCATTAAAATGTCTTGTTAAAATTTATTACATTTTTGCTAATTATGTTATAAATTTAATTTTTAGTTTGCAGTTTTTAAATAAATATTAGGTTTTTTTTAGTTGCCGGAAAATGAGAATACATTCTTCAACTTTAAAATAATCTCACCAACACACATACATGAAAGAAAAGTGATATTTATTTGCCAGCGGAAAAAGTATTTTGCTCCCATCTAAAAAACATTTACAAAAGCTTGACTTCCACATAAATGTATTCACGTTAAAGTTAAGTACGAGCATTGTGGATTAAGATGATCTATAGAAGAGTATACCACCTTCATGCATAACTAAAGCAATAAGATTTAGAAAACAAACCACAAAACAAAAAAAAAATATGCTTTTCGTCAACCAAAAGCCAAATCTTTTTATTAGACATCATTACAACTGCTTGTTGTTGTTTTCCTTCGTCTCCTTTTTTTCTTTCTTGAAGCTCATAAGACATTTCAAAATCTGATTACATAATAAGTGTCCTTTTTATTATGTTTATTTTCTCCGGACTTATGACAATGCTACTAATCCTGTCAAAATATAAAGGAAACAATAAAAAACCATCTAGTTGTTTTTTTTTTTTTTTGAAGCAAAATAACAATAAGAAAAATATTAAGAGGCAGTAACAGCCCACATAAAAAACAACACCCGCTGTGAATGACACATGGAGAGTGTGATGAGTTTGCATTTTGTAATAGAAAAAAAAATTATGAAGAAAATATGAAATCAACCAGCAACAAAAAGTATATGTCACAACACAAACACAACATTTTGGTGGTCTAAATAATGGCCCTTACAAGAATAAGACCAAGAACAAAAATAAGAAGTAGAAGAAAAAAAAAAGCGATAAAAAAATATGAAAACTGTAACTTACACTTAAGAGGAAATGAAGTAGACTTGAAAGAAAATAGAATGAATGAAATCAGAAAAACAGTAAAATTGCTTTAAACCATTTAAGCACTTTTTTGGCAGTTGATAAAAAGAATGTCTTTTTAAGCTTCACAAAAAAAAAAAATGCATGCGAACATACATCAGCCCTCATTCAAATACCGGTAAATAAAAAGTTTTAAGCCGCACGATACGAGAGAAGTTTTAAGACCTGAGGATTTCTATAACTTTTTTTTTATTTGATTTGAAAAGTTGTTGCTGGTGTTGTTGTTGTTGTTGACAAAATCCTGCAGTAACGACATGACCACAACACAACATGTTACATAAAAAGATTTGCTTAAGATTTAGTTAAGGCGACCAGCTGTTGGGTAAATTATATCATCTTTCAGATCTGTCTTAGTTCCTGTAGTGCCTAAATTATCTTTTATTAACTTTTGTTTGGTCTTAAATAGTTCTGTTAATGTTATTTAAACTTAATTTAGGCAATCCTTAAAGATTTGTTTTAAGGCATAACAACTGGCAAAAAATGTGTGCTTTACTTACAAGTAGAGATAAAAAATTGCTCCAAAGAGAATTTTATTTGATTGCATTTCGGACATTTCTATTCACAAGGCATTTGATATGAGTCCGTATTACGAGCAACAAGGAAAAAAATAGTGCTGTCTAAGAAAAACATTTTTGGTGGCCGTAATATACGCACAATTGAATGCTCAACTGCAGTTTGTAATAATATATATAATTCTCGTATTCTATTTCCAATAATAATTAGTAAGAAAAAAAAAAATTTTCGAAAATACTTTTCAAGTATTTATTGTTGGAAATATAAAAACACTACGATTTAATCGCTATATTACCTATTTTTCTTATCTTATAGTGACTCTATGGGCTATAGTTCGTGAAGTTGTTTTAAAAAGAATCTCGCATTGTTAACAGTTCAAACACGGGCTAATATTTTAGTATTTGTTTAATAAAACCTTTTAATCCTTTAAATTCTTTGGCGTACAAACAGGTCAGCCTAATCTACATACATATTCTTTTAATCCTTGTAAATGTCATAAAAACAAACAATTTAAAGAAGAAAATTTTAAAATACACACACTCACAGATTATGAGTTTTTGGGGCAAATGAAAACACCAACAGCCTTTTATTTTAAGTGGCTTTTTATTTTTTTAATGTTGTAATTATTTTAAGGAACCATAAATTTAAACATTAACTTTAGAGCAAATTGAACTTGACGTTGACATGCAACATCCTTCCTTTTAGCTGAATGTTTATTTGTTGCTCGTATTTTCTCTATGAAACATTGGGTAACATGTGCTTTACGTGGCAGCTAGCGAATGCTAAAACATGACTTAAACTCTACTTTTAGAATAAATAGAAAAATAGAAAGCAACAAGAAAAACTCAAACAAAAAAAAATCTAATTAAATGGTAAATTTAAGGCCAGTGACAAGAAATTCTTGTGTATGCAATTTTTCTTCACTCCATCATTAGTTGTTGGGTGGCTCACTACTCCACTGTGCTGCAGGAAGAAGAAAACTACAACTTAACATGCATTTTGGGTTCTTGTTTTTTTTTCTGTTCTCCTTTTAAGGTTTGACTTGGAAATTTCCGTTTATTTGCACACGAGGACCTCAAAATAGAGCAAAATTTTAATATGTGATATTTTCAAGTATTTACAAGGTAAATTGCTGTAATTCAACTTAATTTCTTCTACAATTTTAATTTGAAGAAATTTTCAAGGAAATCCTTTTTACACATACATACATACAAGCTAAAGCTAATAAGTTGTGAAAAAAGTTAACTAAGAATGGCAAAACTTTTATGACAGTTTGGGTATTGGCCTTTTCGATAGATTTGAATTTAAACATTTAAACGTTTACGATGTTAATGGAAGAAAAATTTTCTTGGAAATCTTTTTTAAAAATATTTTTATCTGTTTAATATATTTTTACAAATAGAGACGACAACGGTTGTAATAAACTTTAAATTACCTCCTCTTGTGTGTTTCACCTTTGATTTCATTACGTGGCCTGAGATCGTTGTTACCTCTAATGAAAACAAAAAAGTTTCAAAATTTTCTTCCACCCACATCTGGCAGCCTCCCAGATACATACGAATAATTTCTTATACTTTTTTCTTTGCACTTTATTTAAAGTGTTTTAACTTTAATCCTGTGGGATGTTGTGTGCGTGTGTGTATGTCTGTGCGTCTTGTTCTTTAACAAGCAACTGATAAGCAGGGATTTTCTTAACTAAAGAAAATTTATTAGTTAAATTTTACACTTTTATTTGTGTGCAAAGAATTCTGTGTGCATAAAGAGTGGTGTAATAAAATAGTATCGCGTATCGCGTTGTAGGTCTGCAACAAGGCTTTGTGGCAATTAGCGTTCTAATCAAATAAGCTGTTTTAATTATTCGCCAGTGTGGCATGTTGTGGTGGTAGAATAGATACAATTAATTGGCTTCAAGTTTGTTTGAATGTTTTAATCAACTTGATAAGGTATGTCGATTTCGTTTTAAGCTTTAAAGAAATTTTCCAAACTGAAATATTATTAAAGTTTAAAATTGAATTTATTTCTTTTACGTCTTTAAAGAAAATTAGAACATTATGAATTCGTTTGTATAAGGTTTTCCAATAAGAGTGATATGATTTCTTTAAATAAAACACACATATTGTTAAGCAAATTCATTTAATTTTTTTTTAATGTGAAGTATGTACAATCGATACAATTAAGTTCTAAATCAAACGTCATTTAAATGGCCTCCACGACTTCTTCTGCAGGAACGAATTCGATGAACCCAATTTTCGAGCACTTTTCCCACTAAATCAAGTCGTATGTCATGAATGGCACGTTCAATAGTTACTTGTAAAGCTTGAAGAGAGTCTGGTTTAATTCGAAACACCAATGACTTCAAATAACCCCACAAGAAATAGTATAATGGTATTAAATCTCAACTTCTTGGAGGCCATTCAATATCACAATTTCTTGAAATAATCGAATCTCCAAACTTTTCTCGCAATAATTCATTTGCTGTGTGGCACGCAGCCCCATCTTGTTGATCTTGTCAAGATCTCCAATTTCGGCCATAAAAAGTTGGTTATCATCGATCTATACCGCTCTACTTTGACAATAATTGTAGAGAACGTCTTGGAATCGACAAATTGCGGTCTTCAGCAACACTTGCCTGAACGGCAGCAATATTTGAATTACTTCGAGCGGTTCTTTGTCTTATTGGCTCTTGAACATTATGTAAAGAAAATGTAAGCTCAAAATTTCCAACAATTCGACGAATAGCGAGCACACTTGGACGATTATTACGACCATAAAATGGCAAAGTTGCAATTGGAGAACGATTATTTTGATAATAAAACTGAATAATTTGTACGAGTAAACGTTGTTCTTGCGTACATCTCTCCAAGATGAAATTGTAAACACTACTGAATACAATGAAATACAAATGACAGATCATGACATATTACAAATGGCCGAAACGTCACTTCAAAATCATATCATCCCTATTAGAAAACCTTTTATTTTATTTACATGCCTTTCCTCACAGCTCCGGCAGTTATAATGGTGCCAATAGCACTCATTGCATTTGATTGATCCTTCTGGAGGACCTTGAATATTAAGTAAAGAGTACACAAAAAGTTCTTCCATTACAAAGCATGCTAAGTACTATTAGTCCTTAGCGATTTGTCAGATCCCTTATTACCAAAATTTTAATAGAGAACAGCTGATCAGAGTTCCAAAAATTTTCGAATAACTTGTTAACTGGTTGGATGATAATTTAAAAATCTCATTTAATATTTTGTCATTCCGCATGCAGTGAACAAACATAGTTGTCATTATGTTTCGCACAGCAATTTACGGTTGTGGAAGTAAAATTACTGTTTCTTCAAAAATTTCTTATACAATAATATGGTTGCAAGGAGCATGCCTATGTTCAAATCTAATCATCTCACTTTAAACATGCACAAAACTTATTATAGCAGGCCAAAGCTCTGGCTATTAAAACGTGATTGACCTCAAACCATAACGATGTCAGTTAAACTTTTCTTCCGTATAATCAAATAGTTGCTTTGTTTTTTAAATTATTACGAACTTTAGAAATTTACTTTTTATAAAAAAATAAAATATAATATGATCAAAAAATTTAGTTAAATTAATGGTGTTTTCTTTTCTACAAAAAAATGGTACATCTCCATGCAGAAAATGTACTTTGGTGTTCGTTCTTAAAAATGTTTTGCTCTGTAAAAGTGCAGTGTGTTTGATTATAAAAGAATCGCCCTCACTTATGGTGGAAGGTATTGCACTTTATGCCCCGTAAAAACGACAGTGTTGATAGTGCCCTGTAAAACTAAGCTGTCAGCTGTTAAAAACAGGGCGTTCCATTTTTTCATAAGTTCTGTTTTGTTCTAGTGAAATAACAATCTGCATTATTACAGGGTTGGCAAGACATTTTATACATGTACCTTTCATAAGGTGACATTTTGTGTGTAGAAAAGAAAACACCATAAATCAGACTATAAAGGTTTGGTGTCTGGCAGGATCACCATGTAAAGGTTGGGTGTGTGAATAGTATTTTATTGTATTGGAAGTATTTAAATTGCCGGCGCTAATAAACGCCACTGGCAAATAAAAGTGAATGGCAGATGAATGCCAGTATCCACTTGCCGATTTAAGGCAAAGATAAAAATTTAAATGTTTTTTGAATTAGTAATGCCGATTGAAGGCAAAGTATTAATTAATTTTATTTTCAAAAATTTGTTCCTTATATTCTAAACTAACTGTATTCTAAAGCCACAAAATTTCTTATTCACTAAATATAATTGTAGTTTGAGAAAAAAATATAAAATACATTAAACATAATTGTTGTATAGCAATAACAAACATTTCAGTATTGAACAATACAATTGTTGTAATATAAAAAAGAACAATTGTATTAAAGGTATAAATGTTTGTTGTAAAAATGGTAGTAATATTAATAGGGTGCCGTGTGCAAAAGTAATAATAAGAACAGTATGTGTAATAAGTTTACTTACATATAAAATAATAATAAATATAATAATAGATTATTTAGGCTGCACTACAAGACAACTAAATTTTTTTTGGGGCTAAAGTATCGATTAAAAGGTTACAGTTTGTTTTTCACATGTACCAGTACTCAAGAGATGACCCCTACTTATGCAATAAATTAAAGGATTAACGATAATGTAAAACAATTCCAAAAACTATGGGGATATTCACACTGTAGTCATAAGTCATATGTCATAAAATAATAGCACACCGAAAGATGCCAAGTGTGAACACCACGTCATAAATTTGTGTGCTATGTCATAATTGTGCCAGCTGATAAACATTTAACAACACTCCATTTTTTAGTCTGATTAGTGCGCATAAGTTTGCGTTTTGGCTTAAATGTAAATGTTTTTTAATTCAGTGCGACTTGTTAATACTAAGCAAACAATGACAGAGCAAGTCAATCAACATTATTAATTTCTCTATTGTACATTAGTGAGACATTGTATTAATTGTTGTAGGACTATTTAAGTGATGAAGGTCACTAAAAAACTGTTCCGACAGCGATTGATGCTATCCAAGCTAATGTACACAACATCGCTCTCCTTCGTCGATTAGCAGAAACATTGGCGAAGTAAAAAGTGCTGGTCCTAATTAAAAAAATTTCCTGTAAATCTTCTAATGTCCATTATCAATTAAAATTTTCAAATTGTTTTTTATCTATACGAACTTGCTGAAATAAATATAATCAAAAGCAGCTGTTGACGGTAACATGAGCTGAACTATTTTTTTTGGACGGCGGCAAGTTGAAAAACGTTCACAAGCTGCCAGACAGATCAGTTACACAAACACATATTTTTATTCTTGTATTATTTATAAGTAGCGGCTGCTTGTAAATATTATCGCGGGCTCTATTGAAGAGTTTTAGCTGCTCGACTACAGTTTCTACTGTTATTTTATGACAAACCATAAACATACCTTAAAAAGTCTTATTATTCTATGACTTTTTTGCTTGAAGCACAACAACAATTTTTTTAACCAATTGTAAAATAATAAGACATTATGAGAATATGACTGATATGACTGATATGACTGCAGTGTAAACACAACAAATATTTTTTGCCGCGCCTACGAATAATTACGAATGTTTACTGTGTCGCCATTTTTAGTCCGATCATAACATTTTGTATACCGGTGTTTATGGCTCTGTAAGGGCTATATTTCTGTATTTAATAGTTTTTTACTACCACGTCAAATTCTAGTCATGAACAATATTTAGAATTAGGGTTGGGTACGAACTAAACCATAACATATTCGTACTTCAATCATATTATGTTCTTCTTGTATCATGGTATCCTCAACTAAGCTTTTTCTTTGCTTGTCGTTTCAAAGGCATAATCGGTTATTCAGCAACAAACTTTCACAATATTTAAGAGAATATTAAAAATATTATTGATAATTTTTATCACATAAATATCCACTAGAGACATTAAATATTTCTTAAATTCTTGTTATATTCAATGTCACAAATGCAATTGTTAACCGGTTTTTTTTTCTTCTGTTGCAAAGTGAACAATCAGACAGCTTTAGATTGACAGTTGCATGTTTAAAGCGAAACAAGTGAAAATAAATGCGTTAAAAGCGTGAAGTCTTCTCTCTCCTTTAAATCGCAATTGTTTTCGGTCAACTTAATCATGTGCAATTGGAAATCATGAATTATGGTTTGGATTGGAAGCTAAACAGCAAAACGTAGAAAAAAAATTTATTAGAAAACGTAGAAAAAAAATAATACATTGGACATGATGCCAAAGACATTTGTCAAGATTATGATAATTCACGTTTTTTCAATTTCAAATTTACTGCATTCGTAAGTTTGTGAACTTTTTTTGTTTATTAACTTGTATCTCGGTTAAGAAAACAGAAAAAGAAAAAATAAAACAATTAAACAATTTTTCTGTTATATCTTTCAACAGAAAAAGTATAAAAAAAAATGTAACAACTCAAAACGAAGTATTGTTTAATTTTACAGAAGACGAAACAAGAAAAACCATGTGTATTTTAAATAAAATTTTCACATGTTTCACATTTATGATTGAATGAGTCTACGCTGTATTTATGCGGTGAAATATGTTGCACATGCTTGTGTTGTTTTTAGTTTATGTTGCTTTGTTAATTTTTTTCAACTTTTTTTTTGTTTGTTTTTTTTTTCGTTGTTTGGCATCTCAGTGAACTGCAACAACATGAAAATTTGTCTATTTATCATTTTCGATATTAAAAACGTTTTTCAAATTTGAAAATAAATGCGAAAATAAAGTCAATGTGCAAATGTATTTGGGGGTTTTATATATGTATGGTATATATGTGCATCTGTGTGTGTGTGTTTTTTTTCTCATTTTGGCTTACAAAACAATAACATGAAGTTTACGCTTTAACTGCTAACAAAAACAAAAAACCAAAAATAAAAACCAAAAACATAAAAATAGAAAAACATTTAACAAAAATCGCTTCATTTAACAAATAATAACTGCGAGCGAAAAACTAAATATACAACGACTGCAATGATGAAGTGTATCCACTAGATGATTTTGTTGTCTATTAAAAATAATCTGACAGACACACAAACATACAAAAGTACTTAGCTTTCGCATTTTATGTAGAATTTACGAGTATGTATGCTTAATTTAACCTGAGCATAATGTGTGCAGCAAAAGGACTAATCAAATTGTTTAACCCTTATGCTCATGAAAGTAGAAAAAACATGTTGAAATAACACTGTACAACGAAAAAAATTTGGTAAATCGCATCCAATAAATAAAATATACGCGTATATCAGCATTCTAAAAGTTTACAGCTGGGTCGCATTTTGAGGGATTTGAGATAAAGTCTCCCTCTAAAAGTATAAACTTTGTTATAGTGAATCACCGTAAGAAAACTTGAAAGCCAAACGGTTCAAGTATTTGATGTAATTGTCAAATTTATGCAAAATACCATGAAAAACACTTTTGTGGAACATTTGAACTCTCGTACTATTCACTGTGTGGGTCTCTTTGACCGATTTGCAAAAAAAAAAAAAACACAACATATTTTACAAAATTTATTTGTCAATAATTTCTATTATAAATTTTCAAAGATATCAAATTTCAAAATTTAACTTGAAGATTAGAAATTAGTTAAAATTAAAATGGATTCTAGGGTTAATCTCGCACTTATATCAATTTATATTCAATAGGATTTTTCTGAGATTCGCTTGCATTAAAACCGTGACTGATAGAAAAATCAATCATATTTGCCATTTTTTCCTAGAACAATTTATACCGCTATATCAAAATTCAAGGGGAGTTTTTTACTCATCTTTTAAGATTTGGGGTAAAATGAGCTAATATTGCTCATTGTAAAAGGGTTGAAATATACCACATCCAATAGCGTAAAACGTAAGAATTACTATAAGATGTCTCTCTCTCTCTCTTTAAACGTTCAAAAGTAGGAGCTCTACCTAAAATTAATAAAAAAAAATATATGTTATACCGTGTAATTCAAAATGATTTCGATTCTAAAAATTTACTCTTAGAACTGCTGACAAAAATTTACAGCAAAACAAAAGAAAAAATATCCCGAAAAATATTCATATTTAACATATCTACTGTAGGCTAGTGTAAAAATATCATGATAAAGAAAGGAAAATTTCCGCCATAAATTATGCCCTGGTTCACGATGTCGAACGATATGTTTCGTTGGGTTTCTAGAATAAAAAAAATTTTAATTGCGTTGTTTAGGTAACCGAATTTAAAGAAATAAAATAGATGGTTACGGTTTACGATCTTGTAATCAGCAGTTTATTTTTCGTTTACCTTTCAGCATTATCGATCGGTCGATATCGGTGGGGCGCGCCCGATTATCCTTACATTCACTTATTTAAGTATATTTTATCGCTATTTCCGTCCAGGATGTGTCAACTAACTAATCAATTAATAAACTTTTTTAAAACTTTTTTTTTCGTCAACTTGAAATGAAATAATTATTTGCAAAATTTTTGTGACACTTAAAAATATTTTGTACTTTTATTTTTATTAAAAAAAATCTAACGTTCACATCGTAAGAGTGTAATTTTTAATATTTCTTAACGAAAAACTATAAAAGAAAACTCTTACTGATGTACAAGTCCACGATTAAAATCCATGATAAATAACAAATTAATAGCAATTTATTTATGAAGAAATTATCGTATTCAAATTCCACAGAAAGTTTCCATTTAGTAGAGTAAACAAACAAAAAGTAATACGGATGATACACATTAGCACCGACGATGGTTATGTGTGGCAACTTGTGAAAACACTGTTGTTCTGCTCTGATGTGTAAACTGAAATCTAAATTGATGTTGTTTCTAATATCAAGCATGTCTAATTCTTTCTGAATATAAATTTCCAAACTTTAAATTGAAGAAATCATCATTCAAAAAAATATCGAATTGTGTCCAAAGACAGTTGAAGGTTTAAAAGAAATGAGGGTGGCAAAATTTGTATTTTTACCAACTGTGAATGAATTTGCTGTTTTTATTACTTTCCCAAAAGGCATAAATAAAATACAAAATAAAAAACACAAAATATTTAGAAAAAAAAACAACATTTATCAAAACATAATTAGAAAAGTGTTTGTACGAGTATGTTCTTCTCCATACAGCCTGTTGATCTCACTCAGCACTGACGGCAACAATGATACAACACGTTGCAATAAAATAAATTTAAGAGCAAAGGTAGCAAAACTTCTAGTATTTGGAAATAAAGGAGGGTGAATTCATCAGCCTTGATGTTCTATTGTTTACTTTGATTGTGATGATTTTATTTTTTTTTCTTCTAATTTTTGTGGCATAGTGTTTCGTTAAAAATGCAAGGAAAACAGCAACATGACAGTAAACAAGCAGAAAAAACATTTTTACTTTAAATATAGAAAAATGCTTTCATTGAAATTAAAGTAAAATTTTACGCTAAAAATGGTTTTTTTTCTACTTTTAATTTAACACAAAATCCGATTTATAAAGGAAAAGTTGTTTTTTTGGTTTTTCGTTTTAAAATTTTTCATAAATTTTCTTAAAACTTTTCAGACATGAAAAAAAGTTTTTACAGGCGAATAAAAAGTGTGTTTAGTTGCATCATTTTCATTTTTCAAATACATTAACATTTTAATGCAGAATACTGTGATATTTTTATTATTGATTTAAAGTTGTTGTTAGTGGATGGTCGTTGAAAGTTTAGTTTCTGGTATAACATCACACTGTATATTATAATTCTTTAGTTTTTTGCTCGATCAAATGAACTAATAGAGAATTGTGTTCTGAGTACGAATTCAATACTGCTGTGTTGGACTCTGAGCTGTGTAGTCTTGCTTTGAATTGTTACGATTTGGATTTGGGACAAAAAAAAAAGCCAACTTGGCTTAAAAACATTGAATAGATTCGAAACGTTCTTCTCAAAAAGTTTTAAATTTTTTTTTTGGAAAATTTTAAATTTTTTAGAAGCCGTAAACTGATGAATTATTAATTTATTTTGTAATAAATATATGCGATCCAGTTGCACAGGAAAAAAATTTTTTTCATACGTTTTAACCCTTAGTATACCAATTTTGACAATTGAAATTTTTTTCGGTTTTTTTCAAGTGGTCGCCAAACTTGGTTTAAAATATGCTACATATCGTTACCTTAATATAGAAAGGCACTAAACATTTGCAAATCGCATATCTAATGCATATAATATTAAAAAAAACGCGATTTGAAAATAATATAAGTTAGGACCTCTTTCTATTAAGGTAACGATATAATATATGTTATGATACTGAATATAATGCTTCATATGAATTTAAAATTGGGCCTGTTCAGAAATGCATCACTGCGTTGCATCTGATGCGTTGTACGTTCTGTAAATCAACGGCTGCTAATAATGCATATATGCTGTTTTACATCAGCTGAGCAAACTAATCACACACGCGCATCAGATGCTGCGCAGTGATGCATTTCCGAACAGGCCCATTAGTGATTACAAAATTATCAGTAATGACTCCGAAGTGCATATTTTCACAAATAATTTGATTAAAGGCAGTGAATGAAAATGAGATTTTAAACCTTTTTTTTTTTCGCTGCATGCAAGATCGAAAGTAACAAATAGTGACGATAATATTAAAAGTCAACTGATATAATGATGGCGCATTTAGGGTTAAATAGTTTAAGGATCTTTGATTTTTCCAAAGCACAACTTGTTTTGTATATATTTTGGACTCGCGTTAAATTTTCAAGTACAAAAAAAAAACAAATGATAAAAAAATTGAGCACAAATTGATTTAGTATTTTTCACATATTCGTGTTATTTAAAATTAACAAAACAAAAAAAAATAAAAAAACTAATTCTTCAGCAGAAAGCACTTTTCATCAACATATTTTATTCAAGTTTTTTTTTTTGGCTTTAAACACATGTTTTAACAATAAAATGTTGAAAATCTTCACGTTGCTGATGATGATGACAGAAGAATATTTAACATCAACAAGCAGCAAAAATAAATGTGATTTGCCCGCGTTGACATGACAAAAGCGGATCTGCATACATTTGCATATAATTTTTTTGTATTATTTTTTCTTGTTTCTTTTTATAAAAATGTTGTATATATTTTTTTTTTTTTGAAAGAAAATAAAAAATTTAAAGAGATTTCTAAGGTATTTTTAGTTGTAGAAGTACATCTTCTTCATCATGTTGGGGCATAAGTATTGTCATCTTCCTTAGATTCGTTTTGTGCAACAATGGGACATTAAAAAAGAATCCTTTAAGTTCATTTTTGCGATTTTCCTAATGTCTTGACATATTCTCGTTTTCTTTAATGCTGTTATTGCTTTTAACCCTTTTTAGTTTTTGTTGTTGTTGTCGTTGCCTTGTGGAAATACGCATAATAATTTCGCTGGAGCAAAAAAAAAATAAAAAATACAGAAAACAGAAATCTTTCAAAAGATTTACATGTTTTATTGAGTTAAAAATGAAAAATTATTGTATTAAAATGTGTCATACCATGAAATCATTTATCAGTAGATTTGAATGTCTTTAATCCGTTTGTAAAGGATTTTGATGTTTTATTCTGGCGTTTTAAATGTCGTTTGTTTGTTTGCTGAAGACTGTTTGACATGCGTTTCATGCATGAATTTTTATTTTAAGCCAGACAGATTATGCAATTTTTTTCTTACAAATTCCGTAGTGGCAGGGGATAGTTGCAAGATGCTATTGGAAGTTAATTGAATAGAAGAGGAAAAAAGGATAAATTGTCAGCCAAAATATTTGTCCTGATAGAAAGCTGCAGATAAAGTGGAATAATGATGAGCAGAAGTGTTTGAATTAAAGCAGCCATGAGAGTGTAACGACTTTTTTTTTTTTAATTGTGGTAAATAGAAATTTAAGACTGAATTATTATTATTATTATTGTTATTAACACTAAATAATAATTGAAATAAGAAAAGGGTTGGCATTTATGGATGGGAGTCATTTAACTGATTCCCTTTTGGGACGACTGAGAGTCAGAGAGGGAGATTTCAAAATAAAAAAAATACTTTAAAAACTTTTTATTACCTTCAAAGAATTTTATGGACAATATTAAATTTTTTTTAAACAATTTCCAAAACATTTCCTATGCCGCCAGCAAAAACTACAGCAAAAACACCAACACCAACAACAGCAACAGTGACCATTAACAACTTAACAACAAGGATACTCACTCGTTGATGAAAATAACAGCAACAACAATAGAAAACAATTTGTAACATTTTCAATGTTTAAAGGTGTGTGAGTATAAATAAAAGTAAATGTTGCTGTTGTTGTTGTTGTCTCGTATATTTGTAACAAATTTAAACAAATAAATGTTTGGATGAAACCAACAACATCAACAAATGACCATTAGCCAAAGCTTAAAGTAATAAATTTGAAAAGTACCCTCGAGGCAAATATTTATAAACCAACACAAACACATACATACATACATACATGCAGACTTTTATATCATCACAAAATTACACCAAAAAGAAAAAAAAACAGAAAAGAGTAGAAGGAATACGGTTCTACAAATAAATTTGTATTTTTTAGTTAGTGGTCGGCAAAAGGATCATGCAATCGTATGTGAATTTTTCCCTTCTTTTTTTTTTGGTATCGAAATCATTATTATAAATACCGAAAGAATGAAAAAAGAAGGGATTGGGAGGGGGGGGGGGGGGGGAGTTAAAATAACCACATTATTATTGTTTTTGTTGTACCAGTTAAAAGGAAAATTCTGTTGAAAAGTAATAAAATTGAAAGGGTTGTGTTGTTATTTATTTCAAGTAGGCGGCGTTCAATAATGTTTAAAGTAACTTATTTCTATTATTTTTTTATTTAAAAATTTTCTTTGATGTTGTTGTTGTTGTTCTACATATATATTTTTTCTTTGAGAAAATGTTATTTATTTTTATTTTATAGCTTTATCTAAATTGTTTTTATAGGCCCATTTCAGTCAGCTTATTAACATTATTGTAAGTTCAGCAGAATAAAAAAAAAAGAAATTTCAAATATAATCGAATAGTATTTACGTACATCTTTCCCTAAATTAGCAGACAAAATACAAAAAAAAAAAAAAAATGGTGTGTACACTTGAGCCAGCTAGAAGTCAGTTGGATCAAATCACCCTTTAAAGATTTTAAAAATTTACTTAGCAAAGTCTACCGAAACTTACAGCAAAAAACTATCATGTTTCTGGAAGCAGTAACAAAATTTCATGCTTTCGAGATGCGCAGTTTTGAAGTGCTTCCGAAGCTGCACAAAAAGAAGGCAGAGAGATCGTTCAACTCATTTTTAAGGACGTTGAAGTTGGTCGGCTATTTACATTTAGTTGACACGAATTATAAAGTAAAAAGCGAATGAAGGATAAAATTTCATTAACATGCTCTCCCTCTCTTAAATTTAATACTTGTGTATTTGCCTACAGATGAATTATGTATGTTAAGGTGAGTTTACATAGTAATACAAATTATTGACACTTTGTAGATTCAAAATATTATGAAATTCTGTTGTACCATATTGTTCAGCTTAGTAGGCCTGAATATTCTTTTTATGAAAATAAAAATGCAAATATTTATTTCATATTATCCCGACGTTTCGTGAATTTTTTGTTCATTTTCTCAAGGGATGTCGTCTATTTTATTAAAAAAGAAAAACAATAACAATATTCTTTTTTAAAATATCAAAATTTTTTCAAAAAATAGCATAACTTACTTCAATATTTTTAAATAAACATTTAAGTAGATTAAATTATAGTTTATTTAAGTTTTTTAAAATATGTTTTAAAAGTAGTTATGAAATTCTCTTTGTGTATAATAAGAGAGAACAAAAGTCTGTTGCAGGTATTTTTTATGTTTACACGGATAATATTAATAAAATAAATAAAAAAATTTAATTGTTTTTATAATTATTGTATAGAAATGATGCCAGCTTCAATATATACTCTTAAAGCTGCCAATGTTTACTTAAAAAGACACCTCTGATAAAATGAGTATACGTAAGTTTCTAAAATGGTTTAGAAAATACACATTTACCGAACGCATGTCAGATTTTTTTTATCCGTATCTAGGCGCACGGTAGTGCCACAGGTAACCAGATATGAAGACAACAAAAAAAATTGGACTTGGATCATATTTTATTTGTCATAACGAGACACCGTGAAAAAGAGACAACATTAGTGTGTTTGTTATGAAGATAAACAAAACGAAAAGCAAAATATACATACGTACATATATGCTGGAAATTTGCCAAATGGTGGTGGTTTTTAATTTACATACACACATGCATACATACATACTTGATAAATTCTGATATTTTGCAGATATTATAGTGATAAAATACAAACGATCAGTGAAAACCAACTTAAATTAATTAATTAATAATATTTTTAATGTGAATTAGAGAAATATATGGATATTTAATTAGTTTTGCGATTTATAATTTTAATTTGGATAGAAATAAAGCACAAAGAAAAAAACGAAAACTTGAGACTGTATGAGTGTATACAAACTAGTATGCAAAATCTTCCGTCTCGAGTCACTTCTATGTATTCTATGGTAGTGCGCCAGGCCAAGTTCGGCCACACAGTGTGTATATTTACACGAAACAGTTCGAGCTGTTTTTACCCCCCTCATAACTTTGCTCCTCTTGATCATAATATAATGAAACTTGAAACATTAGTTCTCCCCACAGAGGTGACCTCACAGGTTAAATTTGTTCTACCGTAGAAGCTTCCCGAGATATTAAGGTGTGAAAAGTCCATATTTTAGTACATACTCACTGACTGACTCACTGACTCACTGACTCATCAATATTATTGGGCACTTCCAGTATAGCTAGAAAGCTGAAATTTGGTACACAGGTAGGTCTTGGTGAGAAAATAACCAGAAAAATCTGAAAACGGGCACTTTCCTCCCAGGGGGGACCTGAGTGCCCCTTCTTTGTAAGGGGCATTTCCAGTATAGCTAGGAAGCTGAAATTTGGTACACAGGTAGGTCTTGGCGAGAAAATAACCAGAAAAATCTGAAAACGGGCACTTTCCTCCCAGGGGGGACCTGAGTGCCCCTTCTTTATATAAGGCACTTCTAGTATAGCTAGAAAGCTGAAATTCGTTACACAGGTAGGTCTTGGTGAGAAAATAAGCAGAAAAAATCTGAAAACGGACACTTTTCTCCCAGGGGGGACCTGAGTGCCCCTTCTTTGTATGGGGCACTTCCAGTATAGCTAGAAAGCTGAAATTTGGTACACAGGCAGATAGTGATGAGCAATTACCGAAAATGATCTTTTAACGGGCACTTTTTAACGGGGGGGGGGGGACAATCATGCCCCTTCTTTGTATGGGACACTTCTAGTATAGCTAGAAAGCTGAAATTTGGTACGCAGGTAGGTCCTGATAAGAAATTAATGAAAATGATTTTTAAACGGGCACTTTTCATCTGGGGGGACAATCATGCCCCTTCTTTGTATGGGGCACTTCAAGTATAGCTAGAAAGCTGAAATTTTCTACACAGGTAGGCCCAGATAAGCAATACATATAAATATTTATACAAAAACAGCTTAGAAAAAAGAAGTGAGATCCACACAAAAACATAAATGTGAAAATAAGGCCAAGTTCGTATCCAAAAAGTTTCGGCCGTAAAAAGTACTGAGACCAAAAAAAAAAGGACCAAGATTTTGATAGGTACATTTCCATCTCATTTCTAGGCAACCTGTAAGCTTGGCAAAAATTTTTTGCCTTTCTAATATGGAAAGAATTCTTTGAAAAATTTTGCCAAGTACTTTTTACGGCCGAAACTTTTTGGATACGAACTTCACCTTATTTTCACATTTATGTTTTTGTGTGGATTATCTCTTACTCATAATAATTTGCGTTTACATGATAAGATTTTTTTTCAATTTTTGAAATACCGATATACATACATGTATTACCATGTAAAGAGGCCTTTAGTAGATGACACAGTAAAACGAAGGCATAATTGAGAACAAAAATCATGAATGTTCGAAGCGCTTTTCGAAGCAGGAGACACAACAACAACAAGCCGTTCCCTCGACAATCGGATCTTCGATCCGGAACGACCCGAATCGAATTCGGCCAAGGATTGTCAACTCAGCGACATCTGTATCAGACGGAAGTTTTTTTTCCCACAGGAAAGAACTCCCGCCAGCAACAGCATCGGAGCTGTTACAACAACAACAATAACAACAACAAGCTCCTCTCCCTTACAAGCCTGCTTCGGCCGAAGCAGTACTTTTTACTGGGATTGGGTAAAAGTGACAATGATATGCAGTCCCATAGACATGATTAAAACACAAGAATTAAAACACGTTTTTATAAAAAACAGCTTTCATTTATGCGGTGACTTATCAGACTGTTAATTTTTGGATTGCAAAAGAAAAAAAAAAAAAACGAAATATGTAGATCCTGAAACACTTTCTAAAAAAAGTTTTGTACGTTGCACTTTTTAAAAGTATGTCAGGAAAATTTTCAAGGCAAAATATTTTTATAGAATTTTCTATAGGCTGGTAGGTAGACTTCCATTGAAAAATAAATTTTTTCCCCCATTTTGCAGAAAAGACCCACACAGCGGAGTGTTAGTTAGAGCGCTAAAAGGTTTTACAAAAATTTTTCTTGTAGTATTTTATATTAAAAAACCACATAACTCGCTTAAACCATGAGAGTAAAAATTTCTAAATTTCCTCTACAAATTCTAAATGAATTATGAAATTTTTTATATTAAACTTCTTTAGTTCGCTTTAAAATTTTCATCAAATTAAATTGTTTCTCATCAATATTATGATGCAATAAATTTAGATATAAAATTGTGCCAGTTTTGCCAAAAGAAAAATAAACACTAAATTAATAAAATAAATAAACTTAAGAACTCACCCCTTCTGGTTGTTCTTATCAGGCGCTTGAAGAGATGACCAAAAAAATGTTGTTATGAATCCTGTAAAAAAAAACAAATAAAAAAGAAACAAGAAAAATTTTAATTCATCAGACCATAAAATGTTTAACAATTAACACAAAAATGCACAATCGCACCAGTTTACAAGGTAAACATGCCTTACAAAGTCATTGTGGAAAATATTATTTTTTATAATTTTATTATTTTTCTGCTGGCCATTGTTCGACAATAGAAACATAAAAAAAAAATAAAACAACGAAAAAGATGACATGATATTCGCGTTTGCGAGTTACATGAAAAACAATTCGAAAAATATAATAAAAAAAATAAATATTAAAAACAACAGAAAAAGTTATGAGAACGCGAATTTTGTTGTTTGCGGAGGCGGGGTGGAAGGGGGTTGGGAAATATGAAATAAAATAAAACCCTTTTTTTTACGCCAAGATTATGAATGTGAATTTGTCATGCAAGCATTAGCAAAAGCAGAAGTTGCTTACAAACACAGACTTGTTAACAATAAAATAACCAAAACGTTAAATGTGAGAATGAGTATTTCGATTCTGTAATACATACATACATACATATATACATGCACTTTCACAAACCCAATAGAGAGTGGTTATGTGTGTGTGTGCACTTAGAGGAAGCTAAAGGCTTTTTCTAGTTGACGTTTGTGGCAGACCACATTGTTTTAAATACAATTAAGTATATGGTTCAGATGTGAGTGTGTTTTTTGTATGTGTATATGTGTGTGTGTGTGAATAAATGGTGGTGGTCGGAATATTCAGCATTCATTTTACAATTTGTTAAAACCACTTACGAAAGAAAAACTTGGCCTTAAGTGCACAAAAATTATACAAATATTTCGTTTCGAAAATTCTACATGAAATCGTACTTAAATCACAAGAAATTACATGATCTCACACACTCAAACAGACAAGAAAAAAAAAAAACATGGAAATAAAATTGTGTAACAGTTTGGTCACATTTAGGTTATTTCGACAAGCCACAACAGAAGTATGAATGTATGAATGTTTAAGTGTTGTCTTTTTTTTTTAAATATTAACATGTTTCGTTTTATTTCTATTTAAATAAATATCTTTTTATTGCAAACACTTAAGATTTTGATCAGAATTAAACAAGGCCGACCGACCGACACAAGTAAATGTGTGTTTACCAGTTCTTCCTACAAATATTTTTCAATTTCAAAATTGTTTCTTTTTTCCCCCCACAAACCACCTTTTTATTTATTCTATTTAATCTAAAAGAATAATAAAATATTTTAATTTCCATATTTATGAGTTGCGCGGCTCATCGAAAATGTTTACGAAATTAATTTTAAGTGAATTGAATTGGTGGTACAAAATAGCAACGGAATTTCCTTTTCGAACGATAAAGATCCATATTGACTGATTGATTGAATTAATGAATGTTTGATTAATTGTGTGTGTGTGTTTTGTGTGTGTGAGTGTGCCTGTGTATTCTGTGTATTCTGTGTATGTGTGGATGATATCAGTAAACAATTTCGCTATTGGAAAAGTTTGTCTTTGTTGAGTTGAGTGCCTAATAAAATATTTATTGTAGTTGAATTTTAAAAAGTTTGATTTGATTTTCTTAATCCGCAAAGAAAGTCAAATGCAAGAAGAGAATTAATGTCAAGACTTAAATGTGTTTAAATATTTTATTATGTTGCAAACATAAACAGAAACTAATCATATACAATGAGCTTTAATGTGTTTTCTTTTTGCATGAGTTTTGCTATTTTTGGTGAAAAAAAAAATTTATGTGAAAATCGTTGTTTGCAAAATAAAAAAAAAAAAATTTCGAAGAAAAACATGAAAGCATTCTGACTAAGATTAAATTCGAATGTGATGGTTTTTTTTATGTTTTGCAGACGTATTTAATTTATTTTTAAAATTTAAGAAGTGGGCAGTATCACGCCCTTATAATGTTAAAATCTTCCTGTTATTACTTTTATTTTGAAGATTAGAATGAAAGTTTGTATGTAATATGAAAAGTTATGATGAAAAAAGTGGGCCGTGCTACGCCCACATAAAATAAAAGATATTTTTAAACTAATGAGACTAAATCGAATTTTTCATGAAAACTTTTATACACATTGAATTACTCGGGCAGGTGTGTTACAGAGCCCCACAAGTGTAACCTCGAGTGACTCTCATCACATGGACCCTGCCACTTCCCAAACGTAATCACCTTGTTTAAGTGATCGAGCTAATTAATTTTATCTGTTGTTTAGCGACAGTACATAGAGGCTTTAAATTGGTAGACCATCCAGCCACTAGCACTGGTCGAGCTTCAGACCTTAAGCCAATATCTCTCCCAGCTTGTGGTAGCAACCACAGTAACCATGTGTACTCCTAAAGGAGACGTCACCAATAACCGGTCCATGCCACCAACGAGGGTAGTGCGATGGCTGCCTGTATGTTAATTTTCAAGGAGAAGCAGTATGCCAATAGCATATCTATCTCAAGGAGGACAGATCGCCACATCACATCGCACGGTCGAATATAGGAACAACAATACCCTCATCCAGTAGGTACGCTCCCGTGGTTCTAGTTTAGGTTACTGGTGAGAAACCCAGGGGTTTAACTTTCTATCGAATTTGATCTTGAGCGGAAACCCTTCTACCAGATATAACATAGATTACCTACATCCATTTTCTACCTCACGTGTATGTATATGCTTTGTTGCTTCAGAGAGTGGGCAGTCACATATAAATTTTATGGGAAATTGGTCCAAGGTAAGTATTGTCTGGAAATGAAAATTACCCTTTTCCCCAGAAGACACAGCATCATGGTGTGGATATCACCAAGATGTCAAAACGTACCCTCAGGGGGCAAATTGCTCTGACAATCAAATTTTTATACAAAATAAGTGGGAAGTACAACGCCCATAGATATTAAATGATCTTGTTAAATTACACGAATATTAAATCGCTATTATAATGCAATTCTATTAATAATTAACTGAACAAGTGCCACGCCCATAAAATAAGTATCAAAATTCTTAAATTTAAATTAATTGCAGAAGTGACTCGAGGTAAAACCAGAAATTTTATAAAAAATTTTATTTGATTTTTGCAAATATGAAACGCCTAATATTTATTCGGGTTTTTTAGTTCATAACTTCAATTTTATTCTAAAGATAAAACAACGTTTTAAAAGGGATAATTAATAACTTTTTGTTTAATATATATTTTTTTAAATCACTCCAAATATGGTATAGTATGGTTCAAGTCGACTGATGATTTTGCATTTATAGATTGTTTAGCCATCCACAAATAAATTAAGTTTCTGTTTTCACAATACAAGCAAAGGACTTGAATAGAAATATTGTATCACTCAAAAAACTGAGTGGTTTATATAGAAATTTTCTACTCAAATCAATTGTATTATGGAAACCACACACAAATATCTCTTTTTACTTTTTTTTTGCACAATAACTATAAAATAGTATGTTTTAAAAAATTACTGCGTTTGGAAAGACGTACCACAGTTGATTTTCATAAATTCAGTGTGATTTTATTAACTGTAAGTTTTTTCATCGTTAAGCCACATTTTTCAAAACTGCAAGTTAAAAATAAAATACCAACAAAAACAACAATGTTCTTGCTAAATTTCCTTGTTATTTTGTGGGTATTTAATTTGTTGATTTGTAACTGGAAGTTTTAAGAAATAAGCTTTAGGGAATGTGGCAAATAATTTTATGGTTACATCGAACAAATTATGATTGTTTTTCAGTACTTATTTTAAACCAAAAATTTCGCCAGTCAAAAAAATTAATTTGTTTACATGTAAAACAAATCAATTTTAAGATTCGTTACCGTGTTCCTCCATTGGGGTAATACTTTCTTTATATAAAAACCCAAAATTTCAGAAACATATATTAATCTAAGCCAAATGTGTAGCGATTAAAAACTTTGTGACTTTGAAATATGTGTTGCCATTTTAAAAACTGTAAACAAAATTTTGCCAAGTTTCACTTTTTTCTTCGAGATATGGCTGCGCTATAATAAAAAAAGTATCGGTATGATAGGCGGGACCTTATTTTTAAAATACAAGTTTTTTTTATAACAGGTAAACAGAACACGCGGGACGATTAGTTTGTCTGCCGAATACACCCAGGACCCGAAAACCGATCAATAATCTGCTGATTCCTAGCCTTTCATTGCTTACTAGCAGCCACGGCGGCATCGAATATAATAAAACTCTATAATATTATGACATATGTGTCATATAATGCTTAGATTTAATCTAAACTGGCATTACGTTTACATCAAAAATAATATTATTGAATCAATCAACACTCGAGTATATTTAAATTCAATTGATGAAAATATAATTTCACTACAACTAATGTTTTGTAGAATGAATCGTAAATAGTTGCGAATTATATATTTTTTGTAAATTGTATGCGACAATTTACGAATGGTCGCCTGATAATTTAGAAAACAATTTAAATAATTGAAAATTGTTTCGATTAACCTAAATTTCCTTAAAGTTTATTTTTTTTATAAAGAAAATTTAATGATATTTTAAAATTTAATACCAAAAACTAATAAAAAAAAAATAAATATGTAGAATTCTTCAGCATATTGTGCGCATGAGAAACATTTTGTATTTTTCGTATTTCATTTTGCTGGTTGCTGTTGTTTGTCACAAATGGAGCTCCTCCTATTTTTCACGCACGAATCACACAACGTTTGGGGCAATGAAAGACAGCACCAGCAACAACAACAACAGCGAAAAAACAGCATACAAAGATAGAAAAAGCATATGAAAAAAGAATCACACAAACACACATCTGCACTCCTTAATACACTCATACATGTGAACACACACTGAAACTTACGATGGAGCTGGTACTACAGCAAAAGTACTTAAGCACTAACCACAGCAGCAACAACAACAACAACAATAACTACATCAAACTAAAAGATGTTGCAAGAAGTGCAGTTTGATAGGGATAAATTGCAAAGTATGTATGTACGTATGCATGGGTGTGTTAATGGATATCATAGTATACTTTTAGGGGCGGTAAACCATCCTCATTCAGAAATATTTGAGAAATAATGAGTTTTTCTTTTTTGGATTTTTTTTTTCAATGAATTCTCTGTGCATGCAATGAAAAGTTTTCATATACTTGAAAATAAATAAAATTATTTTTAATATATATACCTCTGCATACTTGTTTATGTATGCATGTACATAGATACATATGGTTATAGTACATGCTCATAAATGCATACATGGGGATGTGTGTATATGAATGCCGTTGTGTATTATATTATTTGTATGCTGTCACTTTGGTTTTCGTTCGTTTGTACTTTTGTGAAGAAAAAAAAAAACAAACGAAGAAAATTATTATTGCTTGCAGTTTGTCCTCCTCCCTCCTCCCTAATCACTCCACACAATCCAATTTGCCAAGTGGAAAATTACTTTTTCCATTTTGCAGCGTGCGTGTGCATGCAATTTTATTTTTATATATATTTTTTTTTAATGAAACTATCTTCTTTCAGTTTTTTTTTTTGTGTTCATTCCTTTGATAACAAGTTGATGTTGAAAATGACATTATTTCCCATTTTCTTTATTGCATGTTGTTTTTTCAGTTTGTTCTTCTTTTATTTTTATGTTTTTTATGTTTTCTTTTTTTGGAACACGTCTTTGAATTTAAATTGAATTTTATATTTTCAGCTTTATTAAAAATGCATTTAATTTGAAATTAGTTTTTTTCCTTCTTGTTTGCTATTGTTGTTGTAGTTGTTGTGTTGTGTTGTGGTGGTTTGTTATCTCACAAAGAAATTGATGGAATAAATGAAAACAACTTATATATATATTTTTATCTGTAAGAAATAAATTAAATTTCATTTTATAACGAGTAGTTTTGAAGAATTTGTGTTTGTTGTTGCTGTTTGTTTTTTTTTTGCTACAAAATCATTAAAAGTTATTTGACAAGTTTTTTAAAGAATTTTAATTGTGTCTTAGTATTTCGCTTAAATAAACTAATAATTAAATATTTTGCAACAATAAGCGCAACATTCCTGAAACATATTAAATAAATACATGATCTATCGTACATGGACAGACGGACAAAGTCAAATGATTTTTAAAAATTACATACATACATATACACAAACATGCATACACAGATACACTAAAAAATACAATCTACACAATCATCAATGAATTACGACGCATAACACGCGTTTTCCAATGAAAATTTTTTAGATTCGCAGCGAATTTATTTTTAAAATAAATAAAATCATCTCATCCAAAGGAAAACATTTTGTTCATTCACAACAACATACCAACGAAAAGGAATCTCATTAAATCATCAGCATCAGCATCTGTAACAGCAACAGCAACAGCAACACAAAAACAAATACCTGCAATATTTCTTAACATTTTTAAGTGATCAATTTAATATGAAGATGAAGAAGCTGTTGTTGTTGCTTTCGCTAATGTTGGCTGGAAACAATAATAGCAACAACAACAACAAGATCACTAAAAATAACAACAAAATACAAAACAATTAATTATGAATCAGTTACAAAGTAATTACATGACATACGATATGCGTTTCGTATATTTTGTTTGTTGTATATAAATCGTCCGTTGTCCGTCCAATTGCTCATATGTATGCATATATGTATGTAGCGATGTATGTATGTATGCACATATAATTGTATGTTTTACTAATGTAGTAATTTTACAACCAACAGTACACGTACAAACACATGTTTATACTCGTACGCACACATTTTTTTAGAATAAGCAGAGTTTTAAAGAAAACAATTCTAAAGTATTAAACAATTTATTATAAAAGATATTTAAATATTTTTTAAAACAAAAGATATCTCATCTCTTGTGTGTTAAGCATGTCTATATGCCGATATTTGCAACTGTTGCTTAAAACAAATTAGCCGTAACTTTTTCAAATGTAGTTAAAGTCTACTGATGATTTGGTATAGGCACCAATGCAAATCCAGATAATTCGATTGTTGTATATATACTCTGCGTATGTATAAGTATTTATATAATTAATAGGCAATAAAGTTTTTTGTGCCACTATGCACACATTATTAAACCGATTTTGGCAAAACTGATTGCAAATTAAAAATATTTTTCACAGATAAGAACGAGATATTGCGCGTTATTGTCGGTTTAGTATTTTGTGAGTTAAAATCTTTTAAAATTGCTAATAATACATTCACACGTATTACTCATACATAAAGCAAACCATACGTGTGTTTTATACATTTGGGTTACAAAGAGCGCAACAACAATAGGACATCTATAGTATAGATTATAAATATACAAATATTTTGGGAAATTTCCATACGAGAATTACTTTACTACTTACTATGTGGTATTTGTCACAAGAACACTTAGTGTTGCCAAAAAATAGTCGTTGTAAAATATGATTCAATGGTAACAGAGGGATTTAATGTTATAAATAGCAGGCTAACATCAACTTATCAGTGAAGTTAAGCTGGATTCACCCATTGTTTCCGAACGAAATTTTTGTCCGGACAAAATTTTTTGTTCTGAAACATTTTTGCAACACGATTCACTCATTTACCGTATGAAATACATGTGTTTTATTAATTTTACAAGGTGGCAGTACAATGAAAGATGAATTAAATTTGGTGTTTTATTTGTTAAACGCACTTATTTATTTTTTTTATTGTGTAATAAGAAAATTACATGTTAAAAAATTATTAAAAGTCAGTTAGTTTTTTTTACTGGATATAAGTTACTATGTGCTTTTATTATACATACTGCTAACATTATGTGGCAGCTCATTTCAACTTTGTCGGGACAAAATTTAAAATTAAACCAATTCAACCAGAAAAAGTTCCGAAAAAATTTTGTTCTCTTCTTCTCTCTCTCTCTCTCAAAAAGAGAAACGTCAAACTTCATATAAAAAAAATTTTGTCCGGACAAAAAATTTGTTCCGAAACAATGGGTGAATTCAGCGTATTTTAATGGCGTAATAATTCGAGCTCCGCTGAAAGGCTTTCCCGCTTAAATGCATCCAAATAATGTGCAAATTCACGTGCGCTCTTAAGAGTTTTTTTTAAATGTAATAAAAAAAATTAAATTCACAACCTTTTCAAGTTGTGGTGAAACATATTAGTGGACCTAGTAGAAATATTAAATCCGTACAAAAACATAAATGTGAAAATAAGGCCAAGTTCCTATCCAAAAAATTTCAGCCGTAAAAAGTACTGAGATCAAAATAAGGACCAAGTTCTTGATAGGTACAATTCCATCTCATTTCTAGGCAACTTGTACGCTTGCCAATATTTTCCCAAGAATTCTTTCCCATATTAGAAAGGCAAAAAAATTTTGCCAAGCTTAAACACTATGCACTATAAATGTGCAAAGTTTTGAAAACTTATTCCATAACTTGAAGTTTCCTTAAATTGAAGTTTCTTTTCTGGATAATGCTGATTAAAATTATGCAAGTTCAACTGTATAAATGAGAAATTCAATAAAAAACTAACTTAAGCTTAATAATAAAAATTTCTTATTTATAAATTAAAATACATATGTACATAAGTTCAAATAATAATTACGTTTATTCCTAATAATATTATAGAATATTAATTCAGCTTGGGCACGAGCTACATACCAAATAATAGGGTCACAAGTGATGTGAACTACCCTACTATAGAGAGAAAAATAATAATACGTTACAGAATACTTTGAGTATAACGGACTATGTGTGTTTGTTGAATATTTGTAGTGAGCAGTCAGATATAGGGATTTTCCGACTAACCAAAAATTGTTTCAATATGTAAAAATTTAATAAAAAAGAATTACAATAATTCTCGTATTCTATTTCTGTTGAAAACTTGGTTAAATAGTTGATACTCTTCCCAATTAGTATCCACTTTACGAAAATTTTAAAGATGGACAATTGAACGCTGATGAGAGGTGTAGCGGCCTTGAAATCGGTATACTGATACGTTCTGCTAATCTGATTACACATTTTTCAAAAAATAAACTCTTAATAATTTGAATTTTCATTTGTTCAATAAAAAACTGAACTTAAGACTAATAATAAAAAATTTCTCATTTATACTTTAAATTTATTTTAAAATAATGTTTGAATTCTTGCAAGTCACTGATCTTCAAAGTTTTTCCTGCGATATAAAAGATGAAAAGGTAAAATAAGAATTAACAAACATGATCAATGTTCACAGAAAAACAATCGATTGTAAAATAAAGTGAACAAAAAAAACTAAAAATTGTTTAATGATAAGCAACATGGATCGTAGTTAAAAATACGCTGATGTGTTTGTAAGGTTTATATTTCGCACATACGGGTACGTTCATACTTAAAATCCAAGAAGGAGACATGCCTGTCGAAGGCCTTTTGCGTTCTAAAACAAACCGATCTTTAACACTACAGAACAACAAAAACCAATATTTTTTTACCGATTTAAACGATTAGTTTTGATCGAGAGCAGAGCACCAACAAAATTTATTTCAAGACGTGTCTTTAATAAAAAAAAAAAAAAAATTGTATAAATTGTATAAATGGCATCAAAATGATTACCAAGAATATATAAAACGCCGCGGCGATCACTATAAATTTATTGGTGTTCTCTACTCTAGGCAAAATTCGAGGAAAAAATTCATTGATTCAATGAATTGTTTCTTTTTTAGCCCAATTAACGAATTCATTAATTTTTGTTAACGAATAACAACAACGAATAATTTTACATTGAAGCAGTTTTGTATTGAAATTCAATAAATATTTTCATTGAAGCAACGTATGCGTGCATTGAATCAATGTATTTTTGCAAAATATTAATGAATCTATGTGAATGAACATGATTCATTAAAATTTCATAAAATGATTTCTTGATTGTACCAAAATCAGTCTTTGGAACCTTGTTGCGTTTTTTTGTTTGCCTCCCAAGCTGGTCATAAGGTAGTTGTGGGAACTCCCAAGTAGAATGGCCTGCTCTAGTAAAAGCCTTGCTCACACACTACTTGTGTGTGTATGAGTATGTGATTATTTTTCTTTACACAACTGCATACAGCTTCTGATTTTTATGCTGCAATTGCTGTTGTTGTAAGTTTAACAAGACGATACGACAAATATCTGTGACAGTTGTTGATTTGTCTGTAATTGCATGTTTTATGTGTTTCATTCCGTTTGTTGATGCCAGATGTTGATCGTTTGCCGTTGCTGATCTTATTCGTTCGTGTACGTGAACGATATCCAATTCACTATTGACTCAAATTTTTTTCTTGTGTTTTCTGCATATTTAATTTTTTAAAATTTTTTTGTTGTCGTCATAAACCTAAATAAATATTTTTGTTTGGTTATCGCTATCAATGATCAATTGATCGACATTTAGAAATCTACTTAAAATTTCGAGTTTCATGGAAATTTTTTCTTGCTTTTGGAAATGGATCGAATTACTGTTGGTGTTTTTGAATGTCCGGTGATATTCTGCATTTAAAAATTTAAAAATAGATGGAATAAATTTGTTCTGTTTTTCTCTGTCTTTCACAATCAAAAATCTAACAAGATAATTATCTCACAACTACAAGGAACAATATTATTCATTTTTATTTATTTTTTTTTCATCATAAATCAAAACATGAAATCCTTTTACATTTTATAACCACAACCTTCTCTCCAAAAAAAAAAAAAAAAGTTCATCAACAATTTTCTTGTGCTTTGAGGTGTAAAGAAATAAAAGTTTTTTTCCCATCAACAAACTACAATGAAGTTCATTATTAAAGCCAAATGCAAATAAACCTGTGTTCAACAAAGAAAACAAAAAAAAAGCGAAAACAAGGAATATAAAATCATTTTAACAAGCCTCAATTTTTGATAAACGATGTGCTCTGCCTGCCGCTGCTTTAATATTATAATTTCACACACTAGAGAAAAGAAAAAAACTGGCTGTTAGATGGTGAAAGAAGTCAGCCAGCCAGTAGCACTTTGTCATCATTGTCATTGCGGTTGTTAAAAATAACAACTTAAAATTGTCATCCCTTTTTTTCATGTTGGGACAATTTTACACGCACCCAAGCGCACACACACATACTCGCACACTACTCGTACATACACTTATTTTTAATTTTGAATAAAATTACGAAAGGGTTTCAAGGATTTTTAGTGAAATTTTTATGGAGATTTGGATTTTTTGTGCCCTCTTAAAAGACTTTTCATTTTAAATAGAAAAATATTTAAGAATCATCTGAATAACAAGAAGAAGAATGGCCATGTTGTTGCTGTTGATGAAGAAAAAACAAAAAAAAGAAATAAGTTCAGTTTGATGCGCTTTCAATACGGTTGAGTGATTTGGTTTATGCCAAAGTACCAACGATGACGATGAATGATCATGATGATGACGACAGCCAAGATGATGATGTCATTGGGAAAAAGGTATTTATTTTATTATTTTGTTAAAAGGATTTTCTCTGAATGAGCTGCACAATAGAGGACATCACAAAAATAAATAAAATAAACGTTTTGCATATAATCAGGAGCAAAATCGACAGCAGCACACGCCAGTGTTTGTAAATATTTTTGCCACAAAATTCATTTTTGATTTTATTACGATAAATATTTTTATTGAAAGGCGACAGGCCGTAAAATGATGTGTCAATTGCACTGATGTTTTCATGCTACGAAACCGGAATTGAAGTAAATATGGAAGAACTGTTCATGATAAAGTAGTGTTTCTTCTCTTGAACACTTCCATCTCATTCACACAAAAAGTTTTTTAGGAATTTTATTTATGCCTGAATTGTGTCAATTGCTGCAGTCGTTTGTTCGTCCTTGTTGCCAATGTTGTTCGCTGCTGTTGTTATTTTAAATTTGTTAACGATTATGTAAATTTTGTGTACGTACTTGTAGTTTATTTTGCAACAATCAGATATAATTTGAAATAAAATTAGAGGAGAGTGTGTTTTTATGTGTGTGTGTGTGTGTGTGCAGATTATGGCATTATTTGTCCGGTCACCATTTCGAAGGAAAAAGGTTGATTTCTTTTATTGAAAGTAATTTAAAAATAATTAAAATTCTCCTTTTGAATGTGAAAGCAAAAAAAAAAAGAATATGATGGAAACTGATGATAAACGAGTATACATGAATGTTTTTGTGTATGAAAATGTTTATGAATTATTTTGATAAAGTTTCTTTAAAAATAATGTTGATATTTAAATAAGTTTCGAAACTCCTACAGCAGTTTTGCATTAATGATAGTGTTTCTTTATTATAAAATA
Organism: Lypha dubia; assembly: GCA_947311025.1. Lineage (NCBI taxonomy): Eukaryota > Metazoa > Arthropoda > Insecta > Diptera > Tachinidae > Lypha > Lypha dubia. Next base: position 61,344,554 of record OX371263.1, read on the forward strand.
CTTACAAAAAAGGTTTTGTTCTTTTTTTAACACTGAACAGGGACTTGTACTCTCGATAAAATGTAATCAGGCTTTACAGTAGTTTTTTCTTAATTTCCTACATGATTTTTGGAAATTTTGTCTGAATTTTCGTAACTAACTTCAAGTTTTTTGAATATTGTACGCTACCGTTCCTGTTCATGCATGTGCTGTACTTTTTCTTTCATAAACTTTGTGCTGATATGATTTTCGAGAAAGGATTTTCATATCTACCGGCGTAGTTTGGGGAGGGCAAAGCCTATCAGCGTGCGTAACCACCTGTAGAAAAACACAGAATTTATTTTTTATCCAAAAAATTATTTTTGTCTTAGAGACTTTTTTGAATCACTGGGAAAATATTTAGTTGGAAACAAATCGAAAAAATTTATGACTTAAAATTTCAGGAAAAAAAAAAATACATTTAATAATATACCCTTTTCTAACCACTGTCTTCCGGCAGTCACTCTGTCTTGTCTGTCTTTGCATCTTAAGTATTTTATATAAAGTGCAAACGTTTTCAAAAACTCTGGTGTTATTAACACTTTGCTAACAAAAGTTTTTCAAAGACGGCCACAAGAAGTTCATAATTAAAAGTAATTGTTGTAATAAAATTGTTGAAAAGCAAAAAACTTAACCAACAATAAACTAAAAGATATTAAATTTAATAAATTTTTGGCCAATAAATTCTAATAAAATCTTAATTATAAAATCGCTAAGTTTGCAACAGAGGGCAAAAACTTATTCCCTTCATTTTGCTGAAAATATTAATGAAACATTAAATTAATGTTACATAGAAATAATATAAAAATAGTTAAAATATAAAAGGTTAAAAGCTGAAAACAATTATTGGTAACAAATGCAAGAAGATTAGATGACCACAAAAGGGAATCAAGCAATTATTTTTCAATTTTCAAAAATATAAGAAATTTAAAAATCGTTTCGAACAAATGTCACAGTAACAACTACTCACCTAGAAAAGTGGTTGCATTGAAATGCAACAACAATTGACCATTACAAAATAGCATGTTGTTGTACAACAATTAGCAGAAAATGTAACAGAATTAATTTACTTAAAATCAAAGTGATAATTGCTGCATGTTGCACGACTTTTATTACAAAAATTAATTTATAAATCGAACTCAATGACTGTTAAAATAGATAAAGACCCTTTTCTTTTTTCTTTTTGCGGTAATTTATTAATGGAACCCACCCCCTTTTTTTAATGCCATCGAACGTACAAAGTTTGACCACTAACTGGCCATTTAACAATAAAGTCAATTTTAAACATTCGGACAGACAAACAAACAGACAAACAGACAGACTGACTGACAACAAAAGAACCCTTATTTTATTTAGTTGGTGAACATGATAAATAAATGTTTTGTAAAAAGGTATTTTTCTTTTGTAACAAACAGTTCCAATCAATTGATCACTTTATATTTTGCCACATTTGGTTGATTGCTTGTGTGTTATTTCCTTAAAATTTTATATATGACACATTAACAGCTCTGGTCTGTTACTTACCCACGTGTACGTACACACACTAACACACACATTCTTACTCTCAGTCAATTAATTATACCCATCAATTTAAATTTTAAAACTATTAAACATCACACCGAGCATACGTTTGTATGTGTTCGAATATTGTTTCCAAAAAAAAAAAGAAAAGAAAATACCGATTAAATTGTTAATGAATTGACGTTGCATGATGCCAGCCCCTTCTTTCCACAAAACATTGAAATGCATTTGTTTGTAATTACATTGAAAATTTCCAATTTTACACTTAATTATTTTAGATGCATGTTGAATGTTTATTATAATTGTGGAATTAGTTCGTTTCCCCTCTAGAGATTTTTCATTGTCTTCTTGTTGTGTCATATTAAATTAAGAAGTTAATTTTCTATTATTTATTGACAATTTTGTGGTCCGAAAGTAAACGAGCTCTGATTTTATTTATCTTTTAATTAATTGTGGTTTAGATTTAGAAAATAAGTTACTGGCTTGAATCAAATTTTGTGCTAATAAAGTTTGATCAATTAACAACAGTTCTATCAAGAATTTTGAAAACTAATGGGTCGATTATGGATGGCAACCGAACTCCAGTTGCGACGTCAGTTGCTCAGAATTTTATTACGGAGGGCAACTGGCAACTGAGAGGTTCCAGTTGCTATTTAGTGCTTTTCTGGCAACCACAAATTTTCAGTTGCTGGCTGGCAACGCAACTGAAGTTCGGTTGCTATCCATAATCGAGCCATAAATAAAATAAAATATGTTTGCTAATCGATATTAAAGGACTTCGTATCTTGGAAAACAATAAAAAAATTTTTTGGGGATTTTTTTGGAATAAATCTGCATTAGTAAAAGAAATCATAATCTGATTGCTGTCACTATGTCATTAGACTTGTGACATCAGTGTCAAAACAAAAATTATTAATAAATTGAAAGCTGACATTAGTTTGATGACATGAACAAATTAAAATTTTTTATAAAAGAACCAAATTAAAAATAATATTGATGACAAGTAGTCATCTTATGTATGTCAAATCGTTTAAGTCCAAAAAGGATGAACTTCTGTCATTAATGACAAAATATCCATCCAACCAATGTTAATCTTACATTTGGGACCAAAAGCCAAGACACTTGTTCTCGTATTGACAGATGGTTTGATGACACTTAAAACTTCTATGACCTGTGTGAAAAGCGATGAAGTGAAGAATTTACAATTAATTTTCATCATTGTCATTGACGTCCATATGACCAAAAAATGTGCAGATCAACAGCGCAATGATGAAATATGTCATGGAGTTAAAAAGGAAGACAATTGTTCCCGCATTGATATGTCGTCTGGTCATCATATTGATGACACTTAGTCATCTTAGTGATATCTATGGGCTAAAGTAAGTAAATTTATATTCAAATAGAATTAGACATTGTCAATATTTCGAGCAACAAGGGAAAAGTCAATATAAATTTAGATTTCAACATACACGACAGAACGAAACAACGTTGTTTTCAAAAGTCGCTACATAATCATCGTCAGTGTTTATGTGTATTATAGTTTTATTACGAAGTTGCAAACTTTCTTTTAAATCTCATCTAGAAGAGAAATCTGCCATGAACAAATCTTTAAATTGTTTACAGGGGAGATGTTTGTCTAAGAAATTAAAAGCCAAAAAGAGAATTGCAGCAAACATTATAGCCTTCAAAACATTAAAGCATCCAAAACTAATGGGAAAAGCTTCACTTCACAAGAGCAAAATAAATGTCACATAAATCTGAAAATCACTTGTCTTGCTTACATTAAAGTTTTACGCGCTAGTAAATGACAGCTTTGAATAAAAAAAAAACGAATAGAAATTAGAACCATTCATTTTCAAAGGCCACAAAAAAAAATAAAAAGGACTATGAACTGAAATCAGACTCGAACATAAAATAGTTTCAAATTCAAGAATATTTTGTTTCTTTTTTCTTCCACTTCATTGAAAACATTCGCAACATTTGTTTGTGACGTTAATTTATACAATAATTGTGGTTTTAGTTGTGTAATTCTGTGAGAGTTTTTTTTTACGTTTCATTTCAATGAAAAGTCCTGTTCACGTTCAAATAATAGATTGTTAAAATAGCATCCTTAAGATGTACATGAGTGTATATGTTGGTGTGCGTAAAGTGTATTTATAGTGGTGGCTTAAATGATTCTCCTGCCTCCTCAACTACTTGACTGAATACGATGAGTGGTTACAAATTGACAGGCCTGGCGAATCTTCTTCATTTGCCACAATAAAACGAAAAGCAAAAAAAAAAAAAATATCATAAAAGAAAACAAACACTTAGCAAATGAAGGCAAATAAATAAACATTTATTTACGTTGAAAAATCACCGAGATTTAAAAACATAATTTGTGATTTGTTTTATAGCACACAAAGAGACAGACGGACGGACGGACAGAGAGACTGACAGACATTGGGAAATATTTAGTCCACTTTATTCAGCCGCCAACTGGTCTTTAAATTATATTCCTTCTCTTTTGTTAAATGAAGCAAATGTTACATTTATTTTTGTTTGTTGTCTGTTACCTTTCATTTCATCTGAAAAGTTAAAGGAAAACTTATTTTTTAATGGTTTTTATGCAAATAAGTTTGTCGTACGAGTACTTTCTGTTTTAAAGTCACATTAAAATTAAAAAATATTTCGTTTTGAAAAATTAAAAAAAAAAAAAAATGCCATTAACACATTGATGAGGACAGTGAATAAATTTAGTTTTAGAAAAGGAAGCTTGTCAAAAGGATGCATAATTTTTAGTTCGAAATTTACAATGCAAAAAGACATTTTGCGAAAATTCAAAATAAAGTGGAGACATTTTTTTTAAAGCACATGAATCATAACTTGAGCTTGCGCTTTGACTTGTCAAATTTTTATTTATTGTCAGGTTTTAAGCCTGACAGCATTTGAATCATTAAAGTAAAAAAGAAAAAAAAAAATATTGAACAATTTTGTAAAAAGTTTCTTTTTCTTACAATTTAATTTCTGACTAGAACTTGGAGATACAGGAAATACTATTTCATTTGAAGCAAGTCTGTTTTTTTTTTGCTTAAATTATAAATAAAAATATTCGTTCTTGAGATTCTATAAATGAGAAGTAACAAACAAGTGTCATCGTCCTCACATGCGTGCGAGAAAAAAAGTTATTTTGAAATATTTCTCTTTATTCAAAATACTCTCGAAATAGAATACAGTGTCCGTCAGTCATTAGCATTAAAAACTTTTTTTAAAATGCAAATTCATTTTGTAACTTTTTAATATTTTTAAAACGTTAAATTTACAAAGCACTCATTCAGACAAAGTTTCTGTTAAAACACAATATTCGAATATTCATTAAAAAAAGCTATGTTTTTAAATTTACACAGATTTAAGAAGACATTAAAAAGTTCTGAAATACATAAATACGCATACATGATTTTTAAAGTCAACAGAATTTCGTTAGCAAAAAACAAAAAACGACAAGAAAGCAACAAAGAGATGATCATACGGAAATGAAATGAAAATAAAATATTAAAACACAAATATTATTTAAAAGAGCTCTAATCCCTAGAGAATTTATAAAATATTGTTAAAAAGTCCTTTGGAATATCGCCGTCAAAAATATTTCTCTCATAGCTTTTAATTTACTTTTTAATCTATTGTAAAGTCTATAGTCTCAAGTTCGTAAAATTGTATTCAGAAATAATTTGATATTATTAATATTTCAAGGATCAAGGAGAAAAATCAACATCAATTTAGATTTCAACATACACGACAGAACCGAAAAACGTTGTTTTCGGAAATCGTCACTCAACCATCGTCAGTGATTGTTATTCAAAAGTGGTTTCAATTCCGAAAGTTGAGTCAGAGGTAACTTGCCACACATTTCGATCGGAGTCATTTCAATTTTGTAATTGAACTCTGATCGTTTTTGATTTAATGACTCAACTTTCGTAACTGAAATCACCTGCGATCGGAATTGAGTTCTGTGACACGCATGTAAAAAATATATGTAACCTGGTCTATGAAAAGGGACCTTACGTGCGAAAACAAGTTTACGAGAAAACAGCTATTGAAGTGAAACAATAACAGTATTTTTCGTATTAGTACTCTTCATTCTCTTCACTTTTAGTAAACTTTTAAACAAATTATGATTTTTCGGATTTCACGTCCAAACTCTATCCGAATCGACAAGAAAGTGAAAAATGATTTTTTGACAGACCAATGATTTATTTGTAATCAAATCATGTTTAAAACTCAAAATGGAATTCACAATGAATTTTTTTACTAATTTCAATTGTAGGAAACAAAAAAAACTTGCATACTTTTAGGAGCGTCAGTAAAATAAGATACGCATGTTAAAAACAAAGTTTTAAGTATGATATTTGCTAGTACACAACTACTAATTAAAAAAAAGATCCTGTGGGTATAAAAAACTTTATCACTGTAAAATCAAAATAAAAACCGGCATCTTCAGATCAAAGACTGTAGATAGAAAACGATCGGAATACAATTACGGTATTGAAACCATTTTGATCGATATGTGTGACTGGCGTGATTTCAATGAAAATTGAATACGAGAATTACTTCACTTTAATCTCTTATTTGATCGCATTAAATTTCAGCGTTACCATTAAATTGTTTTTTTTTTTAATTTTTAATTTTTTTTAATATATTATTATTTTTTTTTAATATTTTAGCAGTGGTTCTAAATGATATGAAATAACTCAGGAAGACGACTTATCCTTATCTTGGTCATTGAACATTTTTTTTTATTAAAATGCAAGCAATAAATAGATGATCTTGTCAACGGAAATATTTTTAGTTTTAATTTGGGTTGAGAAATATTTTTTATTCGAAATGCAAAGTAAAGATAACCGGCAACTGAGAGAGAACTGATGGACTATTGCAACTATCAGATAGATTTCAGGGGCTGGTCATGTATAACAAATTAATTTAGTAGAGAATTTCTATTCATGTGTGTCTCCGCTTATCTATCTTCCTCTCACCCACAGAAGTACTGCATCGTTACACCCCAAAAAATTAAAAAACAAATACCATTACAAAAACAGCAATCAAATGCAGATATTTGTTACAAAAATAATAAGAGAAAAATATACCTAGAAACACAATAACGCCCATAATTTATGTCTTCTAACAAAGAAATATCATCAAATATCTTTTACACTGATGACGACTCCTTCCCAAAAATAATTGACTGCAATTTATGTTTAAGTATTTCAAGAAATTTGCAACATTTCTACTCCACGATGATACCCGTAGAGCAACAAAAAACAATATTTCTCTATTGAACTCCACATCCTCCAATGAAAAATAAAAAGAAAAATGAAAAGAAAATTGTACACCCAGAATGTGTTTTTTTAGGTCGGTGACTGACGGTGGTGGTCTTGAAGCATTTTCAAGAGATGAAATAAAGAAGTGTGGTGGCAACATTAACAGATGAAGCTTGAAACAAGCAGGAAATAATCCTGCGACACAAATCTACTTCAACCGATAATGATACTTCTTGTTGTAAATGTTTTTGTTGTTGCTTGTAGCTGCCTTATTATAAGAAAAAAGATGGAACAAAATAAAAGCTCTTAACGTTGGAGCAGTCGAAAACCCTTGAATGCATTCAAGTGTTATTCTCCATATTTCCAGCATTTATTCCGTCTAAACGTTTATTTGTTCAAACGTGTATTTGTATTTCAATGTAATGAAACTGGTAACGATGTTAAGTTTTTTTTTCATTGTTTGTTTATTTGTTGCTTTCTTTCTTGTCAAGAGGTCCTTTTTACTAAAACATGGCTGCTGTATTCGTTACTTGAGAAAAATTTAGTGGAAAAAGAAGATACAAGAAATTCAAAATTAGAAGAAAAAAAGTCAGAAGAAACGATTATGAGAAAAATATATAAAATTTGTTTTTTTTTATTTATTCTAATGATGTTAAAAGTTTAACATTTATTTGTTACACCATTTCCCAAATTTTTTAAGTGTTTTAGATATTTTTGTGTAAATAAAACTTGGTTCAATCGAATTTTTTAATGATTATTAAGATCAGACCTATTGATACACGGAGCAACCTCTTTCACTTGTTCCCTGAAACCAGTGAAATAGTTTTTGGCCAATATTTTCAGGAAACATTGTTAGTTTTCTTTGAGCTTGAAAAAATTTACTTTTTAATTGTTTTTATCTTCTTCAGCTACTTGTGACTGGTTGCCAAACAGAGGTTGGGTCTTCTCAATGTTTTTTAAGTTTTTTTTTTTCTTTCGTTTTTCTAATTTTCTTATACTATTTCTTAAGTAAAGTGACGCCATTTTTTTCGATTCTATTCTTATTGTAGCCAAGGAGCCATGCCATGAGCTCAAATGAATATGTGTTGGTATGAGTATTTATAGTTACGAGCATTAATAATTGTAACTGTTAATTGCAGATGTTCTCAATTACAAGTTTTGATAAGCGACTAAAAGGCGCTTAAGCATCTTTAGGCTTAAGAATATTAAATTAAGGCAGAACAAGGAATGTGAAAGAAACTACTGGTATAAACTTATAAGTATGCATTTTATTTATTGCACAGTGGAGATGATTGCAAAATATATGATAGAAAAAATATAATTGCTTCCATAAAAACAATTCAATACAAAATAAAATGAAGTTAAGAATTTAGCAAACTCGAAAGCATTTTGATCTCGTGTAATTCTGCCGTGGAAAGGCATTGAAGATTTGTATGTAATTAAAGAAACGTTGATATTCAGAAGAAATGACAACTGGTAAAACGCAGCTACATAAATTAAAATAATACCACTAGAAACTACACTGATAGACGGGTCTAAAGCTGATATAATATGACATCAATAATTTATGTTTGACTCCATGACGTCAGTCATGACTGCAATTTTGTTAAGATGTGCACTATTTCAAAATTCCGTCATTAATGAAAATAATTAAAATTTTAGATTAAATTGTATTTTATTTGTATGTAATGGTGTATAAATGGAATATGTAATCACGTTCAACAGAGCTACCTAACAAGTAGTGAAAACATTTGCACATGAATACTGACGAGGTTTAGTGGCTTCTAACGAAAACAACGTTTGCTCTATTCGACCATTGTAGTTGAAATCTAAAGGGATGTTTAGATATTAAATTTTTCCTTTGTTGCTCGAAATATGTTAACAATGTCTACCTAATATTTCTCTGATTATTAACATTTACGAACTTATTAACAAATATTAATTTGTCATACTTTTTCAACCTTGCTTTTTTAAAGTTTATTATTTTGGCTTGAACTCAGACTCCCGATTTGAACGGATATTAATAACCCAATGAATTTACCACTTTATTATGACCATATACGCTGTTCTGTGTTAATGACAGTTGCTATAACATCCATGTCACAATTCTGATGACAGTTACTCCAAAAATTATACTTTATGAAAGTGCAGACATTGACTATTTTAAAATTGTTTTTATTAAATTTCAACTAATAAAACATTTATTTTGGAATTGGCACCAAATAAATCATGTCACCCAATTTAATTAAAAGGGCCAACATCAGCAAAAAGATTTTTTTCTTATTAGTTTTACCCTCTAAGACATAATGTGTGATCAGTTTTCTTTCAATCTTTTCGATTTTGCAATCGACCCCACGGTGCAAACGCTATACGAACATGTGTAAGTACAGGAACCCATTTTATAATACAAACATAGAAATTATAATGTCTTCCTTTAAGTTTAATATGTTGCCTTTTCCTTCTTCTTCTTCTTCTTTTGATGATTTTTAAGTGTTTGTGAACGCTGTGGGTGGTACATGGATACATTGAAACATTTACACACCCTTTTATAGTCTTACATCCCTTTTCTTTTTTCTTTTATTTATTGCGGATTTTTTATGACATCTTCTTTTTCCATTTGGCCATAAAGATTGTAGAAATTGGTTGAAAATTGTGCATTAATTGTTGTATGGTTGTATTTATTTTATTGTTTTAATTATTTATATCAACAAACTAGATCTCTTTTTCTCTCTCTCTCTCTATCTCCTTCTCTCTCCTTTTCTCTCTTGCTATATAAGCAGAGTAATATATTCTTATAAGCGTTTTCATGGATTGTCTTGTTGTAATTATTTTGTGTCTATTTTGTAACTAAAGCGGTAATTAATTTCATTCCAAAGATGGCTCCACATAAATGGCGTCACCATGTAGAAGATTTTAATATCCAACAGTTTTATGAGACATTTTTGATTGACAATTTAATAGTGTATTAGAAATGCTTAGATATGAGCAAATTGTTTGCAGTACATTATGTCGTTTAGTAAATTATTTCTTTGTATATCTATGAAAGTTGTTGTTACTTTTTATGATCTAATGGTTTCGAAGCTAATAAAAATAGTTTTTTCTTTGGGTTTATTAGCGATTGCTTGATTTAACATTAAAAAAATATTAATAATTTAATACAAAGTTTTTAGAAAAGTTTCTTTATATGAAACTTCAATCAGGTTCTTCTTGCGGTGACGATTTTTTTTAATTGTTGTAAAGGTTTTTTTCTTGGAAAAATTATTTAGTGGAAAATTAGATATTATAAAAACTTTTCGAATGTAAAACCGCTTTCTTGATAGAACAAATCGCTATTCATCTTCAGGGAAAAGCACTGTTAAAAATATATAATAGACAATAATTAAAACATATTTTTAAACAAACATTTTTATAATTGTAGGTAAAATACATTACATGTAAATTTAATTTTTATTAAAAATATGACCTGTAGCCGAACAATCCATACATAGAGTATAGATTATGAATATCTTTAAAAAGATATAATTTTTTTTAACAGTTCCAGTTGACAATATACTCATATGCAAACGCTTTGAAAAATTGTGCGAAAATTTCATTGGAATTGCTTATTTGTTTTGTAGTTTCGGTTATTAGTTCCGAGTTTTTATGTTAAACCCTTTAAATTTTGAAAAAAATGTTTGAATGAATCCTTGACACAGCCAATTAAAAAAAAAAAAAAAAAATATATATAAGATAATAAAAAAATAAACTAAGTACGTTTAAATTTCAATGAAATAAATTTCATAGTTTTAATGGAAAATTTCATAAAATTAAAGAACAATTTCATTAAACTAATGAAAACTTTCATTAAAATAATGAAATACCTACGAATTACATAAAAAGTTCAAGTTCAGTTCAGTTTTATTGAATTAATAAAAATTCAAATTACTAAGAGCTTTTATGGTAAAAAACATTAGTATGTATCTCCAATCAGATTAGCACAACTTATTAGTATACCCATTTCAAGGCTGCTACACCTCTCATCAGCGTTCATTTGTCCATTTTTACAATTTATGTTAAGTGGATACCAATTGCGAAAGAATATCAACTATTTAACCATGTTTTCAAATGAAATAGAATACGTGAATTAATTTAATTCATTTTTATTCTATTTTTACATGTTGAAACAATTTTGGTTAGTACGAAATTCCCCATTTCCCATTACTCAATCAACATATTTTTTCGTAATGGTGAAAATGCACTAAAAGAGCGAACATCCTGCAATAATTTTTTTATGTTTGGTAAAGATCGCTTTATGTATATCGGACTATAGTACACGTATAAATATTATGAGGCTAAATGAAACTTAGCTGTAGAGAATAAAATATGGATATCCATAACACACACAAACCTGCAACGCCAATTAATATTAAAATTACAACAAATACAAGTACCATAAATAGCAAATGGTGGAGGAATTAAGTAAAAATAAAAAAAAATGTCAACATTTTAACACATTAATAAGATCACGTGTCATATTACGCCTTCCATTCCATATTCCATTCATAAACAACAACAACACCAACCACCTACAGAAAATGGAAAAAATTTACATCAAAAACAACACCCATATCAGCAGTTCTATTTATTTATTATTTTCTATTTTTTTCTCTTTAGTCGTCTGGTGTCATTATTATGATCATAATTATTTCACTCCCTTTTAAATGGATTTCTTTATGTTTGTTCTCAATTTCACATACAAAATAAAAAATAAAAGTAGAAAAATATAAAACGATTCATCTTGTATTTGCATTTTAATTTGTCGGTTTTTAGATTTATGTACATAATTGCACATATAAACACACACAAACACACATGCACGCATACATACAGCCGTCTATACATCAAATATTATTTTTAAGTGTTTGTTCCCATACATACACACATCATTATCCATCACGTATCACGTTCCTTAAAAAATCCAGGAGAAAAAAAAAAAAACAATGCAGAAAATTAAAGTAAATGTCTTCTGTATATTTGAATCGATTTGTATGTGATTCTTCTATTAATTTTAAGATGAAATTAAGTCATCCTCTTTTTTTTTTGTGTAGTTGTTATACATCATTACAATTCTATTTCTACGAAGACAAATTTTCACAGAGATTGTGAATGGATGGATGCATGTCTGATTTTGAAAACAAGAAATAACAAATAAAAAATGGCATTTGTAGGCATGTGTAAAAACGAACGATTTTAATTTTTAGTTCTTTAGTATGCAACATTCATAAATACGACGATACATCAATCATAATCGATCTAAAAAAGGTATTAGATGGAAAATTGCCACAATACGAGTACGAACACATTTGGACACATGAATGATTCTTTTGTATGCGATTGTCATCGTAATGGTCCAATTATTATTATTATTATTATTGCATGCGTATGTATTGTTATCCTCTTTCTGTTTGGCGGTTTGAGGTGTGACCCATCAAATATGTGTTTAGAAAATCCATCATAATTGCAGCAGGAACATTTTTTAAAGATTTGATATTTCAATCTCTTAGTGTGGTCGGGTCGTATGTTTTCCAAAATCAAACTATTGACAAGATTGTTTCGTAAGATTTACTAGTTTTAAAAAATAATTTTTTAGATATTTCTTTCTAATAAAAATTATAATTTAATTTATAAAAAAAAAATTAAATTTAAAGAAAACGAACTTAATCCTGACAAATTAAAATTTCTTTGATTAAACATCAGTCAGTTCGAATAAAAATTCATAACTTAATTTTTGTTAATTTAATAAATTGCGAATTCAGTACTTATGTGAACTGGCCGGTAAGAGGTAGCAAGGTGTAGGTTAAAGTACTTCGCTTTGAGTCACAATAGATTTTAAGTTTTATTAAAAAGTTTTCAAAGTCCCTCACATTGAAGACAATATATCTACCAGTTGTAAAGAAGCATCTTTGGACGCACCAGCTCTCTGATGGCATTAAAAGCTTCGTTGTACCAGATGAACGGTTAAGAAGAAGGTAAAATACGAAAATGAGAAGCAAGCAGCTTAGCAATATCAACAACCATATAGCAAGGAAATGAATCCTGCATTAAAATATTGTTCCTATCTACGGAAAATGGTGCCATTGAAGCAATTTTTACTAATTTTCGGATAAACACTGAATTAGTTTTTTTTTTTGTAAATATATTCGAGAGATTATTAAAAATTTCCTGAGAAGGACGAAATTTATATTTCTTATTATCAAGGACAATTTTTACAGAATTTCTATCAGCAATAGCAGCAACCACACAGCAAGGAACTAAACCGCTACACAACTACATAAAAATATTGTTTCTATCCACGGCATATGGCACCCATGACGAAATTTTTAGTAATTTTTGGACAAACACTTGTTAAGCGTAATTTTAGTAAAAATTTTGTTATAATTATGAAAAATTTTGTATGAAAGACGAAATTTGTATTTTCTGACATCAAAGAAAATTTTACAGAGTTTCTGTGGAAAAGACATTGGCGCCCGCCATACCGCAACCATTTTGAACTTAAATTATGTAAAATTTCTCAAATTTTAGTTTATATTTTTTTAGTGTAGCCCATAATTTTTCTTGCAGATGCGAGCAACAGTTTCAATACGTTTTCTTATAGTATGTGTTGTTGTTTTTTTTTTTAGTGATCAGCACTAGAAAAGAAAAACTACGGTTAGCTAAAGATTTCCCAATCGGCATTTTATATATTCAGGACTTTTTTTTTTAATCATCAACAAACTTTTAAAACTTTAAATATTGACGATGCGATTTATAATTAAAGATATTTTGTTGTTGGCAAAGTAATCGATTTTTTGTTTTTCAGTTTCCGCTTCCTTAATTCATCGCTTTACATCACGCAAACTAAAATCCAAACGAATATAAACCGCAATATTAAAAGGAGAGAAAAGCACAAAGAAAATATTTCATTAAAAATTTTTCATTATTAGAAAATTAATTAGAATTTGTTTTTCAGAGCAGAACACAGAGAAACGTAAAACTTTTTTCTTTTGGTCATAAGATGATTCTAATTTAATGTTGGCTGGATGCCTGCCTGCCCACTCCTTCAAAGATTTCATTGGAAGAAATATTTTTAGACAAACAAAAATACCAACACACACACATACAAATACAAACACACACAGTTAAATTCATTATGCAAATCTTAAGGATTTTTTCCTTCTTTAAGTGAATTTCTGTTAAGAAAATAAGACGATTTTTTTTTGTCAAGTCCACCATTTTGAAGAAATTTTGTTATTAAATAAATTTGACGAGTTTGTTTGTTGTTGAAGATGAAGTTGAAAGAAAAAAGTTTTTTTTTTCATTCTTTATTAAAGCACCATTCAGTGAAAGAGAATTATTTGTGCTGGAATTAAAAAAAAAAAAAAAAAAACAAATAACAGATTGTTTTCGTTGGTGTCTTCATTTTGATTTCGTTGTTTTTTGCTGATGTTTTTAATTCCTTAAAAAGGATCTTTATTAAAACAATATTTTAGGAATTAAAAGAAAGTTGTTTAGTGTTTTTTCTTAACAAAAATGGGTAATATTTTCTTTTTATTTTACAGTAGAATTTTTTATTAAATTAGTGATGGTTTTTGATGGAATGATTTTAGTTTGATTGAAATTTATGTTAAAAAAATAGCAAAATTTTTAAGTGTAAATTTGTAAAACATTAGTATTGTATTTGTTGTTTCTACTTCTAAAACATGATAACAATGCACAAAAACAACAATATAAAATATGTTGTAACGACTTGTATCGGCGCACTGTAGTTACCGAATTTAAAGTAGAACGAAAATCCAGTGTGCCTTGTGATACAGCGATCAGGCTGATCTAAAATATGAAAAGTTTCTCAGTATAAAATCTTAATTTTTTAAGCTATTGCATAGCTTCTATCGCGGGCTTTGAGGCGATCGAATCGAGAAACTTTGAAACGTTTGCCTCTTGAGTCTTTTGTTTTTGAAACGAATAAAACTGACACTAAGTTTGTTTCTTAAGTCTTTTGTTTTTGAAACGAAAAACCCTGACACTAAGTTTGTTTCTTAAGTCTATTGTTTTTTTAAGTATTGAAATCGCCCAATGTATGTTAACCCCTAAGGTATGCTATTGATTTTGATTTCATTAACATACAGTATTGCCAGAAAAACCAACGGAGTTATTAAACAAAACGTAATAATATAATTGCATAAATTGATAAAATATGCTACGCAATAGCCTTACCGCAGCAGTCCCCGAGTGCAACATTTTTTTATACTACGATATTACGAATAAACGTAATTATTATTCGAACTTATATTGATGTACATATGAAAAGTATTTTTATCAGGCTCAAGTTCAGTTTTATTGAATTAATGAAAATTCAAAATTACTAAGAGTTATTTTTTTATGTTGAAAAATATTATTATTTATATCCAATCAGTTTTTAGCAGAACCAGTATCAGTACCGATTTCAAGGCGTTCAATTGTCCATCTTTACAATTTTCGTAAAGTGGATACTAATTGGGAAGAATATCAACTATTTAACCAAGTTTTCAACAGAAATAGAATACGAGAATTAATTTAATTAATTTTTTATTCTATTTTTACACATTGAAAACAACTTTGGTTAGTACGAAATTCCCCGTAGCTCGAAATCGGTACTGATACGTTCTGCTAAACTGATTGAATATAATAATAATATTTTTCAACATAAAAAAATAACTCTTAGTAATTTTGAATTTTCATTAATTCAATATAACTGAACTTGAGCCTGATTAAATTACTTTTCATATATAAAATCTTAATCTCAATAACTGGCGCACAAGAAACATATTTTTGTGAAAATATTGTATTTCCAATTTTTTTTTCAATACCAGACAGGAAAAGTTTTTACTATCGTTTATATCCTTTATCCTTCATAACGCATTTCATATTTACGAAACGTTATGAATATAAATGGTTTACATAGATTTTTATGTAAGCTTTGAGTTTATTAACCAACAAAGAAGTGCCATCAATAGAAAACAATTTCAGGTTTATTTAAAAATTTCGAATTTAATTTCGAAAATTCAAACTACATATATTTAAATTATTTTATTTTAGTATATTAGTTTGTTATTTGTATTCGACCTTATTATGTGTTAAAAATTATGAACCAGTTTTTTTGTATTTCATTGTAGTTTCGAAACGATGAACTTATTTTCGAAAGAAAATTTTCGAAAATTTCTAATTCCTTTCGAAATTGTGTTGATCATGCACCAGCTTAAAATAAACATAAACGGTTGTGATATTTGGTGTGAGATAAGCTTTTCTATAGAGAAACGTTACGTAAACAGCAACACTAGAGATTTAAAAATTTAAAATGAAATTCTTTTTGCAATTAAATGATTATTAGGGTTACTTGCAAATTACAAGAAATCTGTTTTTGTTTTTAATATTCTGTTTTGTTAATCGTTGTTGCTGTAGAAAAGCTTTATTCACACCTGATATCAAAATCATTATCGAATTTTTGTTTCTATCGTTGTCCTTTATAACGCATTTAAAATTTTCAGAAATTATTATATCGCTTCTCCTGGATTTAAGGTGACGATATTTAAAATTAAAAGCGAACTAAATTTCAATCATTAAATTCCTTCCTCCCTTCCCTGCTGCAAAAGTGTTATCGGTCGTCGAAATTAAAGTTAAATTTTTAGGCCAAAAACTGTGATTGTTTTCTTTTTCTTTTTTTGACACTACACTGTCTCTTATAATTTTATTAATTAATATTTCAACAACGTATCGGTGTATCGCCGTAATCTCTTAGATTCACCAAATGCGATTTCAAACCTTAAAAGACCCAAAGAAAACAATTGAATGCCAAAAATAAAAGAGAAAAAATAAATCCAAAATTAATGAACTTTTAATGAAATGAAAAATTGGAAACAACATAAAAATACAAAAATATTTTTAATGTCTTGGTTGTTCTTTATTTCTTTCTTTCGTTCAACTACTGAACCAGTTACGCGTGAGAAATTTTTAAGTTGCCGAGTTAAAAGTATAAAAATGTTGGTAAATTAAATGACAAACCTTTTAGCCACCTTTCCAACACGTTTCTTTCGTTTCATTTGTATAATTTTTTTGTGATTGTTTCACATCAACTCTCGAACGTAGTACATCTATCAAAATGTCTATTGATGATCATAAATTTTCCACAGCACAATTTAAACTGAAGCCGGCCGGCCGGCCAGCCATTCGAAATAGTCCGAAGAAACAAATGTTAACCGCCAACAAGGTCACAGCACTTCATCCATATTTAATTTGTATTAAAGTTGTTCACTTTATATTTTGCTCGTAATGTTATTTAAATAAACCGATAAATCGAAATTATTTTATTGATTATATTTTCGTAAAGTCAGTGAGTGGCCTAAAAAAATTTACAGCCATTTTTTTTGTGAAATATTTAACCGTTTAAAAATTGCAAATTAATTTTAGTGTAGAAAATTTCTGGACTTTTTTCGAATATAAAAACTTTAAGCCATCCACAACATCGTCTATTGATCGGAAAAGCTGATTCAAATGTCAATGAGATGATCCCTATGATAGGAATTCTGGATGCCGGCATACCACACTCTACAAATCCATAATAAATAATATTTGCAATCATGACAATAAGATGGTGGATTAATTAGATTAAACGTTTTTATTTTCATAAAATTTGCTAAAATTACTTTTTAATGTTTTATTTAATTTGAGGCATACAACAAATTGTAGCAATTGAAATGGAACAATTCAATTCGTCTTTTCTAAATAAAACTTTTTTAATGGTCACTTATTTACTCGTATTTAAAAAGTGTAAATTTCAATAATTCAAAATAATCGCATACAAAATTTTCTTTTTTGCTATTTTTTTCATTTTTACATTGAGTAGACCATTTAGATTTTTACAAAATCCCATACAAGACAGACACACAGACAGACAGCCAGTCTGTCAGTCAGTCAGTTATTCGCTTAGCTTTGTGCATACATTTAATTCCAGAACAGTTCATAAAATTTACAGTGGGTTAATGAATGCTAAATAGATTCAAATTTTATGTATCGTTATTTAAGATCTGCTACAACAAGAAAAACAACTAGACAAACGAATAAAACGAAAAAGGCAAACATACATAATTTGCTCATTTCCAATGGATATCCACACGAAAACACACACACACACACAAACACACGTACACTGCACACTAAACAGTCACTGTAATACCCTTTTCTTTAATAGAACAAAAATGAAAACAAGGGGAACGGTTTTGGCTGTACCGTAAAAGTTGAGAAATTTTTAAATTTACGACAATTTGAAATCAAGGGTCAATACCAGGCTTGCCAACCTCTAGCACTGGACGATCGTTGGACAGTTTCAATATGGGCTTTGCCATGACCGTTTTAGGCTTTTTCTAAAATAGGTTTTTTCGCTCACAACAAAAATAAAATAAAAGAAACTAACTGCCTAGGTTAGGTTAGGTTAGGTTTCGAGGCACTGGGTCCGTTAATTCGGTCCCTTTTTGATACCCTACAGCAGACAGGGCGCAGTCAATTGGTTATTCAATTTCCTGTGATTGCCCTGTCGCCGAATCAAACCATCCTGATTGTTGCAAGAAAGAGGATAGGTTGGTTAGCCCCATGTTCGCCAGACTGTCGAGGTCTGACAGAATGTTGAAGCCCATAGTACTCGCCCTTATGCTATTAAGCGCGGGGCATTGACATAGAAGGTGAAGAACTGTTTCTTCTTCCTCCTCACCGTTACAACTTCTGCAGTAATCATTGTAACTTATGCCCATCCTTCTGGCATGAGTCCCGAAGCACCAGTGCCCAGTTAGCACTGTTACTAGTCGTCTTGTATGACATTTACTGAGCCTGAATAGATCGCGAGTTCTGTGCAGGCTGTAGCGGGGCCAAGTGGATCTTGCGACTTGACAATTATGCTCTTGTTCCCACCTTTCTTGAGCAAGATCGTATGATTCCTGCTGGATCAATCGCTTGCAGTGAGATAGAGAAATGCCAACGAAGTGACATATCATCGAGTTGTTCAATGATGCGCCCTTTTTGGCAGTTTCGTCCGCAATATCGTTTTCAGTGCACTCTGAGTGCCCTGGAATCCAGACTTGTGTAACTCTTGAATGTCTCGCTATCTCGTTTAGAGATTTCCGGCATTCGTTTACCACCGTCGATGTAGTGTATACACCAGGTATGGACACCACTACATTAAAAACTTTGCATGTGTGGCACTATATTGGTTTGTTTACGTTTGCATTTGTTGGTTTTATGCTCTTTTTCGCTTTGTATTTTTCTCATTTAATGACATCCGACGCACGTCTGCTTCGATCGAAATTTTTTGCTAGACTAAGTACAATTTCGTTTCTCTGCTTCGCTTATCAATTCGCTCATCGTTCGCTCTTTTTGCATTTTCATTTTGCATTTGCCCATACTTGGTATACACCATTGAAAGCGGCAATGGCCGCTTTGCTGTCGGTAAAACTAAGGATGGCTTCCGATATCCTATAATACCTAAGCCATCCCGAAGCCTAAATGGAACCTTAACGTTAAAGTTTTCCACATAGAAACCTCCCCCAGTATTTGCGCCTCTTTTGGAGCCATCAGTGATTACTCTGGTGGCTACTTCGGTGGCAGGGGGTAAGGAGTGATATTCCCTATTGGGAATAATAGATTTAAATAGCCCGCCAAAATAAGGTTCCGGTGGGCAGTAGACGGTGAAGTCATGGAGCGCTTGGTGCTGGCTTAGAATCTTGGAGTGACCAAGATCGGTTCTCGTCCATGAACATGTAGCGTTCAGTCTGATCGCCGCGATCAAAGCTAGCTGTTTGGCCAGAACGTCCACCGGAAGCCAGTTCAGCATAGCAACTAAATGCCTAACTTCAACAGGTTTTGCAAATTTTCGTGGCATTCTTTTTTAATGTTAAAATAAACAAATAATATGCTAAGATTTCATTGATCGTTCGCTTTCAAATGGACCCTCTAGATTCCATGACAAGATGGCGGAACGTATAACAAACAACAGAGGGCAACGATCATGCTATAGACTCCTTTTTTTAAGCAGCAGCATTTAAATGATGGCATCTACTTATAGTATGTATTGTGCCAGAACAGAACTTAGGGAAAGGAAAAGTGTAATATAGGAAGACTTAACTCTTTTGGAGCTCTTCTATTACACGTTTTGTTAATTTTTAAAGCAATACTGGAGTGCTCCTGGTGTTAACTAGCTGCATTAACTTTCTTATGCTGTCTCAGCGGATATTTTGTTAATTGTTTTACTTCACCGACGTTTCTGTTAACCGATGAAGCTGGGAACTGTGTCAAGCCTAGACGGAAGAGTTTTTTTTAATGATCCTTGTTATATTCCAAGCTTCATCACTTAAATAGTTCAACAACAATTAATACAATGCCGCACTAATGCACATTAAAGAAATTAATGATGTTGTTTGATTTGCTCTGGACAGGTATTAAAACCCAGGTCCTCAATCATAGTATGGTTTGCCGTTGACTCCAAACCAACAATTGATGATTTTTTTATCGCACCCTAAAATATCTGATATAAACACGGTCATACACAAGTAGCGCTGCTATCAGCAAATTGTTATAAAAAATTTATTTAAAAAATCATGTAGTGAAGCTTTTTCTATAATTCTATAAGTAAATAAGAGTTCTAATTTTTGTATGGTTGCGAAAACAATGTTAAGTTTCCCGAAATATTTTATGATTGTGGCAAAGGATTTCTTTTTATTATTTCAAACACTTTGACAACCTTAATAAGTTTACGATAAACAAAGTCATGTTTACAATTAAACATAATTTATTGGCATTAACAAAAGTTTTAATATAGTTGTACTTGGAAATTCTTATTACAAAACATATTTTGGTTAAAAATAATACTACAGTATAATTCTACCACAAAAAAATATGTATAGCAAGGACAATTCAATTTCAAGCTACAATCTTGGAATCAAAATTTTTTTATAAAAGCATAATGACTAATTCATCACAATGATAAAGTTACATATAAAAGGTTTTCCAATAGGAATGATATGATTTTGAGTTGACGTTTCGGCCATTTGTAATATGTCATGATCTGTCATTTATTTTTCATTGTATTCAGCAGTGTTTTTTACAATTTCATCATGTACAGATATACGCAAGAACAACCTTTAAAAATTATTCAGTTTTATTATCAAAATAATCGTTCACCAATTGCAACTTTTCGTGCGCTTTTGCCATTTTATGGTTGTAATAATCGTCAAAGTGTACTCGCTATTCGTCGAATTGTTGAAATTTTTCTTTACATAATTTTCAAGTGCCAATAAGACAAAGAACCGGTCGAAGTAATGCAAATTTGTCTGCCGTTCAGGCAAGTGTTGCTGAAGACTCCAATTTGTCGATTCACAACAACCTGGCGGTATAGAACGATGATAACCAACTTTTTATGACAGAAATCGGAAGAAGTTGATCTTGAAAACATTTGTTACTACACAGCAAATTCAACAATTGAATTATTGCTAAAAAATTTTGGAGATTCGATTATTTCATAAAATTGCAATATTGAATGGCATCCAAGAAGTTGTGATTTAACACCATTAGACTATTTCTTGTGGGGTTATTTGATGTCATTGGTGTTTCGAAATAAACCGGACTCTCTTCAAGCTTTACAAGTCAATGTTGAACGTGCCATTCGACTTGATTTAGTAGAAAAAGTGCTCGAGAATTGGGTTCATCGAATTCGTTCCTGCAGAAGTAGTCTTGGAGGCCATTTGAATGACGTTTTATTTAGAACTTAATTGTATCGTTTGTAATTCACATTAAATAAAAAAAACTTTTGATTTTCCTTAACTATAAGAGTGTTTTTAATTTGAAAGAAATCATATCACTCTTATTGGAAAACCTTTTATTTTTATTTATATATTTTTGTAAAATTTTTTATTATCACAATATGATAGAGAAAACATTATCGCACCAATGCTAGTTAATAGACATACAAATATCATATGATTATTTGAAGTCACATGATAACATCAAAATTATTTTTAAGCTGAGATCCCACTATCGGCACATGTACCGATTTTCGTCGGCTCACTGAAATAAAGTTATAAGTAATACGCTAAATTTGCCTTATATGTCAACTAATTTAAATATAAGGACGAAATTGCAACACACTGCATTGGTAATAAAGCCATATAGACTTATTCCAGAATTAATTGAGAAATAAAGTAATTTTGGTTTAGTACTTATGACTTTATTGCAGTGAGCCGACGAAAATCGGTACATTGTGCCGATAGTGGGATCTAAGCTTTATAATAGTATTATAAGCAGCCAAAAAATGGCATATTATTTCTATTATATTATGATTGCCTCCACCAGGTTTTTTCTTTGTTATATTCCTATTCCTTGATTATTGGTGCGTTCTTAAATAAATTAAATATTTTAGTTATTCCAGTACTCATTATGGCAACCCAGGCAGGCAGGGTCGCCTGGTTGGTCATTCCTTCCATTCTCAGAGTCGGTCGCTTAATTTTAATATAATTTATGTTTATCTATGGTTTTATTGTTGGCTTTATAGTTTACAAACACTCAACATTACAAACATTTTCAGTTTCTTGCTACCTTTTTTCTCTTCTACATGATAAAGTTTTAAAAATAATGTCTTGATTGACTTGACTTGATTATTTAGTTCTTCCGCTATTCCATTCAGAGTTATTCAGAGTCATTTAGAAGTTTCTTGCTTTTTATCATTTATATCATTTTTGAAAATTCAGTTTATGTTTTTAAATGTTTCAATTAGTGAAAATTTCTAAACAAATTTATGTTGGTGTTGTCTTATTTATTGTTATTATTTTTTTTTGTTTTTATTTTTAAAATCCACTTCCGTTGTTATTTTGGATTAGCAGTTCGTTCGGGTTGTAATAAATAAATTTGTTGGGTTTTTTAATTGTTTAAAAACTTAAATATGAAATGATAACTTAAACGATCTGCTACAGCTGAAAAATCTTTAATAGGGAAAGGTACTGACTGCCGTTATGGCTAAATTGATAATTTTAACACTGGGCAACGAAAAAATGAATAAACTGCACAACTTTTCAGAGATTGATGATAATTTTGTAATAAAGTAGTTTACAATCCAATTAATTTCAATTCACATCAAAAAATAAACCGTGGGACAAGACTTTATTCACAATTAATTGTGACGGTACTTCGTTTAAGAAAAATTGTGTGATTCAACTGATTGAAAACTTCGTCTTCGAAATGTTGTTAATTTTCCACAATTCTTATTTTCAATATTGTATTTTTATTTATGAGAAACGATTACGATCAGCAACCAATAAATTTTACTAAAAGTTATTTTCGCAATTTTTTCTCAAATGTTCAGCCACAAAATAATATTATTTTTTGCTTTAATTTATATAAAAAACAATAATTTCCAATACATTAAAGAATAAAAAAACTATAAAACCTTTAAGGTATTTCAGTTGTTTTGGAAATTAAATTTTACAGAAAATAAATTCTTTTCTCCAAAATAAGTTATAATTTCAATAAAAGCATAGATTTGAACGGGAAAACAAACACAGACACACACACAAACACATATGCACAGTCAAAAGAAAAACAAAGTAATATTTTTAGAAAAATTCATTTTTTCAAATAGAAAAAAAAAACAAATAAATAAATAAATTTATCAGTAAGAGAAGCAGCAGCAGCAGAAAGCCAATAATGTGGAAATCGTAAATATCATAAACATACGCAGCCACAAACTTATTACACAGTCTAATGAGATGCGATTCCTTCGTACTTTTTTTTTTTTTGGTCAAATGAAAATAACCATTGGCCATACCCCACCCTCAAAAATGTTTGCCACAATCTACTACAAAATAGGAATGGCATGGAAATGTGCAAAAAAAACAAACACAGATAAACACCAACAATAACATACGGACCGCAAAACATTTCTTATTTTTTGCCAATTTCATTTAACTGAAAGCTTTTAACACACTTGAAATTATGCGATCCTTGAAGCCATAGACTGTCTGTCTGTCTGTCTGTCTGTCTGTCGTACAATAACACAAGCAGCAGCAGCGGACACAAATATCTTTCTATGAAATGACCATCGAAGGATGACTTTTCAACAGGCGCATTATCATTGACCACAAATAAACTTTCAACGAAAATTGTTTGGAAATCATAGATACATAATCGTGCCACAAACCACAAATATATCATTATAAACAGTGGCTGACAAAACAAATTAAAATCATACTTTGATGATACATAATTAATATTTTATATGACTTTCATATGTGTTTTTGAAATGTATTTTTCCTTAAAATATATTCCTTGATTGGCTGCTATCATCTTCAATGTGAAGGATCATTGCAATTCAATTGAGTTGCTTTTTTAAAAATTTTCAGCCATCAGTTTGTTGCGTTAGAAAAGACACGCAAATGCATTCTAATCAAATTTTTAGTGAAAAATTACATCGCGAACTATCGATTTTGAAATCGTGTCAATGCAGATCATGTGTGTGGACAAGAAATATAATTTTATTTCTACTCACTGTATAAGGTTTTCCAATAAGAGTGATATGATTTCTTAAAAAAACCCACTTATTGTTAAGGAAAGTTTTTTATTTAAAGTGAAGAAAATCGATACAATTAAGTTCTAAATAAAACGACATTCAAATGGCCTACACGACTTCTTCTGCAGGAACGAATTCTATGAACACAATTTTCGAGCACTTTTACCACTAAATCAAGTCGTATGTTATGAATGGCATGCTCAATATGGACATGTAAAGCTTGAATATAGTCTGGTTTATTTCGAAAGACCAATGACTTCAACTAACCCCACAAGAAATGGTCTATTGGTGTTAAATCACAACTTCTTGAAATAATTGAATCTCCAAAATTTTCTCGCAATAACTCATTTGTTGCACTTGCTGTGTGGCACGTAGCCCCGACTTGTTGGAACCAAATGTTGTCAAGATTAACTTCTTCCAATTTCGTCCATAAAAAGTTGGTAATCATCGTTCTATACCGCCAGGTTGTGGTTTGAGACAGTCCCAATTGTTGAGAACGTCTTGGAATCGACAAATTGCGGTCTTCAGCAACACTATCCTGAATGGCAACAGTATTCGCATTACTTCGAGCGGTTCTTTGTCTTATTGGCACTTGAAAATTATGTAAAGAAAATGTAAGCTCAAAATTTTCAACAATTCGACGAATAGCGAGCACACTTGGACGATTATTACGACCATGAAATGGCAAATAATTTGTAAACGTTTTTCTTGCGTACATCTCTCCAAGATGAAATTGTAAACACTACTGAATACAATGAAAAAAAAAATTACAGATCTGACATATTACAAATGGCCGAAACGTGACTTCAAAATCATATCATTCCTATTGGAAAACCTTTTATTAGAAATCAGTCATGTTCAGTACATTTATTGTTGGCAGAATTCTACAACTTCCCTTTATTGTAGTCAGACAGCAAAATCACCAGTTTTAATACACACTGTAACTAACATATTACATTATTTTACTGACTCTTTCTTCTCAGTTCATACAAACTGGCCAAAGAATGTGTTAAACTTAATAAAAATTACAGAAATAAAATTTTATATTCAATTTTTTTTTCTGTTATTCTTTTAAGATATTTTGGAAAGGAAAACATTATTTAAAACGAGTGACTCTATTACATCCTCATCCACATCTTCATCATCTTCATCATAATCATCCTCATCAGCGGCTTGTAACCAGAACTCATCGCCATCAGAGTTTTGTAAAATAAAGGAAGGAATAAATAAACAAAACAAACACATGATAATAAAAATATACCCAAAATATATCCAACCAATGTGGAGTTACAACAATCCTCAGGACTTAAATTTTGTCTAACAGAGAGTGAAATAGTGTATGTGTATGCGTGTGTGTGTTTGTGTGATTTAATATTAATAATGAAAAAATAATCAAACAAACAAAAATGATTTTTGGTAAAGTATCATGTTTTTTCTTCTTGTTGTTTTATAATGTATGAGAGATGCACGTATGTATGTGTGTGTGTTTGTTTATATGTGTATTTGTATGTTTGCATTATTATGATGATGATTCTAGCTGGACTCTCATGCATTATTCAATAGAATTTCTAAATGATTATTCTTTATGTGACTGTTTATTTCTTTTGGCCATTTTATTCATTTCTTTGTATGATCTTTTTCTTGTCTCTTTTTTTTTGTCTTTATAAATATTTTTTTTTTTGGTGTGTTGGCGATTTCTGTTCATACATATTTGTTTTCACTTTGGTTGTGGTTGTTGTTGTTTTTTGGATATCAATAGCGAGTTTCCACATGCTTGACTTCACAATGATGTCGAGAAGCCATCGTCATCATCATCATCATAAAGATGACCAGCAGCTTTAGCAGTTCTAGTGACGCATAACGAACCCAGCACCAAAAGGCTGACTGAGTGACTGACTCGGTATCTGACTGACTGACCACCGCCGCACAGTGGCTGAAAATCGTTTTTCATTGGCCAAAAGTCTAATTTTTTTTCGTCACCGATTTTTAAAATTTTTACGCCTTTTTGTAGCTAATATATACAGATTAAGGTAGCCAAAAAATTAGGTTAAACTATTGATAATTGTGGGCGTGGCATGCTGTCAAACTCGACTGTTTTTTTAATTTCAGAAAAAGGTGTTTTTCTTTTGTTTTTTTATCAAAAATAAATGGTTACTACTCGCAAGCTATCATCGATAATGGCCTGCGGTCTTTTTTATAATGTTGGTAGGATAATAGTCTTTAGTTGTTGTCACAGCTCTAGCGTTTAATATTAGGGGCGTTACGAAATATTTATGAAACTACTATATTTTTTATCAAATTTAAACTTTAGTGGAATAGAACTTCTAGGGAACAAAAGGGGACAAAAAACGTATACCACCAGGAGAAAGGTGAAAGTATCCTCTTTAACGCTATTTATACTTTTGCACCCGTGACGACCCGTGGGTAGAACACTTTTTTCATTTTAATGAAACTACTCTAAAAAAAAATTCAAATTAATTTAAACAGCCCTATAAGAACTCGTATACAAAGGTGTATTAAATTTTCACTTTTTTGCCTAAAAGTTTATGTTTTTTTTTACTTTAGACTACGTAAAACTAAAAAAATTAAATATAATATTAATAATCATATTATTATCATAAAATTATTATCATAAAATTGTCACAATAGGTTCAACAGTAAACATATCGCTCCTTTATTGCAACATAGTCATATCTCAAAAGTTTTTCAGTTACTGACGAAAAAGAGTTTCTCAATACCTTCTTTATTTGTAAAAAAATTTGCATAAACATATCTCTATCTAAACCCAAGTTATAACCGCTTACATGCTCAAGCCCTCCATATAAATGCTTACGCTTTGAAAACTTTAAATGCATTTTGCCACTTTTGAGTTTTTTTGAGATATGACTACGTTGCAATAAAGGAGCGATATGATCTCTTTCTAAATTTACCTGTTATCAAATGTTAGGGTCAACCAAAGTCATAAACAATTTTATAACAATAATCGCGACATTAAACCACTAAAGATAAAAAACAACCCCATATTGGCGAGATACTAATCATTTTTACCTGATATTAAGGTCTGGATAACATGTGCAGTTTTGTTCAATTTAAGCACTACCTGCTATGAAATTAAAGATCAATGTCTGAATAACATGTATCTAAAAATGTATAAAACTACGGATTCGATAAGGGGTTACTCAGTAATAAGTTAATCCTTTAAGTGTATGGATAAAACATAACCGACGCAAATAAAACTATTCAGAAAAATATGGAGAGCTTCAGTTATAAAGAACTGGCGGAAGAGTATTTTAGAAACAAAAACCAGGAAGATGTTCTTAGTTACGTTAAAATAAAATTAAACTTAAATTCGTGTAGCACCGAAATGCAAGAGCAATTATCTAATTTCGTCAAAGCACTAAAAAAACGCTACAAAAAAGTTAGCTACAGTAAACGAAACTTTTATATAAAAAGTGCAAACTGGTTAGAAGGCCAACTTACTGTCCCTACAGAAACAGCAAAGCAAGATAAGGCTGGAAGACCACGCAAATCATTAATGGGCAACTGCAGCGATAGATCTAATGGTGTTTTCTTTTCTACAAAAAAATGGTACATCTCCATGCAGAAAATGTACTTTGGTGTTCGTTTCTTAAAAATGTTTTGCTCTCTAAAAGGGCAGTGTGTTTGATTCTAATCAAATAGCCCTCACTAAGGGTGGAAGGCATTGCACTTTTTGCCCCGTAAAAATCGACAGTGTTGATATTGCCCTGTAAAACTTAGCTGTCAGCGGTTGAAAAAAGGGTGTTCCACTTTTTTATAAGTTGTGTTCAGTTCTAGTTAAATAACAAGCTGCATTATTACAAGGTTGGCAAGACATTTTATATATGTACCTTTCAATAAGGTGCCATTTTGTGTGTAGAAAAGAAAACACCATAAGAGGGCGGAAACTTAAAGATATTAACGATGCAGTTGGTTGTACATCAATTACGATCACAGAACCAACTAACAAAAGTGGATATCATTGAAAAAGTTATTAAAGCTAGACCAGTGAGAACAAAACGGATTCTTAAAAGTATACCAACTCCGAGTGATGCAATACAGTACACAAATGAGGAGGCATTAGCATTATTTCTGGATTTGAAATTAACAAAACAGCAATATATTAAGCTCTGACTGCGTGCGATTGAAAAAGGCTAAAATATGTATCCAGCATATCATTACATAACCGCTGCTAAAATGGACTGTTTGCCATCAAAGGACACTATTACAATCACACCAATTTCGGCAGAGGTACAACTACAATCTCTACTTGATCACACAGCCGAACGCTTGCTACAATCAATAACAGGAAATGAGTTAAAGAAATATGGAAACACAAAGATAATTCGTTTTTGTAAATGGGGATGTGGTGGTTCTTCGGGAGAAAAACAATACAAACAACCTGCATGTGAAAATATTTCGGACTTAGATATGTTCATGGTATCATTTGTACCATTGCGATTGAAAAAGATTTTGGAAGATTCAGAGCCTTCGACTAGTACAACGCAAACAATGTTTATTTGGAAAAATGAGACACCATCTTCTACGAAATACTGCAGGCCAATCAAATTTGAATTAAAAAAAGAAACTCAGGATGCCATTAACAAAGAAGTTAGTGATATCAAGGCCCAAATTGCAACACTACAGCCATTACAATTACAATTAGATGGACAGCAAATTGAAGTAAGCTACCAATTAGTGCTGACAGATGGAAAAGTAGGTCAGGCTTTGACTAACACGAAGGCTGCATCCAGCTGCATTATATGCCAAGCAACATCAACCCAATTAAACCAAGTCCCGACAAAATCATTAGATAATACCGATGCATATGAACTTGGATTATCACCACTACATGCAAGAATACGACTTATGGAACACATACTAAAAATCAGTTATGATTTGGATTTCGGGTCTTCAGGATCAATAAGAAACAACGAAATCAACAAAGAGTTAAGAAGTTCAAAAAAGAAACATGTTCAAGATGAATATCGCAAATTTGGATTGATTATAGATCAGATCCAGAAACAGCATCTGAAATAACAGGAGTGGATTTAAACCTTATTTTTAGATTTAAAATAATCCTAGAAGTACTTGCGTGCAATGAAGAAATTGACTCTAGAAAATTTGGAGATTATGCTAAGGAAATTGCAAAAATATATACAACCAACTACCCATGGAGAAATATGTCTGCAACAATTCACAAAATCCTTTATCATGGAGAAGATGTCATTAAATATCTTTTAGTGCCACTTGGAGATCTATCAGAGGAGGGTCAGGAAAAAAGGAACAAGGATTACAGATTTTATAGAGAGCACAATACTAGAAAAATTTCACGAAATTCAACAAATGAAGATCTATTTAATATATTATTGGCAACATCAGATCCGTTCATCTCCAGTATTCGAAATCAATGGAAAGTGGAACATCGGGATTTAGATGAAGAAGCCAAAAAACTACTAAAGAACAGAAATAGCACAGAACAAAATATGGAATATTTGCAATCAATATTTGAGCCAAATGAATAATAATTATAATTGCCTTTCATTGTTATTTAAGTACGAAAAACATAGTATTAGTAAAAAATAATAGTAAACAGAACCTACCATTTATACAAATGCTATTAAAATTTATTGCAGTTTTTTTATTTTTAATATGTTTTTTAAAATGATCAAATTTTACAGCAAAAAATAATAAAAAATTTTCTGTAGTAATAGCAATATTTTTAGATAATATTATTAATGTTTTTTTTAAGTGTAACTATTCTTTGAGTGTAAACAAATTTGCAAATTTGACAGCAAAAAATTTTTAATTTTTCTGTAATAATAGAAAAATCTCCAGTTGATTTTACTATTTTTTTTTGGTGTAAAAATTTTTTTGAGTGTAACATTAAAAAAACTCCATTATTACAAAAAATATTTCTAATTATTATTAATTTCCATATATTAAATTTTTTAATTAATAAAAAATTATAATAAACCCATATTTCACTCTACAAGTTAAAAAAATTCAAAAGTTCAACTTTGACCTAGAATTCCTTAAAAAGTCCTCAATAAATTTTAATGTAATTAAAACTGAGTCAAGCTGAACTAAATATCTATCCATTAAAATAAAAATTAGTTCAATATATTGATCGGTTCAAAAGTTACAGAATTTTGGCCAATGAAAAACGATTTTCAGCCACTGTGCGCCGTTCGATGTCATGAAACCACACAATTTTTCCGTTTAACAAAATTCACATACGAAAAGTATCTCTCTTTTTTTGCTTTTTTTATTTCGAATTTTTTGTTTTGTCTAAAAACTACGGTTTTTTTTTGTAAATTCTGTATGTGAAAATCTAAAGTTGTGTGAGTTTATTTTATTCAGCAGAGTAAAAGTTTTATTTTGCCAATGAAAAGAATAAACTCCACCCATAAATGAAAACTTTTTCGTCTTCTGTGTCCGCCCCACTACCTCCTTGTCCTTTGCGATTTATTCCTTTTTGGCAGCAGTAGCATTCGATTGCCAACCACATCATCATTGGATTTCATTTTTATTGTATTTTTAGTTGCGGTCAATGTGGTCGAAATATTTATTTGAAAACAATAAAATAAATTTTATTTGTTCGTTTTTCCCTCAATTGAATGAAATGTTCTTTTAATATTTTTGGTTTATTGCTGTTATTGCACTTCCTCTTGTAGGATAGCGTAGGGGTGGGTGGTGGCATAATTTTGTCTAAAAGGGATGACTTTAAAATGATTTAAAAACATATGAGGCAGAAATAGAGGATGACCAAAGAAACCTTTACGTTGCCTTCGCAAATAATTAACTTTTTCAATAAAACACCAGCCTAAGAAGTGGCCTTAATGGAGACTCTCTAAAAATAAATATTGTTTGTTTTTCATTTTAAATTCTTAAAAAAAAAAAAACAGAAAACGTGTTCAACTTATCAGCATTTCAATATTCAATCTGAATATTAATCGGGATAGAAATTGTTCAACCAATTTATTGGCTTCAAATAAATAGAACGTTTATTATTAATTTGATAAGTCTGCTTGTAACACGTATGGATGCAATTGCATCACTACGTCTCGTCTGAAAACATATTTTGCTGAAACAAGCTAAAAATATGAAATTAATTAATTATTTAAATGCCAACAATACGATTATCATTAATTAATCTGCTGTGGAACAAATAAATATTCAGCTTCGAATTTATTTGGAGAATTTCGAACCAAAATTTGTATATGATATTTTTCAAAACTCTTCCGATGTAAAGGAAAGTTATTAAAGAACTGTTGAATTCATCAATTCAAAAATTATTTTTGTTTAAAAACTAATTAGAACATCCGAACACTTTCTCTGATCTTGCTCTTCTTCTTATGCCGAATATTATTTCTGCCTAAAAGCCTTTTCGAAGTTCTCAAAGTCTGGATCATCGATCACACCTAATTTCCATGGCAGAAATAAGACCATTTCTTTTTTTGTTTTATTCGGGTTAGGTTCGGTTGGAAAGTTGCTGGTGTTAAGAAAATTAGATTCCAGCCCACTTGGGTCCTGATGTGTTAAATGGGTTATATTTCTTTTCACGAAATTTTTAAAACGAGCAGCAAATTGATATTCTTTTGTAATGAATATTAATTATACATATACACATACACACAAACATACGTGCAAATGTAGGTAAGCATGTATGTATTTATGTTTACATAAATTGACGCAGGCCACTTTATTTTTAGAAGAGAAATAATTAAAATTTGGAACATACTATTTATAAAGTTTAAGAAAAAAAGAAATGTCAATTCGGAAAATGTCGGCAGGCACTGTGATAATTGATGCCGCTACGAAGCCAATAGATTGTTTTGGAAAAGTTCACAATAAACTCATGTGAAAAAGTGATTGCACATTTCTAACATCTTGAAATAATCGCATGTATGCACCCATGCCAGCTTTATAAAATTATCACACTGAAATGGCCAAATTAAAATCTTAAAAATAGCAAACTTTTGATGCGTCAAACTCAATCGCTTATCAATTAAATTTAATAAAAACAAAATCTTTTTTTTATGGGTGAAACATTAAAACTCGCTTTAGTTCAAAAGATCAGCTCAGCTGAAATAAGAAATTTTTAAATTTCAGTTTTTTTTTTGTTGTGCTCGATCAATCACGTATATTTTTTAATGATTTTGACGAAACTGCAATTAAAAGATTCGTGTGTAGATTTATTGGCAAATAGGTAGTTCCATTCGTAAAGCAGGTCGTACGCTTGCCAGTCATTTACACCTATTGTAGCAATAACACAAGGCAACGAAATAAAATTTCATTTTGTGATGATTTTTCCTTCGTTTCATTGTTCTCTATGGTACTTTCAGCAACTTGAAATGCCGATCCAATGTCCTGTTATTTATCCTTGATACTTCTTGACGCATCTTGACGGTAACTTGAAATATGTAAAATATTTTGGACTTGATACATTTGAATAGTTGAGGAATATTTTTTGTTTTTTTTGCATGATACGAACACCCAGAAAGTAGAAATTTATGAGACATATACGTAGCTCGCTTAAAAAAAACCGATAAATCGGGTGATCGATCCACTTAGAGGTATTTTTTTTTTATTTTCTCTAAAGACCACTCGTTTCACATTTCACTTTCACAATTTTTTTTATTCCGCAATACTTGACAGATCATCGTGGAAAGCCTCACACTTCGAACAGCATACATGGTGCGCATCATCCACCTTCTGAGACCATCACTCTCAATACCATCAACATACCACTCGCACTCCGACGTAAACAGTTGCAGCCTTGCAGTGTTGCAAAAAAACAATTATCGATAATTTAATCTTATGAATGAACCATCAAATTATCTGTTGGACAAACATATCAGTGATTGTTCTACCCATGCAAATTTATTTCAAGTGTTTTATTTAAACATAGAAAATATAGCGAAATGGATCGTCCGATTTTAAAATTAATTTCTCATATTACTGAAAAGTAACGTCCATAAAACATTTTTATTTTCACATAACTAAGCAATCGATCATGAAACACTTTGAATAGCCAGCATGTCAGTCTGTA
This sequence comes from Lypha dubia, assembly GCA_947311025.1. Taxonomy (NCBI): domain Eukaryota; kingdom Metazoa; phylum Arthropoda; class Insecta; order Diptera; family Tachinidae; genus Lypha; species Lypha dubia. Next base: position 61,378,056 of record OX371263.1, read on the forward strand.
TATTGAAAAAAATTGTAGCCACAAGCATTGCTTTTGATTATAATTACAAAGAAAATTTAATAGTGTTCGGTATTTCATAAGAAAGTTACAGAGTGTGAAAACCAAAATTTCACAACAATTTGATGTTTTTTTTTTAATTTTGAAACCATTATAACTCTGCCATTTTTTCAGAGATTTTTGAAAGCTTTTAGCAATTTTGAACATAAAAATTAGATCTTTCAAATCAGAAAATAAATGTGTAAAAATGTGCATTTGAAACAATAAAATTGGGAGTGTTTAAAATTTAAATTTAAAGAAAAGCTTTTTTAAAATATCTTCTGTATAATTAATAGGCAATAAGGTTTTTTGTGCTGGTCACTATGCACAAATTATTGAACCGATTTTGGCAAAATTTTTACCAAATGAAAATTATTTTCCAAAAAAGTGAACAAGATTTTGTGAGTGATGGACGAATCATTATTTCGGGAGCTATAAGCGTTGAAGGCTGATGCTAATACATTCACACTTGCTACTCATGCAAAGAGTGCAACAAAAACACGACATCTCTACTGAGATGTGTAGGAATTGTAGGATAAAAGATTGGAGAGTTAATTAAATAAATTGATTTCGCACAATAAACGGTATTTTTTTTGCATTGAACCGATCTTTTTTATTTTTAATATTTGTTAATTTGATACAAATGTTTTAATAAATAATTGTAGTTTTTATTGTTGTATGACTGTTTTATAAGAGATATCTTATAAAGATTTTTTTAAGAACACTAACAGAAAACATTTATTTACATCTAGAAAATGATCAATTGTGCCGAACGTTGTAAACACTTTACGAATTGTTTTATAAGAATCCATGAATAATTCTTTTTCTTAACTTTTGTATAGAGTTATTAAATTTTATAAACTTTACTAAATATCCTTCGTAATTCTCATCAAAGAGTTGGAAAATGCGAAAAAAGTAAAGTGATGATCAATCCGTTTTAGTTTTAAGCCTTTTCTACAAACCACACCAAAGAAAAGAGGAAACTCTTTGTCTGGCTATGTTTCGCAAAATTATGTTTCTTATGCCTGCATGTTGTAGCAGCAGCATTACAGACACTTAAGGCCGCACTTCACTATCCTACACAATCGTAAGATTCGTCCACAGGAAAATTTTCCAAAAATCTGACCGACTTTAGAAAATTGTTTCAAAATGATGTTGTAGGTACCACACTATGATACAAAACATTCAGTATTCATTTGTTTATATTAGAAAAAAGTTACCTCTCTTTCATTGTAAAAAAAATAAATAAAAAGGGAATAAACCCAAATTTAATGAAAATGATCATTTTATAAAAATTTTCATAAATTTTTACAAATCGCACGACTGGCAAAAAAAAAAAAAAAAACTGTCACACAGTTGCATTTTAAGACAACACTACCATACTTTTGTACGATTGTGTAGGATAGTGAAGCACGGCCTTTAACCCTCACAAAATACTAAAGAAATTTTAGGAATATATGTATTAATTTGTCACATATGTCAAAAAATTATAAAAGGTTTTCCAATAGGGATGATATGATTTTGAAGTGACGTTTCGGCCATTTGTAATATGTCATGATCTGTCATATGTTTTTCATTGTATTCAGTAGTGTTTATTATTTTTTTAAAAATATCATCTTCTCCGACGAGGCTCACTATCATCTGAGTGGTGCGGTAAAACTGTCGATTCTGGTGCGAAGAAAATCCACAAATTATTCATGAAAAACCATTACATTCACCTAAACTGACAATTTGGTGTAGTTTTTGGTCTGGTGGAATCATCGGTCCGTACTAACTTCGAAATGAAGCTGGTAACACCGTTACTGTCAATGAAGAGCGGTATAGATCGATGATAACCAACTTTTTACGGCCGAAATTGGAAGAAGTTGATCTTGACAACATTTGGTTCCAACAAGACGGGGCTACGTGCCACAAAGCAAATGCATCAATTGAATTATTGCGAGAAAAGTTTGGAGATTCGATTATTTAAAAAAATTGTGATATTGAATGGGATCCAAGAAGTTGTGATTTAACACCATAATAATATTTCTTGTGGGGTTATTTGAAGTCATTGGTCTTTCGAAATAAACCGGACTCTTTTCAAGCTTTACAAGTCAATGTTGAACGTTCCATTCATTATATACAACTTGATTTAGTGGAAAAAGTGCTCGAAAATTGGGTTCATCGAATTCGTTCCTGCAGAAGAAGAACTTAATTGTATCGATTGTACTTCACATTAAATAAAAAAACTTTGGAATTTCCTTAACAATAAGTGTGTTTTTTTTTAAAGAAATCATATCACTCTTATTGGAAAACCTTTTAGTTTTGAATATTTTTTTGATTCCCTTGAAATCAATTAATTTGCATAGAAATTTTGTTATGCATCACGCAGCAAGTCTGTGTTGTTATTATTTACTATTTTTAATTATTTATATACCGATCTTTTCTGATTTATTTATTTGTTTTTTTTTTTTTTTAAGTTCGTGGGGTATTGATTTTTCTTATCAAAAGTGCAATGAAAATTTTTCCACTTTGTTTAATCACTACTGTTTATTTTTTACAATTTTATTTACAAAAAAAAAATATTCTTATTTATTCTTACGTAAACAATAACAATAATAAAATATTTACATCCGTATGCACCCTCCAGTTTTAAAAGTAGAAATTGACTCGAAATCGTTAGGTATTTCGCTAACGAAAAATCGACTAACTACTTCACTTGCTACTAGTAATGCAAGAGTTCGCCTTTTGACTCTCTCACTCATGTACATGTACACGCACTCAGTACATGCATAAATGTTAATAACCTCAATTTTATTTTTTACGAGTTGAAAAAAACTGTGTCCTTATTCCAAAGAAAATCAACAAAAAAAAAAATGGTTTTATGAAAGTGTTACTATTTTGAGTTGGCGTACAATTAGAATTTCGTGGTCAGTGAATGTTAAATTTTTATTAAAAAAAGTGTTTAGTTTTTAGAAAGGTAAAATGATCAGCAGAAGTCAACTATAACGTTGCAGAAAAAAAAAATTTTATAAATATTGAAAAATAAATTTGCTAAATTAGCAAAAAGCCAAAAAATTTAAATTTCTGTAGTATTTTCATTAAGGAAATATCATTAGTGATTTAACTGGTACATTTTGACTAGCGAAATAGTTGGGTTTTGCTGACTAGTGATTTCACCGGTCTGATCGTATCAATTGACTACCGCCAATGTCATCCCCATGTTAAAATCATCAGTCGAGTGCATTGCTGGTAGTTAGTCTGGTAGTTAGTAGTAACGACTGGTAATTAGCAAGAAATAGCTAGTCATTCCCTAACTACGCCGACTGCAGGGCATGTACGCACATATGTGTGTATCTGTGTGCTTGTGTATGTATTAACAACAATTATGCTTCTGTCGTACGCACTTGTTTTCAATATTAACGGAAAATATGTGCTTTAATGAACAATTCTTGTAAGAAAGTCACGAAATGGTTTGGGGGGGCTCGGCCATTAAGTACATACGCAAATAAAAAAGAGCAAAAAAAAAATATTAAAAACATTTAAATTAATATTCAATTGTTTAGTAGAGAGATAAAGACCAAGCAAAGAAAAAACTGCAACAACAATTGTTTACGCACATAAAAGTTGTTTATTTCATGCTTCACAGAATTTTGCCCATTTAAGTTTTCAATTTAGATTAAGATTAAGTAAGGTTAAGATTTCCGATTTGATTTGATTTGAAATTCAAATCTATGAAATTGTGCCTCTAATAAGTCAGTCTTGTTATCTCGATTAGAAATAATTATATATACGAAGATTTTAGTTGCTGTATCTGAGCTACAAATGAATTTTTATTTGTTATCAAATATTTAAAACGTACGACGAGTCTCTTTTCGATTTCATGGAAGATTTTAATTTTCTTTTGCGAGAAACGTGATGAATTCATGTCAATTCATTTCAGTTTTTATTGAGTGAATTCCTGTCCTTTTTCTTATTAGATCCGTGCGAGTTTTTCTTTAAAATTTAAAAGACAAATTTCACATTTAATTCAGGACTATTGTGCATGTGATCTTGTTTTGTTTTGTTTTTTTTTTTTTTTTTGGTTTCAAATAAATTCAAGTGCTTCTGTTTAAAAATAGAAAAACAATTTTTTGTAAAATAAAAAACAAAAACCAACAAACATTTTTCAAAATCTTATCAGTAAAAACTCAATGTATTGTCGTTGTCGTTGTTGTTGTTATTTTTCTTGTTATATTAATTAAATTATATGAAAAAAATCTATATAAACAATCTACTAATCGATCGGCCGTTCATAAGAATATTCTGAATTAATTTAAAATATATGAGACTAATCTTGAAAAAATTTCATCAGTTTTAAAAAAGCTATTCAAAGTAAAAGACGTGTCAACACAAGAGGAATAAGAAGAAGAAGAAAAATAATATATATGTAATATAGATATTTAATTAATAAATTTTTGAAAATAAATATTTAAGAAATTTTTGGTGTTGGAAGAAATTTTTTAACAAAATGAGTTGCAATATTACATCTAACGGTAAGTTTATTTATTCAAATTTTCACTGTTTTATTTTTTCAATATTAAAAAAAAAACAAAAAAAAAAAAATTCTAGTGGAAGTTTCTGCAGATTCAGCAACAACATCAACATCAAATTGTTGTGGCGGCAACAAAAGTTTATGCTTAAAATCCTTTCCCGACAAAAATTACAAAGAAGTGCAACCGAAAGGTAAAGAAGTTACTGGACTGACATGCGAATGTGGTGTTTTCGGGGCAATTTCATGTGACGAATGGCCAACACAGGTAAGACACCATTTTTTGTTTGTTTTGTATTGCCATGACTTTAAGAACTTGTGAATTTTTTAATTGACAAAGAAAAATACTGATAGAATTTCTATTCATATTTTTTTTTAAATATTTTTTAATGGCATTTAATTTGTCTAATTAATTCTTTTAAATCCCACTTGTGGTCTTTCTTATCTCGTACATGAATATGGAAAAGGTTATAAAAGTTGCAAATAAAATTTTGAATTATCAATATTAATCTCTTATATATGTGACGTGGTTGCTTTATGCATCATAATGTTATCTTTAAACAATTTTAAATTAAATTAAATATTTTGTGCAGTTTTAAATTAAAGGCTTTACAGTTTATCTTGTAAATTCTTAAATATGGAGGCTTTTTTCAGTGGTTTTCAAACAAAAACTTGAAGTTGTAAAAACTTTAATACAAACGCAAATTTACATTCAATAAACTGGTTTTTACTAAACCTGTAACATTTTTAATATCAAATTTAAATTGTTGCAAGTTTGATTACTGAATATTTCGAAGATTTCGAAGATAATGTTTGTATGTGAATGCTGCAAGGAGTGGGAAAAACAATTAGAAATTATTTTGTGGTTTCTTAACAGGATGGTGATCATCGTTACAACCAACTCGATTAATTTTAAATGTCGAACAGAAAATGGTTGGGGATTTAACTCCGGTTTTTAATGTGATCTCAACATAGCTGATATTTCCATGCAAAGTCTTCTTTAAAGTCAGCAACTCAAATTCAATTTAGTGTCTGTTCGACGATATCGAAAGAGTTCTTTCATTTCAACATTTAACCGTAAATATAAAACAAAATAAAATCTCATAAAAATAAAATTTTACAATTTCGTTTTGTTTTGAATGTAAGTGACGATTGAAAGAATTCCTTCGATATCGTCGAACAGTCATGTAGTCTTTTCCGCATCAGCAACTTGTAATATTTTGGTAATCAGTGTCACCATTTTAGCAATTTTGTTGCTAAATTTTGGATTTTAGATTTTAGATTTTTTTTTTTGGAGGACCAGCACTCAGGGGATGACCTCTATTTATGCAAGGCATTGTGAAATTAGGGAAATTAAGGAATAGAGAAGATAGATGTTGAAAATGAAATGAAGGCTTAATTCTTTTTACTTTCATTTGGTTGGAAAATTTTTCTTTTAGCAGTTTATCAAATATTTTTTTTTTAAAATTCAACATTTTAATGAAGCTGCAGTGATAAATCCAAAGATCGTAGAATTGTATAAAAGGAATTATGAGTATTGAGTGTTGGATATGTGACTTAAAGAAATGGAAAAGGTTAAAAATTTCTTTGCCATGTTACTGTCTATGTACACTTATTGGCCTTTGAGGCAGTTCTGGAAATATATTCGCTGTGTTTTAAAGTTTTGCTGTAAGAATTTAAGAAAACTGAAAACCATTTTAAAAGCTTATAAGAAGAGGAACTACTTTTTTTTCCTATATAATTTTTTTCGTTGATACTAATTAGCAAGAACATAAATGATAGTCTAGAACATTGTCTTTTCGCATATGGAATGCAGAAAATTTCTGCTGAAGTTTACGTTGCTTTTTGGTGTATTTAAAAACTCAGTATTAGTTTTTGGGATTTAAAAATTTAGTTTTGCATTATTTTCGACACGGTGTAGCTGCAAAATATATTTTAAAATCTATCCACTCTGTTTGTTAATGCATGACAATAATTGTTTTCTAAAGTAAAAATCATTTGTTTTGCTGATACTGAATGAAACACCATAATATTTTATTTTTTTTTTTAAATCGAATAATTTTAAGGTTTAATAAACAACCCCATAGATCTGGCGATCTATTGCCTTGCAATTCAAAATATTGTTGTTCTAGACAACAGTTAATGCCTAAAAATCTGGTTTATGTGTTACAAACAAACCTTATATGAGCATGATTAATTATGAAAAACAATTAAATTATTGCAATAATTTGATGGCCTTATCACTCAAACTTCAAAGCCGAAAACATTTAAAAAAAATAGAAATTAAACACACACACAGAAAACGCACATGTTAGACGGACATGCTGTCGTATTAAAAAAAAACTTAATCTGTTGTCAATGTAAAATAAAAAAAAAATTCTTGTTCATGTGCTATTGACAACAACATTTACTGATAAGAAAATTCTGGCGAAAATTTTTTTTTCGGCGAAATCTCTTTAATTGAGTTAAGACAATTTCCAGTAATTGGGTCGATTTTAGTGAAAGATTAGAAGTAAAAAATAATAATAACACAAGGCTACAGACTACAGAGATCAACTTTCTTAATTTTTTTTTGGAAATAAAATCAAAAATTATGGAGCGATTTTTTCTTATTTCAAATTTCTGTAAATTTTACTTTCGAATAAAAATGTTGATAATTGAAATTTTTCTAACATTCTACACCCACAGCTCGATATTGCACAGGTCATATGTTTGGGTTTAGTTGCGCTACAACATCGTGGCCAAGAATCGGGTGGTATTGCCACCAGCGATGGCAAATCATCGAAAAAAATCAATGTTCACAAGGGCATGGGAATGATAAATAATCTCTTCAATGATGATTCGATCAAGAAATTAAGAGGAAATCTGGGCATTGGCCATACACGTTACTCGACAGCAGCCGCCTCTGAAATGGTTAATTGTCAACCATTTGTAGTGCACACTTCCCATGGTGCTCTGGCCATTGCGCACAATGGCGAATTGGTGAATTGTGAACAACTAAGAAGAGAAGTGAGTTTTCGTGCAGAAACATTGAGATTAAACGTTTCAATAATGGTAGACAAATTATTCTTTAGGTTTTGGAGCGCGGTGTTGGTTTATCCACCCATAGTGACAGTGAACTTATTGCCCAGTCTTTGTGTTGTGCCCCCGAAGATGTTTCCGAACATGATGGCCCCAATTGGCCAGCTCGTATACGCCATTTTATGACTTTGGCTCCTTTGTCCTACTCCCTGGTTGTTATGCACAAAGATAAAATTTATGCGGTACGCGATTCGTATGGCAATCGTCCTTTGTGCATCGGAAAAATTGTACCCATCACTTTGGGTGCTGGTAAAGTGGAAGACTGCCCCGCTGAAGGTTGGGTAGTGTCTAGTGAAAGTTGTGGTTTCCTTTCTATTGGAGCCCGGTATGTACGCGAAGTGGAACCTGGTGAGATTGTTGAATTGACTCGCAATGGCTTCCGGACAGTGGACATTGTAGAGAGACCCGATTATAAGCGCATGGCATTTTGTATTTTTGAATATGTTTATTTTGCTCGCGGCGATTCAACTTTCGAAGGTCAAATGGTTTATTCAGTGAGACTGCAGTGCGGTCGTGAATTGTGCCGAGAATCACCGGTGGCTGCTGATATTGTTAGTTCCGTGCCAGAATCGGGTACAGCAGCAGCTCATGGTTATGCCAGAGAGGTAGAGGAAATAAAATTGTGTGTGTTTTTTTTTTAAATTATTAAAAAATGCGATTTCTTTATTTCAAGTCCGGTTTGCCGTTCTCCGAAGTACTTTGTAAGAATCGTTATGTCGGCCGTACATTTATTCAGCCTTCAAATCGTTTGCGTCAATTGGGTGTGGCAAAGAAATTTGGTGCTTTATCGGAAAATTGCGAGGGCAAACGTGTTGTTCTTATCGATGATTCCATAGTACGTGGCAATACAATTGGTCCCATTATTAAATTATTAAAAGATGCAGGCGCCAGCGAGGTTCATATTCGAATTGCCAGTCCTCCTCTCCTCTATCCCTGTTACATGGGCATAAACATCCCCACCAGAGAAGAGTTGATCGCTAACAAATTGAATCCAAATGAGTTGGCCAAATATGTGGGTAAGTCAAAAATTTCCTATTGATTTTATATGTTTTTGTTTTTGGTTTTTTCAATAAATTTTGTTTTAACTAAAACTCGCAACTCTGTTATCAGGCGCCGATAGTTTGGCTTATTTAAGTGTGGATGGTCTAGTCAAGGCTGTGCAGCACAGCAAGTCTGCATCAAATCCAATCAAATCGGGCTACTGTACGGCCTGTTTGACTGGTGAGTATCCGGGAGGTCTCCCAGAAGATCTCAGTTGGTAGTTAAAAATCAAAACCACAAAACAAAGTAAATAATATCTGAATAAATTATAGAAGCATAGAATAAGAACAATATGTATGTATTAGTTTGTTAAGTTTAATTTAATTTCATTTTAAATATATATATTTAATAACCTTAAAAAATATGTGCATAATTTTGTGTTTATAAACAAACAAAATTAAACGTTTTGCAAATATTTGAAAAATTATGCGAAATTAAAAAGACGAATGAGAAAAAAGCAGCAATAAGGCCGAATTATACATTTGCATGAAGTCTAAAATATAATGAAATGTTTACATAACTTGGCAGCAGGTAATAAAGTCTAATTTGACAAAAAAAAAAAAAACACATACACATACACATACACATACTCATACAAACACTGTTTACACACATACATTTATATTACATGCATAGATACGCGGATACAGTCAGTCAAACGCATTCACACACCATTTTATATAAACAAAATACACACACACAAGTGATTTCTTTATTTTTTTATTATCATTTTTAAGATTTACCAGCTTCCGCTGCTGTTGCTGTTGCTGTTGCTGCTACTTGCTGTTGTTTCATGTCACTTTAAATGCAAATTTTAAATTTCATTTGCCAACTTATACGACATAATTATCCTGTCACACGATTATGTTTTCTCTGCAGTCCTTTTAAAATAATTTTATTTAAGTTTTCTAGAATGCGAGTGAGTGTTTTGTTTCTTTTTTTTGTTTTTGTATATTTTTTATTTGCAAACTGCGAGAAAATTTATGCAATATGTTTTTCTAATGTCATCATCATCGTCCTCATGCTCATCCTCATCGGTATTTGTGTAAATGCCTGCTACCCAAAGGCGTTAACATTTAGTAGAGATAAAGAAAATAAAATAATGCGCATATTAAAATAAAAAAAAAAAAAAAATACAATCAGGAAAATTGAATTCGTAAGAAAAATTGTAATTTTGAAAAATATATATTCGCCTTATGCAACCAAATATTTGAGTAAGGTAAGGGAGCAGCCGATGTCCTCCCTTCGACATTAATAAGAACTAGAGTAAAGTTTTGAATTTTCAAAATTAAGTTTGAATTTTCGAAATTCTACTCGAAGTTTCGAAATAAAGTATTAATTATTGAAACAAAATTCTGCTGATTATATAAAGTCGAATTTAAATTTTCGAAATTATCTTCGAATTAACGAAATTAAATTAAACATATTTTATTTTGAGCTTTTCCGTGTTCCATCTGAACCACAAAATGTTTTCGTTAATAACTTTTATGCTGATATAAACATTCATAAGGGTGTTTCACATCCATTTGAATGGGCAGTGAAGGACTTTAATATCGACAATTAAAGAATTTTTTTTCGGTATCCCATATTTCTACTTTACATTGGTATCAATAAAACTCAAAATTGCCCACCATTTATTAAAAGTAAAATTTCCTGTAGAAACGCTAAGTTTACACCAAACAATAAAGCTTCGCGATATTTTTGTTGGTACCTGGTGCAGGAGTGTTACAAATTTGAATTATTGATGATAAGTTGCAAATTTAGAAACTTTGTTTGAATTTTTAAATAAAATTTGGCTTTTCAAAGTTATGTTCGAAATTTCGATATCAAGATCAAATTTTCGATATCTTTTTTAATTAAAATTGTGGTTTCGTTTCAAATTGATATTTTACTCTTGAGCGACATAATAAAGTTTTATTAAAATAGTGTTTAAAATCGGACGGGCAAGTTGCCCGCCGTAAATATTGATTAACGCATAATTCCGACACTTATGAATCAATTTTTTACAAAATATTTTTATTTAAATCTTTATGATCGCAGTTTGATCCTATAGATTCTTTAAGGAGCTCGCAGACAGATGTAATACAATGGCTTGATTTCAAAAGTACAATTGATTCTTATTCAACTAAATCACAGTGTGTGAAGAGGTGCTCTTACGTTTGTTAGTGTTTGGCCTTTAAAAAGATTGCCTTAAGCATTTCGAGACCTTAAACATATATGTGTAGATATGTATGTATGTATGTGTACTTGAATACAAACATATTTGTTACATATTCTTTTGTCGTTGCCTGTAAGCACCGACTAAACTTTCTAAACGGGCGTTTAATCCGATACATTCTTTCACTTGGTGTCGTCATCATAATATTGTTTGGAGTTCATCTTATTATTTTTCTATTTTTATTTAATTTTTAACTTAATTTTTGCAGAAATGTCACACATTCTTACACCCATATTTTAGGAAAAAAAAATTGAAAATTGCTGGTTTTGGGAATATATATTTTCTCGTGGGAAGTTTGTTTGTGTAACAAAGAAATTAAATAGTTATTTAGTTTGTTACGAGTAGTTTAATCATAAACGGGAGAATTTTTCTATAGTTATTCAGTTGGATTAATGTATGGAGTTTTTGTAAAAGAAAAGAGTAGTGTACATGTACAAAAACAAAATATTCTTAAAAAAGTTTTACTTTAAGCGAAATGACTTTCGATTTGAGGTGACAAAATTAAGAAAAAAAAAACTTCAAGCAATTTAAATGATTTGACGATCAGTACAATCTGACAGGATATTTAGTACCGATCTTGCATACATTGATTTTCTATTTTGATTTTAAAGCACATCAAGTTGTAATTTCTCAAGACAGACTTATTCATTAAAGAGACGCACAGATACCTTCGTAGACGTGGATCACAAAACGCCTTTTTTTTACTACAAACTCGATCATTTTTCTGCTCCTAAAGGTATGCAATATTTTGTAATTTCTGGTAAAATGATGATAATCATTGGTAGAAGTCCCACTTCAATATAATTAAAAGTAACTTGGCTTCGAAAAATATTTTCGGTTCATTATTTTCAGTCGAGTTAACTTTTCGAATTATAATAACTTTCGACAGGAATGTCCTGTTATGTGACATGGCTAAATATCTTCTCGGCAACAATAAAAAATTATAAAACATATAAAACAGACACTTTTTTGAAAGATTGCCTGCCACACCCGTATGTCGACGACGAAAATGTTGACAGATTTTTTTCAGTTTTTTTCCAGCAATTTCAACAACTTCATAGAAAACACATTTTCTTTAACAGTAACTGTTTTTTTAAACGACCACTAGCAATACCAACACAAAAGCGCCACAAAACATGCTTTAAAAAAAATTCACATTTTAATAACAGTTTTAGAGCAACAAACACTCACACAAACCAGCACTCCCACCATACAAAAAAAATCTGACGATGGAAGATGTTGAGCTGCAGAGAAGAAGAAAAACGAAATTTTACTCGTAGAAGAACAATAATGTTGTTCTTGTTGCTGCTGTTGTTGTTGATGATAAAGGAAGTTATGTAAATTAATGTTTACTCAACATCTTTTATATTTTTTTTTTAGAAAAATTAAAATAAAAAATAAGTTTTCTTTTAAACACACAATGAAATAAAAACTAAAACAAAAAAAATCTTAATGCCGTCAACAAAGGCGTATTTGTGGTTGCGGCTTTTGTTTTGAATACCCTACGACATGCATTGCAGGTATTGCTTGCTGTATTGGTATTTTCATTTTATAACTTGAATAGTCAAAGAGATTATGAAAAATAGTACAATTCAAGGATTCATCTAACTTGAAAGATTTGTATTTGACACTGATTTTGTCTATAAATAATTCACACCGGAAGATTTTATTAAAATTCTATGTTTTTTGTTGCATTTTAACTTGAAAGCACGCTCATGAAAACGAGCTTTAAGAAATCTCTGACTAATCAAATTTAAGTTGCTACCCTAAAAAGGCATCGCTAATACGACCAAAGCGCCTCAAAAATGTTTATCCTTCAAAAACACATTCATATAATGTTTGTCTAATCCTGGAAAACAAAAAACAATTTGAAGATGACAAGTAGAGGGGAGAGAAATAAAATAAATAAATGAGGCGATAAAAAAATTGCAATAAATTTTCGCAAGTTAAGGTTTTTTTTTTTATTTTATTTTCACTGAATCATGTCCTTTGAAGAAAACCGAAATGAAAACGGGTGGCTGAATTTTGCAATTTAATAAAAATGATGTGCGCACATCAAACATCTTTAGACACACACTAAACTAATGGTGCAAAGTATGTCCTTTATCGCACATGTGTACATGTGTGTGTGTGTGTGTGAGTGTATGTAAGTGTGTTTGCTTTCCTAAACCAAACAATTCTAATAATAAAAACAATATTACGAAAGTCACTTAAGGTAAGTAGAGAGAAGTAAATAGAGATTATTCCATTTTCAAAAATAATAAACCAACAAGGATATTTTAATAAAAAGCTAAAAGCTCGTAAGAATTATAGCGAATATATGCAAATGTAATAAATAAGTAATAAAAGTAAATATCTGAGCCAAAAGCCGAAGAAGAAAAAGTCTTTCTTCCGTTTCCTACAAATCAAATGAATTAGAAATTTCAATATGAAAAAGAAATAAATTGAATGATTTTTTTAATTTCTACATTTTAAATTTATTAACTGAAAATTATTTATTTCATATCCCACTGCATTTTTTCTTTACCAGCAACAAGTGTTGCCTCCACTCCTGCCCTTCCCCACTACACATTAATCAAAACAAATCAGAAACGTGCTTGGCATAAAACGTTTATTATCAAAAATCCTTTCTGTACTTCCTATACTATACCCAGTGTATTCGGATTGTGTGTGGTTTGCACGGAAAATCAAAACATCCTGTTAACAACATTTGTTACTGGTCATTTGCTGGTTATTGCAAAATATTTTGTAAGACATTCAAATACATCGTTTTACATTTCATGGAAAATTTATTTATGTTTTCCTTTTCGATTGCATGCAAAGATGACATTTTTCATTTGTGTTTTCTAAAATGTTTTATTTTTGACATTCGTTCAAACGACACTGAAGGATGTCCGTTGGACAAAGAGACACAAAAAAAGACAGCTTTAAATGACGGAAGGACGGACATGAACATTATTCTTTTATTCCTGTATTTATTTAAATCTATTTGTTGTGCTTAATTACATACAATTTTTTTTTTGTTTGTGCTGCTTTTAAATGAAACGAAATTTTTGTAAATTTCTTTTGTTTAAACTGAACAATATGAAAATATCCTTATGCGGTATTTTTAAGAAGAGTGTTAGACGTCTTTGATGAATTTTTTTTATTTTTGCTCGTTGCTTTCGTAGCGTTAAAAGTGTGACTTGTTGTCTTTGGGCTCTCGGTGGTCCTTTTGAAAATGTTTCAAAATTTATGTAAATTTTATATAAAAGTTTCCTGATTGTTGGGCTAAAGTTGGTGACAACAATAACAACACCACTATACGTATTCACGTTTTGCTAGTAGGAATCTTAAAAGGAAAATGTATGCAAACATTTTAAATTATTAAATATTTATTTTTCGTTATTAAATTTCATTGTTTTGGATTTTATTTAAATGATTCAGTAAATTTTCATTGTCATTTACTTTTTTGTGTGAGTAAAACAGTTTTTTTACTAACATCCCAGGTTATACTCGCCTCAAGTTGGCTTAAAAAATGTGTCTTTGGGATACCTAAAATATTAACTGAAAACTGTGTGTTTGACTTCTGAGGGAGATGAGAAATACAAGCGGTGAAAGTGGGCGAAAATAATGAATGATCTGTGCTCTCAGGACCATGACATATTAAACAACAATACAACAGTAAAAAAACAACAGGCATTTTGTTTGTGTAACAAATGATTTGATCACCTAACCTGTGAAAGTTCTCTATGCATAAAATGTTTCCGCTGGAAATATTATCCAAATTTGACAGTTTCGGTGATGGATAAATTTGACCGAATTCGCCACTGCATCTACCTGATAATAAATTCGCGTAGCTCATGATCACCTTGTAAGAACTCGCCTTACTTTTATAGCCGTTTAAAAATTATTTGACTTTGTTAATTATCGAAGTTCGACAGAATACACGAATCTCTCCTTTTATTAAAAATAATTCATTTTTGTTTTTGTAAAAAACGTGTATTTAATTCATGGAAATCTTTAAATTCAATAAAACAATTCACGATTTAAATGAATAATCAGCTCCCCTCGACTGATTTATTTCCTTCTCATTTTAAAATCTTCCAAGCTGTTTTGAAGGACAATATCGGGACCCATATCATCAAAAAAAAAACAAGTCTTGAAAACTGGAGACCCAGTTCATGTTACTGTGAGAAGAAAATCACAACAGCTCTTGTTCAGAAAATTTATGGGAATTTTATGAAACTTAAATTTTCTAACAAGAATCATGCAGATGATTTAAAGAGTATAAGGCTTTCCAATAGGGATGATGTGATTTTGAAGTGATGTTTCAGCCATTTGTCATAATCTGTCATTTGTTTTTCATTGTATTCAGTAGTGTTTACATTTTTATCATGGAGAGATGTACGCAAGAACAACGTTGCTGATTTTGCCTTGGAACAACTTGAAAACGATAACGATTTTTTTAAGAAAATCATCTTCTCCGATGAGGCTCACTTTCAACTGAGTGGTGCGGTAAATAAACAAAACTGTCGATTCATGTTATTCATGAAAAACCATTACGTTCACCTTCTTTCGAAATGAAGCTGGTAACACCGTTACTGTCAATGGAGAGCGGTATAGATCGATGATAACCAACTTCTTGCGGCCGAAACAAGACGGGGCTACGTGCCACACACAGAGATAACAGTGCCTAATAAATACCTAATAAAATAGAACAAAATTAATAAAAGGTTTTCCTTATTAAAATAATAAGACTTCCTTCTTGAAAAAAAATCCGTGTTTTCTCTGTGTGATGTTAGGAAATACAAATTTGATGTCATCAGAACGTCATGGTACGTCCGGAATGCTTATTTACAACATGAAGTTGTTTTATCTGTATGGAGGGGTACTAAAAACATTTTTATAAAACTTACGTTTTCAGGGACTTGAACCAAGGAGCTTCGGTTTCGTAAATAGGCACTCTAACCACCTCACTACTACACCTTGCTACATGTGACCAGCCAGTTTAAGAAGATGATTTACACATGATAGTACAGGAACCTAATGAAATCAATAAGAAATACCTTTTTGAAAAAAAAAATAATTAAATTGGCCTAAGGAAATCAATAAGAAATCCCTTTATTATACAATTCATATGAAATCCTAATAGAATCAAAAAGTTTTTCTCTATGGATTGTTTTTTTGGTGCCAAAAATAACGGAAATTAGGTAAAAAAAAATTGTGAACAACAAGTTTTCTTCTTGATAAAATGAAAAAGATTTACCACATAAAAATAATAAGGAATCTCTTCGGAAAAATCTTCGCTTCCTTCTGCTGGGATACCCCTTAGCCTAAAAACGTTTCATAGAGAAAATCTTCTTAATTCTATTATGCAGTTTTGCCTCTGCGCACAGCAAATGCAACAATTGAATTTTTGCAAGAATAGTTTGGAGATTCGATTATTTCAAGAATTTGTGATACTGAATGGCCTCCAAGAAGATGTGATTTAACACCATTATACTATTTCTTGTGGGGTTATTTGAAGTCATTTGTCTTTCGAAATAAACCAGACTCTCTTTCAGCTGTACAAGTCAATATTGAACGTGCCACTCAGGACATACGACTTGATTTAGTGGAAAAAGTGATCGAAAATTGGGTTCATCGAATTCGTGGAGGCCATTTGAATGACGTTTTATTTAGAACTTAATTGTATCGTTTGTACTTCACATTAAATAAAAAAACTTTTGAATTTCCTTAACAATAAGTGTGTGTTTTTTTAAGAAATCATATTACTCTTATTGGAAAACCTTTTAAATTAGCAATTCACTATTTTGATTTCTACCATAAATGACAGTTTTTTTTTCCTAATACTCCTGAAAGAAGTAAAATGTAGTTTTTGACATTTTGCAAAAATTTTCCTCTAAGACCCATCCTACCGAACTTCTATTGCATAAAAACTACAAACCGAAACAGGAAAACCATGAGATGACACAAACTTGTCATAAAAACATGATAAAAAATGACAAAAAACAGAAACAATTCAATAAAGAAAACAGCAAAAAAAAAAAGAATAGAAACTAAAGAATGCAACTCACACGAGATGCACATGAAGCGTAACAATGTTTCTATTGGTTGACTAAACAAATCGCGTACAGGAACTTTAACGCCATTATGATTTCAACGACACTACGCAAATAATACAAATACACCAACAAAAGCAACAACAGCCGCATGTAAACATTTGAAAAAAATCCAAAATTCCCTGTCATGAACACCGGAAGTGAAACATTGTTGTAACTGCATTTTGGCTGCCATAATGATTATGTTTTTCCTCTACACTCTACACTCATACACACAAAAACAAATAAACTTGTACATACTTGTATTTCGGCTTTTATATATATTTAATTTCAACTTGATGGTTTATATACTTGCATTGTTGTTATTGTTGCATAAATAATACTTTGAAAATAAATATATTTACTCCTCCATTAAATCTGTTGTTTATTTGGTTTGTTTGTTTGTTGTATTGTTTGCGTTTCATTTTTAAAATAATTATTGTGATTATCTTCAAATATGCATTTGGTGTAAAGGCTTACACAGTGGTGGTTGTAAAAATAACATAGCTAAAGGAAATCTTTTTTTTATTTTTTAATTAGGACCAGCACTCAGCGGATGACTCCTACGTATGCAGTGCATTGTGGTGGAACTCAGAGAGAGGGGAAGAGTAGAGAAGATAGATGTTGAAAATTTAGAAGGCTTAACTCTTTTACAACTCTGCTTTGCGCGTTATGTTAAGACAGTTTAAAGTTGAAAGTAGTTAATTTTTAATTTTGTTTATTTTGTAAAGTTATTCCTTTTTAACATTTTTAGCTTAAACTTCTAAAATTTCTTCAAAGATTTGCGGAACTCTTTATATAGAAGTAAATAAAAAATGAAAAAAAATTGAAAGTTCCACTACGGCCCTGTTTGTGATTCGCTTTGTAATTCGTAATTATCTCTCCATTTAAACAATTAATTGCAAAAAAAATTTGTTTGAGAGTTTTGAGACAGAATTTCATCATTTGTAGGCAATTGAACCAACCAGCGTCTCTTCAAAATTTTAAAAGAAAATTATAAAACGTTGTTGCTAAATAAAGCATACGATAAAAAAATATTTGCACATGGTTTTTATGACTGATTTTGGAAGATGCAAGTAAAAAACACATTACGTTATTTATCTTTTGTAAATTAACTTCTTTCTTTGACCATTTTCTTGTAGGTATTCTGTTTTCGATATAAAATGGCTTAGCATTTTTATCTAAAAGCATACAATTGCCATTTTCTGGAAAACAAAAAACTAATAAGCGCGAAAAATTGCCCTTTAGTTGCGATGCTACGGTCAGAAAAATACTACCAAAATTCCTTAAATTTCCTCTAAACAAGCCGTAGCTAAAAACTCAATTAGAGCTGCAAAAACAAGTCAAAAATTTTAAAAAGTTTATGGGCTAATTTCGTATTTATACACAAAAAGTACCAGTATGTCCCAGAAACTCGTAACTTGTGACACTTTTTTGATCAATCAAAAATTAAAACTAATTTCAATTAATACCGTAATTGAATCAATTATTCATGTGATTGAAAAGAAAATGTTTTAAACAACTTTGAAATATGATGAATCTCTCGTGAAAAATTATTCCCGCTATCAGTTCTAAGTAAATGTAAAAAAGGAAAGAAGATTAAAAAATTAAGAAATCATAGAAATGTTTATTCAAAAATATACACGGACATATTTATTTTAAAGAAAAATTAAAAAATTAAAGCTAAAGATTCAGTGTTTAAACTTTAGTTTGGTAGCTTCGTTTGTTTATTGCATTCTAACTTTTATGTGGTAAAATAATTCGGCTACTTTTTGGAAACCCAACAAAACGAAAAAATTCCAACAAATTAAAGCTTCACAAATCTGCAGGCAATCGGCCCGTTGTTTTGCATTTTGTTGACCAATACATCAGATATTTTCAATAAAATAAACGTTTTAACCTTTAATATAAGAAGAACTACATACATGTTCTGTTATGATCCCCTTCAAAAATAAAGTGAATAAATTAAAGGGAAAAGTGAAAAAACTCGCGGGAAAAAAATCATTCACGATCAGGGGAATTTTATTTTGCCGTGAAATTATTCACAGGGAATTGCAAATTTAGGTAAAGGGGTAAAGTTTCGAGGGAAAAATTATTCATGATAGGGGTGATTATTTAAATGTATAACATTCATCGACCCAAATTCATTATAATAAAAAGTTGTTTCATTTTCACATCGAAAATGTTCATTGAATTTCCATGTACAACGATTCAGTGAAAGCATATTTTCATTGATTTAACGTACTAAAACCTTGCGTCAAAATTTATTAACAATTCGTTGAAACAATTAAGTTTTTCTTCGTGGTTATTTTGTTCAGCGATTAATTGATTCCTATTAAAAATTTTCTAGCGTAATTTTCACTAAAATAAACCTTAAAATTATACAAAAAAAAAACATTTTAATTTTATTCTACATTCTAATTAAAACCATGTTTAGTTTCATGCCCTTTTGATGTATAAGGTTTTCCAATAGGGATGATATGATTTTGAAACGACGTTTCTGCCATTTGTTATATGGCATGATCTGTCATTTGTTTTTCATTGTATTCAGCAGTGTTTACAATTTCATCATGGAGAGATGTACGCAAGAACAACGTTTATAAATTATTCAGTTTTATTATCAAAATAATCGTTCTCCAAGTGCAACTTTTCGTTTGCTTTTGCCATTTTATGGTTGTAATAATCGTCCAAGTGTGCTTGCTATTCATCCAATTGTTGAAAATTTTGAGTTTACATTTTCTTTACATAATGTACAAGTGCCAATAAGACAAAGAACCGCTCGAAGTAATGCAAATATTGCTGCCGTTCAGGCCAGTGTTGCTGAAAGCCGCAATTTGCCGATTCCAAGGCATTCTCAACAATTGAGACTGTCTCAAACCACAACCTGGCGGATTTTGAGAAAGAATTTGGGTTTGCATCCGTATAAAATTGTTCTCACTCAAGAACTGAAGCCATTGGACCAGCGTTAACCTTGTGAATTTCCTGATTTTGCCACACAGCAAATGCAACAATTGAATTATTGCGAGAAAAGTATGGAGATTCGATTATTTCAAGAAATTGTGATATTGAATGGGCTCCAAGAAGTTGTGATTTAACACCAGTATGCTATTGCTTGTGGAGTTATTTGAAGTCATTGGTCTTTCGAAATAAACCAGACTCTCTTCAAGCTTTACAAGTCAATATGGGACGTACCGTACCATTCATGACATACGACTTGATTTAGTGGAAAAAGTGCTCGAAAATTGGTTTCATCGAATTCGTTCCTGCAGAAGTAGTGTAGGCCATTTGAATGACGTTTTATTTAGAACTTAATTGTATCGATTGTACTTCACATTAAATTAATTAACTTTTGAATTTCCTTAACTATAAGAGTGTTTTTAATTTTAAAGAAATCATAGCACTCTTATTGGAAAACCTTTTACATATGTGCTCTTTATTTCTACCCAACTGTAGAAGTTGTTTTTATTGCCTTGTATGAGTAATCTGTTTTTGTGTGTGTGTATGAGTGTTCGTTCATAAAAATACAGGCAACATGTTTACTGACTTGTTGCCACAAACCGAAAAAAATAATAAGTGGAAACAAAGCAGAAAAATTAAAAATAATGAAACACAACTCTGTAATCAATGCGCGGGAAAATCACTTGATAGCACGCGATGACATTTTTTTTTACAACAAATTTCAACTTATTTGCTGCTGTTTTGTATTATTGGCATTGTTGTTGTTGCTATTTTTGCTTACTGTTGGCTGTTCAGAAAAAAAACGTATTGCAGGCCATGAAGCTGAACCGCATTGAAGTAACAAATGCGATTGTGCCACAGCCAGACTTAATTTGAACAACAAAATTCCTTTTTAAAAAAAAAAAATTATAAATTAAATTATTGCAAATTTTATGTTAAAAATTTTACAACACTTGTTATTATTTTAATTTCGATTTTCAATTATTATTTTGTTTTTTTTTTATTACACTCGTATTTAATAATTTCCGCTGTTACATGAAGTTGGAATAATTTTGTATTTTGTTATATGTGTGTGTGTTTGTGTGTGCTTGAAGGCAACATCTAACATCTAACATGTTTTAGAGCAAATTACCATTTTTATTTCTTTTTTTTTATTGCTGTTTTGCATGTGATTTATTTGATTTTATGAATTTTTCTAACTTATGACATGTCCCATGATATCAAACATCATGGTTCTGAATAATTCAAATTATTTCAAATTATTTCAAATGAAAAATTAAGTGGTTTTTTTTTGTTAATTTTTGAATAGATGACTAAAGAAAATATATTGTCGTTTCTTGTTAGAAATTTTAAAATTTTCATGCATTTGAGATCGCGCGACACCCTGCCTGGTTGATCTTATCGATAAACCTCGATTTAAACTTTGTAGTGAAATTTCTTGGTGTTTGTGTGTTGAAGTAAGTTTTTGTCTTTGAAAATCATTTCAAAAGCTTAATCATGACTGAAATGACACACCACTAATCTTTTATTAAAAAAAAAATAAGACTGCAAACATGTGCACAAATAGTGATGAGAATGAAAAAATTCAACAAAGAAAATATCTGCAAAATCACTTCATGAAAATCCTGCAGTCCCTTCTAATTCCGGAACTTTGCGAAAGAAAAAGCGACTGGTATTTGCACCGGCAATAGGTCAAGTACGCTGATAACTTTTGCTGCAAACTCTACAGCAGAAATATTTTTCAATATAGGACACAGTTATCGCAAGACTATAAAAGATGAAAGACAACAATATTAACAATTTTATTAACTCTTAATTCAAGATTAATTAATCTAACTAACATTTAACCTAAAATTCTTATCATGAACCCAACTTCCCCGCCATGAACCCTTTATAGTGTGCATCGTGTGCAAAACAATACAACTTTAAACAAAAGCTCAATTGCTAAGCTTCCCATTGCGTGTTGCAGCATGTCTGTGTAACTGAGAGGTTTTTTTTATTACATTTTTTTTTGCATTTAAACAATTGTAAGTCTGATTGTGGCTTTGCTTCCATTTTAACAAAATAAATTTTAGTGCATTTTGTGTTTTTTTGTTTTGTTTTTTTTTGTGAAATTTCCACTTGGGCGCTCAACTGAATGAAAATTGTTTTAGGTTTTGTTATATTTTTACTCTGTCCAATGCTGTTGTTGTTCGTTAGTAACATACCGACTAAAGGTTTTGGAAACAACAGCACCAAACAACAAATAAAGATAATTTGCACCATTTGATAGACTGTGAGTCGTATGGCTGGAGCATTTGTGAAGTTCCCGTTCCCGTTGTGAACAACATTTCTGCTATTACTTTTCTTTTTTTATTCCAAAACAGTTGTAGTTGTGGGAAAAAACGCCAGAATACATATTTGCTGCACATACTTTTGGAAATCTCAAAATAAAGAAATAAAATATCTAAAAAAAAAACAACAACAACAACAACTCCCATTTGAGTAAATTATAACCTCCAACTCACGACAAGTGCAACCAATTAATTGTCAGTGATTGTTGCATGTCACACAGGCACTGGCAATCAGCCGGAGGCATTAATTTTGTCGCTTCACAAAACCATGACTACTGACTGACTGGCAACAACCATTGTTTTTTTTACAACATTATATTATTTTACTTATTTGATTTTAAAATAAAATAAAACATATAAAAAAACCTTTAAATAAATCAAAAATAAATTTATTAAACAAAAAAAAAAGAATGTTAAAGCGTCACATACATCTGCTTTGTACAACATCATAAATTACACTAACAAAGGATTTATTAAATGTTTATTGCAGCTTTTTGTTTGCTCCCCAATTTCAAGTATCACGCATGTGCTTGATATCCTTTTTGGGGGCTCTGCCCCAATTCTGTGTGTTAATACAACATGGTTTGAATCTTTACTTTCCTTCTGTGGACATCCAGTGCCATCTAGTGTATTTTTATACAACATCAAATATACTCGTATTGTTGAATTTCACCTGATTGAGTCTTGTGAAATATTCTTCAAGAACATAAAAAACTACATACAAACTTTTGTACGGTTATTTTTTATGGGAAACTTTTTTTTGTTATGATTTTTTTTATTTAATTTAATTTACGTTTTAATTTCTTATTTTATTTATTTATATTTTTTGTATCACGTATTCATCAAAAATTTTTCATAAAAAAAATTCCATCAAAGCTGACAACTGTGAGAAATTGTGGTTTAAGAAGATTGTGTTCAGCGATTGTGGTAGCGTATTAATCTTTTGTTTTATTTCATGTTTTCTGAATTGTTGTTTTTCAAGGGACACGTAAATTGCTGCAAGTTCACATCATATATAGACGCCAAAGTTGAAGCATTTGCTTAATTTACAACAAATCGCAATTAGAATGGGACAAATTAGAAAAAAAGCTTTTGGTTTATTGAACTTTTACATGTTAGAGTTAAAAAATATTTCTATCGGTGACACATCAATGCATCCAATAGTTGGGGGGTAAACATTAGGCTTATTTGAAATACTATTTTTTTGTAAATCTGCTGTATTTTTAATCAATTGTTTTAAAATAAAGCGCACACTATATATTAAAGCTCTTCGTTTTTTTTTTCAGAGCAGTCAAGTGAAAAATAAATTTTTGAAAAAGTATTATTTAAATAACTTAAATTTAATTTCCAATAAAATTTCGAAATTCGGAAATTAGTTTCGAAATTTTGAAAATTTCATTGTCGTGTGCCAGCACTAAGTGAGTAGCATAGTTTTTCCATTTTATAACCTTCACCAAAAATGATAAGGGTATTTATAGGTTTGTCACTACGTGTGTAATTGCCACAATATTGATATGAGATCCATATAGTATATATATTCTGAATCCTTATAGATAGGGAAGTTGAATGAGCCATGTCCGTCTGTCCGTCTGTCTGTACGTGAAATCGATTTTCCGAAGATACTAGAAGATCTAGAGAATTGGGTCTTGGACTGAAATGAAAGGATTTTACATAAGATGATTGCTATTGAAAATCAGCAAAAATGAAATATCGTTTCTGATATTGGATTATATATACAAATATATGAAGATATATGTAACCCTTTCAGAAATAAATTTATAAATACATGAGGTGATCCATTATTGAATATGGAATCTTTCGATTATAATTCAACGAACGAACCATCGTGCAACTGAGGCTTGTTAGTGTTATGTGTATATTAACTTAATAATAACTTATTGTATTTTTTCGTACAAACCCTTTTTTTGTTTAGTGATGCATAGAAAATTATAAAATATTTTAAACAGTCTGTATTTTTTGTACATATGTGACCTGGTCTCTGAAAAGGGACCTTACGTGTCAAAAAATCATTTTTCACTTTCTTGTCGATTCGGATAGAGTTTGGGACGCTCTTTCACGTGGTGAAATCCGAAAAATCATAATTTGTTGAAAAGTTTACTAAAAGTGAAGAGAAAGAAGAGTACTAATACGAAAAATACTTTTATTGTTTCACTTCAATAGCTGTTGTTTCGAAAATTTGTTTTCGCACGTAAGGTCCCTTTTCATAGACCAGGTCACATATGGGCAAATCCCAGAAACAGTCCACCAACCAACATTTTTTGAAATTTATACAACTTTTTTTTTATATATATAATTTTATAAATAAACAAATAAATAAATATAAATTAAATTATAAATTATAAATATAGATTGTTAAAATAAATACAAATGTGTTTATTTATATGCTACTAGAAAAAATGTAGCGTGCGTCACAAAGGGTTCACGTCTTTTGATAAAAAACGACAAATTTGTTTGGTTGCAAATAAGTTATTGTAGAATTCTCTTATATTCATCTTTCTTTTAGAAACTAGATTTTGTGTGCTTTATTATGCAAAATTCGCTAAAAATTACGAAAACACACTTTAAGTTTCAACGTTACTTCCGTTTTTTGTAGCGTGCGTCACATGACTTTGTGATCAATTATTTCGCAACACATACCTAATAAAAAATTATGTTTGATGCCATTCGAAAGTACACTTATATCCCATTAAACACCATGTATAAAGCTCTTTTAAAAGACCAAAATATTTATATATATTAATGTGAAAATGCGTACGAATGTAGCGTTCGTCACGCAGGATTTGCCCAAATGCATTTATCGAAAAGTATGTATGTAATTCATTCTAATTATATGTAAGTATGTATAGTAGATGTGTATGTGTGTATGTAGATATACTTGTATGTGCATACATATATAAGAAGGGAAATCCTGTATTATATTAAGTGAATTATAACGGGTTATCTATCCATTTTGGGGTTTCAAAAGTAAACTTAAATAAAACACATATAAAATATTTTTTTTCATGATATTTTTTTTTTTATTATAAAGTTTGAACGTTGACATTATGTGTGAAACACTACATCATTTAAATGACCACCACGCGAAATGTTGCAAGCATTGATTCGTTTGAGGAAATTTTCGACCACTTTTTGACACGTATTGGGCGGTATCTCAGCCATTACTTGACGAATGTTGGTTTTTAAGTGCTCAAGAGTTAAAGGTTTATCTGCATAAACACGGTCCAAAAATAGTCTAATGGTGTCAAATCGCATGATCTTGGTGGCCAGTTGATATCGCCACGACGAGAAATTACGCGGCCAGAAAATGTTTCTTGCAATAAAGCCATATTCGCTCGAGTTGTGTGGCATGTGGCACCGTCTTGTTGAAACCACATATTCTCCAAGTCGTATTCTTCAATAGCAGGCAAAAAAAAGTCGGTTATCATATGACCATAACGCTCCGAATTGACGGTGACAGTCGTTCCATCGTCGTTTTCGAAGTCGGCAACACTTTCACTTACAGCAGCGACATTTTCAGCGGAACGACGGAAACGATGATGCACAGGCCTTACAATATTTGTAACCGCTCCAGTCTCTTCAAATTTCTTCACAATTTTGCCAATTGCTTGCACTGCCGTATACAGCACTCTTACTTGTTTTAACTCTCCTCCTGTAATACTAATCGAAGTTCTCATAGAAAATGTTAGTTCATATCAAATATGAAAGCTCGATTAAGAATACAAAACAATCAAAAAGTTTAAAAAAGTTTTTGGTAGTTTTAGTGGACATTAATGATGCTTTCTTTTCTACAAAAACATGCTACATTTCCATGCAGAAAGTGTACTTCGGTGTAGGTTTCTTAAAAAAGTTTTGCTCTCTAAAAGGGTGGTGTGTTTGATTCCAAAAAAAAAAATTGCCCTCAGTATTGCGGGAAGGCATGGCACTTTATGTCCCGTAAAATCGCCGGTGTTGATAGTGCCCTGCAAAACACATGACATTCTACTGTTTCATAACTTGTGTTTTGTTCTAGTTAAATAAAAAATTGCATTATTACAGGACTGGCAAGACATTTTATACATGTACATCTCAAAAAGGTGCCATTTTGTGTATAGAAAGGAAAACACCATAAGTTTACAACAACACGATGTCTTTATAGAGTTTTTTAATTTTATTCAAAAAATATATATACTATTTCTTTATAAATTAGTTCAAAGATTTTCATAAAGATTTTTATTTAAAAACTTTAATTTGAAAATGATTTTTCCATTGTCAAATGATCTCTGCTACGAGTATATCAATGGTTAGTTCACATGATGGATGACGAAGTGCAACTCCAAACAATCTTAGATTTGATATATAAAATAAACAGAGTTGCGATTAAGTTCCCCTCCCCCCAAACACAAAAAACACCATTTTCCCAAGACCATCTGCACCAAAAACACTGAATAACTCCAATGTTTAGCGCAGATAAGGTGCTGGTTCCACAATACAGACAAATGACTTGTGTAGAAATTTTGTATGGAAATCAGAGAAAAAAACTGAGCGGTTTTTATACAAATTTTCTACTCAAACCAATTGTTCGCATTATGGAAACTGCAGACAAGTTTTTGTTGCGTCGGATGATGATGATCAATAATACTGCTGCGACTTCTTTGGACTGGGTGCACACTTGCTTCGCATCTGTTGTAAAGCACTTCATATTTTATTGTTAATAACTTAACACTTGATTGATTGATTTTTTTCAAATAGTTTTCCTTAAAAATTTACAAAATTGTAAACTAAAAGAATTTCCTATTACGAAGTTTTCAACTCCAGTGGTATTTCCTTAATTCATCGTTAGAGTTGATTTGCAGTTAAAGTGCACAACGGAAAATACTACGCCCACTTAGACACTTTTAAGACCGCAAAAAAAAAAAGAAAAGAAAAAATAACTGTTCTTTAAGTTGTATCTGCTGCTACAATGGAAACACGTATAATTAATAATTTACTTACAAAATATCAGACAGTCTAAAATTAAAAAAAAAAACAAAAAAAAAACAGCAACAATAAATTCATACTAGTGTACTAATGAACGGGTCCAGTCTCTTGAGAGTATCCGTTGTTTTGCCAAAACTGCTGAATTCTACTCTAAACAGTCGTTTAAAAGTCACACAGCGGAACTAAAAAAAAGCAATCGGACACTGAAATAAAACAGAAAATAAAACCAAAAGACAAGATTATATCGTTGAGTGTAGAAACTCTAAAACTATGGAGTCCAGAAGTTACTGAAGCGTTGCAATTGAAACAAACACCAAAAACTGAGCCACAAACAACACCAACAACAATACGAAATAACAATGGTCAAATAAATGAATGATTGTGAACGGTTTGTTTGAAAGCGTTTCATTATTTTATTTCCAGTTTATGCCACCCTAAAAGAACCTACAATTGAAATTAAAAAAAAAAATACTAGATTCCACATAATGCAGATGTTTTTCCCGCTGTGTAAGTGCTGGCAGTAGCTGCAGCAGCAAAGGCAGCAAATAACTAAATAAACAACAATAACAAAATACTTAATGCGACGCTAATTCTGCATGTTACTCGAATGAACTCTACTTTTTATTAAAGTGGCAATTCATTCGACTATTTGTTAGTATCGCCCTTGTGGCACAGCCATCATCTCATGTCATGTATTATTTTCAGGTATTTTCTTTTTAGCTTTTCAAAAAGATCTGGCGACAAGATAGCCACGGTCAAGTTCACGTTAGCGTGTCATTAGCGTAAAAAAACGTTGCATCGTTGCGAACGGAGTCTTAAAACCACACACACACTAATACACTTTTTGTATGCAACGTCATAAACAAATTATAACAATTGAAATTGTAACGGATCTGTGTTAATAATAATACAACTACATTCTATGAATATGTCCATTATCCTTTAGCTCAAGGTGCAACTCTGCCTCTCTTGCGTGTCCTTTCTTTTAGCAAAAGTAGTGGTTGGCGATAATAAAGATGTTGATAAGGATCTAAATGTACTCTGCTTAAACACATGATAAATTCTTGTAAAGCGATATTTTCTACCATGAGTTGGCTACTTGTTTCACTTTGTACCAGGCTATTTTGTCAGCTCTTACACAAACGTGCACACACTCATACTATACATACATACATATGTAATCTTACTCTCTTACAGACTGGTTTAGCTGGCCTTGTCCTTTCTAAGTCTGGGAAAATATTTGCTTTCAATTTTAAATGATCATTTCAGTTCAGTTTTTTTAATTGAAAATTCCTTTTAGAAGTTCTTTTGGTTGTAAAGACAGGTGATACCACAAAATTTCTTGTTTAATTTAAAATTTCATTTAACTATTTTTTTTTAACATTTATTTTAATTTTTCAATTAAGAATTGTATTAAATGAAATTATATGAAATTATACATATCAAGACGGGTAGCATAATTGCAAGTTTCTTGAAATATCAAAAAAATCATTTGTAACGAAAACAACTAAAATATAAATCGATTGGTTGGGAATTACAAAATTATTATAATTGGGGCCAATGTGCAGCTGAATTCTATAAAACAAAAAACACCTTTACAAATTAAACCTCTATTACTCCTTCCAACAAGAATGATATTTAAAATATTTTATAAGATCATCTAGTTTAGAAGTGTACTTCTTTTTTATTTATGTTTTAGAAAAAATAAAAATGTACTGATCTCTAATAAAATTTAACGACTTTGTAATTTTCCAACGCATTTAAAAGAATTAATCAGTAGATGAGAAGATGCCCTCTTTATTATTTTATTTTAGTTGTTGTCATTTATGTATCATTCAGTAGAATTTGAAGCTAAATTTTTAAAAAAAATTTTAAACATTGTTGTTTTGTTCAAAATTTTCAAATAGAAAATGAGAATTACGAAAATAACAGCAAAATAAAGATTTGATGATTCTGTCATAAAAAGTGACGAATCGAATACAGTAGTTTTATTGCTTTTTAGTGTAATAAAAACGTTGGTTAAAAATTTCGAAATCTATTTTGAAAATTTATTTCGTATTTCCAAAATTAAGTTACAAAATTTTGAAAACGGAAAGTTTCACATCTAAATATTCAATATATTTTATGTTTCGTAAATTTAAAATGCCTTATAGACGTTTTTATCAGAAAAAGATAACATTTTTTTCGTTTTTAAAACACTTTTTTTTAAATATCGTTACATGAAACGCAAAACGCAAAAGATTTTCATTATTTTACAGAAGAAACAAAAAAACATGCTAAAATTAATTTTAAATTTGCTATAGAACTTGTCAGCCATAATAGTAATATATTCGTATATATAGAGTGTCCTGCGATTCCTCAGAGGAATAAAACGCCGCAACAAATTTCTTCTACTTGATTCTGTTTGATGCCATGTTTTTGATTTCCCCCCAATTTGTCGCCACCAAGTATGTAGTGGACGATTAAATTTCCGAGTTTTACCCTGTGGGTTCCAGTCTACGGCTGTTCTTGTTACATCTCCTGAGGTTTCCGGAGGGTGTGACCGAACCATCGACATTTTCGGTCGAGAATCTCTGTCTGATACGGACGTTGGTTGCATTATTGGTATGGTATGGTATGGTATTCGATATGGTGTTCGGCCAGAATATTTTTAGTATCCTTCGCAGATAGTGATCAATGAAAACCTGGAAGGTATTTGAATTGCGTATCATATTTTAGAAGTCACAAGATATTCACGCACGAGCTGTAATAGTTTGACACTTTAAATTCTTGCAGGATGTGTATTATTTTAAGGGCTGCTCTAACAAAATAAAAGAAAGTAAAAACTGAAGCGGTATAAAGCCAAATAATTTTACTGTTAAAGTCTAGTTCCTTTTTTTGGGTTATTTTATTACTAAAAGCTCTAATTTTGATCGGTGAAGTCTGATTTATTTTATGGTGATTTTTTTCGTTTAGTTGTTAATCAGGGAGTTATACGTTTTAGGTAACGATATGGATTTAGTAATTTTCTAAAAAAAATTTACTCCTGGTATGCCAATTAAAAAAAAAAATCGAATGCATTGATATCTGATTAGAATTTAGCTTTTCTGTAGAGACATTAAATAACAAGAGTGGAGGTATAAAAAGAGGAGTTACATTTGTTTCATGTAATTTTCAAGCAAATTTTTTTAATCTCCGGTGTTATTAAACGATTTTCATATACGGTTGAATATTCGGGTTTTTGAAATTAAGGTTTTCGAAATAAGAGTTTAAAGAATGAATTTCGAGATTTCGAAACTAAAATACAACTTTTAAAATCTAGTTCGCATTTGACAAATTCAATTCGAATTAACGGACTTCGAATTTTCGAAATTGAATTCAAAATGTTTCTTATAATTTCGAATTTGCCAAATTAAATTTGAATTTTCGGAATTAAATTTAATAATTTCTCATTTATTTAAAATTTTCCATATGAAACGGTGGTATTTTCTATCATCTACTAGTACAATTTTTAAACTCTGTGATTTTGCGTAAATTTTACAATAAAATTTATTTCTTGGTGTGAACTAAGAAGCTTTTCAAAAATAGACATCGACACAGGAGATTTAAAAATTGAAAAATTCTTATTTTGGGTTTATACCCATTAAAAATTATTAAACAGCAAAACAAACGTTTTGAGCAGAAATAAATTTTTTTAACTGGTGCAGAGCCCTTAATAATATTTAAGAAATAATTTTTCTTGTTCATTCAGTTCATGTAAGGTTTTCCAATAAGAGCGATATGATTTCTTTAAAAAAAGCACACTTATTGTTAAGGAAATTCAAAAAGTTTTTTTTATTTAATGTGAAGTACAAACGATACAATTAAGTTCTAAATAAAACGTCATTCAAATGGCCTCCACGACTTCTTCTGCAGGAACGAATTCGATGAACCCAATTTTCGAGCACTTTTTCCACTAAATCAAGTCGTATGTCATGAATGGCACATTCAATATTGACTTGTAAATCTTGAATTGAGTCTGGTTTATTTCGAAAGACCATTGACTTCAAATAACCCTACAAGAAATAGTTTAATGTTGTTATATTACAACTTGTTGGAGCCCATTAAATATCACAATTTCTTGAAATAATCGAATCTCCAAACTTTACTCGCAGAGCCAAAACTGCCTAATAGAATCAAGAAGATTTTCTCTATGAAAGGGGTAACCCAGCAGAAAGAAGCGAAGATTTTTCGGAAGAGATTCCTTATAGTTTTTATGTGGTGAAACTTTTAAATTTTATCAAGAAGGAAAATACATAAAATCAAGAAGAAAACTTGTTATTTGCAATTTTTTTTATCCAATTTCCGTTATTTTTGCCACCAAAAAAACAATCCATAGCGAAAAACTTTTTGATTCTATGAGGTTTTTATATGAATTGTATAAAAAAGGGATTTCTTATTGATTTCATGAGGTTCCTGTATGATCATGTGTAAATCATCTTCTTAATCTGGCTGGTCACATGTAGCAAGCTGTAGTAGTGAGATGGTTAGAGTGCCTATTAACGAAACCGAAGCTCCTTGGTTCAAGTCCCTGAATACGTAAGTTTTATAAAAATGTTTTTATTACCCCTCCATAAAGATAAAACAACTTCATGTTGTAAATAAGCATTCCGGACGTACCATCACGTTCTGATGACATAAAATTTGTATTTCCTAACATCACACAGAGAAAACAGTTCCTAATAAATACGTAATAAAATACAACAAAATTAATAAGATATCTCTACGGATTTTTTTCAAGAAGGAAGTCTAATTATTTTAAAAAGGAAAACCTTTTTGAAAAAATCAATAAGAGTACCTAATAAAAACCATAAGTTTACTTCTTGATGTTTTCACAAAGTTTTTCCTTATTAAAATCATGGGAGATAAGATCATCATATATTACAAATGGCTGAACCATCAGTTCAAAATCATATCATCCATATTGGAAAACCTTCTATTTGCTAAATACAGTATTTTGTTGTTGTTTTTGTAACGTGCTTCCAAGCCTTTCTTGCTACAAAATTATAGTTTATTTTAATTGAAAACTAGTCTTTGCCAATATATGATTCTTTTAAATGCAATAATTGCAATAAATATAATTCGGAAAAAGTGATAAAATATTTAGAAAATGTATTGATATATAACTTTATTTACAACATTCTAAAGGATACATTCCCATACACTTTTTTAAAGTAATGAAATTATTTGTATTTCGAGTTCAAATACAACAGACAGAGAAGTAAATTCCCTCCATAACAGTTTTTAAATATACTGAATATTTTGCATGAAATGTTCCTCTCTTTCCAGATGCATTTTAATTTTATTTCTAACATTTATCCATAATAATCTAAGGATACTTTGCAGTTAGTTTTGCTTAATTTTATTCTTTGATCACGACCGCTTAAATTCCATTTTCCAAATTTTTTTGTGTGCATTTTGTTCCCCTGTGTTAATTGTTGTTTATTTTTACGAAAAATGGAACTGGTCAATTTTAGAAATAAGCGAAAATATATCAACTAGATTCAAAAAGAAAACAGACTTTAGATTCGAGTTTGCTTCACTCTAACTGACGCCTTTTAAGTTTTTGTGTAATAAAATTTTTTAAAAAAGTTAAGATTAACGATCTTTTTCATCATGTCTGCGAAATGCATCAGCTAACAAAAATAAATATTTCTCTAAACAGTAAAAACAACCTGCAACACATATTGAATTAAATATAAAATTCCAAGAAAGTGAATAAAAAACAACGGGCAAGAAGTCATAAGAAATAAAAGTAAAAGTGAATAAAACCAATTCAATTTGAAAATAAAAACCAAAAACTTTAATGAATGAAATTATGTTAATTAAATTTACAGTAACAACAAACAAACACACTTAAAATGATATGGACAAATTATAATAATGAATTATTTATAACTACAACAGCAACGAATTTACATAAATAAAACAAATATTATATAAACAAATACCTAAAAAAAACACACACACACACACACACAAAATAAAACAAATCAACTTGCAGTTAAATTACAAACAACAGCAGCACCGACAGCAACAAAATAATAATAAAACAATCTTTAAGCCACAGAACGAACGAGCGAACGAGCAGTAACAGAAGAAAAATAAAACAAACAAATTGAAGACGACATGCAAATTAAGCCGGCTTCATAAATAAATGAGAATTTCAAATGAAAATGAAAGACGGACGGACGGGCAGACGGACAGACAGCCTGTTAAACAATGAGTGGCTGGCTGTGTTGTACAACAAACAAGATCACACTCAGAGGAAGGAAACTAAATTGTATAAGAAAAACACTTGCACTCACACATTCCCACCCAAAACATACATACACACACTGTTAGTTTTGGCTGTTACTACAGCAGATTAAAGATCGAGAATAAATTCTTCTGCTGCCTGCTGCTGCTGATTATTCAAATGATCTAGTTTGCATTTTAAACTTCAAAATTTTGCAAATTTTTCTCAACTTTGATGAACAATTTTCTTTTGGTTTGCAACGAATATTTTCCTTTAATACAACTCTGCTGGTTGCCACAATAAAACGCCAACAAATAAATACTTAGCAACGCTGTAAAAATGTATCAAATTTGTGATGACTTTCCATTTTGACATTTAACAATTCCAAATTCTATTTTTGCCGCTTTTTTTCTGTTGCCTCTTCTAACAGTTTTCTTGGATGAACAAAAGACACAAACAAGTTAAGAACATGCTCACATCTAGACCAACTCTTTAACATGAACGTCATGCTCTTAACAAATAATGTATTTTTATTTATACTCTATTGAAAATGGGGCGTTGCTTTGGTTTATTCTCATTTCCAATAGAGCGCGCATGCACAAGTTTATTTTCCCATCATCAAAAGCACTGGAATGAAGAGTACAACTGGTTACGATGGAAATTATCGAATTCAAATGAATTGAAACAGATCAGTTATACAAGTGCTAAACATAATGGCCTGTGTACATTGTGGAAGGAAAAAAACACTGGATCATATGACTATAATGGAAAGAGATGGCTATAAAACAAAATGGCTGCTATCATCAGCCGGCTCGCAATAGATGGCGCTGTTAAGCTTTGTCTGAGTCTCTGTTCTTAAGCAAATGTTCTTGTAGAGTGAAGAACAAAATTTGAGCGGTTTTAGGTGCCTGTTTGTGTCTTTCAATATCCTGTTTTTGGTGTGCCAACAATTTCCAATATGTGATAAAAAGCTTTAAGAAATTGTTTTTGCAAAAATAAAAATTATTTTAAAGCTTTTTGAAAAATTTTAATTAATTTCTTGTTGTTTGATATGCATGTGTTCAATTTCTTTAATTTTTATTTACTTAAAAAAGATTATCGAAGATAAACAACCTTAAATTGAAAATAATGTCTTTATAAGTTTTGTAGTTTTAGTATTTTGTTTTTGTGATTTTTAAAGAATTTTTTATTTCCGCTTTGGATTTCTTAATGCGCGCATACAAAGATTTCCTTTCGGCTGATTTACAGTTTATTCTTCCCTCTTTTTGTACCTGTTTTTTTTACTTTTATTGTTTTGTTGATTTTTATTTTTACTTTTTTACTACAATTTGTATATATCCTTGTGTATGTGTGCTGTTTTCTACATGTTTGCATGAATAAATGTCGCGTGTTAAATTTTGGTACTGTTTGTTGTTGCTGCTTTTTATTTTAATTTATTTTTTTTTCGGTTGCTTTTCTCTGTTTTGGTGTTGGCATGTCCTGTAAGCATTTATTTCATGCTCGCTTTGCAGTCATTTGATTACAGTCTTCTTAATAATGAGTGTCGAATTTTTAATGTCTAACACGAAGTGGATGTGTACCAACCAACCAGCCAAGTCAGTCAGTAATCGATTAAAACAATTTATTCAAATGCTGTTATTATTTTCAATTTAAAGATGCTGAATATTAAATAATGTTTTATGTCAAATTCAACAGAATTGTGTTGTTTTCCAAAACCGTCGGCAAACAACATATTGGAAAAGCTATCATTTAGCTTATTTTTTAACATGTTGTGCTTCTCATAACTCTGTGGCAATAAGGAAAAAGTGCTTAAGTCACATTTTATAGTTATGTTGAAATGCAGTTTTATATGCTTAAGTGGGTTGATAAAAAATTTAATCTCGTTGTACTAAAAGTTGATCATTCGTTGCTCGATTCTTTTGATTTTTTGACACATGGTTCTGCCCACCATAAGAAAGTTATTCAATTTGAAATGCAATATTTTATAAGTCAAATTTAGCCGTTAATCCATATTAGAAAATTAGTTAGAAAAAGAAAAGCAGCAAGTAATTGTGCCAGGACTTCGTTCAAAATCGATCAATATAAATAAAACTTTGCCCAGAAATATTTTTGAATATGTAGAATACGATGGTGGTATTAACTTAAAATGAGCTTATCTCGACTTAAGGACTTTATTCTTTTTGCCACAGAATTATAATTTCAATTAAAGCATATTTAACCAGGTTGTGTTGCCACGACGGCTGTTGATTTTTTTACCCGACTGGGAGATTTAAGAAACGCTACTAAGTTTCTGTTTGTTTAAGACGCTTTAAAGATCAATCGAAAGGATGCATGGCCGATTTTGCCAATTCTAATGTCAATCGATTTGTCTTAATAATGCGAGTGTCAGCACTAATATGAAAGTAGTCAAAATTAATTATGGCGGCACACAGACATCATATTGCGGAAAATAATAAAATTAAAAGTTGTCGAAATGCATGAAGTGGGGAAAGAATCATGGAATATGGTTTTTTAAACATTCCTTATCATTTTTCATTTGGAATGCCCCCATATGATCTTTAACTATTTAACCTTGTTTAACAACAACAAAAAAAATCGACCGCATAAAGTTGAACTTTAAACCCAAAAAGCGCAAATCACACTGTTGTTTTCAAAACTGACTTAAAAAGAAAATATTTAAATTTAAAATTCAAATAAATCGACTGCGTAAAAATTAGAAAAAAAACAAACACATATATTCTTGACTTCTGTTATGTTTAATGTTACATAAATAAATTTATAAGAAAATTAAAATAAATTTTCATGTCTGCTACAAAAAAAAAAAAAAACTGTCATAAAATCAAAAAACTTGAAAGTAAAAAAAAACACTAAAAGCAAAATAAGTCCAGTATCCAGAGTTCTGTTCGATAATACTGAATAAAACAAAATATACATTTGAAATTGTTTCATGATCGATAGACAAACAAAACATATAATAAATATTTATGCGAACTATGGCGACTTTTACAGTCGTGAAGCCTGAAACATCTACTCTCAAATCATCTCAATAATGCGTTTGCTATGTTCTTTAATAGAATTTTTTATTATTAGAATTGGTTTTGTATGTATCAATTCATGTCCTTCTTTTTTGAACTCTTTTGAAAGAAAGACAAAACACTAACGGTTCAATTCTCACTGAGTCTCTATTTGCAGTGAAACCATGACCTTGTATTCTACGATTCATTCAGATGAATATAAATTCCATAAATCTGCTTATCATGTGGCTCATAAAAAATAAAGTGAATTAAATTACGTGATTGCAGCCTATTGGCAGTGAGATCTAGCAAACAACAACTCTGATGATTAGATCGGGGATGGTCTCAAAACATCATTATGTCCGTTCAATCTTCAGTCAAAATTTTTGTTGTTTGCATGATTTCATGGTTTCATGAATGTACAATTTATATTTTATAATTCTCGTTTCTTCCCTGCGAGTTTTTGAATGAGAGACAAAACCAGATTGTTTGCAGGTCTACTGATGAGTTTGCAGCATGAACACCAGAAAAGAGCGGATCTATAGAAAAACGTTTCAACGTTAACGTTTTTATTCTCAATGCAGTGACGATCAGGAAATATGGATTTTATTTACATAAACATTTTTTATGTTTAATTAATAAATAAGTATAAAAGAATTTGAAATAATGGTAAAAATTTCATCATTATTGTCGTTGAACTTCGACAAAATTTTTAACAAATTCAATTGAACAATTTCAAACAGGAAATACAACATTTGTTTTTGCATTTAAATTGTTTCATTAGTTTTTATGAATTTTTAAGAAATAAAGTTTTAATTTCTTTGTTGTTCGCAAGTTAAGCGCCTGATACACTGTCCGACATGATCGTACAATTCATTATTCACAGGAAAATCGTACAAAAATCTCATGGAATTTAAAATATAGTTATCGTGGGCAGGTTCCGGCACACATGTCACACATTTGGCAGATCGCGGGATTGTGTGGGACAGTGAATCACGGCCTTTAATAAACGTACTCGTACTTATAGCAAATTATCAGTTGGGCTTGCGCTATATATTTTAAAAGTTACAGAAGCTTGTGTGCTTATGGAAAAATCATTTGAGAATTTAGGAAACCTAACAAACAACTTTATTTGAAATGATTCGATATACGTGATTTCTTATGGAAATTAAACATTTTCCTGGTACTCGATGCCAAGTCTGATTTTTGCGTAATGGATTTTCTTTCTTTTCTGAATATAAATATAAAAAAAAAAAAATTCAAAACTGTGTAACGACGACGATTAATCGTCACATTTAAAACATCTCTACTTCAAGTTGGGTTTCTTTCTTTTTCTGCACTCGATTCCTTCCATTTTTTCCTTTTTGTTCTTTCTTCTCTTCTCTGTTGCTGTCTTTTATTCACAAATTTGTAGTTATTTCTTTACATTCCTTGTTGGTCATTGTTTATGTCTTTTTGACCGCCTTGGGCATTTAAATATCACTGAATTCGAGCAGCAAGGAGCACCAGTGTGCACTTGTATTTGTCTTTTAATGTATTTTTCTTCTTCTTACATTTGGTTCGGTTGCATTTCCTTTAGTTGCACTGCCTGCCTGCCTGCCTGTGATGTGGCTGTTCCTGTTGATTATATGTTGGCCGATTAGCACGGATAAGTCATAATTATTTTGTTTTAATACAGGTGTAATTTTAAGACAATGAATGTTTCGAAAATATTTGTTAAACATTTTTTATTTATTTTGTTTTGCTTTTTGTTTTTCCTTTTTTTTTTTTGGTTTTAGGTGGGTGTGTTGCTTTCGAAATTTTTTAGGTGGAAATTTCAGAAGAACCTTTTGGTATTTTAATTAAAAGGTATTTTTATAGTGAACGCCTGGCGATTGTGAATGAATGTCAGAAGAAGCAAATTTTAAAATAAGTGGAATGTTTTGTTTGCGTCTCATGTGGGTATTTGTTGTAATTTATTACAAGGAATTTTGGAAATTTTTTTTGGAAACAAATTTAAACATTCCTTTAATAAAAAAGGAGGAAGAGTGACATTTCTGTACATACATACGTATTTGTAACGCAATCTAATTAATTGAACGAATTAAACAGATTGTAGATGTATCTATATGTGAAGCATATCATACTAAAATGATTGGGAGTTTCTCTTCGAAACGCTTAAATAAGAGTCTTTCTTTACGTTCAAAAATAATTTTACACACTGCTTTGCTGTGTCTAAAGATTAGAAAATGATTTGAGACATTTAAGCTGTTTGCAATTGAGGTGTACAGATTTCTTACAAAAGAAAAACAAATGAATTACAGTTTCCATGTTGAAAAAGTTGATAAAACTGAGCTTGTTGTAGGGCATCGACATGAACTAAATTTCCAGTTCTTGAAAACAATGGTAAGCCCTTTAATTATGTAGCAAAATGTATGATCGATCATTTATTATTAAGTTTTAATTTTAAACCACCATTAACGAACGCATAAATTATTCGCTAAAGTACTGCCCACCAAAAAAAAAAAAAAAAAAAAAAAGAAAGAAATGAAATAAAATGAAATCCACCACCAATAATAAATTAAATACAGATTTCGGCAATGACAATTTACCACACAAAACTTTTTGGTTGGCAAAAATTTTTAACAATATTTCAAATTTTATAACTTGCTGGGATTAAACAAATTTTCCAAAACATAAAACATACAAGTACACAACAAATTCAGAAATACGGAAACAGAAACAGAAACAAAACAAAAATCTTAATAAACTAAAGCAGCCGTGCAACACTTTCAGATTTTAGTAGCAGCCATACAAAAAAAAAATAAAAAGACAACGAAATCTTGGGATAAATCATTTAAAACGAAACAAACAAAAAAAAAAAAAAAAAAAAAGAATCCTTCTTAAGTTTTAGAAAAGGTTTTAAAGTAATTGTCCCAAAGCAACAACAAAAAAGAAAAAACAGTTCAAAAACAATATGAGGAAAAAAATAAATAAAAATATAAAAAAGCTTAAAAACAGACAATACCACAAAATTTATTAACAACCACCTCGTTGTTTTCGACTACGAAAATACAACTGCACTACACTTCAACTAAAAATATAACTAAACGCTAAACTGCTGCACTGTGACTGATGCAAAAATTTGTGAAATTTTCGATTGCTAGTTTTTTCATCTCCTTAAAGTTGAAAGAAATTTATATATCAAATATTAACGAAAATGATGCTCGTTTTAGCACACCCTTTAATTTTCAATTTTGGTCAGATTCTAAGAAATGATGTGAAAATTTCAGTTCTGCACCTCAGGCGGGTCTCGAATTAGATGACTGTGACATTCCGAAAGACGGAGGGAATGCGTAGCGAAAACAACATTCGGACAGACGGAGGATTTGCGTAGCGAAAACAATACTCGGACTGAACCCGAACAATTTAAGTGAGCCAATCTGAGACAACCCACGACTTTAACGCTTTTAGTTCACTGTGCATATACCGATACATACACGCATACACGCACACCCGCACAACCCACCAAGTTTTATGTTTATTTGTATATTTATTCTCGTTAGGAATCACTACATTTTACTCTTTTGAAACTGTGCGACGAAAAAAATAAATGAAACAAAGAAAGAAAAGAAAAATAAACTTCAGTTTGACTTTGGGGCATAAATATGCATGCATATAAGAGTTCATATTTTAAACAACGAAACTAAAAACAACAGCCAGCAACTACAACAAATGGAGGACAAGAAAAAACCAAAACGCACACAAATAACCAGGAAACCAACACAAAATAGATAAAACAAAAATCCTAGAAAAAAATATTAAAAACATAAACACACACACATACTGGGGAACACGTTGCCATACAAATCGCTGCATTGAAATTTTGCCGAAAACCAACAACATCGAGATGTTGTATCTTCCGTTTTTTTTTTCTGTTCTCCTCTATTCTTTTAACTAAATAAAAACTCATATTTTTTCCAATTTTTATGCTGAACTCCATTGGCCACAACCAAAATATGTAAAATTGAAAGAGAAGCAAGTAAAAAATATTTCTTTAAAAATGAAATCCTTAAAGTTTAAAATTATTTAAGAAAAAAATTAATATATAAAACTTGTAACTTGTTTCCTTGCTCGTTTGTTTGTTTATTTATTTGTCTGGCCTGTACCGGCACACACACACACACACACATGAACAAATAAAAGTTAATATGCTTGTGTGTGTGTTAATGTACATCAAGTTGAAAAAGTAATGAAGACAATAATTTAAACATTGTTACATTAATGAAAGCATTTGCTCTTCATTTATTGTTTAAAAATATCCTTCAGAAAAATAAAGAAAACTTTTTTTCAAATCGTACATTTACACTTGTGGTCATAATGATAGAAGCGATATATTAGAGAAAGGCATTGTATTTCCGATTGTATAAGTTTTTATATTTAGAATTTTTAATTTGTAATAAAATTTTGTTTTCAACAGTTAATGCAAAATTAAAAAAATTTAGTTTAAATTATTTAGTGACAGATCTTGTGGTCTAAATTTCTTCACCAGATCTATAGTATTAGAATCAAAATATTGTTATTACGATTAGTACTGTCAAAAGAAGAGATCTTAATGAGAGTAAAGATACGAAATTAACTTTAAGTATGACCAAAACAAGTTTCAGAGAGTGCACGTAGAAAGTTTTTAGCCTCAGTTAAGAATTTTCTACTTCAGCTGAGTGCCATTGTGTCTGATAGGTAGCGATGCTAGCCTATTAGAGCGAAAGGTGTCGGTTCGATTCCCGCCAAACGGTTCTTTATTTAAAGTTGAAATATGAAAAAAAGTTTATAATTTTTTAACTTAAATTCCGATTTTTCGAAATAAAGTTTAACAGATGTGTTACAGATTAATGTGGGAACCTGCCTTTCGGCTTAACCCCACATCTTTACACCTTGTGAATATAAGTGTTCACAAGCACCCCGAGTTACCTCGAGGTTACATCGGGTGCCAAATTCTTACGCATGGTCCACCAGATCTCTAATATAATCTGTTTTGCAACAGCACATATTGGTATACCGAAGTCCATCCAGTCACTAGCACTGGTGATCATCAGTCCTTAAATTAATGCATCTATCATCTTTTGACCAACACGCGTATTACCGAAGTGGTCACGGAATCATGACACCCAGCGAGGGCAGTTCGATGGTGCCAGCATATCCATTCTCAAGAGAGAAGATATGCATATCGCAACATCAAATCACATGGTTATTCCAACATACGAACGCTCTCCCCAATACCGCCTTCCTTGATACCAGTGTAAGGTTACTGGTAAATACTCGAAAGTGAATCCCAGGGATTAACTTTCTATCGACTTTGATCTTGAGCGGAGACCTTAGCTTAGGTGCCTTTTACAGCTGTTGCTCTGTTGTTTCAGCGATTGAGCATGAACATAAATTTTTTTTGGTAAATTGGTCCAGGGTAATATCTGGAAAAGACAATTACCCTTTTCTCCAGAAGGCTCAGCGCCAAGGTGTGGATATCACCAAGATGACCAAATGTACCGCCCGGGGCGAAATCAAGGTTAAAAATTTTAAAATTTAGTTTTAATTTTCGAATTATGTTCGAGTTTCGTAAATTAAGCTTAAAATTTTGTGTAAAGAACGCTTTTTGTGCACCTGCTTAAAGCATTTCATCTCTATTTGTTTTAATTTAGATCTGGCACAAGAAACATTTTGTAATTTTTGAATATAAGTTCCGTTCCGAAATCCGAATTTTTAAAGTTATATACGAAATTAAGGTTAAATTTCTAAAATCTAGTTTGAATTTTCGAACACATCTTTCGATTTATAAAATTAATTTAAAATTTTGCGTGATAAGTACTTTTTTGCCACCTTTAAGCATCTGATTAAATAATTCGCTTTGTCGAAATAAATTATGGAAAAAGTCGAAGATTATAAGTGTAAAACTTCACATGTTTCGCAACTTTATAAATTGGCCAATTTTACAGTGCAAGATTAAATTAGCAAAAATTTGATTATAATAAATTTTATAGTCTAACAATTACTTAAAATTTTCTAGTTCAATTGCCATCGAAACATAAATTGTAAAATACATATATCCATCTCTGTATACTGCAAAAAGTAAGTTTGTTAATCAGCACAAATTCAAAATATAGACGACCTGGGTCATCGTCAGTTTGTTGAAACATTGTTTCACACAACAAATGAGAGTGAGTCAATAAATGAGTTTTCACATACGCACCATCGTATAAGCATCGCATCCCAGCAAGCATTTCCTCTATTATAGCTTTTACACAAAGAAAAGAAAGACATAACTATGGGAAAAAATTTCATTTTCTAATGGGCTGTTAGTAAAGAGCAAACAATATTCTGTATTTAATAAAGAAATTAATTATTTATTTTGCAGTTTGTGTTTAGATCTGGGTTTGCTTGCTGGGTTATGTGTGTTAGTATTTGGTCTGTCTATCATTTTCTTTTGTTTGTATATGTTAACGCAAAAAGTTTGCGTAATGAAATTTGCATAATTTGACTGTGAATTTTATACAACTTTCCTCACACAAATACGCATAGAGAAAGAGAGAGACACACAAACATACATTTGTGTATAAACAATTTAGAAAAAAAAGGAAACATCACAAAAGATACAAATAATGGACATAAGAATGTATGAGTATTTGCAAAATGTGTGTATTTTGCAAAAGTAAACAGCTTTTCAAGACACTCACTCGTGCATGTACAGGATCTAATACACAAGTTTACTTTGTGCAGTGGTGTGAGTGCATGTGAGTGCATGTGAGTAAATATGTTTTTATGTTCTGTACACACACTTACAACTATAGCAAATTGCATTTTTCTAAGGATCAAGCATTAGAAATTCTATTTTACTTTACTCTCTCTCCTCTTCTTTTTAAATTGCATTTGCTCTGATTAAACTGATTAATTCTTTGTTTTTTTTTTTGTTGGAAAAAATCTTACATTTTCAACCAGATTTTCATAAATTTCTATCCTTTACTTTATTTCGTGTGTAGAGGAAAGTGTTGTGTTTAAAACCATATTTATGTCGTTGTATGTGTATTGCGTGCTCAAGTTCAATTGTGCCATTAGTTTTAAGCCAAACAAGGCCATAAAAAAAACTCTAGAAAGAATTTATTACCAAAATGAAAACAAGTCAGAGAAATTTTATTTTCTTTTTTTTAACAAAACGTTATGAAATTGGATTAAAAAAAGAAGAAAACCGGAGTGAAGAGTAGGGGGGGGGGCGCTATTGTGTGTAACATGAAACTTTTGTAACAACAATTTTTATTTTCACTACAACTCCATTATTACGAACATTAAATCGAGTTATTAGGGCCATCAATTCAAGCAAAATCAGGACGAACTATAAAATTCTAACGGATAAATAATGTCAACCCCTTTTCCTCTGAACCATTAAGTTCATTAGTTTTCTTTTCAATTTTTCAATTTGCGTATGAAAATATTTTTGTATGCGTGTGTTTCGTTATTATTATTTTGTTAGGAGGGAGAGGGGGAATTGGTGGTTGGCATTCCAACCTTCTTGACAGTCGTTTTATTGCTAAAATACACTGAAGTTGAGGGATATTCTCTATCTTCATTTTCTGTTTGCTGACTTAAATTGTTGTTTGTCACAATTTCTTGTATTATTATTGCCGTAGTTTCTTGTTGTGTTTCATTTTTTTTTTTTTTATTATTTTGTAAAAAAGTTTTTATATTCAAGTTTTTTGTTTTTTTGTCATAAAGAAGTCATTAAAAACATCTAAAACTAGTTTAGTGGTTTATTGGTTAATAGAAGTCCCATTAAAGTTTATGGTCGTGGTTGATTTTTTATGAAGGCTTGGAATTCAATGTCACTTAATTTGCTTTAATTGTAATTTTATTTCATTTATTATTATTGTAATTGTGTGTAAAGAAAATCACTCCTTTCTAAAGGATTGCTGGCTGATATTAAAAAATTTATTTCATTCCAACATTGCATTGAATTGAGATATGGGGCATTTATTTTTTAATTCGGATTCGGTTCGTAATTCTCATTTCTTACTTGTGAGTTTGAGAATAAGTAAATGTGAATTGAGTTTGAAAACTTTTCGAACAAGCTGGTAAAAATTTACTGATGAGTTGGTATTTAGCAATAAATAAAATGCAGCATTAAAAAGGTTTTCCAATAGGGATGATATGATTTTGAAACGACGTTTCGGCCATTTGTGTCATGATCTGTCATTTGTTTTTCATTGCATTCAGTTGTGTTTACAATTTTATCATGGAGAGATGTATGCAAGAACAACGTTTACAAATTATTCAGTTTTATTATCAACATAATCGTTCTCCAATTGCAACTTTTCGTGCGCTTTTGCAATTTTATAGTCGTAATAATCGTCCAAGTGTGCCCGCTATTCGTCGAATTTT
Source organism: Lypha dubia (assembly GCA_947311025.1). NCBI lineage: Eukaryota > Metazoa > Arthropoda > Insecta > Diptera > Tachinidae > Lypha > Lypha dubia. The sequence continues at coordinate 61,422,966 of OX371263.1, forward strand.
GAGTTTACATTTTCTTTATATAATGATCAAGTGCCAAGAAGACAAAGAACCGTTCGAAGTAATACAAATATTGCTGCCGTTCAGGCCAGTGTTGCTGAAGGCCGCAATTCGTCGATTCCAAGGCGTTCTCAACAATTAGGACTGTCTCAAACCACAAACTGGTGGATTTTAAGAACGGATTTGGGATTGCATCCGTATAAAATTGTTCTCACTCAAGAACTGAAGCCATTGGACCACCGTAAACTTCGTGAATTTGCTGATTTTGCCTTGGAACAACTTAAAAAGTTTGCAGATTCGATTATTTCAAGAAATTGTGATATTGAATGGCCTCCAAGAAGATGTGATTTAACACCGTTAGATTATTTCTTGTGGAGTTATTTGAAGTAATTTTTTTTTTCGAAATAAACCAGAATCTCTTCAAGCTTTAAAAGTCAATATTGAACGTGCCATTCATGACATACGACTCGATTTAGTGGAAAAAGTGCTCAAAAATTGGCTTTATCGCATTCGTTTCTGCAGAAGAAGTCGTGATGGCCATTTGAATGACGTTGTATTTAGAACTTAAATGGATCGATTGTACTTCACATTAAATAAAAAAACTTTTGAATTTCCTTAACAATAAGTGTATTTTTAAAGAAATCATATCACTCTTATTGGAAAACCTAATAGATAAGCTTAACCCTTAAAAATAAATTAATTTTTTAAAAAGTAAATTTAAATTATTTTTAACAAAAAGAAAATTTTTAAGAAATTTAATTATTGATGATTTCGAGTTCGCTACACGAACTTATCAGCAATATATCAAGGTGTAAACTAACGAATAAAAACACTAACGATTTAAACAACTTTATTTAACGAAATAGAATACGAGAATTATTGTTAATTTTTTATTTGAATTTCATTTATTATTTCAAAGCGTTTTAGGGAAAAATAGCTAACAGTAGTGGTATTCAGTTATTTGTTCTTCACTTGCTTAAGTTATGAAGGCATTAGGAAAATATTCACCAAATTTTGTTGTAAAAAAATTATTTAGCAATTTTTTGCGAAAACAGTGAACACTATTCTAAGGATTTTAGCAAACAGAACTTGCAAAAATTTTCGAGCAGCCAAGGCTGAAAAAATCCTTCAAAGCTTTAGCTACTGCGTGCTTTTTAAATTTCAAAAATAATTATTACAAACATATTTTCTATCCAATTTTTAATCAATTAAAATTAAAAATATTATAAATGAAAATCTTGCATGTTTTAAAGTAAAAAGCTTTAGAAGTAAATAATTTCAAGGTTAATTAAAACAAATTTTAAATCCTTGACATTAAATTTTCTTGGCAACTTTTTGCAAGTGCGATATTTTTTCGCATTCAGGAAAATCATTGTAATTAATTAATTATTTAAAATATTTTATAGTTTTTGTGTGTGTGTTTTTTTTATGGAAATAAATAATAAACACCCCAGCCATCTAAATTCACAGAATTTTGATTTTAATTTCAAAGCATTTTTTTCTCTCAACTATTTGCGATTGTTTGAAATTGATTGTTGTTGTTGTTGATGTTGTGAGTTTGAGGTTTTCCTTTTGTAATTTTTTTTCTGGTGTAATTTTAATTTTTACACTATTGTTGCACGAATGTAATCACAGTGACATCCAAACATACCAAATGGATGAGAGTGTGCAGAAAGCAACATCTACATCAACATGAACATAAACACCACCAACAATAATAAACAACAAATAAAATTTGCATTAAAGTTGAATTGTATTTTTTTTTGTTTTATTGTGGCAGCAACAACAATGTATGATTAATGTTTTTGCATGTTGATTTTTATATGTGAAAATGTATGTGTGTATGTACATGTGTATTTGTGTTTGCAATAATATGGATGGCTCTACTATATTTTTACCTTTCATTTTATTATTTAATGTTGCCTGACAAAAATCAGTTGTAGATTTTAATTTGGGTGGAGGCTGGTCAATAATAAAATATTAATGACAGCAATACTAAAACACAAACAACAAAATGGATGAATATATACTTATGTGCATGTATGTGTGAAATTATTTTCCACTAATTTTTTGTCGTCTTATCGTTGATGTGGTAGTTGTTGTTAGTATTTGGGGAACATATTATTTTTCACTCCCCAATTAGTTAAAACGGCAACCAACTACGGCGTTTATTTGTTGTGAATGTTGTATGTGAGTGTGTGTGTGTGTGTGTGACCGTGTGTTATAAAGGAAAAAATTTAATAAACAATGAAACACGTATACACTCGCACATACACAATCACTTATTATAAATACCAACAAACAAAAATTAACAATCAATTGGAGTTTGGGGGTCCTTTTGTACACAATATGCGTATAACTGTCAGACAGGGTTGCCTCAGCAACAGGAATTAACGCAGGCGCAAGTTCATACACTCTGTCAGACACACGTTAAAGTATTCATACTCGTACATTCATAAACTTGTTCACTTTTAACAACAAAAAAAAAATATTGCTGAACACAAACAAAATATGTACAACATTACAAAACAACGACAATGTCTTCCGCGTGTAAACAATGTTTTGTATGCGTATTTTTAACTCACTGTGTTCATGTGCGAAATGTATGGCTGTGGGAGTGTGTGAAGCATAACTGCCAGAATAAAAAGAATCGTAAACTTTTGCTAAGAAACAGAAAAAGTTAATGAAAACACACAATGAAACAACTAAAAAACATTGCAAAAAACATCATTAAAAAAAAAAATATGTTGAAGAATTTTCAGACTTCGTGTGATTTAATCTTTTCCAAAAAGCCTATCGATTAGCAATAAAATAATTTAAAATAATATTTATGTATTTTTTTTTAAGTTTTCGTACAAATTTTCAAAATTTCGTTAATAAAATTTTATGCTGAAATGAAAACCGGTAGCGGAGTTCTACATCAACGTATCTAATATTTTTAATATTCCACAAATTTGAAAGGTTTAATCAACGATGGGAAAGTATATTTTTGTTGGTATAAAAACTTACTTCTGGTGTAACAGCTGTCAAAAAGCCGTAAAACAATACCGGAACCTTTTGAAAATAAAAATTTTTTCTATACTTTTAAAGCAAGCCTAATGTTTATTATAAAAAATCAAAATATTCGCAAAATTAAGTCAAAGGAATAAAACAAGCCAAAGAAATTAAATATAATTTCAAACTGCTTAAAGTGGAAAGTAAAGTAAACCTACGAGTAATTATTTAATAGTAATTAATTATTTATGAAAATCGGATGAGTCGTTCTTTAGTTAGGCTGAAATATGTCCTCGTTCCTGACTGACTAACTTAAGGGGGAAAAATATGCCACGCCCATAAAAAACCGTACGTGATGGAGACAAACCGAAAACGGATTTGAGCTTAGCACATCAAAATCCATATAGTCCACATAGTTTTATTTAAAGGTGATCCAAAAAGTGATTTTTGCAGAGCAGTGTAATTAGACGTTCATTTGTAAAAATGTAGTTTAAAGCGTTACACCATTTTTGAAAAGAAATGATAGTAAGTGACTCTGAAAGTGTCTTCTTTTAATCCAAACCTTTTTGGTAGCCGCTATAAAAATCACAAAAATCAAAAAAAAAATTTCAAAAATGAACTGAACAGAAACAAAAGTTATTTGTAATTAATTTGCATTAATATTAAATTACAATTAAATCAATCATGCGCCAACGGGTCTATTTTCTCTCTTTACGTATGAGTGATGTATTGATCATTTCAGCTACAATATGTATACGTCATAAGAAAAGATTAGAGAAGTTTCTACCCCCCCAATGGCGTATTATTGATATTAAAATGTTGCATATATGAAAATGCTTTAATATAATTTATTTTGAGGGCAACTCAAATACAATTAGTGATTATTGGTGTTTGTTTAAGGAAACAAAATAAAAGTTTTATGAAGATTCATTTCAGCTTTTAAATTTTTCTTTTTTATAAAATTATTTTGTTTTATAAAAATTTTAAAGTAAATATTTAAATTTAATCACAGACAAATACACTAGCAAATACATATGTATTTATGCATGTATGTATTTGAGTAGGTACAACCTTAAATTTATACAAAAGCAACAATAACAAACATAAAATCTTTTTTTTCTTTTTTGATATGTATAACAATTGTTTATATACTCGTACGTACATAAATATTGTCTGCGATAAGCATTTGTTTTTGTCATAAATCTCACTTTATGATGAATTGATATGAACACCATGAACAAACAAAAAAGAAAAAAAAGCAAGAACAACAACACAGATAGTACAAAACACAAATACTTGTACAAATATAAATTTGTGTATAGAAAAATACCGAAAAAACAAATATAATAAAGATAAAATAACCGATAGTTCTTAACTTGGGTTAACGGGAAAATGATGACAAACCATTGATTGTTCTTTTCTGTTGGAGGCAGTGGCTGTCAACAGTCATTCCAAATTCTAAATTTTCACTTTCGAATCCTTAAAATTGAATTGAATTGCCAGACAGATTAAATTGTAAAATTTTTAACAAATTGTTTTGCTTAATAATTTATATTGAAGTAATAAATTTGATTAATCTCTTTCTCGTAAATTTAGATAAGGTAATTAGCAGGAAAATTTTTTCATTCTAATTCGTCATATTGCTGTTGTTGGTGAATACTGCAATTGTCCAAGTTTTTTTTTATCTAAAACACCACGAGGAATATTTGATAGAACTATTGGAAATATCAAAGGATTTGTGATATGGGTCTCCTGAGCCACTTTTTTTTAAGATTTTGTTATAAAAATTTATTTTAGTCTTTAAGAAAGAACAATTGATTTTGTACCCTTTATTAATATTGTCTACATTTTAATTTTTTTTTTCTTTTTTTTTTGGTGTGCTGTAGTGAAATTTTACACAAAATATACCTTTAAAACAAGTTGGCCTCCGATCTTATCGGGCATTTCAGTACTGAAATATCAAAAAATGTGAAATGAAACTTCAAACACATTTTAGATTCTGAATGATTTCTGGCGTTTAAGTATGAGTTTGAATTATTGGAGTCTATAAAATTTCGTAGGAGAATTTTATGACAAATATTAAATACGGCCATTGAAAGTAGTGATTTTGCATTTTAAAGAATAAATCAAGAGCATCCATAGTGTCTTACGCAAAACATTTGCACTCATTTTATGGCCCAATGAAAAATGACCCCAAACTGAAAAAGGAAAAAATGCCCTAAATTTTTGTGTTAAAAACAGCAGGGTAAATTTTTTCTAATTTGTGACCATTTTTCATTTTTGGTTAGTTTTCATCAAGCCATATTTTATACATACAAAGTTTGCCAAAGTCAATTAACAATAACTTGGAGAGAAAGGAACATCAATTTAGGAAATCCTGACATACAATTTCAGAACGCCGGTATACGCGTAAACTTTTTCAACTTTAAAAATAAATAACTTTCTTCAATTTTAATATAAAATAAATTTAATTTATTTATTTCAAGTTTGGAAGAGACAAAAAGTTTATTTTAGAAATAAACTTTAAAACAGAAATGGTTTTATCACAGATGGCCAAAGAAAAGTGAAGAGAGATGTGGATGAACTCGTACCATTCATAATTGATTAAAATTCACATGCCACAGTTTATCTTTCTAAAAAATTGTGATTAAATTGTTGATATTTCTACTCTCAAGTATTCAGCCGGAAGAGAAGTAAAACTGTAAAAATAACGCTGATTAGATGGTAAATCGGCCACGAAATCAATACTGATTTGTGCTGCAGGTAGAACGTCCACCGATGAGTTCTGGTTGGTTGGTTGGTTTACGTAGCTTTCTGTTACGCATAAGTAGAATTAATAAGATTCCGTTTTGACAGACCACTTCACTCGTCAGTGTCAACCTATGCCTCAGATTCAGAGTAAGATACTAGATCCATCCCGTCGCATTGAGGTATCTAATCAGGCCGGGCATTCGCATAGAAAGTGGAAGACTATTTCTTCTTTGCTTTGATCCCGGCAACTACGGCAGATCGCGTTGTAGGAAAGGCCTATCCGACGAGTTCTAAAACACGTGAAATATTTTTTTACCACAAAGTTTTAAAAAAATTACCAGATGAATTCTACTCGAACAATTAATATCACGAACTAACGGGTACTTAAGCTAAACACTACAAATAATTGTATTTTATATAAATATGTATATATAAATATATACACACATACCAGTATATAAACATACATATTTTTTCACATATGTTTTTTTGTTTGTATTTGCAACGGCCAATCTATGTATACATCCATTTATTTATATAAACATATTTATGAATATGTAGATAGATATTTGAGCGCATACATAAACATACTACTTACACACACACACACACACACACACACACACTTACACACCCAGCGGCAAACTTTTGGACGCCTTCATTTATAAGGCCTTCCGTAATTCCTTCTTAGAGCTTCTTTTAGATCCAGTACTCATGCTCGTTATTCCCTTAGTCCCTTCTAAGAAATTGGTTTTTTTTTTACGTGTATGCATACATTAATAAATAAATACAGTGAAGTCGCAGAAACGTAAACTAATTTTTACCGAGGGTGTTCACGTTTTCGATTTTGTTCACGTTTTATATTGCATTTTTTATCACTTTTTTCAGTCTCTTTTGTCGTTTGTTTAATATTAAAATAAAGTACGTGGTTTTTTAGCTAAGACACATTTTTCGATTCTACTTTTTGTAAGAAAAATAAATAACTTTTTTATAATTAAGTTGTGAATTTTTTATTCGAACTGAGTGATATTTAATCAAAGAAATTTTTAATTTTTCAGGCTTAAGTTCGTTTTCTCTAAATATAATTATGTTATAAATTAAATTATTATTTAAATTAGAAAGAAAAATCTAGTGGCTCTTAATATTTGAACAGACAAAGAAAAATTAGACTGCGCGGAGGGTTGAACTGACATCGATGTTTCGAGACTAACCACAGTCTCATCATCAGAGTTGTCTACCGCTTAGACCTCACTGCCACCAGGCAGCTGCAATCACATTAGTTAAAGATCCTCTATCATTAATTGAATCTGCTGAATTACATGTAAGTTTTTACACTACAGCTTTTATCATTTTTTAATGGGTTGGAACTTTACTATACTTTTTCGAAACATCGATGTCAGTTTAACTCTCCGCGCAGCCTAATTTTTCTTTGTCTGTTCAAATATTAAGAGCTACTAGATTTTTCTTTCTAATTTAAATAATAATTTAATTTATAACAAAATTATATTTAGAGAAAACGAACTTAAGCCTGAAAAATTAAAAATTTCTTTGATTAAATAACTTTTTAAAATAAAAAAAAGGGTCTGTTAAAATTATTTCATTCAAAGGCTTTATATAACATAATAAAAATGATTTTATTGGATGGACATTCACTTCAAAAATTCTTCAGCGGGGAACCCCAGAATTTTTAAATAGGTTTACAAAATTAAATTAAACTTTTAAAAAAAGATCACGTTTTACAGCCTTTATTTAACCTTTGTTCACGTTTTAAGGTAGTCAATGTAAAAAATATGTTTATGTTTTTCGGTAGTTCACGTTTCTGCAAGTTCACTGTAATAACAAAATGCCATCAAATATAAAGAAAACCCTGAAAATAGAGCATAATAGAATAATCACTATTTTGTGGAATTGATATTTTGGCACTTTCATGGGTTTTTACTACGTTTTTTCATTTCTAAAGGTAATTTCAAAATAAATTTTTGACTTAGAAGGCCTTCTACCAGGCCTGTGTGAGAAGGGAACTTAGAAGGCCTTGAAATCGTGTGTAAAAAGTGTATGAGTATAGAATGGGGCAAGAAGGACTTGGGTGTACCAAATAAGGCCTTCCAGAAAGCCTGCTTAGTGCTTCTTTCCGCCACTGGGTAATTTTTCATTTTGATATAAATTTTTTATTATTGTATCCATAGACAGTTGTGGTTTTGTTGTATAGTCAATTGTAGTATATACATATGTATTTATATATGTAATATATCTGTTAAGCAAAAAAAAAAAATACCAGTATTAGTGTTCGTTTGTTTGTTTGAGTAGAGTTGTGGTATGTAAAATACAGCCGGAAGGGACGTCAGTAGTTGTATTATCAATGGCAGTTATTGTAGGTGTATAAAATTGTGAAAACAAAATAAAAGGAATCATTCTAACCGAATAACTAAGAGTTCATGGTTTTCAAACACTATGGTAGGGAAAGTCTGGAAAACACTATTTTACAATTTCGATTGGTAAAAATTCTTATACTATTTTATAATGTTTTATCCGAAATCTAACGTTAAGATATTTCAGATTAGAAACAGGCACAAATAAGGGATACAAAAATATGTATCACTAAAATCTTTCAATAAAATAATTTTGAAAATTATCTGTATGTAATTTTATACAAAACACAATTAAAAAATTATGAATTAAAGGCTACCAATCTAAATAATGCCAGCAGAAGAAAATAATCGCTTAAAGGAAAAATCGTCAAACAAAAGAATGCAGCATAACGACACCGAACGTTAGAAGTAGAAAGCCTTCGCAACTGGAAAAAAGGCATGAAGAAGAAAAACATTCGTTTAATTTAAAAAACAAATTAAAAGGTTTGCCAATAAGAGTGATATGATTTCTTTAAAAATTATACTGCACATTAAATAAAAAAACTTTTGAATTTCTTTAACAATAAGTGTATTTTTTTTTTTGAAGAAATCATATCACGCTTATTGGAAAACCTTTTATAAACATAAAAATCAACAAAACCGAAAAAGCGCCATAAACGAAAAATAAACGCTAAATCGATTAGGAAATTATTTTCTATATACTCGAACATACACTCAGCAACAACTGCTATTTTAGCAACCATTAAAGGAGCACATAAAAATGAAGATTCTGCAGGAATAGCAGGATTAAGGAGTGTTGAAGTTTTTGTTCCAACTGAACAGACAAAAACCGCTGAAGTTGGGCTCAAAAAAAAAAAAAAAATAAGCAGCTGTAAGTGCTACTGCTACAAACGTGTCACCACCAACATCTGCTTTTAATTGGGAGAAAAAGATTTTCTTTGAAAACTTAAACACATAATCGGTAAAACTAATCTCAATAGAAACTCTAAGTATGACAACACTTTCTTTCTTTAAGGTCAATGGCAATTTTCTAAAAGTGAATTATAACTTTGGTGTTGTCTGAAGTGGTAATCGCGTTGACTAAAAAGCAAACTATGACTTAGGACATGGGTTCAAACCCAAGACAATAAACATCATTAATTTTCTCTGCTGTGTGATTGATACAGTTCCCACACTCTAAAACTTTTGTTGAATTTTACGTTCGAATTTTGTCTAAATTCCTGTTGAAAAATTCTTGTTGTCTAAAATTACATCGATTTTTGTATTAAAGCGAATAAACGCGTGCGAAAAAGACATAATTTGTCTAATTTTAAGCAGAAATACTATTTTTAGGTTAAAATTTTTCATTTTCAAGCAAACTGTGTTTAAAAATATGTTCAATATGCCTAAATAACATGAAAAAGTGTAATATTAAGCTTATCTGTCCAAAAAAACAACTATTAATGTATTATAGAGGCTTTATAATGAAGAAGAAGCATTAAAGAGTTTTTATTTTAACAGCACATGGCGTCATATTTTCTCTGAGGAAAAAATAAAATTTCGTCGTGTTTTGAGTATTAAAAAATAATAAAATTTGGGTTTCTATAAAGCTAAAGCAATATATTTAAGTTATTTAATAAATTTTAATCAGAAAATATTGTTTAAATAAAAAATGTTAGTGTGCCAAAATTTGTGAAATTGCTTGGGGTAAATTATCATCAGAAATTATAAAGCGATTGAATGAAAAACAAAAGCTCGGCAAACTATTGAAAGCTTTTGCCAACGTTTTGGTCGACGAAATACGCCAAATATCACATTATATACCAATGAAAGTTTACAGGGAAGTTGCTGGCAAGGCAACAAGTAAATTTCCTGATTCCTTTATAGAAAAAGATAGAGAAGGAAAGACATTTTGAATAATTGGCCAATGATTTTTCGAAAAGACTTTCTTTACTGTCACTTTAGTAAAGTATTGTAGCTGGACGTTGATGTATTTAAAAAAAATTTTTGTGCATCTTCCGATAAAATAAAAACTGTTTTCGGTCTTCAGCAAAACGCTGAAGAAATAGTAATAATACTCGTAAAAACGATTTGTAAATTTTTTTAGGAGAAAGATACTCTTATCTTCAAAGAATACAAGGTAAACAAAATTTCCTTAAAGTTATTATTTAAAAATCTTATAAAAACATTTTTTGTTTAATTTTTAGTTTGGTTCAACACTCAATGAGGTTAAAGATGATTTTCTTGAACTAACTCCGTTGGAAACTATAGTTGGTAAGTACCTTTATCAATGCATATAATACTCCCACCCACCCTATAATGATTGCAAATTTCTTTATTTATATAGAAACATCAATAGAAGAAGAATTCACAGCCTATATTTGGTTTGAAAAGGAGATTATGTCGGTGGTAAATAATTTTAATTAGGTGGATCTTGTTTTGCAATTGCTTTGGTATTATATACTTAACATCGTCTATCCCAAAGATATATCTCAAACCTTAGAATGCGATATTTTTTTAGATTTTATCCTTCGCAAAAGAGAGGCAAAAAGCTCCATATAAATAGTGTAAGAAAAATTAATTCTTTGATAAAAAAGCTAGATAACATTGTCTAGGAATTGTAATAAGAACTTTAATTATTTTTTTTAACTAAAGAGCAAATTCTCTTTTCTTTATTTGCATTAATTAAGCTGACAATATCTACTTTAGTACATAGGATTAGTTTGAAAATGTAAGCTGCCCACTCATAAAAATAGAATAACAGTTTCTTTTTTAAAAATATTTGAAAAGAAAATTTCATTAAAAAACTTGTTTAAAAAAAACTGTTATTCAGGTTTAAATGAACAGGCAGTAATTGAAAAGAATTTAATGTAAATACAGTTTATTTTTCTTAATATTTTTTTCCTTTTTATAAACGGAAATATATTTTTCAATAATAATATGTACATATGCATTTTTATTTAAAAAACACTATTAAAATCAAACATATATAAATGTAAAAATAGAGAAAACTAGACACAATGTGTTTGAAGGAATTGAACATTTTTTGTTTATTATTAAACATGTTTTGTTCAAAAATCAACAAAGTGTTGAAAAAAAAAAGTTGTGTAATTTTAGGTCGATTATATTCGGTAAAGTGTTGCCTACTAATATTGACCTAATTCTCAGCAAAAGTGGTTTAGAGTGCAGCTAATGTACACCACATCACCCATCTTCGACGGTTAGCATAATCGTCAGCGAAGAAAAACAATCAATAAAAATGCCTACTCATACAGATTAAAAAATTTAATGTGTCTACTTAACACCGGAGGCGCCGCAACAGTGATCTAGAAATTAACAGAACGCGCACAAATCTGCTAGTAAAAGAATTAAGACTTCTTCTACATTTTCACCATATAACCTCTCTGCCCTATCCCTTTCCCTAGTATTTCTAGAAGGATGCATGCTGGTCATACAAAAAATAGTTACAATACCTTCAAAAGCATTCAGCGCATTGTGAAATTTCTATGTGCTGCATGAGTGGTTAAAAGTATGTTAAATGGATGGGCTTTGTTTGGTGTTGGTCTTGTACAAATGTACAGATGCATAAATGAAAGTTCTATAGTGTAAGTGTGTGTATGAGTTTTTGTGTGCTTGTAAAACCATGTGCATGTGTTTAGTTGGTAGTAACATTTCCTGTATAGGAATGCATACATGTGTAAATTTATGGTTGTGTCTGTATTGGTGCAAGCTAAGTTGGAGGACGAGATTGAATTGAATGTTTTGGTTTTTTGGTTTATTTTATGTATTTGTTTTTATTATTGTCCTATTTTATATCCATATGCACATTTTTCAGTGTGAGCGAGAGCGAGAGTGTGTGTGTTTGCTTGTTTGTTTGAATTTGTTCTTTTTTTTCTACAGCATTACGAAATTAAAAATTAAATTGAATTTCAATCTCATGCACAGATAACAAATATTTTTCCATTGTGGTTGCTTTTACTTGCACTTTGATTGTAGTAAAAATATTATGAATAATACATTGACATACACACACGCACACACACGCAAGCACACACACACAGACACAGATGCTCTCATGTAGCCACAAATGCAAATATTCAATATTTATTTTATATTTAATCAAAAGAAAATACAGTTACAAATAATATTATTCATAAAAATAAAGTTCTATACAATGAACGATCAGAGTCGTATTTCTGGTTATTTTATTATTTATAATCAGTCTGATTGACTGCATATCTGTCAGTCTGTCTGTCTATCTGTCTGTCTGTCTGTCCGTCTTTTCATTTGGCAATTTATCTTTAATCAAATCAAAATAAAAATGATTTCCAAATTAAATAGTTCTTTAATACATAAAAATTATTCTGTATTTTACACCTGTTGGGTATTCTCATTTTTTTTAAAGAGTTTTTTGTTGTTGTTGTTGCTGTTATATAAAATCCATCTAATTTTACTTGAGCTGCTATAAATCATATTTTGACTCCAATAGAAAAAACCTGTGCGGAAAATAAACTTTTCTAGTGAACAATTTCAAATAAAATAAAAATCTTTAAAATCTTTTGCACAAATCGTTGCAAATCTTTGGTTTCATTTGCCATTTCTTCTGTAAATCTACACCGAGTTGTAAGTACGTAAGCGTGTGTTTGTGTGTGTATTTATATGTACATATATATACTTTACAAAATCTTTTTAAAGTCTTTTCGCCTAATGGCGTGAATTATGTCATGTGATTGCATGTGGCAAGTAGAGTTAAGTTTCTGCCACACTACGACTATAAAAATGACAGTAAAAGTCTGCTTATTAGAAACTTTTTTGTATCTTTTCTTTGGTGATTTACATGTTTTTCCATTTTCTTTCGATGTATGTGCAGTAGCAACAGTAACACGGCAGGAAGGGCTTGAGTACCATGAATAGGAGCCACATGATAAACTGTGCATTTTCAAAGATTTTTGTCTGTGGTTTCGGGTGTTTTAAGAAAATTTTCCAATTCTTTTTTTTTTTTTTCTTTTTTTTGTGCGTTTCACCATTTTGCTTCAATTGCTTCTGCTGCTGCTGTTGCTGTTGCTTGTGTAAATTTCTTTGTAAATTTGCATAAATGCTGAGTTGTCGTCAAAAAGAAATCAACTATTTGCAAGGGAAGTATGCTTGTATGAGTTCTTTCTACTCTATTCCACAGTGTATATGATTAATGTAACTGATTTACTAGTTTTTGGAATGTTACAAGAAAAATGCGTCTACAACAAAAGGCAAAATTAGAAAATCTTGTGTTCAATAATACAAAATAGAGGATTTATTTTTTTTTTAATAATCTTACAGTTCGAAAATAAAGTTGTTTTTCTTTTTTTTTTTTAATCATGTGTGATGTTTTTAAGAACTTAAACTACGGCGAGTTTAATAATGCGGAAATATTTTGGAAATTTGTTGAAATTTTTAATAGTAACTTTTTTTTACTAAATAATTCCGTTTCTATTTAAATATTGTTTTCTTTGAAGAAAGAATACGGATGCTCGTAGAAACTTTGAAGACATGATTTTGGTATCGATTTAAATTTGTGGAAGTTCTACTCGGTGTTTTTAAAAGTTATTTTTTTAGCATTTTACCGGTCTTTCGAACCTCTACAGCCATTAAAGTATTTAACTTCTGTGGTGTCAGAATGCATCCTTTTGTGTATTTATTTGAATGATTCAACGGACACACGTATGCGGTATCGTTCTAAATTTGTGGATTGGTCACTTTTATGAAGACAAGCAAAATATGTTTTTATTCTGATTTTTGTTTCATTCTATCGTATTTTGTCCGTTTAGCTAAGATTTCCTTGGAAAATTAACTTTTTTAATATTTGTGATTATATTTGAACAACTTTTCACTGTTGAGTAGAAAAGTACAAATTTTTAAATCTTCAAAAACAAATAAAAACGCCAAAGAAACAAAAATCACTAAAAACTAAAAAGACGCCAGAAATAGTTAAAATAAAAATTTCTTTTAAGTGGTAAGGCGGTACTTTACTATCCTATAAAATCGTAAGATTCATTTACATGAAAATCTTACAAAAATCTGACCGATTTTAGAAAACTGTTTCAAAATAGTGTTGCAGGTTCCGGCGCACTACAATACAAAACAATCAGTTTGTTTTGCACAATCATTTAGAAACAAATTACATTCCTTTCGTTGCAAAAAATAAAAAGGGATAAAGTGTTACGAATAAAAACAAAGTTGAAATTCTCACCTGGTTGACAATAAATACTCCTCTGATCGCATGCAAGCCATCATTTTATGATAATTTTCATAAATTTTTACAAATCGCACGACTTGCCAAAAAAATATGTCACAGTTGCATTTTAAGTCCCCTCTAACATACTTTTTCAGCACACATGTCATATTTGGCACATCGCACGATTGTGTAGGATAGTAAAGCGCGGCACACAAGTTTTGCACAAATCGAAAGAGATAGATGGGACCATAGGTGCCAGATTTGACGATTTATCGTCATTTTAACGATTTTAAATAATTAAAGTTTGCAACATTTATTTGTACTATTAAAGCAACCTTGAACTGCTGAAAATTGTAATGAGCAACTTTTTTAAAACTAGTTTGCTTAAAACTGAAAACTTTTATTTGATTGATTGTAAAAATAAAAACAATTCTTTAAATTTTGAAGCCATTTATTTAGACATATTAGCTAGAGACGTATTGGAAGAAGCACAAATAAATGCGAAAGAAAAAAAAAATATCGTGTTAATTTTTATATATAGCTTTGTGATCAGATATTATCAAGATTTTATTTTGAAAATATATATAAAACTCTTTGCCAAATTAATCCATTTAATATTATTAATGAAGAAAAACGTTGGTTTTCTGAAATTATAAAAAAATTTTCCTATTTCGCTGAAGAAAGTGAAAGCCAAGAGCTAGAAACTGAGTACAGACAATTTAAATTATTGTCCTGATAAAAACATATAACTCTTGGATTTTTTGAGAAAAATTAGTTTTTTATTTTTATTTGACGCTATATTGACGATAATGACGATTTTTGCCCAAAAATATGACGATATTACCTCTAAAAAATCTGGCAGCTATGGATGGGACATAATATTCAAATTTGACGATGGAAGAAAGAAGAAGAAAACAACGCTCGAAAAAATCGCCAAAGTCTAAAAAAAAAGTTCGGCCTCATTACGAATGTCGTTGTCGAAATTTAACGACTCTAATGTAAAACAAATAGCAAAAGTTGCCACATTTTATAGATTTTGTCACGACAAAGACCATCGTAATAAAGGTGAACAGGTCCAAAACAAAAAGAAATCGTCAAAATGCAAAAAAATATCCTAAAGCAAAAATGTCAACAAGATAAAAAATTTGGCCAGTAGGAAAATGTTTTTTTTTTTGAACGACCAGGATTCAGGAGATGGCCTCTACTTATGCCATGCATTGTGCCAGAACTAGAGAGAAAGGAATATGGTTGACAGGTTAGATCGTGAAAATGTGGGAGAAGGCCATTTCCCGTTTTGTGAATTTCTTATCGCAGTGTTGCAGCGTCTCTGGTGTTAAGTGGTCGCACCAAATCTCTTGAGCTTTTCGAGCAGCCATTTTATTAATTGATTTACTTCGTCGACGATTCTGCTAACCGATGAAGGAAAAGAAAAATCAACAAGACGTAAAAGAAGTCGCACAAGGCCATAAATAAAATATGAAATATGTATGTGTTAATAAATAATGACCGCTTAGTTCATAAGGGACTCTTAAAGTTATTATGGCCTTTATGTACACATTTTGTATGGGATACCGCACTTTAACTTTATCAATCGTTTATGAATAAGGAGCTTAGTATATGTAGGAAAAACTTCGAGGTCTTTACATAAGAAACTAAATACACTACAATGGGCGCGATCAGCAGAAAAACCTGCCACTAAACAGTTTAGATGTAGCAACTTTTAATTTGATTAATTTTTCTGAACGATCTGCTCACTTTTTTGTCAAAAATATCAAAAAATTTTACTTTTCAATCAAAATTATTGAATTTTATTTTGTAAAAAGATTTTATAATATTTATTTGTGAATTTAAATGAATTAAAATTTAAAAATATATTATGAAATTTGATTCAAAAGTCAAACTGAACTGATAATATCGTAATTTGATGAAATGTATCGTACTTTTTATTTGCTACCAACAACAGTGAGTGCTCACTCTATATATGTACATATATATGTCTGCGTTCAGCAGATTGTGGAGCAACAGTTGTGTAGCAAACTGTGTCTTCAGAATGCACCCAATGTTATCTCCTGAAAATTTTTTGCCATTTTGGTGGCGTAAAAATTAAAGAGTCATAATTGGAGAAAGAGTCAGTTACAGAAAGTAACTCGATCAGTTGTAATTCACAATTAATTCATTTGAGACGCTAAACTATCAAATGCTTCAAATTCAAGTGAAAATTCAATAAACCACGATCTACCTCAACGAAGATTCTTCTATCTCGTCTTAAAAAAATAATCCAAAATAAGAAATAAAATTAATTCAACGCAAGTTGCATTTCGATGATATTTCTTGACGATTGAAAGTATTTCTATAAATTCATACACCCACACAAATACGAGAGAGTATAAAATATATATAATAAAATCTGTTTTGTTGTCTTTTATTTTTGGTGTTTTAACGATTTTTTTTTTTTGGTTGAGCATATCTTGATGATAACGAATAATAATCATAAATTAGTTCATCAAGTTCACCCAGAGTCTTTTTGTATTTTTTTTTCTCCTCTTTCGTTGAATTTTTGTTATATTTTTATGATAATTTTTAAAAGTGTAACCTTGCCCTTGTTTGTCGAGTATAAATTTTACGGCTTCTGCATGCATAAAATTCTGAAATTCCTCGTGCATACACACACGCACACACAAAACACATACATATGTACATGCAAAAACCCAAGCAAGTAAATTTACAAGAGAAGGCGGTATTTGTAATATATGGAACAAGTAAAAGAAGAGTAGAAAAAAAAATTTTAAACAAACTTTTTTATACATACATACATACATATGTACAATATCAATACACTCAAACAAGTGCATACACATACACAAACGCATACACAAAAACATCAAATACGATTTGAAGGAGTAGAAAAAAATTGATTTGAAATTCTGGAAATGAAAAGAGTTTGTTGTTTGAATTACAAATCAAGGCAGGATGGCCCGAACACACACACACACAAACGCACACATACATAAACAAAATTTGTATATGTATGTATGTACATATATATAAAATATGGTAGACAATATATTGTCACTCTACTATGAAAATCATTGTTGTTGTTGCGTTACAAAACTCCACAATTTGTACATACACAGGCACACCCATTCACATCATAATACACACACACACACACACACATGAAGAAATATAAATAAACATGACACTGAGTACGATGCTTGAATTTCAAATACAACCGCTTTTTTTGTTGTTGTGTTGTTTTGGGGCAACAGCAAACAGCTGATTGTAAATGGCGTTTTAAAGAGTTGCCATCGTTTTTTTTTATATACATTTACACATAAAATCATTTTAATTTAACAATATAATGTTTTTTTTTTGCTTCAGCAAATAAATTGACAATTAAAGACTAAAAGCTTTTGAAGTTGGGTTTTCTATTTACAGCGCCTGCGTGATTAATCCCCAATGAACCCCCCTTTTTAACGTTTATGTTTATGTGTGTGTGTATATGTGTGTGTGCTAGAGATAACCACCCCCATGCTTTTGTTTATTTATATTTTTCTTTTATTTTATTCTTTTAATTCTTTATTAAAAAATACTTCTAATAAATAGTTAAAGTGTTTTTCTTTAAACTTAAAGAATTCCTTCTTGTTGTTTATTAAACTTTTTGTCCTGATCTCTTTCCCCAGTTCTGGTTTGTTGGACAAGTAAACAAACAAACAAACAAACAAACCATCGTTGTTAAAATGCAAGACATGTAGTTTTCTGTCACAACTCGTCTGGAATACAAATTAGATGCTTGTAGCCAACAAATGCCGTACTACCACTACTTGTACTACTACATATAAAGCTAAGGCTGTGTATATGTATGTATTTTCGTGTGTGTATATGTATATTAGTTACGTAGATTTTTATGCCTGTTAAAGTATTAGTGAATTTATGTACGTGTAGGAAAATTGCGCGTCATAGTAATTTTGTGAGTATTTTCTGCACAATATTTTTGTTACTTAAACACACACACACACATATATATATATATATATATATAAACATCGTATTGCGGATATGTAGGTTTGTGTGTGTTATTGCATTATTTTTTTAGTTCAATATGAATGATGAATGATTAAAATCCAAAAAAATAAAAAATAACAAGAAAAACACCATCAAGATGAAAAAGTCCCCTGAAATTCCGTTTTACCTAAATTATTTGGATGAAAGATAACAAAAGAAAATTTTTAAAGTTTTCGCACAACTCACCCTTAAAATTTAAGCATTTTTGCGAAATTTTCGAATATTTGTAAGAAAAATAATGGGTATTTATGGAGGTCGATCAATGGCAAGCTCCATATAAAATGTGAACTTAGCAACACTTTTCATTTAAGAAACTCAACTTATAACGAGCACGTAAAGGCGACTATCTTATGTACATTTATAAAAAAGCAACTAGAAATACTCGTGCATATAGAAACTTTTAAAGGTCTAAACAAAAATATCGAGAGAATACTTCGATGTCAACAACATCAGGGACATGAACAAGAGCCCAAATTCCAATATTGCTTTCAGAAATGCCTCCTATCTCCTGGAATACTCGTGAAACTGCAACCAAGCTTTGCTGGATATTCGGAAAACCAATAATTCTTAATACATTTACAGTCAAATATTTTTCTCAAAATTCTCTTTATTTTTTAACGTTGATTTTTTTCAAAGACTTGATAAATTTAAACTCTACAAAATGTGAGATATTAGAAAAACTAATTTTTATTATAAAATATAAAATAATTAACACTGAACAAAAAAAAAAAAAAAAAATCAATGAAAAAGTTTACTGTTCCAAATAACAGGTTCATTAATTTTGTACAAGAATAAAAAAAAGGAATAAAAGTTTGCATTGCAGCAGCGTATTGTAAAATTATGAATAAAATAATTATGAACCACATTCTACGAGTATTCATTTAAATTATGTTAAACCCTATTTTCAGTGAACAACTCCAAAAATGGACTTGGCAAATAAAATGTCCACATATTGAGTATAGCGGCCATTGACGACCCGTCAGTACTTCTTTTGTTAGCCCTTTTGTTAGGATATCAAATCAATTAACCATCTAATTTGATGCAATTGAGTGCAATAACTGGACCTGGGTGTGAAACATATGCATCAAGTCCTCACCTGAAATCTGACACGAAGCGCAATATTGGTCACAGTATAGATTCTTCGCATAATTGACGAGCAAATGGCCAGAATCGTGTTTTGTGATATATTTAATTTTAATACACTCACTGCTTGATTTTACCATTTTCGAGCTTAACAGTTTTTAAAGGCCATTTTTCTTAAATTTAACCTGTTTTTTCCCTGAGTGCACGAATAGCACATCAATAGATTTGAATGTGTGCTCTCCCATTACTCAAATCTGACGAAAGTTAGAGCTGCGTCACATAATTATTTAGCAAAAGAGTCATTAAATTATTAAAAGTAATTCCATTTGGCCTTAACTTTGTACGAGACTAACATGACTATTATCATTTCTGTTTGATAAAATACAAAAAAAAGATATAATTATACAGAGATTTATCACACAAGAGCAGGTGCATCGAAAAAGTCTTTAAAAACGAAACTACTGATAAGAATAGAAATATCACAAACTTTATCATTCGCTTTGTAGCAACAATCAGCATTAAAATTATTTACAACTTTTAGATAAAATCTTCATTAATATTTGTATTCAGCGAAGCTGCTATTCCACATGCTAAGATAAAGAGAGATATCTTCTGACTGATCAGAAATAATTTGTAATAATCGATAACATTATATGAACAAATAGAATGCCGATAGCCGTATTTGTCAAAATGGTGTTAACTCCTTTAAGAAAATCCACTCTTTCTAAAATTCCTATAATTCCATGCTTCATATTCTTATTCTTAAATAAATACGCACTCAAGCATTTCTAAATGAATAGTTAAGATTTTATGTTCCATCTTTCAACACCTGATTAACTGCTGAAAATCCATAACGAATTGTTTCACAAATTTACCATAACGAAAGTGTACACGCACGCTCACACATACATACACAATTGAATACATTTAATTACTCCTTTCATCAGTATTTCTTAATTCTAATTACCAGAGATAGACTGCCGGGAGAGAGGGAGAGAACGAGAGAGAGAGAGATGAAAAATATTTAAATTTCATTTCCTTCGATAAGAAACGAAACGATACGATAAGATGCGATACAATGCATTCATTCATTGGGAATTAAATTCAAAATGAGAAATAAACATTTTAATCATTTAATTTAGTCTTCCGTAGCCACAATATAACAAGGACTCGCACACTTTGCTGTGTAGAAATTAACACCGTAACACACAATGAAAAAACCACCAAAAGCAACCCTTTCAATGCTCCAGTTGTCTCTACCTTCTCCTCCTTCTACGCCTCATCCTTGTCGTAGTCCTCGTTAAATTTAGTTGGTTTTGTTATATTTTATTGCTCTTAACCCCTTTCACTTTTTGCCTTCTTGATTGCATTCAATACAGTTTGGTAAAATTCTTTCGCGTTTTAGCTCGTCCGTCAATGTTCATTAAAATAAATTTAAATAAAATATATGGCAACCCATAGAAAGTGTGTTTGTTGTCTGTCGTTTGTTCTTGTTGTTTTGCTGTTGAGCTTGAATGTCTTTATTTAAAAGTGATTAAAGCTTAAAGTTATTTTACACAAACACACACAGACACATACACACATTCATCCTTTTCATCCACAATGACAACATATTCAGCAAGTTCATTTGCAAGGATTATAAATGTTGAAATTGTTGATGGTTTTAAATTTCCTTGGTAAACTTTTCGTGTTTTATTTTATTTTTTATTTTATTTTATTTTTTACTCTAGAGTATTAAGAATGGTATGGCAAAAGTAAATATGTAAGAAGATAAGTTCTAAGGTAAATTTTTAAATCTGGAAATGATGAGTATTATGGTTTGTTGTAGGCTTTTGCAGATGAAAGGCTTTGAAGATTTTCGATTTAAATGTAAAATTTTAAAAGGTTTCTCATCCAAAAGAAGAAATTTTCCAAGACTCAAACTTGGCTTGAGATCGTCAATTTAAAAAGTTTTATAATTTTTACTATAAAAGGAAATGAGGAAAAAGGAAATATTTTTGAGAAGTGAATATAGAATTGAAAAAACACTCTTATTTGTACTGGACTTCGATAACATGTTGTTGCTAAATGAATTTACACCTTCCTTACCACATGTATACCTAAAAAGCAAAGCAGGTACTCGTTGTCAGGGATGAGAAGTTTTGTTTTTTTTTCGATATTTTGCTCCAACTAAGGGGCAACAATGCACGAGATATATAATGAAATAATTTTTTTATGAAAATCTGTTTTGTTTGGCTTTTTACGTTTTTTCCCTTAATTTTAATGGCAAGTTTTTTTAAGTGCTATTCACTGGTAATCGATAAACCTGAACAAAAACAGTAAGTTTACGCCGATTAGGCATTGTGCATGAGCTGAAGCCATCACTTATATCATTATGTGGTAGAACACGATACCGATTGCAGGATATTTGGCAAATATGCTAAAAAAGGGAACTAGTTCCAAGGTCGGAGTGCACTACTCCTGTTGGCAAGAGTATGCATATAAAAAAAGGTTAGTAAAAGACACACCAGTCCTCTTAAAAAATTTAAAAGAATATTCCCAAATATTTTTCCTCGTCATTTTTGGTTTAACTGTTTTAATTGCATTTCGAATAACGATCAAAAACTCTTTCAGGCTAAATATTTATGGAAAAAATTAATTGAACTTAATTTGGGGTTTGATTAAAAATTTAATTAAATTATTTATGACATGCCCAGCAAAATATAGTGAAATAAAATTAAAACTAATATGGATAAAACACCATTTAAATTTAATTTATTAATCGAAGAATTATAACAATGAGGGTAAGCATTCTTGGTTGAAAACTGCTCTTGCATACATTGCAGATCTTGCAGGTATAGCTTATTTTCATATTTTGTTATTGCATTGCTGCTAACTGAAGAAAATAAGCTAGACTTGCAAGATCTGCAATGATTAAAATACTAAAAGTTATTTCCCTTAATCTAATTTTTAGTAAGTTGCACGGAATTGCAAAATCAGCCATTTCAATTAATATCGTTGTTGAATTTCAAGCGGAGACAAAAAATTTTTGTAATTAAAACTTTAATTGAATGTTATATTTCTTGAGATTAAACAATTAAGTGTAAAAAAAAATGGTACAAAAATTTTTCAGCTGATGGTGAGGAATCAAATAAGTTGAAGAGAGACTTGCACTAGTTCGATTATATTGGAAAGGGTCAGTGCCCAAGGGACATAAAGATTCATACATTGCATTTAAATTTGCATGCAAAAACGTTCACATACTGGAACTACTTTATTTCCTTGCCTGAACTTATTCCATTCATACCCTCCCATGACTACTTGCTTTGGTCAGCCGAATGTAATTGAAACTTTTTTCGTTTCGTCAAAATAAATATCATAACATGTGTTACGGCATACAAAATTAAGACACATTCACAACCTCTACTATTTCATTTGCTCGATAATAATAATAGTAATTTAAATAATTCGCATCCCTTCTATGTAGTCATTGACGAACGAGCCTTTTTTAATAAGATAATATTCAATTAAATCGCATTTAAATTTTCACCTTCTTCTGCTGCTGCTGCTGCTGCCGCCGTCACCCCGTCAGCCAACAAAAAATATAATTTAACAAAACTTGACTCAAATCCGTATCATCCCTTAAATGCATCATGCAGTGTGAAGCAGGCAATCAAAAAAGACATAATTTTTTTTTTGCTTTATTCAGAGATGCGTTTCATGTGATATCGACTCGGTGTGTGTATATGGATGGGGGAATTAATGCCTACTTGTTCATGTGTCCAACAACAACAACAAGAAAAAAAAACGAATATTCATGCGTTGATCCATTTTAATTTAAAGGTATTTAAGGCAATCCATCATAACCGCCGTGTTGCAACCTGATATGAGTTAGACAATCTGTTATTGCAATCGTTTTATTGCCACGACACCCTGCTGAGCGTTCTATTGTATGGCCACAAGGGACCAATTCCAATTTACCCAACAAAAGCTGAATGCTGGATGCTAGATGCTGTTTGCTCACTCTTTTGCTGCTTTCTTGAAAGTGTTGCAACTTGGAATCACTTTCATTTAGTTAAAAAGTTTTAATTTTTTTTTTTGTTTGCCATTCTATTCATTTCATTCATTATTGTTTCTAGTTTTGTACATTTTGTTTTGTGTCTGATTTTAACAAGGAAAGCATCATTTCATATCTTGTTATAATGTGCTTTTGATCTTAAACTAGAGAGTTACGACAAAGTGGCATAATACGAGTATTTCCTTGCATGTACGACAGTACGACAAGTATGTATATGTATGCTGATGGCTGGTGGAATTAGCATTACGTCCTGTTTGTCAGTTTGACTTTGTGTTGGTTGAGGATGATGACTGACTGAATGTTGTTGATGGTGTCACCGATTGTTATGGTGGTTGACGTTTCGCACTCTTTGTAATTGTTGCGTACGTAAAATTCTGACTGGCACAAATAGGGTGAATTTTTGTTGCTGCTCACTAAAAAGCTTCTAAAGTTGTATGCTAAATAAAGAGTGGATGTTGTCAAAAGTGGTGGTAGTGGTAGTGGCAGTGATGATGGTGTTGAATGTTGGTTCATTTGTGGCCTTGTGATGAGTTAAATACTGACTGACTGATGTTGGACGGAGTAGAAATAAAGTCAGCGCGCTTGACTTTAAACACTTTGAACGAAAACAGAAGGCGGAACACAAAAGCCGGAAAATAAAGTTACGCAAACAAGACACACAGATACACGAACACACACATATATACGCACAAAGAAAAAGCAAGAACGCCAGCCAAAGATTTGGTTGTTGTACAAAATAAACTGAGCATATGAATTTAGGGTGTTTTAAGTTTTTTTTTCCTTTGTTCCCCCTCTATTTTTAATTTGCGTGTGTCTCATCATGAGATGTGTTGGGTATTTTTGCTTTTCAGCGATGACAAAATGAGTCCTTTGCTTTCAATATTTTAGCGTTAAGCATAACAAACAGTGGCATGGATGGCATGGCCTAAACATCGTTGTGTCATGTTATTAAGACTGCCGCTGCTGCCGCCTGATCGACCAACGTTGTCGGTCTTAAAACGATGATTAGGTTGTTATTTTTAATTTGCTCATTGATACTAATGTTCCTGGATTGTTATTGTTCCTGTTCTTGTTGTTGTTGTTAATACTGCCGTTGTATTCTTTGGCTGATTGTATTGTGGGGTGTTATGGTGTGTCTTGTGCCTGTGTGCCTGTTTGTGTTAGCGTGTGTTTGCCTCCTTTTGTTTTTGCCAACAACAAAAGATTTTGCTAACAAGACAAGGCAACTAACTCAAGCAGTCATTTCTGGTTTCTGATTGTTTCTGCTACAAACAACATTATTTTATTGCTTTTCGTTTCATTAAAAAAATGCCAACTAGTCGTTGAGATGCTTTTGCTTTTCGTTGCAAGCTGATGGGGTGGGTGATAGAGATTCGGCAAGGAGGGATGCTTTCGGTTTTTTTTTTTTTAAAGAGCCGGAATAGTTGGTATGTAAATTCGTTTTTCTAACGCTTCCACTTTCTGTTCAAATAATTTTTTTTTTTTTGTCAAACATAACTAAGCGTAACGTGTTTGCAATTTGTCATCGATTTTGTTGCAGAGTTTAGCAGACTTATAGAAGAAGAATATGACTTAACTACAGTTTAATATTGTTGCTTATCTTAGTTCTCGATACGAGATGTTAAAGATTTTTAGCTATTTTTATTTCTCTACAATTTGAATGCTTCTAATCGGGGTTGTTGGCATACCAAACGTTTTTATTTATTCGAATGTATGTATGCAGTAGGCTTGATTAAGCAATTAATTGGTTGCAATAAATAAATTAAAGAAAGTTGAAAGCAAGTTCTTGACTTTGCATTACACATGTTTTTTTGATGGTAATGAGGTCATTCTTGCAGCGGGTGCGTTAATTGTTGTCCTTTTTGTACACTACTGGGGACTTTTGCGAAATAAATGGAAATAAATCTGAAATTTCTTAACTGCAGTTTGGATTTAGATGAAACTTCAAACAGCTTTAAAAGAGGAGTCAGGCCTTACAATGCAGTGCTTAGTGGCGTTCTAGCGTAAGTACGGGAGGAGCTACAGTATGCCAAAGGGGACTATCTAGAACTCAAAAAGTGGCAAATAAATATACTATATTTGTATCGCAATATCAGTTTTGTAAAATTTACCAACAAATATATTTTAGTTCTCATAAAATCCTCTCAATTAAATTAAACTAAAATTTTATTAAATTCGAAAAAAAACATGTGGACAAAAAATTAATTGATTGATTGAAGAAGGCAATAGTTTCTCCTAAACTATTATACCCAAAAAGGAATGCAGTCCTTAGAATTCATTATTATCTGTCTATTTTTATGTTTTCTATATGTGTGTGTGTGTTGCAGAGGATTTATATATTAGCGTGTTAGTTTTCAATCGTACTCTTCGAATGCATATCAATTCTTTATTTAATTTTTTTTAATTTTTTTCATTCCTTTTTTTCTGTCTGAGTTTTGACGCTAATAAGATTAATATCGGTTCACAAAATGCACACCGATATAAAAATAGAGAAAAGAAACATATAAAACGCATCGAATTGCAATTGTAGACATAAAAACAAGCAAACTATAGAGAGAAAAAAAAGACACGCAAATTTCCACCCACAAAAACTCTTGCCACTGCAGAGTTAAAATAAAAGAAGTGAAAAAAGAAATGTTTAAAAAAAAGAAAACGTTTTATGCAGAATGAAAATTGGAATGAAATTTGCAGAACGACACAAACGACTGGCGGAGTAACTGAAACTGAAACTGACTGACACTGATGATGATGAATATCAAGTGAATCCTTTTATGACACCCCATATTCAAAACGATATGAAACGCCTTCATATCAAAATAATTACACTGCTCTGCAATAAAATTACTTTTTGGCTCTCCTTTAAATAAAACTATGTAGACTATATGGATTTTGAAGTCCTAAACTCAAATCCGTTTTCGGTTTTTCTCCATCACGTACGGTTTTTTTTTATGGGCGTGGCATAGTTTTTCCCCCTAAATTAGTCAGCTACGAAGTCATATTTCAGCCTTACTCGAAAACGACTCATCCGATTTTCATAAACAAAACACCAAAAGATGCGCAACAAAATTACATTTAATTTAATTATATATAGTTTTTTTTTCTATATTTTATCGTTTTGGAATTATTCAAAAATTTCAGAGGGGAAAAAATTGTTTTCTTGCAAAATTTATGTTTTTTTTCCAGTTTAAAAGTGCCATAAAAAAAAAAGAAAAAGCCAATATTTCTTATTTTACACATTTTTCTGAGATCTAAATATCTCAAAAATAAAATAAGGTCTAAATGAAGAAAATCGATTAACAAATGCCGATTTTATTCTCAATTTACGGCAGGTACCGAATATTGAAGGAATATGTGTGCGATGAATAGGATAGCCGGGCGAAAGAAAAACACTAGAACGTTAAAATTTTATTCCAGGAGAATAAAATGTATCAGAAGAACCTCAAAACCTAAAATGTATCAGAAGAGCCACATAGTTTTATTTAAAGGAGGATTTTGCTGCTGAACAGTGTTATTAAACTAAATGTATGTGTGTTTGTGGCTGAGTGTGTTAGTATAAATAAATGTAGGGAATTTGTATGACCCAACACTCAAAGATTAAAGTTAGTAAACAAAACTTACTGCCTGTTTGCCTAAAAGACGATTACAAATTTTTAATAGTCTTCTGCAAACATATAATATTATTATTATTACGAATAAACGTAATTATTATTCGAACTTACATTGATGTATATATGAAAAGTAATGTTATCAGGCTCAAGATTAGTTTTATTGAATTAATGTCTGCTAAAAAAACGGATTGGATATAAATAATAATATTTTTCAACATAAAAAAACTCTTAGTAATTTTGAATTTTCATTAATTCAATAAAACTGAAGTTGAGCCTGATAATATTACTTTTCAAATAAGAAATATAATTTTGTAGGACAATATCATTTGCCAAGTACATTTTATACAAAAAATAATTAACAGTTTAAGATAAAAGCCGACTTTTTAAATGTGTTTAAATTAAATTTTTATGCTCTCAAATATGATCATGATGATCTCTTGATAATTATTTATTCACTGCAGCCAGTGAAAATATTATTTTAATCTAAATTTGTTTGGTTGTTTCAAATAAACGTTGGTTGATCCAGTGTGCTGATACGTTGTTTCAATGAAAATATTCATTGAAGTTTAATGTAAAATGATCTTATGAAAGCATTCCTTGTTAATTTTTCACTTTATTCCTTAACTAATTCATTGATTTGCCGTACAAATATAAAACAATAATTCATAATCAATTCGTTGAATTTTTTCCCATGATTTCTTTTGTTGAGTTTGCCAAATAGCATTAGAATTGGTACTTAACTGAAAAGTCCATTCGTAGAGTGCTTCCCCCATCGCCCTTTCAAACAAATTCCTCACGAAGGATTATTTTTACAAATAAAAGCAAAATAATGCATAAAAAGCAAGTGATTTTTATTCGGATACATTTTCTGTTTAAATCTAAAAAAAATTAGCACATTTTACGGATATATAATTTCGAGCTTAAAAATTAAAAAATAATCACATCTGAAATAAAACATTAAACGACACCCCCACAAAAATCAAAAAAGAAAACATTAAAAAAAACATTCTATTCTGAGGTAAGAAACTGCATTAACTTATTTTGGCTGATTTGCAATTGTTGTTGCTGTTGTTTTAAAAGTATTTTCAAGTGATCAAATTTCATATGACAGTTTCGATTATGTGTGTGTGTGCGTGTGTAAATAGCCAGATAGTCTCTGTACATGAGTATTAGTGTAGTAGTCAACAACAGACAACCTGTGGAGGCCGCCTTAAAATGTTGTCTAAATGTTACAAAGTTTGTTCATGACGTTTGCGTTCCTTTTTTATATTTATTACAAAAAGCAGAAAAAGCAAAAAATAAAAGGAATCGCACAAATCCACTTCAAAAAAGATTGATTGAACTTGATAACACCTCAGACCATTCAGTGAAATGAACTTGAAGAGTTTTTCGGTTGTTGTGGACAAGGAATTTAGTTTTTAAGATTTTAAAGCAGATAATTTTATACTGTACGAGTATTAGCAAAAGTCCTTGGAAGTTACCTTGCGTTGTTAGTGTTTATTACTCTGGCGAAAAGGAAATGGATGCGAATAAAAAAAATTTGCCAAAACAAGCAATTTTTTATCGAAAAAAATCACACAGACACTTGAAGTGAGTACGCACATATGTTTGTATATTGATGTGTCCTTTTCCAGGAGTATGAAATATTAATCCGGAAAATTTTATATAAATCCTGCAATGACACATGTTTGAGTAGTTTCGGAAATTTGCAAGCAATCTTTTGCTTTTTTTTTTATGATAAAAAAGAAACTAGAAGAGCGTTATCAAACTGTTGCTACAATTTGTTTGTTATTGTTACTGTTGTCATTACTTTTCTTTAGTAGATGATGCTCAAGTTGCTGATTGTGAGGGTGATAACATGAGAATTATTTTCTAAAATAATGATTAGCAATAAAAAAAAAGTAGAAAATAATTAATATTAAGACTTTTTCCTATAAAAACTTTACAAACAAAATTCAGTTGCCGGTTGCTTCTATGTAACGCATAAATTTGTAGCATTGAATTGTTGTTGAATTGTCTTTAAGAAAAATAAACACGATGTGCTGATATGATAGACCAACTCAATTAAATAAAAATTCTTACTTAAAATAATAAAATCATTTCATGGAAATAATGAACACATTCCTTAGGACAATGAAAAATATTAATTATAACAATTAAATGAGTAGAGAAAAAATTTACATATTTTTTATGACCATAATTGAAATTACAAAAGAATTTAATTGAAACTATAAATTCATTTAATTATATTAATTAATTGTTTTCATGATTTTAGCAAAAAATTTTATGTGTAATAAATCTATCATTAAAATAACTTCGACGCAACTTGTTGCACTAAACAAAGGAATCGTTATATTGGTTAAAGCTTAATAAAGTTTTTTATTGGATTAACGCAAATATTTATAGAATTTACCACGGAAATCTTTAAGAACAAAGATGTATGGAATACATTTTTTTGTTAAGAGAATAATAGTAAAAAAACGATCATCAGAAGGTCTTTAAAGGATTTCACGTACATCGAACTACCTGAGAAATCAAATGTTTTAATTTCGTTTATCTCTAATTGTGGAATATTTCGAAGAAATAATATATATTTGTTTATTAATGACAAATTATTATTATTAGGCTTAAGTTTAGTTTTGTTGAATTACTGAAAATTCAAATTACTATGAGTTTTTTATTTTTGAAAAATATTAGCAATTGCAATCAGATTAGCAGAACGTAACAGTATACCGATTTCAAGGCCGCTATACCTCTCATCAGCGTTCATTTGTCCATATTTACAATTTTTGTAAAGTGGATACTAATTGGGAAGAATATCAACTATTTAACCAAGTTTTAAACAGAAATAGAATACGAGAATTAATTTAATTTCTTTTTTATTCTATTTTTACATATTGAAACAATTTTGGTTAGTACGAAATTCCCCACATCTGATTGCTTACTACTGATAGTAAACAAACAAACTCTCATAGTCCGTTATACTCAAAATATTTTACTTTGCAATTATAACGAATCTAGGCGCACGGTCGGCCACACAGTGTGTATATTTACACGAAACCATTCGAGCTGTTTTTACCCCTCTCATAACTTTGCTCCCCCTGATCCTAATATAATGAAACTTGAAACATAAGGTCTCCTCACAGAGGTGACCTCACAGGTTAAATTTGAAAGTTCTACCATAAAAGCTTCCCGAGATATTAAGGAGTGTAATGTCCATATTTTTGTACATATTCACTGAGAGACTCACTGACTCACTCACTCATCAATATTATTGGGCACTTCCAGTAAAGCTAGAGAGCTGAAACTTGGTACACAGGTAGGTCTTGGTGAGAAAATAACCAGAAAAATCTGAAAACGGGCACTTTCCTTCCGGGGGAACTAGGGTTCACCTTCTGTGTATGGGGCACTTTCAGTATAGCTAGAAAGCTGAAATTTGGTACACAGGTAGGTCCTGATAAGAAATTAACGAAAATGATTTTTAAACCGGCACTTTTCATCTGGTGCGACTATGGTGCCCTTCTTTGTATAGGGCACTTCTAGTATAGCTAGAAAGCTGAAATTTTCTACACAGGTAGGCCCAGATAAGCAATACATATAAATATTTATACAAAAACAACTTAGAAAAAAGAAGTGAGATCCACACAAAAACATAAATGTGAAAATAAGGCCAAGTTCGTATCCAAAAAGTTTCGGCCGTAAAAAATACTGAGATCAAAATAAGGACTAAGTTCTTGATAGGTACAATTCCATCTCATTTCTAGCCAACCTATAAGCTTGGCAATACTTTTCCAAGAATTCTTTCCCATATTAGAAAGGCAAACAAATATTGCCAAGCTTATGGGTCATCACTGTGATGATCCTATTATTTGGGAATAGCTCGTGCTCAAGCTGAATTAATATTATTACGAATAAACGTAATTATTATTTGAACTGTAATTATCTATAAATGAGAAATTATTATTATTAGGTTTAAGTTCAGTTTTGTTGAATTAATGAAAATTCAAACTACTATGAGTTTTTTATTTTTTTTAAAGATGGACAAATGAAAGCTGATGAGAGGTGTAATTTTGAATTTTCATTATAAAACTGAACTTAAGCCTAATAATAATAATTTCTCATTTATATATAATTACAGTTCAAATAATAATTACGTTTATTCGTAAGAATAATATAAAATATTTGTTTATTAATTTTATATATTTTAACAAACCATTATTGGCTCTTACATTGTTGTCATGAAATTTCTAAATATTTTTGCATTAAATGGCATTCACAACCCTCGCATATCATGGATGCGTAAATCATTATGATTCGTGCTATTTCAACGTTTCAAAAGATTAAAGGTATTTGCTTGTTGATAGTCAAAATACGAACGTGAGTAAGAGCGAGTGTATATTTATACAAAAACAGCATAAAAAAATACACCAGAGGCATCTATATAAAAGTATATGTATAAACATGGCAACAAATAACTACCCAGTTGACCAGAGTGTCATAAAATACTTTTCCTTTCGCAATTCAGATATTCGAGATTTGTCATCTGTCTTTCCATTAGATTTAAGAATGTCGCGGTACAAGAAACTCTGAGCCACCTAATCTTGTATATTGAGCTCTAATAAACTCTTCATATGGTATGATGAGCGACAATGTCTTACAGTTTGTCTTCAATTAAAATTTCTGTGGAAAAGATTACCTTCAAAGTGTTTGATTTTAAATTCATTGAAACTTTGCCTAACCCACAATCACCCTTATTCTATTTGGCAGCGTCAATGCAACACAACATCGTTTTATATCCCTTGTGTTAAATCGGTATTTTCAATGTCAACATTGAAAGTAATCGATTACTGTCAACGTATTTCTTTTATTCTATAAAAAAATGTGACGGCGACGTTGCATTATATCGACTCTGATTTTTTCGTCGGTGATTTTGGTATTGACGAAAATTTGTTTTGTTTTTTATTACTTTTTTTTTAAATATTAAAATAAAATGGAAAAATATAAATTATCTGGCCCTTCAATTTTTATATGGGATCCGTCCACGCACCCAATTACACCCGGGAAATTCGTTTTTTCATTAAAACTTAATTTGGCTTCGGTTTTTTTTTGCTCCATCATTTGAAACTTGATCCATTGTGGGCAAACTTTCATTTCCAAAACACCTAGAGTTTCGAAAAAAAATATTCGACACAACAGGCTGTGATAATCCCGAATTGAAACAGTTGCCCACACTCAGCTGGTACGATTCTTGCGGTAACAATTGTAAAGTTGCTGCAATTTTGATACTGTTCGGAACAAAAGTTGGTTTATAAAAATTATAAAAATACTCAAACCAATTGTTTGTATTATAGAAATCTCACAATAATCATCAGGACATATTTAAATTCAATTATAAGACTTTGAATTTACCACTTACTTATCATCTGTCAGTTTAAAGATGTTCGATTTCTACCTGAGTAGTCTTCTTTGCATTGTTAATTTATTTTTTTCTTCATGGTTACAGAATATAAAATTAGTGTTGATGCGGTGTTGAAGTTGAGTAGAAGTGATGTTGACTCAAAATTGATGACGACATTGACACCGCCAAGTAGAATAACAGTGAATATAACACTTTTTTGTTAATCACATTTTTTTGAGTACAAAATCAATGCAATTGTGTTAAGATTTGCCGTCAACTAACTTTTTAAGAATGTTTTGCATTTTGTCTTCACCAACAAGACTCTGATGAGGACTGCATGATTGACTGTCGCCAATTCAAAATTATTTACTACAAACTTGTGGAATTCTTTTGTTCTTCCAATAAAGTTGGTAATGCGCCATGGGTCCGCTAAGGGCATATATGTTAGCCTACTTGTTCCCTTGTTCTCAAGGACTTTAAGTTGTCATGTTGTCATCAATTATTATGTGTTCAAGATTTGGACAATTGGGTAACATAAAAAGGAGTATGCGAATACAAGAATCATAGAATCGAATCGGTGCCCCAGCACATTCTTTTTTAACATTCCCATTGATCCGCTAAACAAACACACCAGCTGAACAGCCCAAAATGAACACTCAACATAAAAACTGATAGCAGTTAAAAATGTCGCTGTAATTTAATGGGGCGGTTGTAGAGGGGTGTGAATATGTATGTGTGTGTGTGTCTGTGTTGTTATCGACACGTTAATTTCAGTTAGTTTTTCTTTTCGTTTGCTTTTCAAAAAAGTGCAATCAGCTGCAAATATTTTTAAAAATTTCCACGAGGATTTTAAGAATTTTTCACATTTAAAAATAAAATCTAACAACAAACAATCCATCAATTGCTTAATAGTATGAATCCTTTAGGAGAATTATTTTTTTTTTTACTAAAGAGTATTTAAGTTGAATCTCTGTGTGTGTGTGTGTGTGTGTGTGTGTGAGTGCGTGTAGGTGGGGTGTGGGTAGGTAAGTATTTGTTTCTATTGCTTATTGTATTTTTAATAATGTTGTCTCTTTATCTATTTCAGAAATTTTTTTAATTCAACTGATAAATTGAACCTTGTTATCACAATCATCTTAAAATTTGGAGGATGAAAAAAAATTCCTTGATTGTAAATGGAGAGTTTTTTTTTTTATTTGAACACGTATTTTAATATTTTAGTTGTTCGAATTATTATTGCATACATGTTTGGAAATTATCTCTGTCTTGATCATTAATGTGATAAAAATAAAAAAATTTATTTATTCTAATGTAGAATATTGCAAGAGCCTCTTAATTTCTCATTAAGTTCAGGTACACCAACAGGGTTTTTAATTTACTTGATGCTCTACAGAAACGCTTTAAATAATCCATTAATTTTGAAAAGAAATACAAGTATAGAAGCTTTTATAAATTTAAATGGTGACTACACAGTTTTTCATAAATTCAACGATTTCCCGTTCCTTGAATTAAATTCTTTGAAATTTAACATATTATACGTTGTTTCAGGAAAATATTCCTTTAAATTAAAAGTAAAATTTAATGTATTTATGAACTCAACGTTGAAACCATTATTTGGCTTTAAACGTTGAATTAAACAATGAATTAGTTTTTTTGATTTAACGTATAATACGTTGAATTTAAGAAATTCGCTCATTTATTTAAACACAAAATGAACAAATAGTTCGATTCAAAGAACCTGTTTCATGATTTTAAGTAATAAACGTTGAATTTGTTGTATGAATACCTTGGATCAAGGAATAAATTCTTAAAAATCAACGTACGGTTTCAACGTATGGTTTTTTAACTTCAACAAACTGGTACGTTGAACTCAACAAACCAATGATTGCCATACGTTGAATTCAAAGAACCTGTTCCTTGGGCAGTGTGAGAGATCGCCAAGTTGCTTTATTACACTTTTCTTGCAATACGAAAATAATTATTTGGTTTAAAAAATGTACCACCACATGGCGCAAATTATCTGGCACATATTTTTTATATAATACTTCAAAGATATTTTAAAATATTTTTGGTAAAAATTTTTGCAAGAAATAAAAAAACTTTTTTTAAAGCAAAAAGTGGATTGACGTGAAACTGTATTAAAACTAAATTGGTTTACAAAAAAGGCGAGAAAATTTTTCTCAGATCAAACAGAAAATAAAATAACCTTTCATATAGTCTTTTTTCTTCTTTTGTTTGTTAGTGTGAGTGAATTTTTTAACTGGACTCCCTCCACTCAGAACACTTAGAGATGGCCACGATATAGCAGCAGTATAGAAGCACTATGGTTATTTAAGCATTGAAGTTTGCACTGTAGAGTAAAAAAAATCCAGCTATCAAGCCTGTCATCGCTGTATTTATTATTGCTGGAAATTCGATTTTAACGATCAAAGGAAAACGCACTTAAAAATGCTAAATTGAATTTTCTGGTCTAGCACCTCTTAAAACAAGTCTAAAGCTACACACTCACATACGGAGCCATACATACAGACACACTCAACTCACACACACACACACACACTAGCAAAAAGCATCATAACGTGGCACACAACAGACAAACTTAACAAACAATTGGCAACAATAATCAACCACCATGATCCTTACCAGCAAGACCTTATGATGAGTAAATGAATGATGTCCATGAAAAAAAACAAAAAAAAAATACCATCAGAACAACCATCATACTCCTCGTATTCACATCATCGCTCGTCATTTAAACTGAAGAGTGTTGCAAAAGGAAAAATTTTGACAAAAAGTTATTTTTGTTCGAAAAAGAATGTTTGAACAAAATGAATGTACTTGAAACATGTTGATTTAAAATGATTTTTTACTTAATTTAAAGTTTTTCATGTCCCTGCAAAATAGAATAAAGTAGAGTTCTTGCTGTATTTGTTCCTGTTCAAAAATAAAATTCCCGCAGGACTTTTTTGTTTTAAAAAATTTCTTTCATACAGCAATAATTTAATAAACAGCATTTTCTGAACAATAAATCAACAAAACGTGAGTTGTGAAGGGAGAAAAGATGGCCGCACCGAATAAGAAATACAGTAATGAACTGTTAGAGCTTAATTTGTATTCAGTAATGCAGGTCCCAGCAGCAGCAGCTTAGTTTATGCCAGCCCTAATTAACGGCAAAAAGCCTGTGGTAATCGATGCGTATTAAGGTTTATCTATAGGGACACAAATTAAAAATACATGCGATTTAAAATATTAAAATTATTTTCTCCTCTTTTCCCGTTTTTGGGACCACTACACAAGGCTTGTTTTAAGATTAATAAAAATATTTTCTTAATTTTAAATCTCCTGTGGTTTTTTCTCTCTTCAGCATCTTAACAGGTAGAAAACCTTGTGCTCATGCGATTTATTAAATATGTTCGACTTTTTTTTTAAATAAATTTTTATAAAAAATATTTTTTCATAATTTTTAAAACACTAAAATAATTTAACCCAATAAAATTTACAGGACATCAAGAAGATATAATGAATATGCTGATGTGGAAATCGTCTATAAATGTTTAAATTGCTATAAAGTTTATTAACAAAAATGCAGAGTGCTTGAGAAAGTGCGAAGACGTTCATTATATAAAACTGACTGAACCCGGTGTGCTTCGCTACCCCCTCGATATAGTCAAGAATTTATTATTTCATAAGAATATCCTATTGTGAAAATTTAATGACAATCGGTCCAGTAGTTAAGACTATATTACGATTTTTAATTTTCCTAAAAAGAGGCGTGGTCCCACCCACTTTTCTACAGGTACGTATTTCTAATTATGCCAATACCATATGTACCAAATATCATCGACGTAGGTCAAAAAATGCCCAAAATATGGCGATTTAAATTTTTGGGTTATATGGGCGGTGCCCCGCCCCTTTGTCTAGTCAAAACTTCATATAATATATTATTCCTTCCAGAGTCACAGTAACATGCTGTGAAAAGTTCAGGAAGATCGGTCCAAGGGTTTGGCCTCCTATAAAGCACAAACAAACAGACAGACATTCATTTATATATATATATAGATTGCCA
Source organism: Lypha dubia (assembly GCA_947311025.1). Classification (NCBI taxonomy): domain Eukaryota; kingdom Metazoa; phylum Arthropoda; class Insecta; order Diptera; family Tachinidae; genus Lypha; species Lypha dubia. The sequence goes on from OX371263.1 coordinate 61,459,544, forward strand.
CGCCCCTCCGCCCGCAGACCGAACATCAAAAATCCGTGTCACCCGCCTGAATATTCTGAAGATTCCCTGAAAATTTCATCAAAATCGGCCCAGCCGTTTTGGTGTCCATACGTTACATACATACACACATCCTGTTTTATATATATAGAATAGATAGATTTTTAATTTATTAATTTTCAATAATTCGAACTCAATTTCGAACTGGATTTCGAAAATTTTATTTTAACTTCGAACTTAATTTCTACAATTCGAACTATATTTTGAAAATTAAATGAAACTTTGAAAATTAAAACGAAATTTCGAATTAATGAAAGTGATTTCAAAAAATAAATATTTATTGAAACAAATCAACAATTAACGAAAAACTTTTCTGTTCGAAAAAATCGAATCTCTTGCCATTTGATTTTTCGTTTACACAGTGGCATGCCACTTCATTTTCAAAATGTCGCCGAAGCGTTAACTTGAGTACATTCGTTTACTTCTCAAATTAAAAAAAAAAAAAAAAATAACCAGAAAGAAAGAGAAGAGAGCAGAGAGTTACCAAGTTTATCATATAGGCACATTTTTGGGGAAAGTGTTAACATTTATTATTAATTGTATTATTATTATTATATTGTTATTAAATTATTAATGCGCTATAATTAACAATCTTCCATTTTTTAGGCGTATTTCAACAAATAAAACATAAAAGTACATTTAAATTATTAAAACTTCAATTAGAATTTTACAGCAATCCGGTAAAGTTGCATTAAATTTTGAACAGGATAACACTGCAACATCGTTTTGACATTTAGTGGCATGCAAGTGCCAAATTTTCAGTGGCTTGCAAAATCTGCTGCTACTGGAGCTGCCAGTTCGAAAAATTTGTGTGTGTTAGTAAAAAATCTTGAATGTATTGAGTTTTTCGAACTGTAGTGGCACGTCAGTGGCATGTGTAAACGCTAATTAAATGCTAAATTTAAAAATATATTTCTGAAATTCGAACTTAATCTCGAAAGCTCTAAATAATGATAACAAAGAGCGGTCAATATACAAAATTTTAAATTTAATTTTGAAAATTCGAATTGAATTGCGAAAATTCAAGCTTAGTTCTAGGCCACAAATAGAAAAAGAACGCACGCCAGCTTTGATCTCAGATGAACGAATATTTCTCTATGATGATCGGAAAATAAAATACAATAATATATTTTAAATAATTCTAAAATTGCAAGTAGTCGTATGGATTCATCCTTTTTGCAACAAAAATACTATGAATTTTATTCCCGCAGAAAAAAAAAAATCATTTATTTTTTTATATTTTTTTGAATAGTATTTAATTCAAGTGGCCTGATTTGTGCGCTCAATTTCTGAATGGTTTTATTAGCTCAAGTGTTTTGTAACTTATAGCCCCGGGTCAAATTTCACACTTAATAAATGTTGTAGACAATTGTCAGTGAGTTAATGAGTAAGTGACTGTGTGTGCGTGTATACGAGTACATTTCAAGTGCCATTAACAGGTACTTGAATGCGTCATTATTACAAATTCACAAACACACTGTTATTGGAATCTCATAAAGGAACTTCAATTCAAATGTGCCAGCCAACCCTTCTTTCTATGTTTCTTTCCTCTATTGAAAATTCTTCATTTCATTTTATGAACGAATGGATAAATTAAAAGTTTTCATGTGACCATAATTGTGTACTTTAATACCAGCATTTGGTGCGTAACTTGTGTTATTTTTTTTTTTTACTGAATATTAAAAATAAAACGAAATTTTTTAGAATCCTTTGGTAGAATACGAATACTGTGTACCATTTTATAAATGATTAATGATAAAGAGATTTACTATGTATGTCTGTATGTATGAAAGAACAACAACAGCAACTGCTTAACGAAATGCGCGACGGACGCACAAACCCGTTTTAATATAAATTGTGGAACATAAACAACCCTTCCTTGAAGCAGAAAAGTAATTCACAAAATCCCCTTAAAAATCCTTTAAAAAGCTGACACTATTTCTCGCCTTTCCACATGATTAGAGTAGAAGAGATGTGTTTGTTTTTTTTTTCCATTTCTCAATTTCGAAAAGCTTCACACAGTAACACCAACAACAACAGCAACTTTGCTAAATTGGCAACATTCAAATGAATATGGCGACAAAATGAAATGTTGTAATAAGACAAGTCATTTGGCATGTTGGCATCTTATTAAAGGGTTAAATGTGGCAACAAAAGTATTTCAGTTTGTGACTAGTAAAAGTAAATTTATCAACAATTCATTCATTTATTCATGCCTCCGTTAATATTATGACAGCGAACGTTTGCACGAACGTCTGTCCGTCTGTCCGTCTGTCTGTCTGTCTGTATGTTTAAGCTCCAAAATATAAGAAGACGAAAACTTTTGTAACTTAATCTTCAAAATAGAGCTACAGTCGCATATTCGTGTGCTTGTGTTTCAAGTTTATGATGCCAAACTGCCTAAAAATTTTCGTTCTTAAGCTGCGATACTTTATTATGGAATTTAGGAAAATCAAAAGCAGAAAAACAAAACAAATGAAAATCCCAAACAAAGTGTTGAAAATCCTTTTTAAAAAAATGATCTTTAAATTATATTAAAATCTTTATGAAGTGCTTTGAAGTTGTTGATGACGCTTGTAATATTAAATAATGCCGAGGGTATTAAATGTGTTACGACACATATTTTTTCCGCCATTATTCGGCTGATTTCGAAATGAGTGCGGTGTTTTCTAACCAGACATGTTGTTTTTTTTTTTTTTTAAAAGCTAAATTTAAAATTTAAAAGCTATTTTTAATTTAAGATTATCTATTTTGAAAAGAAGTAGTTTTGAGGTTGAAGGTATTTCATCCAAGCAATGGGCGCTTTAACCATTAGCGCAACCGAGTTCTTACTTTGAAGAAGAATTGTTTGGAAATGTTCTCAATTGAAGCTGCGGCATGAATGCATCACGGTAGATCTGACACTAAAGTTTGGTGTCTTTGTCAAAACAGTGAATTTCTTGGTTTGCACGTGCAGCAATAACTTTTAAGTGAGCTCTGCTGGCCAAAATGATTATGGCCGCAGTTTTCTTGGGTGTGTTTCGTATCCATTTCAATTAACTTGCATACTACACAAAGCTTTTGGACAGATTCAGTATTGATTTATGGTAAAAATATGCGTGTCCACTCCTTGTAAAGTCACTCAAATGAAATGCCATAAATTGAGCTACGAATCGGTAACACCACCATTCAATATAATCTTTAGATTTGCACTATTCAGATTATTTTCCGTTTCCAAATTTGAGGAAATGGCTGGGTCGTAAAAGTTATGGGTAAAAGGAAAAGGTTATCATTGAAACAATCGCATATTTTAAAGTCTTTCAGAAAACTTTATATATATTTTAAGGAAATAAAAATAAGTATAAAATCGCTGGAAAATAAATGTATCGACTTTAAAGGACACTATATGATGTGAAATAATAAGCTTTTCAATCCTTTTTAAAGGAAATTTATTTGTTTGAATTCTAAATACTTTGTACAATTATATAAAAAAGAATTCTCGATTAACAAAATTAATGAGTTCTCAAGCAATCAAGAAAATCGTGGAATTAATAGAAAATAATTGGCATATGTATTTTTCAATTTAAAAAAACATCATATATAAATCATGAATTTAATTCACAGCGAAAACAGTGCCTAATAAATACCTAATAAAATATAACAAAATTAATAAGATAACTCTACGGATTTTTTTCTAGAAGGAAGTCTTATTATTTTAATAAGGAAAACCTTTTTGAAAAAATCGAGAAGGAAACTTATGGTTTTTATTTAGTATTCTTATTGATTTTTTCAAAAAGGTTTTCCTTATTAAAATAATAAGACTTCCTTCTTGAAAAAAATCTGTAGAGTTATCTTATTATTTTGTTGTATTTTATTATGTATTTATTAGGAACTGTTTTTTCTGTGTGATGTAAGGAAATATAAATTTGATGTCATCAGAACGTCATGGTACGTCCGGAATGCTTATTTACAACATGAAGTTGTATTATCTGGATGGGGGAGGTAATGAAAATATTTTTATAAAATTTACGTCTGTTGAAACTCGAACCAAGCTTCGATTTCGTAAATAGGCACTCTAACCACCTCACTACTACACCTTGCTACATGTGACCAGCCAGTTTAAGAAGATGATTTACGTACACATGATCGTACAGGAACCTAATGAAATCAATAAGGAATGCCTTTTTGAAAAAAAATCAATAAGAAGGCCTAATGAAATCAATAAGAAATCCCTTTTTTATACAATTCATATGAAAACCTAATATAATCAAAAAGTTTTTCTCTATCGATTATTTTTTTGGTGGCAAAAATAACGGAAATTGGATAAAAAAAAATTGTAAATAACAAGTTTTCTTCGTGATTTTATGTATTTTCCTTCTTGATAAAATTAAAAAAATTTACCACATAAAAATAATAAGGAATCTTTTCGGAAAAATCTTCGCTTCTTTCTGCTGGGATACCCCTTAGCCTAAAAACGTTTCATACAGAAAATCTACTTAATTTTATTAGGCAGTTTTGGCTCTGTGTACCTGGACTTAAATTATTTTCATGATTTTTTTTAAAGGGTATCAATTCAATTAAATTATTTGTTGATTTAACTAAAATATTAATTGAACATGACTCTTTTTTGTGGGAGTAAACAGTAATTCGAAATTAACAATATATAAAATAAAAATATAAACTATTGGCCGACACAATCGACCGTATTCTAGATGGAAATAATTTTTTTTTAATGTTCATAGAAAAATTCTTCATAAAAAAATCTTTTATAAAACAGTCATACAACAACAAAAACTGCAACTATTTAATGATACATTGGCATCAATTCATAAATATTTAAAATAAAAAACAACGGTTAAATAAATAAGATACCTTCTATTGCGCGAAATCAATTTATTTAAATCTCTCATTTGGTTGGTATCAGTTTTGTTAAAATTAGTTGATTAATGTGTGCATGAAGTCCTGCACAAATAACCTTATTGCCTAGTAATTATATGGATTTTGAAATTTGAGTTTTTATCGGATGTAGAATTTTTGATGTCTTTGCAAAACATTCTTACTATTTTTGCGATTATTTTCATGTATTCACGCGCGTATGCAGGAGATAAAAAACGAAATTATGGCTGACTTCCAAAACGTTCGTATACAAAGTTTGTATACAGTATTGCTACTGTATTTAAATCACATACATATACAAAGTTCCGAAGCAATGCAACAACTATAAAACCGATGCCTTGTTTGCTTTCTGAATGCGTTAAAAATACTTGGCGGCGGCGTTTTGAAATGGTATACATTGTATAATTATTGTACTACGGCGTTATGAAATGTGATGCTTTGTTCAAACACAAAGCAATTGACGTTTTGGAAGTCAGCCTATATTCACTCCCAAAACAAACAAAATATGAGTCATTTCCATTTGTGTTTCTAAAACAAATTTTATAAAATGGTATACTTCACATGTAAAAGTTCTCCTTAAAAAAAACTAAAGTGGATCCGCGACTGTGTCATGTTGCGTGAGCATATGCACTTGTATAAGCATGAAATATTTTGGCATTCAGACTTCAGTCTTTTCACTTCACTTTAGGTTTTGAATGAATGAAGGAAAAAAAACGTTAAAAACAGAATTAACGAGTATAAAAAAATTTGGCAAATCGCTGTCAGCAAAACAAGAGTACTTTTTCAAAAAAAAAAAAGAAGCCTAAAAACGAAAATGAATGACACTATAAAATATTTATAAGGTCTTAATATTATGTGTCTAGATATAACTGCAACCACAGAACACTCTTCATATGAGATAATAAATAAATAAATACTATTTTCTATTACGACAAAAATATCTACACAGAGAAAAAAGATTAGTTGTGGCAGCCGAATTTTTTAGAATTGGGTTGCTACAACTACAATTTTCGTGTAAAACTACTAAATTTTTGGTTGCGACAACCAATAAAATTGGTTACCTTCACGGAATCTTAAATGGCAGCTAATCGGTGTTATTAACGAAACAGAATTGAATGGATATTTTTAATACTTAACTAAATTAAATTGTTTTAATACCACATTTGAATTTAAAATTTATTTATGGCCATTCTTGGTATTGAACATAGAACTCACATGTTTTAAATCGATGAATAGTGAGTAATTACTTATTTGACTATAATTAGTTATGTCAACCAAATAAACGATTAGGAGTATCAACCAAACTATAATCATTGCCAATTATTCAGTTGTGGTTGCCCTTTTGGCATTTAGTAGCAGCAAAAGAATGCATTCGGTTGACCCAACCAATTTAAGAATTGTCACAACACCGTATGTTGGTTACAATTTTGGTATTATTTTTATGATCATGGAATGTTGTTTGGAACCATAGAATATTCTATTGACACATCCAATTTCTAACTAATATTTTTTCTATATGTAGTGGATGGATACACAAAAAAAAATCAGTCTTAAAAATAGCAATACAACACTGGTATTTACACAGGAACAAGAAATAACATCGTCGCCTACTTGGACACTCATGCATCAATCTATTGGTCGTAGTATCATCATTTCATTCAATTGTTGAATGGACGAAAAAAAATATAAACTCGTACTAGAGAGCAAAAAACACTAATAAAGTCTACAACAATCATACAATATTGCAACAGGAATCTGTTTTATTAAACCAGGAATTTAAAAAAAGAATACAATAACAACATCAACACCAAGACCAGCAACAGCAGCAGCATTTAATAGTACAAGTACTTTTTGTAATCGTAGTAGGAGTTGTAGATGGTTGTTAGAATTAATACTCAATTGCTTTTCACAATATCATAAGTTTATGAGTCTTTATTTAGAAAATGTAATGAATTTCTGCTATAAAAAAATAAAAACATGAAACCCTCCTGACTGAACACCACAAAAAAAATATAATACAGAAATGAAGAAAATAAAAGAAACTTGGTGGGGGAAAAACCGAGGAGGGTACAAACGGCTGTTAAGGATGTTCAGTGGGTGTTATTGTCTTCTTGCGAGTGCGTGCGTGTGTGGCTGTGTTGTTCATGGTGTTCTATAGAGTATCATAAATTTATTTGTGTGTATGCGTGTGCGTGTGTGTGTGAGCATAAGCCTGTGTCTGCCTGCTATTCCCACATGAATATGCAAAGTAGTTAAAAAGGAAGTTGTATTACAGCAAATTCGTGCCGTTTAAGCAATTACTAATATTACATCGAAGATGATTTAGAGATTTAACTATTATTCTTATTTATTTTTATTTTTATTTTCGTATATTTTTTTTTTTTTGTGTTCGCTTTTCTAAAATACCAAACAATAAAATGACCGTAACTTAACTTTATCATACTTAAGATTCGTAGGCAAATGATTAGAGAAATAATGGTTGTTGTAGCTGCTGCTGCCTGTATTTAAATTGGCTGCCTTTTGTAGTTGGTTGTAGTTGGTTGTAGTTGTAGTTGTTTTTTTTTGTTCTGTTGGGTGGGTATTGTTTCATTGCGTAACGCATTTTTCTGACGTTTGTTTTTCCATTGTTGTTGTTGCTGTTGTTGTTGTGAAGTAAATTATGTTTATGGCCATAAAAAGTAAAAGTATAGAACATGGCTCTAGCAATTATCCTTATTACAAAGCTATAAAAGACTTAAGACTAGAGTGATTGTGCCAGTGGTAGTCACAGTCAAAGTCACAGTCACGAGCAATACCAGCACCACGTACTTTTAGTGAAATGATATGAAAAAGAAAATAAATAAATAAAACTGAAATAAAAACGCGAAAATATTAAGATTGTAATTGAGAGAATAATGAAAATAGTAGGGGTATTCAAGTATGTGTCTATCTTCCTTTTCATTGTTTTTTTCATTAGAACCAGAACTCAGGGGATGACTCCTTCGTGAACTATGAAAATTGTTTACCGGAAGCAATATAAAGAGAGCAGTGTTTGTGCACATTTGATTTGAACCTCTAATTACTGAAGGTGATAGAAAAGACCTCTGTGAGAAATTTATTCCACATACGAACACAGTTCGGCTAAAATAAGAACTCTCTTTGTATTGTGTAGTGCCATTCACTTGCATACCGACAACAAAGGAATGTGCTCTTAATGAAGAACGTGTTGCACGTGAAAAATGAGGGGTTTCGGGAACAAGTTCCCTGATTTCATTAGAACACAGTCCGTTCTAGTAGCGATAGAACAGTAAAATACACCCTACATTGCGTAGATGCTCCAGTGAGCCAATAGTGTTGGCTACCATACTGTCATTGATAAGCTTTTTCGCCCTCTCCTGTACGCGTTCGAGTAACTTTAAAATAGACTTTAAAGCATTGGCTTACGTTATCATAGTTTTGGCGGAAAAAATTCCATAACATTTTGAACTGAAAGGAGGAAAAACACTGATAATTTTGGGGACTTGTTTAAGGAAAAATTTCGAATTGGGGTGTTATTTTGCCATTGCGATTTCTTTTCAGTGTTATTTAACAGACTGACGCACGATCTCAACCGATCGATAATGCCGAGAATCATTAACGAAAAACAATTGATGAATTTATATTTTATAAGGTTTTCCAATAGGGATGATATGATTTTGAGTAAACGTTTCAGCCATTTGTAATATGTCATGGATCTGTCATTTGTTTTTCATTGCATTCAGTAGTGTTTGCAATTTCATCTTGGAGAGATGTACGCAAGAACAACGTTTATAAATTATTCAGTTTTATTATCAAAATAATCGTTCTCCAATTCATATAATCGTCATTCGTAATAATTGTCCAAGTGTGCTCACAATTCGTCGAATTGTTGAAAATTTTGAGTTTACATTTTCTTTACATAATGTTCAAGTGCCAATAAGACAAAGAATCGCTCGAAGTAATTCAAATATTGCTTCCGTACAGGAAAGTGCTGCTGAAGACCGCATTTTGTCGATTCCAAGACGTTCTCAACAACTGGAACTACCTCAAACCACAACCTGGCGGATTTTGAGAAAGCATTTGGGTTTGCATCAATAAAAAATTGTTCTCAGTCAAGAATTGAAGCCATTGGACCACCGTAAAAATCGTGAAGTTGCTGATTTTGCCAAACAGCAAATTCAACAATTGAATTATTGCGAGAAAAGTTTGGAGATTCGATTATTTCAAGAAATTGTGATATTGAATGGCCACCAAAGAAGTTGTGTTTTAACACCATTAGACTATTTCATGTGGGGTTATTTGAAGTCAATGGTCTTTCGAAATAAACCAGACTCTCTTCAAGCTTTACAAGTCAATATTGAACGTGCCATTCAGGACATATGATTTGATTTAGTGGAAAAAGTGCTGGAGAATTGGGTTTATCGAATTCTTTCCTGCAGAAGAAGTCGTGGAGGCCATTTGAATGACGTTTTATTTAGAACTTAATTGTATCGATTGTACTTCACATTAAATAAGAAACTTTTGAAATTCCTTAACAATAAGTGTGCTTTTAATTTTAAAGAAATCATCAGCTATATTCTGTAAGTCGCTAAAGCTAAATCTCCATCGCTAAAAATGTCTAAAATCGTTTTAGAGAATTTTAGCTACATATTGAATTCTGTAATTCGTATTGCGGAATTAGGCAATGTCATAAAAATTAAATTCGCCGCAATTTTGGCGTTTGCTCTGAGAGCAAACAATGCTCTCTCTCATCGCTAAAATGTTATAAATTTGTATTCTCTAAGCACATTTAAGCAACTTTTCTAGCTAGAAACGCTAAAATTTAAGCAACGATATTTTGAAGGCGCTAAAAAGTAATTTAAGCAAAATATTTTTTATATCATTGTTGTTTAGCCTTTTTTTCCAAAAATAATGTAGGAAACTACAAAAAGGATAAAAAAGGGCAAAAATATATGCTCATTTAGTATTTGGAATAGCATAAAGAGTTTGCCCTTGACAGGTTGAAGTCTTTTAGCTGATATGAGTAGTTTAATTTATATAAAACTCAAATACTAAATTTTATATAAAAATGTATTTAATAAAAAAAAAGATTTTTACAATATTACAAAATTAATCAAAACTCTATACACAAATTTTAAATTTATTATGATCAAAAATATTTTTGTACAAATAAATACTTTCAAATAAATATGCCACAGTACCGCCAGGTAATACCACATAGAAAAAATTTCAATCGTTTACTGAAATTATTTCTTAACAGTGATGCCATCTCTTATAAATGTTCCCATAACTTTCGAACGTAATGCTTTCTTGAGAAATTACAACGCAAAAATCATGCGCTTTACAATTTTCAAAAAGCATGTGCTGCAAAAAAACAATAAGTTTTGACTAGAACTTTGTGAAATAGCTTTAAAAAATAGACGTTTTAAAACATATTTTAAATTTTTTTTTGACAAAAACACAATCATTGTTACGGAGTATATATTATAATGTAAGGTAACACTACTTTAAAATGCCAAATATACACGCAAATAAGAAAGAAAGGAATGATCTAATGACAGCAAATTAGCTACGGCGAAAAGAGTAAATTTTAGATAAGCGATTAGAGTTACAGAATACCTTTTTAGCAAAATCGCTAAAATTTTCGCCCTAAAAATTTTAGCGATCGAGATTTAGCTTTAGCTACGAGAATTACAGAATATAGCTGCATATCACACTTTTTGGAAAACCTTATATTAATGTGTTTAGCTTTTGTAGCAGTACTCAAATAATCAGTTAAACAAAATCAGTTATTAGTGAAACGCAAATTTAGTTTTTAACAAATTTTCTTTTAAAAAATATAACGGAAAAATCACGCGAAAAAGTTGGTTTCAGTAGATGTTGACCTATTTTGTTGAAAATTTCAGCTTGAAATAATTTTTCTTAATGGCATTCATTCCTGGCTTGAAATTTGCATTAATCCTTCCTTAATGTCTTCATCTTTAGTAGCGATCTTTTGAATTCTAAATTCCAAGACAGACAACTATTTTTTTTTTTTTCATTTTAGTGAAAATAACTTTCATTAACTTTATCACTTAAATGATTTCACTAATTAATATATTTTTATTTTGAACTGAAATTAATATCCCTAATAAAATGCAATAAAATAAATGATAAAATTGTATGGGAAGGGTATGGATTACAATTGAAGACTACTCGTATTTACTGCAATCCTCTGGAGGATTATTATTAGCTTTTTATTCTTATCTTCGTTTCTTTATCTTTACGCACAACTAAGTACGATGTTCAGTTTCAGCCAAGAGATTCCATAAACGATACATACCTAAAGGCAGAGTTTGGAGTGAATGGATGGCTGGATGGATGGATGGTTGGATGGATGGTTGGATGAATGGATGGATGGTTGGTTGGTTGGAGCTTGTTAAGCAAAACATTGCCAAAGCAAATAAACAATCAAACATTTAAGAAAGCCAGAAGGCAGAGTGACTGGCAGTCGTCGCTAAATATACTCTCAAGTATTTTCATTTTCACTTAAACGTTATTTTCTTTAGTTAAGTTTTTTACCAATTTTTTTTATCGTTGTACTTTTAAAAATCCTGATTAAATACATTCATTTCCAACAGTAAATTGTTGTATTATTGCGACTATTATTCGTATTATTAGTACAATTATTTTGTTCTGCATGTACTCGAATAGACGAGTGTGTTCAAGTATTTGAAAAAGTGTTTGAAATACAGTTGCAAAAAAAAAAAAAAAAAACAAAAGAGAAATAAGAAATGCTTAAACAAAGTGATTCAATTTATTTAAATTGCTAAAATTAACATTAGACTCGTGAACAGAAACAAGTTGCAAGATTATTTTGTTTTATTTGCAATTCCCACTACACGCAGAGAAATTTAATTATTGCAATTAGAATTTCATAAGCTTCACTGATTTTTGTTCATTTTATTTTTTGAAAAAAAAATACCTTTTACAAGAAGGTATTTTTCACAAATCAATAACTTTTTTTAAAAAACAATATCATTTTACAAAATATACCTACCATAAAAAAAGACATATGTGACCTTCACCGAGAAAAAGGACCTAGTGTGTCAAAAAACGGGTTTGGGCTTAAGAGTGGATTCTGGTACCTAAAAGGGTGTAGAATAAGACGAAATGCGTTTTTTTTAAACTTCATTTTCACACACTAGGTCCCTTTTCTCGGAGAAGGTCACATATAGAAAAATTATTTAACTCTTTTTAGACAGTACATTTTTTAAAATTTCCTTTTTAAAAAAGTACCTTTAAATACACATACATATTTAAGTATTTTTTAAATAAAGTACCTCGAAAAAATACCTTTAGGGGTACACAGAGAAACTAGAAAGAAAACTTTTCTAAATTGTTTTTTTGAAAATAATAAATTTTGAAAAAGTACCTTTTGAAAAAGTGTTCTTTGAAAAAGTACCTTTTAAAAAAGTACCTTTAGAAAAATTGGTTTTTGAAATAAGTATCTTTTATAATTCGTAAAGAGTAATTAAGTAACAGAAGATCTTAATTAAAGCAAATTTTATAAAAAGGTACCAATGTAAAAGTAGTAACGTAACACTGTTACAATTATCCGAACTCCTTTTAAGATAGCGCACACAAAAAAAGGGGACTTAAGAATTTTAAATGTATGTTTGTCTGTGTGTCTGTTTATGATATTGTGGCTGCCAAATGGCTGCATTAACTTAATTTTAATATAAAACGACTTGGTCTAGTGTGTTCTCTAGTACATTTAAACTTAGTTCAGCTTCAGGAAACATCAAGTACAGGAGCACAGTTTAGTGCATAACAATTTTGTTGGTCTTGTTTTTAAAAAAATTGAATCTGATCGCACTACTACACTCACAAATTTTACTAAAGTTTTTTATTCTTATAAGGACTAATAAGACACGATTAATATCTAAGAAAGGCTTGTCCTGTATGTTTGTGAAAAGTAAATATGAAACAGATATAACTGAACACAGATTTATCAATCCTGAGATCTTTTTGGATAAAATTTAGCAAATATGTAACAATTTTTCATTTAAGCTCAGGCAAAATATAACCTTTAAATCAAAATAGTTTTTCGTTAGTTTTTGCATAAAAAAAACAGACTTTCAACTTGATTAATTAAGTTAAGAAATTTAATCAAAGAAATTTTTAATTTTTCAGGCTTAAGTTCGTTTTCTCTAAATATAATTTTGTTATAAATTAATTTATTATTTAAATTAGAAAGAAAATCTAGTGGCTCTTAATACTTGAACGATGCTTGAACGAACTTAAGCCTTAAAAATTTAAAAATTTCTTTGATTAAATATCACTCAGTTCGAATAAAAAATTCACAACTTAGTTAAGAAATTTATTTATATGAGAAACACTTATTAAGGTTGTCAGAAAGGCCACTATGTTACCACTTCTGGACTACGACAATTGTCTTAAATGAATTATTTTTCTCAGTGTAATGTTGTTCTCCAAATATTCTGCTAAGTATTTTGGTTCATTTAACTTGTTCTTTGGCACAAGTTAATTTCTTCAGAAATCATTTATGCTGTAAAAATTTTCTAGCAATTTTATGGAAAATTCATTCTGAAAGCAGAAGATAGGATTTTTTTTTTGCTTTTATTCATTTGGTTTGTTTAAGTGTAGAACTTCAGTTTGCGAAGCATACAAAAATTTAGTGATAGATATGAAGACAATCAATCTTACTTTGAGTTTAATTCAATTTCAATTGTGACATCTGCCCTGTTTTAGGCCTTTAATACGCACCAACACCAGCACACACACACAAAAGCACACACATATATCCATGTTTCTTCCTTCCTTCATACATTTCCAATGTAATTTTTTTCAATTTTCCATAACAAAGTCTGCAACACTTCGGGCAATCGTGCGTAGAGGAGACACTTTTTTAACATTTTATACAAAAAAAAAAAAAAAAACTAATCTTATTTTCTTATATGATTTTCTGTTTACTCATGTGGTTACTTAAACTATTGTCTGTGTCTGTACGAGGGAACAAAAAAAGAAAAACGGTTTGTAGAAATGTATGCCTAAATTGGCATCTCTTAGAAATAAAAAAAAAATTAAATAGAAATCGAAATCCTCCCTTTTGCTTGCGGCTTTTGGTGGTGGTGGTGCTGCTGCTGCTAACCGTTTGTATTGTAAAACATATGTGGGTGTCCTTTTGGTCTATTGCAGTTTTAGTTGTAGCTGTTGTAGTTCAATAGACCTTTTGGTTTGGAAAAAAAAAAAATAACCAACAAGTTGAGATGAAAATCTGTTTGTCATGGATGACAGTCAAACAAATCCGGTGTCATTCATAGATCTACAGGCTACGCGCACTCTAAAAGGGTTGTTACAGCAAAACAATGCCAACTACGAGTATTAGAAGTAGACAACAACAAAATAATAATCAAAAGGATTTAAACGGTCATCGTTTGAAAAGAAACTTATTAAATATCGATTGAGAAACACTAATCGACAAAATATTTTAAGTTCTTAAAATAATAAAATTTTAAACGATTTTAAGTGCTGAAAACAATCACATGTTTGTTGTAGTGCATTTTTGAAATTATTTAAAATCTGTCGACTAGTGTTATCGTTAGTAGAACAGTGCACTCGCGAAAATATTAAAACACTATTATATGAACACCCCAAAATATGAACACTTTTTTTCTTCCATTGGCTACTCTTAAAGGCGATTGAGGAAAAGAAACAGCAAAAAAAAAATCACAGATTTATTTTTAAATATGTACAATAAACAACAATAAATAATTTAACATAATAAACTTTTTTTTTTATTGGAAAAACGTTTCTAAGGGGATATTAGATGAAATTCGCAAATATGAACTATCTGGCAAAAGTGAAGTGGCTTAATTTTAATTAGTTCATATTATCGCGAGCGCACTGTATTCACTTTTTTGTCTTGGTACCAAACCAAACACGGGCAAACGTTGCTTTATTGAACCCCTCCCCCCACCCCTACAAAATTTCCTAAATCTTTAAAAGATTGACAGACAATTTTGCCGGTAAATACGTTGAATGTTTTTAGATATTTTTTCGGTATAAAGTTAATCTAAAGTTAATTCGATAGACGACATTCAACCACGTCTAACAGTTGTCCTCGAAATAATTTTGTGTGTGCGTGCATGATTTTTTGTTTGTTGTTGTTTTTGCCAAATCATATAAAAATTCATTATAGAATTTTCATTAAAACGTCTTCAATAACAAAAACGAAGTAACGAAAATCCCCATCACTACCCCTTTTTTTTGTTTCCAATAAAATATGAAGAGGGTGTTATTGTATAGGGAAAAATTCATATTACGCGTTAATGGGGAAAAAAAATGTGTAACGAGTAAATAAATATTGGTCGATCGGTTGGTCGGTTGTTTGTATCAAATTTATTGAAAATTAATGTATAAAAATTATAATTTATCTTATAAATGGTAAATAATTATGGCAACAAAAGTAAATGGAAGATGTTGAAAAAAAAAACCCAAACAAACTAACAGGACTATCGGCAAAATGTGGCTGTCCTTAAATCATCATCCAGAGGTTTTCATATTAAAAATATAAAATTATTTCATTCAACAACTGGTAGTTTTTTTTAATGAATTTTCGTAAGTAAAATCTTTATGTATGTATGTATGAGTATATGTGTGTGTAAGGAAGCGTATGTGTTTGTCACATCTGTCACAATATATAGAATATAATACGAAATCATCTTATTAGTAAAAACGAGTAGCATTAGCCGGAGGCCACAACTTTCCAATACACAGCGAAAAACCATACCAAAAAATAGCAAAAAGAAACTAATCAATAATAATCCATGGATCTGTAATTGGCTCTTTAGTGTTTTTATTATTATTATTTTTTTTTTTTTATTTTTTATATTATTTTATTTCAATTTGTGCTCAACACTTATACTTGTATCTTCCTTCGTATGCTGCTGCTGCTAATGTCACAGTGGCGTTGTAGTAGATGTTTGTTGTTGGATGCGGTGGTAATCGTTTCTATACCTGGAGGCAATTATTCAATGATACTTGTACTTAGACGAGCACAAATGAATCAATAAAAGAATTGAATGAATGATTGTTCTATATTAGGAAGATTGAATATGAATGAACACTCCATATGGAGTTAATGATGTTGAATGAAGAGTAGCTGGTTGTTTTTGGGTTTTTAGGGACATTTTTTTTTCACTATTAAATTTGAAATATTCGTAATAAAGAAAAGTATGTGAACAGAAGTTTAAGATGTTTGATAGAATTAATATTTTATTGCAGTTTAAAATTTGAAGTACCATGAGAAATTTTGTTTGCCAAAAAGAAGAGGGTCAAAAATAAAATTGAATTTTTTTTTGCATTAATGAAACAGAAAATTATTAGCAAAATGCTTTATTTTCAGTAAAGAGAGCTTTTTTCAATAGACAAGAGTTCCCAGCATTTAAATTTTTACTCCTGATGAAGTTTCGCAAAGAAGTTGCTAAATATCTATAATCAAATTTTTATATAAAAATTACCCAAATCTATTCATTTTTATAAATTTATAATCAAAGAAAAAGGTCGAAAAATTAGCCCTGCCATATACTAACAAAAAAAAAAAAAAAAAAAAAGACATGCAGCAAATTTTAGTAAAAAAAAAATTTCCTTCAAAAGAAGTAAGTAAATTAAATCAATTTCTAAATTTAATTATGATTTTATTAATATTTAGAAAAAAAAATTCTAAATCAAATAAAACTTCCTAAATATAGGAAAAAATCATATAGTTCATGTCCTTGAAAATAGATCATAATTTTAGTCCCGAAAAAAAATTATACTTCCAACGATATGTTTATTTAATTTAAAAGATAATTTTCTTAAATTAAAGATATGTTAATTTATTTTAACCTCAAAAAAAAATTAGGAAATGACTTAACCGTGAATAGTTCAGAAAAATAATAATTAAAAACGGAAGGTGATCGTGCCAGAAGTGATTAATGAGAATTATGTATTACTTAGAACCTGGGTTCGATCCCTGGTCAAGGCAAGTCAATCAACATCATAAAAGTTCTCTAATATACATTACTATGGTATTGTATTAATTGTTGTTGGACTGAGTGCTTTTAATACAAAATTTACACACACATCACTCGTTCGGCTTGTATAAACCGCATCTAAGTCATGAAGGGAGCTATTGATACACCTTTTAGTTATACTTTTAGTTCATGACTTATTTCACAAAATTATTTAGTTAATGTAATAAAATGCGAATTTAGTACTTCTGCCGGTGAGAGGTGTCGTGGTGTAGTAGTGTGGTGGTTAGACGAATGCCGCCTATCCACTAAAGCGAAGTACCTTAGTTCAAGACCCAATAGATTTTAAGTTTTATTAAAAAGTTTTAAAAGTCACTCACATTTCAGACAATACATTTAACTGTTGTAAAGAAGCATCCCAGGACGCTCCAGCTCTCCCTGATGGCATAAAACCTTCGTTTTACCAGATGGTCGGTTAAAAAGAAGGGAAAATACGGAAGTGAAAAGAGCTGCTTAGCAATATCAACAACCATATAGCAAGGAAATGAACCACTACATAAAAAAAATTGTTCCTACCCACGGCAAATGGTGCCAATAAAACAATTTTTATTAACTTTTGGATAAACACTGATTTACTTTTGAAAATATAAGGTTTTCCAATAGGGATGATATGATTTTGAAGTGAGGTTTCGGCCATTTGTAATAGGCCATTTGTTTTTCATTGTATTCAGTAGTGTTTACAATTTCATCATGGAGAGATGAACGTAAGAACAGCGTTCACAAATTATTAAGTTTTATTATCAAAATATTCGTTCTCCAATTGCAACTTTTCATGAGCTTTTGCCATTTTATGGTCGTAATAATCTTCGAAGTGTGCTCACAATTAGTCGAACTGTTAAAAATTTTGAGCTTACATTTTCTTTACATAATGTTCAAGTGTCAATATAACAAAGAAACGCTCAAAGTAATGGAAATATCGCTGCCATTCATGCAACTGTTTCTGAAGACCGCAATTTGTCGATTCCACGGCGTTCTCAGCAAATGGGACTTTCTCAAAGCACAACCTGGCGGTATAGATCGATGATAACCAACTTTTTATGGCCGAAATTGGAAGAAATTGATCTGATGACAGCATTTGGCTTCACCAAGACGTGCCACACAGCAAATGCAACAATTGAATTATTGCGAGAAAATTTTGGAGATTCGATTATTTCAAGAAATTGTGATAATGAATGGCCTCCAAGAAGTTGTGATTTAACACCGTTAGATTATTTCTTGTGGGGTTATTTGAAGTCATTGGTCTTTCGAAATAAACCAGACTCTCTTCAAGATTTACAAGTCAATATTGAACGTGCCATTCATGACATACGACTTGATTTAGTGCAAAAATTGCTCGAAAATTGGGTTCATCGAATTCGTTCTTGCCGAAGAAGTCGTGGAGGCCATTGGAATGGCGTTTTAATTTATCATTAATTTCTCTAATGTACATTAGTGAGACATTGTAGTAATTGTTGTCGGACTATTTATGTGATGAAGGCACAGCACTGGTCACTAAAAAACTGTTCCGACAGCGATTGATGCTGTTCCAAGCTAATGTACACAACATGGCCCTCCTTCGTCGGTTAGCAGAAACATCGGCGAAGTAAAACAATTAATAAAATGCCTGCTAATATAGCTGAACAAAGTTAATGCGTCTACTTAACACCGGAGGCGCCTCAACACTGCCTTAAAAATTAACATAATACGCAAAGCAACAAATTTTCAACATCTATCTTCTCTACCCTATCCCTCTCCTTGAGTTCCGGTACAGTGTAATGCATACGTAGGGGTCATCCCCTGAGTCGTGGTCCTAATTAAAAAAAAAAAAAAAAAAACAATAAGTGTGTTTTTCTTTTTAAGAAATCATATCACTCTTATTGGAAAACCTTTTATATTCGAGAGATTATGAAAAATTTCCTGGGAGGGACGAAATAAAAAACGGCATTGGCGTTATACGACAACGAATTTCAACTCAAATTAAGTAAAATTTCTAATATACAATGTTACTGTTAATTTTTTTTTAACACAAATTTTCTTTAAAAATCCTTCGAAAACGTACTTTGTTGCTTTCAATTTGCCATCATTTGGACTCTTAACATTTCACTCTATTGAGTAAATTATTTTCCCTCAAATCACAAAATAAAAAAATAAAACCTGCCTAATCATCAAATTTTAATACAACTTTTTTGCTGAACTTTTCTAATCAGTCGTAACTGAAAACAAAAATACATCGACTGTTTTTAACACAAATTAAAATAAGAAAAATGTATGTACTATTTATTTGTTTTTATTGCTAAAGTATTCGTATTGTTGGTTTTATGTTTTGACTATTTGTTAAACTGAAATAATAAAAGATCGCAAAGTCATCTTAACAACACATCTTACATCTAACGCAGGCAAGCGTCTAGTTTAGTTATCTCATCGCTTCAAATCTCATCAGAGATATGCGGCAAACACAACTTAATGTACGACTACGAGTACTTCTTTGTTCACATACACAAATTTATTTTTATTAGTCAACGTTATTTGCGCTCTTTCGCATTTGCTTTTGTGGATTTTTATTAACAGACATTTAATAAATACTCCAGTCATTTTATATGCGACTATTAAGAAGATGACCTTCTCCCCCTCATGCTTTGATTTTAATTCGATGACTTGTGAGTGAGTCCATAAGAAAAATGCTGGTTAGTAAAGTTTACACATAAAGACGAACAATTTGCGATTATTGAAAGCTGATAGAAAAATACTTTTATCGTATTGTGAAAATCAGCTGAAAATGTTAAGAAGTCTTTGACAAAGAAAGACAAGTACGTATGTACGATAAGAAAATTACACAAAAAAATATAAGTGTAGTTTGTGATTTTCCATGCGAGATACCCTGAATATCAGAGAGCCAGCGACATTAATTTATGAGTTGTCCAAGTTACCGAATATCGCAAAAGTTGTACATACTCGTAAGCAAGTGTCAACGATTTTGGATTGATTTATTGCAGGACCCCCACTTGCATTGAGGTGAAGACTTAATAACAGCAAAAGTAATATTATTTATTTGAAAGGAAGAACAGAATCGCTTATCTCTAGAGCTCAAGACAGTGAGTGCTCCTAATTAAACAGCAAAAAAAAAAAAATTATTAAGAAAAATTTGCTGGTCTGTTCTGCATTGTAGAATGGAATAAATTATCGTTAGTTATTGCCTAAAATTCTTGTTGTACAAATTAACGAAAATTTAAATTTCGGTCTTTCTCCATTTATTCACTAACATTTTTTGCTTGAGTGTATAAAATAACCAATTTGATTAAACAGCAGGTAAAATAACGATAAAATTTTAAACACAAATACTCAAGTAAATGGCTTAAAAGATGATCATCTAGGCTTGTTTGTTTTTGCTAAACATTTTGTTAGCAAATAATTTAAGCTAATTTTCAAAATTAACATATTTGTCCGTTTAGCTAAACTGGATTTACTATTTTAACCTCTTGTTAAGGTCATTGAATATTTCTAAAAATATGTCACATAAAGAAAAATAACTAAGAGCCATACACATACGCATACGCAAACACACACACACATATGTGTATATTTAAATTATTTTAAGTAAAAAATTCTTTGGTATTTTTTTTTTTTTTTTTTTTTTGTAAATTTAGGAATAAATACAACCAATCCTTAGTTTCATACAATTTGTCGAAAATAGTAACTTTGTTGGTTTGTTGGTGGTTTCGCTGGCTGGTTGCTTTGTTTTATAGGTTGTTCGGTATTATGCTTCACCCGATACATGTACGTACATAAGTACATACATCTTCACCATTTGTATGTGCGTATGCTATTGCTTACAACAAAATCAGTAGGTATGTAGGTAGATCTGCTTGCGCGAGGAGTGTTGCTGCTGAAGAATGATTGTAAGAAAAACTAACCATATGTTTGCAAAAATCCTCTTATGGTTGTATATACTACAACTCGTACTACATCTTTTTTGAGTTGTTTAACAATATTTGAATAAACGAGTACATACTCGTACACTCATGTAAGTATCGTACATGTTTAGATGTGTATTTAAATGTGTGTGTGTGTTAAAGGATGCTTGTGTCACATATCGATTTCTTTATTTTAACTTTCGCTTAAAAAGAATACGCGTACAACATTTCATGACTGTTTGTTCTTTATGTTTCGGTACGAGTAAAAGTACGAGGGTTTCGTCACAAGTGATTCAGTATGAAATTTGAATACGAATCTGGATATCGGTTTCTTCGAACAGGTCGCAATACAACGTTATAGCAAAACGGAAGCAGTTAGACGCAACCCACCAGTTTTAAAAGTAGAAATTGGCTCCAAATCGTTAGGTATTTCGCTAACGAAAAATGGACTAACTACTTCACTTGCTACAAGTAATGCAAGAGTTCAGTACATGCATAAATGTTAATACCTCCAACCTCAATTTTATTTTTTACGAGTTGAAAAAAACTGTGTCCTTATTCCAAAGAAAATAAAAAAAATTTACATAAAAAAGATTTTATGAAAGTGTTATGATTTTGTGTTGGCGTACAATTGGAATTTCGTGGTCAGTGAATGTTAAATTTTTATTAAAAAGTGCTTTTTTTAGAAAGGTAAAATGAGCAGCAGAAGTCAACTAAAATGCTGCATGAAAAAAGAACAATTATTTGAAAATTTTATAAACATTGAAAAAGAAATTTGATAAATAAATAAAAAGCAAAAAAATTTAAATTTCTGTAGTATTTTCATTAAGGAAATATCATTAGTGATCTTACTGGAACATTATGACTAGCGAAATAGTTGGGTTTTGCTGACTAGTGATTTCACCGGTCTGATCGTGTCAATGTCATCTCCATGTTAAAATCGTCAGTCGAGTGCATTGCTACTAGTTAGTCTGGTAGTTAGTGGTAACGACTGGTAATTAGCGAAATAGGTAGTCATTCGATAGCTACGCCGACTGCAGGGAAGGTAACTGGTATAATTTGATCGTGATCATGACAACATGATCATATACGATTTGTATGTGTGTGTGTGTGTGTGTGTATTAACAGAGAATAGTTTGGAGAAGAACAAGGAGAAGCTACCTGACAAGTAGCAAAAGCATTTACACATGAATACTGGCGTTGCTTTTAGTAGCTTCTACCGAAAACAACGTTAGTTGTATACAGCCGTGTATGTTGAAATCTAAAGTGATGATGGATATTAAATAACTTGCGTTGTTGTTTGAAATATTAACAATACATTGTGTTATCCAACGGTGCATGATCACAATAATTTATTATTCTTCGAGAATCTGTCTAAATGATCTTTCTAATTTAGAAATGTTTCAACGTTCCACCCTCGTCTATTTGTTTTCATTTTTGCTTTGAAGTCAGTAAAGAAATATATTTATGTGTGTGTGGGAGTGCTTGTGTTCTTGTGTATTGTAGGAATTTCTCAGTTTTGGATCTACTTAATATGCAGGATGTGTAACAACGAGTATTGATTGACAAAACTTGGGCTCTTGTAGCAATGGCGGATTTTGCTCTACACTCATCGTATCGCCATCATCAACCATGATGCTCTCTGTGCCGGAAGCCATACTAACACACAATAAAAATGCTCCCAAAAATGCCATAAAAAAAACATAAGAAAAATAAAATGAAAAAAAAATAAACAGAAGAAAAAAGTACTTGCAGAGCACAAATGAAATCAAATAAAAACGGTACACACACAAAATCAGTAAATTGATTTTAAACTTTAAAGTCACTTTTTTATATATATTTTTTACGCTTTAAAGTTTAATAGAGATAGCGGTATATTTTTAATTTAAGATCCTGAGCACCTGCAAAGATATTTTTGGGGTCTCTTTATTTTAGAAGGCAGCAAAACTGAATGCGACAACATCAGATAATCAGTTTAAATATAACGCCCAAATGTACTCACTCCTGAGGTCTGTTTTTAAAAGAGAATCCGAAACGTATGATAATATTATTTAAATGTTCATATGTACATACATACATATGTATATGCGTGTTTTATATTTTCTTGGCAGTATTGCATAGTTTCTTTTAATTTCATTTCATGTGTTGCAGCTTTCTTACAAGAGTTTTCTTTATGATTTTAGAAGTCTAACAATAACAGCAGCACAATAAATTCCTATTAGAGGACATGCAATTTTAAAGGACCAATAGTAGATTTTTAAAATTGTGGCTGTTTTAGTTTAGAATACCAAAACGCAGTGGGTGAAAAATAATTAAGTAGTGTAGGCCATTGTCAGGCAATACATGTTTAATTTGGTCCTTGGGTCCAGCGCTTAATTTTGTAACCAAGGAACGATTAAAAATTAAGTGCATTCCTAACAAATATTTTAAAATGGAGTTTTTATATGAAAAACCAACTCTCACAAACAGGATTTTAGATTGTGTTTCGAATGCATTTTCGCTTCCAATTGCACAGAGAAATTAGATTAGTTGTGGCAATCGAACTTGTTGCCAACCAAATTGTGGAGATCAACTATCATAGAATTCGGTTGCTACAACTACTATTTTCGTGTAGTACCACTGAATTTTTGGTTGGGACAACCGATTAAATTGGTTAAATTCACGGAATCTTAAATGGAAGCTAATCGGGATTATTTACGCTAATTTTTATGCTGTAATAAAATTGAATTGATATTTTTAATACTTAACTAAATTAAATTGTTTTAATTACACATTTAAATTTGAAATTTATTTTTGTCCATTATTGGTATTGAACACAGAACTCATGTTTGCAACACATCGGCAACTTAGCTACATGAGTAATTTTAAAATCGACGTACATATATTGAGTAACTATTTATTTTAATATAATTGGTTATGCCAACCAAATAAACATATTCTTTGCCAATTATTCAGTTGTTCTCGCCATTTTGGCATTTAGTAGCAGCAAAACAATGCATTCTGTTGATCTAACAAATTTAAAAATTTACGCAGCTGTATGTTGGTTACAATTGTGTTTTAATGGTTATAATCAGGGAATGTTGGTTGGATCCATTCAATATTGGTAGTGGTGACCGATATATAGTCTATGCAACTGATATTCTATTGACACAACCGATTAAAAACCAATCTTTTTTCTGAATGTGTTCAATTCGTTTTAATTTACTGGTTCTTCCGGCCCCTAATCGCACAAAAATAAATGGATCGAACACAATTGCAGTTATCTCTGGTACTAGAGACGTTTGCAAAAATGTAATTTTTACAAAATGATCAAAGCTAAAAACAAAGTAAAATGTTATCGCAAAGTTTGAAAGTTAAAAACCACTGTTGCCTAAAAACTTGAAACTTTTAGCGCAAAATTCTATAGAATCCAGAGACAAGTTCTTAAAGTAAATTCAATAAAATCACATCTAGACAAAGAATCAAATGAGATGCTTTTGTTTGCTCCATCACACAGACACACACACACACACACATTCACATATAAAAAGACAAGTGGAGATCAAAATAAAAAGGTAAAAAATGTCAATGACATGTTTATGGTGGATTTGAAAACGATACATCAATCAAAGGGAAACAGTTAAATCCAATTCCCCCCAAAAAAACAAAAAAAAAAAAAAACAAAAACAATACATTTTTATATCAACAAAACCATCACAATCAGCAGAAGGACTTTATCGATTGATAAGAAAAAAAAAGAAAAAAAAAATTCATCATTTCAGCATTTTCGAGAGAAAACAAAAGAATCCAACAACAAGAACTTTTCGGTTTAAAAAAAACAAGGCTGTGAAAGATTTACTAAAATGACCATTAACTTTGACATTTTGTTATGATGTTTGAAGTCACACAAATAAATCTGCAGACTATTTTTGCAACAATTTCAGACAAAATAATAAAAAAAGGCCAAATCTAAACTTGAGAGATTTGAGCCACATTTAAGCAGCTTAATTGGCTAAAGCCGTTAACAATGTTTCCATTTATTTCTTATTTTTTCTTTAATTTTTTTATTTTTGTTTATACTGACAGTGAGCCAGTTAGTCCGTTGTTAGCCTTAAGATTTGGACATTGCCGTTGAAAGTGACATATACAGCGAGTTTTTGCTGCTGTTGTTGTTGTTTTTGTTGTTGCTGTTGAATATGTACGACGAGTATGTTAAATGGCTTTTAAAAAATCCCCTAATTATTTAACGCTTAAATACCTGCTTAAAACTTAATCACTTCTCAAGTTGGCTCTGCTGTCTACCAAAAACGGGTATGAGCTTTTTGTGGCAGCATTTATTTACGAGTATGTATGTACTTGCAGCAGCAAGCGCCATTAGTTTTATATGCGTTTTATTTTTATTTTCCTGCTGCTCATGTTTCGAAAGATTTGCTCTATCTGTGTAAGTGTATGTATGAGTGTTGCACAAATGCGCTGACCACCAAATCGTGCTTAACATTTTTTCACTAATATCTTTGTCATTCATTTGACTGCTGTTTTCGTTGTCGTACGTAGTGTATTCGGTAAGATGCTGCTGATTCTGGTTCGTTCTGCTTCTTATTGACTGGCCCTAGAAAGCGGCTTGTGATTTTTGATTTCTTTCGTTTTTTTCCAATTTTTTTTTTTTTTTTTTGTTTAAATCTAGATCTTGTGTTGTCAAAGTCTCTTTTAATTATCCTAGTGGTGTTAATGAGATCTTTAGCCAAGTCTTAATAGTCGCTACTGTGTGTGAGGACAAAAAGAACAACATAGTTTAAGCCTTGTTTTTTGTTTTTTTATTAATTCCTTTTGCATTTTGTAAGCATTGCGTGATTTAAAGAACTTCATTAAGTTCGTGAATTCGACTAAATCACGCTCAGGCGCATGGTTCCTCTTTATTTTTTGTGTTCTTTTTTGGTTATAAACGTTGTGTAGAAGTGAACATAATGAATGTTTGTAAAGGTACGGTCACATTTGTCAAACATTTGCCCAAAAAAGCGTAACCACTAAATACTAATGGCAAAACTCTTGATTTAGATACCTGTTTATTACGTTAAACAGTTTCCTATATAATTTATAGAAAATGTAATAGAATCTTATCTTATTAGATGCTGTTTAACT
The DNA here is from genome assembly GCA_947311025.1 of Lypha dubia. Lineage (NCBI taxonomy): Eukaryota > Metazoa > Arthropoda > Insecta > Diptera > Tachinidae > Lypha > Lypha dubia. Next base: position 61,485,558 of record OX371263.1, read on the forward strand.
TAATAATTAAATTCAAAAATCAAAAACTTTTTCATTGGCATTTAGTGGTTGCGCTTTTTTGGGCAAATGTTTGCCATATGTGACCGTACCTTTAGTGTGTTTGGCTTAGCCATAATCAGTTGGCGGCTTAAAATGGGATCGTGTTAAAATAAATAGTTGAAATGATGATGTTGACTACAACCTTTTCTTTATTAATAAAAAAATGTAAAGAGGATCAGGAAAATATTTTGTTAAATATTTCATTAAAATTTTTCGTTTCAGAAAGAATTCCTTCTTGGCCGAAATGGACTCAGGCTTAATTTCATTTTGCTCTGCTCGATGGATCTGTTAGAAGTATTGAAAATGAAGACCAAGCACTTTTTCTGAGCATATTATAGAGTTGTTTGAAAAAATATCAGATATTTTTAAAAAGGTTTTTTTTTTCGCACAGACACTTAAAGTGCTGCGTAGTGACGGAAATTATTTTAACGGTTTTTTAAATTAAATTTCTTAAAAATTTTTTCATTTTGTAATTTTTTTGGCTTTGGTGATTTTTTCGATTTTTTAATTCTTCAATTCTTTTGTTTTGACGATTTTATTAATATTTTATTTCGTTTTTGCATTTTTGCGTTTAGTCGATTTTCTCCCTAAAGCGATTTTTTTTTAAATTTAAAATTTTTTTTTTATTGATTTTGACGTTTTTATTTTTTTTAACGATTTTCTTTATGTGTTTTCGCTTTTGGTGTTTGTTTTGCGTTCTATTATTTTGACGACTTCTTCTTTTAGGTTTTTTTATTGCTTTGATTTTTGTTCAGTTGGACAATTTATTTTTGGTTTCCACGACGCACTGAATTCATATTATTATGGACTTCAGGTCAGTCGCGGCTGCTAGGTAGCAATGCTAGACTAGTAGACCGGAGGTTGTCGGTTCGATTCCGGCCAGAGATCCTGGGTGTTTTCTGCTTACAAGCTAACCGCTTTGCGGGGTTGTGTTTGTTTAAAAAACAAAATCAGTTTCTTCACTTATTTTACTTCGATATATTGTTACTAGTAAAGGGTGTTTTTTATAGTGTTCCAACTTTGAGTTGGCATCACTGCTTTATTTGAGCACCCATTTAACAGCTGATAGTTGCTTTTTGTTTAGTTTGCTTTGAAATTTAATTATGAATCGACTTACACCATTTCAACGCGTGCAAGTTGTTGAAATTTTTAATCAAAATAATTGTTATATTCGTCAAATTCATCGTGCAGCGGGTGCTACAATTGATTAACTCAAAGAAACTTTTGATGACAAAATAATTTCACGTAATGGCCCAAATTAATTGGAAACCACGATCGTGTGATTTAACCCCATTGGAATATTTTCTTTGGCGTTATGTTAAGTCACTTGTCTACATCGACAAACTACAAACAATAGAACGCCTGGAAATTTACAGCGGCGAAATACGGCCGCAAATGCTGCGAAAAGTTGTTGAAAATTGGTGTTCCAGACTGCACCTTCTACGCGCCAGCAGAAATCATATTTAAATATTAATTTCATAAAATTTTCTTTTCAATAAAGCCCGTTTCATTGATATTAAAATTATATTTCCTTGTTTTATTCGGATTTCAACTTGTGTCACTCTATAAAAATTACCCTTTAGTATAGTTGACAATAAAATTGGTTGTAAATCATAAGTGCAGCTTTGTACAGTGCTATCGAACAGATCTAATCCTATTTTGTATAAATAAATTAATTCATATTACGTTCAGAATAATCTTCTTTAAACTGAACCCGAATTTCTTAATCATGTTTATCCTGATGAAATTCTTTTTAATTTTTCTGTTTTATTTTTCCAATAATATAAAAAAAAAGAAAATCTATTGAATGGACGACACAAAATTGTTTGTTGTTTTAGGCCAGAACTAAAAACAAGCCAAATAATAGAGAAAACGTCCTTAAACAAATACGACAATACAATCAACCCCATCCCCACCCCCTCACATTTTACTTATTTGCTCTAATAGACCTAAATGTCAGCAAATTAATGTGTGTGTGTGTGTGAGGAAAAAAGGTATTAAAATAACATGATTTGAGTTGATAGAGGAATTCGAAATAATGGTCGTTGTCGTCGTCGTATTGATGAACCTTTTGTAATACGAGTGAGTTTATTTCCTGCCACACATCAAACTTTTATTTGTTTCTTTTCTTTTTCTTTATCGTTTGTTTTTTTTTTTTTTTGTTTTTTGGACATTTAAGACACAATCAAGGTAAGAAGGGACATATCAAGTTTTTATTTTATTGTTTTTTTGCAATCTTGTTGTTGCTGTGTTGTTTTGGGTGATATTTAAAGATTTCCTTTTAAAGATAAAGAAGCTAATAAAATAATAAGACTCATACACATTGGAAATACAAACATACACGTACTTATACTCGGTTACATTTAACAAACCCATTTTTATTTGAAACTTTAGTGTACAATCGAATATTTTAGTTTCTGCTTTTTTTGCAGAGTTCTTATGAGGGGAGCTACTTGCCGATAATGAATAGATAAATACAATGTGTTAAATGTCAAGTATTTAGGAGGACTTAAGATAAACATTACATTTACAGCAAATAATAACAAACAACAAGTTACTTGCAACTTGTGGCACAAACGGCCGGTCAGTCATTATAGATGTGTATGTATGTAGTTGTTGGTCATGAAACTTTATGGCAGGAAATCAAATTAGTCTCTTTCTGTTTCTGACGTTATTTTTCAAAAGGTGTAAATGATACAACAAAATGTTATCTGTTTCGTTTTTTTTTTTTTTTTTATTTTTGTAACCAATTTTGTTGACCAAGATGATATTACCAAATAAACGCCCACCCAGTTTGTCCTTAAATATTACTAATACAGGCAGCCATTCAGCCAGTGATGATCATATTTACACAGTTTTATTTTTGTTAACTCATAATGTTTTCTTTTGTTCTTTGCTGTTGTGAGTGTGTGTTTTGTTTTATTCAACAGTTTTTTTTTTTTTTTTCAAAAAAATTTCTTTTTTAGCTGAATCATGTTTAAATTATTGACATGACATCGTACGAGTATTTAACGTTTGTTTTCTTTTATTTAATATTTCGATTAAACTCTTTCGCTTTGTCTGCACTGAGAAAAATTTATAAGTAACTTTTGTATGTAAATCAATTACGAATCAGTTTCTAGGCATTGGAAGAATGTTTAAAGTGTTTGTAAAAAGATTTTATTTTGTAGAAACTCTGATGAATTCCAATAAGAGTAATATGATTTCTTTAAAAAAAACACACTTTTTTTTTAAGTGAAAACTTCTATTGGCGCGGTACAGAGGTTTTGGGTAGGCTAAAATCTCAGAACTCGCGACACCGTCACGCTTTTTGACACTTGTAGTATAGTTAACAACCTACAGATGTTAGTGAAGTTAACAATCTACAGATAACACCTAAATTTTTTTCGCTCAAAATGAAGAGAGCGCCCTCTCTTGTGGGTGATGTTGCCATTTATGAGAAAACACCCATATATGAGGGCGCACTCTTAAATTTGAGCGAAAAAAATTTAGGTTGTTAACTTCTCGGGCGCAGTTGCATTTGCGTTTACAATAAGTGACATGGCAAAACTAACAGGTATGCGCAGTTCGACAACAAGTACAACAATCCAAAAACAACATGTATTTTGTTGGTATAAAGCACTCGCTTCATATCAAAACACACAAACAAATTTAAAGCATTTTATTACGTATGAGTACCAAACTGTAACCATTTTTTATGTACTCTCTTCAAACTATATCAGTTCGTATGAAAATTTGCTATAAAGCGAGCTCAGTCAGCTGTGCTAGTAAGCTCACCTGTTGCATACGCCTTGATAAATGGTTAAATTTGTTGCATGTATGTATATAATTGTTTATATCTACGCATATTTTTTTTGGCAATACTCGTAGCACGTGTATTGTTGTAATCACAAAACGTTTTCACTTCTGTCGGCACTCCCGGAATGCTACCCGTTGCTACCCGTAGTTTTTTTTTTAATTAGGACCATCACTCAGGGGATGGCCCCTACGTAGGCAGCGCACTGCACCGGAACTCATGGAGAGGGATATGGTAGAGAAGATAGATGTTGAAAATTTAGAAGACTTAACTCTTTCACAACTCTGCTTTACGCGTTATGTTAATTTTTAAGGCAGTGTTGAGGCGCCTCCGGTGTTAAGTAGACGCATTAACTTTGTTCAGCTATATTAGCAGGCACTTTTCTTAATTGTTTTACTTCGCCGATGTTTCTGCTAACCGACGAAGGAGGGCGATGTTGTGTACATTAGCTTGGAACAGCATCAATCGCTGTCGGAACAGTTTTTTAGTGACCAGTGCTGTGCCTTCATCACATAAATAGTCCGACAACAATTACTACAATGTCTCACTAATGTACATGAGAGAAATTAATGATGTTGAATGACTTGCTATGGCCAGGGTTTGCACCCAGGCCCCAAGTCATTGTTTGCTTAGTAGCCAACGCGCTAACACTTCAGCCAACACCACCATGTTAAGGAAGTTCAAAAATTTTTTTTATTTAATGTGAAGTAAAATCGATACAATTCTAAGTAAAACGTCATTCAAATGGCCTCCACGACTTCTTCGGCAGGAACGAATTCGATGAACCCATTTTTCGAGCACTTTCTCCACTAAATCAAGTCGTATGTCATGAATGGCACGTTCAATATTGACTTGTAAAGCTTGAAGAGAGTCTGGTTTATTTCGAAAGACCAATGACTTCAAATAAACCCACAAGAAATAGTCTAACGGTGTTAAATCACAACTTCTTGGAGGCCATTCATTATCACAATTTCTTGAAATAATCGAATCTCCAAACTTTTCTCGCAATAATTCAACAATGAAACAATGAAAAACAAATGATAGATCATGGCATATTATAAAGGCCGAAAACCTTATACCTAACCTGCAATAAGAACCTGAAATATCTTCATCATTTCTCTCACTGTATTAAGAATTTCCGTAAATATTATCAGCAGTAGTTACCCCGTTTTTGTTAAACGTATTGATTTTTATTGGATTTTACTTTGGTAAAACAAACACTTGAAAACTGCAGTTTCGAGGTACACTCAAACACACAACATCAACAACAGGCACACACACACACACATGATACCAAGTGCATATACTTCACATTTAATGTTTGAAGATGCAGAATATGATGAACACTGATGCATCAGAGTCACAATGTAAAATGATGACTCAATAGGCAGAAAAAAAAACATGAAATAAAATTACAGAATCACAAATCAAACATTCAGAAGTTTTAGATAAAAAACAAAAATTATTTTATAAAAAAAAAATTATTTGAAAAAACACTTGAAAAAACTTCAAGTTCTTTGCTTTGTTTACTTAGTCAGACTGACTGACTGCCTGCTGCAATTCAAATTGACTTTTTTTCTATTTGATTTAATTTATTTATTTTATAATTGAAAAATAGACGCCTTTTAGTTTAAGTGTGTGATAGTCAGAGACACCAAAACGGGCAATTTCCCTTATAATTCCTGCTGCAAAAACAAATCAAAAAAAGGGGAAAAATTGTATAAAAGAATTTTTCTCTAATACGCGTGTTTGTGTAAACCTGGTTTTTTTTCTTAATGAAAAACTTTAGTGGTTTCAGTTACAAATAAATGAGCAGATTATTTTAATTTAACGTTTTGTCCTTTTAGACACCTGCCATGATTGCAAAATTAAGTAGACAATTTGATGTAGTTGTTGGATTTTTTGTGATCACTATTTAATGTGTCTGTCCGTCTGTCCATCTGTCCGTCTGTCGATATGTCTGGGAAGACAGTATGCGATTCAGTGCACTGTCGCCAAAATGTACGTGGCTATTTCCACAATGCCATATAAAATAATTAATGAATGTCCAAGTTGCATGCCTAACGTTCATAGCGTTTTTGTGTGGAACGCAGTTTACACGCGCAACATCACATTTAAGACGCGCTTAAAGTGTCGCACAATTGCTTGGGTTTGTGTCAGTGTCGTCGTCATCATCATCATCATCATCATCATCATCATCTTTGACTTGGTACTTGTTTAAGTATCGGGGCACTTATGTGACTGGTGGTATGGTTCCAAGTACATTTTTGCTTCTCTGGCTGGTCTTTTTTACTAAAGTTTCCTCTTCTTTTCTTGCAACTTGTTTTTTTTTTGTTTGCAAGTGAAAGCATCATCATCGCATTCATCAGCATCATCATCATCATGATTGTTGTTGTTCTCAACAACTTTGTTGTCATCAGAAGACTTTCAAATAACATCAAGTGGTAGCAGTTTGTCTTCATCATCTTCATGTGGAGAGCGATGCAGCGAAACATGACAAAACTTGACTACTGTGCAATGTGTGTTTTTGGGATGTTTCGCATGTTGCATCCATCGCGTTCAGCTGTATTTTTAAGTTGTTCTTGTTGCTGTTGCCATTGCTGTGGTTATTTTTCGCCGTCATTCTATTTGTACACGCATCCAATAGAGGGTTTATTTTTAATTTTTATTATTTTGTGAGAGTTCAGAAAAAAAAATCTGAACTGTGTATCACAAGCAGAACTTGTGGGAAATATATGTATGGGTACTTCCATACATTTTTGAATTAATTAAAATACGTTTTTTTTTCATGTGCATTTGAAACATTAAATACAAATATTTTTACCCTTTAGCAGAAGCAGTCCTAAAAATTTTGTCTGTTTCATAAAAAAATTAACTTTGTTGTACAGTGTAATAGAAATGTTAAGAATCATTTCCATAAATCACGATTCTATTCAGGTAACGTCCTAACGACTTTACTCAGAGTGGGCCAAACGTGAATAAATTTCATAAAGAAAATTTTATATGTCCTTTCGCTTTCGTTAATTTAAATTAGTAAATCTCATGATGATTATAAAAAACTTGTAACGAACAGCCGAACTACCAACGGCTATCACCGGTCTGAACACCTAGCTGTGTTTAGGTCTAGCTCAGGAAAATAGGCGTAGGCTGTGATACCAGTATGCGGTGTTCACGTCACAGGAATTTAAGATGAAGATAGTGTGCAGTATATGAAAGAAAGAAAATATAAATCTCCAGTTAGGTAACCTTTCAGTACTTCTGCTAAAAGAAGGGTGAGGAAAACGATATAGTATTCCTCATGGTCAGCAATGCCCACCCTACCTGCTGAAGACCATCGTTTGAAGTTCAGCCCATTATGTGTCCGCTACCTGTTCTCCTTCCTACATTTCTTCATTGTGTGATGTTCGCTGTTTTAGTAACCACTATGTGATTACGTGAAGATACAATTGATCGAGTACTCATTAGCAGAGTAAATATATTATAGCAACTAGCAAGTCCGTTAATTTTAATTTGAAATTTGATAAAGTTTCTATAGACTGTATTCCAGCCATCACGAATTACAAGCCAAAATATTGCTCGAATACAATGAAAGTGAAGAATGTGATTGTGGCAAACGCTGAGTGGATTATACCGGGCAAATAATGTGAAAAATATTTTGGTTAAGTTCATCATACTGTACAAAGCTGTCTTTTTTTTTTTTGCAAAGTGTTCATAATGGAATTATGCTGGAATAACCTTGCAGGCACCATCCCCGTTAATAGCGAGCGCGCCGTCGATACTGTCGTGGCTTTGTAGGATCAAAAAAATATCTGACATTTAAATTTCTTGAATTATTATGAAAAGCCTCATATCTCTAACCAAAATGTATGAATATCGATTGTTAGCATTTCTTAAATATTTGGCGTCAATATTAAGTGAGGCTGATGGATGTTTTTGGTTATTTTCATACGAATAATTTAAGGTGGAAATAACTACTACTGAATCGATGGATGGATGGATGTGATGAAGCAATGTAGAATTGAATATTTTCGAGTACATCTATTCAGTCGTCCATAAACGCATTCACAAATGTATCGCTTCAGGATGGATGAGATGGCTAAAGTTAACTTAACTAACGAAAGACAAACGGACAGACAGACGGTGTACAGAATGAAGCAACAAAATCAAGAAACAAATGGAGAATTATTTTGAAACTTACAATTGGCATTCAATGAATGACAGAGGCCCGAATCGTGCAGGTATTTTGCGTGTATTACGAATGTATGAATATGTACGAGAAATAGTAGAATGATGTTGATGAGGTTTGGATGTTGCTGTTGGTTGCTTGGTGGATTCGTTGATTGCATTTTCATTTGCTGGATGGCTGAATGACTGTCTGGATGGATGGTTGGTTGTTTGGTCACTGAATGGGTGATGACAACCAGTAAAATAACAACATTTATAACAAACATTATGCTACTAAAACAACAACAACAACTGCAACAATACAAGGAAAACATGCAGAAAACATGGTGTGACATCTTTTTACAAACATACATTCAAACAGACAGATAGGCATACATATATGCTGGTACATACAAACACACTAACGAATGATCGAACAAACAAACATTAATATGACGACAATGTTGATGAAGAAGAATGATGAAGAATTACGCATATTGTAAAACGGCCAACCGACGATTCGATAGATGGGTGGATGGACGGACACTTGATATAAAATTTTCTGGACAGACAGACAGACATGCGAGTATATTGCATTTTAGCAGAATATTATATATTGACTTAGTGGCAGGACTGCATAAAAACACGCATGTTTTATAATTTTATTCAATATATTTTTTTTTCTCTGTTCGTAGGCATCTTTTGCTTTTGTTTTTCCTTATATTCCTAATACGGCGAGAGGTGGCTCAAGTACATACAACCATCATATTTTCTTGAGTCCCCAGTAATTTTACGTATGAAAAGATTTTCCAATGCAAAAATCAACAACCGACAATATCATCGTTCGAAAATAACATTTGAAGTGGTGAAGTGAGTGAGCTTCACGCAGGCTGTAAAATTTTTCCAAAGCATTTTTGTGATATAAATCCTTTAAGAGTGGACTCATGAGTATGTTTTTTAAGGAATCATTTGCGATATTTCCGCAAAATTTTATTAAAATTATCTTTAATAATTTTATTAGTTAAGAAATGTGGATGTAAGTGACTGAAGCTATTCTCTGGGAAAGAGAAGATATTAAAAATGTTGAAAAGAAGTTGGCATAAAATAAAATGAAGAAAGTCGAACCTTAAAAAATCAATATGATTCAGACAAGGCTTACTCTGGTCACTTAGAACCACAATTTTTAGTCAGCAAATCCACTAATCGAGAGTTATCATGAAACTTTTGTTTTTAAACGTGTTGGCATGAAAATAAGTGACGAAAATTATTCTAGTGAGAGAGTATCACTCGCTTTCTCATCTCATCACTAATTTTAAGGATATATTTCATCTCGAGTATGATTTGAGTGAAAAAACAGTCCAACAGTTCAACAGACTGACTAACTAAATTGCCGAGAATGTGTATTTTATACTTTATGGTTACAAATGAAAAATTGCAATATATCATTTATATACACACACAAAACACACATACATACATCATCATTATTCCATTGTTGTCAACATGACGACGACAACGACTACGATGATGATGATGACACACTGTTCCGTACAATCATCAAAGTCAAGTTTGTTTAAATGCATGTTTGTCATCGTAATCATCACCAGAAAAAGCATCAGCATCATCGTCCTCGTCCTCGTCCTTACCATCATATTTGTCGTCATTGTCATCGTCATCATTATCATTATTGTTGTTTTTATACCCTCGTTGTTGGTATGCTAATGCAAATACTACTGAGGAGGAATCTTAAAAATTCTTTTTAGACTAGAAAATATGCAGATAAACACGAATAAGGATTTGCAAGTTAGGAAAATTGATAAAAAAGAATTTACAACAAAACAAGTTTGGGAAAATATGTGATCACTCTGCTTAATGTCTTGGAGAGAACAGATCTGTTACAGATTTTAATGGGTACTTGCCACTACCACCGAGTCATCCCGAAGGCACACAAGTGTAACGTCAAGGATCACATCAGGTGGCAAATTCTTATGCATGGACCACCTACCCAACATTTCTAAACATACCTTCCTAAAAAGTTTGTGCTTTCTACTTACTCTCTTCTACTGTTGTTTCGCAACAGCACATAGAGGCTCTAAATTGGTGGACCGAAGACCATCCATCCACTAGCAGTGGTCGAGCATTAGCTATTTCACCAACACCTCGTCCAGCGATTTTGGTACCACCACGTCTACTCCCGAAGGAAACCTCACCAATAATAGGTCACGTAATCCTGCCATTATCAGGGATAGTGCGATGGCCGCCACCATATTCATCCCCAAGGAGATGGGAGCATGCCAATAGCATATCCATCCGCCAGAGCACAGATATGCATCTCGCATTATCACATCGCATTGTGAGTTCAATATAAAAACAACACTCTCTACGTTCCCGTAAGACACTCTTCCGTGGGGCTTACCGGCTGTCGTGGTATCACTTTAGGTTACTGGTCAAGCCTCGTAAGAGAACCCCTTGGGATTAATTTTCTATCGGATTTTGTCTTGAGAAGGCACCCGGAGTCCTTAGGTGCCTTTGCACCTTCTACCAGACTAACATAGATTATCTAATTCCTTTTATACTTTACATGTACATCCGTTGCTCTGTTGTTTCACAGATTGGGCAGTAACATGTACATTTTATGGGTAACTGGCCAAAGGTAATGTCCGCAAAAGACAATTGCAGTTTTACCCAAAAGGCACATAATCAAGCTGAGGGTATTACCAAGATGTATAAACGTGCCCTCGGGGAGCGGGATGGGGTGAGATTTCTTTCAACTACGCTGATATCCAGAGTTTTGGATTCGGTCTATAATTTCTAGTGAAATAAACTCTCAATGATGTGGCAAAGTATTAAATTTGAAAAAATTTCTTAATTTTTATAAAAAAAAAAATATCTTAAGCTGGATTTAATAGTTCTAAAAGATAAGTTATTTTTGATATCATCACAGATCTACAGTTGATAGTGACACTTGCAAAATTTATGTGTTCAAAGTACTTTTGATACAGCCCCTTAAAGTAACCCAACCAATAACAATAACCACGATTTTATACATCGTTTAATTAGAAAGGTATTTCTTGCAACTCACAATTTTTTCCTCTTTTTTTTGTAGAACAAATTTCATTAAGATTTTTCAAAAAATTTTATTGCAAAGTGCCTTTTGAATCTGAAAATATGAATTTCTGTCTCTGTATGCTGAACAACAAATACAACAATTCTTGTGTAACTTTTCTTTTCATCTGTTTGAATGTAACAATAGATTTTACTGTGGCTGTTGATTAGATTTGTGTCTCACAAATTTGTATGTAAAAATGTTTGTTTGTGTGACATCATTGTCATTTTGTAAATTGTAAGGGAATCCGAAATGAAAAAGCCCTCCGGCAGTAACGCAAACTAATCTGCTTAAATACACTTTTCTCCACCTACACGAGATGGCACATTGGGCATAACTAAGTCGACATTTTTAAACGGAGTTACTACGTTTACGTACTACGTATGTAGTACTTGTTATTTGAATGTGTTGTATGATGTTGTACATTGTAGGATATCGTACATGCATGCATACTAGCGCCTTACTTATTTGTTCAGTTATACTTCTAACTGTACATACGTTGTTATTTAAATGAGTAGGGATACATTTTGCTTTGGTTGTCAGACTTTTCGAGGACTTTTTCTATTTGCTTTATATGTATTTGTAGATATATTTTTAGGTAAATTGTTGTGTAACCAAAGAACTCGAATATTTAATCTGGGCTTTAGCTTAAAAAATTTATAAAAATTTTGTTAAAAAAAATACCCCAAAATAAATTTCGAAAAAATTTACTATTTCAGAGTCAGTCCAATGAAAACAAAAAAAAACTTTAAAAATTTATCTTTTAATAAAAGTACTTTTGTTAAAAAAGTACCAAATTTTGTAAAAAAAGTACTATATAAAAAGTGCTTTATAAGAAAATTCTTGATGAAAAAAATCATTATAAATAAAATATTTAAAAAAAAAGATTTATAAAAAGGTACTTTATAAAACAGTATTTAAATAAAAATAGTACTTACCAATTAGTTGTATTTTCTACATCTCCTTGAAATGACTGCAGACTGTTCTTGATACAGTAGAGAAAACGCTGAGAAAAATGCAGTTAATGACCATAAAAACGGTGATACCTGAATGTAAAAGAGAAAAAAAGCTTTATTTTTAGAATCAGAAAATTATCCAAAAAATATTGTTCACTCTTTTAAAAACTGCTTGTGTGTAAGTGTATTAACATACAGTTCTAAGTAACGGAAATGACAATACACGAAGGATATGAACGTCGATGTATGCATGTATGTATGTATGTATTTGCTCACTCGCCCATAAGTGTATGTAAGAGTACGAGTATGATGATTGTAAGTTACTAGATGGTAGATTTTGTGCAAAATGTGCTGCTAACATGTCTAAACAAATATGGCGTCCAATCAAGCAAGTGACGCCACAATTTGTTACATGCCTTAAAGGGGAAGCTTCAATAGTAGACATGATTACATACAACATACCAACAAATGTAGCAACGATACACCACACACAGTAGAAGGTAACAAGGTAACAATAACAACAAGGTAACTTACATAAAAAGAGCCAACAACAACAACAACTGCAAGCAAGTCAGCAACGATACTAAACCAGGGAAAAATACTTAGAAAAAAATAAAAATAAAAGCAAAACATGCAGAGAACAAAAAAAGTAAGCAAATTTTATGTATCACAATGATAAACTAATTGAATTGACACTTGCGAGCTTGAAATCATCTACATGCATGCCCAACATAAAAACATGAAAAGAAAAAAGAAAAAAAAAAAAAAAAACGATAATTCTCCTAAAGGTGCCAAAGAGGCTAAACGCGTTAAGGATCAAAATAAGTTTGAAAAAAGGGCAAAAAATATATTTTAAAAGTTCTATTAAAGAAATTTTCTAAGCAATGTTTGCATTTACGCTTAGTTTAAAGCGTGGCAAAACAACAAACATCAACTATTTGCTTAAATCCTTAATATGTCCTCTACAAACAGTTGCACACACACACACCCAGACTTTTGACAGAGTACAAGTAAAACGCAAAATGAAAGAGAATGCCTGCCTGCACTCTCGTTATACTTATTTTTCATATACTTTTGCTGTTGTTTTGAAATTATTATTGTTTACAACAACAGCTACTGATCATTTTTTAATTTGTGTCAACATTTGTTTTAATATTTAAACAATTTGCGGCTGAAAATTTCAGCTGGATTTCATTAAGTTCAAATCATGCCAGCAGCGAGCCAAACAAAAGAGGGTGGATACTACAGTACAATACGCATATAAGAAAGTCTGAAAATGTACAGATTTTGTTTCTTATATGCGAGCTTTCATATAAAGAGAACACGCATATAAGAAAGATAATTTCTTATATGCGTCAGAAACAAAATTTAAAAAATTTCCTATGGAGTATGCAGATATATATTTGAAATAAAATTAATACACATTATTTTGTACAAAAAAAAACAACGAAGCCGGCTGATTTCACAAAAATCAACGACTTCATTTGACATTTGGACCAGTGTTCACAGGTGTAAATTGTAATATATAATCAAAAAATTTATATTTTTCCCCAAATTGAAAAAAAATTTCATTGTGAGAATACTTTCTTATACACGTACAATTTTCTATGGAAGGAATATCATTTTTCATAAAAATTTGTTTCTTATAGCAGAGTTTTTCTTATAAGCGAGTTTCTTATATAAGGATTATTTAGCACGTAGTTATATGGAAATGTACATGGTGTCTGGAAAAGTGTTTCTTATAGCCGAGTTTTTCTTATAAACGAGTTTCTTATATGCGTATTGTACTGTATTTGTGATGAATTTTGTAATACATTTATTTGCGGCTTAAATTTATTTCATAATATTTTATTAAGCTTATAAATAAAAGGTTTTGCATTTTTTTTTCGTTATTGTTTTAAATTTATTTTTGTTGAATTTTGAATTTTTCACTTAACAACTCCATTTCCTAAAATACATTTTTAAGCTCATATCCTTTTGGCAACAAGAATCATGCCAATTGTCCCACTTTTCTTTAGCCATCTTCACACACACACACACACAGAGTGACCAATTGAATCAATGCTGCGAGTATAAACCAAACAGCGGGACAAACAACCACTTAAATGTATTAAATTTTCGCGTGCCATTGAAATAATTTCGTGGATTAGGAAAAAAACAAATTCATATGAATGAGTATTTGTTGCAAGCAATATTTCCATTGGAATGTTTGAAAAATATCAGTCATTCAGGACATTAGTATGGCGTCAACGTATATTATTTTATTTACTTATGAGTTTTAATGGCAGCACACTTTATTGCAAAATGAAAATAAATTATTTATTATTTTTATTTAAATGTGGATAATTTTGTTACTAAACAATTGACTAATAAAAGTGCACCACTACTTTCTTTGCCGTTAAAATCAAAACTTTCACTATAAATTAACTCTCATTTTGCTACTTTAAAAATTAATTTTCACAAATGCACAATGGTGCATTTTGCAAAATAAATGCTACAAAATTTTAATTGGAGTATTAAGAAGAGAAAAAGGAAAAGGGGCTGTGCATATATTACGTAACACTCCAAACGGGGGCGTTACATATTTATTACAGATTGAAAATTTTACACGGATTGGTTCGTTGGGTGGGGGGTTGGGAGGTTGGGGGGTATGAAATCTCCGAAAACAGCGTTACGTAATATGTGAATGGCCCCTAAGACATATTTTTACATCCAAACGGCTCTAAACAAGTTTTAGAACTTTCAAAGAGCCAAGTGTTTTTTTTTAATTTGAATTCATCGCTTATTTTGCCGGCTTGTTTTCACTAAAATATTTATTAATTCTCGTATTTTAATTTCATTAAAAATTCAATTTAATAAAATAAAAAAGTAGAATCACAAATTGTGACAGGCATAAAATTGAAGGGGTCTCAGCTGCGTGCACAGAAAAAATTACCATAGGTTTTTTTCAACTATGTTTTTAAATGATTCAATTAATTTTTTAATTAATAAAGGAAAAATTAAAAAAAAAATATTGATCAACTTTTCAATTAAACATTTTGGAATGTATTGATTAGTTCAATCAATTACTTGTTTGATTCAATCACTTACTTGATTGAATATTTACATTGGAGAAAGGAATGTTGCTATTTTACGTGCTGTATGCATAACTGCCAGATTTGACGATTTTGGGTCCTAAAAAGGACATAGTGACGATGGGACAATTTATATCCTCATTTTGACGATTTTAAATAATTCAAGCTTGCAACATTTATTTGTACTATTAAAGCAACCTCGAACTGCTGAAAATTGTAAGGAGCGAATTTTTAAAAACTAGTTTGCTTAAAACTGAAAACTTTTATTTAATTGATTATAAAAACAAAAACAATTTTTTAAATTATGAAGACATTTATTTAGGAATATTTGCCAGAGATGTATGGGAAGGAGAACAAAGAACTGAAAAAAAATATGATATTAGTAATAATTGTGTTAATTTTTATATAGAGCTTTTTTGATCAGATATTATCATGATTTGATTTTGAAAATAAATATAAAGCTCTTGGCCAAATCAATCCATTTAATATTATTTATGAAGAAAAAAGTTGGTTTTCTGAAATTATAAAAGAATTTTCCTATTTCGTTGAAGAAAGAGAAAGCCAAGAGCTGGAAACTGAATTCAGGCAATTAAAATTATTGTCCTGATAAAACCATTTAACTATTGGATTTATGGAAAAAAATATCAGAGATGTAAACGAGGGATTCTAGTGATTAGTTTCCGGTTTTGACTAAATTTCTTACAAAAATCCTAGTTTTACCACATTATTTACCAAATGTGGAAAGAATATTTAGTCAGGTAAAGATAAATAAAACTAAAGTAAGAAATTCATTGAAAAATTCGTCTTTGCAAGCAATATTATATACAAAAGATTATTTAAACAAACGTAGCTGCTATGATTTAACAGTTGTACCTGAAGTAATCAATATGTTTAATTCAATATATATTTGTAAAATATATTATACATATATGTGACCTTCTGCGAGAA
This sequence comes from Lypha dubia, assembly GCA_947311025.1. Lineage (NCBI taxonomy): Eukaryota > Metazoa > Arthropoda > Insecta > Diptera > Tachinidae > Lypha > Lypha dubia. Next base: position 61,501,641 of record OX371263.1, read on the forward strand.
AAGGGACCTAGTGGGTGAAAATTAAGTTTTGAGAAAAACGCATTTAACTCATTTCATCTTATTTTAGGTACCAGAATCCAATCTTAAGTCCAAACCCGTTTTTTGACACACTAGGTCCCTTTTCTCGGAGAAGGTCAAATATGTATTTGTATATAAAGTTTATTTTCCTTAACAATTATATTTGTATTGTATAAATATTGTTGCAGTTTTTATACATTTTTAGAAAAAGTGTTTCCAAAAATGAAATTTAAAATGCATATTATACTACATTGGAAAATAATAACTAAAGGATTGCATTTTTTATTTTTTCCCATACAATGTATATATAAATATATTTCAAAGTATTGAAAAACATGTATCTATTTAAATGTGATTTTATTGTGAATTCTAATTGAAGTATCAGATCTCTGTATTCAAAAGAATGTTGTTATATTAATAAGATTTGTTGATTTAAGAGTTTTGTTATAAAATATGCAGGGTTTAAAAAAACTAATATATTTAGTAAAAATTCCCCTCATATTCCTTAATTTTATATGAAAACTACCAAAATATTTACATGATAACAAATAAATTTCCAGTTTTCTAAAAAAAAATTTGTACCTACTTGACAACTAGTAAAATTTATTACTAGCACACAAAATGAAAATAAATTCTCTGTAATATATTGTTCAGCAACAATTTCTTGTCAATGAAAACTATCCATCCACACAAAAATGCAAAAACACACATATACAAATTATTTTTTTCATACAATATGCCGCTATCAAAAATACCAAACAATAAAATATATGCCAGTCCAACCAAACACAACTTCGACTAGTTGACTAGTTGCCGATCTTACAATGACAAATATTTAAAAATTTTTCTCCTTGAATCAACAACTAGCAACCCAAAAAATTTTTCTTTCTTTTTTAGTTTCTCTACTATCAAAAATGGAAACGGATCATATTTTCTCACTAGTCGCTAGTATAATAAATAAAAATAAAAAAACTAATTTTAAACCCTGAAAATATATTTTGTTGGTTAAAAAAACGTTTTTTTCATTTGACGTTTTTATGACGATTTCAATTGATGATAATGATGAAATTACCTCTAAATAATTTGGCAGCTATGGGTGTATGTTGGAATTCATAGACAGTTATTTGTCCATTGAGTCTTGATATTTTGACTACCAAACTTTAACTCCGTATAAATCCTTTTAAAATTTTTTTTCATTTTAGATTAAAATTTTTATAATACTGATCTTGAATTATTATCTTTGTTAGCGTAAATCTGCGAAAAGCAAATATATATTTGTATTGTTGGTTTTTTTCCAAGCAAGACTACAACAGCAGCAGCAACAACAACAACAACAACAGCTCAATTTAACTTGTTATAAATTTGTATGTGGCAAAACACCTCGCAATTAGTTTTTTTTTTTATTAGAAGTGTTTTTTTTTTCTTCTTTAAATACGAGTATTAAGTACAAGTCTTCTATCAGATGTGTGTAAATATTTTGCCGCCTTTAAAAAAAAAAACTGTACAAAAACTAAAAATCTACAATAAAATCTGTTCATTCTATAATAAAAAAAAAAAAACATCAAATGCTTTTAGCTGTAAAAATATGCACTTTAAGCCTTCAGTATGACTAAATGTACGAACGAGTGTTCATTTCATTGCTCAGTGGAATTGTTTTATAGAGTCAAACTTGTTAAAGTTGTTCTCACTTACGTAAGTTCAAGTTAAGACAACCAAACAAATAAACAACCGAACAAACAAACAAACAGAAACCCCGATACATACCTTTGCCTGTTCAGACAGTGGTCAAAACGTCAGCAATAAGTAAGAAAATCGTTTACAACAATATTCCTTAGATATTTTTTTTTTAGTTTAAGTTTTATTTAAAGTCACTTTACTTTGCCAGCCAGACTTTTATGTGAACATGAATTTTGTTTGTTTGTCTGTTTGTTTGAGTTTTGTAATTGAAACTTAAACAAAGAGAAGTGGTGCCGGCAACAAATAATTTCCTAACGTTCATACAACTCGTACGCTATTGATGTTGTATTTGACGGTTGGTTTTCATACCGTGGGTTGCATTTCTAAAAAAAAAAAATAAACAACTGAGAAAAAAAAAGCAGTGACAACATTAACAGCATTATGAAAATGAAGGTCAACGTTTATTAGTTTTTATGCCCCTCTAACTAAAATAATACCCAACAACATTTAGCAAAAATATATTACGTTATTGTTTATGCAATTATTTATTGTCTATAGAGTGGCCCGTCGCCGCCAATATTAACGCTTTTGACATTTCAAATTAACGCTCGATAACTATAGAAAGAAAATATATATTTTTATTATTGGTTTCAAAATAACTTTTAATGAAAATTCATATTGAACATATTTTGTGTTTCAAAATAATCAGTTGTTTTTACTATAAAGCGAAAACAACCCTATATTCATACAGTGCACACCAAAAAATAATGTACCGTTCAAACTTACATTAAATAGAAATGTCGTCAATATTAAAAATAATTTTGCAAAGAGGGAAAAAATTCCACTTCCGGTAAAGTATCAGATGTCTCAGATTCAAGCAGATGCCGTTTAGGGTGATGTTGTTGGCTACATATGTTGTTAGCGCATTTGACTTCTAAGCAAAAATATGATATAGGACCTGAGTTCAATCCCTGGTGAGAGCAAGTCAATAAACATCATAAAAGTTCTCTGATGTGCATTAGTATGGCATTGTGTTAATTGTTGTTGTACTGTTTATGTCATGAAGGCAAAGCACTGGTCGGTAAAAACAGTTCCGACAGTGATTGATACAGTTCCCAGCTAATCTGCACCGATGCGCCCTCCTTCGTCGTTTAGCAGAAACCTCAGCAAAGTAAAAACATTAATTAAATTATTGCTCAGACAGCTTAAGAAAGTTAAATGCATCTACTTAACACGAGAAGCGCTGCACCACTGCACTGTGTTGAGTAGCTTCAAAATAAACTATCAGCACTGAGCCGGGCCAACCTCATTTTTTTGGTTTAATCTTCTTCTAATATATAAAAATCTCGTGTCACGATGTTTGTTATCGAACTCCTCCGCAACAGCTCGACCGATTTTAATAAATTTTTTTTATGAATATTTGGTTAGTGTGAGATTAAGTTTTAAACTATATTTTAAACCGCTAGGTGCACGAGGAGGAGAGGGAGGGGGCAATTCTTGTATTTACTAAACTATTAAACCAATTCGTATTTCAAACGGAACAAAATTATTTTTGTTGTTGAAGGACAGATGGTGCTACGTCCGCCTATCAAAATTGGAGAAATTGGTTGATGGGTGGGGAGAATGGTTTCCCCATATAAGAAAATAGCTTCCGGGCGAAGTCGGAGAATGACCTAATTTTCATATAAATATTAAGGAAATCACATAAAATCGGTAAAGGCTACTTTAAGTATCCCGATAGATTCGATGTGATCATTACTCGATCTCTATAATTTGCGTTCAAGTTTACAACAAGTTATAAAAATTTCAAATAATTTGGATTAAATTAAGTTTTTACACGAACTTTTCAACGACAAAGTCTTTTATTTTATCAGTGTTGCATTTTTACAAAAGAACTCGTATAGGAAAAGAATAACAAAAGATCGAACCGCCTTTAGTGCAGTCGTTACCGTGGCAAGGCCGATGATATTTTCTTTGCTTCGAAAACCTCTGGTATGCTTAAAGCATACAAAGCTATTTTGCTCAAGCCAGTCTTAAAAGTGTTTGTAATTTTTTATAGTATTTTTTTATATATATATGCTTCCGGCCATAAATCGCCATCGCTGCTTCACGGTAAGACGTTAAATAATCCACAACTTTTGATTGCATTAAAATTTTAAATCATAATTTTTTTTGCTTGATTACGAGTGTTTGATCTTTGATTTTTACTATAAAAATTAAAAATCAACCTATCACAAAAAAAGTTATGACGGCTTAAAATACACTTAAATTTTAAGTTGAATCTCAGTGAAAGCTCAGTGATTTGACAACAAATTGAAAGGAAAGATAATCTACAAGAAAAAAAATTAATCTGCCATTGTATTAATGTTTGTTTGTATGTTTCTTATAGGAATTATTTTTTCGGCAAAATTTTATTAATAATTATCTTGTTTCACAGTTTTTAGAATGGACCAAACTTAGGCCCCCGTAAAGGTGGTAATGAAAATAAAACATTATGTTAGATGTTTTAATAATTAATTTTCATAATTTTCATTTGATTTATCTTTAAGGAGCGACAACCGTCTATGATTATCGGTGGAGCTTTAGAGTGGGCATGAAATTTTCGCACTGTAGCTTTAAGTGATATCATTCGGTGTCTCCGAGGGGTTGATTTAAAAATCAAGGAATTTTAATTTTTTTAATCGAACAACATGGAGGAGCATAAGGCCATAATGATGATCGTCAATAATGTTCCTTAAATTCTTTCACCGCTGCTGCAATATTTTGATCAAATTGTTTAATAAGTAAAAGGCAGTCTGTGTATTTTTCAACCTTTCATTTGCTTCAAATTGTTGTGTATCTGGAAAAAGTCATTTCTATTTCCAATAGCAAAGTAAAAGTAAAATAAGTGTAAATGTTTAGCAAAAGCCATTCCAGGGCTGGTAATGATTAACCCCAGAAAAGTCCATCTACATCTATGCCAACAATTAGTATGAACTTACTCGAACACCATTAATTAAGAACAACCAACAATCTTTGCGTCAGTGTTTGTCTTTACAACAACATTTTGTTTTGTTTCTTGTTTGTTCTTGACATTGTCTCTGCTTTTGTGAGTCTTTAAAATGTAAAATAACTTCTAAGTATTAGTGTTCTATGATTGTGTGTCTCAAATACTAATAGAAAAATATTTATTTATGTTTTAATCTTTGTATTTGATTTGAGAATTTGTTGTCGTTAATTTTGCTGTCCATTTAAACAGCTTCTATATTTCAAGGTTACAACACTATTAGAATTAAAGGTGGAAATTGATAATTAAATAACATTTTGTTACCACCTTTTTTTCTAATATTTTTGCTGTAAATTATTTAATTTTTTTTTTGCTTAACAGCTTGAGAAAGATACAACAACAACAACAACAACAAATATGGAAATATTTATTTGTGTGCAAAGTTTCTGTACGAGTTTATAAATTAAATAAATGTCCTTAGACTTGTCTTGTTTTATCGGTTCATTGTCAATAATTTAATGCAAGTTTTTATAAATTTATCTTTATCGTCACTTGTGGTAGACGAAGAAGTGTGGAGAATGTGAACTAGACAAGTTTTTATAATTACACCGGCTGACAAAATGTTTTTTTTTCTATATGAAATCATTCAAAGAGCTAATGAGAGTTGCAAAGTGATTTGTAAAAGTATTTTTATACTTCTCATTTGATCCTATTCAAGAGTTTTCGAAAAAAGCACACACAACATTTAAAAAATTTAAAATATTTGCTTTTTTTACTATAGAAGACCTGTAAACACACAGAAAAAAATATTTTATTTTTTTTTCAATTAACCCTTTAATTAAATATATAAAAAAATTTGATTAAATATTTTATTTATTTAATTAAATTTTTAATTATAATAAAATTTAATTGATACTATTAATTTGTTTACTGGTGCAAATTTAATTAAATTTTTAATTGATATCACAATTTTTTTAATTGAAATCAATTTTTATTTTTTTTCCATTACAGTCTTATCGTGCAAGAAATACATTTTTCTAGCGCCAATTTTTAATAACTCGGTACCCATTTCACATAAAGTACGATCGAAGTCTAATTACTTTTTTTATATAATTTCGTAATTTTTAAAAAAGAACTTGCAATAATTGAAAGATTAAATTATTTATGTGTTATTGGTATAAAGCCGATATTAAAAGTTTCAAGTAAAACGATTCTCTTACAATAGAGTGTTTTTATGGAGGAATAGAACTTCCAAATAGAATCAAACCAAAATGAAGTTTTTAAATTGACATGAAATTTACTTGAAGCGAAAGATAATTTTCTGTCATTATAATATAAATATGACTTCTATCATATGACCTCCACGGCTGGCTCGAACGTTGTCTTATCTTAAGGTTCAATTTCCAATGACTTTTTCCCATATTTGTGGCCGTATATTGCCAATAACGCGACGAATGTGGTCCTCGAAGTGGTCAATTGTTTCAGGCTTATCGGCGTAGACTAGCGACGTCACATGTCCACACAGAAAATATTCTAGTGGCGTTAAATCGCACGATCATGGCAGCCAATTTACGGGTCCGAAAAGTGAAACTATGCTGTTATTAAACGTATTCTACATGTTGCTTGATGAAACCACAGCTCCTGCACATCATCGTTGTTCAATTGAATGAACGAAAAAGTCAGTAATCATGGCTACCACTGACTGTAACGTTCTGACCAGCATCATTTTTAAAGAAGAACAGACCAATGATTCCACCAGCCAACAAAAAGCACACCAAACAGTCAGTTTTTGCTGCATGTATCGCTGTCTAAACATACACTTGAGGATTATCCTAACTCCAAATACGACAGTTTTGTTTCTTGACGACTCGATTCAAACAAAAGTGAGCTTCATCTCTAAAGGCCGTGCTTCACTATCCTACAAAATCTTGCGATCGTCAAAATATAACATGTGTGCTGACTGATTTTTATTTGGCAAGTCGTGCGATTTGTAAAAATTATGATTTAAAAGCGATCAGAGGAGTATTTATTGTCAACCAACTGGGAATTTTAACTTTGCCTTACTTCGTAACATTGGGTGCGTTCAGCAGACACAGTTTGCTACACAACTGTTGCTCAAGAATCTGCTGAATGCTTCGATTACTGAGCGATGAGCGAACATGTTAAGTGAGCGCTCACTGCTTTAGGTAACAAAGAAAAAGTACGATACATGTCATCAAATTACGATATTTCAGTTCAGTTTGACTTTTGAATCAAATTTCATAATACATTTTTAAATTTTAATTTATTTAAATTCAGAAATAAATATTATAAAATCTTTTTACAAAATAAAATTCAATAATTTAAATTGATAAGTCAAAATTTTTGATATTTTTGACAAAAAAGTGAGCAGTTCGTTCAGAAAAATTAATGAAATCAAAAGCTGCTACATCTGAACTGTTTAGTAGCAGGTTTTTCTGCTGAACGCGCCCATTATATTCTTTTTGTTTTATACAACGAAGGGGATGTGGGTTTTTATCTTATATAAATAAATGAATGCACAAAACAAACAGATGTTTTGGCATCAGATTTGTGTGATTGTGCGGCGCCTACAACACCATTCTGAAACGATTTTTCAAGTCGGTCAGATTTTTGTAAGTTTTTCCTGTGAACGAATCGTACGATTGTATAGGATAGTGAATCACGGCCTTAATCAAAATTCTCTTATAAAAATCGTTTTTACGTATTTCGAAAAAAACCATGAATTTCAAAATAAATTTACAAAATTTGGAGGCGTTGTTCAGACGTAAGTCAGTCTAGTCATGGTGAAATGCCAAACCAAACTACCAACTTAAAGTTCTAAACCGCTATAAAAACACTCTTTATATATATGAATAAAATGCAAGATATTTTAGAGGGTTTTGTTCGTTGCAGCAGGTGCTTTTTACGAAAAACTTGCTGTAAATAATTCTACCCATAAATCGAAAGAGTTAAATCCTTGATTTCGCCATTAGCATTAAAAATTGCGATCGATTCGTGATACTTAACGCAATTGCATTCGCGTAAATTTCCAATAATTTGCATAATTAAAAAAAAAACAATACTATACAAAACAAAAGTTTACAACAACTACATAAAACCTACTAAATATTGTACAGAGTGTACACAACAACAACAACAACAAATTTTTTAAAGTCCTCTTCAAGCAATTGTTGAACTACTCCGCAGCTATCTTCCATCTAAATGGGGTGAATTAAAAACAACGAAAGAGAACAAAAATATATTTACGAAAAATGCAATAAACACTTTAAGAAAACTAAAGAAAAACATGTTGTCAAGATACAACAAAACAAAACAAAAAAAAAAAAAAACAAGCAAGTGAGAAAAACAAATTTACACAAGACTTTGTTTGACAATCATTTTGTTGTTGCAATTGTGAATTTAAATTTTATGTTTAATACGAGTAGTTTGTTGCAACAACTAATAGAGAGATGCGTAATTGTGCATGGCACAACTGTAACAAATTTGTGTGAATAACTAATTGTTAAATACGAAGAAGAAGAAGAAGAAGACGATTTTTAAATTTATTCAAAACTGGCTTTAGTACAAGAATAATGCAAGTGTTAATTAATTGTGATTTTACTACCGGCGATTAATACATACAACAACTTTTAAGATTTGAATAAAATTATTATAGATTTAAAAGTTGCTGCAATAGAAATTTAATGCACTGAAAGAATTTTACTATTCAATTGCAATGAAACGTAATCATTTGGTTTTTTTTTTTTTGTTTTTGTCCAACAAAATATTTTCCAGTAGAGTGTGAAATGAATTTCACATCGCTTCTGGTGTTAAGGAGACGCATTTAATTTCTTAAGCTCTGTGACAAGTCACTTTATTAATTGTTTTACTTCGCCGACGGTTTTGCTAACCGACGAAGGACGGCGTTGTGGTGAACATTAGCTTGGAACAGTGTGATTCGCAGCCGGATCAGTCATCATCATTTAAATGGCCTGGCTCACGATATCGAACAATATCAATCTTTGGATTCTAAACGTAAAAAAACCGATTTAATTTAACTTCTTATTTGTGTACTGGTACGAAAGATAAATAAATAAAAAAATGGATGTTTAGAAAATTACAAATCAGTTGATTTTCGTCTAAAATTTCCACATTATCGATTCACCGTCATCGTGGAACGGCCCGAAACAGTCTATTAACAATTAATACAATATTACATTTATCCACAGAAGTAAAATTAATGATAATGATGACTTGTCCTGACCAGGGATCGAACTCAGGTGCTAAGTCATAGTCCAAGCACTTCAGCCAATAAAACCTGCAGGCTATTGAGCCAAATATCCTCCTGGGGATTTTCTACACACAAGTTATACTCTTTGTTAGTTAAAATAAAAACAAAACACTGAACTAAAATCTTATTGAAACATTAAATAATAATTTTATAAAAATTACAAAATAATTTCGTCAAATGTTCCACGTTAGACATTTACATATTTTTGCAAAAAAATTTTATTAAAATAATAATTTTAACGAAATTTGTTTCATTGGTTCAACGAAGCGTTATGTTGCTTAAGTTTTGATAAAGTTTTCACCAAATTCAGTGAAGAAAGTTCTTTCAGTGTATGTCAGGCAGGAAATGCAACATTTTTTAAATTTTTAAATATTTTTCGCAAACAAATCAATGTCTGAAATATTGTAAAAATTTAAATTAAGTACAATTAAAGCCAGAAACATGAACAGATCCAACAACGAAACAAAATCACTTAATTTTTTCAATAGAGATGAAATGGCGGTGCAAACAAAAAATCGTGACTTAATGCTGCATGTTTCGTTTACAATAAATACTTATCGACCATAAATAATTAAATATTATTTTCTTCCCTTTTAATTTAGTTGTTGTTGTTGTTTTATATATTGTTATTGTTTTTATATGCCTTGTAATTTATTCATAAATGAAAAATGTTTCCAACAAATCGATAAATTCTCTCAAAACAAGTCGGGAAGTTATTTCAAGCAACAGCAACAAAAACACAACTACAAAAAAAAAACTACACTGGCAAACAACAATGACAACAATATTTACCGTGTGCATTTTGTGACAGGCAATCAGCTGTCACAGATCTTAAGAATCTGAAGGAATAAGAGGGGAATTTTAAAAAAATAGTTAAGAGAATAATTACAGCTGGATATAGACGACGCATATGCACGCTTTACTAAAAGTGATTATGATTACTGATTTGAAAATAATTTGTTTCGGTTCACACATTACAACTTTTGCTGCTCAACTGTCTAGTTTGCTGGAGAGAGGGAAAAAAGGAGATGTATTTGGTACGGAGCTACTTGTAGTGGGAAGCTCGTTATGTTGTGTCATTCGTAATTGTAAACACGAAGTTAGATGCACGTCATTATTTGGCATTTATTTTCATTATGTGCTTCGCTGTAAAAAATTTTGCAAAATTTTCACAGATAAAGGTTTTTTTCATGAAATTTCTGAAATTCTCTTATAAAATTTCATTCGTGTCTGCACACTGAAATTTCATTTAATGAAAATCGATATTTTTACATGTTTCATTTCACATGACTTGTCAAAACACAACAACAAAAGTAAGTGTAGACAATGACGAATTACAAAACAAAATAGAGTTTCAAAGAACATGAAAGAGTGTACCCGATCCCAATCTTCTATCCACTCTTAGCAACAAACTAAGACTTTCATGAAAGAAAATTTTCATAGTGCGAATCGAGACATAATTAATTCCTTTTAGCCAAAACTAAATAATTAAAAATATTTAAGAAATTGGAGGCAAAAGAAAACGAAAATTAATTGAAACAGATTTAGGGCAACTTTAAGAGGTAATTGAAAAGAATTTGACCAGCAGGAGTTGAAGTGTGTGAACCGGGACAAACGAATGATATATGTTAGCAAGAACTTTAGTACGACAAATGACAGTAGTGTAAATATTAGACATATAAGATTTTCCAATAGGGATGATATGATTTTGAAGTGACGTTTCGGCCATTCGTAATATCTCATGATCTGTCACTTGTTTTTCATTGTATTCAGTAGTGTTTACAATTTCATCATTGAGAGAGAGATATTCGCAAATTATTCAGTTTTATTATCAAAATAATCGTTCTCCAATTGTAACTTTTCGTGCGCTTTTGCCATTTTATGGTCGTAATAATCGTCCTAGTGTGCTCGCTATTTGTCGAATTGTTAAAAATTTTGAGCTTAAATTTTCTTTACATCATGTTCAAGTGCCAATCAGACAAAGAACCGCTCGAAGTAATACCAATATTGCTGCCGTTCAGGCAAGTGATGCTAAAGACGGCAATTTGTCGATTCCAAGACGTTCTCAAAAATTGGGGGACTGTCTCAAACCACATCCTGGCGGTATAGATCGATGATAACCAACTTTTTAATGCCGAAATTGGTAGAAGTTGATCTTGACAACATTTGGTTCCAACAAGACGGGGCTACGTGCCACACAGCAAATGCAACTATTGAATTATTGCGAGAAATGTTTGGAGATTCGATTATTTCAAGAAATTGTGATATTGAATGGCCTCCAAGAAGTTGTGATTTAACACCGTTAGACTATTTCTTGTGGGGTTATTTGAAGTCATTTCATGTTTCGAAATATACCAAACTCTCTTCAAGCTTGACAAGTCAATATTGAACGTGCCATTCATATCATACGACTTGATTTAGTGAACAAGTGCTCAAAAATTGGGTTCATCGAATTCGTTCCTGCAGAAGTAGTCATGGAGGCCATTTTATTTAGAACTTAATTGTAGTATCGATTGTACTTCACAATATATAAAAAACTTTTGAGTTTCCTTAACAATAAGTGTGTTTTGTTTTTTAAAGAAATCATATCACTCTTATTGGAAAACCTTGTACAAAATCTAGTTCTTTCTGGTTTATTATCGACTTCGCTACAAACTCTTTTGTAAACCCATCATATTCCCATGCTTCTTATCGTGCAGTACGAGCAATAAAAATATATAGAAAAAAATCTATGAAATAAAATAAAATAAAAATACTAAAGTTTATTAATCTTAGATAAAAGTCACATGCCTACACACACAAACACACAGACACACTCATATCAATAACAAATGGAAAAATTTATAAATATTTTACTTGATTCTCCATTTAATCACTCTCCATCCCTACAATATTTGTGAATATACTTAAAGCATGACGTGCAGGATAACTGCCTGAGTAAATCAATGAATGACTGAATGAATGAATGAGTGGATATTTCAATTTCGGCCAACAGCAGAGATAAAATACAACAACATGAAATAAAATTATATTTTCAATGGAATTTCTATTATCTTGGCCAAAGTTATTTTGTGTGAAAGCTAACAACCCAACAAGTTCAAAGTAATTAATGACCTCCCTCAAGGGATAAACAGAGAGTGTGTGGTGCGAGAGAGAGAGAGTGAGCGAGAGGGAAGGGAAGGGAGAGTTAATGAAATCTTTTCACATTTAGGTAGGCTGTGTATTTCTTCATGCTTGTCCTGGTCAAAAGCCAAACAGGCAGACAGACAGACACACTGCCAAGTGAAAGTGCCAAACTGGGGCGGTGGCGACCAATTTTACTGATTAGCGTTTTGAACTTTGATTTATGCTCCAGTGTATAAATACACGCGTATGCATCTGTGTGTGTGTGTGCATAAATTTTATATGAATTTACTTTTGATATCAAGTTCAAGCATACATACATATGTTGCCTACATACGATATGAGTAAATAATGGTTACCTTAACTTTTACTATTTTATTTTTGTACGCCAGTAGTTGTTTTAGCCTCAAATTTATCTCTCTCGTTATCGCTCTTATCATTTTAGCCATTTGTTCTTTCAACTGTCTAAAATCTTAAACGTACAATTACAATTAATTATGAATTTTTATGTTTTTCTTCCGGGAAGTTTTCATTAAACACTCACACACATACTCACACACACACACACACATTTATACTCGTACATAAACATTTAATTATGTAATGTGTAAATGTGTGCGAGTGCTATCTTCAATTAAGCACGCATACAAACACACGCAATTTATATTTTTTCTATCAGTTTAACCTTTTGGTTGGTTGCGGTTTCTTATTTATTTTGACTCGGTTAACTGGCCTACGAACCATGCCGCACCGCACCGCACCGCACACTCAGTAGTAGTGGATGGATGAGTGTAATATTTATCTCTTCCATACGCTGTTGGCATTTTGTTTGATTTGGAGAAGAGTTTCATAAAATTTCACGCCACATTAGCAGTTAACAATAAAATAATTATGGCAAGTATAAGTTGCCTGCGGCATGTTGTGTAGTGAGTGGTTTCATTTCGATTTTTTTTTTTCAATTGGAGTTTCATTATCCTAAAAGCTTCTTATAATGGAGTTTATTGCTAATGAAGTCAAGGTGTTAAGATTGTCGAATAATTTAAGGGAATAATATTAATTAGTCCGAAACGTTAAGTACGAGTAAGAAAGGACGCTTAAGGATATTTTAATATTTATATAACAATTCCTTATAATTATTTTTATTCATGTAAATGTAGGGAAGAGATCGTGAGTAAGCTTTCCATGAAACTATCAGTACGTTTACGATAAAAAAAGGAATGTAGGACCTTGTGTGGTGACTTGGGTCATTCATTTTGGGGTATGTGTGTTTCGCTTACGAAATAAGTATGTGATCACAAAATTTTGTTTTGTGAAGTTATGAAGTTATTTCAAAGAATGGCATCAAATCATGTTTAACTTTTCCAATCGATTTTCAGAGATTTCGTTTAGACTAAACACTTTTAAACAAAACCAATTAATAGTTGCTGCTAAAACTAATGGCGTTTTCTTTTCTACAAAAAAAAAAAAAAAAAAAAAAAAAATGGTACATCTCCATGCCGAAAATGTACTTTTGTGTTCGTTTCTTAAAATTGGTTTGCACTCTAAAAGGGTGGTGTGTTTATTCTAAAAAAATCGTCCTCACTAATGGTGGAAGGCATTTCACTTTATGCCCCGTAAAAATCGAGTATATTGATAGTGCCCTGTAAAACTTACGAGTAGCTATCAGCTGTTGAAAACAGCGCGTTCCACTTTTTCATAATTTGTGTTTTGTTCTAGTGAAATAACAAGTTGCATTATTACAAGATTGGCAAGACATTTTATCTATATATGTACTTTTCCACAAGGTGCCATTTTGTGTGTAGAAAAGAAAACACCATAAATTAATTAATCAGGATACTGTCTACTAAAAATCTTGAGATTGAACTAAAAATTAATTAATCTAATTAAACTAATTGTTGTATGTACGTTAAAAACTAACTCTAAAAATTATATGAGACTCTGGCTCGATTTCGTTTTAATCACCACAGACACAAACTATTCTAGAATTAATCTTTATATTTGTTTTAAGAATACAAATTTTTTTTTGCATACAAATTTTTGCTAAACTTCACATTCAAGGTTTTTGTCATTTTCTTTATTAAATTATTCCCAACTCCAACTGAAAATTATACAAAAAAAAAAAAAAAATGTAAAAAGAAGTACAAATAAAGAAAAAGCCCTAAATTATTGGTCTCTTATTTGCACATTAATCGAATTTGAAAACGTTGAAATAAAATTTTGTGAGCAAGTTTCGTTCAACACACAAACAATCAGACAATAAAAAAAAAAAGTCAAAGTCAACCTAAAAAATTCTCGTTTAACAAGCAAAAGAAGTAAATACTGCTTCTTCGTTCAGTCTGCAACAGAGAAAAGTGTATTGCAATAGCAACAGCAACAGCATTTTCAAAATTTATTTACCCAACACAGTGTTGGATAAACAAACGATATACAAATAAAAAGTAACAAAAAAAAAAAAAAAAGGACAATAAGGGATGATGCACACAGATGAGGAGGTTGTCATGGGATGGATGACGATGATGATGATGATGCCACTACTGTTGCTTGCTACTGTTGTATGTAAAAGAATATTCTTTATGAGGAGGCAACACACAAGTTTTAAAATTTGAATGTTGCTTTAGTTTATTTGTATTTTATTTGTTCTAAAATGAAATACTACATGCGTTGGTTGTGTGTGTAAAAGTTTTGTAACAAATTTGGGAAAATTATGTTTTTGGTAAATTACAAAAACAAAGAGCACAATAACGTTCATCATCGTTTTAAACGCAGCAACAAGGTGGTTGATTAGAAACTCTATTGTGGCAATCAGGCGGAGTAGCAGCAAACCCATACAAAAAAGTCACAGACAGACGGACAGACAGACATATAGAAATTATAACCAAATATGAGTTATAAACCATGAAATGCAATCAAATTTGTGGTTGACTATTTTAACAAAATCCATTTGTTTGTGTGTGGGTCTGATTTATTTTTGTTGTTTGCTGTTGCCATTGTTGTTGCTATTGTGCGTAATAAAATTGTTTAGAGTGCGTGTGGAGTGGGTGAAAATTTAAGTTCCCCCTTTTTTTGAGTAAATAAGTTGAAAGAAGAAAAAAAACAACACAAATTTTAAAATGTTTCATTGTACGAACGACAAAATCGTTGTGACAGGTTGTCGTCAGATGAAAAACGTTAAAGCGTCAGCTTGTCTATTTGCAACAACAATTACTTTTGCAATAAGCAAAAAAACCACAATAACAAGAATAACTCAATTTTATGTGGTCTATAATGAAAATTGGAAGTAAATGAATACACTGAAACTTGAAACTCGAAATTTGAAAATAACAGAAGCATCAGGAACTGAAATATCTGGATTAAAAAAAGCAAGCTGGTCCTAAATAATGTAAAAAATTAGCTTTTAACAGAAAAAGAATTTGAATTTCCGTGCTCTTGACTTTCAAAATTTTTCTTATCGCTTCCAGACAGCAAAGAAAATTTCTTCGAGTGTAGACTAAATGTAACGGTATGAGAGTTAATGAAAATAGTGCACATGTCAAGTTTAATTTCAGGAAGATGATTTTTTTGTTTTCTTGCTGTTTGTGGCCTGAACAAATAATACGCGCGTGAGGGTTTAAAAATTAGTTACACTTGCACTTGCGATAATACAGCAAAAGGGTCTTTAATAAGAAATTAAATTTTTTCGTCTCTTGTCTCTTAAAATGGGGCGGGGGGAGGAGTTCACAGAAATCTGTTTAAATTTTTCAACAAAATAAAAAAACAGAACTGTTTGTATTCATTAAAATAATTATTAACTACAAAATATAATAAATAGAATGTTACAAAGAAAAGAAGAAGAAGAATAAAATAAAACTAATTTTCCAGCTAAAAAATTAACTCCTTTTTGGATTTTTCTTAAACAATCGTCTCTAATAACACACTTTGACTTGTAGCGTAATTACATTTTCTTTTAGGTGTTTTTTCTTTTAAATTTAATTTTTAATAACATAAAAAATAACTAGAACAAGAACAAGAACTTTTAATTCCACGACATGATGATGTTGAAGCCGAAAATAACACCAAAAATTACAAAAAAAAAAAAAAACCTTTAAGGATAATGAAAGGGGGTAACAACAACAAAATAACACGATAATCGTTCAAATAAGTTAAACAACAAGACAAAAACAACACAACAGCACTCGCTCACATGCACATCAACAACATTAAATTCCAAAAAAACAAGAGAGCAAACTGTTTCAAAGTAAAAAAAAAACGCTTGAAATGTATTGAAACACTCCTAATGACACTTTGTATGCCATGCAATACGTGCAACAAAAGCACCGCATGTGCTTAATTGCCAAAAAAAAAAAATACAATATAAAGGATCCACAATGACGGCTTAAATCCACTTTAATGGCAAAAACACGACAACAACTCACAAAAATGAGCACAAACGGGGAAAAAAGCACGTCAACGGCAAGAAATAAAATAAAACTAGAGCATGCAACAACGAACACACACACACACAAGAGCACTCATTCGCATCACAAATATTTATGGGGGTATAAGTGAAAAAGTTTTTTTTTTTTTTATATTTAAAAATAGTTTTAAAGAAGCAAGATTTTTTTTTAAAAAATAACGAAAAAATTTGTTAAAGCTTTAGGATTTTCATTTTATTAATGAAAGTTTTTAAGTCCAGGTACAACTCGTCACGTAATTTCCCATCCAAATATACAGTTATTATGTGACGAGTCCTACGTTCACGGATTTACGATTTGGGCCCAGGTTTCTAAATGACGGAAGACTAATAACGAAGTCACATGACAACGGACATATACTTGAGCCTGCCTGTAGTTTATTGGCCTGTTGAGATCATACATGAAAATCTCTATGCTGTTCCTACAGAGTCGTCTTTGTAGAAAGTCGTACTCAAAATAGTGGAATATACTCTATAATTTAGTCTAGAAACACCCCATTTATACGATGCCATTTTTGGCGTGCTACTTATCACGTCACTTTTGGTTTTGCAGCAAGCGGTGCAGAGAAAAAAAAAGGAAAAAAGACTCGTTTTCTGTTTTCATGGGATTTTTGCATATTTCTCTTTACTCTAATTTATTTTTTGCCCTTTATTCTTATTCTATTCATGCCGATTAAACAATAAAAATCAACGAGAATTTAGACGAGGAAGAAAAAGACTTGCAAAAAAATCCCTTCGTATGGATTCAAATAATTTTTGGTAGCAACTTCGATAGGGAATTAAGGAAAGGAGACGTCACAGATTTCATCGAATAAATTGGATGTATGTCTCAATTATTTTGTTTATTTTGCTTTTTTTTTAAAATCCAATGAAATCATTTTGATAATTATTTTTACTATTCCCATGATATTTCTATTGTTAAGAAATGAAAGGTTCTCGCATTATTTTGATTGGTAGCGATGCTGTACATGCCCGTCTACAGATCCTGGTTTAGATTTGAGCCATAGAATCTGGTTGTTGGTCACATGAATCTTAGAAGGGACTCAGAATGAATCGAATTGAGCCTCCGAGTGGATTCATACTACCCTTCCTAAACTAATGTAAGCCAACAACCTTCTGCTACGTGATGTGTAGGCTGAACATTTTCATGGACGCTCAAAAAGCTTAATATACTTATTTTTATATTATTACGAATAAAAGTAATTATTATTTGAACTTATATTAATATTAGGGAAGCAACCGATACCGATACCGATATATCGGCGATACTTCTGGTTTTCCGATATATCGATATCGGCGATATTTTACTGTCGATACGCCGATACTTCTTATATTTTTCTTTAGAGTTTTTTGAACAAAATATTAAATTTTCAACTCTTTTTTTTTGGATGACAACTATGAGAAATAACATATTAAAAGCAGAAAATAAAATCAAAACAGAATACATAATGAAATTGTTTCTTCTATTTTGCTTTGCACCATAGCAATGAAATGTTCTCTCAATGCTAAATCTTGTATGTGTTTGTATGTTTTAAGATTTTTTTCAAGGCGCATTAATACAAGTGGTGGTAATTCTACAACAATTACAACTTAAAATAACAACTGACATCTCAGCCCTTATGTCAAAATGTACAAATTTAGAGGCTTCAAAATCCATAAGCAAAGCCACTGCTACATTGTGTGACGCTATTCCGCTAGTTAACAGTCTTCGAAAATTATTAGAAAACATAATACATGAAGCAACGGAGATGGAGAGTAGTACGGAGTCCCAAAAATTGGAAAAATTCTGAATGAAAGATTTTAGGGTTTAGAGAATAATGAAACCTATTATTTATCTACAATTCTTGACCCTCGATACAAAGCTCGAATATTTCAAAGACAATCGACTTCAATCCTATCGAAAAAACGTCTTATTGAGCTCTACATTCCGAAAGTGTTGAAGACACAGTACTCCCTACACCTCGCAAAAGTTCTGATAAGTCTACGAGAAGTACTCGCCTTTGGAGCGTATGTGAAAAAATTATAAGAGAATCCGAGGAGGATGAACCTCTATCCATCCTAAGCTGTGGTTCTGCTAACGAAGAAGTCGAGAGATACCTGAGATCTCCTAATATACCTAGAGACGCAGACCCTCTTGTTTACTGGCGCAATGACATATCCTACCCAAACTTAAAGAAAATTGCGCAGAAATACTTAAGTTTTCAAATGAGTTCTGTCGCATCTGAGAGACTATTTTCCACTGCAGGTCCGCTTCAAATGGATTTGAGAAATCGTCTATCTCCGCAAAATTTGAGAACACTTTGTTTTTTAAACAAAAATCTTATTAATATCAATTTTAAATAATAATCTTTTGCAATATTGTTTTTATAATTTTAATTTAATTTTAACATGATTTCAAATTCAATTCTTTCTTTTTTAAGTCTTATTAATACCAGTTTTAAATCTTGAGCCAATCTAAACTGAATGCCATCGTTTATTTTGTAAAATCAGAAATATGGCAGACGTTTTGTAGTTTGAAAATTTGAATTTTAGAAACTGAAATGTATTGAAAATTTTGATGATTTGAATGGCTCATTAATAAACACTGTTATTTTGTATAATAGAAGAATTACTCTACTTGAGTTTTTTTAATTTTTACTTGAGCTCAATTTCAATATGCGTATCGGTATCGGCGATATTTACTTTTGAGTATCGGTATCGGATCGGCGAAATGGCGTATCGTTACTTCTCTAATTAATATATATACCAAAATTAATATTATCTGGCTCAAGTTTAATTTTATTGAATTAAATTGCAAAGAGTTTGTATGCCCGTCTACAGATCCTGGTTTAGATTTGAGCCATAGAATCTGGTTGTTGGTCACATGAATCTTAGAAGGGACTCAGAATGAATCGAATTGAGCCTCCGAGTGGATTCATACTACCCTTCCTAAACTAATGTAAGCCAACAACCTTCTGCTACGTGATGTGTAGGCTGAACATTTTCATGGACGCTCAAAAAGCTTAATATACTTATTTTTATATTATTACGAATAAAAGTAATTATTATTTGAACTTATATTAATATTAGGGAAGCAACCGATACCGATACCGATATATCGGCGATACTTCTGGTTTTCCGATATATCGATATCGGCGATATTTTACTGTCGATACGCCGATACTTCTTATATTTTTCTTTAGAGTTTTTTGAACAAAATATTAAATTTTCAACTCTTTTTTTTTGGATGACAACTATGAGAAATAACATATTAAAAGCAGAAAATAAAATCAAAACAGAATACATAATGAAATTGTTTCTTCTATTTTGCTTTGCACCATAGCAATGAAATGTTCTCTCAATGCTAAATCTTGTATGTGTTTGTATGTTTTAAGATTTTTTTCAAGGCGCATTAATACAAGTGGTGGTAATTCTACAACAATTACAACTTAAAATAACAACTGACATCTCAGCCCTTATGTCAAAATGTACAAATTTAGAGGCTTCAAAATCCATAAGCAAAGCCACTGCTACATTGTGTGACGCTATTCCGCTAGTTAACAGTCTTCGAAAATTATTAGAAAACATAATACATGAAGCAACGGAGATGGAGAGTAGTTCGGAGTCCCAAAAATTTGAAAAATTCTGAATGAAAGATTTTAGGGTTTAGAGAATAATGAAACCTATTATTTATCTACAATTCTTGACCCTCGATGCAAAGCTCGAATATTTCAAAGACAATCGACTTCAATCCTATCGAAAAAACGTCTTATTGAGCTCTACATTCCGAAAGTGTTGAAGACACAGTACTCCCTACACCTCGCAAAAGTTCTGATAAGTCTACGAGAAGTACTCGCCTTTGGAGCGTATGTGAAAAAATTATAAGAGAATCCGAGGAGGATGAACCTCTATCCATCCTAAGCTGTGGTTCTGCTAACGAAGAAGTCGAGAGATACCTGAGATCTCCTAATATACCTAGAGACGCAGACCCTCTTGTTTACTGGCGCAATGACATATCCTACCCAAACTTAAAGAAAATTGCGCAGAAATACTTAAGTTTTCAAATGAGTTCTGTCGCATCTGAGAGACTATTTTCCACTGCAGGTCCGCTTCAAATGGATTTGAGAAATCGTCTATCTCCGCAAAATTTGAGAACACTTTGTTTTTTAAACAAAAATCTTATTAATATCAATTTTAAATAATAATCTTTTGCAATATTGTTTTTATAATTTTAATTTAATTTTAACATGATTTCAAATTCAATTCTTTCTTTTTTAAGTCTTATTAATACCAGTTTTAAATCTTGAGCCAATCTAAACTGAATGCCATCGTTTATTTTGTAAAATCATAAATATGACAGACGTTTTGTAGTTTGAAAATTTGAATTTTAGAAACTGAAATGTATTGAAAATTTTGATGATTTGAATGGCTCATTAATAAACACTGTTATTTTGTATAATAGAAGAATTACTCTACTTGAGTTTTTTTAATTTTTACTTGAGCTCAATTTCAATATGCGTATCGGTATCGGCGATATTTACTTTTGAGTATCGGTATCGGATCGGCGAAATGGCGTATCGTTACTTCTCTAATTAATATATATACCAAAATTAATATTATCTGGCTCAAGTTTAATTTTATTGAATTAAATTGCAAAGAGTTTGTATGTTGAAAAACATTAGTATATCCCATCAGATAAGCAGAACTATTAATATAAGTTCAAATAATAATTACGTTTATTCGTAATAATATAAAAATATTAATTCAACTTGGGCACAAGCTATACCCTAATAACAAGGGTCACAATAATATGTGAATTTCCCTAATATAGAGTGATAAACAACAATGAGTTAAATTACAAAGTAGAATACTTTGATGATAACGGACTATGAGTTTGTGTTGATTATTAGTAATTTCCAACATGTGACGGGGAATTCCGTACTAACCAAAATTGTTTCAACATGCAAAAATAGAATAAAAATTAATTAAATTAATTCTCGTATTCTATTTCATTTGAAAACTTGGTTAAATAGTTGATATTCTTTCCCAATTGGTATCCACTTAAAATTAATTTGTAAAACTGGACAAATAAACGCTGATGAGAGGCGTAGCAGCCTTGAAATCGGTATACTGATACGTTCTTCTGATCTGATTGGACATGCTAATGTTTTCCAACATATAAACTCTTAGTAATTTGAATTTTCATTAATTCAATAAAACTGAATTTGAGCCTGGTAAAATTAATTTTCATATGTACGTTTCTTTTTAACGTTTCAACTCTCATAGTGAACAGACGCGTTTTTATAATCGTCGCAACTGAATATAAAAAAAAAATTAAATAAAAAAATATTTTCAAGTCACAAAAAATATAAAAAAAACAAAACATTTATTGAACAGTTATTTTACTGGTTTTATTTTATTTTTTGCTTGTGTGCAATATACATAAATATTTGCATACACAAACTAATATAAGTGAAAATAAAAAAAGAGAACTCTGATGAGTTCATCTTCTGAAAAAAACAACAATAATCCTACAAGCAGTAGGAATGTGCAATATATAACTTTAGTTGCTGATGACGACAGTAAAAAAAATGAATTTAACAAAAACCTGAATTTAACAGTAAACACAAATACTCGTGCGCGATCATTATCTCTGAACATGTTAAATAGTGATCAAGAAGCAACAACAATTGCACCCATCAGCAAACTTGTCAGCTTAGCTGTACAAACAAACAAACAAACAATAAGTAACAAGGTGACCAACGTGCACAAAATGGTAGATGCGGTACAATAGTACAATAAATGATAATAAAATTCAAACAGGAATGGACAGATACATAACCGTGTTAAAAAGGGGAAGAAGTCCAAAATCAGCTCAAATTGCTTCAACATCGAAAGTTCCCAGAGATGGAAAAAACAATATAATAAATTCCGAAAATCGTTTCGCGATGTTATCTGAACAAGGCGATGAAGGCACAACTACAACAAGTTCGAGTAAGCCCCCACCCATATATTTAAGAGAGCAGAATTCCAGTTTGCTGGTTAAAAGTCTTATCTCATTAATTGGAGAAAATGAGTTTTATGTAACTCCAATTAAGCGCGGAAACATCAATGAGACAAAAATTCAGGTAGCTCATGAAAATAATTACCGAAAAATTGTTTCAGATTTAGAATCTAAAAATAAAAACTTCTACACGTACCAATTAAAGAGTGCTAAAGGTCTAACAGTCGTAATAAAAGGTATAGACTCTAGCGTGGATCCGGAAGAGGTCAAGTCTGGCCTTGAAAATAGGGGCTACAAGGTGAAAAATGTCTCAAACATTAAAAATAGAGAAAAAATCCCCCAACCAATATTTAGAGTCGAGTTACAGCCAGATGGCATAAAAATAAAAAAGAATTAAGCGCATCCAATATATGACTTAAAGTACTTGTTGCATCGAAGAGTTACTGTTGAGCTTCCACATAAAAGAGCTGGGCCTGTTCAATGCCTGAACTGCCAAGAATTTGGGCACACGAAGACTTATTGCAAGTTGCCTACAGTCTGCGTTGTATGTGGTGAGTTACACAGTACTGCTAACTGTGATAAAATAAAAGGTGATACCAAGGCGAAAAAATGTGGCAATTGCGGCGGAAATCACACTGCCAACTATAGAGGCTGCCCCCTTTACTCGTTTTTTAAGAATTCATTAACCAAAAAAACCAATGCTACTCCCGCTCAGCCTAAAACCCCTATTAACTATCCACAGTTACCTCAACCGTCCACCAGCCAAAATCAATTTTCAAACATTTTCAAGTCTAACGCGACTAGTGCTCAACAACAATCTAACAACAAATTTTCATACGCTAGTATTTTAAAAAGCAATCAGAGTACGGCGCAAAAAACCGTAAATGTAAATGAAGATTCGGGGTATAATTTTAGTCGTATTGAAGCCTCAATTGAGAGCTTAATACAAACTGTAAACACATTTACTCTCAACATGTCCTGTATGATGCAGGAAATGTTGAAAATGCAGTCTACCTTGTTGCAGGCTGTACTAAGCAAACCATGAACTTAAAAATCTGTTTTTGGAACGCAAACGGCATCTGCCAACATAAAAACGAAATAGAATATTTTCTTCAGGATAAACAAATCGATGTTATGCTTATCTCAGAAACTCATTTGACATCTCGAAGCTGTTTCAGAATTAGTGGATATAATTTTTACGACACCAAGGATCCCCGTGGCAGAGCTTGTGGTGGTTCGGGAATCCTAATAAAAACGCGAATAAAACACCACCTGTTGAATGATTTTTGTGAAGATTATCTTCAAGCAACGAACATCTGCATCGAAACTTACTATCAAAAACTTGTAATATCATCTGTCTATTCGCCCCCCAGATTCTCAATTACCGAGAGTCAATATACGGCTTTTTATAAATCACTGGGCCTCCGTTTTCTAGCAGCTGGCGACTACAATGCTAAACACACATTTTGGGGTTCACGTTTAATTACACCTAAGGGACGAATTTTATTCGACACAATATCTAAAATGGGTTTGAATGTAGTTTCAAGTGGACAGCCAACATATTGGCCAACAGATCGACAAAAAATTCCTGATGTTATCGACTTTGGAATTGTGAAAGGCGTGCCCAGCGAGATGGTTGAAGTTGAAACATCTTTGGACTTATCTTCAGACCACTCGCCTACTATTGTCACTATTTACTCACACACAACATGTGATTTAGCGACGACATCTGCACGCATTAACTGGCTGAAATACAGAAAATATCTGAGTGCTCATTGCTCGGAAAAAATGCCGCTGAGAACACCTTCAGACATAGACGATTCTCTCAGGTTGTTTGAAGCGCATGTTAAACAAGCTGCTTTTAATGCTACTTCAAATGAAATAAACCAACCAGTGAGATTTAACAATATTTTTTCTGTAGATATAGAAAGGCTATTGACTGAAAAACGGAGAGCTCGACGAGATTGGCAGCGCTACAGATCGCCCCAGCTAAAATTAAGGCTTAAGGAGTGTACCAAGCAGCTTAGGAAAGTTTTGCAAACTCAAAAAACAGCTTCCCTTCAAAAATTCCTTCAAGAGCTAGATGCAACACCACAAACAGATTATTCACTGTGGCGTGCAGCCATAGGACTAAAAAGGCCGGTGATATGCAAACCCCCATTACGAACCCCAAATGGTGACTGGGCAAAAACTGATGATGAAAAAGGTGCACTTTTTGTTAAACACTTAGAAAAAGTTTTCACTCCGAATATTTCTGCTGATATTGTTGAACTGCCACCAGTCGTCCCTTTACCAGAAATACCGATGAGATTTAACATGACGGAGATTGAAAATACTATTACTAATCTTAACACCAGAAAAGCCCCAGGTGTCGACAAAATAAGCAACAAAATGCTTCAAGAATTGCCTTACACTGCAAAAAGAATAATACTATTCATTTTTAACAGTATTCTACGTCTAGAACACTATCCTAAAGAATGGAAGGTTTCGCTAATTACTATGATACCAAAGCCCGGCAAGGATCATACAAAGGTTGAATCCTATCGGCCTATTAGTTTACTGTCTAACATTTCAAAACTATTTGAAAAGCTGTGTATGAGCAAGCTGATGCCTATAGTGACTAGTAATGGATGTATTCCAGATCATCAATTCGGTTTTCGCAGTCAACATAGCACAATTGAACAAACTCACAGACTAGTGAATGTCGTTAGAGACACTTTTGAAAAAAAGAAATACTGCTCTGCGCTCTTTATTGACGTCTCACAAGCTTTCGATAAAGTATGGCACGAAGGTCTTTTCAATAAATTAACACAAAATCTACCAGCAAACATCGTAAAGCTTTTAAAAAGCTATTTGATGGAACGTAAATTTGTAGTTAGGGAAGGCAATTTTTTAAGCCCTCCGCAGTCGATTGAAGCCGGAGTCCCTCAAGGCAGTATCTTCGGACCCTTACTTTATTTAATATATGCCTCTGACTTACCGTTAAGCAGTAACATTCATACATCAACATTTGCGGATGATACAGCCTTTCTAAGCGTTCACGAAAATCCTGTAGAAGCTTCCCGCAACTTACAAGAATATATATCCAAACTGGAAAAATGGCTCAAACAATGGCGTATAAAAGTTAACGAGCAGAAATGTGCACACGTCACTTTTACGTTGCGCAGGCAAACATGCCCGCCTATAAAAATTAACACCGAGACTATACCACAACACACTGTAGTCAAATATCTAGGCGTTCATCTTGATCGTCGTTTAACATGGAAATCGCATATAGACGCAAAGTTGACTCAAATGAAATTAAAAGCAGCTCAAATGAATTGGCTTATTGGAAGAAATTCTATACTAAGCCTAGACTGTATACTACTATTATACAACGCGATCCTGAAACCAATATGGTTCTATGGAATCCAGTTATGGGGCACTGCCTCAGCATCAAATGTCGAAAAAATTCAAAGGCGACAGAATAAAATCCTACGTACAATAACAGCAGCCCCCTGGTATGTCAGAAACCATCGAATTGATAAAGACCTAGACGTTCCGTTGGTGAAGACAGTATTTTCAAAACACGCGAAAAAATATATAAAAAAACTTGAGTTGCACCCAAATCCACTTGCGCGCAATATTCTTCATTATAGAGGCCACACCCGGCTGAAAAGAAGGGATACTCTTTTTCTCAGCCGTTCACGAGAAATGTAAAACAATAAAAATTAACCGTTGAAATTAAAAATTTTGTTAAGCATTGGCTAAACTTATATTTAATATTTTTTTAGATTTAAGATTTGAAAAACTTATTGATAATTCAATTTAAATAATTAAAGATTCAATAAATAATAAAATTATCACAAAAAAAAAAAAAAAAAAAATATGTACGTTAAAATACTTATTATAAAACATTTAAATATGAAAAAAGGAAGTTTTGCTCTTGTCATAACTGCAACGAAACATAATTCATAATTTTAACGAAAAATTTCATTGTTTTAATGAAATAATCATGAAATTAATAACAAATACTTACGATGTAAGTATTTCATTAAAGTTATAAAATTATGATTTTCATCAGTTCATTATATCAATGAATATATTTAAAATATTAGGAAATTAATTCAATGCTGTATTGAGGCTTAAAGCTAAAAAAATTGTTGCGTTTGGCATTCGTATCTGCAAGACTTTGATGAAATTTTCTACTGTTTCGTTATTCATTACAGTTTTTTGAGTTTATAAATATTTCGAAGACAATTTATTTTAGTTTTAGATGGAAACTACTGATGACATTTTAGTTTTAAAAAAATCTCATAGTTTATACAAAATTCTTAAGGGAATTAGAGAAAGAACTTGTGTATGAACGGAAACAGTGCAAAGAGATTTTTTTGCCATAAAATTTTTATCGCGAAAATAAAGTATGAAATTCTTCTTTAACAAATCACGTGTAAATAATTTTTCTTAATCTTGTCTACCTGAATCGTTTCATTTCGTAGCCAGAAAAATATATGAATATGATGATATGAGAAACATGTGTATTTAATTGCACAGGAGGACTTAATTTTAATTTACTTAAATATAAGAAATAATTTTATATGACACACACACACACTCACAAAAAAATAAACAATTTAACGAATGTAAACTTTAAAAGAAAAAATCGTTACTTGTTTTTTCTTTTATATGACGCCCATCGAATCAATAAAATGCAGGTGTCGGCGGTAAGAAGCGATTTAAAATTTTTTTCATGTGGGCTTATTTTGGGTGCTCAGCAACAACTGTAACCACAATATTAACCACAGATTGAATTTAAAATATTTACTTTATTTTACGCTCATGACGTGGTTGTTTACGTCGGATTTTATCGAAAAACTTTTAAAATTTGTTTGTTTGATGTTTTTTTTTTAATAATTTAAAGATCATTTAAATTACAGAGACTTTTGGAATGTGAAATTAAGTTCTTGTTTTGTTACATTTGAGCCGCTTATTTTGAAAGTGGCATAAGTCACTTTGTTTCTAAGTCGTGATATTTAAGGGTTTGCATATAAAAACGTTTAAAAATATGGAGAAATACTGAGAAAAATATCAGTATCATGAGATAACAAATACAAGAATATCTTCTCGAACGCTAGCTTCCATATTTTTAAACGTGTTAAAACGCAAACCCTTAAATATCTCGACTTAAAAACAAAGTGACTTATGCTACTATCAAAATAAACGGCTCATTTCATTTAAGTTAAATTGCAAGACAATGCTACATATTACAAATATAAACATGTGGTATGTTACAATTTTTCCTTGGAGAAATGGTGGCAAAACTGCTTGAAAAATTAGAAAATCTCTTTATAAATCATTTGAGAATTATAGAAGAGTATGCAAACAAATTATTTTTAATCCAAATATTCGTGACATTAGTTAAAAGTTTAATTAAATATGCACCAGCAAAAAATTAAATAAAATTTTGTACCAAATTTATTCAGAATAATTTTCTATTATAAATTAATAATAGCAATTAAAAGTTTAATTGCATTTTTTGACGTGTTTATAGAATTTTTAATTCCTAAAATTAAAATAATACTATTTTATTAAAAACAACTTAAATAATATAAGATTTAGTATCCTGCATGCCACTGACCACCGTTTATACACGAAGATGATCTGGTAATTAAATTATAAGGATTACAAATATTGAATCAATGTACTAAAGTTCTAAGAAAATAAACGGGAATTTTAGTACATTCTTATAAATATGAACACTGTAATCAAGCAACAGCAATAAATATGCGGAAAATAACAAAATGTGATATGCACTGAATAACACTATGTATACAGCTCTTTTTCTGGGTATGAGTGTTTGTAATTCATAAAGAAAAAAAATCAATTACTTTATTATAATTAAACTTTTAATTGTATCAATTAAACTATTTAATACAATATACGATATTTTTCAATTAAAAGATTTAATTAAAACAAATCTCTATAAACCTCTTTTTGTAAAGAAGGCACTAAAACGTATAATATAAGGTTTTCCAATAAGGATGATATGATTTTGATGTAACGCTTCGGCCATTTGTAATATGTCATGATCTGTCATTTGTTTTTCACTGTAATCAGTAGTGGTTACAATTTCATTATGGAGAGATGTACGCAAGAACAACGTTTACAAATTATTCAGTTTTATTATCAAAATAATCGTTCTCCAATTCCAACTTTTCGTGCTTTTGCCATTTTATGGTTGTAATAATCGTCCAAGTGTGCTCGCCATTCGTCGAATTGTTGAAAAATTTGAGCTTACATTTTCTCTACATAATTTTCAAGTGCCAATAAGACAAAAAACAGCTCAAAGTAATGCAAATATTGCTGCCGTTCAGGCAAGTGTTGCTGAAGACCGCAATTTGTCGATTCCAAGACGTTCTCAACAATTGGGACTGTCTCAAACCACAACCTTGCGGATTTTGAGAAAGGATTTGGGTTAGCATCAGTATAAAATTGTTCTCACTCAAGAATTGCAGCCATTGGACCACCGTAAAAATCGTGAAGTTGCTGAATTTGCCACACAGCAAATTCAACAATTAAATTTTGCGAGAAAAGTTTGGAGATACGATTATTTCAAGAAATTGTGATATTGAATGGCCACCAAAGAAGTTGTGATTTAACACCCTTAGGCTATTTCATGTGGGGTTATTTGAAGTCATCGGACTTTCGAAATATTCCAGACTCTCTTCAAGCTTTACAAGTCAATATGGAACGTGCCATTCATGACATACGACTTGATTTAGTGGAAAAAGTGCTCGAAAATTGGGTTCATCGAATTCGTTCCTGCAGAAAAAATCGTGGAGGCCATTTGAATGAATGAATGAATTATTAAATATGCATCCAAACAGAAAGCCAGCATTAGGAAGGCGGACAGAAACACCGATAGACAAATTCACATCGTAGCACAAAACAAAATTATGGTGTTTTCTTTTCTAACACACAAAATTCTACCTTGTTGAAAGGTACACGCATAAAATGTCTTGTCATCCCGATAATAATGCAACTTGTCATTTCATTACTCGTAGAACAAAATACAATTTGTGAAAAAATATAAAGCCCTGTTTTTAACAGCTTTGCCATCCGTTTTACAGGGCACCGACCGACCGTGTTGATAGGTCGATTTATACGGGGCAAAAAGTGAGGGTGATTTTATTTAGAATTAAACACACCAGCCTTTTAGAGAGCAACATATTGTTAAAAAAAAAAACGAGCACCATAGTAAACTTTCTACCATGGAGATGTACCTTTTTTTGTAGAAAAGAAAATACCATTAGTTTTTTTGCTGAGCATACAGCTAAAAAGTACATGCATGAATACCGCGGGGACTAGAATAACGCTGTTTAAGTTATGCCTATTTTCTCTATCAGAGGTTGTGTGTCTATTTGTAATTTTCTTTACCTGGTATTTCTTATTTCTTTAATGTCTGGCAAAATTATATGGCTCTAGCAAAAAATAAAAAATATCAACGAAAAAGTTAAAGACGTATAAAATCTGAACAACTTTTAGGTTCCCAAAA
The DNA here is from genome assembly GCA_947311025.1 of Lypha dubia. Lineage (NCBI taxonomy): Eukaryota > Metazoa > Arthropoda > Insecta > Diptera > Tachinidae > Lypha > Lypha dubia. The sequence continues at coordinate 61,531,703 of OX371263.1, forward strand.
TTTCGAATCAATCAATGTTTTTTTAAAAGACAAATTCAATATATTCCAATACATTTTCAAACTTATGAGTACTTAACTTCTTTTTTACACTTATGAGGGTGGTGTTGGGCCTCTGGTGCCTAAAGTAGTTATCGCGTTGACTAGAAAGCATGCTTTAACTTAGGAACTGGTGTTTAAACGATGATCAGAGCAGGTCAGTTAACATTAAAAATTTCTCTAATGAACATTAGTGTGGCATTTTATTAATTGTTGTTGCGCTGTTTAAGTGATGAAGGCGTAGCACTGGTCACTAAAATACTGCTGCCACAGCGATTGATACTGTTTCAAGCTATTGTACACCACTTCGCCCTCCTACGTCGGTTAAAAAAATCGTGGGTGAAGTAAAACAATTAATAATATTACCTGCTTATGCATCCTTAACAAGGTTAATGCCTCTACTGAACACCAGAGGCATTGCAACTTAAAAAAAAATTAACATAACGCGCAAAGCAGAGTTAGAAGAAACAAAAAAAAAAAACAGCAAATCTTTTATTTTTCGCAAAGGAACTAAAACATGTGTGTGAATGTGTGCGTGTGTGTATATTTCTGTCCTTGTCCTTGACTAAGAAACGCCATCAAAAGAAAAGAAAAAAAAACTATGCAAATTTATAATACGATATTTCATAAAAACTTTTTCGTTGTACAAAAGAAAACTTCGAATTCAAAATAAACTTTAATGTGGTGCTGTTTCCAATTCTTTGACGCATAACGGAAACCGGAAGTATGTGCTACACGAAGAAAATGTAAAAAATGTGTACCTTCAGTATGTTTGTTATTTTAAATACGATTAACATTTAAAGAAAAATGCACGTTTTTTTTTTCTTACAATTTCTTACATATTAACACTGATGCATTTACATATGTACATACACATGTAAGTACGAGTATAATATAAAGAAAAGGATAATTAAAATGGTTGTTATTGTTGTGGTTGTTGTTGTTGTTGTTGTGCAAAAGTCAAATAGACAAGGTTTGTTGCTACATATTTAAATCTATTTAATATTCAAGTCATGCCAAATAGTGGACGTTGTGCCAACTAAATGGTCTCAAAAACAAAATGGAATCAAAGAACAAACAAAAAAATGCGACACACTTCCGTATTTCCCTTAACGATTACAGGTATTCGTAATATGAAAAGGAAATATATTTTAGTTTGATTTCTTTCTTCTGATTTTGCAGCCTTTAAACTTGCAGTACTTTTGATTTACTTTTAATAATAATTTTCATTACAAAAACGAATAACTTTAGTAAAAAAAAAACATTCTGCTTGTCAATACAATTTCTATTTTTCTTTTCCAATTTTTTTTTAGAAATGCTTCAAATAATGGCTTGTCAAAATTAGAAGTTTCTTTTTAATTTTTTTTTTTCCCATCTTGCTTTTTGACACATGTGGCAGTTGTGAACTCAACTTTGTCGTCACCATATTTTGGCATCATTCTCACTCACTCTCTTTGTGTTTGTGTTTTTTAAGTGCGTTTGTGTGCGTGTATGACACGCAGACAGCCGACTGGCTACCTTTTAAAATATTTTATTATTTTTTGACAGATTGTCAGGCCATTTCAACGAGTCGAATATAATCTAATGGATGCAACTCTTATTGTTCAAATAGCAATTATTATTAGATAAATATTTAAGGACCTGTTTTGAAAAGTAAAATATTATTTATAAATTCAAGTTAGTTTTACAAAAATTAAAAATGTCATTATAGTTTTGTGTTTATAAATTTTTGCTCCATTTTGACAAATTGACAGTAACATGATAATCGAAAAATTTTTAAAAGTTATTGAAGTGAGTGTTGAGAAAAAAATAATTCTAAACTTTAATTAGATTTACAATTTTTCCTGTGCTAATAGTTTACAATAAAATTGAAAATTATATTTAAAAATTTGAAAAATTTTAATTTTTTCAAGGACTACTGCAGGTGTTTCCTTGCAGGAATAAATAAGTTTGCACTTTTTGGTTTTTTTAGGAATCTATCAGGTCGAGCACAAATCACAGCACTTAGAAAAAGTATTTACCCCGAATATTTCTGATGATATTGTTGAACTACCACCAGTCGTCTCTTTACCAGAAATACCGCTGAGATTTAACATGGCGGAGATTGAAAATACTCTTACTAGTCTTAACACCAGAAAAGCCCCAGGTGTCGACAAAATAAGCAACAAAATGCTTCAAGAATTGCCTTTAATTGCAAAAAGAATAATACTGTTCATTTTTAATGGTATTTTACGGCTGCAATACTACCCGGCAGAATGGAAGGTTTCAATGATTACTATGATACCAAAGCCCGGCAAGGATCATACGAAGGTTGAATCCTTTCGGCCTATTAGTTTATTGCCCAACATTTCTAAACTATTTGAAAAGCTGTATATGAGCAAGCTGATGCCTATAGTGACTCGTAATGGATGCATTCCAGATCATCAATTCGGGTTTCGCAGACAACATAGCACAATTGAACAAACTCACAGACTTGTGAATGTTGTTAGAGAAACTTTTGAAAAAAAAAGAAATACTGCTCTGCGCTCTTTATCGATGTCTCACAAGCTTTCGATAAAGTATGGCACGAAGGTCTTATCAACAAATTAATACAACATCTACCAGAAAACATTGTCCAGCTGTTAAAAAGCTATCTAAGGCAACGTAAATTTTTAGTTAGGGAAGGCAACTTTTTAAGCCCTCCGCAGTCGATTGAAGCCGGAGTCTCTCAAGGCAGTATCTTCGGTCCATTATTTTATTTAATTTATGCCTCTGACTTACCGTTAAGCAGTAACATTCATACATCAACATTTGCCGATGATACAGCTTTTCTAAGCGTTCATGAAAGCCCTGTAGAAGCTAGCCGCAACTTACAAGAATATATATCCCAACTGGAAAAATGGCTCAAACAATGAGGTATAAAAGTTAATGAGCAGAAATGTGTACAAGTCACTTTTACGTTTCGCAAGGAAACATGCCCACCTATAAAAATTAACACCGAGACTATACCACAACACACTGTAGTCAAATATCTAGGCGTTCAACTAGAGCGTCGTTTAACATGGAAATCGCATATAGACGCAAAGTTGAACCAAATAAAATTAAAAGCAGCCCAAATGAATTGGCTTATGGGAAGAAATTCTATACTAAGCCTAGACTGTAAACTTTTATTATACAACGCGATCCTGAAACCAATATGGTCCTATTGAATCCAGTTATGGGGCAGTACCTCAGCATCGAATGTCGAAAAAATTCAAAGGCGACAGAATAAAATTCTACGTACAATAACTACAGCCCCCTGGTATGTCAGAAACCATAGAATTCATAAAGATCTAGACGTTCCGTTGGTGAAGACAGTATTTTCTAAACACGCGAATAAATATATAAAAAAACTAGAGTTGCACCCAAATCCACTTGCGCGCAATATACTTCATTATAGAGGGGCCACACCCGGCTTAGGAGGAGGGATACTCTTTCTCAGCCGTTCACGAGAGATGTAAAACAAAATTAACCTTTGAAATTAAAAATTTTGTTTAGCATTGGCTAAACCTATATTTAATATTTTTTAGATTCAAGATTTGAAAAACTTATTGATATTACAATCTATGTAAATTGAAGATTCATAAAAATAAAAAAATTATCAAAAAAAAAAAAAAAAAAAAAAAAAAAACACAACATTGCCAAATTGGCGTTGATAATGTCCGATGAAATAAACAAAAACTTTCATTTATTTACACTGATGTCCTGTAACGACTACTTTCTTAGCGGTAACAGTTCAATTGTAAAAATAATGTCCATAACAAAAGTATTCATAACATTTAATTTGGTTTTATTTCGCTGTTTAATGATGCATATTTTAAATTCCTAGACAATTATTTGAGTTTTGTTTTTGGAAGCACGAATTTAAAAAAAGGGTTAAATTATTTAATGGAACGTGAGCGCAGAGTGAGACCTGCAACTTAATTAAAATATAAAAAAAACAAACGAGAAACAAAACAACAGACAATAAAATGTTAACAATATTGCCAACAACTCTTAACAGCAAAAAGGCTTCACAAAATAGATTCCTTGCGGACAACAGCATCTTAAGAGTGATTTAAAATGTTATAAATTAAATTAGGCCCTTATTTTACATTCCAAAACGGTCTATTGTGTACCAAAACCACAAAACGAATATATTGTAGATACGGAGTAACTTTTATTAAATCTAAGCCGTTCACATCAATTATTTTACGAAAATTTTTAAAATTCCTTTTACTAAATTTTATAAAAAAAATTACACTTCAAAAGTTAAATAGCTTAAGCACACACCTTATAGTTTATGCACATACCAAACAGCAGGTATACACACATCACACAGCTCTTCACTTTTTAGGGGACTATTTAAACAATACGTAAAGCTGTTTCCAGAGATTTTTTTACCCCTCCGTAATGCTTTTTATAAAGTTTTTAGAACAAATTTTATCACTGCTTAGCATATTATGTGATAAGCTTCTAATAAAATTAATATCTGATAACAACCGGCATTACATTTCAAACGACTTTGCCAAAATCTGTCAGGAACTTTAATTTTTGTTTTTTTTTTGAGTAGAATTTATTCTAAAAAAAAATGGATTTAGAAAAAAATCTTATTTGTACTACAATTAATCAAGTGACTTCATTGGATCTGTTAATTGTGTCCCTTCGCGATCACGACATTATAAATTTATTAAAACTATTACAGAACACATATTGTGTCATACAGAGACAATTAAAAATTACTTTACGGAGTTCTCCTCTGGCCCTCCAAGGTGATGGGAAGTATATTGAATTTCCATCTTGTGAAATATTTGGAGTTCACTCAGCGACTGGCAATATGGTTTCCGTATAGGGCGCTCTACCAGGTACTTACTGGCCTTCCTTTCGGCGAAAGTAAAGTGGAGACTCTAGATATTTTCACAGCATTTGATGGATTGTGGCATCGGGAAGTTTTTTCAAAACTTTTTGTTTTTGGTGTCCGTGATATCTTCCTTCGACAGATGGAATCTCATCAAACAAGTTCAAGATAAATTCTGGTATACCCCAAAGGTCCGTTCTTTCTCCTACCCCATTTCTTATTTTTTCTAATGACTTTCTAAGTCAAACTTCCAACCCTATCTACTCATTTGCAGATGACAGCAGCATTGTTCATTCGTATTCATTTAGTAACAGGCCAAACCTTTCGGAGGTTCGGAATGTGAAGCAAAACATGAATGATACACTAAATAGAGACCTCTTAATAATTTCCGAGTGGAGTCATGCTAATAGGTTTAATTTCAATGCACGAAAGACCCAAAGGGCACAGACATAATATGACCGGACATTTTGCTCCATCTGTAATTATGGAAGGTGTGGATATTAAGGAATCAGAAGCTCTTTATGTTCTTGAAATGAAAATTCATTCCGATGTTCAATGGAATGATCAAATTTTTAATGTCTCAAAAGAAGCATTCAAGTGCCTCGGATTTTTAAGGCGGTTTAAGACACACTTCACATCATCTGATCTTCTTAATATTTATACCACATTTATCCGACCAAAAAATGAAATACAACTCTGAGGCAACTCTGTTGACTTACTGGATCATCGACGCAATGTAGGGTGTATTTGACTATTCTATTGGTACTTAATGTGTTCTAATGAACTCAGGGAACTTGTTCCCCCTAATTTTTACGTACAACACACACGCTCTACATTAAGAGCACATCCGTTTGTGGTCGATATGCCACTAAAACGCACTACGCATTACAGAGAAAATGCGTACTTTAGCCGAACCGCTCATATTAGGAATAAACTTCCCGTAGAGGCCTGTCCTGTCACCTTCAATATGTTAAGGTTCAAATCGAATGTGAGGGGTCATCCCATGAGTGCTGGCCCTAACTAAAAAAAATCTAGTATTTTCTTGATTTAACGTACTTTGAACTGAAGAGAGTCTTTCACACACAAACACACACACACACACACACACACATTTAATTCCCAAGGTGTTGCTGTTAACTAAAAACTATTTTCTGCGGGGGTTAGAATATCTAATCAGATTAAAAATATAACATCCTCGTCCTTTGTTTATTTTTATCACTCATCCACTTCGATACAAATGGTTTAAAATAACAACATTATTTAACGAAATACAATACGAGAAGTATTGTACGAAAAAAAATATTTAAAATTTCTTAAATATCTATCTTTGGTTGTAGTTACGGTTGTTGCAGATTAAAAAATCTAATGCAATCATATTCAATAGCAGCAGTGAATTTCCTGCGAAATTTTGTTGTTTTGACCTCAAAAGCTTTGTTTTTAAATTCCACCTACAAATGATTTTACACTGCATGCCACAATAATGTTTACAGGTTATTGTTATAATAACTCAAAATCGATTTTTTTCTTACATGTCGTAATACGGAATTGGTTGGTATAAATAGTTTATTTTTCTTGGATTAGCTAAAAGGTTGCTAACCCATAATACGCACTCTCTTAATGGCACGCCGCGGAGAGAGTTAAAACAAATACAATTTTTCCAGATTTTCTTTTCTTTGTTTATTCTCGACTATTTTTCCCATTTTAGTACGTGATCAAATCAAGTTGAAAGGAAATACTCTAGATGTAATTTTTTTGTAATTTATACCCACACACGCGCGTCTACACACACTTACAGATCTAAGCGAATGTATATGGTAGTGTATGAAGTAAACTTATTTTTCGTTTGTATGTGGCAAATGTAAAAGTTTTTTCTTTTTAATTCCTTTCTATGCCGAGAATTCTCTTTCGTTTGTTTCGCTTTTATTTCAGTTTCTTTTTAGTTTTTTCGTATGAATTTAGGACAATAATTCTTTCTGTGCAGAAAATAATAATTGTCGGGTGTATGCATGTCCTTAAAAATTCATTGTAGTTTAAGAAATTAAAAAATAAATAATTTTTTGCAAATAAGTACAGGATTTTAGGAATAATAAGACGTTACCAAAAATTTCTTAAACATATCAAAAAGAAGAGATTATTACGATTGTCAGGAAATGTAGGCAAATCACCATTCAATTGTTATTGGTCATAAACTTACTTCGACTAGAGACTATCAAGTCGATTTTAACTTTTCAAAGATCAAATTTGTAAAATATTTACGAAAATCTTTGTTATGTTTCAGTAAAATGCTCATCAAGATGAAGTGCTCGAAAGTGCAATTGCTGAATTCACAACAATTTGTATCGTCTATCTTGTATGAAATACACTTTTGTTTATATGTTTGTGAACACCTTGTGTATATTAATACATATTAATACAATTGTATTGATGGACGAAAGAAGAACAAGCACCACACAAATACTCTCTGAGAGTATATACATATACTCTCTGACTATTGTATGAAATACGATTTTTGCAAAACATATGAAATAAAAGTGTAATTGTGTATTTCCTTTTTATATGAAAATTACCAACAACAAATTTTACACTATTGTATATGATACTATAATACACTCGATACAAGAGGTTTTGTGAATTCAGCAAATGTTATTTCTTTAAAGGTCGTAACAGCTTTTTTCTACTTAACAGTGCAAGGCATTAAAAATCATTCCAATTTACAAATTTAGCATCAAAATGTGGAGCAATTGCTTCTTTTGCATTTTTCTTCAAAATACTTTTAAAAAATCTCTCGATTAATCATAAAATACTATTGGTAAATTTTTAAAAGATCTTTAAAATTTCTAGCTTGGCTCGGCCTGTAGCATGTTAAGATGCAGAATACAAAAAAAACAGATCTAAAGGGATACTAAATAAAATTTTTGAATTACAAAAAGAAAAGAACAAAGAACATGAACACGATCTTTAATAACAGTTTAAAAACTAATTTTGTTGTATATTTAAATATTTTAACACCCAACAACACAGAACAACAAAAAATTTGAGCAACAACGACAGGCCATCAGTCAAAATTCGTTTAAATTAAGAAAAATATTTAGACAACATTAAATAAAAATAATAAAAACAACTTGCGATAGAAAATAAAATAAAAGAAACAAAAAAGAAAATAATCACATAAAATAAAAATAAATGGTATCGTGCAGCGAGGGGAGTCATGATATAAAAAAATTAAACAATTTACAAGTGGCCAATTTCGTGGCGACCCCTTTTCATTGCAAATGAAGCAGTCTAATAAGAAAACAATGCGGCAATTTAATGCTGCATCATAAGCCCGCCGGCATAGCTTTAATTTTCTAAAGCCTCTAAAGAAACAACAACATTAAAAAAAGGCAATACTATTATTGCTGCTTGCAACAAACTAATACAAAAGTACAATATTTCAATAATAGCAAATCTTTATAAAGAGTTCCCGTAAAGAAAAAAAAAACGAAACGTTTGTTGCAAATCAAAACACACGTGCTCTTGATAAAAAAACCAAAGGAAAACAGCAACAGAAAAGCAATTGTGGCCCAATCTAATGGATAATAGAGGGGGGTTTGTTCCTTATTTGAGTTTCAGCTTGAGATGAGAGTGACTACGAGTTTCCCATTGAGACACGTGCGTTGCAAGCAAACAAATAAAACAGAAAAAAAAAAACGGTAAAGAAATGGCAGCAGGAGTAGAATAAATGTTTACAAAAGGACTGACTTTGAAAGAAACAATTTTGACTTTACGTGGCTATTAAATTTAAAAATGAAAACAATTTAAAATTTTTCTCAATACGTCCGTAGATTTTCACAACGTACGCAAAAATCCAAACAACACTTGAAAGCTTTAGAATGAATGAAGAACGCAAAATGTGTGTGGGATTAGAAGGAAAACGGTATGAATGCTTTTATTAAAATTAAATGAATTGGCAAGTATGTAGAGGAAACATATTTAAGATGTGTTTGTGTATGTGTGTGTGCACTATATTGTGTTTACAGTGGATGCAGAGGATATATGTGTGCATACGTGAGTGTTTGGATACGTGCGTCTGTATTCTAAATTGTGGTTGTATGGTCTACTATTTAGATTTTTGCACGCGGTCTTATATATCTAATCTTAAAAAATGATGGTTAACCCAGCCACACTCACACACTCTCTCACACACACAAACATGCACATGCAAAGCAAAGAAAACAGGGGTGTCCTTAATTTTGTGTGCTTGTTTCCATTCCTTAAAGACATTCTATCACAATAAGTTGGAAATTAACTCACGTATTCTTTGGTTTTTTTTTTCCATTTCAGTTTTTCTTTTTTGGGTAAATAAACGGTTGTCCTTTCTTAAGCTCTCAGCAGTGAGCGGCAATAACTTGATTCATGCTTCATTGCAGTACCTCATCTAGTAGTAGATTGTATGGCGTTTATTTGATTTATATGCCATGATGTCTTTAAAAGCAATAAAATTTAGTTTTTTTGTTTAACTTTAAAGTAATTAAGTGGCATTAAAGAGACGCAGTTTCAATTGCGAAAATTTCAAAAGTTTTAAAACATTAAATCTGTTTATTTATGTTGAATACCATTTAAGGCAAGTAGTTGTTTTTGTTTCTTGATGTATTTGATATTTTCAAAAAACATCCTTAAAATTGCCTTAATTTGATCCCGTTTGTTATTCATGGAAATAAATGAGCAGTTGTACATGCCGACTGATTATTATGACAGTCACTTTGCACGATGCACGAATGCACTTTTCTTCTTCTTCTACTTTGTTCTCTACTCGAATCGATTGTTCTAATTTTCTACAAATTCCAAATATAATAACTAGCGGCAAATTTCGCTAAAGAGCAATTTAAAAATTATGTGTTTTTTTTTCTAATATACACTGTATAACAGACAAAAAGATAGATTTGTGGTGGAGAGTACAAAAAAAAATTTACGTGCTTGTATGGTCCTTTGTGCCACTTTCAACAAGGAAATTATTTAAGGGGAGCAAAATTTCTTTCCGCCTGTCCTTGCAAATTGTTTTTATTGACTTTTCATAGAAGGATTCTAGAACACCACCAAGAACTTGATTAAACCCTTCACATAATTTTAAGATTTAATTAATTTCCAACCTTAAAGTTGAATTTGGAGCTTTAGTGATTTTTTTTAATGTAATTTTATCACAAATATTTTTATATCATCTTAACCCCGTTGAAGAGAAACTTTTTGCCCCTGTTTAAGAAAAGGGGGCGAAAAGAGTCATAATATTGCAAGAAGTTGGGCACTAAAAATATTCAACAGAAATGTTTCTCGAAGTCCGGTATATTTTCAAATCATCAAAATACGATTTTTTGCCTCTACCAGAAACAGTCGTTAGAAAATTATTGTTTTTTTTTTTTCAAAAGTTTATTTTTGTTGTACAGTGTACTTTTATACACTGTATTAAGTTCGTTGCGACAAAAAAAGCACACATGTTTAGTAAGTTGCAAATGTATATGAACTAATTGATAACTATAATACGTAGAAAAGAAAGCACATGTTGCAAACATAGTTGTGTCAAGCATGTCATGTTTCCCAAAATATTTTGTTGTTCTGGCATAGAAGTTAAATAGTTTACAATAATAAAAAACTAACAAACATATTTACCCTTATTCTATTTAGCAGCGTCAATGCAACACAACATCGTTTTGTATCCCTTGTGTTAAATCGATATTTTGAATGTCAACATTGAAAGTAATCGATTACTGTCAACATATATTTTGTATTCTATAAAAAAAATGTGACGGCGACGTTGCATTATATTGGCTCTGATTTTGTCGTCGGTGATTTTGGTATTGACGAAAATTTATTTTTTTGATATTTTACTTTTTTTTAAATATTAAAATAAAACGGAAAAATATAAATTATCTGGCCCTTCAATTTTTATATGGGATCCGTCGCCGCACCTAATTACACCCGGAAATCCCCTTTTTAATAAACCTTAATTTGGCTTCGGTTTTTTTTAAGCATCCGTCATTTGAAACTTGAACCATGTGGGCAAACATTCATTTCCAAAACATCTAAAGTTTCAGACAAAATTTTCGACAAACAGGATGTGATAGTCCCAAATTACAACCGTTTCCCACACTCAGCTGGTACGATTCTTGCGGTAAAAATCGTAAAGTTGTGCTAGCTGGATGGTGTTTGGAATAAAAATTTGTCTGTCCCCACTTTTCAAATGTGGACCAATAACAGACAAATGACTTGAGTAGAAATCTTGTATGGGAATCATTCAAAAAACTGAGTGGTTTTCATACAAATTTTTTACTCAAACCAAATTGTTCGCATAATGGAAACCGCACAATAATCTTCAGGATATATTTAAATGCTTCTTTGTTAAGCCGAAAACAACTTACATACGAACCTTTAAAGAAACCACCAAGAGTGTAACTTGCAATTATAAGACTTTGAATTTACCACTTACGAGTACTTATGATTTTTCAATTTAAAGATGTTCGATTTCTACCGGAGTAGTCTTCTTTGCGTTGTTAATTTTTTTCTTCATCATGATTGCAATTAGAATTTGGCACGGGAATGAAAAATATTTTATAGAAATATATTTTTCACCAAAAATTTTAATAAAAATTGCAAACAATTTAAATAAGATGTTTCGAGTTTTAAACATGTTTATAACAATTATCGTTAAACAGTCAACGTCACCTCAACATGGTTACAGAATATAAATTTAGTGTTGACGAGGTGTTGAAGTTGAGTAAAAGTGATGTTGGCTCAAAATTGATGACGACATTGACGACGCCAAGTAGAATAAGGGTGATTTTAATTAAAAATTCAACCATATTATGATTACAATAATAATAATACTATTTTTAACTAAGTCCAATTTAATTTTTTTCTGTAGGACAAGCATTCAGGGGAATGACTCCAATCTTACTTATGCTATACCTTTTTTAAATTTAAATAAAAAGCAACATATTTATGTTTAATTTGAACCATATAATATTAAACTTAATATATGGAAAAACTTTTAAATGATTAGTTTAAATTATATTATGTTTACATTTAATTAAGGTTTTATAAAATTTAGGTTGTATTTAATCATCACTTATCATCACATATGTAAGACAACAATATTTTATTTAGAGCATCTATTCATAGCACTCATAGCATGATTAGATTTTAAATATATGTATCAAACAAACAATTGTGTGTTGCTCTTAGATTATGGTTAACTTAACCATATTTTTTTCTTTTTTGCTGTTTTATTTTAATAACGTAAAATCGTAGCAAATATTTTACGTACCTAATGATGTCTTAAACAATAATATTTGTCTTGTTTTACATTTTAATTAAATTTACGTACGCCGTACCCAAAGCTAAATTCCTCGAGAAATCTTATTTTACGAATTTTTTACAATGCTAAATAAAGAGGATGTATAATTTTATAAATTTTTAATGTGTTTTTACAACACCAAGACGAATTTTCTAAATATATCCTAGAAAGATTAAAAAAGTTTCACCCACTGTATGGCGTATCATTTTATGTACCTCTATTGAAGTTCGACCTATTTTCTACATTTTAAACATTTATTTTAGTTGCATTTAAAAATTCCTACTTTTTTATTTTAGGCAAATTGTCAGTGGCATTTTGCAGTTGATCTTTTTTTAATGGTACTTTTACTAAATACTGCCCCAAAGGCCCATTATAGCCACAAAGAAAAATTCTTAGTTAACAAACTTTTTTCTGTTTATTTTTTTTTTTTGACAGAACTTCAAAAATTGTTTAACCAACTCTCTCTCTCTATCTCTCACAGTATCGACGTATATTGTTTCTGTTCATTTTCTGCATCTTCTGATCCAAATACGTGACCTTATTTGTGAATGTGTTTGTGTCAGTTGGTATTCCCATTTTTTTTTTGTGTCTGTACAGACGTTTTTTATCTTGATGAATTTTTCAAACCAAAAAATGATAAAAAAAAATTTCCCCCTTCAGCACACAGCTGAAGGCAAAGGAAAAAAATTAAAAGGATTTAAAAATGTTTCTAGCACAACAACAACAACAGTGTGCAGAAATAATAAGAAAGAAAGAAAAAAGGAAAAAAATTGGAAAAATAATATTTTTTCTAAAATGCGTTCAACAGTTTTATTTTCCTGTTCATTCTGGGTTGCTATTTTTTTGGGGTTTTAGTTTTGTTTTTTTTTTTTTTTGGCTTCTTCAACACCTTTTACTTCTTTGCTTGCTTTGAAATGTTCCAATTTCATTTTAGAATTCTTGTTGTTTTTTTATTCTCGTCTGTGGTCGCCAACGCATGTGTTTTTTTTTTTTTTTTTGTGTTTCGTTGTTATTTTGTGTCATTACGGTTCAATATTATCATTTCGGATTAAAATGACATGTGCCATGGGCGGCTGATCAAATACGTATACAACAAACATCGATATACAAAACATAGACACCCATACACCACCCACACATTCTGGTGCTCTAAGCGTTAGAGGCTTGCAAGGTGAATTAAGAGCCAAAAACAAATGTGTAATAAAGGAAACTAATATCAGAAATATCTTCAATGAATACATTTGCCAAATCAAGTTAGAAATTTGCCATTTGAATAATTTACAAAATGGCCAATTTCTGGGAAAAAAATTATATAATAAACTCGTAGTATGTGTGGTAGGAGCGCAAAAAGAAAACTTCATTTTCTTTTTTGAAAATTTAATAATGAATAAAAAAGGATTTGCTGTGACAGCACAAATGTCGGCCAAGTTGGGAGTACAAGAAGTCAATATTTTGATTTATTTTAAATAAAAAAATTTCAAATCATTTCATTTTGAATTAAAAATATATATATCGATGGCTTAATATAAGAAAGGCGTAACTCGATTTTTTTTCTTTAAGTTTGAACTACAAATCGCAATAAAATCCGTAAATTTTAAAGTACATATAAAAATGTTTTACAGCAATTTTTATAAAAAAAAATTAAAACAAATCTTATGCTTCAATTTATTTTAATTTGAAAGCATTGTGTATTTGACATTTATCTAACAGAATAGGAAAACACTTTTTGAAAAAAATCGAGTTACGCCTTTTTTATATTAAGCCATCGATATGTACCTCTGCGTATTATTACTTTTCGATGTAATGCACGTGGGCGTACAGATGAGTTCAAAATTAACGTCAATATCTGCCTTGCGGGAGGGTACCGTGTGAAATTGATATTTTACCACCAAGCTCGACTTTTCTCGCTGGCTAGTAGTATGTTAGCCGTTATTTTGAAAGTGGCGTAAGTCACTTTTTCAAAAAAATCGAGTTAATGGCAACACTAAATAAAATTGAACGGTATCTTTTCATTTGTAAAACATTTACAATCAACAAAAAAGTGACTTATGCCACTTTCAAAATAAACGGCTCATATATGTGGGGATACTGCCGCAATGTTTTTTTTCCCATAACAATCATTTTAATTAGAATGAAGAAAACTAAGAAAAAAATTCAAACAGTATTCTATAGATTATTTCCGTATTGGTATCGCGGCAGTTAAAGCAGAAGAAGGAAAGCTGTGTTTATTTGGAATAAAAAAAAATTATACATTGCGCCAGTATGCCTACATATATACTACTTAAGGTACGCTCACATCGGGAAACATTTGCTTCAAATATATTGGTTCATGTTTTAACAAAAATTTAGGTTAATAAATACACAAGTTGTTTTGTGGTAACACAACGCTCATTTATTTTCCCATTTTGTTTGTTGAAAGAGCTGTAAAGCAACGGCGGGTGCTAACATGGGAAAATATATTTTCCTTAACAAAATATTAGAAAAAACTAACAGAAAACATAAATTTGTTTTTTAACAAACATTTCGTTGTTAATGATTAGTTTCTGCAGTTGGGCAAACAAAAAGTAATATTAACAAAATATTTTTGCAAATTGCACAAAACCGATTACTTTCAACCTTATTCCACATTTCGTCGTCAATTTTTAGCCAACACCGATTTGTACATTTCAACACAAGTGATGAAGCAATTTTTTTTTCGAAATGCGATTTTTCGCGTTTTTTCCAACAAAGCTACCAAAAAAATATCAGCCGTAAAAATCTTTTATTGAAGAATTTTGCTAAATATAGATATTTTTATTTGACTCTGTTTGTTCTTACAAAAACTTTGTAAGATCTAATAATAGTCTTCCCAAAATAAGACAAAATATTTTGTTCACATTCGACACATTTTTGTTTGGCAGCAAATAATTTTGTTTGCCAACTGTTTTGATATTTGACTCTATTAAATATTTTATGGTCAGACTACGATAAGGAAATATTTATCGTTTTTCGTCAAATGTTTCCCCAATATGACCGTACATTTAGGCACACCATGGTGTCGTGCAAGGAAAACAACAGATGGCAAATTTTTATCCAAAAACCCTTTGCTTAAGTGTCTGATGAAGTTTTTGTTGTGAAGCAACAGCACAGAGGTTTAATATTGGTTGCCCGAAGTCCACTAGCACTGGTCGAGCATCAGTCATTTATTTAATAGTGATTTTAGTAGTGAACACAACTGCCACGTATTTTCTCAAAGTATACCTCAGAGCTTAAACACAATGTTTACGGTGCGGTGCGGTGCGATTTGTCGTTGCGGGAGAGAAAAATAAACACAATACAACGGAAGACGGTGGCGGCAATACTTGTCATTGTTTGTTTACATTTTTGTTAATTTATTTATGCAATAAATTATCGTTACATTGTGTTCAGACTCAATGTTATAAACATTGACAATTATTCAAAAACTATGACAACATCAGAAAGAGAAAGAGAATCAAAAATCGACAGAATAAGAAAGTCCGCAATGAAAATAAAATAGATCTTAATTTTATGCTGTTCATCATTGCGGTTTTTTACTTCAAAATCGTATGAAAAACCGCACCGCAATAAATTATCGCTACATTGTGTTCAGACTCTCACTAATTAGCGGTCACAGTAACCTGCAACCGTTTCGTGTATCACAATGTCCGTTTATGTGGTAAAGTAAAATAAGTCTACTTTTGATTACGAAATTTTTTTGCAAACCAAAGTGTATTCGTGAAGTCACCAAATCTTTAATCCTTTAGATACATAAATACGAGTATGCAAAAAGGGTGTATGAAAAGTTGCGCCCAAAACATTTACAGAACATGTCTTCAAAGCTTTGACTTGTATAGAGAGTTTAATAATCAGGCTATTTAGTGGCGGCTCAATGAGTCTAAGGTTTCTTGGTCCGGTTGATATGGTTTGTTACTTACCATCCATCACAGATATGATCACAAAGTTGCTGCCCAACATCCATAGTATGGGCGATTGAGCAGCCGTATTTTAATAAAAGCTCTTATTTCTATGTATGATCATAGAAAATTTATATAGACTCAATTTAGTAAACCCTGATGTTGATATTTAAAATATAATATTTTTAAAAACTTTTTGAAACGGCGTGTGCGTGTCAAAAACTTTTGTTTTTATAAGGACATAAGGTAGTATGGTTAACCTCTAGATCCTTCTCTACAGCAGTAGTTAAGCGATGAAAAGCAAATACAGTCAACTTAGCCGGTTGGTAGGCAGATATTTTAGATTAAATTAGAGAAAGAGATATTTTCACGAAAGGACTCTTGGGCCATCGTAATGATATTTTATCTTAAATGGCATATCAACATAATTTTTATACTGAAAATAAACATAAACCTCTAAAACATGGACTATGGAAATGAAAATCTAGTTTCAGGTGACTTCCGCACAAAATAGTAATAAAATTGCATGTGTCGAACTCTCCGAAAACGGTTTAAAAATTGCGGAATGAGGAAAAATTATGAAATTCCATCGAATTTGAATATCGTTCGATATTGAAGAATCGTAGTTTACCTCCTCTGTTGTTGGCAAATCTAAAATTCTTATACTTGTGTTCATATTAACCAAACGAGAATTATGAACCAATACTACTTCAAATTGCTTTTTTTTTATCATCCAATAATAAAAAATAAATACTCGAGACGTAATGAAATATTAGTTTCTTCCTGCTTAAGGCCTTAAATTATAAAAAAACAAAATCTGATTCTCTATCGTCGTATTTTAAATCATTCTGGTATTTTGTTAAAGGCATCCTTAAATATCATACTTAAGTATCAGTAAATCCTATTTTGAATGACTTTTATACGAAGCAGAGTATATGAATCCATTACACGCAACAAAATAATTACAAATTTCCTCGTAGGTAACATGGCAATTTACTGATAATGTTGTTGCTGTGTCACCGATTTAAAAGATATCAGGAATCAAATCAAGTGTAAGCAACCAAGTGGCCACCAAATGTAAGAAATAATTTTCCCATGCAACATATAAAACAACAAGGAATTGGTATGAAGTACATACGAGTACTTTACAAGGAATGAGTACGTACATATCTTTGTATGTGGTACGATGTCATCATTTGATTAACAAATCGCTTACAAACAGACACACATACACATACGAGTACGTGCATATAGACATATGTTGAAATACACAAAACAAAACAGTCAAAAACAATAAAACAAAATAAACTAATTTTCTAAGATACAAAATCAAACAGCAACTTGGTCAAGACACACACTACTTACTGTTGCTCTTAAAGCAGTAGCCAAACAGTGGTAACAGTTACCAAGGATTACAAGTTTGAAAACATGCAGAGCAAAGCCAAACGCACACACACTCACATGCATCGATATAAATTTTATTTGTGCCAGATTCTACTACACACTTGCATAAAATCTGTCTGAACATGAATCAAAGTAGTTGGCAGTGAATTATCGCAAACAAGTTTCAAGCCAGCCGCCGTCAGGCAAACTGCGAAACTCATTTTGCAGCATAAATGGTGGCTTTTAAAGCGACACTAATTTCGATGCAGCCACCATCTATCGCAACCAATAACAACAAAAAATGCAACTAAGGTGTTGTTGATATGTTCAATTTCATATGCATAATAGGAATGCATAAATATTATATTAAAAGTGTATTATCTTCAATGGCATTTGCAATTGTAAGAAGTTTTTATTAAAAATTCTCAACTACTGGCTGGCCATCTTAAATAAATAAACGAGCATTTCTTTGTCTTTTGACCGCCAATTAACACTAATTAAGTTAAGTGGAATCGATAAAAGTTACAATAGAAAACTAATTTCTTAAGCAGTGCCATGGAAATAATCTTGACCTTCTAAAATCTTCCTTTTCGATTGCAATCGATGATGAATGGATGGATCGCACTTAAACTTCTGGAAGGGGAAAGATATAGGCTAGGTTAGGTTAGGTTAGGTCTCCACTCGGAGACCCAATAGGATCCATTGTGATTCCCTTCATTTATAATTTATTAACTAATTAGTCTCCTTTCTGCCCAAGGAGAAACAAAGAGCCTTATCATCCATCATTTAGCCACTTAATTCCCATGATAAAGTCCCTGATATCCTCAAGTTTGCACTTCGCGATGCCCTCATGAAAACGTCTGCACGGCCATCTTTGCCTATGGCGTTGACAGATGATATGCTCTACAGTTTCTGGCTCCTCTTCATCCCCACACATCCTACAGAAATCCGGAGTGCCATTTTTCCATATGCTGGTCCTCGCTTTAACCGAGCAATGGCCAGTCAACACGCCTACTAAGACTCTCAACACCTTTCTATTCATACCCAGCAGTAGATCATATTTACGTGAGTCTAGTTATGTCCATATGGAGCTCGAGACTCCCCAAACTTCTCTATTCCTCCAGGAATGATTGGTGCCGCTAATTACCCAATTACTGAGTTACAACGGGGAAAATTTAGTACAACCTACACTTTTGTAATACTTCAATAGAAATAAGGGCGGGGGCAAGTTCCATTTTGCACCTGCGATAAATTCCTGAAAGTTGGGAACTTATAACTTCTTGAGCTAAATTTTGTAGTCTATTTCCTAACCATTTGCTAAAACAAAAATTATTTTAAGCTGAATTTAAAACCTACAAAATACTGGAAAAAAAGACTTTCGCTTTCACATTAAAACTTTTTTACGTCTGTTTTTTTTTCTTTTTTTTCAAGAATGATAAAATAATTTAAAAGTCATTTAAAACAAAAAATATTCCTTGTTTTTCGACAGACAGACAGACAAGACAACCTGACCGAAATTCCATACAAGATTTTGCTCACAACTTTAGACACACACACACACACACAAACATACACAGATGCATATGAATATGTACATATGCATGTGTGTAACTGTCAATGTGTGACCATAAACACAACATAATAATTTTATGTATGTGTGTGTATGTGTATAAATACCGAAAAATCATCTAAATGTTGGCTGTTGGCATTTTCACTTGTCCTGATACGAGTACAATTTTTGCATTTAGAGATGAATTTTAATATTCAGCATGCGTGTGGTCTAATTTTAAGCGTTTTACTTGCTGTATGATTGTATGTAGTTTTTTTAAAAAGAAAAAAAATCTTAAAAAATATACTTACATACATCCATACATACATAAATATTTATAAATTTATTCACATGTAATCATATAGGTATGTATGCATGTATACAATACATTCTTACGTACTCGTATAAAATATTTATTAGCATTTTCACTTGTGTCTGAACCGGTGTTTCAAGAGGTGGCAGTGACAGTGAAAAAGCAAAAAGATATACACACACTCACGTGTAGGTTTTTTTTATCATTCTGGCTGCAAATGCAATTTTTGACTTGTATTTTAAATATATTTACTTCAGACGTTACAAACATATGTTAACTTTAATGTCAGTGTAGTGTACCACAGTACGAGGGTGGAAGGTTAAGAAGTTGAAATATTAATTAAACACATTTTTCTTCCTTCAAAATATATTTTGTTGAAGATTTCAATTTGTGGAAATAATTTCAGGTCTTGTTTCGTGCTACCAAACTCGAATTGTGATGGCAAAAACCATCATAAAAAATGGAATGAATACGATTCCAAGAGTGACAACTGTTGATGCAATCTTATTGGTAAAATACAGCCTACGGCAAAAAATATTACTAAAACTGCTCTTTTCAATCACTCATAGTTTTTAAAAATATATTAGAAAATTATTATTTTTGATCACATAATTAATTGATTCAATAATGAAATTAAATAAAATTTTTCTTAATAATATTGAATAATAATTGAAAATTTGTGGGAATAATTATCTCTGGGTAGAATTGATGGTGACATCTAATTAAATTTTTTAATTGAAATCATTGTCTGGTACTTTGAGAGCGCATCAAATGGAGGGAGGAAGACTATTATTTATATGCAAAACTCTTTATTAAAAGAACATTGCGCTATAAAGTAAATATGTAAAGGAAACGTTAGAAATCTTACTCGCTATAGAGAAATATGCTGCTACATTTTATAGACAAATAGAACAAAGGTTGTAAAGTAGATTGCTTATCATCTGATAGAGATAAAAATACCAACTCATGATATATACAGACTGCACCTGCAGGAAGTTTAGACCTCAGCGTATTTAATAGCATTTTATTTTTAATAAACACACGGAAAACGGATTTTGCAAATAAGATTCCTGAAATCATTTTAACTAATTCTATTACAGTACGGATAAAAAAAATTGATCACATCGATGACCTTCAACATTTCAGCATAACACAGTAAGACCCTATCGCCACCAAAAATCATATCCAATCACTGAATGTACATGCTAACCAGACATCAGCAACAAGTGGTAAATTCTCGGACACACTTAATTATGCACATTGATTTTTATGATCTAATCGTTTTTGTTTAAAAGCAAAGAACACTTGTTTATGCAACCGTTCGTTTCAAAAACATTCAGTTTTATTCACTTGTTGTTTTGTGCTAACATGAATGTTCTGATTGTGTCGTTAAGAGCATGAAACTCATTTTGAATCGAAGCCCACGTGTTGTTAGCGGAACAAGTGTTTTATTTAGTTGTTCAAGTAATTTTGTACTCGTATTTGAATAAATAATTTTTATTTATATTTTTGTCACAGTTTGAAACATACACACATACATATTTATACTTTTGACTTCCAAAATAAATTTTTCTACCAACAAAATACATAGAGTTGCTGTTTTTTATATTTCAGCATATGCCTTATATTCATTGTATCACGCAATCAGATCATGCACATTCGCATCAAATAATCGAAATGATTTACACTTGTTGATGAATTTTTTGCTTGTGCATAAAAAGCGAACGAGTGTAAAATTGAATAATAATTGTTTGTGTTGTTCTTCAAATTCAACTTTAGGGAATAAGTAGACTCGATCATACTCGTTGCAGCTCACTGATGCCAACAGCGAAGACTTAAGGAATTAATTTCTGCTGATTACCATCGGTTTCTATAATACCACAACCTTTAACTGACATATCTTATTTTATCCTCGTACATGCCTATGTATGCATAGTATGCATTGCATACCCTTATCTATTTTTTACTATAAAGCTTTTTTTTTTTTTTTGGTAATTCTAATTCTTGGCCCCAACCAGAGATGACCTTGAATGAGTGACTGACTGACTGTATAGTGTAAAAAGTTTCTTCGAATTTGCAAAAAAAAAAAAAATCGCTTCAATACTCGTACATAGGAGTCAAAAAAATGCAAGTATAGAAAAAATAAGTTTTTTTTATAATTTTTTTTCTTTTTTTTTTATTTCAGCTCAACATGTGATGTGCTTTGCATATATTTTCATATAAGTTTTACAAGTTTTTCCTAAACTCACAGACAGACACAAACGTACAACATTTCTATTATATGTATGTCTATGTATGTACATATCATATGTATCTGTCTGTATGTCTAAATATTTTTATGTGAATATTTTCATATTATGCAAATTTTTAAATGTCTGGTGCACTAGTTTTTATACAAATACAAGTGAGTATCTAAAGCGTACAATGACCTGAATTTTTTTACTGCTGCCGCTGTTGCTGCTTTTAATGAATTTTATGTTTAATAATAAAATACCAACAACAAAAACAACAAAAAACAACAGTAAAGACATTAACAAATAGATCCAATAAACAAATTAATAACAAATTGTGCACAAATTTTGTTACATAATAAATAATAAGTCGACCAACCGGCCGACATAGCTGCCAGATTTGACGATTTATCGTCATTTTGACGATTTTGGGTCCAAAAAATGACATAGTGACGATGGGACGATTTATACCCTAATTTTGACGATTTTAAATAATTCAAATTTGCAACATTTATTTGTACTATAAAAGCAACTGAACTGCTGAAAATTTTAATGAGCAACTTTTTAAAAACTAGTTTGCTTAAAACTGTAAACTTTTATTTAATCTATATATATATAAAAAATTGTTGCAAATGTGTTGTGTCTTTATAGCTCACGAACGGTAAACCGAATTCGATTAAATTTTTAAGGTTTGTTCGTATGGTAGTGTAGATGGTTTATTAAAATTGGTCGACGCGTTCATGAGTTATGACTTTTGTGATGTGCTTTGATTAGATAAATGGAAATTTATAAAAGTAAATAGCTTCCGTGCGAAGCCGGGCGCTCAGCTAGTTGATTATAAAAACAAAACCAATTTTTTGAATTTTGAAGAAATTTATTTAGGAATATTTGCCAGAGATAAAATTGAAAAAGCACAAATAACTGCAAAAGAAAAACAATAATTTGTGATAATTTTTATATAGAGCTTTTTTGATCAGATATTATCAAGATTTGATTTTGAAAATAAATATAAAGCTCTTGGCCAAATCAATCCATTTAATATTATTTATGAAGAAAAAAGTTGGTTTTCTGAAATTATAACAGAATTTTTCCTATTTTGTTGAAGAAAGTGAAAGCCAAGAGCTAGAAACTGAGTTCAGACAATTAAAATTATTGCAGTGATAAAAACATATAACTATTGGATTTTTGGAAAACAATATCAGAGATGCAAACGAGGGATTCTAGTCTTTTGTTTCCGGTTTTGACTAAATTTATTACAAAAAACCTAGTTTTACCAGTATCCCCAGCAAATGTGGAAATAATATTTAGTCAGGTAAACATATATAAGACTAAAGTAAGAAATTCATTGAAAAAGTCTTATTTGGAAGCAATATAATTTACAAAAGATTATTTAAAGCTGCAATGATTAAACAGTTGTACCTGAATTAATCGAAATGTTTAACTGCAATATATATGTATTTGTAAAATATATTATACATATATGTATGTATGTATATGTATACAAGTCTATTTTCTTTAACAATTATATTTTTATAGTATAAATTATATTTTAGTTTTTATACATTTTTAGAAAATGTGTTTCCAAAAATGAAATTTAAAATGCATATTTTACTAAATTGAAGTAAAAATAACTCAAGGATTTGGATTTTTTTATATTTTTCCATATAATACTTTTTCCATGCATGTTTTCAAAGTATTGAAAAACATGGAATCTATTGACATGTGATTTTATCGTGAATTCTAATTGAAGTATCTGATCTCTGTATTCAAAACAATGCTGTTTTATTAATCAGATTTGTTTATTTAAGAGTTTTGTAATGTTTTGCCTCTAATAAAATATGTTTGTTGGAAAAAAAGCGGTTTTTTTCATTTGACGTTTTTTTTGACGATTTCAATAAGCTAAATTGACGATAATGACGATTTTTGCCCAAAAATATGACGATATTACCTAAAAAAATCTGGCAGCTATGCCGGCCGACCGACCGATCGACTGACCAGCCAACATTCATTCCTTGACACATTGTTTTTTAAAAGAAAAATTTGGAAGTTTTTGTTGGTAGTGAAAGAGAAATTTTTGTTTTCAAAGATTTGGTTTAATGATAATTTTTCACTTTTTTATAGAAAATATATATTTTCAAAAGTTCACTGCAGATATTTTTAGCTGGCTTCTGCTTTTATTACAAACTAATTCACTTCACAACGATCATCATCGTCATCATCTGTTTTAGTTTTCATGCCGGCCAAAAAAGCTGCTGCAAAATCTTTTTTTTTTTTCTTCCACTCCACGATGATAATGCCCGGTAGCAGTTGTGTTGTCGATATCT
This sequence comes from Lypha dubia, assembly GCA_947311025.1. Classification (NCBI taxonomy): domain Eukaryota; kingdom Metazoa; phylum Arthropoda; class Insecta; order Diptera; family Tachinidae; genus Lypha; species Lypha dubia. The sequence goes on from OX371263.1 coordinate 61,555,635, forward strand.
GTTCAGATCAACCATAAATTTTGGACATTTTTATAAAAAAAAACCAAAATAAAATTCACACACATAAACATGTACGAGTACTTTTGTATGCAACTGCAAACTTCCTTTAATGAACGGATACGTACAAGTAGATGAACCTCTTTTTTTTTTTGAACAATTGCTGTCGTTTTGCATGGATTTTGTTTTGTGTGTGGATGTACTATCGACAGTAGTGTTTCTTATTTTTGCTGTGTCTGGGGGTATGGGCTTGATCTCTTTTGGTAGTTCGTATTTCTTATCATTTAGTTGGTCATTTTTAAAACTCCAAAATATAACAACAATATCAACTTGAGTTTTTTATTACGCAAAAGAGTTTCTACTTCCGTTCGTTGGGTGCCGCGATTACACTGAAAAAAAAATTGTATGCAAAATTTTTACTGAATTAATTTCACGATCACATGATTAATTAACGTAAGCCACAGAGTTTGTTACTAGCCGGAAGGATTTTTTCTTTGTCACAAAGCTTAGAAAAAAATTATATACATAAAAATGAATATTTTGGAAATTTCCATCTCTGTTTCAACTAACGTCGTTTTTTTCTAGAAAAAATATTTATCTATTCTTTTAAAAAATAATACAACTTATGAAATGGTAGCTTAAGAAAGTAGGCGCATATACTAAGTGGCAGAAGAGCTCCAACACAGCTCTACGATTCAGAAAACAGGCAAATAAATGGCAAAGTAGGAAAGGCTAAGAAATATTCAAATATTTCATAAACTTGTTGAATTTCTATACTCTGTGTACAGATGTGTTAAGCCTACAGTACACGGCATGTCAAAAGCCACATTCGCATGTGGCTCTGACGTCACGAGAATTTGCAGCATTTTATTTACATTTACTAAACATGCAGAAGTGTCTACATGCTTCAAAATTTTGGTAGTACATGAAATGTTGTTTTGTCCCAAAATTTATATGTGACAAATGTAGCCGAAGCGTACACATTTGCAATAGCTGCATATGTGTGAACTGTTGATTGGCTACATATGTATGTATTGTCAGTACACCGCATGTAACATACGTACACATTTTTCATATTAACATGTACAACAGTCATATGTTTTTGGCGCTTGTTTAATTTTTAAAATTTTGTGTGAAGTCAAATTTATAAAATGTCGAAGAGAAAGAAGAAATAAAACAACATCTAATAAAAAGTAAAAGAAATTCACTTTTATCATGAAATAATTCCCATGAACAATAAAATGATGAAAAAAATTAACTAATACTGCACTGACACAAAAACAACGCAACAATTGGCGATCACAGTTGTTTTATTAATTATTGAATAAATTTACTATTTATACATGAATTTTTTCATCTTAGCTTTGAAAGTATCTTTTGCATGGTTTAGAACAAGAACGAGAAATAATAACAAAAACCCAAACTAATTAAGCTGTTAAGATATTATTTAATAAAACAAAAACCCCAAAGCAAAGAGAAATACAAATAAATGCATTTAAAAGAGAAAATATGATCATTTTTCTACCCTTCTTTTATCTCTACCCTACTCGTAAACCAAAAAAATTTTTTCGTCATTAAATTCCTACCACATTTTGTTGGAGAAAATCAACATTGGCAAGAGTGCCATTGGCTACATACTATTGAAAAATGTTGTGTCAAAAATGTTTGCTGCCACATGTTTGGGACTGCTACATGCGCATGTAAAAATTTTACAAATGTCAAAATTCAAATGTACCAAGCTAGTACACGACATGTCTAAAATATGCATGTTTGCATGTCTCTATAAAGGAACATGTGGCACACATATCAATGTGTGCTGCATGTGAGTGTCACAAAAAGTGGAAGTACACGATATGTTGCCAATTTAGCTTCATGGTGACGTCAAAATTACGTCAGAGCCACATGTGAATGTGGCTTTTGACATGCCGTGTACTGTAAGCTTTACAGATTTAGATGGGAACCTGCCATTACGGCCCAAGCTCACCGTACTCTTAACACCATTTGAATATAAGTGTTCACAAGCATCCCGAGTTTACTCGAGGTCACATCAAGGGCCAATTTCTTACGCATGGTCCACCCCCACCCCATACCTAAACATCTTGCTTAAGGGTTCGAGCTATCTAATCTCATTTATCTGTTGTTTCGCAAAGGCTTTCCATTATTAGGCCGAAGTCTATCAATCCAGCTACTAGTACTGGTCGATCACCAGTCCTTAAATCAATTCCTCTGTTATTTTTTGGTATCAACCACAGCACAGCCACCACTTGTATTACCGAAGGATACCTCACCAATAACTGGTCACGGAACAAGAGAATAGATATTCTTCTCGCAACATCACATCTCAAATGTGTGTCCAATATAGGACAACACTCTCTTCCCCCGTGGGGTTTACTGGCTCCCGTGGTACCAGTTTAGGCTACTGGTATAGCCTCGAAAGAAAACTCCTAAGGATTAACTTTGTATTTACGTTGGTTTTGAGCGGAGACCTTAGGTGCCCTTTCACCTTCTACCAGACTAGCATAGATTACCTACTTCCTTTATCAACCTTAAATGTACATCCGTTGTTCTGTTGTTTCTGAAATTGAGGCAGTAATATATAAGTTTTACGGGTAATTGGCAAAGACAATGTCTGGAAAAGACAATTACCCTTTTCCCCAGAAGGCACAGCACCAACGTGTGGATAACACCAAGATATGTCAACATGTACCCCTGGGGGGTTGGCTCTAACTACAGTAAAACAATCGATCTTATATGCCCCAGAGCACATTAAATGTCTCTTAAGGTTAAAAAAAATATTTTGTTTGGAAAATACATCGACTGTTTACACATGATGTCTTTTATCTAATTTTTTTTTGCCGGATGTGAATTATTCCGAATTTTATCTGTTCGGTAGAACATAAACTTTTACTTCTGAACTTGAAAAAATTAATTATGAATATAAAGAACACGCAGCAAGAATTAGACGTGATAAATATTCGAAAAGAAAACCAACATGAAAGAAAAATCAACATGAAAATTTGTTTTCAACATACCCGTACACAGCAGGATAGAATAACATTATTTTCGGAAGCCGAAACGGATCATTTTGATAAAAAAAAACAGCAAATTAGTTCTAAACCATTCTAATATAATTTTTCTATTCATAAAAGATTTTTTTCAGTGCATTTTCAACATCGTATCCTTCTTTAGAGACCGAAGAGAAGAAGAAAATCAAAGTTGGTAGCTTTTTCACTGCAGTTCTTGATATGATATCGTTTAGTTATTTCTTTGCTTCTTCTATCTCTTCTGCTTTGTCTTTGTTATCATATCAAGAGCTTGAGAAACAACAACAATAACAATATAACAAAGCATTCGCTTAAGCCAAGCCCTCGCAAGTAAGCCAACCAGGTAACCATGCTGCGATTACATTGAAAGTGCCACTGAAACAAATCAAAAACTACTGAAGCCTACTGGCTGATAGCAAGGCAAAATCTTATGCAAGTTGTCTGCGTTTTTTGTTTGTTGTTGTTGATTTTTACGCTGCAGTTCTCCAGACACGGTCAACGTTTAAATGGTTATCTGTGTGTAGACAGCCACTGCCGTTGGGCAACAGCAGACTAAGCAACGCCATCCCCAGAGAGATCGGTGCGGTAGATGTACGACTACTCCTCTCATCGTATGTCGTATAAAAAACCACAACAACAAATATTGTTATTATTTAAACAAAAATGTTTGGTTTTTTGTTAAGAAACAAAAAATCTTTTGTTTTTTCAAGAAGGAAAGAAATAAGAATAAAAAAATAAGTCATGACAAAGACACTATGGACAGACAGACAGACAGACAGACAACAAATTTAAAGTTTCAATAAGTGTTTTTCCATAAGTTTGAATATGTTTTTTTTTATTTTTTTTTTTTCCTTTTTGCAAAAAATTTTTAAGGTTACAGCATGGCTAATATGTTGGCAATAAAACGGTAGGCCATCGTCATCGATTGCATAAAGTCATACCATAATAGCGCCCGGTACAAGATCATTTAAATACTTTAAAAGCTGCTGCATAACAAACCGAAAAGAACATAAGAAGTAAGAAGTGGTTGGTTGAATGGTTGGTTGGTGGCAACATCAATGGATGGATGAATGTTTACCACAACGCTCGACTTGAGTCTTACAGAGACAATAATAAACATTGAACTGTTATGGAAAATGCACATGCGATGTGGTCGAGAGTGTGTGTGTGTTATTGTTACAATATTGCCGCAAGCAATATTAGAATGATGTGCATCATTGCATTGTGTTGTTGCATTGGTAGCATTGCAGCGCATGAATTAATGTTTGTGGTATATTGCGTATGATGATGATGATGCTGCTCATGAAATATTATTTGCTTTAGGTTGGTGTGGAAAAACAAAACTCATGTTGAAACATTGGTTACGTTTGCACTTGTATTTAAATACACTTACAATCACACATTTATCCATACAATGGCAACCTCCTCCACCTTCAACTTTAACTGAACCTTAATTTTAGATGAGTACTGGATGGAGTCTATTCGGTGGTTTTTCCTCCATCATCAGTTTTTTTATTTATTTATGCGCCAATATGAGAATCTATGTGAGTTCTACTACGAGAATAATTTTACCATCTACCACACCGTCTCATATCCGTATGATATTACAATGTTGACTTGTCAGCCATAAATAATAAAACGAATTGTATTGGGCGTCCACCCGATCGAATTGTAATTCATTACTGCTGCAAGAAACTCAACTGCAACGTTGGCCACATCATCATAATCATTGTCATCGTCATCATCATTGGAGAAATACAAATAATACAACCTCAAGGCATCGACAAAATCAACATGCATTCAAATAGACATCATTTTCGGTTGCATCATACTCATACAATCTCGCCTGCCTTTATAGGCATTGACGGACAGACGGACGGACGGACGGACGGACAAACGTACAGTGTTGTACGTAAAACATTCTCATCATTATTGTTCACATTATTATTATTGACAAACAACTGCAGGACCAACATCAACATTAACAACATTTTATACTTGAAGACATGTGCCTGCCTCACAGCTCGCCCGCCTGACTACCATTCAGTCGATCTTTAATTGTAAATGAATGAATTGTTTAGGAAATGAATGAATATAATTTTCATATTTCAGTTTTAGAAAAAAAAAATATATGAACAACTACAACAACAATATCTAAATAATTATAATTTCTATTAAGAGAAAAAAAAAATATATTTTAGAAATTATTTTTATTCATACGATGGTTTCTTATAGAAATAAATGCAAAAACATTTTAATTATGACGCTAAAAGTGAGCTTTATTTCTTTAGAAGTAAAATTAATAAAAAAAATTTTAAAATTCAAAAAAAGGGTAGGAATATGGAATTTTAAATCTTTTTTTCATTTATTAATTCACAGTTACTTTAATGTTCTTTTTTTCTTGCTGACACGTGGACAACAATCTTTCTTGTGACACCATTAACAGACATCCTTAATACGAATTCTACATGAATCGAAACCATGAAGGATGTGACAAGTACACAATTTTTTTGCCGTAATAAAAATCGTTTAAAATAATTTTTAAGGCCATCAAAACATATGGATCACAATGTTTTTTCTTTTATTTTTATTTCCACTTTTACAATTTTTATATTTTCCTTTCATTTTTTTTTTTTCTTTTTGAATCGTAATTGTTTTTTATTTAGTCCTGCGTATTATTTTATTATTGGGAAAATTAAAGTGAGTGATATTTTTTTTTTTTTGTTTAGCTTTTTAACACAATTTTAATGGCGGCCTTAACTAGTTGGACGACGTCTGCAAATCGCACCATTTAACTTCTAAATTGTTGCTGTGTTGTTTGGCGGTGTTTTGTCCTTTTTTTAAATAAAACCAACATTAATTTTTCTATTTTTATTGCGGGTGTTTTTAAGAACTTTTATGGAGAAACTTCAGTTGCATGATGGCATCGTTTTATTTTTTCTTATTTTTCGGGTATTTTTTTTTTTCAATTCTAATGTTTAATGTTCAATGTAGTCGTGTCATAAAATTGTTACAAATCGTTTTATAAACCGATTATTTTGTTGTGCCTCTTAAAATTTTATAGAAATATAGCAAAATTATGAAATTTTTTATAGACTTTTTTCTTTTATTGAAATATAATCCCTTTAATTGTTTTATTATTGTAATGAATCCTGTTTTGAAGAAAGAGAAGTCTTGTTGTTTAACAAACGTAATAGACTGATGGATATTTAATTTTTTTAAAATTGTTATTGCATATATTTCGTTGATTTGTTGGAATCGGAAAAAACAATTTTTAAATCTTAATTTTAAAAAGTATTTTTCAACGACTGTATCGATATTTAACATTATTTCTTACTGGTTTTTTTGAAAAAAGCAGAGTTATTGTCAAAATTTAGAACAGATCGTCTTAAGCTTCTAGAACATTGATATTAATTTTCTCGTAAAATTAGTTCATTCCTCTTTAAGGTAAAATGTACATGCTTTGTTTTCTTAAAGGATCAGAGTGATTTGATGGTGGAGGTGTTGATTTTAGAACACAAATTCGTCAACTCTTCGGCTTAGAATAATTTTGCCAATTATTATTTCAGCAAGCTTGCGTGACAACCTATTAAAAGGCAACTTAGGTACTTTATTGTTGTAATTAAAACATCGTTTTAAGGTGTCACGGATACATCGAATTAAGGTCAGTTTGTAAGTTTATCATTAATTGTTCTTTTAATTCACTTAACTATTAAATCATGTTTTTAGTTAATAAACTAATTTAGAAAACCGGTTCATTATCATAAGGTTACACCATAGGCACCACGACCCAAGGATCTTTTGTGCAGAATGTGGAAGCAGATCGAAAATAAATATATTACAAGGTGGCGGGGGCCACTAAAATTCCTTAATTCCTTCAAGGCCCAAACTACAAGCAAACCGTGAGAAAAAAAATTAAGCGACGGGTTTCGAGAAAAAAAAACATTTTATAGACCAAGCGGGATGCAAACTCTTTCAAACAAAAAAGAAATTTTAAAAATTCTCCAATAAATGGATGATTTATGTGATAATCAAAATATTCAGGAAAGTGTGGAGATAAAACTTCCCCTCGCATCACCACAAAAAAAGTTTGTGGAGCAAGCGCCATGACAACTTTTTCAAAAAACAAGGAATTTCGAAAAATCGGAATAAGTCATGCTAAATTCGGCATTTGTATAAACAAGTTCTCCTATCAATTTCGTGGCTAGGGCAATGGGACAAAATGATTGTATAATTGTATTGTTATCCGCCATGGAGAAGTGTGTGAAATCACAAGAGTAAGGCCGGTAATTCAACGCGGGTCCAAATCGTGTTGCAAGATTCCACCCGGATAAATATTCATACACAGAGAAAATGAATTAGTTGTGGCAACCGAATTTGTTGCCAACTAAGCTGTGGCGGCTGTTACAACTACAATTTTCGTGTAGTACCATTGAATTTTCGGTTGCGACAACCCATAAAATTTGGTTACCACCATGGAATCTTTAATGTCATCTAATTGTCATTTTTATTCTGGAACACAATTGAATTGATATTTTTAATACTTACTGCCTAGCTCACGACATCGACCGATCGATAATGTTGAAATTGTACACAAAAAGCAAATGATTCGTGACCTTCAAACCATCCATTTTATTTATTTATTTAGCTTTTCTTCCAGTAAACAATTAATAACTTAAATAAAATCGGTTATTAGTGGAACACAAGCTAGATTTTTTACGTCTAAAAATCAAGCAATCGACATCGTTCGATATTGTAAGCCAGACAGTTAACTAAATTTTTTTGTTTTAGTTACTCATTTGAATTTAAAATTTATTTGTGCCGATAATTGGTATTGAACATAAAACTTATATGTTTTAAACTCATCCCCATCAACCACATGAATATTTTAAAATCGACAAATATTAAGTATATAATCATTTTAATATAATTGGTTATTTCAACCAAATAATCGGTTAGGAGTATCAAACAAACCATATTCATTGCCAATTATTCAGTTTTGCTTGCCCTTTTGGCATTAAGTAGCAGCAAAAGAATGCATTCGGTTGACCCAACCAATTTAAGAATTGTCACAACACCGTTTGTTGGTTACAATTTTGTTATTATCGTTATAATCATGGAATGTTGGTTGGATGCATAGAATATTGGTAACGGTAACCGATATATAGTCTACGCAACTGATAGTCTATTTACACAACCGATTTCCAACCATAATGTATTCTGGGTGTACATTGCAAGTTAAATAAAAGCTTGTAACTTTTAAAAAAACACAAAGACAATTTATATTACACATTAAGTATTATTTCAGCACAATTGAACAATTTTAAGTAAAAAAAAACCACATAACGTGTAATCTTCATCGCAGCGCCCCTTACATCGGTTACCAGAATTGTAGGTCAAATAAAACAATTTATAAAATGGCTGCACATCAACATAAGAAATACCCCACCCCGTTCATCCTAAAGGCCGTGTTTCACTATCCTACACAATCGTACGATTCATTCACAGGAAAATCGTGCAAAAACTGACCGACTTTAACAATCGTTTCAAAATGGTGTTGTAGGTGCCACACTATCATACAAAACAGATGCCAAAACATCTGGTTGATAATAAATACTTCTCTGATCGCATGAAAACTATCATTTTATTAAAAATTTTCATAAAATTTTACAAATCGCACGACTTGCCTGTCACACAGTTGCATTTTTAGTCCACACTACCATACTTTTTCAGCACACATTTCATATTCAAAATCATATCGCTTAGAATTAGCGTTTTCCATTTGAAAACGCCAGAGTGTTGTTCTGACAAACGAAAGCGCTAGCAAATTGGCGTTTTCAAACCGCCAGTGTATACTGAAGCGATCTGGAATATTTGACATAAACTGCACTTTGAAGAGAATATTAAATGATCCACAGATGAAATTTAATATGTTTTCTTTTGATTTGAAGGAAACACGATACACAATTTTACAATTTGAATAAAAAAAATTGCAATTTTAAAATTTCCTTGGAGTTTGTTACTTGTCTGTCTTAGTGTTTTTCCCTTAGTGTTGTTCTCTTAATTAACATTTCTTTTGATTTTAGCTTTTTTAAAGCCAATATAGAAAATAAGAATGCTGTCGGCATTTTAATTTGAAATTTATTTTGTTTACTTTTTATTTTATTTAAGAAAAAACATATGTTTTTATTGTTCGAATACATTTTCGAAAAGTAGCACATCGTAGCGTTTTCAGAACATGACAAAATATGTTTTTCGTTTTTAGAACAGTGTGCGATTTGAAAACGTTATTAATTTATTTTCGTTTCTCATATAAAGGTTTTCTCTTAAATTTCTTTAAACATTTCTATAATTAATAACAAGATTTCTTGTTATCTGAATTATTCTTTGTATTATCGTATATATACTCTATGTATTTTGTTGGTAGAAAATTTGATTTCGGAAGTCAAAAGTATAAATATGTCTGTATGCAAGTTTCAATAAAATAATAATAAAACAAAATGTTTGAAATTAACGGTGTTTTTTTTTGACAAGTTTTTTTTGCTTTTGAACAAAAACGATTAGATCATAAAAATCAATTTGCATAATTAAGTATAACCGAAAATTAAGCACTTGCTGTAGCTCACTGGTGTTTATGCAGAAGTACTACGTGCCGCTATACGTATGAGTGATATTTAATTAATTAATATTCCACAAAATTCATAATTTTTACTGTTTGACCTCTTTTTTTTTTATTCTTATTATTTTAATGAATATTTGGAAAAAATATTTCCCGCCTTTGGGATAAACTTCACAGTTTACATGCCTGCATTTGAAATATGTGTGTTTCTTTAGTTTTTATTCAGAAAAAACAAATATCTTTACAGCGTTTTAATTCAATTAATGTAAAATTATTAAAATTCATGTGCATAATTTACAGAGACTGAGAAAAATTGTTCATAATAAATAAAAATTTAAATATGAAACAATGAAAAAAGTACATCTACAACTTCTACAAGTGTAAAGTGTAAATCGCAAAAATTTTCGTTCTTACTCTGTGTGTCACTGGGTTAAAAGCAGTAGACTTTTGTTTATACTTTTAAAATTTACTTTCGCAATACGAGTGTGAATAAACGTTAATGATTTCAATTAAATTCAGCCAAAATATATGCACAGTTAATGGCCTCGCGCTTGCAAAAGGCATTGGGGAAAATAATAAGAGACAGACATACACACTCTTACACAACTATCACCACAACTATCCATAATGATATACTCAAGCACACAAACAGTCGCACGTATGTACATGTACAAACAACATCAACTTGTTTTGTCTGGCGAATGTCTGGGTCAACGTATTTTGAGTATGCAAAGAATATGTAGTATTTTTGAATAATAATTAATTTAGCTGCCACCATAGAGAGCTGTTAATAAATATGCAACAATTTGAATAATAAAATACATATACGAACTGCAGCAGCAGAAAAAACAGCAACAACAGCACAAGCAGCAGCAGCAGTAATAACAACGCAAAATGTGAGTTACACTTAAAGATGGAGAAATTAAGAGCGGGAGTTTTAGCACACTTTTGCAAATAAATACAAAAAAGGTTTTTAGAGTTTTTTTTTTATTTTTTTTTTTTGGGAAAAATTGAAAAAAAGCAGCAGAGTTGGGTTTGTGATTAGAATTGCATGATCACGCATAATCATTTCCACTCCATTCCATCTAATACTCGTACACACAAAAAAAAAACAACTCGTACTAAATTTAAGTACAGTAAAATCTTCTTAATCCGAACAGTCGCTAAATCGAAGTATCCAATAATCTGGAAATTTCAATTTTTCGGACAGTTTATGGAATCTATAAAATTGTCTTAAATTATATATTCGAAAGTATTTAAATTTAAAAATGAAATTTATTAATTAATCAAAACAACAATTGAGTAATTTTGCAACTCACAGACTAATTTTAGGAAACGAATATATTTTAAAATTAAAATTTTTGCACACTTTTAGTATTTTTCTATAAATTAATTACATACGAATGAATATTTGTGTTCGGTAATAAAAACCAATTACATTTAAAAAGGCCGGACGATACACTAATCCTGACAATAGCTGAAACTATATTTGTCTGGATTAGGGAGGTTGTACTGTATTATTCGATTACTTAAATCGATCGATTTAAGATGTATTTGAATCGATTGCAAAAGCTGCAAAAGCTGCAAAACCTGCAATGGATTCAAATGCAGGAGAAATGAAAAAAAATATATAATATAAAGTTGTTTCTTGGCTTTTATTTGTCGATTTTTATATTCGAATGTGGCTGAGTTATCTATTTGGGATGTGTTGGAAACATGTGTGACGGAGTTGTTCAAAATAATATTTCTATTATATTATTTTTGATCATTTCTCGCCTTAATTCGCTTTGAAAAATATCAAAAAATGTACCGAACGGACAATGTGTCAACAATTCAACTGGGTCACATATGCAATGGGAGAAGGCAAGAAACAAGGCGAATATAATCACCTGAGCTGTCGAGACTACCGCCCAATTCACACCATGAAATTTATGATGTCAAATTTTCGACATCATTTTCAGTTTGCTAGCGATCGGTGTAGAGAACAAAGACGGTTAGAAAAATTTACTTGATTTCTATTTTCATGGGAAAATTAAGAAAAATAGACGCCAAAAATTTCACTTTAAGAATTGGGTGTAAAAAATAACTTTAAAATTGAAATAAGTAAAAGGAGAAAAGAAATTTTGTTAAATAGTAAAAATATCAATTGATTGTGTTCCAGGATAAAAATACAAAGGTGCGATTAGGGATTGATTGAAGTTTGGGACAGATATGTTACAATTTAATGTGGGAACTTAATGTTGTTCACAAGCACCCCCGAGTCACCCCGAGAGCACACAAGTGGGACCAATTTAAAGCCGTCCAATTTTCTTTTAAATTAAGCCAGACGCTTGTTTGAAGTAATAATTTTTTGAAAATTAATACATACAGAAGTTAAACATAATGAAGAGATCCCAGCCATGTTGACCATGGGAATTTTAATTAAAACTATGAATATTTTTAAGACTTTTCGTGCAATTATACACCATTTCCATTTGTCTAACAGGAATTTCGAATATTTTTTTTAGAATTTGAAAATTGTAAATGTGTCACACACTTTCCTCGGTCACTCACTTAGAAGTTATAGTCCTGGCGAATTCATTTTAACTAAAAATTATTTTAGTTTTTTTTACGAAATACTTATGGTCTTTTCTTTTCTGCACACAAAATGGGTACATTTATAAAATGTCTTGCCAACCCTGTAATAATGCAACTTGTTATTTCACTAGAACAAAACACAAATTATGAAAAAGTGGAATGCCCTGTTTTAACAGCTAATAGCGAAGTTTAACAGGGCACTATCAACATTGTCGAGGCATAAAGTGCAATGCTTTCCACCATTAGTGAGGGCGATTTTTTTTAGAATCAAACACACCACCCTTTTAGAGTGCAAAAGAATTTTAAGAAACGAACACCAAAGTACAATTTCTGCACGGAGATGTACTTTTTTTTTGTAGAAAAGAAAACACTATTAGTGACAGTAATCCATGATCAGAACCCATCACTTTAGCAGTGACCATCTCTATTTTTAGAAGAGTTAACATTTAAATGAAAATGCAAAAATACTCGCAAGTTATTTAAATGCAAACATTCTGCAAAGAAAATGAAGAGTTTTTCCACTCTGCTCATTTCGAATGCATGACAGCAACAAAAACAACACAAAACAACAACAGCAACATAAAACCACTACTAAACTTTAAATTTATTCAATTATAAGTCATAACGTAACAACGACAGCAGCAGCAACAATAACACCAACGACTAAAACAAGAATAAAAAAAACAACATTAAGGAATACGCTGCATTAAATGATGCGCCTCTGTGCTGCGACTGCCACAATGACTGGCTGACTTGTTGTTTGGTTATTTGGCTGACTGCTACGTTGTTTAAAAACTTAAATAAATTATTTTAATATTTTCGTTTATTTGCGGTTGTTACTTAAGAAAAAGCCACACATCTACATTCGCATGCTAATAATGAATAATTGTTACACATTCAAGTTCAAGTTTAAGTTTATCATGATGATCATTATTATGATTATCATCATCATCATCAGCAGCAGAATTATAATCAATGGAGTTGGACATCAGTTTTTTTTTGTTCTTTGTATGTAACAACTTATTTATTTAAATGTTATTGGTTTTTTTTTCGTTTAGTAACTAATCAGCTGACTTCGAACCACTCCTTTGAAGCTTTTATGAGAGAAGAGTTAAATCTCTTCTTACGTAAATTTCTGTATTGACTCCATGTGCAAAAGAAAAGCTGAAGTTTTACAGAGCTGTTTACGGAGAAATAATCCAACTTAAAAAAATTTCTGGAATTTGACAAATATTTTTCGTCAAAATTAAAACATTTCACACTAGATATAAATTGTAATATTCTAAGTGATGTGGATGCCCTGCACAATTATATGTAGACACCATATTTAATACAAACATTGTATATACCTCCTATTTTGCGTACACTGAAAAAATTATTATGAATAATTAAAAAAAAGAATACATTTCTGATCTATATGCACTTTAGAAGAAATACATTGATTAAATGTACGCATACGTTGTTTTAATGAAACTATTCATTAAAATTAAATTTTAAAAGGTTAATTCAAATAATTTGTTGTTTTTCCTTAAGTAAGTTAATGAACCAGTGCATTAATTTTATTAACTAGTATGTCACTTCGGAAGAAATACATTGATTCAATGAACGCATGCACCGTTTTAATGAAAATATTCATTAAAATTTAATTTTAAAAGGTTAATTTAAATAATTCGCTGTTGTACTTTAAGAAAGTAAATGAACCAAAACATTGATTTTATGAAGTAATACATTAGGTCAAAAATAATGAAAAAGTTCATTGAAACAATGAACTTTTCTCAAGAATTTTGTTTTCAGTGTATATTTGGATTTAACTGCAGCATATTTTTTAAGAGGATATTGTTGAGATGTTGTTGCTTTTCTTTTGTAACTTATTAAACTTGTAGTTTGTAGTTGTTGCTCTGGACTTTCTTGATGACTAACAATTCTGTGGCAAAAAGGAAACAGTGGTTAAGTCGAGATAAGTTAATTTTGAGTTATTATCACCATTGTATTCTTCATATTTAAAAGCATCTCTGGGCAAATTTGTATTAATATATATATAATGTTTTTAACGAAGTTCTGCCACAATTACTTGCTGCTCTTCTTTTTCTAACTAATTTTCTAATGTGACTTTTAAAATATTGCATTTCAAATTGTATAACTTTCTTATGATGGGCAGAACCATGTGTTAGTAAATCACAATAATCGAAAAGCTACTGATCAACTTAAAGTACAATGGGAAAAATATTAAGAAAACCCACTCAAACTATTAAAGTGTTTTTCTTCAAAACTATAAAATACGACTTAAGCAGTTTTTCCTTATGGCCACAGAATTATTACTATGAAAAATTTCGCTTATTGTCTTCGTTGCCTGCTTTCTTTTTTGTTGTTGTAGTTGCTGTTCGATATTGGCTACTACATTGTTGCTGTTTTGAACAACATAAAACAATAAATTTTATCTTAAAGTTTAAGTGGTGAAAAATGATTTGGACTTTTTTTTTCTTTAACTTCTTTTAAAACTCTGTACAAATTATTTTCATAACTTGAACCATGAAAACAAAACTTAACTGTTGCACTTAAAATATTTACCATAAATAAGTTTTTAATTAATTCCATTAATTAACACTTTAAATGTTTAATCAAAATTTTCAAGTAAAACATTTGCAAATGAAGTCAAGCGAAGTTAAGATGGAGAATATTACCCGGAATCAACAGCAAATGGTGGCGTGAAAAGTATTTTCATTTTTTTAAATAATTTTAATTGTGGTACTCAATTCACAGTAGAAAAGGAGGTACTAATTTCAGAACTTTAAGTGTCATGAAACTCGGAAGTAAAGAGAATTTCACATTATTTTTCATTGGAACGAAAAGTCTATTATTTAAGTTGCAACCACGATTTCTTAGCCGAGTTATTTCTTCTTTAGATGTTAATAATCAATTAATTTCAATGCTTATCAAAAAAATGCATAGATGTCATCTATCTGGCTGGTAAATGATGTATTTAATTTTCTAATGAAAAGTTTTTCTGAAACAAAAAAAAAAAAAATAGTAAAAGAATTCCAAACATGACTTCCCAGCAATACTTGTGGCCAAATTAGGCGACATTATAGTAAATTTATGTTTTGTTTTATCTTAGTTAACCAAATATCTACATACAAAAACAACAACATGTCAATCATTAACAGAAATCTTTTGGATTTAAAAACATAAAAAATACTTAAACGAAATGCTCTAAGAATTTTTGCTAAGAAATCTTAAGATTCTGCTAAATAGCAACGGCAACAACATTTACAAACAACCCCAGCCAGCAACATTTCGCCAAGTGACTTCTTAAGAAAGACAACATCTGTGGCTACTGTTTGTCAGCAAAAAAAAACAACAACTACAACAATTAAACTAGTGACAACAATTCGTAGAATACAATACTCCTGCTGATTTGGTACTCGTACTTTACAGCAGATGATGATGCACAAGATCATCCTCATGATGACGATGATGTTGATGACAGACACTGTTGTTGACAACTTTTAAGCTAGCAATGGCAAGCAAAAAAAGAGATATTATTATTTTTGCTTGGACTAAAGAAAGGAGGATGTAGTGATGCTGATGATGATGATGATGACGATGACTCGTGGATGCTTTCAAAACTACATTTTTCCTGGCATTTAAGCTGCCCATACATAACACGTGGTGTATGCATGTCTATGTGGCCAACAACATTTCAAGAACATTTGTCTTGATCCAAAGAGATCAGATTACAGTTGTGTTGAGTTTAAGTTAAAACTGCAGCAGATGACCACAACGTAACGCTAAATCACACATTTTCACAATATTTGTTTATATGCGAAGGCAGCAGCCAACAGCCAACAACCAGACATGATGATATTTAAAAGGGGAATTAAAATCCTGGCTGGGTAAAATTCTTTAGATTAAACTTGGGTGTTCTGACAGACAATGTATGCATTTTTTAACAGATATTGAAGTAATTAAAGTTTAAAAGTTATTTTTGTTGAAATAGTGCAACAATAATGGTGTTGTTGTTGCTGGTGTTGTTGTTTTCGCAAGAGCAGAAGAAAAAGAAGTGTATCAATAAATGGGTGTCACGCCACACGTGATCTCCAAGAACAATATTTTGGGATAAAACCAATGACGTTAATGATGATGATTATGACGATGATGATTATGTTGATGATCATGGATGAACAATGAAAATAATGATGTGTGAAGGAACGTTGTTGCACACAACTGTTTTCAAACTTTATAAATTTTTCATGCACTGGAAGTTGTTGTAAAATATGTTTATAATTTTTTTTTTTTTTTGCTGTTGAGCTTTTATCTGATTTAACAACAAACAGTATGAGATGTGAGTGTTTAACGCCCAGACAAATTCGTTTCCAGGAATATTTTGTTAAACAATAAAATGTAAGCACGCGCGTTTCATGCTTCCTGAAGGAAAAAGAAAATAATAAGTACTGTATAATGGATATTGATAGACGATTAGTTAACAATTGCTACTGTCGTATAAAACGTCATACAAACTACATGGCCAGCTAATAAAGGCGATGGTAGGCCAGGCAGTCAGTTCAAACGTTCAGTTTTTATTGCCGTCTCTAGAGTGCAGTTTTTTCTAATACTCATTTACTTTAAATTGAGGCCTAAATAGAAAACAACCCCTTCCAATCTATAGATTTTCATTTATTTGACTTTTTGCATTTCCTTTTCCGTTATGGGGTTGCAAGTTGTTTGCGTTTGTGTGTGTGTTTGTGTGTGTAACAAAACATCAATATAAATAAATAAATCTACAAAAAAAAAAATATATAATACAAAAACAGCAGCAATATCGATTATTGTGCTGCTCAATTTAAATTTACGAATACGTGTTTAGTGTTGGTCCAACAGAGCTGAAACGGGAAGCAACGCAATTTTAAGAAATTGTTTCATACATCCCATAAAGTCAGCCTTTTAGGCAGTTAGTCAGTCAGTCATTCAGTTATCCTTAAGCACCCCAGTGTGGTTGGTCACGTACGAGATTTTCTCATTTATTATACTGCTTTTTTTTCTTTGTGTGTGTATGCCTTTCTTTTGTACGGTTCCTTTTATTTAGTTTATTGCCTCTAAATATAAACTTCCCTTTCCCCTGAGCGAGTTGTGATCCTGTCGTCTTTTGCTTTAAAATTCGATAGTGAAAAGCCAAGGGTTCTTGTTAGAAGAAGTTTAGGCAGAACTGTTTGTAATTGTATTGCTCCCATTTGGGAAAGCACCACATAAGCTTTATGGTCTTGCTGATGCTGGCTCTGGCTCGCATCAAAGATATTGTTTGTGTTGTTGTTGTTGGTATTTTCTTTAAAATTGTTCATGCTTTTTTTCGACTGTCAGAAATTCGTCCATTTGGAAATTTAATTTTTACGGGTTTTTTTTGTTGTTGTTGTGTTTGTTGTTCTTCTCGTTTGTTAAGCAGAATTCTTGTTGAACTTTATTTATTTTTTTTTTTTTTTGTAGGTTTTACAATATTTTTATTTTCAATTCAGTTGGCTTTAGTTTTCTTTCCGCTTAAATTTCAGGAGCGTAGTTAAAAAAATCTTTTGTCTATTTTTCTTACTCCCAACTAATAATTTCGATGATTGATTGATTGATTGATTGATTTTTTTAACAATTTTTATACTAAAATCATCTTATACAGAATTATATTTGCTTTCCATATGCAGGGCACAGGTCAAAAAGGATGTGTTTCAACTTTGTCTCATGTCAAGAAAAATTATAAACCAATTTCAAGGCCTCAAATTCCGTGCATGCATACACGTATATGGGCGTATGGATGCAGGACGAGTGAAATCAGCAATCAGCTATTGACCAGAAGTCAATACCATCAAATAAAAAATTACTTCGCAGACCGGACTCAGAACATTTGACTTATTTAATCAATTTATTTGACTTCTAAACTGGGTTAGGTTAGGTAAGGTTTCGAGGGCCGTCACATCTGAGACGTGGCGCACTTAGGTCCGTTAATTCGGTCCTTTGTGATACCCTACAGCAGACAGGGCACAGTTAATTCGTTATTCAATTTCCTGTAATTGCCCTGTCGCCGAATCAAACCATCCTGATTGTTGCAAGAAGGAGGATAGGTTGATTAGCCCCATGTTCGCCAAACTGTCAAGGTCTGGCAGAATGTTGAAGCCCATAGTACTCGCCCTTATGCTATTAAGCGCGAGGCACTGACATAGAAGGTGAAGAACTGTTTCTTCTTCCTCCTCACCGTTACAACTTCGGCAGTAGTCATTGTAACTTATGCCCATCCTTCTGGCATGAGTCCCTAAGCACCAGTGCCCAGTTAGCACTGTTACCAATTGTCTTATACGACATTTACCAAGCCTAAGCAGATCGCGAGTTCTATGCAGGCTGTAGCGGGGCTAAATGCTCTTGTTCCCACCTTTTTTGAGCAAGATTGTATGATTCCTGCTGGATCAATCGCTTGCAGTGAGATAGAGGAATGCCATCGAAGTGACATATCATCGAGTTGCTCAATGATGCGCCCATTTTGCCAATTTCGTTCGCAATATCGTTTCCAGTGCACTCTGAGTGTTCTGGAATCCAGACTAGTTTTACTCTTAAATGTCTCGCCATCTCAATTAAAAATTTAAGGCATTCGTTTACCACCGTCGATGTAGTGTATACACCATTGATAGCAGCAATGGTCGCTTTGCTGTCGGTAAAAATGAGGATGTCTTCCGATATCCTATAGTACCTAAGCCATCTTGCCGCCCTTTTAATGGCCGAGACTTCAGCTTGCGGGACGCTACAGCCATCACGAACCTTAACATCAAAGTATTCCAAATAGAAACCTCCCCCAGTGTTTACGCCTCTTTTGGAGCCATCAGTGAACACTCTGCTGACACCTTCGGTGCCCCCTGCCAGCGTTATGCCCTGTTGGGAACAATAGATTTAAATAGCCCGCCAAAATAAGGTTTCAGTGGGCGGTAGTCGGTAAAGTCATGGAGCGCTTGATACTGCCTGAGGATCCTGGAATGACCAAGATCGGTTCTCGTCCATGAACATGTAACGTTCAGTCTGATCGCCGCGAAGAAAGCTAGCTGTTTGGCCAGAGAGTCCACCGTCACCAGTTCAGCATAGCGAACAATGCTTTCGTTGGAGTTCACCTGAGCGCTCCCGTTATCAGGATCGCCGCTAACCGAAAAATTTTCTCTACAGTTCGTCGGTAGGAGTTAGTTTAGCAGGTTGCTGTGAAAAGGTGCTGATGTGGTCTCATTGTGCTACCTGTAGATACAGAAGTACACTCACAATATTGTGACAATAAAGGAATGTATTTTATACAAGAAGTATCTTAGGGATTTCCCTAAGATGAACTTGCACATATGTTAGTTCTGTTGACATCCTGGCAAGGCCATAATGTTCTCGCTTGGGAGCAGGCGGGCTCATTGTACTATCTATGTTGAGCCATCTGCAGAAAAGCTACATCACTACGCTTTCAGCAGGTAGTGAGGCAGTGGAATAACGCGGAAAATGTCAATGTCGACATCCTCTAGCTTTCTTCCTCTCTTAGCCAGAGTGGCAGTGATGATGTCGACCGTCTTGTCCTCAAGTCTACGTAGCCATTTTAGTGTAACGCCTAAATGAATCGCCACCGTGTTTTTGTTACTTCCGACCACCCAGGACTAGACTGGATGTGGTATACATACCCGTGAGGGCTTTTCTTGCCGGTTTGTTGTCGCTAATGATTTGGATCTATCTGTTCCATATCCAGTAAAACCGCACCGAAAAAGCTCTCGTCTAAGCAGGTGTTGAAAAAAGGGTGCGGGGTAGGGAATGGTATATTCACCCATAACTCTTTTTAATTATTGGCATTAAAAAAATAATATTTAAAAGAACACAATTTTATACAAAATTCAAAAAAGTTCCCTCCAAGCGATAAAGCTGGATCCGCGCCTGGTACTCAGCAATTCTAAGAAATTTTCAAACTCACAGCAATTCTTAAAATAAAATAAAAACCGGCACATCTACGCCTCTGCGAAGCTAAAATTTTAAAGTTGGTTTTTGAAAAATCAGTAAAATGAAAACTGAAAATACAATTCCATTATTTTCATGTGTACGAACGAGTACGTGCTTTTAACCATAGAAAATCTGACACATACGCACCCATGTAAATTTTGTACATTTAAAAAAAAAAATGGAAATATTCACATGCATGCATACACACACACACACATACTTTACATTCATTACCAATACATGCCCATTATCTCGGCATATTTTCATTTAGGCTTTTCATAAGCACTCCACCACTCGAATACTTTAGAACATGTGCATGTATAAGTGAGGAAAATTCATTCAGTTACTCATACTCATGATTTGCTCTGCCTGGACAAAAATCTTTATTCATACAAAAAAATTAATGTCGGAACGATGTTAAAAATCATAAAAATACATAAAATATATAAATTGTTAACAATTTGCACAAAAATTTATTCATTATTTTTATTTTTTTGATTTCGTTGTGTTTTTTCTTACATTAAATTGTACGGAATGAATGAAAAGACTTTAAGATCTTGTAAATTATTTGCAAAGTTTGCAGATTTTCTCCGTATAAAAACAATATGATTTTTTTTAAACCGAAAATTTCTCGTTAAATTTACAGAATATCTGGTCCCTATTTTCCAGCACAAACACTACGAATCAAAAGATTAAAGTCAGTTTATATTAAAAATTATGTAATTTATTGTAATAATTATAGTGGTATGGCTACATGGTATCGTTTATAAACTTGAGCTTTGAGACCATGACTCCATACTGTAGACAAAATTAACATTTATGATATTTTAGCAAAAAAAAAAAATTGTCGCAAATATTCCATTTTTTAGTTTTTGGAGAAAAAATAAGAAACCCAAGCTTCCATTTATTTTATTCTGTAAACGATGAGCCACAATAGAAATTATTTCAAGCGGAAAAAGTTCAACATTAAACATAAACGTTGCAGGATATGACCGCAACAACAACAACAAAAACATCACGAAAACAAACAATAAGCCAGCAACCAACAAAATATAACAATAACAAATTTATTATAATGTCTTGTTGTTGTTGGCTTTTCATTTTATATTCACATTTAAAACAATTCATACTCACAGCAGTGTGAGGGAGTATTAAAGTGAAGTTTAGGATGAATATGAATGGGAGTTGTATGTAGTCTGCATCGGTCCAGTTAAAATAAATCTCTTGAACTTGTACGAAGAATGAAGAAGACAAAAAACAAGCAGCAGCAGCAGCATAATTGAAAACAACAACATGAACACAACGACAATAAAAAAATTTATATGATAAGATAACAAAAACATGGAAATTGTTCTGTACATGTGTGTGTGCTTAAAATATATTTACTTATGTGTGACTGTATTTATTATTTTGCTGTAATATTTGAAGATATAATAACTTCCGGTAATTTAACTTTTATTAGAAAATATTTTAAATTACACAGAAGAAAATTTTGCAGTAAAAAAAAATTATTCTACATTATTTCAATGAATGGCGTTCATTAAAATGACGCAAAAATACATTTCTATTATGAACGCTTACGATAATTCAAGGAAAATATTTATTGAAGATCCGTGTAAATGTGTTCATAGAGTGCATTCGTTTTTGTTATTTATCATCAAAATTAATTAATTAATTCATTAATTTGACGTAATAAATCATAATGCTATATTAAATGAAAAATTCATTGAATTGATGAATTTTTTTCTGTGAATTTTCAAATAAAAATCTGACATAAAATGTTTCACTATAATTCCTTTTTGTTATTTTTCAACAAAAATAATGAATTAATTCATTAATTTGACGTAATAAAAGGTAATGTTAAATTATATGAAAAATTCATTGAATTGATGAATTTTTTTCAGTGAATTTTTAAATAAAAATCTGATATAAAATATTTTACTATAATTCCTTTTTGTTATTTTTCAACAAAGTTTATGAATTAGTTCATTATTTTGATGTAAAATTATATGAAAAATTCATTGAATTGATGAATTTTTTCAGTGAATTTTTAAACTAAAATCTGATATAAAATGTTTCTTTACAATAGAGAAATTTATGTTTTTTCAAATATTCTACCAAATTTTTAACTTTTTAAAATGTGGCTAAAGTCTTCTGATGATTTGGCAGAAGCACCAATAAAATGCAAGCATATAAAGTGTTTTTAAAGTATTGCAAAATTGCATCAAGACTGGGCAGTACATGATGTTATTCGAAAAAAAATTTTATTGAATTGTTGTAATAAACGATTTCAAAATTAAAAACTAGACTTGATCCTGGCATAATTTTACGATTCTCAATATATTTCCCGTATTTTCTTTTAATCTAAAAAAGTTGTAGCCATAAAATTTCTCTCAATATTTGCTTGTTATATAAAATAAACAATTGCAACCACATTAATAACAATAGAATGTTCTTCCTATTGTTGTTGTTGTGTTGGTGTCACCATTGTGTCTATGATCCTGTCTTAGTTTACTATAGTCGTAATGTAGTGTAGTGGCTCATCTTCCGGTTGTTAGTAAATCATTCCATTAAATTACCTCATGTGTAGCCACAACAATAAGATGGTTTATTTGTGTCGGTTGTTGTGGTTTATAAAGTCCTTACGAAAAGAAAAAAAGGACAAAATTGTCATAACGGTGATTACAGCAAAGGAATGTTGTAACAGATTTTTATGGACGCATTTAATCATAAAAACAAAACAACACAGAATATGTGCAAAGGAGTCTTGAAATAAAGACATTCTCATACAAAACAGTATTCTTATAAAATTAAGTTAAATTATATAAAATTGATTGTGAATAAATAAATTATAATTTTGGTTTTTAAACAAAAGCCAATAAAAAGTGAGTTTCTATTTTATTTATTACCTTAAATAAATGATTGAAAACTATCGTTTGGTATTTTTTCTTTTGTGCTCGACACTTTAACGAAACGGAAACTGATTTACATTTAAGTTGTTCGACGACAATGACGGCAAATGGAAATAAGAAACAACAATTTCCTTTAGATCATGCAACAAATAATATGAATAATAACAACAACAATAACACATCCGCATAATTCAAATTAGAATAAAAAAAAAAAACATATAAAACAAGAAAAATCTCAACAAAGCAAAAACAATTCCAATTATGATTGCAAAACAAAAAAAAAACAAAGGGGAAGGGATGAATTTAGCATTGAAATGAATGAGAATGAGGCACAAGGTAATGCATGAAGTACGATTTATATTCGTTAGAAAAATTAAATTCCAAAAATGCCAATAGATGGCATTGTAGAAAAAAAAATAAATATTTGCATTTCCGGTTGTGTTTTAATTTTGATTTACGAAAAATATTGAGAGCCAAACTGATCGCAAGACGATATTAAAGTGGTGAAGGGGAAGTTGAACACTCTCAATCGAGGAAGTTTTTCAGGTAATTTTTTACAACAACCCTTAAATTTGCTTAAATCTAAATAAATCTATTCGTTTCAGATTTATTTTTTTTTGGTATTTTGCAAGAGTATCGTTGGTTGATCAGCGGCAATTCTAACGATTTCGATTTTACAAAATGTGAAATTTATGTATGTGAGTGAGTGAGTTTTCATTTTAAATTTGATCAAATTTGTCTTGACATTTGATTATTTATTTTTATATGACTGTTAAATGCTTCTTTGAGACCTTCTTCTTCATTAGATTTAATTCCTGACCAGACTTTTGTGCTCCACAAAATTCCGTCTTGTTTAAGTTTATGTACAAGGACGAAATACCAATCTCTTTTGCAGTACCGTTGTTTTAAATTAGCGTTTTATAATACGACATTTAAAAAAGTAATCGATTTAAACGATGGCATTAAAATCTTTTATTATTTGTGAAAGTCCCAAAAATCTCGAATTTTGTAATTTATGTCCTTGATATCCAGGGTCTGAATTCCCTGTTAGTCATCATTTAATGAAACCAATTGTGTAGTGCAACTTTCCTTTGTTGAAATTACGAAACAACAGTAAAACACAAATTAGAAATAATTCCTTGTAGTTTAATTCAATGTGTTGAAGTTTTTATCCTTTTAGTGTCATGCTTTAACTAACACGATACCAAGGAAGAGAAAAAATATTATTGTGTTGCTATTTTTGCAAAGGTAAGCGTAAAATTTTAAAGTAAAGTGTTCGCTGAAGTAGTTAGCGCGCTGGCTAAAACCTGGGTTCGATCCCTATTCACGGCAAGTCATCATCATCATAAATTTCTTTGCAGCGCATTAGTGTCGAATTGTATTAATTGTTGTTGGACTGTCTAAGTGATGAACGCATAGCATAGGCAGTGGTCATTAAAAGCTCTACCGGCGGCGATTGATACAGTTCCAAGCTAATTTACATCACACCGCCCTCCTTCATCGGTTATCAGAATCGTTGGCGAAGTAACACAATTAATAAAATGACTTATCACAGAGCTTAAGAAATTTAATGCGTCTGCTTAACACCAAAGGCCCTGCAATACTTAACAAAACGCGCAATAGCAGACTTATAAAAGAATTAAGTCTTCTTATACATTTTCACCATCTAACCTCACTAGGATTGGCGGCGTGGAGTTGAAACTAGCAAAGGAGGCCAAATACTTGAGTGTTTTTCTAGATAGCAAACTTTCTTGGAAAAGAAACATACAAGAAAGGCTCAAGAAAAGGCTCAATGCCTACTATACATGCAGGAATTCCATTGGGAGGAACTGGGGTCTGCAACCTAAGGTGGTAAATTGGATTTATACATCGGTTGTCAGGCCGGTGATTTCTTATGGATGTGTCGTCTGGTGGGAGGCGTTGGGGAAAGAAAGCCATAGGAAGCTGCTCGCTAAGGTTCAGAAGTATGCTTCGCTGGGTATTACTGGGGCCCAGAGGAGCACCCCTCAGGCTGCCTTGGACGTCATCCTTCACCTACTTCCCATTGAGGAATTTGTGTTGAGAACGACGGCAAGGAGTTTGCTCAGGCTTACGGAAGCGGGCTTTGTAAGGCCAGGATTTACAGGTCATACATCACTCTTGAAAAAGATTAGTGTTAGCAGACGGGAGACCATATCCCCTGGTTTTACGGACTCCAAAGTTGTTGAGACTAATTTTATTAGAACGCCTTCACTAGCCATTCCGGATAGGGATCTTTGGGTCAAATCTGATAGACTGTACTAGGGCTGCGAGTCTTTTCAGATGGATCGAAAATGGAAATAAGCACGGGTGCTGGCGCCTATTTTTTAGTAACGGACATTCGTAGGTCTTTTAGCCTACCGAACGAATGTAGCGTATTTCAGGCTGAGATCCTAGCGATCCTCAGCACCACGGAACTAGTGACAGAACACGTTACTGAAGGCGTGGGGGTAACATTCTACATTGACAGTCAGGTGGCGCTGAAATCTTTGAAGGGGCATAGTGTCAAATCGAAGCTAGTCAGCAAGTGTAGGCTATCTCTCAACTTGCTTGTGGACAAATTTAGCGTGAGGCTATGTTGGGTACCAGGACATCACAATATTGAGGGAAACGAAATCGCTGATGAGCTGGGAAGAATAGGGTCAGCATTAGATGTAGGCAATTAGTTGCAGGTCGGTTATACCTCCGATCGGTTACTACTATAGCGACTCAATAAATTATAAATGAAGGGAATCACAATGGATCCAATTTGTTCTCCGAGTGGATGTGCACTTCACACTACCCTTCCTAACCTAGCCTAACCACTTTACCCTATCCGTTTCTCCCTAGTTCTGACACATAAATAGGGTCATCCTGTGCGTAGTGGTCCTATTAAAAAATAATAAGTAGATTTTTAAGAAAAGTTCTTAAGCCCACAGATGCCATGGCTAAAAATCTTTTGATAAATTTAATAAAAATTTTGTAAATCCAAAAAAATTTTTTTTGAAGAACGCAATAAAAACAATTTTTTTTTTAAGAAAAAAACACAGAATTTAATGTATTTTTTTTTATTTTGTTGATTTCTTGCTTCTGTAAAGAATTTAATTTATTGTGTGGTGGGCGCCTGAGGGAAACTAACAAGATGTTAAATCTAAACTTCAGCCAACACTCTTTATATGTGTGCGCGTATGTGTGCATGTACTCGTATTTATGTACGTTGTGCCTTTAAGCGTAACCTACTGTCATTTAAGTTGTTTTAAAATTTCTTGTTGCTGCTGTTGGGTTTCTTTCTTGTTTATGTAAAACCAATAAAACAAAATTCTTTATATCTTTCCTTTGACAAAATTTAAAAGGATTCGTCAGCGATTTTAAGATTTTCTTTTGCTTTTTGCAGCAACAAAACATTCAGCAATTTTTCGCTCCATATATGTGAGTGTGTATGAGCATGTGTATGAGTGCTCGTATGTAAGTGAAGTTTAACTTGTGTTCATGTTGGTTTAGTTCTTCTTCTTTCAATATTTTACATGTTTAAAATGTCGATACTCGTGTTAAAAAACGAGAACAAAAATTACTTAAGAAGTTGTTTTTTTTGCTACTGCCAATAACATCCTTAAAAAAGTATTGTTATTTTTATCCTTTGCTAGAAAATATTGTCACTTAACAACACCCCAGAGTCCTGTTGTTGGTTTGATTTCATTTGTTTTGTTTTTTTTTTATAATTTTTTTTTGCAAATTTTACAACATTTTCCGTGTATGTGAAATAAATTCTTTTTCGTTTTATTTCGCTGACAGGACAAACATACCAAACGAAGCATCCTTGTTAAAATAACAGCATCTGAATTTATAATACGAGTTTGTCGGATGTGTTTAAGTAGGAGAATATGTGTGTGTGTGTGTATGTGTTGTTAATATTCTTTAAATAAGAAAAGGAAAGGGTTATATTCTCTTGCCATCCTTTTACTTAAAAATGTGTGTGTTTGTTGTTGTCTGCATGTATTTGTCCTTTTGTTGTGTATGCAAAATAAAAAGAAATATTTATAATATTTGGTTGTTGTTGGTTTGTTTTTTATAGCCATTTTCTTATTGCTTTTTGGTTTGATTTTTTCTGTGTGTCGTTCCTTATTGTTTCTGTTCCTGCTGATTGTTTCCGACATGAGGAGGTGTGATTTTATAGCATTTTTATATGTGCGTTGACATTTGTTGAAGACATTGAGAAAAAAAAAAAGCAAAAAATAAAAATATGAAAAAATAAACATTGACGACTTTAAAAATCGCTTGCAATTTGAAAGGATAAAAAGAAATTTAAGTGCTGCAAAAACAGCAATCATCTGAGGGAGTTTATTTTTATGAACAAAGATTTTTTCTTCCAAAGTGGAATCTTTCAGCAACAAGTGTAAAGATTTTAGGCAATTGTGTTAATAACTATTGTGGATTAATTTAATTGCATTTGTTTTACTAAAAAAAATATAATAGAAACGATAAAGAAATTTTTGAATTTAAGGAAGGCTGAACCGATATGATTATTCCCGACAAAACAGGATTCCAGCATTAGAAGAATTGTCCTTTTAAGCCGCACTGCCAATCGCGATCGCTACAACTTTATGTAATTTTCCTGAATCATATTTTGTATTTTTATATATTTTTTTTTTATTTAAGGACGGACGCCACATTCAGCATCATTTTCTAGAAACACAAGCAACAAGCTTTTGAAGAGCTTCAAAAATTTAGTTTACAGCAAAATGAAAGTCAAGTAGAAAAGATGATAAAAAGTCTACAAAATCAACAATTGGAAAAAAATTTTGAGCAACAATTTCAAAAACAATTAAGGGAAAAAAGCTAATTTGAAATTGAAAAACTTGTTTCACACTCCATGTGATAACTTTGACCAGAAATTTCTAGGCCCACATTGTGACGTGAAACAAGTTTTTATTTGTGATGCGATACCACAAATAAAAATAGAAATGTAATAAAATCGAACAAACGATTTCATGCTTAAAGAAAATAGAATTTGTTGGGCATAACTTGAAACTATAACAAACCGTTAAAGCGAAAATGAAGTCAATAATATTTTTTCAAAGTGGAAACAGCACGCAGCAACATGGCAGTCGCCATAAAATATTCTAAATATGGGTGACGCACTAGAATTTTTATACTGCTTTTTTTTTGTATTTCCTTCCATATAATGTTGAAACACAATGAAAAAAGTCGGCAACATTACACACACTACACCGTCCCATTTAGACGAACGAATAAAGAAAATAGTTAATTAATCAAGTGAAAAATACATGTGTTTTTACACCATTCAATCGCCACTTATTATGCGCTTAACAAAAACACATTTAAATAATAAAAATAAAAACAAATACAAATACAAAATACAAAATAAAACATATAAAATATCTATAAAATAAAAAGGAAAGCACATCGATCGTCAATAATTAATTCATGTGAAAAATTAAAACATTCATTTGGATTCATTTCAGTTCTAAATGAATTCAGAATTAAGAAAACATACGTACGTACGTTCGTTTGTACCTTTTCAAATGCACCCAGTGTGACTATTTGTAAAATCGAAAAAGCGAACAAGGAGAGAACGAACAAACGAACGAACGAACGAACAGGCGGCAAAACTCGTAGAAAAACCTCAACTGAATTATTCATAATTGAAAATGAAAATCAATGCAACCTGCAACATAGTGAAAAAAAACAAACAATAAATGACATTAAAAACAATCAGAATTATCATCCAAACCAGGTACTACGAGCGAGTAGTTCAGAAAAAGTCGTACAGAAAAACCAAAAAAAAAAAAAACGTAAATGGAATATTGAAAGAAACTCACTTACAGACATTGGACAACAACAAATCCATTTAGTCTACCATCCATCCACATTCATCCATCCGGCCGTTCGTTCATACATTCACAAAGTGCCCAGTAAATTAATTTTTTGTTAAAAAAAAAAAAAATTATTATTTTTCTCGTTTTAATATGCGGCGCGCTGAATTACTACAACCTGCACCATCATCGTGTGGCGACAAGGTCTTTCATTTTATTTCTTTAACAAATAGAAAGAAGCAGAACAAGAAGAAGGAAAATGTTTCATATTAATTATTCATTAAATATTAAATAGCAACAACGACAAAAACAACAACAACAACAACAAAAATACTCATAATGAAAAAATCAGCAACATTAAAAATATGTATGCCACAATAACCATCGGCGGCAACTTCTTTTGTTACATTATAGTATGTTGCAAATATTAAATGTTGTTGCTGTTGTTGTCACTGTTGCTACCGCGATTAACACACTAGTAGTTCAGTAGGTCAAGCAGCCATCAGCAGCAGCAACACCAGCAGCAACATTGTGTTTGTGACTGAAACTCACAAAAAAATCAACTACAAATGAAAAAAAAAAAATAAAATAAAAAATTCAAATTAATTCTGAAAACAGAAACACAGCAAGCAGCGTTGAACGACGCATAATAATTAAACTCATAAATAAATACATTAAGAGCTTTGAAAAGGAGCCAACAACATTTATTTATTTATTTATTTATTTAAGAAGAGGGCAGCAGTTTGAGACATAAAAAGTGGCATATTATTAGCACCCATCTTGAGGAAATTCATCAATATTCAAAAATGACAAATTGGTCGATTTTAATGCGCGCTACAATGGAAAAAAAGAAAATTCATTGAACTTTCTTCAATTAAACATGATGGCGCTGACTATATTATGCTCTCTTTAACAAAAACACAGTTGTAATAAGCAAGTTATGATTGAGTTAAAATAATTTAAGAATAATTGGAAATTTGTCTTGGATATCATCTAATTCTATTTTTTTTTTAATTGTTCTCTCTTTAAGTCCTTTTCTACAACAAGAAAATTGTATTGCTTTTCTCTTTGCCAAAGGAAATATATTTTTCTCAATTTTTAACTTTGAGAAAATATTGTGGCACGCTTTTTTACCAGTAGCAACAAATGCTTGTAGATCGCGAAACATTAAACCGATTTAAAACAAGAACGAGTGATATATTCGGCTGTGCCGGATCTTATATACCCTTCACCAAGCCGTAAATATATAATTCATTGAATATAATACAGGATTTCTCTTCGAATATATAAGTATGCACATACGAGTATATCTACATATGCACACACATACATATCTACTATACATACTTACATATAATTAGAATGAATTACATAGACACTTTTCGATAAATAAATATGTACAAAAAATAGAGACTGTTTAAAATATTTTACAACTTTCCATCCATCACTGAACAAAAAGGGTGTTTGTACGAAAAAATACTTAAAGTTATTATTAAGTTAATATACACATAACACTAACAAGCCTCAGTAGCACGCTGGTTCGTTCGAGCGTTGAATTATAATCGAAAGATTCCATATTCAATTATGGGTCACCTCATGTATTTATAAATTTATTTCTTAAAGGGCAATATAATATATCTTCATTTATTTGTATATATAATTCAATATCAGAACCGATATTTTATATTTGCTGATTTTTCAATGCGAATCATCTTTAGAAAAATCCTTACATTTAAGTCCAAGTCCCACGTCTCTAGCTCTTCTAGTTTCTTCGGAAAATCGATTTCAAATACAGACAGACGGACAGGCGGATAGATGGATAGACGGACAGACGGTCATGGTTCATTCAAATTCAATATCTATTAGAATTTAGACTATACATACTATATGGACCTCATATAAATATTGTGGAAATTACACACGTAGTGACAAACCTATAAATACCCTTACCAGTTTTGGTGAAGGGTATAAAAAGGTAATGAGGTAAGTCACACATCGGACTAGTTTAAATTCCACATTTATATTCCGATAGTTTTTGATTTACATTGATTAAGTTGTTTACACCCATACACGTTGGTTTGAATAGTTTTTACTAACAAAAGCTCATATTAAGCTTTTTTATTAACATGCAAAAAGCTTATTGTACTGGCGCACCTAAAAGTATGCAAGTTTTATTATTAATTACTACAAAATTTGTAATTTAATGTACAAGGTTTTCCAAAAAGAGTGATATGATTTAAAAAAAAAACACACACTTATTGTTGAGGAAATTCAAAAGTATTTTTATTTAATGTGAAGTACAATCGATACAATTAAGTTCTGAATAAAACGTCATTCAAATGGCCTCCACGACTTCTTCTGCAGGAACGAATTCGATGAACCCAATTTTCGATCACTTTTTTCACTAAATCATGTGGTATGTCATGAATGGCACGTTCAATATTGACTTGTAAAGCTTGAAGAGAATCTGGTTTATTTCGAAAGACGAATGACTTCAAATAACAAGAAATAGTCTAATTGTGTTAAATCACAACTTCTTGGAGGCCATTCAATATCACAATTTCTTGAAATAATCGAATAGAAAAATCGTTGTCGTTTTCAACTTGTTTCATGGCAAAATGAGCAAATTCACGACGATTATGGTTGTCCAATTGATTCAGTTCTTGAGTGAGAACAATTTTATACGGATGCAAACCAAAATCCTTTCTCAATCCTTTGTGGTTTGAGACAGTCCCAATTTTTGAGAACGTCTTGGAATCGACAAATTGCGGTCTTCAGCAACACTTTCCAGCAATATTTCCATTACTTCGAGCGGTTCTTTAACTTATTGGCACTTGAAAATTATGTAAAGAAAATGAAAGCTCAAAATTTTCAATAATACGACGAATGGCGAGCACACTTGGACGATTATTACGATCATAAAATGGCAAAAGCGCAAGAAAAGTTGCAATTGGACAACGATTATTTTGACAATGCGTACATCTCTCCACGATGAAATTGTAAACACTACTGAATACAATGAAAAACAAATGACAGATCATGACATATTACAAATGGCCGAAACGTCACTTCAAAATCAGATCATCCCGATTGGAAAACCTAATAGTTAAATTAAAATTCATTGTCAAATTCGATTTTTAATTTTTAAAGTGATTTGTTAACAAACAAAACTTTAGTTTTCTAAACACAAAACTCTCGGAATTGAAAATACTTTCGCTCGAAATTGCGTTCTGTGACATGTTTTGTTACAAAGGAACTAAAACTCGTGGTAAATAAGAAGACATAAAAAAAAATCTTAATTGTACGAAAGAATAAACTGACATCATGATGTTTCGAGAGCATCCATGATCTATCATCAACCTTTTTATTTAATAGAGACTGTAGACATTTATTTCTACCAAAAAATTTATTTTATTTATTAAATTAAATTACACAAACTTAAAGCAGATTTATTACATATTTAATGAAGCTCAGGCTGATTTTCCAGCTAAAATTTTAATGGTTTTTCAGAATTTGTTGACATTTATTATTTATGTATTAATCAGAGGAAACTAAGATGTCGTTAATATATTTCAATCAACAAAGGAAACATTTAATATATACTAAACATCATTTAGATTTCAACTACGAGTACACGGCTGAATAGAAAAAAATTTTTAAACTGCTAGTGACCATCCTAATAAACATGGACTAGAGAAAGTGTACATCAATTATGAAAAAAAAATACTGGCACACAGCAGCAGTGAAAATATTTTAGATTTTAGATGCTGGACAATGTAAATTTCAAAATATTTTTATGTTTCTTTCTCTTCACACCACACCACTCTACACACACACACACACACACACACACACTAGGTACGCGCGATCACTTGATGTGCTTCAAACAATTTTCATTTTGCATATAATTGAAGTGACGACATGTAGTGTATTTGACAAACCACAAAATATCATTAAATAAGCAACAAGTTAAACCGCTTTAAGGAATCCTTTTAAGTACAACAGCAAAAAAAAAATAAAAAAAAAAAAAAACTGAAAATGTTAATCATGAGTCATTTGTTGCTTGTAGCTGTAAACTGTTGCCACCAGTTTATCAAAATGATAATCAAATGTATGACTTGTATGAACATTTGAACCAAAAAGTCGAGAGTATAAAACAAGCAGTGACAACAACAACAAGACGAAAAATCTATGTGTACAAAACGGTAAATTAACATAATATTAGAATTGGTAATTACTGTGGCGCCTAGTCAAACATGAGCTAAACAAACCGCACTCTGTATTAGAAAAAGAAAACAAAATACTAAAATTTTTGCGGCATAATTTATGCGGAAGAAACAAAGCAGCCACGCCAAATCAACGAGCGAGCCATTCAGTCAGCTAAACATACAACAACTTGAAGATTTAAATTTTAAATCTAAACAGCCATCAGCAGCAAATAGTTCCACACTTCCACAGTTATGCTGCAAATGCTGCATATGCCTGCTACTCGTCTAACTTGTGTTTGTGGCGAGTTCTATAGGAGAGCACAAGATATTTATGTACAACAGCCACCGTATTAAAGTTGCGCATGCGTCGTCGTGTTTAATTAAAATGCAAACTTAAGTCGTTTGTTTATTCACTCCGGTATTTATTTTGTTTTAATAGTTTAAAGCGCGATATTATTATGTTGAGAACAAGCGTGATGGAGGTAAAAAGGATATTTTCTTTTATTAAAATGGTCAAAATTATCTAATTTGCATGTGCGATATCTTTTAAGAAATAGAGGGATTTTTTTAAGCGTGTGCCTAAATTTTTTTTCTTGTACATAAATTTGATATTTCTTTTTTCAAATAGATTTTCCTTAAAACATCAAAAAAACTATACATAATTTTCTGCTCATCATTGTCGTCAATTTTGTCATAGTTGACGGTATGATCTTCATGAATTATTCAGAGAAATTTTTATTGTACACAGATACGAGTACATACATACGTGTAAGTGGACTTTCTTATAAAGCACAATATACGAGGTCAGAATGGAAAGTCCTATTGAATATTTTCACTTCATTCGATTTAGGGAGTTAGAGCAACTCTGATTACTGATTTGTAAGTTGAATTTCATTAAATCTAGTTTAATGTAATATATTTTTCAATAGTTTTTTTTTTTGCCTTTATTTTGTTGTTGCTAATTCCAACTCATAGATTTTATGCTGAAGTACACAGCAGATAACAGTTTTTTAAATAATTCATATTAAAGATTTGTCAAAAATAATTTTCATTATTTTAGCTACAAGTGTTTTTAATAAAAATTTATAGAATATAAGTTACAATAAATATATTATAAAACAATGTTTTCTTTCATTTCGATCTGAATAATTTTAATCGAATAATTTTAATCGTACAATTTAAATCGATTAATTCAGTAATTTTATATTTTTTCAAATGCATTTAATTTAATCTAATACTATATTCACACGGACAGAAATTATAGAGGTTCGCGCTCTCATTCTTGGTTCGCGGGCGAACCTTGATTGAACCTACATGTTTCGCTATACAAAATTTTGAGAGCGAACCTACATGTTTCATTTTGAACCTTGTTGCGAACCCGTATAATTTACTATCATCTCTAATTTTGATAACTAATTATCGCTAGTTTATCTGAACTAGTTCTCCAAAAACATTTTAACAAAGAAAAACAATTGATAAGTGCTAAATTTTAATAAAAACATTGAATAAGTAAAAGCATATATTTATATTTATGTAAATAATTAAATAAAGTGGAAAAACAACAAATAATATTAAATAACGAAGTACGAACCAATCTAGAATGAGTCGTGTGAACACATAGGTTCGCCATCGTGGTTCATGGAGCGAACCTAGTGTTTCAGTTCTTCGTGTGAACATAGTATAACTTGAATCATTTCATTCCTTATAAAATCGTATAATTTTAATCGATTAATTTAGTAATATCATATATTTTCAAATGCATTTAATTTTATCTAACTTGAATCATTTCGTTCATTATAAAACAATTTTTTCTTTCATTTCGATCTGAATAATTTTAATCGAATAGTTTTAATCGTACAATTTAAATCGAATAATTCAGTAATATCATATATTTTCAAATGCATTTAATTTTATCTAACTTGAATCATTTCATTCATTATAAAACAATTTTTTCTTTCATTTCGATCTGAATAATTTTAATCGAATAATTTTAATCGTAAAATTTTAATCGATTAATTTAGTAATATTATATATTTTCAAATACATTTAATTTTATCTAACTTGAATCATTTCATTTCTTATAAAATCGTACAATTTTAATCGATTAATTTAGTAATTTTTTTTTTTTTTTGATAATTTTATTATTTATTGAATCTTTAATTATAAATTAAATTATCAATAAGTTTTTCAAATCTTAAATCTAAAAAATATTAAATATAGGTTTAGCCAATGCTAAACAAAATTTTTAATTTCAACGGTAAATTTTTGTTGTTTTACATCTCTCGTGAACGGCTGAGAAAAAGAGTATCCCTTCTTTTCAGCCGGGTGTGGCCTCTATAATGAAGAATATTGCGCGCGAGTGGATTTGGGTGCCACTCAAGTTTTTTTATAAATTTTTTCACGTGTTTTGAAAATACTGTCTTCACCAACGGAACGTCTAGATCTTTATGAATTCGATGGTTTCTGACATACCAGGGGGCTGCTGTTATTGTACGTAGGATTTTATTCTGTCGCCTTTGAATTCTTTCGACATTCGATGCTGAGGCAATGCCCCCCCCCATAACTGGATTCCATAGGACCATATTGGTTTCAGGATCGCGTTGTATAAGAGAAGTTTACAGTCAAGGCTTATGGTGTTTTCTTTTCTACACACAAAATGGCATCTTGTTGAAAGGCACATGTATAAAATGTCTTGCTAACCCTGTAATAATGCAGCTTCTTATTTCATTAGAACAAAACACAACTTATGAAAAAGTGGATCGCCCTGTTTTTAACAGCTGACAGCTAAGTTTTACAGGGCACTATCAACACTGTCGATTTTTA
The DNA here is from genome assembly GCA_947311025.1 of Lypha dubia. NCBI lineage: Eukaryota > Metazoa > Arthropoda > Insecta > Diptera > Tachinidae > Lypha > Lypha dubia. Next base: position 61,591,629 of record OX371263.1, read on the forward strand.
CGGGGCAAAAAGTGCAATGCCTTCCACCATTAGTGAGGGCGATTTTTTTAGAATCAAACACATCACCCTTTTAAAGAGCAAAACATTTTTAAGACTTGAACACGAAAGTACACTTGCTGCATGGAGATGTACCATTTTTTTGTAGAAAAGAAAACACCATTAGTAAACTTCTCTTATTAATTTAGTAATATTATATATTTTCAAATGCATTTAATTTTATCTAACTTGAATCATTTCATTCCACCAATAATTATATGAACGGTTAAAAACGAATAATTTTATTCGATTAATTTAGTCAACTTATTTACATATATTGGAATAATTTTTAGGGTTACAAGGAACACGAATCATTTTATTCCAACAAAATTTGAATGAACGATTATACATAGTTGTATAAGTTTACTCTAGTAATTTAGTCGAAAAATATAATCGATTAATTTTTCGCCGATATAAATGATAATATGAATGATTTGATTCGAACTAAATTTATATAAAGCATTATAATCGAATGATTTTACTCGATTAATTTTGTTCGCAAAAATTATCCGATTATTATTTTTTCGAATTTATTTTATATGAATCATTTTTTGGTTTTTATAAATGTATTCCAACTACATTTATAAAAACCATTATAACCGAATAATTTTACTCGATAAATTTAATGGGAAAATATATTCGATTATTTTTTTCCGAATTAAATATAATTATTAAAGTCAGATGTGCCTTGCCCATACCAAGTGCACATTATTTTATGAAGTTTTCTACTTAATAACATATTAAACTTTACACAAACATGAAAAATAATATTAGGGGCTGTGCACATATTACGTAACGCTGTTTTCAGAGATTTTGTACCCCCCCCCCCCTCCCCACCCACCCCTTCGTAACGCTTTTTACTAAATTTTCAGTGCAAAATTTCGAATCCGTAACAAATCTTTAACCTCCCCCCCCCCCCACCTAGAGCGTTACGTAATATGTGCACAGCCCCTTATACGATAACAAGTGGGCAGTGCCTTGCCTATAGAATGTACATAAATATCGATTTTCCGATCATTTTAATAAAACTATGTATGAATTTTGATTTCACATTAACCCACTAATGTGCAAATAAAGTAGCAGCTGGTGAGTGATCATATACTTTTGATTTTATGTTTAGTGAGATTGCACTGCAGTACAGTGCAGTGTAATTTAGAGGTTGATCTTTTTCAAAGTGTCAGATATGATCGTTTAGTTGATACTTTTACAGACCAACCTAAATTACGATGCAAAGCTTAACGTAATTTAGCGCTTAGCTTTTATGCTGTAATGAGTAACCTAAATTAGAGCGTTAACGTTACGCCAGAAACAGTAATGTTTACTCACTTCAATTAATAAAAAAAACTATAAATAACAATAAGAAATAGAGATGAAGACGCTAAATTGAGCTGAAAGTAGCTAAAGATACATTACTTAACAAATAACAGCAGCACTTTTGCAGCCAACTTCACTTCTTGACGCCCTGTCAAAATTGGATTTTCCAATTGCAAAACGTTGACGCCGCGTTATTTCGGTTGCTTTCATACATTTTGTATGGGCATGAGAAATATTGACAGCCTGACAACGCTTTGCGTCGTAATTTAGGTTGGTGTGTTAGATTTTTTATTCCAAATTTTGAAATTTTGAATACTTTTGAAAGTGATCTCGTATTTATAAACAATCACTTTGATTATTTAAATTTGTTACCTTTTTATGGTGATTTTTTTTCCTTCTTTTTTGTTTACAACAATTCTGTCTGCCTGATTGCCAGCTTGTCTGTCTCTCATCCATCTCATACTAATGAAATGCAGGATTGTTTTTATATAATTATTTTTTTTTTTTATTTTATTTTAAATAAATTTATCCAGTCCATTTGGTGTTTTTTTTTTTTTTTTTTTTTTGTTGTTGGTTTTTTTAACATAAAATTTTATTTTTTCTCGCATTTTCATGTTGATTATGCGCATAATTTTTTGACTTTTTTTTGTCAATTGTATACAATTTTGTTTTTATTTTTGTTCTTATGCTTATTGTTGTTTTTGGTATTGTTTGTTAATGTTTTGTTAACAATATTTAGCTGTTGTTGTTGCTCTTAATGCTTTGTTGTTGACAACTTATCATTATGCTAAATACGCTCTCATACTTTTGTGCTGGTATTTTTATAATTTTTGTTTCGTTTTTTTTTTTATTTTTTTGGTGTATAAATTATTGACAATTCCTTTGTTTGTCACTGTTGTTGTTGTTGCTTTTGCTACTACTGTTGTGTTCCTAAAAGGTGTAATAAAGTTGTGACATTTGAACAGCAACAACAATCAAGCTCAGTATATTTGTGTGTGTGTGTGTGTGTGTGAATGTGTATAAAGTATTGTAATGACCTTGACCTTAATTATGTATGCGGCATATATATTGTTTTTTATAAAAAAAACCTTTAAAAAAATTAACATAATTTTGTTGTGTTTTGTTTAATCTTGTTTCCAAAGGATTATCTTTTAGTCAATATTTTTAAAATGGAATTAATTGATTTGTTAACCGAATACTTATGGAAAGTAGTAATAATTTGCATAAAAGTTGTGTTAAATTGAATCTTCTGTTTGTCTTTATGCTCTGATTTCGAAATTTCGGCCACATTGGAAAAGGTGTTGGTTGGTTTACAACGATGAAGAAAATTATATGGGGCATTCCATGTTATGCGAACATCATCAAGCTTTTTATTAGAATAAGGTTAAGTTGACTTTTTTTTTTAATTTATATTTTCCTAAAATAAATCGATAAACAACCTTTTTGGGTTAAAGTTCTATTTAATATTATATTGTTAAAATTTGCTTTTAGCCTCTACAAATTGTTCCTTAACACTTCACAACTGATTAATCAATAAAGGAAAAAATACGTTAGAAAAATTGCAAAAATTTTGTAACCGTCAATTCATCTTTTCTTTTTGTCCTTATTTCTTTCTTTCTTTCTAACATCATTAGAAACAAGCATTTAATAAAAAAAACATAAAGTGTCATCTTTACTACTTTATCATTTAAATTTAAATTCGCAATAACTGGAATATTAAACTCTGCCCCAGAAAAGTTCTCACGATCTTTGCAGTTCGTTTATTTATGAATAAAAATTCAATTCATTTCATCTAATCGATATTCAACATTTAAGAATAAAAAAAAAGACGTTACAAGAGAAGACAACGTAAGACAATAGAAAGAATATCATCCTTTTGCAAATTGCAATAACGCAAAATCCTTTGAACACAAGCTGAGCTGATCTAAGTTCCTCGCAGCGACTGAATATCATCAATTCAATTGATGGGTTTAAAGAAGGAAATTTACATTTTTGCATGCAAACAAAAAAAAAAACCGATCTAAAAGAAATTTTAGTGTATAAAATTGAATGTTGGCAATTTATTATCCTTGATTGCATCTTCTGCTTTTATTGTTTATCTAATGTCTTTAAGTTATAAGCAAAACATACACACAAACGCACAAACACATATACAAATTAAAAAAAAAAAAACATTCAAACAAAAAAGGTGAAACCAAATGTCGTGTTTAAAAAATTTCCATGGGAACAAAATTTACATTTTTCGTTTTTTTTTCTTCTTATTTTTCAATTTCTTGTACGAGTGTCTCGATACCCCTTTTTTTTGTATGGTGCTCAGCCAAAGCTTGAGAAAATTTAAATTCGTGTATGCAAAAAAGGCCATCATCCATCCATACGTTTGCTTATCTTTTTAGGCAAATTATGTAATCAACCCCTTTTTATATCTTTTGGTTAATGCACAAGATCATTAAGATGATCGAAGTAAAGACAAACACCTTCCTACCCTTCCCTTATTTGAATACTCATCTTCGTTTAAATAAACAGTCAGGGATCATTCTCTGACACACACACACACACACACACACACACAGTGTACATACACAATCTCTTTTAAAGTGCGAATATTCCTGGCTGTGCATATGTTTAATTATCCTAGACAAATATAGAAAATATTAAGGAAAACAATTTTCAACCCTCGGAAAGACTATAAAAAGGGTTTAATTTTTCTTTGTTTTGCCTTGAAAATGATCATTTAACGAAGAAGATCCCAGTTGTGTGTCTCATTTTTGCCATTCTCATGCAAATTAATTTTTTATTTGATTTTTTCTTTTTACAAGACTATTGAAACCAGATCGCAGCACATACTCATCTCGCTCCGAAGACTTTCTTGTTTAGTTCGTTTTATGACAGGATATTATTATAGCAGTTGTGTAAGAGAAAAGGTTCTATACATCCTTGTAGAAAATGTGTATGTATTTGGTTTCCGTATTGTTTGTATTCATCATGTCTGAGAGATGTCAGCAACCCAACAAATGTACAACAATTTTGTATTTTCTTTTCAATTTCTACTGCAAAATCCCTTGTCACATTAAATACAGAAACTATTAAAAATTTTTCAGGGTGAAAGTTTATGCCGCCGCTTCACGTGTTTCTTACACATTAAATTCGTTATTAAATCAAGAAATGGCAAAAAAAAAAATAATAATAATATTTTAACAAAAGAACTTCTTATGCGTTTGGCAAATGTGCCAATTTTCTCCATAAGGATTAAATAGTGCTTTACTTTGATTTAAGGGATTGATATGCAAATTTTTTTCTTTTTTATACTCTACCTTTAGGTGACCTTTTATAGGAAAAAATATTTAAGAAAATGAATTTCCATTAACGATCTTATTGATCGTTAATTTATGCATAAAATGAATTCACCTTTAACACCCGTTCAGCACAACACGTACTTCCGGCCTGGAAAAGGGTGCAATCAAACACTTTTTTAATTTATGCAGCAGCACTTAATGATACTTTTGTTGTTTTTTTTTGGCAAATCTTAAATTTCATTTGAAATTTCGTTTGAAAGCAAATTCAAAGTAACAATTATTTGTTGAAGACAAAAGCGAAGAAAATTTGCATGCCGCCTTAAATTGCACATGCGCACCCATCCAGGAAAATGAAAGGAGAGACTTGTTTCAAAAAGAAAATTCAAATTTATTACGTGTTTTGTTATTTATTATTTGGATTTTTTTTTTTTTTTTTGTTTCTGTGTTTTGTAATTGTAAACAAATTTTTTATATCCGGTTTTGGCAAAATTCGATTAAAAAGAATAACAAAAAAAAAAATAAGATCTTTGTTCAAGAAAAAAAAGTTTTAAAAAAAAAGTTGTACAGCATTTCTTTATATTTATCTAAAAGAATATTTTTGTTGTTGTAGCAAAAAAAAGGGTTAAATTTTGAGTAGCCAGCGGCATTAACGACAGCAGTACGATTCAATTAATCTTAAGAAAATAATTGAAAATAAAACGCAAAAAACTGCCAGTAAACAAGATCTTATATGTACATGTCTGGCAGTGATTTGTAGATCAGCTTCCAATTTTATACATTATTTAGCAAAAAAAAAACAACATCAATGACTTCGAATTTTTTTTTTAATTCAAAAACAAGCCGATACAAAATTTTATTATGAAAATTTCAAGAAGTCGATCTGAGCTTCCTTCACATTATGTGGAAAGCATACATGGGAGTAATTAAATAAATTGACTAATTAATTGTCGATTTCATTGGCATTGACTTATAAACAATGCCAATTAAATTTTTAGCATAATCAATTTCTTGAACAATGCTAATGCTTTTCAATGAAATAATTTCATTATTAGTTAGTTAAAAAGTAAAAGCATTACAAATAATCAATGCTGAAGTTTTTCAAAAGCATTATCAGTATTAAACGTCAATATTATTTCACATATTTATTGACATATATATGTACGTATGTGTATGTATTAAAAAATGTACATATGTAGCTTCGTTTGTATTTTAATTTATAATTTTATTTTTTCAAAAGCTGATGTGACCATATTTTTTTTTATACAGATAGAATTAATTATTTTTTTATCAATTGTAATTAGTATTTCAAAGCTTTCATTGTTTTTTCATTATAAATAGTAGAAAAATTATATTTAAAAAAAAAGCAATGGCATTTATTGGTACTGATTTTTTTTTTCATTGTAAATGTTTAAAATAATGCCAATGAAAATTCAATGCCAATGAAAAAGTCCCATGGATGGTGGAAAGTGTCATGTTCATTAACAAAAAACTTGAAAATTTTTAATGACAAATTCAATTTGATTCAATAGAGTTTGTTCTATTCGGCCAGTCCGGTTGAAATCTTAAAAGGGATGTGTTTAGATATTAAATTTTTCCTTTGTTGCTCGAAATATGTTGAGGGTGGTGTTGGCTGAAGTGGTTAACGCGTTGACTACTAAGCAAACAATGACTTGGGACCTGGGTTCAAACTCTGCCCAGAGCATGTCAATTAACATCATTAATTTCTCTAATGTGCATTAGTGAGACATTGTATTAATTGTTGTCGGACTATTTCAGTGATGAAGGCATAGCACTGGTCACTAAAAAACTGTTCCGACAGCGATTGATGATGTTCCAAGCTAATGTATACAACATCGCCCTCCTTCGTCGGTTAGCAGAAACATCGGCGAAGTAAAACAATTAATTAAATGCCTGCTAATACAGCTTAACAAAGCTAATGCGTCTACTTAACACCGGGGGCGCCTCAAAACTGTAAAAAAATTAACATAACGCGCAAAGCAGAGTTGTAAAAGAGTTAAGCCATCTAAAATTTTCAACATTTATATTCTCTACCCTATCCCTCTCCATGAGTTCCGGCACAATGCACTGCATACGTAGGGGTCATCCCCTGAGTGCTGGTCCTAATTAAAAAAAAAAAAAAAAAAAAAAAAAAAAAAAAAAAAAACAATGTCTACTTAATGTTTCTCTGATTATTAAAATTTACGAACTTTAGCATGTATAAATATTAACAAATATTAATAATAAAAGCAGTTCGTGGTAATTTAAAATAATTACATTCAATATACAGAGTTCAGTTAGGTTATATGTGTTGACTTTCTGATTATGGGCTTGGCTTAGGCAACTTTTCTAAACATTCTTAAGACTATTTTGTATAATAAAATTATTTATCAAATCAAATCGGCCCAGTAGAAAGCTTTGGAAAAGAACATTTAGTTTGGCTGGATGCGATACCGATCTCTTTTATTATCATCATAATTGTGACTTTTCAAGGCTGTGGCTTTCAGAGGTTGCAGGAATATTTTCTTTCCATTAAACAAAAATTTAATTTTCCGCAATACCGAGAATTGATTCGAATGTTAAACTTTATATATGTTATACTTTTATTGAAGTAAATGGTAGATATATTTTTTTTTTTTAGGTAATTCGCCCTACCTAGCAATGCCTTGTGCCAGAACCAGGGAAAAAGGGATAGGGTAGGGAGGTTAGATGGTTAAAATATAGAAGAAGAAGGCTTAATTATTTTACAACTCTGTTATTGCGCGTTTTGTAAATTTTTAAAGCAGTGTTACAGCGCCTCTGGTGTGAAATACGTGCATTAAATATCTTAAGCTCTGTGATAAGTCATTTTAGTAATTGTTTTACTTTGCCAACGATTCTGATAACCGATGAAGGAGGGCGCTATCATGTACATTTGATGAGAACTGCCTGAACAGTTTTTAGTGACCACTGCAAATACCTTCATCACTTAAACAGTCCAACAACAAATAATACAAGTCGACAGTCATGCGCTGCAAAGAAATTTATGATGATGATGATGATGATGAGATGATGATGACTTGCCGTGAATAGGCACAGGGTCTAAGTCATAGCCTGCTTTGTAGCCAGCGCGCTAACTACTTCAGCAAACACTTTACTTTGAAATTTTACTCTTACCTTTGCAAAAATAACAACACAATAATATTTTTTCTCTTCCTTGCTGTTGTGTTAGTTAAAGCATGACACTAAAAGGAGAAAAACTTCAACGCATTGAATTAAACAACAAGGAATGATTTCTAATTTGTGTTTTACTGTTGTTTCGCAATTTCAACAAAGGAAAGTTGCTCTACACAATTGGTTTCATTAAAATATGACTAACAGGAAATTCAGATCCTGGATATCATGAATATATATTTAAAAATTCAAAATTTGCGGGACTCACAAATAATAAAAATTTTAATGCCATCGTTTAAAACGACTACGATTTTAAATGTCGTATTAAAAAATTCTAATTTACAACAGCGGTACTACAAAATTGACTAGTATTTCGTCCTTGTACATAAACTTAAACAAGACGGAATTTTGTGGAGCACAAGCCAAGATCAAGCCCCTTAAAGTCTGGTCAGGAATTAAATATAATGAAGAAAATAGTCAAGAAGCTTTTAAGAGTCATATATAAAAAAAAATAAATTCCCAAGACAAATTTGAAAAAATTTTAAATTTCCTAAACCCACCCCCATCCCTAATTCTTTAATAAAATTATACTTGGTTTTTTTTCCAACTTTTATTGTAAAAATTTTGTAGTTGTCTATATTTGAGTGAATTTAATTGCTGCTTTTACCAAATCATCAGTATACTTTAGGCAGCTTATGTACAATCTTTCTAAAATTATTTGAGAATTACACACGAAAAAGCGTAAAAAAACGTAAAACTTATCGCAAAATACAAGAAACATGTTTTAATTCTTACAGATCTATTAAGTTAATTTGTTACAAGCAAAGAGATTTTGTAACTTTTTAAAATGTGGCCAAAGTCTACTGATGATAATTTGGTACGAGCATTAATAAAATGAAACGTTTTCTAAGCCAGGTTTTAATAAATTCGGTCTTAATTTTAATGACATTTCAATGCAAATTTATAATAATTGAAAACAAGTATTAATATCAATGACATGCAGACTTATCGCTTAATTTAGTCCATAACAAATAAATATTTTTTTAAATTTAACAAAAAATTTGTTAAACCATAAAATCATCCTTTACTCCTTTAGAGATTTTGTAACTTTTCAAAATGTGGCCAAAGTCTACTGATGATGATTTGGTGTGAAAAGTTTTCTAAGCCGAGCTTAAATAGATTCGGGCTTAATTTATAATAAATTTCAATAGACATTTTATAATAAATATTTAAAATTAAGTAAACTATATTCTCATAAGTGTTCTAAACTTACCACAGGTCTCAGGAACAACAACGAAATCACAAAATCGCCAAAACGAAAATTAGCTGCAAGTAAAAAAAAAAATATATAAAATAAATTACAAAAATGAAAAATAAAGGATTTACAAATGTTAAGATTTCAACTTAATTATAAGTCTCCCGGCAACCCCATTCCTTTTAGAAAAATCACTTATTAAGTAAATATTCATTCAATTTTATTAATTTTAATCCTTTAACCGCAACCAATCGCAAACAACGTTCTTTGCGCATCGCTGCAGCAACCCCTTAACAAGTTTTCATTTAATTTTTGTTTGCATTTCCTTCTTTCTATTTATTATTATTCCTTTTTTTTTTCTTTTTTGTTCTCAAACATCAAGTTCATGATTAGTAGAACCTCGTAAATCAACCATGTAAACAAATCAACAGCAATGAGCAAGATTTGATAAGCTCACAGATCACAGCTCACAGTAACAGTCGCACTCATACAAAGTTAAAAATGAATAGATAAACCTGCAGCCGCAAATTATAACAAGTTGAATCCTTTTTTGGTTCGTACCTCACACTCACACACACACAAACACTTGCACACATCTTTACACAGATTTATCGTTATCCTTATTATTGAAAATACAAAAATCGTGGAGTAGTTTTCTAATAATTCCTTTAAATGTTCCCTTCAAAAATTAAACAGTCTCGCGTTAAATCAACAGCAATTGTGAAAAATGTGAACAGCAAAAATCAAAATATCTGACAGAGCTGCAAAAGAGTGTATTGTTTAACCCTCCGTTACTATCGTATATTTCACTTACTTCGTTACTATCATTGGGTGTTATCCACCCATGCCTTTTAAGTATCTGCGTTTCTTAACAGTCAAATTCAAATATACAAATAATGTAATTTTTTAAAGTAATAGGCACTAAAATACCGAATAAATTTAGTTTTATTCGTATTTCTATTATTTTATTTCAAATTCTATGTTGTTTATTTATATTTCATTAAAAAAAAGAAATAAAAAGTAATATTGAATGTATTATGTAAAACAAGTGATAATTAAGAAAATTTTCAAGGCAATCCTCTGCGGCTTACTGATTCGGAAAGCTGACAAGCTATAGAAAAAAAAGTTATTTAATAATATTTTTTTAAACAAAGTAAAAATTTACGTAAAAATTTAAATTAATATCATCATGGTTTTCGTAATTTTTTGCCAATGCTGAGTTCGTAGAGTGATAGCAATTAGTACAGGGTGGCTGTGACTTTTGCAAATAAAAATTTCGCATTTGCAGCATGTTGCTGTTGTTTTTCGGTCCTTTTTATTACCGCATAACTGACAACGACTCTGTTTAGATCTTTTGGCTGGTAGTGATATTTTTTCTATATCATTCTGATTTCTACAAAGTTGTTTAGTAAATTTGAGACAGCTTATTTTGATATTATTTGGCAATGTCATAATTCAAATCTTTGTATTTTACTTGCACCTTTAAAATATATATGTTTGTATATTCCACAACTAGATCCAGAAGTTGAAAAAAAGTTCCCAACTTTCAAATGGCGTTGTAACTTTTTCTAAAGCAGCCGCTAACTTTGGAACACTTGCGAATATATTTTCAGCCGGTGTTCGCGTTCTTAGAAATGGATCTTTTCGCCATGTAGTTCCATCTTTTCCGATGTATTGAATTTCATGATTTCCTTCGTCTTCTTCAAGTTCCTGCTCTGAAACTGACTCAGGATTGCTCACTATTTCTTGGTCACTTTCATCACTACTCTCATCTCCAATACTCAAGCTAATATCTGGGGGTTACTCTGTATTTCGAATCGAAAGTAAAAGCGTTCGAATTGCAATGTAAATAAGATACAAATTAGAACAGTTTTCTTTTCGAATAGAAATACAGAGTAACCTACCTGATAAAAGCGACATCAGTCGCTCCTGCTCTCTTTCGTAAGAACTCATTTTTTATCTTTTTAACACTATGTGATGCACTTTTATACTGATAATAAAAATTATATTGTCGTTTCGTACGTAAAAAAATCACAAAAAGAAACTGATCATAAATTTATGTCTATGATGCCCATGGAATAACGGTATATCTATTTGTGATAATAACAGGTGCGCTTATTCTCACACGCGATCACACAAAATTTGATGTGCAAGGTTACTATGGATGGGTATAAAACACCCAAAAAAATTAAACGTTAATACTATCGCGGGTGTAAACCACCCAAGCTCTTTTTAAAACAAATTTTATGTTAATATAATAACGGATTAATGTTGTAGAATGTACTTCTAAACATAAAAAACCATTCAAGGGTGGATTACATTAGAATAAAAGGACGATTTTCATGAAAAATTATATAGTTTACTTAAAAGTTCAGCCTTCTGGGTGGAATCCACCCAGACGATAGTAACGCAGGGTTAAATATGGGCATGTGGGCGATGTAAATTTTTTACATCAACGATACCATGAAGAGAGAGCGAGAGAGACTGACTGAGTATTGAAACAGTTATTACAATTTTGAACTGCAGCTTCTCTTTGCTTCTTTTCTTCCCTTGCAATCGAATTGGTTTGGTAAAAGTCCTTTAGGGCACCAGGATAATATTTTTATAATTAGTAAAAAACAAAAAAAAACTATAATTGATTTTCATATCGGCTTGTGGCTACTGATGAATTGATCGAATTATTTTTCAAAGGGGCACACTACAAAAGTTGTTTGTTTGTTTCTACTTGTAGTCTCGCGAAGTAAATATTTTATAAGTACAAGATTAAACGAATATTAAATAACATCTATTTTAAATTTTGCGTTTCATGGGTACAAGAATTGACTCCTTTAAGGCTGGCAACTAAATTAAAGAAGAAGCAGCCTTTTTAAATTATTATTTGTGTTGTGTTTTTTGTTTATTATTTGACTTTTAACTCAACTTCAGCACTCTATTGTATTTGCCACTCTTCAACTTTTGACTTTATTTGCCGTAGTTTAAACGTTCCACCCGCACACACTAGACACACATACAAGCAGCAACAAAAAACGGTAAATATAAAACAATTGTTTATTCTGGGATTCATACAAAAAAAAAAAAAAAATTATAAAAGATACAAAAGATATTTTCATGTGATTAAAAAGGCTGGCAATCAAAAGAGATTTTCTGTTGTTTTTGTTTTTTTTTTTTCGTTAAGAAATTGTATTGCCACAAAATATGTAGCAGCAACAAATACGTTGTTGCACCCGCACTCATAACTCACGTACAGGATAAACCAAATAAATACACACATCCAAGCACACACATACTTACACACGCACTTCATCTATTGTTTACGAATTTGGTTTCGTATTTACCATCTTGTTCTTCCTTTAACCGTGATTGTGTGTGAATTAAAAAATCTGTTTTTGTTCGCGCGTGTGCGTGTGTGTGTAAATGTGTAGGAAGGAATAAAAAAAAAGGGTTAAACAGGAAACATTTGTCAGAGCATAAAAAGCAGTCAATAATCTGTGGATGTGATTGCTTGTGTGTGTTCGTGCATTCACACATATGTAAGTGTTAGTACAATTCCCACTGCACAGTGTACATACGAGTATTAATGCATACTCACTCACACAGCCATACACATTCGGGTACATGTAAATATTAATCTATTAAGATTTATGAAATTATTGATTTTATTCGAAATGAAATCTTTCTGGGTACTGGGGGAATTAAATTCTCTGTTTTGTTTTTTTTTCTCTCTTCTATTTCATTTTTTTCCAATTTATACGTTCGTTCGTACACGTACATTTACAGAATGTGTTGAACTGATATTTAGATGAATTTCCATCAATCGTTAGCGGTGACTCTATTAATGGTGTTCTATAAAATGTGTCTCTCATATTCGACTTACTGAATACAAACTGTTTCGAAAAAGCCATTAGACTTGAAATTTAATATGTATTTTTATCCGACTTCAACAAAAAAAGGTGGTCATCAATTTATTTGTTGTTTTTAGTGTTTTTATGCACCGATTTTAAGTTTTAGATTTTTTTATGTGTGTTTGTAAATGTTCGATTGCAGTTGTTGAAAACCGGTCAGGAAGTTGTTCCATTTGAAGTCCGATTTTCTTTTGCTTTTTTTGTAGGACCAGCAGTCAGCGAATGATGAGCTCTACTTATGCCATGCATTCTAGAACTAGAACTTAGGTAAAGGAATAGAGTAGAGAAGTTAGATGTTGAAAATGTAGAAGAAGGCTTAATTCTTTTACAACTCTGCTATTGCGCGTTTTGTTAATATTTAGAGTAGTGTTGCAGCGCCTCTAGTGTTAATTAGACGCTCTAAATTTCTTAAGCTGTCTGAGCAGACATTTTATTAATTGTTGTACTTCGCCGACGGTTCTGTTAAACGACGAAGAAGGGGGCTGTGTTGTACATTAGCTTGGAAGAGTATTAATCGTTACTCTGTATTTCGAATCAAAAGTAGAAGCGATCGAATTGCAATGTAAAAATGATAATAATTCGAACAGTTTTCTCTTCAAATCGAATTACAGAGTAACTTATGTAAGTTACAGAGTAACTTATGCCTTCAAAACAAAATTGTGAGTGAGAATTTATATTGAAAACAACAATAAAATACGAAAATTTGTTTTTGTTTTTAATATAAATTCTCACTCACTATTTTGTTTTCATTTTCTAAAAACAGGCAGTTAAACAGTCCGACAACAATTAATACAAAGTCTCACTAATGTACATTAGAGAAATTAATTATGTTAAATAATCTGCTCTGGCCATAGTTTTGAACCCAGACCCCAAGTCATTGTTTACCTAGTAGTTAACGCGATAGCCACTTCAGCCAACACCACCCTCAAAATTAATCATTGCTTGAAAATATTTTTTTTTGTGCGACTTGGTCCTCGATCTTTGGGAACTCATTTCTGAACCGTTTTTCAAAATTTATTTTTATGTTTTATTAATCGAGGGACAAACTACCACATAGAAAGATAATTTTGCCCCATAAAAATATAATTGATCGCCTGATATATTAGACAAATTATAAAAAAAATCGCTATTTAAAATTTTCTTTAATTACACTGCTCAGCAGCAAAATCCTTCTTTAAATGAAACTATGTGGACTATATGGATTTTGATGTGCTAAACTTAAATCCGTTTTTGGTTTTTCTCCATCACGTAGGATTTTTTTTTATGGGCGTGACAATTTCTTCCCCTAAATTTGTCAGGTACGAAGACATATTTCAGCCTAACTAAAGAACGACTAATCCGATTTTCATAAACAAAACACCAAAAGATGCGTAAGAAAATTATATTTAATTTAATTCAAATATATATTTTTTTATATTTTATCGTTTTGGAATTACAGTACAACCTCCCTAATCCGGACGATCACTGATTCGGACTATCCAGTAATCCGGGCATTTAATTTTTTTGCAGTTTATGGAATCTATAAAATTTTCTTAAATTATATATTTGAAAGTATTTAAATTTAAAAATAAAATTTATCTATTAATCAACACAATAATTAAGTAATTTTGAAATTCACAGACAAATTTTTGGAAACGAATACATTCATATTTTTGGTAATTTTTAGTATTTTTCTTGTTGTTCTCTGTAAATTAATTAAATACAAATGAGTTTTTATTTTTACTTATCTAGGCGCACGGTAGTGCGCAAGGCCAAGTTCCGGCCACACAGTGTGTATATTTACACGAAACCATTCGAGGTGTTTTTACCCCTCATAACTTTGCTCCTCTTGATCATAATATAATGAAACTTAAACCATAAGGTCTCCCCACAGAGGTGACCTCACAGATTAAATTTGAAAGTCCTACCATAAAAACTTCCCGAGATATTAAGGTGTGAAAAGTTCATATTTTAGTACATATTCACTCACTGACTCACTCACTGACTCAATATTATTGGGCACTTCCTGTATAGCTAGAGAGCTGAAACACAGGTAGGTCTTGGTGAGAAATTAACCAGAAAACGGGCACTTTCTACCCGGGGGGACTAGGGTGCTCCTTCTTTGTATGGGGCACTTCCAGTAGAGCTAGAAAGCTTAAATTTGGTACACAGGTAGGTCCTGATGAGAAATTAACGAAAATTACTTTTAAACGGAGACTTTTCAACTGAGTGGATTAGGGTTCCCCTTCTTTGTATAGGGCACTTCAAGAACTTGGTCCTTATTTTGATCTCAGTACCTTTTTCGGCCGAAATATTTTGGTTTTCGAATTTCTTCTTTAAAATTTTTAAAACCTGAATATTCCGTTTTAGCGCAACTTACTTACAGCGCCATCTATCCACCATTTATAGAGTGAGTGGTGTTCAAATATTCAATCATATACTTACATACATATATTTCATACTTAGTTTTCCATAATAAGATACATTGTCATCAATCAAGCATACTCATTTAGTTAATATTTGCATTTTATTTAGAAATATTTTTTAAAAAAATCTGCTGATCCTTTAACTTCAATGCCAATTGAAAATGAAAATAAAACAAATGAAAAAAATATGTATGAATAAATAAATAATTGTGCAACAACAATTCTGGCATACATATTTTAAAGTGTAAATTTATACAAAAAACCCTTAAGCACAACAATTGTTTTTGACATATTTTTACAAATTCTGAGAAGTTAATTAAAATCTATTTTTATTTTCTTCACAATGAAATTAAATTCAAAAATCCTACACGTTTGATGGCGTTGTAATCTACAATTCGAAGCAAAGTTGGATTTGTATACGAGCGTCTGTTTCTTTGTTTGTTTGTTTGTTTGCTTGCTTTGCAACAATAGTCAACGAAGTCATTACATGAACCATAATTAATATAATTGACATATTTTTGGGATCGGTTTGTAAATTGAAATGAAAATTATATTTTTTTCACTCTTTAAGAAGAAAAAAATCTGAAACTAAGAAATAAAAGTTGCAAATACAAAATAAAAATGTGATATTATTAAGTAAAATGAAGAAAAATAAAACTATTGGTAGGAATCAGGGATGGAAAATGCTATACAATTGTAGTTTTGTAGTGCACTTAGCAGCTTAAACTTTACAACTTCTGGTGTTTTCTTTTCTACAAAAAGTGCACTTTGGTGTTAGATTCTTAAAAATGTTTTGCTTTGTCAAAGGGTGGTGCGTTTTATTAAAAAAAAAAAATTACCCCTCACTTGCTGTTAAAAACAGGGGGTTATACTTTTTCTTAAATTGTTTTTTGTTCGAGTGAAACAAGAAGTTGCATTATTACAGGATGGGTCAGACATTTTATGCATTTACGATTTACCAGGGTGTTCAGAAAAGCAAACACCATTAGATTCACGGTAAATGTCTGCTTTTGCATTTCTTTAAACCGTATTTGTTTTTTATTCTACATGAAAATGATATTGTTTGTGAATTTTTCACATTGCGAAATTATTTCCATTTCCTTTTGGTTCTAAAGCAAGGAGTTCATTAAAAACAGCTTTTTTCAGTAACTTTTTTTTAAAAAACACCTATAATTCTTTTTTCTAGTCAAGCAATTTTTTTTTTTTTAAGTTATTCTCAGAGGTTAATTTACAATTGGCTTTAATATTTTACGCAGCAACAGAGATTATTTAATTTTTTATGTTGCTATGACTGAAAGTAGCGGTGCCACATGCGTCTTTTCTCAAGTTGTGACGGCCCTCGAAACCTGTGACCAGTTAACACAACTCCATATTTATTTGTAACTTGGCGACCTGAACAACATGACCAGTTTCCCATTCCTGCTACGTACATTAGTCCCCCCCCCTTTGAAAAATTAAACAAAGGAACTCGGCTTGATATGTAACTTTAAAGCTTAGAACGACGTGCAGTCTAGTCTAAAGTTGTGAGTGAGCATGCCAAAATTCAAACCTACTAAAGCAACAATAGCAAAAAAAAAACACACCTTAAAAGCTGTCAAATTTTAGCACATATTCCAACCAACATAAACAAAGAAAAAACAATTCAACTAAACATTTTGCCAGAAGTGATCATGATTACAAATAATAAGAATTCAGTTTTTTTTTTAGTTCAAGTGAATTTCAAACATAAAAAGTGCGTGGACTGATTACGTTCTTATAACATTCGAATTGTTTTACTGATCGTAAAAATACAATGCAAAAAAAAAATATTAAAAAGAAAAATAATAAAAAAATAATACGTGGCGGCGGTGATAGTGTCGCTGCTTAAGAAAGAAAAAAAAGTTGGATGGATCGCTGTCTGACTGGCCTGTTGTTTGATGATATGATCTTCAATGAGCTGTTAAGCAATCAACGATTAAACGTCATTCATAACTGTCACTATTCCTTTCTCTCTCTCTCTCTCTCTATTTCTCTGTCTGACACTCTCTCTATCTCTGTCACTTTGATTGACTTGAGTTTCATTCATAAATAAAATGCAGAATACGATTATTTAAGCCCTTTTTAACTTCCACAGAATGATTCAATGTTAACTCTGCTTACACGGAAATTATCTTTAACCCTTAAGTGCTCTTGATAATGTTTTACATATTTTCTACGTATTCATATCGTTTATGAAATTGAAATCAAATCAAGTAATTTGGCGAATAATTAAAACAGCAAATAGAGAAAAAAAACTAAACAAACTAAAAGCAATTTTTATATAAATAGTGACTACATTAAGGCGCTGTTTTCACAATACGGACGAATGATTTAAAGAGTGTAAAATATTTATGAAAAGCTCTCGTTTTTTTAGTGATTTCTATGCAAATTTTACACTTCAATCAATTCCGTGACCTAAACAGAAATACGATCACCTACCAATAATCGATTTATAGCACAGACACACACTGTTAGTACAGACATGCACAAGCTAGCATTTCTTTTAAATCCATTTCAAAGTCAGTCACATGAGAATATTAGGGTTAAGGTGTCTACTTGCCGCTGCTTTTGCGCTAAAATTAAATTCGCGTCGGTGTTTCTCAACCCACTATTTGTAAAGCATGTTCCTCTCCTTTGTTATGCCTGCGTACATTTTTCTGCGACTAAGAACATACGTATGAACGTATGAACATACGTTTAAGGCGGTGGCGGCTTACAATAAAGTTACACCATGTCTCATCTGCAACACAGATTCATCTGCTTACCCCCCTCCAAACCAGGGAGCATCAGCTCTTCATAATCATCGTATTCATATTGTATTTTTTTTTGTCGTTTTCGTCGTCACTTTTGTTTCATGATTCCAATGTAGGAACTTTAAGAAACGCGTTTGTTTTTAAGTAATTTTATTTAATCTCAGTCGGATCACACCGTTTTATAACACGGCTCGTTTTTGATTTTTTTTTTTTTTGTTAATATTTTGTAAGATTTGTTCAAAAGAAAAAAAAGAGAGCTTTGCAAGAGATGATTCCTGTCTGCCATTTGGAATATCCCGTATTATTTTATCTTGGCACGTTCTTTTGGTATTTTTGCGGCTTAAACATTTTTTGCCTTTTAGTTAAGAAAAACAGACTAAAACTTGAAGAAGAAAAAAAAGATCTTTTTAAATAAAAAAAAAAAACAAACAGATTCGGTGACAATTGAGCTTTAAAATTTCAATTTCTGTTCATGTGTTTTTTCAATGTTTAGCACAGGAAAGTGTCGCTGGAGAGTGTGTGTGGGTGTGTGTGTGTGTGATTGTCGGTTGAACATTTATTACTTTGTGTTGTTATTGTTTTTTTTTTTGTGTTAATGAATGAATACATACTTTTGATTCAAAAGTCTTCTGCAAAAGTGCAAATAAAAATCTTTAATGTCATTTTTTAAGCAACCAACCAACAACTGCAGCCGAGATCTAAGCGAACCACTGCAGTGCACTTTAAGAGGAAGTAAAAAAACTATTAAAGAATTCAATTCAATTCTTTAATTTGTGTTGGTGGTTGAGAGCATGTTGATCTGATCGTATGAGTTTGTGTGCGCTGAGCTGTTGCTTTTGTCTGTGATTGACACGATCGTGATTTACACCATTTCTGGGTGCGTAAAGCACCTACTAAAATCATTGAAAATGTTTATTACTTTTATGTTTTGTATTTTTCAGCTTGTGTCTTTTTTCTCGTCTGCTGTAAGTCTAAACCATGTGTGTGTGTTAGTGTTAGTATGATGTGGTAAATTGTTGTAGCAGAATTATATGGAGGTGACAGAATAGTAAATTACCGGCTGACATTTTAGAAAATTTATTTCTTGCAAACGAGTGAACGAGTATTTTTGTGCATCTATTAAATGCAATTTGAACATAATTTATGCATGGCCTGGTGTAAATACCTGCATATGGCGTAATGAATTTTTATTTTTGTCAATGGTATGCTGCAATTTCATTTTTTCTAAAATCCGGAAAGGAAAAAAGTTTAAAGATACGAAAAAGTATGGAAAATTTCATACATACAAAACCACTTCCGAGTTTTTTTAAAGAAATTCTTTTGAAATATGTACAGCAAAAAAAGAACACTTCAATAACAACAATGCCTGAATTAATAAATTTTGTTATTTAAATCATATAAATAACTGATTTAATTACGCAATTAATTGATATTATTTTATATTTTTATATTCTTTTAAAAATTTTGCTCTCCTTTGGTGAAATCATCAACATCAGAAATTTAGCATAAGTGGGGGGCCCAAGTTGTTCAAGGCACAGCATTGGTCTAACGATAGCATTGGTAAACGATTAATAAAATTTAATGTACTTGAAAGCTCTAGAAAGTTAAGGATTCTATTTAACACCAGCTCTGATATAAAATGCACGAACAAAAACGCCCAAATGCAGAGTTGTGAAAGTATTGTGATATTATCGCCTGTCTTTCCTACAATATCTCTTCTCCAACGAAAATAACAAATTAAGTTGTCAAAAATGTTACATTCCTTTATACTTATAAAAACATAATAAGAAGGACTTTTTTGTCATACGAATATAATAGTTTCATTTAAGCTTTAAAAAAAGACATTATTTTTATATTATTACGAATAAACGTAATTATTATTTGAACTTATATTGATGTACATATGAAAATTAATATTATCAGGTTCAAGTTCAGTTTTATTGAATTAATGAAAATTCAAATTACAATGAGTTTTTTTATTTTTAAAAAACATTAGCATGTGCAATCAGATTAGCAGAACGTATCAGTATACCGATTTCAAGGCCGCTATACCTCTCATCAGCGTTCATTTGTCCATTTTCACAATTTTCGTAAAGTGGATACTAATTGGGAAAGAATATTAACTATTTAACCAAGTTTTCAACAGAAATAGAATACGAGAATTATTATAATTCCTTTTTATTCAATTTGTACATAGTGAACAAATTTTGTTTAGTACGTTTTTCAACATAAAAAAGTCTTAGTAATTTTAATTTTCATTAATTTAATAAAACTAAACTTGAGCCTGATAATAATAATTCATATGTTAAAAAAATAAACTACATAGGAATTGACTTAATCCTGAATAATTAAACACGGAAAGCGGTGGTTGCCTTGAACTTAAGCTCATGCATCTTCTTAATATTGGAAAAATTTTCCAATAATTAAAGAAAATCTATAATTATTTTTAGTTCATTAAAATTAATCGTAAGAATATGCCAAATTTTATTTCTTATGAGAGGTATCAGGTTCAAGGAGGCATGTTGTAGTATTTCAGTCTTTAATAACCAAGAATGGTGGCTCTAATCCTTGAAGGTTAAAAACAAATTTTATCGCAGCGTTCGTGTTTTAATTAAGACGATTTCAGCATCCTCCCGTGAAACAAAAAAATTCACTGAAAAAAAGAGAAGCCGGCAGACCTTCCAGCGCTCTTCTGTCCTGAAGGAATAAAGATCAGCATCATCACATATCAATCGTCAGTAAGTACCATCGCCAGGAGGAAAATATGGGAATGAAAAATACCTAGCAAGATCCCACACCACACATCATGGATCTGCCCCAATCCACAAGTATATGGAGTCGTTGTTTCTACGCATCGGCAGATATCAGCCCCATCATAAAAAATTTGTACTCATCATTTGCACAAACACTGATGATTAGTAAATATTTTGCTTGTGATGATGAAAAATTTCCAGTGAAAGACGAAAAGTAGAAAATTTACTAAATTTTAGTTCATATATGGGGTGTTATTTATAAAGTCAAGTGATTTATGTTTACTTTGGTTTGGCATTTCAACATGATTAGAGTGACGTCTGAACAACGTTTCCAAATTGTGCAAAATTAATTTTTAAAATAATGGTTCTGTTCGAAATACATACGTAAATACGAATTTCATAAGCGAGCTTTGTTTAGCGATGAAGCTCACTTTTGTTTGAATCGATACGTCAAGAAACAAAACTGCCGTATTTGGAGTGATGATAATCCTCAAGTGTATGTTGAGACAGCGATACAGGCAGCAAAAACTGACTGTTTGGTGTGCTTTTTATGAGCTGGGTGGAATCATTGGTGTGTTCTTCTTTAAAAATGATGCTGGTCAGAACGTAACAGTCAATGGTGGCCGCTATAGAGCCATGATTACTGACCTTTTTCGTTTATTAATGCAGAAACGATGATGTGCAGGAGCTGTGGTTTCAACAAGACGGCGCAACATAGCTCGTTCGTGCCATAATTGATTTATTGTAGGAAACGTTTGGTAACCGCAAAGTTTTCACGTGAAACTACGCTTCGGATCCATGAATTGCCCTCCACAATCGTGCGATTTAATGCCACTAGACTATTTTCTCTGGGGATATGTGAACTCGATAGTCTACGCCGATAAGCCCGATAGGATTGACCACTTGAAGGACAACATTCGCCGTGTTATCGGCGATATACGGCAAGAAATGTTGGTCCTCCAGATTAGACTACGTCCGCGCCAGCTGTGGCGGTCATATGATAGAATTCAGAAGATTATCTTTCGAATAAAGTATATTTCTTGTTAATTTAAAAAATTCATTTTGGTTTTATTCCATTTCAAATTTCTATAGCTCAATAAAAAAAAACACCCTATATTTTTTTGGTGTTGAATATCGGAATCAATTAATGAAATTCTTTCGTTTTTTGTATAGAAGCCTTCACTTTGGGATGGTTTGCGCAACTTTTACTTTCCTCCCACATAAACTGAAAGTAAAAGTTTAGGTGGGTTGAAAAAAAAAGCAGTTTAGTTGCGCCGAACATCCCATAGCGAAGTCTTCTAATTCACCGAAAAACTTAACAATTTAATTTTATGGCCTAAACTAAAATATCAAAATTAATAGACGAATGAAAAAACTAACAAACAAACTAAGAAACAACCAAATAATGTTTAAGTATGTCAAGTATTTTATGCCGGTATAATTTACGATTAATTAATTATCAACTATAAAAGCAAAGGCTGTGACAAGAAATGGGGAAAAAAAAATACACCAGCCAACTACAGAAAAAATTAAAAAGCGAAAAACCATAACTCTGAACTCATGTAAAATTAAATGATATTTAGCCGAGTGACAAATAAAAAAATAAATTTTATATAAAAAAGAAAAAAATAAACGGCATGTGGCAGGCAACTGAGGTGAGACTGCCAATATAAAATGTCAGAATATTAACCGCTCTGAGTTCATACTTCACACAACAACAAGAAAAAGAAATAAATTTTTGTTTTATTTTGTCGCACATATTTTCTGCTTGTTAGGAGGTTTTCATGTTTGTTACGCCGCTTTCAAACCAATTTTTTATGTTTTATTTTAGATAAAAAAAAATAAGTAAAACACCTTGCGATACATTACAACGAAATATTGAAATTGCTCTTAAGGGCACACACTCACACACTCACAACACTCATGCATACAACACTATCCTATAAAAGTTCCTCGGTCGGCCTGTAAACTTCAATAGCTAAGCACAACCCTTAGCTGTTGTTACAAAAACCAGCTAAAACGCGATAAGGAAATAAAAAAGTTTTATATCGAAAAAGAAGAAAAAAGAAACAAAAGTCGTTATGAAATAGAGTGCGTTTGTAGGTTCTTTAGAGGACAAAAAAAAAAAACAGTCAATTAGACGGACGGCGCGGCGTGTAAGACCAGCATGTATGTGAGTGTAGTTTTATGAACGCATAGATTCCCTTTGGGTCGGTTTTTTTTCTTTTTTTTTTCGTTTTCACTTGTGAACCAGAACTTTTATATCTTTCGTTTTTTTTCGTTGTGGCTGTTTGTTAACTTCATTTCTCATACTCTACTTCAGCTTTTCTTTTCCAACTGTTTTTGTTGTTTGTGTCTTGTTTGGAGGAGCGTCATGTCAAACAGATACGCGCATAATTAATGAGCTTTTTATGGGTTATTGAACCGCAAATGTATGACGGGCAATATTTTACATACCAACTCCGAATTACATACATATTTGCGTAATTATGTATGAAATACAATTCACGTAGTGAATTGGATGGATGGATCGTTGGGTAAAGGAAGAAAGTAAATTCAGCTTTTTTACTTTTCTTTCTTTCGGCTTCCAGTTTGTGTCAAGTTTTGTTGAAAAGGACGCCACCGCCCTCACACACACCCGTTAGTTGAAGGATAAAAATTATAATACAAACGAATTCTGTTAGAAAACAAAATCTCTGCATGAAATTCGAAAGTCCACAACAGACACTAATAGTATGCTGTAATGGAGACATGCACTTTAGTGCATGTTGGACACCTCCGGTTTAAATGTGGGCATTAATTACCTCGTACGCCAAAAACAGAAAACGTGACGTTTAACATAACGGCTCTGGAAAAATATTCGGGATGCAAAACATGGACTTTATTAAGAGTTGTGTTGTTGAAATGATATTAAACGAAATGGAAGTATAATGAATTTGTGAACACTTCCATCAGACTCAAGAAGACCAGAAGTCCGAAATAATTTTTTCTATAATCCAACAATTTTTTTAAAGTACCGTGTGAGTAAAAGTAGTTTTTGGAAGATATCAACGACATATTTAGAAGACGTTAGAGTGTGAGTGCTGCCGGTTTTTTTTTAATATTCTGTTTTTATATCAGCTCTGAAGTACACTTTCTGCACATGAGTTAAGTCGTGTCAAGTTGTAGAACTAAAATTAAACAAAAGTCATATGCTTCCAGTTTCCTTGAACAAAGAAGCACACACACACACACTGGCTTACGTACATACACGTCCATCTATAAACGTAATTGGCAGCAGAAAAGGAAATAAAATACTTTTTGAAATAAAATAAAATTGAAAAAAAAAAGAAAAACAGTTAAAAAGGTTGCGGTTGCGCTTCGCTACTTTCGCATAAAACTCAGAACAGTTGACAATAAATTTGAAGTTTATTACTGCGACATTTTCAACTCAGTTATCGCGAAATAAAAGAACGACAAACGACTTTTGTTGGCGATTAAATGTTTAAAAAAATAAATGTCTTCACTTGCACACACGATAATTAAATAGAAAACGTATGTTGTTCTTTTTATGATTAACAGAAAAAAAAACACACTCACAAATTTAATTGGTGCCACCACAATCAATAAAGGAAAACAAACGTTTGCAAGGTGAAAAGTTAATATTGAAAAAAAAAAAAACAATTGAAAGCATTTCAAACAAGTTGAAAAGTTGGAAATATTTCAAAAACTTTATTCGCTTGTTTAGTTTTGTATCGCAACTTATGGGTTGGCTTTTAAATAATTTTAAGGTTCTTGTTTAAAAGTTCAGCTGGGTTTTTCCGCTAATTTGCTATTTATTTTTGCTACTTTAATAAAATGTATGATTTATTTGCTATTTGGATTAAGAATCTAATCGCCAGCAATTCGATTAATTCAATTAACTGATCTACATGATCTTCGAAAATACTTGTTGCGGTGGTTATATTTACAATTCAAAGTTTCTTTAGTTTTTTTAATTTATAGAAAACATTTGTTTTTTATTTTTTTCACATTTTTAAAGCATTTATAAGAGTTGCCTTTTAAATGGCCACGATCGGTGCTTGCACATTTTCGCTAATTACACGATGAGTACATTTCATAAAGCGGCGCTTTTAAGCAGTTCAGATTACTTATTGACCCTAAGCCAAGAAATACTACACGCCAAAGACAAATTATTCTCCCCTTGTAGTTCTTAAGTTTCCAGTAAAGAAGCATAGACATGAAAAATACAGACTACCCACTCGTCTCTAAACATCACGATACATACAGAGTACCCAGTAATACCACTCGTCTCTAAACATATACAGAGTACCCAGTAATACCAATCGCCTCCTTCACTGCACTGATAACTTTTGTTAACCCGATATCTACTGACAATGACTCTAATATTGGTTGCATTAAATAGCGGCCAAAGTGGAAATTATGAACCTGAAAATAATAATGAAACGAATCCCAAAAACTTGAAAATATAAAAAAGACTGTGTACAGTGCTGTTGGCTGAAGTGGGTTTAAACCCCGCCCAGAGCAAGTCATTCAACATCATTAATTTCTCTAATTTACATTAGCGTGACATTGTATTTAATGCTGTCGGACTATTTAAGTGTGAAGGCATAGCACAGCGATTGATGTTGTTCCACGCTAATGTACACAACATCGCCATCCTACGTCGGTAAGCAGCACCGTTGGCAAAGTAAAACAATTAATAAAAAGGCCTGCTCGGTCAGCTTAAGAAAATTAATGCGTCTACTTAACTGCAGAGGCGCTGCAACACTTCCCTAAAAATTGATAAAACGCGCAATAGCAGAGTTCTAAAAGAATTAAATCTTCTTCTACATTTTCACCGTCTATCTTCTATATCCTATACTTTTTCCGCCGCCAGAGTACTGGGGTCGTCCCCAGAGTACTTCACAAAAAAAAAAAAAAAAAAAAAAAAAAAATTAATTTGAGAAGTGCATTGTAGGCATTGATGATTTTTTTACATTGAAAATTTTTTGTTTAAGGACAAGTGATATGCAATCTACTACATATTATATATCGTCTAGTTTTTTATATTTATACAAATTAACTGAATATTTAAATAATTGTCGTAACATTTTCGCTAATGAAAAAATTAAGTGCCTGGCTCACGATGTCGCTTGATTTTTAGACGTAAAAAATCTAGCTTGCGTTCCACTTATAACCGATTTTATTTAACTTATTAATTGTTTACTGGAAGAAAAGCTAAACAAATAAATAAAATGGATGATTTGAAGTTCACAAATCATTTGTGTTTCGTTTACAATTTCAGCATTATCGATCGGTCGACATCGTGAGCCAGGCAGTTGAGCTGTTTTTTTTTTCATGCAGTTTTGATATTGAAAAATCTGCCAATCACTCATTTCATTTAAAGTGTCCTAAAACTTTCAAAAGATTATGATTTAAATAATTATTTACTTTATTAAAAATATATGGAAGATGTTTTTCTGAGAAATTAAAATTTGACAACTTTAAGTTAAGAATGAAGTGAGCAAAGTCGAGAACTAAGTACTCGTAATCCCCTTTATTCCGTAAGTATTTGTGAAGACAATATCAAGAAAATATTAAAATAGCACACTTACTTACTCCTTCTGCAGAAGAATATACTTCAGCTGAGAGCCTCTAAATATTCTCTATCACCTGGAAAATAACAAGAGGATGTTAAAAGTTGATCAATTGTTGTTTAAACGGACATAAAAGTGAGTAATTTTTACTATTGTCTTGCTGTTGTGTTGACAACTTGTTACGGAATAAGGATGAATGAATCATTTGCGAGTTTAGTTAGAGATTTTGTAATAATTGTCAGCTCAAATGCATGAGGATGTGTACGTATGGAAAAATAAAATAAAAAAGATATTTGAAGCCAGTACAGTGGCTTCACTGAGAAAAGATTTCGTGACTACTGAATTTTTTTTCTCATCAGAGTCGTGTAAAAATTTTCGTGGCGAATAGATGACGTGGTGAAATTGTTCACTTACCGAATGCACTATTAAAACCAACTAAAAGAAAAAATCGCAAATCTAACCCGTATGTCTGGAATAAAGAAAAAAATTTAATTGAAAAAGTTCTTCGATCAGCGAAACCACATTTTGAGCTACAGCGAACCTGGGTCCAAATCGTTACATCCGTGAACGTAGGACTCGTCACGTTATAACTGTATAATTCGATGGGAGATTATATGAAGAGTTGTACGTTCACGGATGTAACGATTACGGCCCTGGACGAATGCTGGTGGCAAAACTTGAATGTTTGTTCATTGAAAAAAACGGAGAAGAAAATTTTATTTTCATAAATATTCAGTTATTTTTCTCAACGAATCTTAAGTATGCAAATTTTCATAAAAGGACGAAAAGTAATTTTTAATTTTTTTTTTTTTTTTGGAAAATGAAGTAGCGGTCTCAGATACCTACGACTTATTGTGCAAAACTTTCTTTAAGAAGGCAGCTGATGAATGTGTAGAAAAAAGTTAAATTCTTTTAAAACATTCCAGCGCCTCTGGTGTAAAAAAAGGACTCTCTACCCATTTTATTAAATGTTCTACTTCTCCGATGATTCTGCTAATAATACCGATGAAGGAGGGCGCTGTCATTTACTTTCGCATAGAACCATTTCAATTGACTCTATTAAATTGTTTCTTTTGACATTTTCTGCAACAAAAAGTTTTGTAGGCCTGCCAAATGAACTTTATCCGTTTTTTATCACCATCGAAAGTACCACATTACAAGTGATTTTATAGTTCATCTCGGGGTTAACAGGGGCTCTTAACAGTCTTATCGCATCAAAAACAACAAACTAACAAAACTCATACGAACTCGTATACGCATTCGCGTACGCACCACTAACATCAACTGTTAAAGCTCTTCAGTCTACAATAAAAACAACAAGCCAAAAGTCATATGAAATACAGGATAGACGGACGACTCAATCATGATAAGATAAACTAAAAGTTCAGTTAAAAAAAGCACAACGAATTTGTGATAACCAAAAACGAAAACAAAAGGAAAGAGTTGGATATTAAATGAAAGCAAGGGATGCAAAAGTAAATCGGGTGGAGTTGAAGTCATTTAAAAAAATTTTAAGAGCGTAAATAGTTAAAAGTAGAGTTGAATGAATGAAATTAATTTTGGCAAAAGTTGAAAATTAAAATTTTCTATGATTACGAGTGCAGACCAACGAAAACTGCGCATAAAATGTGATAATAAACACAATCAAATGAAAGTATATGTCCTGAGGGTCCTGTTAATAACAACACAATTATTAATGAGCATAAAGAGTATAAATAATTATAACTTTCAAACAAAGTGTGGACTTAAGCAAAGATACAACAGCTACAAGGGCAACAACACTGCTGTTATATGCCCGAGAAGTTTTGTTGGTGGTGGGGAGGGAGAGATAGAGGTAGAGGTAGAGGGTGGCAAGGATGGCCAATTCAGTATTAAATTAAACTTTAAGTGAAGTTTATTAATTTTAATTATCTTTTAAAATGAATGTTTCAAACAACAACAATATTACGAATATTAACAACCAAAATTAATAAAAAAAAATTATATAAAAAGCAAACAAAAATGTGGGTTTTGTTATGAGGAGACGACGATTGTTTTAGTCCCCGAGATATTCCTAGAATTCAAAATACAGCCTACATGTTTCTTTTATATTTGTTTCTTTTTTTTTTTTTTATTTGTTTAACTTGTCGGATATTGTGTGTATCTGGGTTTAGTTTTCAGTTGTTTAATTTTTCCTTTTAGGTGGAGACAAATGACTTGGGAAGCTCACGTTTTATGGCGCGGTTTATTATTTTTGTTTTGGTAAAGGCTCAGCTCAGCTCAATTTTACTCATCTTCTGAAATGAATGTTGTTTGGATGGTTGGTTGGTTCGCTTGTCTGTCTGTCTGTTTGGAAATTGATTGTTTCATTATGTTAAAGATTGACTGGTTGGTTGACTGTTCGTTTGTTTTATTTGTTGTCTGTTTGTTTCTGCGATACGAGAGTATGTAAAAATCGAATAGACATTCTTTCATCATCGTTCATCAAACGCACCTACTCAATACAATTGTCTTGTTTTTGTACGACTCCTTCTTTATACGTTGCCTACTTTTAGTATACGTTTCTTAAGTTTATTTTCAACTCCTTTTTTTTGTTGTTGTTGTGAACAAAGGACTTTGGAGCTTAAGCACGCACAAAACTTAACGCACAGATAGATGGATGGTTGGGTGGATGGATGGTTGTGTTTTTTTTTCTCTTTGGTTCATTATACATTTTCTTCAAAATAAATATTTATATGAATAGTTTTGTATGAAATAAACAAAATATATACTCGTACATGCAAAGAAAACAGAAAATCATAAAACAATACGAAAACAGAAGAATAACGTAAACGCAGAGAATATGTCAGATATTCAATAGCAACAAAACGTGCAGAATGTTCGAATCTTTGACTGTAGCGTAGATATGATCTTTTGCGTAGCAGCCATCAAAACAAAAAGACCACCAAATTTAAAGCAAAACATTACGGGGGTGAATTCAGCAGTTAGTTTCAAAGTTATTCTTCAGGATAGAGTATCTCAGTTTTTGTTGAAAATGGACCTCCAGCTTAAACTTACATTTACTTTTCAAAATTGGTGGTAACTTTTGTAAATTAACTGATCTTTCCTTTGGCATAATGCTGTAACGAAATATTTACAGGAATGTATTGAGAATGTGCGTGTTCGTGTGGCAATGACCCGAAAGTGATGTGAAGAAATAAAGAATGTCGAGAATACTAGACATCTGCAACAAATATGATCGAGCCTACTTATTCCCTAACGTTGAATTTTAAGAACAACACAAACAAGTATTATTCAATTTTCTGCACATTTGCTTTTTATGCACAAGCAGCAAATTCAACAACAAGTGTAAATCATTTCCATCATTTGATGCGAACTGATATGAATGTGATGTGATCAGTAAAAGTCATTTAGAACTGGGGCAAGCATCAATCGCCAGTCGGATCGATACAATCATTTTAAAACAGACAACAGAAGGATTTGCACAAAAATTTCTTGCAAACAGAAGAGTTACCAGTGGAAAAGAAGATGCGAAATCGTAAAGAAAGAGTAAGTAAAGGAAAAAATGTTCTACACTCAACAAAAAAAGCAATTAAATTTAAGGAAAAAAATCGTTGATTCAACGAATCCACTTTCCCGAGGAATCTCAAGATTTCCAATGGTTCTGGTGTGGACAGTTCCCAATCTTCCAATAGATGCTTGCCCAATTAGTTTTTTCTTGAAGCATAAAGCTTCATAGTCCTTCAAAACATGCTCCGGAGTTTCATCCTCGTAATCACAGAATCTGCACAAAATATTTCTCTCAATACCAAGTCTGATGAGGTGTTTTCTCAGTCTGCAATGGCCTGTGAGGAAACCTGTGAGCATTCTTAGATTACTTTTAGTCAGAGACATCAGAGCTATGAAACGATTTTGCCACTGTGGCTGATTGGTAGTGATGAAGGTCTGCCAGTTCAAACGTTGTGGAATCCATGAATTTTAATCTAACGAAATTTATTATTATTCAGGCCTTTATCGTATAATTGATTAATTTTTTAAATTAAACTATTTTTTTTCTATTAGAAAGCAAACTCCAGAAGCTCGTAAGAATTGAACGAACAAAGAAAATCTTTTCCATTGCACGGGAGGTTAAACTGACATCATGATGTCAATTAATTTCCTAATAGATCGTGAAATAATTTTCAATTAATATTTTAATTGTGTACAAATGTATTAACAAACATCGTACTACAGTAGATGGCCGTAAATTAGAACCACTTTGTACCACTGGGTTAGTTCTAATTTTCGAGAAGTTTTTTTTTTTTTAATAAAAAGCCACAGAAAACTGACGGTTCTAATTTCAGAGCAGAATCGCCTTCGGAATAAAACAATTAACAAAATGACTGCTAACACAGCTAAAGAAATTTAATGCGTCTTCTAACACCAGAAGCGCTGCCGCACTGCTGTAAAAATTAAGCTTTCTTAATTTTCAACATCTATCTTCTCTACCCTATCTTCCTCTCCCTGAGTTCTGCCACAATGCATTGCATAAATAGGGGTCATACCATGAGTGCTGGTCTTAAAAAAAAAGAAAAAAAACGAAGGATTCGCATTTCCAAGAGTTCTAATTTTCGAGAGTCTACTGTTATTTTATTATATAAGTGAAGGTTTGTATGTTTAGATGTTTGGATGTTTGTTCCAGTATAACTCCAAAAATCGCTTATTAGATTTGGATACGGATTGCATATGCCCCACAATAAACTATAGGGTACTTTTTAGGGACTAAAAACAGGGAAATTGTTACTTTTGGTACTTTTTATTATTATTATTTTTTTTTTTTTTTAATATTTTTACATTAACATACATTGTACTTTCAAGGGGTAAAATCAAGTAAAAGAAGTACTTTTGGTACTTTTTTTGGTACTGTTTGTTTTTTCAATAAATTTGGTATACAGAAAGTTTATGCTTTCATTATCATGTAGCGTGAACAAAGTCATGGTTAAAAATAGGCTTCAAATAAATTTAAATGATTTTTCAAAATTATATTTTTTATTTAATTAAAGGAATTTTTAATTGATCTCATTTTACTTCTTCTGTGTACAACTTTTACTAAGTCGCTACGAGCACACCTTGCAGACTTTCAGACTCTGTGCTCTTTAGTATTTTAGAAAAAATTAAATAAGAATTGTGACTAATATATCACTGAGGCACCTCTTCTTGCTGTTAAGCCAAACTCCGATCAATCGACACACGTGAAAGTGTGTATGAAACTCCCAGAATATGGAATATTTGGAATAAAATGGAATAGAAAATTTGTTGGGGCCTTAAAACGAACAAAGACGAATTGTATTGAAAAATTTTATGTCCGTCCTTACCAATATTATTATTATTATTATTATTATTATTATTATTATTATTATGTGCAAGTGTGTGTGTTTATGGATTTGTACTTCTCTAAAGGCATTTAAAATTGTCGTCATTCATACGTTTCTGTTTGTCTGACGACTATCTACGACTTTCTTGAATGGATGGATGGATGGATGGATGGATGGTTGGATGGTTGGATAGATGATGGTTTATTTTTGGGTTGATTGTATGTGACACAAAGTTCTGTACGGGGCTGAGTTTTTACTTGGTTTTTGTCTTCAGCTCTCGTATTGTTGTTATTTTATTGTGCAGTAAACAAAATTCAATTGCGTAAAGTCAATGCTCCTTCTGTGGAAGCACGTAGCATTTTGTTTTTTTTTTAAGTTTTTTTTTTTGTCATTTTCTGTATGAAAAACTAAATGACAAACGTTTCAAATAGGGTTTGTTGCATGTGTCTCTTTTTCAATTTTAGGTTTGTGTTTTTTTCTTTTTTGTTTAGCTGTGTTGTACTAGTGTGTGTGTACAGGGTGTACAGAAATACACATGGCAGGAATGTATCAACCAACGCTTTCATATCATAATGTACTCATCATCATTGTCATTGTTGTTCATTGTTGACGTCGCCGTCGCCGTCGTCGTCGTTGTTATTACTGTTGTTGTTGTCGTCATCACCACCATCGTCATCGTCTTCTTTGGATTCAGTCAAAACCAGCAAAACGTTCTCTCTAGTTATAAAACGCATATAGCTGCGTTAAACACGGTGGATCACGTTTGGCGAAGGCTTCCGGTCGATGTACATTCAAACATCAGTCGAACTAAAAACTCAGCAGCAACAACAACAACAATAATAATAAAATTCCCAACAGCAAATGAATTATATCAGATATTCAGCTTGTTATTGTTGTAAAAAATACAAATCAGCGGTCATTGGAAGAATTCTATTCTATAGTCGGTCGGCCTGTCGTTAGCCCCACCATACGTCCCAAACGAATACAATACCGGCAGGCATGAAGTCATGAGTTTCTATCAAAAAGGCACGTTAATTTAAGAGGTTTTTATATAATTTTTTTTTTTCACATTTTTATATATTTTTTTATATTATTTTTCATTTCTAAACCTGCCAAAAGCAGTTAAAACTTTTTATTTATGTGTGTGTGTGTGTGTTAGTGTACAAGTATATTCCTAAAACTCCCATACGGCAAATGTCACCAACTTTATACAGAAACGTATTAAGGCTAAATTACGTGATTTCTAAAATGTACAACATCATCAAACAATAACAATTTCGATGTTGTTGTTGTCAACTACTCCTACAAAAAAAAAAAAAAAAAAAAAAAAAACTATTTAACACCGGATGAAGGAGTACATTAAATCATTAATGTTCTAACGTTTTGTAATATTTAAAAATAGTTTGAAAATTTTATTCCAAATTATACGCGATAAGATTTTGTGAAAGAGCAGATTTTAAAAGTAAAAAAAAAGTTTTAATCAAATTTTATACAAATTTATTAAGAAAATTTTGCAGTTTTCTTCAAGTGTCTTTTGTGAACCAGGTTTGTGTCTACAAGATGAAACTCTAGTTTTCAATTTTCGTTACAATTTCTTGTAACATTAAGAAGAAAACAAAACCCAAAATTTAATTTCATAGTAAATTTGCATTATCCTTCCCACCCATTATTCCCTACTCTCTCATAAGATGCAAAAGCAAAAATCGCATATGCAGACGTGGATTAAGATCTTAAGTTGGTTTATAAACTTGAGATTAGATTTCGTTATTTCATATTCCGAATTTTGATTATTGTCTTAGAGAAAAAGAGATATTTAGTTCTTACAACGTCTAATCAAAAGACAGCAGCACACTGTTTTCAAATACCACAATATTCATAAAAGGGGAAATCACTTTTAGTACTGTAATCATTGCAAATCTTGCAAGTCTAGCTTATTATCATCAGTTTGCAGCAATGCAATAACAATATACTTACATACATATGTAAATAAGCTAGACCTGCAACAAATGCAAGAGCAGTTTTCAACCAAAAGTGATTTCCGCTATTATTTTCATTTAGAAAAATATATGTGAAATAGTAGACTGTATTCGACATGTACAAAAAAATAGAAGATAAGGGGCTGTGCACATATTACGTAACGCTGTTTTCAGAGATTTTATCCCCGCGCCCCCTCCCGCCTTAACGCTTTTTACTAATTTTTCGGTGCAAAATTTTCAATCCGTAACAAATATTTAACCCCCCCCCCTCTCCAATGGAGCGTTACGTAATATGTGCACAGCCCCTAACTTACATATTGCAGAAGTCCGGCCACGAAACTAAACTGATAGATAGACATCCACAATCGGAAAATTTTCAGCTAAAAAGAACGTATAGTCACCACATTCACATGTAATTGTATCGCAAAGTGTTAAACCTTTTACTTCAATTTTAATTGTAAAATTTCCCAAGACAATTGTCAAATAGACCACAATAATGATTTGACTGTCACCTCAGACCAAATCATCTAAATAACAATTCACAAATACATACAAGGAACTCTCTAACTCTAATTCTAACAAGGTGCCAAATGTCCTCGGTTAGTTAAAAATTACAACAGCATAAGGGTAGTGGGGGATGGGGGGCCAAGCTGAACTTTTATTATGCCACACATCGTAAAATAACGTTAACATACGAGTTAATTCTTTTACAACGAACGAACAAAATAACATACAAAAATCATGATGGCACACATGATTCTCACACTCACACATACAAATACATATGTACCATTGTTTATGGGGAGTTTTAAAATAATCTTACATGTTCATATGCGAATGTGTGCTGCAGATGTAAAACACAAAAGGGTTAAATACGTTACGCATCTGCCAATGGTATGACGATTTAGCTCCCCAAAGGGCTGTTTAGAATGCCACAGAGCACCAACAATAACAAAAATGTACAAAAAAAAGGATACTAAATTTAGCAGCAGAGATAAAACAGGAAAAATAGGCCTAAAATAGACAAGACAATTGCAATTTTATGACCACAGAGTATGTGTAAAATTGTAAAATTGTACGGTTACAATATTAAATAATAATGCGAAAATATGGGGGACACAACCGTGTTCAGTAATATTGGGTTGGGGCAAAAATGTTTTGTCCCTTAAACGAAAAACTTGGACTTAATTGAGGGGTTTTTTAGTAAATTATATTTGATTTGTATAAAAACCATAATAAATCGAGAAAAAATAATATTTTATATTCGTAGTCAACACTAGAGGGCGCTTTAAATGATCTAACAGCTGCTTTTGTTAGAGATCTCACATACATTTTGTGTACATACATTGATATGTTTTTTCAAATAACATTTGTGATTCCTTTAATGAAACAAACTTCATCTAATAAAAAGTGAAAACAATAACTTTATAAAATATGAAAAACTTTTTACTTTTAGCAAAACTGGTTTCATTAATCTAATCTACACGATGTTTGCTAAATTTTAATGAACTTTTTCATTAGATTAAAGTAAAAAATTAAAAAAAATCTATAAAGAATGTTATTAGAGAGAGAGAGAGAGAGTGCGTGAAGGAACTTTTTAGTGCGGTCTTTAAGAAAAAGACATTTCTTTGACACCTTCCCCAATATCTAGATGAACATCATGAACATTAGAGACTATATATTTGTAATTACAATGAAAAATAAAAGATACACACAAACATTTACTCGTATGAACATACATACATACTTACACATTTAAATAAAATCCTTTAAGGCACAAGTTTAGCAGCTACAAACTTTTCCTAAACACTTTAAATTAAAAAAAAAAAAAAAAATCAGCAAATATGCGACATGTCCTCTGAGAATATTTCCACTAAAATTTTTACATAAATGATAAGAAAAAAAAAATGTTAAGAAAAATAAAACGCGCTGAACTTTTCTTATCGCAAGCAAAATTGAGAAGAAAAATAAAAGAATATATCAAGCGAGTTAAATCACGTCAAATACAAAACTTGTGTAAAAATCCACAACAAATTAAACTGCAATTTATAATTTTTGAAAAACTTTAAAGTTCGTTTTCGTGCTATTTGTGTGTTACTTAATTTTTTTTTTTTTATAAAAAGAACATTTCCTTTCACTTCATTTACCTTTGACACTGTCTCTTTCAGTCACTCTTACTCTCTCCCTCACTTTTTATAAGCAGAGCATATTTATTATTCTTGTAAAAGAAAATCCGCACAAAAACATAAATGTGAAAATAAGGCCAAGTTCGTATCCAAAAAATTTCTGCCGTAAAAAGTACTGAGATCAAAATAAGGACCAAGTTCTTGATAGGTACAATTCCATCTCATTTTTAGGCAACTTGTAAGATTGCCAAAATTTATTTGTCTTTCTAATATGGGAAAGAATTCTGGGAAAAATATTGGCATGCTCATACCTGTGTACCGTGTTTCAGCTATACTGGAAGTGCTCCATACAAATAAGGGGCACCCTAGTCCCCCCGGGTGAAAAGTGCCCGTTTTCAGATTTTTCTGGTTAATTTCTCACCAAGACCTACCTGTGTACCGAGTATTAGCTCTCTAGCTATCAATAGGAGCAAAGTTATGAGGGGATTAAAAACAGTTCGGTTGGTTTCGTGTAAATATACACACTGTGTGGCCGGAACTTGGCCTGTCATACCTACGGACTGCATGTAAATTTTGATTAAATCACACAAAAATGTCATTACTTTAAAGCAATTTTTTATGTCTTTTTTTAATTTATTTGCCACAAAAAATACACAGAAACCTGACCTACAACAATTTCTTTTTTTTTTTTCAATATTTATTCCATTTTTTTATATATTTTTTTAGGATTTTTTTGAAACAATTTTATTATTTCTAAAATGCTAAAAGTGTCTGTCGAATACAATTTTATTCATATACTTTCGTAAGTCAAATTCAGAAATTATGCAAAATTATTTAAATTTAATGATGGCGTCGTTATTACTTAAACTCTTACACACGTACACACACACAGACACACATAGACATACACA
Source organism: Lypha dubia (assembly GCA_947311025.1). NCBI lineage: Eukaryota > Metazoa > Arthropoda > Insecta > Diptera > Tachinidae > Lypha > Lypha dubia. Next base: position 61,628,433 of record OX371263.1, read on the forward strand.
TATACTTCCAACCACATTCAAATTTTTACACACGAAATATAGTCGTTCAGACAGAAAAACACATACGCGGCAGACAGACTTTAAATAAATGCAAACTTTTTCAAAAGAAATTCTATGTCGAGCAAATATAAAAAGTAAAAACCTTTTGCGGTTTTGAGTTTTTAAATGCCAACGCAAAAGCTTTGGAAAAGCAATAGAACTGATTACGAGATGATTGGTGTTTTTTTTAAATCACCAATAAATTTAAACAAAATTTTTTTATTACGAAATCTACCGGAAATAAACAAAACAAAAATTACGAGTACAAACTTTTGTAGGCAGCCATTTATGAAAATATTTTTAAGCTTCCGTCTTTAGTGAAGCACACACACACACCACACACACGCACTGCTCTTTTTGTTTGTTTGCAGTGCAGCCAACTACAGTGAAAAGAAATTTGAGGAGAATATGTAAAAAATGTCCTCTCAACAGATTTTTCAGCGACTGCCAAAACTTTTTGAATGATCATCAATGATTAAACATAATTCATCATGAGTCCGATGTGATCTTTAAATAATGAGATAAAGTGATCTTAGAATAGAATTATGTATTGCCAAAATATTGTTTAGCCGTTTTTTTTTTATATTTTGCTAAAAGCAAATATTTGCATAACGAATAACAGTCACAATCTGACAATAAAATTTTGTATGAAAACCAAAAAATTTAACTTCAATACAATACTTCGAATCATTTATGATTTTATTTTCTATTCGCTTCCCTTTTTGACGTCAATTTAGTTGCCACACACGCATACACCGCCATCAGTTTATTCATGATACCACCAGCCAGCAGCAGCACTGTTTTACTGACGCATAAAATTGGAACTTTTTCCCGTTTGTGAATGTGTTACAACGAGTATAGAGTGGCGCGACAAAAAAAAAAAAAAAAAAAAAAAAACATTTTCAAGTGGCAAAAAAACGAAGAAAAACACCATTTACATATTTTAGCATTTCTTTTTTTTCCTACATCGATTTCTGCATAATTTTTTCAAGGTCACATGTTTTGTAATGCATTACATTAACATACTATTTATACATATACAAATCAGCATACACATACGCATACGCATACGTTTATAAAATCAACAAGAAAAAAGAAAATCTAGGAGATGTAATAGTGTGAAGCACACATACGAAAGAAAAATCAAGCCACAACGGTGTCGAAAGTACGATAAGCAGGGAAATTTATTCTCAAGCCTAGATCAAGATCGAATTACTCCAGTGAGAAATTCTTAATTTTGATAAATGTGGCTTAAGATTTTGTTAAGCTGGAAAGACTTGACTTAATGGCACAAATAATATAGATATAGAACTTGATCGCCGATCACGTTACTACTGAAAATAAGGACAACATCAACTTTGAATACAATAATTCTCGTTAGTGATTTTTAAGTGATGACGTGAATTCACTCTACCTTTTGCACTTCAAATGGTGCACTCAAAAAAAAAAAAACAACTTGAACCAAATGGGTAGCGAAATATCGAAAAAATAATATACAGTGCACTCGCGAATATATGAACACCCCAAAATATGAACACTTTTTTTTTTCCATTGGCTACTCTAAAATATGAACTTAGTGCGAAAGGCTTTAAAAAGGTGAACAACTAAGTTTTGCATTTTTTTAACGGATGTTTATCGAAACAGTGATGAAATCTTTGTAAACAGGGTTTTGATAAATTCTGCTTCAGTACAATAAACAACAACAAAAAATTTAACATAATAAACTTTTGTTTTTATGGGAAAAATGTTTCTAAGATGCCATTCGCAAATTTAAACGATCTTGCAAAAGTGAACTGACTTGGTTTAAATTAGTTCATATTATCGCGAGCACACTGTAATAATAAAAGGAGTTATATTTTGTTATCCTTATTTTTATATAAAAAAGTAACTATTAAAAATCATATGTTCATAAATGAGCGAGCACTTTATTTTGAAAGTGGCGTAAGTCACCTTTTCAAAAAAATCGAGTTAATGTCAACACTAAACAAAAATGAACGGTATCTTTCCATTTAAAAAAAAAATTTGCAATCAACATAAAAAGTGACTTATGCCACTTTCAAAATTAACGGCTCAAATGTCTCTTCAAAAAAAATTCTACTTTATGGAAATTTTTATTTTATTTGAGTGGGCATTTTCTAAAAGTAAGAATGTTTTTTTTTTTTTACTAAATTTAAGTACAACAAATGAAATTATTTGTAAAAAAATGTTTTAGGAAATGACAGTCATGAATACTTCATAGAAATTTTAATACATACTTAAAAACGGAATACGGGCTGTTCTCAATTTAAGTTCATATTTTTTCTCATATTGGAAATATTTTTAAAATTAAAAGAAAATAATATTTTTAAATTATTTTCACTTTATGACTTACTAATTTCAAAAAGTAAATTTTTTTAATATAATAAATTTCGAATTTAGTTCTTATGTGTAGTGGCTGGTAACAGGTACCTACGAAACCGGGCTGGCTTGGTTCGAGTCACAAAAGACGTAAGTTTTATAAAAATGTTTTCGTTATCCCTCATTCCAGATAATACAACATCATATTGTAAATAAGCATTCGGGACGTAAATAAGCAGATGGGCCGGATCAGAAGAAGGTCAAACAAAGAAATGAAAAAAGACAAGCAAGATTTCAGATGTGACGAAGATGATGAAATTTTTACTAAATTTGGGATAAACACTAAACTTGTTTTAAGTAAATATTTATGTAGTTTTTAGTCAACATTTTCTATGAGAGACGAAATTTGTATTTCCTCACATCATTTCTGTAAAAATTGTCATTGGCGCCATACAATAACGCATTTGAACTCAAATAAAGTAAAATTTCCAAAACTTTATTTAAAATTTTTTTTTGGGTGGAGCCACATTAATTAGTGTAATTCAATGTAATGGCCAGTTTTCGACTTCATATTTAAGTATGTAATTAGTTAATTTTTATTTAAATTTATGATATGTTTAAATACGATTTAATTTTTTAAAGTTCTTATTTAATTACGATGAAAATATGTTAGCACTACATAATATAAAAAATTTCTCATAAATTTCCCAAAAGAACAGCTGACTAGAGCAAATAAATAAATATCGAAAAATATATATTTTTATTTTAGCTACAAATAAGAATAATTAAGCACTGGTAAAATGTTTTAGAAGAATAAAAGGGTAATAGCGAAAAATCATGCCAAACATTTTATGCAATATGTCAGCAGCCACAAATCTTTTATTTCCTTTTTTTTTTAAACAAGATGAAGAAGAAGAAGCAGTCAAAAACGTATGGAAATTCGTAAAACTTATGTAGTGTTTAAATACACAACGTTGGATATTTAATGTGGATTTAATATTGCAATGAAAAAACAAATTTTTGGATTTAAACAGGTTTTCAAAATAAATGAAACATTATCATCCACCAATTTAGTTAAGCACAGCGCGTTCATAAATGCAGCACTACTTACTGTGCACTACTTATGAGCAAACTTTAATTTACTCACCCAATTCAATTTTTGTAATGATCTTTTATAGGATTTGCAATTTTTGTACTTCATATTTGACACTTTTTTTTTTTTTTTTTTTTTTTTTTCTATTTTTTTCTGTAGAAAAAATTCAAAGGCGACAAAACAAAATTCTACGTACTATAACAGCAGCCCCATGGTATATCCGAAATCATCAAATTCACAAAGATCTCGATGTTCCGTTGGTTAAGACAGTATTTTCTAAGCACGCGAAAAAATACATTAAAAAACTTGAGTTGCACCCAAATCCACTTGCGCGCAATATTCTAGAGTATAGAGGCCACACCCGGCTTAGGAGGAGGGATACTCTTTCTATCAGCCGTACACGAATGATGTAAAAGCAACAAAAATCAACCGTCGAAACTAAAAATTTTGTTTAGCATTGGCTAAACTTATATTTAATATTTTAAGATTTAAGATTTGAAAAACTTATTGATGTTTCAATATATAATTGAAGATTCAATATATAATAAAATTAAAAAAAAAAAAAAAATATTTGACACTAATTGAAGTTTTATCTCCTCCAGAAAAATATTTTCAATTATTTTTATTTAAATTTTTATTTCCAGCAAAGTCTGATGAATTTAAGAAGGCATCCACAATAAAAAAGGGGCGCTCTACTTTGATTCTACTGCTACGCAAAGATAATATCCTAAAAAAGAACTTTTTAATGGTCATAAAAATCCCTCTTCAGTTTTTGTCTATCACGTACACAGAGAAAACAGTGCCTAATAAATACCTTATAAAATAGAACAAAATTAAAAAAATATCTCTAGGGATTTTATCAAGAAGGTAGTTTTATTATTTTAATAAGAAAAACCTTTTTGAAAAAATCAAGAAGGAAACTTATGGTTTTTAATAGGTATTCTTATTGATTTTTTCAAAAAGGTTTTCTTCTTGATTTTATTAGGTATTCTTATTAATTTTTTCAAAAAGGTTTTCCTTATTAAAATAATAAGACTTCCTTTTTGAAAAAAATTCGTAGAGATATATTATTAATTTTGTTCTATTTTATTAGGTATTTATTAGGCACTGTTTTCTCTGTGTGATGTTAGGCAATACAAATTTGATGTCATCAGAACGTCATGGTACGTCCGGAATGCTTATTTACAACATGAAGTTGTATTATCTGGATGAGGGGTAATAAAAACATTTTTATAAAATTTACGTCTGTTGGGACTCGAACCAAGGAGCTTCGGTTTCGTAACTAGGCACTCTAACCATCTCGCTACTACACCTTGCTACACGTGAGCAGCCAGTTTAAGAAGATGATTTACACATGATCATACAGGAACCTAATGAAATCAATAAGAAATCCCTTTTCTATACAATTCATATGAAAACCTAATAGAATCAAAAAGTTTTTCTCTATGGATTGTTTTTTTGGTGCCAAAAACAACGGAAATTGGGCACAAAAATTCTGAATAACAAATATTCTTCTTGATTTTATGTATTTTCCTTCTTGATAAAATTAAAAAGATTTACCACATGAAAATAATATGGAATCTCTTCGGAAAAATATTCGCTTCTTTCAGTTAGGATACCCCATAGAGAAAAACTTCTTGATTCTATTAGGCAGTTTTGGCTCTGTGTACCAACTTTTTCTTTTTTTTTTCTTTGTAAAGATCGTGGCTAATACGACATCCTGAGTACGACGGTCGTGCTCTTATTTTTAACTTAACATGAGTACGGTTTATCCGATCAAACAGCAAATCAAAAAGCTGTGACATAAAATTACCTTTAATTCAATTCAATTAATTAATATTTTTATATTTTCAACGGTATTTTAATATAAATATTTCTCTTAATGATTTACTACATCAAAAATGTAAGTGTAAATCATTTGATTGCCACATATTCAGTTTAACTATTAAAAGAACATAAAAGGACATTGTATTCCAAAAACAAATATGAATATTATTTACTTTAATATAATATCGTCGGTATGTTCATTGGCTGGCATTTATCGTTAACCGGAGAAAAAAAAAACCCCAAACCATTTATAACTTAATACTGCTAAGATTCTTCTAAAAAGTCAGTTAATATTTCACATCAACCATTTAACACAATCCATCAAAATTGTTACGTTGCCTTGACAACGACGATGATGTTTGTGGCTGAAACACAGCTGTAAATGACGTCTAAGCTGTGAGTGGTTAAAAATTATGGTTGTTTCTGTTATTCAACATTCGTTACATTCAGTGAGTAAATGAATGAGGAGTGAGTGAGTGAGTGAGTGAATTTCGTTTAAATAAACTAAATATTTTTTTACGGTTTCTTTGTTTTTTTTTTCTTGTAATTTTTTTGATTTGTATGACTAACACTTGATGTCGTTTATTAAAAGGAAATTAAAATGAAAAGCGAAAAAAATAAACTTTTCTTTAGTTCGTATCCGAAAAAAAAGGAAAAAACACGAGTGAGCAGGCGTTCCATTAATGTGAAAAAAAATATAAAAATCGATTCCCTTATATTTCCCCACTTGTAACAGGAAATGAAAGAAAAAACTTATAAACATAACCTCTGCTACCATTTTTGCGGTAACAATATTGTGGTCGATTTGGTTTGGTATTGTTTGTGTTGTTGCTGTTTATTAAGACTTGTGTGTGTTTTAGTAGAGCGCTACAAAAAAAAAAACAACATCATCATTAGCCAACTGCGTTTACAAGATTTTTCATATTTTCCTCAAACACCCGGTGGCGAATGTCATGATGATTCATCGTGAAAAGTACTGACAATGTTAAATCATCAATGACAGACGCTGAATTTTCTTTGGCGTCATACATGAATTTTTTAAGCAATTGTCCAAAATATCATAGATGATCCAAATTGATTTTGTTTAGTACGCGTCCGCGTATTAGTGAGTCCTAACAGACAATATCAACGTTATTCATATATTAATTTTTATGTAATTCGTCACCATCAATCCGTTATTGTTTTTTTTCCTTCAACCATTAACGAATACTTGTAGCAGACAAATTCCAGCAGATTTCAGCTTAGTATCGACAATGTTGATTACTTCCAACTTTCTTTTATAAGGTGAATCTACTATAAAAATGTCTACAAAACTGTCTGTAGCTGTGTCGTTGTCACGTACATTCATCGACATTTCGATATTTTCATACAAATTTCGCCTTGAGACCTAGTTTGTAAGGAGGAATCATAGATGAAAATATCAATATGACAAAGTCGCTCAAAAAACGCAACCGGGCATACACACACACACACTCGTGCAAACGTACACATTCTGAAAATTATTGAAACAACTACAAACATACGTACATATGTATGTACGTACAACATGAAATGAACATTTCAGATTTGCAGCTGATTTTTTTATGTTTTTTGTTGTTCTAACAATCATCATTTTTACACATGTTGTGGTCCATGTTTTATTTTTCAATATTTTTTTCGTTCCCCTTCTCTTCGCATCCAACTATTTTGGAAGCATGTAAATGTAAAAATGTACATTTGTGAAAAAGCGCGCTCACACACACACTCTCAAAAAAATTTCAAAAAAAGTTTTCTTGTATTGACATGTTGCTGCTTGTTTGTGTAACATTTGTGTCGCTGGAGATTCTTTCTTTCTGTTCGTATGAAGTTTAATTTTTTTATTCTTTTCGATACGAGAATGGTTTTTCTTTATTTTATTCCCCGTAACAGGCGCCATTTCGTTTTTCACTTGTCATAATTTGGCAGACAAGCGCGAAAAACATTCTTTCCTGTGTGCCTCGTTTCCCCCCTCCCCACCACCACCATCATCCTTCAATTCAAGTTGGTGATGATTTTGTGTTGTTGGCTGCTGTTATTGATGATGTTACAGAATTTAAACATGCTGCATGTTGCTGCTTGTTTTCAACAATTTTCCCGTAACTGATGTCTTGTTATGGATTTTGTTAGCAGACTGAGATTTTATTCTGTTCAAGTAATCAGGCAACATCACTCGATAGGCAGACAGATAGATAGACAGACACACATCACTTGTTTGTAACATAACAATTTCAACGATATAGAGAATTTCTGCACTGACATGTTTTAATCATGTTCTAAATGGTTTAATTTTATAGTTATTTTTTTCTCTTTTTTTTTCTTGTTTGTGACAGAAATAAATAAGAATGAGAAAAATGTTATTTAACTTGTAAAAATGCACAAGAATTGAAAAATCAAGTCCTTGAAAAAAAAGTAAAATAAAAACACAACATGATTTTTTATTAAGCGGATTATTTCTTTATTATATTTATTGTATAGTGTTTGTAAGACATCATTAGATTAAATCAATCAATTTCTACGACACCACGAGTAAACATATCAATGGTCTTAAGCTCTCCTTGATCCTGTCATTGATATAAGATCTTCATACATAACAAGTTGTCTTTCCCCCATTTGAATTTAAAATTCCGCAAGACAACTGAGGAATCTGAGGGACGTTAAGCATCCCCGATTTGCCAATATGATGGTCCCACGATTCCCATTAATTACCCAACATTAATATTGTAACATTCAGCAGTATTCGAATTTTGAAAAATATTCAATTCAGTGCTCACAAATTTATAAAAAACCATTTGATGAAAACCAAACATTACACAAAATCAAAAAAAGCTAAACTATAAAATTCTTGGCGTATTCTTTTTTTTTTTCTTTCTTCGAAATAATGATCATGTTTTCTGTTAAGGTGTTGAAAATTTGTCGCCCATTTTGCCACAATGACAAACAATTATTAATTGAAGCCTATTAGGTTTTAAGCAGTCAGCCAGCCACCTCCTCCTACAAAAAGACCACAATCTAATTATGGTCACAAATAATTTGCGACCGACCGACCAACTGCAGAAATTTCATGAATTGCTATTGTCTTGGAATCAATTTCAAACAAACAAACGAAAAAAAAGACTAAACAGGCAGGCAAAACGAAAAGGACTGAAACAATCGAGGCAGACCAACAATCATGCAATACAACACCAAGATCATTATCGCAAAGAGTCGACAACGGACTGCAACAATTGTTAAGGATCAAAGCGTAACAAAATAATTTGTGTGAAAAGAGAAACAAGGAGTAGCAGGCACACATACACACATAAAAACGCGCAGAAACAAAGATACTCAACGATCATTCTACCATATGAACAATACAAACAACAAACAAGATCATTGAAACTAAAAGCAAACAATGCTCGGTCAATAACAACAAAAAAAAAAAAAAAAAAAAACGAGAGCTATAAAAAACAAAAGGACTTCCAGTCAATGTTTAGTTGGTTGAAAGACCGTGTAAATTTCATAAACATGTAAAACGATAATTAGATCCTTTCTTTGTTGTTGTCGTTCGCTGAGAACATGTTTTAACAACTGTAATGCCAGGATAAACGTTTATAACAAGAGGTGGTTGCACCGTCAGCAGACAAGTGGTGAAAACTACCGATACATTGCGTTGCGGTTTAGTGAGCAGGTGTCAATATTTACTGGCGGTTAAAATAAAAATGTAAAACTCATAAATTAAAATCAGAAAAAAAAAGATAAACAAGAAAAAACGAAGTGAATAAAAACGAAAAAAAAAAACACACAACATGATCACCTTTACATAACATTTGAATAGACAATTTTCAAAAAGCAACCAACAAAAACACTAAAATATGTACCAACAGAGAGAGACACACGGTCGTTTAAGCAGTCTAGGAAAAAATATATATAAAAACAAGTTCTTGAAACTGGACAAGTTCACATTGTGGCAATAATTGTACACATTTTGATAAGAGGCCCACTACAAGTGTTTCCAATCAATAGAAACGACGGCAACAACACTTTTAGAAGAATTTGAATTAAAAAAAAAAGACACATGTTGGATATTAAAACTTTTTTTCTTTTGTCAGTTTTATTATATTCTAATCTTGTGATCTCAACAAATAAAATATATAGTTTAATATTCCACTAAATATTTTTAGTACACATACAGACAGACAGACAGACAGACAGACAGACAGACAGACAGTAGGACGAATTCCACAGAAAGTCACATTAAAAATAATTCACAAGTATTTCCACATACGAGTATTAAACAACCATTATTTTGGTTAGACCGAAAGGCATTTCACTTGAAAAAAAAAAACGTACAAACGAAAGAAAGAACGGTGAAAAATACTGTTGAACAACACAATGAATGACTCCAAGCTTGAAATAAATACTTGACTTGCTGTTTGGTTGGTTGATTGGTATATCGATAGTGAACAAATATTGATCGACGGAGAGTTAAAAATCTTGACAAACAAATGAACAGCCAAATACTTTGGCAAACAAACGGACAAGCAAACAATCAAGCAAATAGCGAGTACATCATCTCAACATTCCTACAACACGAACAATGGCAAATAAATGACAAAATCTACAAAACATCAACATCAGCCACAACAGAAAATCGGCAGCAACAACAGCTATCAAACATGTAACTGCAACAGCAACAGCAATAACCGAAAATTAAGTTAATAATAGATTATAAAACGATCCTTTCAATTTGCAGTGAAACACCAAATGACATTTATAAAGAGTCTTTCATTTGGAGTCATTTTGCAGTTGTTTAATTCCGCTGTTTTGGAGATTCCACGATATTCCTAAGTTTTCTTTATATGGTAAAATAAAATTACGTTTTATTTTAGCTAAGAAACAAATCTGCAAATCAATTAAAAATTTAATTAAAATATTAAAAAAAAAACAATTAAAAAAATTTTAAATACGGATTCAATTAATTTCGTTATTAAAGATTTAAGCTGCACCAAATTTGTAAAAGTTGTTGTTAATTTAATTTTTTTAATCAGATGAATAATTGATTGATTCAATTACGGAATTAATTAAAACTGTTTTCAATAAAATTAATTGAAAATAGTTTACGAATAACTATTTTCTTGGTGTTAGTAACGTTCCTTGAGAAGAATATAAAACTTAATTAAAATAACTTTTCATTGAATTAAAAAAATAATTACAAATAAATTTCTTTCAGATTAAACAATTAATTGGGAAATAAACAATTTAAAAATGTAACATACGAATTTAATTACAAAACTAAAGATTCAATTAATTTCGTTATTAAGGTTCAAACTGCGATAAAAATCCGGCATTTAATCCCCTAATTTTGAAAAGTTATTATAAATTTTATTTCTTAATTGGTTCATTCAATTACGGAATTAATTGAAACTATTTTCAATTAAATTAAATTAATTGAAAATAGTTTACGAATAACTTTGTTTGTTGTTTAAGAAGAATATAAAACTAAATCAAAATAACTTTTGATTCAAAGAAAATATTAATTGCAAATAAATTTCTATCTGATTAAACAATTAATTGGAAAAATAAACAATTTAAAAATGTAACATACGAATTAAATTACAAAACTGAAGATTCATCTCATTTCTTTGTTAAGGTTAAGGTTCAAACTGCGATAAAAATCCGGTATTTAATCTCTTATTTATTTTGAAAAGTTGTTGTAAATTTTATTTTTTAATCACATGTGTAGTTGGTTGACTCAATTACGGAATTAATTAAAACTGTTTTCAATAAAATTAATTGAAAATCGTTTCCCAATAAATATTTTTTAGTGTTTAAGAAGACTATAAAAATCAATTAAAATAACTTTTTCATTCAATTAAAATATTAATTACAAATAAATTTCTTTCTGATTAAACAATTAATTGCGAAAAAAAATAGACAAGAATTTTTTCTAAGCACAGTTCTTGCTAAAATAAAGAATGAGGTGAAGAATTGATGGAAAATTCTTTTGACTAATTCAGTTGTTTCGCACGATCATATAAATGACATGGTCTGACATTCGATCTGATATTGAAATACATTTTATATATTATGTCCTCTTTTGTAAAACCCTTTAAAGCCTTTTACCTCATCAAACGATTTCTATTTTTGAGAACTAAATATGCGTACAACCGTTCCAAACTGTCTGCAAGGTACAACATAAAGCAAATACGAGAGTGTACTGGAGTCCAAGATATGCAAACATCAAGTGCCGGATGACAAAATCTTTTGGTTATGATGGTAATATCGAAACAACTACAACAAACAAATAGTTAGACAAAAAATTATCTAAATCATCAACACGACAGAGAACAGTCGGAGTATGTGAACGAGACACAATCAATTACAATTCTCATTTCATTATTAGAAAAATACGTTTTTTTTTTATTTCAATAGAAATCCATCTTTTTATTTTTTCTATTTTCGAAGAAAAAAATATGGGGCGTTTCCTTGTAATTTTCAATTGTAACATTAAGGCGCTAAACATTTCTTTCTATTTGTAACTGACTGACTGACTGTTTTCTTTCGTCTATTATTCACAATTATCCAACATTGAATATCAGTCAGGATTTGTGACAAGTAAATATTGATTCTTTTGTAATTTGTTTCTTGAATATCTGGAAGAATATTATAAATTGTAAGAATCTGTTTGGTGTTAATTGCTGGAACACATGAAGCACGCTTTTTTGCTGATACTTCTCTTGTACGTGTTGACAAAAAAAAAAATTTTTGCTTTTCCTTCTTCTCACATTTGTTTGTAGTCTGGCATTGACTGACTGACCTGACTGACCGATCGTTTGATTGCATATGAAATCGTATGCTTTACAAAACGATTGAAGTTCTTCGGAAGCTTCGTTTTTATTTGTTTGTGAATTCAACGGAAGTTTTACTGAACTGTGACTTTTCGTACCTTCTCTCTTTGGAAGGTGGTAATGGATTCTTTGTTTTATTTTTCATTTCTGCTTGAATTTCAAAACAGTGACAGATGCTCATGCCAAAAATCTGGCATTCTAAAGTCTGTAAAGATGTTAATATGAAATTTCTATGAAATTAATTAAGTTTTTTAAAAATGACAATTATGAATTTTTAAAAATTATTTTCTGCAATTAAAAAAAAAACAAAAATCCAAGTGAAAAATTATTAAATCATTAAAAATCTACTTATTTTTTTTTTTTACAAAACAGCTTTAAATATCTGCTGATCTGTTTTCAAATGCGAAATTAATCCTTGTAAATAAATTTGCTGCTTATTTGTTTTAAAAAAAAAGAATACATATTTTTTCTAATTTTCTAAATTGCTTTAAACCTCTAACCAGTTTTCTTAACTTCGTATTAAAGTCTTGTTAGCAGCAATTTTATATATTTTTTCATAAAATAAAGCTTTTTATTAAATATAGATTTGTTGACTTGTTTATAATGTTAATATTATCATATTATTTTTAATATTTTATTCAATAAAAAATAAACAAGTTCGTCTTTGTTATTAGAAAAACTTCTAACAGGCTGACTGATATTTTTCCCACAGTAAAGAGTATTTGAAATCTATACATTCTACGACCATTTTCATTTGTAGCACTGTGTATGACGAGTATATGCATGATGACTTTGTTGTTGTGACACTTGTATTCGTACATTGTAGTACTTGTTGTTGCTGCTGTATTCCATACCATTTTCACAACTGACAGATTATTTTCTATAGAACAAAATGATTTGTTTTATAGGAAGTCGTGTGCGCCGGTTACTTACTTATTCGTAAAGAATTTATAAATGTTTTTAGTTAGAAAACGAAATACTCGTACAAATAAAAAATGAAACGCAAAAAATTCAATAAATCGAAAAATCACACAAACAAACCACAACTAAAACTTAAAGAATTTTTCATTTTAAAATGATAAAATTGTGAACAAGTTTAACGTGTTTACAAATATTTGCTTGTTTATATTATTAAAAAAAAACACACACAAAAAGAAATGACTGAATATGTAATTAATTTTGAGAAAAAAAAAATTAAATCAAGCTAATTTTTTTTATTTCTTATATGAAAACATTGTAAGAGGGTGATCAATTATCTGTTGACAGTGTTGTTGTTGTTGTTTCTTTTAATATTTAAAAATAGCTAAAACGTTTTCAAATTAGAAAATATTTGATATAAAATATTTCTTTAAATGTTGTTTCGTTACAACATTAAATGTATGTGATGTAAAAATGATTTACAGTGAAGTAAAAACCTGGCCTACCTTGACTAGATAATGCAACTGATCTCAGATGGTGAATCCGTTAAAGCTTTTGATATTTTAGGGATTTATTAAATGAAATAAACTATTTTGTAAAAAAAAAGTCTTTTACAAACTCAATAGAAAAGTTGCTGTATATTAACTTGAAGAAAGCAATTGCTTTTGCCAATATTTTGTGCGACACTGTTTCATAAACGGCTCGCAAGGACCATATAAAAGAAGTCAGATTGTTCTCTCTTTGTAACCGCATAAGAGCATAGCGTTCTCTTGAATAATTCAAAAACCAATTTACCTGTCAGATCATCAATAGAACTTTTCGACAATTTTAAGCTCGAACCGCTCAAAAATCCGCAGGTGTTTTTGAAAAGTTATTTAAAAGGATACTTCTTGAGGCATTTGAAAAAAACCCGAAGTAGTTTTTTTTCATACCATTTAGTTTTCCTAGTCTAGTTAAAAATCTCGAAAAGAAATCCAAATTTCTGAGTTTTTCAAATGGATTTAAAATTTTCCAAAAATATACCTATGAGAAGTAAAATTATTTAGGCTCAAGTTCAGTTTTATTGAATTAATGAAAATTCAAAATTACTAAGAGTTTTTTTATGTTGAAAAATATTATTATTTATATCCAATCAGTTTTTAGCATAAAATAAAAAATATGTTAATTCAGTTTGGGCACGAGCTACATACAAGGGTCACAGTATAATGTGAATATCCCTAATATATAGGTAAAAAACAAAAAAAAAAAAAAAAAACAAAAAAACGTTAAATTACAAAGTAGAATACTTTGATGATAACGGACTATGAGTTTGTGTTGATTGTTAGTAATTTCCAAACAGTGATGAGGGAATTTCGTACTAACCAGAACTGTTTCAATATGTAGAATAAAAAATGAATTAAAAATAATTCTCGTATTCTATTTCTGTTGAAAACTGGTTAAATAGTTGATATTCTTCCCAATTAGTATCCAATTTACGAAAATTGTAAAGCTGATGAGAGGTGTAGCGGCCTTGAAATCGGTATTGATACGTTCTGCTAAAAACTGATTGGATATAAATGATAATATTTTTCAACAAAAAAAAAACTCTTAGAGTCTCTTTCACCAATTCTATTTAAATATCAATTCATATTTAAACTAACATATTCTCTTTACACATTTAAATGCTGTTTAAATAGGTAGCAATATCCATTTAAATACTGATTTTGCATCTCTCTCACAACAGCTGTCTCTAGCGACACATACATACATAAATTGTTTGTTAACAAACATTAAACATTTTCAAAAAATTGCTTATAATTTGTATAAAGCTAAAAATATTTAATAAATCAAATGGAAAGTGATGAAAGTGATTACCATTACGAAGTGATTGTAAAAGTTTTTGTTGAACGAAGGCCGCGAACAATAACAGAACGACGTAATTTTTTTACATTTTACAATGAAGAGTACTGCAGATTTAGATTCCGTGTATCCAAGGAAGCAGCATGGTCAATTTTGGAATTAATACGCCACAAAATAAAACATAACAGCAATTTTGTATCTTCGGAAGAAAAATTTTTGGTACGCGCTTCCATTTTCGTTAATTTGTTTTTTTTTTAAACAGCTGAAACTTGGTGCTGCCATATTAAATAACAAAGGGCTACCATACTTTCTGTTGTTTTATTATAAAAGTTGGTGAAAATGGAATTTTTTTAAACAAAATTTAAATAGAGATCTTTAATTAAATTAAACTGTGTTTAAATTTGTTTGGTGAAAGAGACTCTTAGTAATTTTGAATTTTCATTAATTCAATAAAACTGAACTTGAGCCTAAATAATTTTACTTCTCATATGTACATCAATATAAGTTCGAATAATAATTATGTTTATTCGTAATAATATAAATAAAACATTTTCAAAAAATTTGTGACAATCGAATATCTTGGGTAGATAGATTTTTCTATTCGATCGGTACAGAAAATTCGTAAATGGATCTTGACTCGATCGAAATTTAAGTTAGCAAAATATACAAAGAAACAAATTCACTTCAGACGATCATTCTAGAAATGACCATTGCTCACGTATGCTAATCATGAATGAATGATCTCTTGTGATTGCTCATAAGCAATTATGTGAGCGCCCCCTAAATCTGAGCGGCAAAAAATTTTTAGGCGTTAGCAAAACAATAAATTTTTGTAAAATGTTTTGAAATGTTAACTGTACGAAATTCAAAAAAGCTGTGTGATATGCGCTATCGGCCAAAATTATTTCAAAATGTTTTTGTGTAAATTTTTAATGGAAATTACAGTCATGAGAATTTCGTGAGAAGTTACCTACGATCTCATCTGTAACACAAACATACATACATTACTTATAGCCAGCGATACGATGATCATCACTAGAATGGTGAAGAGATCTGATCAATGAATACTTGATTTTTGAATATCAGGGTGATATTAGTTATCTTATATGTTAAACTATTTTTGCTTTATAAGGGGTTTATAAAATGAATTTTCATACAAAATCCGTTTCAAAAACCATAAATAATCCAATAATTTTTTTGTAAATGAAGCGGTCAATTTATGTACTCTGATGTTAGGCATTTGTAGTGTCATTAGCATGACTTTTTAAATATAAGACTATGCCTAGTCACTGTACTAGTGATGGTAATTTCTACTACTAGCAATTACTCAATACTACTTGATACTTTTAAAAGGTAAGCTTTTAAGCAAAGTTGTAGATAATTCGTCGCAGTTGCACATCGACCCTTCAGTGGTTTTAGTTATTGAAATACCAATTTAAAGGTATTCAGTTCCCGAACATAGCAAATACTAGATACTCGGTACCAACGATTGAGCTGCAACAAGTACATTCGATCATACTTATTCTCTAACGTTGAATTTGAAGAGCAACACAAACAAGTATTATTCAATTTTATACTCGTTAGCTTTTTATGCACAAGCAGAAAATTTATCAACAAGTGTAAATCATTTCGATAATTTGATGCGAATGTGCATGCATCTGATTGCATGATACAATGAATATAAGGCATATGCAGAATTACAAAAAACAACAACTCTATGTACAGGGTCCGCCATTTAACGTTTTTTTTTTCCAACTAGTGCTTATTTTCGACATTACTTTGAAAATCATGGTAATGTTGCAGAATGTGTGCGAAAATTGCGTACGGATTTTGGAAAAAGTGAAGCACCGTCAGCTCCGTATGTTCGTTATCTCGTGAAAAAAGTGAAATAAACTGGCATCCTCATCGATAAACCAAAGCGTGAAAAGCCAAACACAGTGCGTAGACCCGAATATTGATGCTGTGGCAGAAAGTGTGCGTGAAGCGCCATCAACATCAATTCACCGTCGTTCTCAACAATTGAATATTTCGGAGACATCATTGAGATGAATTTTGCATAAAGACCTTGGTATGACGCCATACAAAGTCCAATTGGTTCAGGAGTTGAAGCCAACTGACCATCCAATGCGTTTTCGCTTCGCTAAGTGGGCCTGCGATCGACTTACAGAAGATGCCGATTTTGCCAAAACAAATCATCATTTCAGATGAAGTTCATTTTGATCTTGGCGGGTATGTAAGCAAGCAAAATTGTCGCATTTGGGGCACAGAAAACCCGCACGCATACATTGAAAAGCTGACGCACCCAAAACGAGTCACTGTTTGGTGCGGATTTTGGTCCAGAGGCATAATAGGGCCAATTTTTCGATGAAAAATTGGCAAGGAGTGGCCGTTACAGTCAATGGGGATCGTTATCGTGCCATGTTGAACGAATTTTTGTTCACAAAAATTGAAGAGGAGGATATTGGCAACATTTGGTTTCAACAGAACGGCGCTACGTGCCAAACAGCTACACTCGATGTTTTGCACCCTGTTTTTGAAGATCGCATTATCAGCCGCAGAGCTGATGTCGTTTGGCCACCTTAAAGCTGCGATTTGACACCGTTGGACTATTATTTGTGGGGTGCCGTCAACGATAAGTGTTACACCGACAAGCCAGAGACAATTGGCGCTTTAAAGGACAATATTCGTGAAGCCATTGGTGAAATACAGCTGCACACAATCGATAATGTGCTTAAAAATTGGACCGATCGTGTAGGCTACTGCATGGCCAGCCGAGGCAACCATTTGTATGAAATTATTTTTCATTATTAACCGGAAGGATTGTACTTTCAAATAAAAAAGAAATTTGAGAAAATATTCAGTAGTTTTTTTTATAGCATTTTCAAAAAAAAAAAAGTTATCTGGCGGACCCTTTATTTTGTTGGTAGAAAATTTGATTTCGGAAGCCAAAAGTATAAATATATATTTGTGCATGTTTCAAACTGTGACAAAAATATAAATAAAAATTATTTATTCAAATACGAGTGCCAATAAGACAAAGAACCGCTCGAAGTAATTCACCTAAATTGACAGTTTGGTGTGGTTTTTGGTCTGGTGGAATCATCGGTTCGTACTTCTTTCGAAATGAAGCTGATAACACCGTTACTGTCAATGGAGACCGGTATTGATGGGTGATAACCAACTTCTTGCATCCGAAATTGGAAATGCAACAATTGAATTATTGCGAGAAAAGTTTGGAGTTTCGAATATTTCAAGATATTGTGATAGTGAATGGGATGCAAGAAGTTGTGATTTAACACCGTTTAACTATTTTTTGTGGGGTTATTTGAAGTCATTGGTCTTTCGAAATAAAACAAACTCTCTTCAAGCTTTACAAATCAATATTGAACGTGCCATTCATGACATACGACTTGACTTAGTGGAAAAACTGCTCGAAAATTTGGTTCATCGAATTCGTTCCTGCAGAAGAAGTCATGGAGGCTATTTGAATTGCGTCTTTAGAACTTAATTGTATCGATTGTACTTCACATTAAACAAAAAACTTTTGAATTTCCTTAACTGTAAGTGTGTTTTTAATTTTAAAGAAATCATATCACACTTATTGGAAAATCTTGTATTTGGCAGCACTACACTCTGTACTATTAGCAGCGATCTTCAAACGTGCTACTTGCTAAAGGCCGAGCTTCACTATTCTACACAATCGCGCGATCTGCAAATATTACATGTGTGCTGAAAAAGTATGGTAGTGTGTACTAAAACTGCAACTGTGTGACAGATTTTTTGGTAAATCTTGCGATTTGTAAAAATTTATGAAAGTTTTAATAAAATTATAGTTTTTATGCGATCAGAGCAGTATTTATTGTGAACCAGTTAAGAATTTTAATTATGTCTTTATTTTTTTTTATACAACGAAAGGGACTACATCCCTTCTAAAAAAAATAAAGGATTGCACAAAACAAAAAGACTTTGTGGCATCAGTTTTGTATGAAAGTGTGGCACCTACAACACTATTTTGAAAAAATTTTCTAAAGTCGGTCAGACTATTGTAAGATTTGCCTGTGAATGAATCGCACGATGGAGTGGGGATAGAGAAGCACGGCCTTAAGTATTCTTAAATATTTACAAGCTTTTAGAATACTACCGAAAGCTCCGATCTCCGAATTTTTTAATACGGGCAAACTATTAATTTACTCAAAGTAAAACTGTTTATATTCTATCTAATTTGTAATGAAATTTAATTTTCGTAATTTTTTTCTTAAATGTTTTATTTAATATCTGTTTCTAATCATTTCAGAAAAAAAAAGTTTTTAATAAAAAATTCATATGAAGGTCTTCAACAATTCAACACATTATTTTTGTTTTTTTTGTTTTTTTTTTTTGATGATTTGAAAACGTTTCGATATTGAAAACAGAAACAACATCACCTCCTAAATGAACGATTGTAAGCAACAGAGCAGCAGGTGCAATTTATGATCTCAGTCATATTTTTCAGAATTTTTTTATTTAAGAAACAAACAAAAAATAAACACAAGAAACTTTGCGTTTTTTTTTTATTGAAAATTTAATTAACAATTTGGCGTCAAATGTTTATGGCACAACTACGTAACAAAATAAAAACAACAACACAAAAAAAAGAGTCAACCAACATCCACATCAAAATTCAAATGCCACACTAAAGCTGGTTGTTTTTCAAAGCTGCTGTTGCACGATGTTGCATGTTAGATTATAGCCAAAGAACAAGAAAAGTGGCAAAGGGTTGCTATTATTTTTAATATTTTTTTTTTTTTTGTTTTTTGCTTCGTTTTACCTTTTCATTAATTTTTCCCTTTTTAATATTTTATTTTGTAATAAAAAAAATAAACGAAATAATTTTTCATAATTCGCGTGCCAATCAACAATTGTTGCAGCAGGAAAATTAACACACACACAAGCATAAAAATAACAACCAGAAACATATTAAATTTAAAACGAAACCAAAAAAAAAAAAAAATAAACAGGCAAAAAAAGGGACCTTGTCGTTTCAAAAAACGAGAAGAAACAACAACAATAAAAAAAATATATGTTGTTTCAAAAGCGTGCTTAAATCGTAACCAAAAAAAATTATTTATTACCTAAAACTCTATAAAATTGCACGCACTTTCGCTTTTTTTTCAATTTGTTTTTGTTGTTTCTTAAACAGAATCTTAAACTGAAAAACTCTTAACGCAAAACATATTCACACGTACACAATCAGAAAAAATATACCGACTATCAGATGGACTGCGAGTATGCAAATTATCTTTGAAAATCGAAACATCAGCCAGCAGATGAAACTGGCTTTCCACTCATCTCCTTTCTACACCTTTACAAGCGACCACTTCTTTTTCTTTTGTTTTTTTTTTTTGTGTTAATTGTCCTAGACACCCTGCAGTGAAACGCTGAAGATCACATTCGTCAGCCGTCTAATCATTTTTACTATCAGCAACAGCAACAACAACAACAACATCATGGTCATACGTGATGATAAAAACAAAATGAGTGTGCGGCGGCGTCGGCGCTCAATGATGTCCCGCTGCCGTTATTAAATGGCCCAACAATATAAAAATTTGCATAATTATGGGTTTATCTTGGTAAATTGGACGTCTGTAGCTGTAACTTAATAATTTCATGTGGATACAAAAAAAAAAGATACAAAAAGATATACGAAATGATCAAACAATAAAAGAAAAAGAAATAAAAACTGAAAGAAAAAAAAAAATTAACCATGAAGAAGGGGTTGGACAAGATCATTAGAAATTAAAACTTTTTGAAGAGGTGGAGTGTAACGCACAATTTACTGAATAGCGATTATTAGAAGGCAAAAAAGACATGCTTTTATTTGGGCTAAATTTTAAAAGGAACCTGTTTCAAGTCACAAACAAACAGAAGACAAAAATATTTCCCAATATATTGAATTTAAGTGAATCAGATAACAACACACCTCAACCGTGATCACTAAAAGTAGATGATAATTTTACATATAGAGTTTTTTCATAAAGTTTTAAATTTTTTAAAAATTTTCAATTTGAAATTAAGCAGAGAAAAATAGGAGCGGTTTAGAATTTACAATTCTTTTTTTTTATATGCTTTATTATCATCCATAGTTTTAAATAGTTTTAATTTAAATTCCCCTCCAGGATATCATATAATTTCGATCACTTGAACAACTTTAAAAGTTGTTTTACAGCAGCTGCCTCCCTATTTATGTGTTCTTAAGGTAGTTTTATATTTTTGCAATTCAACTTTTTCCCATTTTAATATCTCAACTTTCAATGAATTCAATTAATTCCCTAGTAATTCTTATTTTTTATTTTAGTTTATGTGTGTTTTAATATGATCTTAATTTTTAGTTAAATTTTCGAAAACATCCTTAACTTTTAAAAGAAAATGTTAAAGTTTTCAACATTAAAAACAAATTGACTGATTACCACAAATTTCTTCACGTTTGGTACCAAACTAGTAGCGATTACTGCTCAAAGAAAACAGATTAGTTGTGGCAACAAAATAATTGGTTAGGAGTATCAGTCAAAACATATTCATTATCAATTATTCAGTTTTGCTCGCCATTTTGGCATTTAGTAGCAGCAAAAGAATGCATTCGGTTGACCCAACCAATTTATGAATTGTCACAACACCATATGTTGGTTACAATTGTGGTATTATGCTTAAGATCATGGAATGTTGGTTGGATCAATAAAGTATTGGTAGCGGCAACTGATATTCTATTGGACACAACCAATCTCTTTTTTTGTTTTTGTCACGAAATAGTTTCAATCAATTCACTTTTCTAATAGATCTTTAATAAATAATGTTAAAATATAATCTATCTGAAAAACCACTTTAAGATCAGATTCTTTAGATTAATGATCTTCCGCTGAAGAAATAACAGCCAACAACAACTTCACCTTAATAATTTCCATAAAAAAATTCATTCATTCTTCAATTCAAAACAGAAGTCACACACAGTAGCAGAATGTCACAATAAAATTTATTTTGTTGTTTTATAAAAACCAAAGTTAATTTATAATCCTTTGACATATTCAACAGAGGATAGAAAGGATACCGCATTGACAGCTCTCCAAGGTGGCAGACAGCAACACCTGATGTGGGGTGACTGACAAGCCAAACAGCACAATAATGAAACTACAAACATGACTCTAAAAATAACCGAGTTACAGGAAACTCAATTCTTATCCAAAGATCAAGAAGTTTTTTTTTTTCGATTTTATAAAAAATAAATTTCAAATAGAAAAACAGCTACAGCAGAAATAAGAAGAGAGACGACATGTGTAAATACGAATATGAATTAGATAAAAAGAAACGCGCAGGTGTGGCACATCTTCTATTGGCAAGCACATGTATGTGCCTGTGTCTTTTTTTGTGCGTGTGTGTGTGTTGTGTTCACATTTCTTATAAAAACTTACTGTTTGTGACTTTACAAAAAACATTTATTGAATTGTTTAATTTTTTTTTGTCGTTTTGAAATTAGAGTTAAATAAAACAAACTTAGTTTTTGCAAAAAAGATGATCTGTGCACCTGAAAACGCTTAATAACATTTCATAGAAATCTGCTTACTCTGATAATAATAATAATAGATAGTTTTGTGGCGCGACTGACTGCTGCTTAATACTCGTATTGCACTTGTCACCAGGCCTGCTCGTTGCAGTCACCACAACTTGTGTTGTTTTTTTATTATGACTTTCCCAACCACAACTACACTAGTAACCCGCGCCTGATCCGATCGATAGTTAGTGGTGGTGTAAGCAACTGGTTTAACGACTTTTGCCATTTAAGTCGGTCAAATTGATTGAACGGTCACTTAAGCAGCAGCTGACCATTTAAACAAGTGCTAATTGCTAGAGATTTTTCTATATATTATATTTTATATATATATATATATATATTTTTTTTTTTTTTGCTTTATATTACAAGCTTTTGTGTGTGTTTCTTTGTGAATTATTTGTGAGATGTAATGAAAAGCGCATTATTTGTGCAAATTGTTATCTAATAGATAATGAGTTAATAGCTGTACTAAAAAATAATAATAATAACACACATTTATTTATTATTTATCTAGAAAGAAATAATGATGTAAATAATGTAACAAAGGTGAATGGTACAGTGGCTAAGAAAAGAGAGGAATGGGAGAAAGAAAGTATATTTTTTCCTAAAACCCAAACTATACATTTAAAGAAAGAAAAAGTCCCACAAATATTGCTGCAAATGTATCTAATATTATTACCTTTGAAAAAAAATTACTTGCACAGTGGGGAGAATTTTATTAAAAAAAAATTTATTATATTTAAGTGATGCTTTCATTCCCTTTTTAACGCCAAGAACTCTGTAAAATAATGATCTGTACCGATTTTCAACAGAAAATAAATACGTCCAAAACAGTTGCAACAAAATTACTCTTGATGGATATCAAACAACCTGAATGACTTGTTTTTAAAGTCATGTTACATAATGTTTTCCAATAAGAGTGATATAATTTCTTTTAAATTAAAAACACACTTTTTGTTAAGGAAATTTAAAATTCTTTATTTAATGTGAAGTAAAATCGATACAATTAAGTTCTAAATAAAACGTGATTCAAGTGGCTTCCATGATTCTTCTGCAGGAACGAATTCGATGAACCCAATTTTCGAGCACTTTTTCCACTAAATCACTACAGGTAGCACAATGGCACCATATCAGGACCCAAGTGAGCTGGAATCTAATCTTCCCTTTACCACCAGCCTGCTAACCTAACCTAACCTAACCTCCACTAAATCAATTCGTATGTCATGAATGGCACGTTCAATATTGAATTGTAAAGCTTGAAGAGAGTCTGGTTTATTTCGAAAGACCAACGACTTCAAAAAACCCCACAAGAAATAGTCTAACGGTGTTAAATCACAACTTCTTGGAAGCCATTCAATACCACAATTTTTTTAAATAATCGAATCTTTAAACTTTTTTCGCAATAATTCAATTGTTGCATTTTCTGTGTGGCACGTAGCCCCATCTTGTTGGAACCAAATATTGTCAAGATCAACTTCTTCCAATTTCAGCCATCAAAATTTGGTTATCATCGACCTATAACGCCAGGTTGTGGTTTGAGACAGTCCCAATTGTTGAGAACGTCTTGGAATCGACAAATTGCGATCTTCAGCAACACTTGCCTGAACGGCAGCAATATTTGAATTACTTCGAGCGGTTCTTTGTCTAACTGGAACTTGATCATTATGTAAAGAAAATTTAAGCCCAACATTTTCAACAATTCGACGAATAACGAGCACACTTGGACGATTATTACGACCATAAAATGGCAAACGCGCACGAAAAGTTGCAATTTGAGAACGATTAATTTAATAATAAAATTGAATAAATTGTAAACGTTGTTCTTGCGTACATCTCTCCATGAAGAAATTGTAAACACTACTGAACACAATGAAAAACAAATGACAGATGATGACATATTACAAATGGCCGAAACGTCACTTCAAAATCATATCATTCCTATTGGAAAACCTTTTACAATACATTAATAAAAATAAGTTAAGTTGGAGAGTATCAGTTGCAAATGGTGGTGAAGTGGTTCGCACATTCACTACAAAGCAAACGATGACTTGGGACCTGCGTTAAAACCCTGGTCAGAGCAAGTCAATGAACATCATAAAGTTTCTGTGATGTGCATTAGTATGGCATTGTAGTAATTGTTGTTGGACTGTTGTGATGAAAGAATAGCACTGGTTACTAAGATACCAAGCAAATGCACAGCGGCCACCTTCGTCGGTTCATTTCATTCTCTCTAATTAGAGAGAATGAAATGTCGACCGCAAAGAAAATTTGGGTGGCTTCTCCCGGTTTAAAACAGGCCAAATCATTGATACAGCCATTCTCATACAGTAGCATCCTGAATTTCAACAGGAACGAGTTACGGCTAGTTACTGGTTTCCTGTTCGGTCACTTTGCACTGAACTACCATCTTTGGAAAAGTAACCTAGTTCGCTCACCCTTGTGCCGTTTATGCATGGAAGAGGATTAGACAACGGCACACATTCTTTGTGAATGTATAGTTTTATGTAATAATAGAATGCGTGTTTTTCGTACTGAATTTGTGTGTTCGGATGATATTAGGCGGGCTTCTCCAAGCTCTGTGCTGACTTTCATAAGGAGTCATTCAGAGCTTGGCCTAATTTAGAGATCAATGGCACAAAAGATCCAATAGGTGTCGCAGTGCCGGTCCTTGGACCAGATCTATCCACTTTTCTATTCTATTATATTCTATTCGTCGGTTAGCAGAGTTATCGATGAAGTAAAATAATGAATGTGCGCTTTCCATAAAACAAACAATTGGTTTGAGTAGAAAATGTTTAAGGAAAAACACGCAGTGTTTTGAATGATTCCCATACAAAATTTCTACTAAAGTCATTCGTGTGTCTACTTTAAAACAGCCTCGACTAATAACGCAAATAGTTAAAATATTTAAAAATAATTTAAGAGTGACTTTTACCTTGAAATGTCCAACCAGTTTACATGTGTAAAAGTTAAACTTTGAAAATTTATAACAAAAAAAAAAAAAAAACATCTTTCTATTAAATTATTGGTTTCTTAAATTTCAAAACGAAATAAATTTATCTTTATTCACACAAAAAACTATTCAAATTATGAGTGTTTGCTCTCTCACTCACTCGGCTCTCTCTGTCTGTCTCTCTATCGGTGTACGAAATAAAGACAGATCACCTGCTTTGGAGTCTCAACTGTTTTGCGTTACAAATTAAAATGACTGCCTTTCAACAAAGCCGGGCGTATCATCAATTTGAGGTCAATGATAGTCAGTCGGTCGGTTGTTCGTTTTTTTTTTTTTTTGGGTCTTTTAATTTCTTTTTTTTATATTAAACGTGTGTATTAGAGAATTGTCGGCGATAAAGTGCTTGTGACTCTTAAACACTATTATTAAGGGTCACAAATCAATGAAGACTTTATCGTCGTTACTAAAGACAGGCCAAATTATCAAATAGCCTTTCAAAGCAACAATAACTAACTAACTACAACAAAAACCCAGAAAAAGTTTTATTTATCCCAGCAAACAAACAGCCCATGGCGTTGGTTTTAGAAACGGCAAAAAAAAACAAAAAAAAAAGACACCAACATAAATTTTTTAAAGAAAAAAAGGTCAAAAGATATTATTAAAGCAACAACAACTACAAAAAAATTTAAACCTTAAAACTAAAACTGATTAGAAATTCGTTAAACTTTCCCACATTTAAAGAAAAAACACTAACAAAACAACCGATACTAAAAAATCAAAATAGAAAGAAACTGAATGCAATCCGCGACTAAATTTATTGAGCCGACGTTGTTAGCCAGCGAACGGACGGACCATTTAAATAAACCAGACCCAAAACAAAAAACAAAAAAAAAAAAAAAACAAAACAAAACAAAAACTCCAGCAAAACACCATACAAAAACAAATCAACTGCTATCTAACATTTTTTTTTTGTTGCTGCTGTACAATTTAACCTGGACATTACAGATTTGTCGTTACGAAATTGAATCTCAAACTTACACATACACACAATCGCCCTTTGAATGGGTCACTCACCAAAGAACAGGTAAAAGAAATGTTCAACTCGGCAGCAACAACAATAGAAGTGAAACAGATACCGCGCATTCACAAAAAAAAAAAAGAAAAAATACAGACAACAACTGTAACAAAAACAAACAAAAAATTTGGCTGAAAAAGATATTTTTTCTTTCGGGTGCACCAGCCACCACAACCAACAGCACCACCAACAGTCAGTCAGCCACACAAAAAAAAAGCGCTAAGCAAGAAAGACGACACAAGAAACGCTCCAGGAAGCTGCTGCATGAAGAATGCAGTCGAGTCATACGAAAAACACATTTCAACCACTCAATACTGAAAACAACAATTCTAAGCCCCACAAAACGAAAAATAATTGAAGTCCCTTTTGAAAAACATACGACGACATACGAATATTTTGGGTACTGTGATGCAACAATACAAAAGGAACAACAACAACAAGAAAAATAAAATAACCAAAAACTCATAAATTTTAAGTTTTTCCTTTTTTAATCTGTGGAACGAAAATTTCTTTTTGACAGCTACTAGTGGCCATTAGTTCGCTTTTACAAATGAACTTAAAACCAAAAACAAACAAAAAGAACTGCATGGTACAAAAGCATCAAACAACTAAAAGTTGAGCTTCAGACAACTACGCTGCATGGTATATCCATAAAAACCAGAGTAACATATGAACTGGATCTCTATATAAACTCACTCCGCCGTTACAATATGACACACTGTTTGCACACTAAATGGCTGAATTCAGGGCTTCCGAGCAAAAGCCATATCAATTTTTTACTACGCAAGAAAAACCATTCATGATTTTTAAGGTAAATTCATAAGTATAATGAAGAGATGGACAGTAGTCCCTGCTCAAGTGCTCACTTTATATAGCACATATTTTGACGCATTTAAGCGGGGCATCATTTAAACGAATCTTGGATCAAAAATTTAAACTGTTATCCATTCCATTCTCGGAATCTATGTTACTTCAATCCTTATTAAAATTGAATTAAACTTATCGACCGCAAGCTGTTGCGAAGGATATTTAATTAAGGAGACTGTAATTAAAATTTTGTTACGTTAACAGCTGATGGTGTGACACATATTAAAAATACTAAACATTAAAACAACATGGTCATATGCAACTGATTTTTTCGTTGTTCGGCGGCATATGAGGAATTTCGTCGGCGACATTATAGTGTGCATTTTTATTTACAAGAATATTTTTTATTCATGGTAACGAATATTCGCGACCAAAAACTCTTCACTGCAGTTGTGTTCCCATAATTACTTAAAATTTCGCAATAAGTCACCGTACAGTGCTACCACCGGCAATGTTAGCTTCGCAAATTGCTACATACTTGCAAATATTTCATAACTTATTCAAATTATACAAAAAAAATAAACTTACCAATTGATTTTCTTTATGTGATGATGTGTGATAATATTATTTACTTCCCGCTGGTTACGCAGATTTTATTAAACACGTTTATAAATTTTAAAACATTTTTTTCACACAAAAGACAGGCCATATAATGCATAATTTTCTTAGGTTGGCGGCTATTGCGACGCAGGCACTACTTTACAATAACGAGACCGAAAAACGCTTTCTGAACTTAAATTTTAGAATAGAATTACCGCGTTAGTAAGTTATTTGCAAAATTATCACATTAACAAATAGAAATAACGAACGAGGCGTGAAAAACGATCAGCCGATAAAACCAACCGTTGTGATGCATAATTTTGTTCTTTTTACGAAACTTTTTTTTTTAATATAATCAAGATGCAATATCACGAGATTAACTGAAAATAAAAGAAAAAAAGAAAATAAATTAATTTGATTTAAACAAAATTAGCAATAATAAATAACTACAACTAGAAAATTCAATATTTGTATGAAAATTTACTTTTATCCACGTGTTTTTTAGCGGCTCTCTTTTGTAATGACTGGTAGTTATTTTAATAAAGCTGCCAGATTAGATTATAGAAAGAAATTAATATTCTCCACGATTAAGTCGTGCTGCCAGAAATATTTGTTATACAGGCATGTTCTGTAATCACGGTGATATCAAATCACGAACGTTTTTGAAATCACGGAAGTGAAATTGATGTGTTCTGAAAAGCACGAGATTTTTCATTTTTAGTGGTGATTTCATTGTTCTAAATCACGAGCAAACAGCCGATTATTTCTGTTTACAAACATTTATTTTGTATCTTTATCACAAAAATATAATAAATTTACGAATTAAAGTTAAAGTTTTTCTAATCTATATATATAAAATACAAAAAATGTTTGTACCCATGTTCGCTATAGACTCGGAAACTATCCAACCGATTTGACCCAAACTGGTGTCATTCAAAAGGGAATTTATAGAGGATGGTTTTAGGCTTTGGGCATTTTTTGACCTACGCCGATGATATTTGGTACATATAGTATTGACATAATTAGGAATACGTACTAGGAGAAAAGTGAGTGGGACCACGCCCCTTTATAGGAAAATAAAAAATCTTAATATAGTCTTAACTATTGGACCGATGGTCATTAAATTTTCACAATAGGATATATAAATACTTTTAATTTTATTTTATAACGAGGGGGGTAGCGAAGTACACCGGGATCAGCTAGTTATATCATAAAAATGCCTGGAGAAAGTTCGTTAGCAATAATTGATCTAAAACCAAAATTTAAAAATAAACCGCAAAAAATACAGCGTCCCTTAATTTGTAAATTTTGTAGGTTCTTCTAAGTAAAATAATTAATTTTATTGCAAAAGCAAATAAAGAACAAATCATTTTAAGTGTGCGTGATAATTTTATTGCAGAGTTTTAAAGAAAAATTATTAAAAAACTCAAAGTGATTTGAAATCGTCATGCTGTTAGCTAACCGGTTTTAAATCACGAAATTTTAAACATTTGTGCGCCCAGAACACTTTTTCAGTGATTTGAAATCACTTTCCGAAAAAGTGATTTCAGAACATACCTGATAAATTTATTAAATAGTGTTGCCAGAAATGTTTGTCAGATATTATTGAATTTGCTAAGAGATGATTTCCATTATATGGTTTTGTACAATCAATCAAACTTATAGGATAAATTTATTGTAATTTCCATTTGGAATCGTTTGATTACAAACAAAATTTTAGTTTTCTGAAGCCGTTTAAAATTGACCTCTGTAATATGGCTGATAGTTTGATTTTAAATTCGTTTAGCATTTTGGAAGATATAATCATTTAAAGTTGCTACCAATACATGCACACGTATTGCAATAGGCTTTGCAAAGCAATTAACAGCAATAAGACCCCTTTTTCACACGCAAAGTTTACTTTGCACAGTCTGTGCGAGAGAATGGAAAGAATAATGGGGGTGAGTACAGACTTTGATGTTCTCGCAAAGTTGCTTTGTTCTTCGTTCGTCGTTTATGCATAGTTGGATTTTGGTTGCATTTTAATTTGACGATACAACAAAAGAACAAAAACTTTGTAAACTTTGCGCGTGAAAAGGGGTCTAAGACATTTTTCTTTGCTTTGATATGGCGAAATTTTTGAAATGTTATAGAAGTAAAAAAGAAGAGAGCTCACATGAATTGTACCATTGACTACTTGAAGTTGAATTACAACAGTTCAGGAAGCTCTTTTTTACTGAGTCATTCATAAGTCTGAACTGAATTATAATACAGGTAATTTTATTTATTGTTTATAATTAAAATATACAACATTTTATTTGAACAACTACTCAAGAAATCAAGTTTTTAAAAATTTTTACTCGTTATGGATTAACTTACCATGTATATGCTGCTTTTCGTTGGTAGCTAAAAGTTTTCAAACTCATCTACTGATAGATAAACTCCCAAGTTAGAAATGAGAATTACTAAACACAAACAAAACGGTTTTAAAAACTTATACAAACAACATAAGAAATAATTTTTATTCGTAACGAATAACTACAAAAGACGATTTGCTGCCTTTTTGCAGAACACGATTGAAGACAATTCTAAATTTTTAATCGTTAAAATATTGATTTTTTTTTTTTAGGACCACCAATCACGGGATGGCGCCTATGTATGCAGTGCATTGTGCCGGAACAAGGAAAATTGGTTATCGGAAGGAGTATAAAGGGAGTAGTTTTTGTGGACAATTGATTTGAACCTTAACATACTGGAGGTAACACGAAAGACCTCTGCGGGAAATTTATTCCATACATGAGCGGTTCGGCTAAAGTATGCATTTTCTCCGTAGTTTGTAGTGCGGTTCACCGGCTTATCGACCACAAAGGGTTGTGCTCTTAATAAAGAGCGTGTTGCACTTGTAAAATTACGAGTTTCGCGAACAAGTTCCCTGCTTTCATTACAACACATTCCGTTGTAGTAACGATACAACAGTAAAATACAGATGTGTTACAGATTCACATCGGCACCAGCCTTGCGGCCGTGCTCTTAATACCGTGTGAATATTAGTATTCACAAACACTCCCGAGCCACCCCCTCGGGATAAACCTGAACTTATCCCCTCGGGGATAACATCAGGTAGCAATTTCTCAGGCATGGCCAAAGCCCAACACGCCTAAACACCTTGCTAAAGTATTTGAGCTACCTGAACTCTTTTATCTGTTGTTTCACAACAGCATATAGTGGCTTAACATTGGTAGACACGAAGTCCAACAAGCCACTAGCACTCGTCGAGTATCAGTCTTTAAACCAACGCCCCTCCCAGCTTTTGGTAGCAACCACAGCCACCACGTGTACTCCCGAAGGAGACCACACCAATAACCGGCCACGGAATCATGCCACCAACGCCCGCGTATCAATTCTCAAGGAGAATGGAGTATGCCGAAGCCTATCCATCCCCAAGAGAACGGAAACGTATCGCGCAACAACACAGCGCAAATTGTGTGCCCAATAAAGGATATCACTATGCTACCCCCCGGTAGACAATCTTCCATGAGAGCTTACCGGTTCCCGTGGCACCTGTTGAGGTTACTGGTAGAGCATCGGAAGAAAACACCGAATGATTAACTTTCTATTGACTTTGGTCTTGGAAAGACCTTAGGTGCCCTTTCAGCTTCTTTACAGACTAGCGTGGATGAACCACTTCCTTTATAAATAAAATAGATGCACATCCGTTGCTCTGTTATTTCAGAGATTGGGAAGTGACATATAATATTTTTGGGTAATTGACAAAAGGTTATGTCTGCAAAAGTCAATTACCCTTTTCCCCAGAAGGCACAGCATCAAGAAGTTAAAAGTCAACAAGATGGCAAAATGTACCCCCGGGGGAACAGTAAAATACACCCTACATTGCATTGATGTCCCAGTGAGTCATTAATGTTGGCTACCCTACTGTCACCGACCAGCTTATTCGCACTCTCCTGTACGCGGTCGAGTAGCTTCAGAATAAACTTTGAAGCACCGCTCCATACATGAGAGTTGTATTCCATTTTTGGTCGATTAAAGTTGGTTTAAATATTCAGAAGATCAGATGGTCTTACACCGACTTAAAAAACCAAGACACTTGAATGCTTCTTTTGAGACATTAAAAATGTGATCATTCCATCGAAAATCGCAGTGAATTTTCCTGTCAAGAACATCAAGAGCTTCTGATTCCTCAATATTTATCTACACAATCCATAATTACAGATGAATATTTTTTTTAATATTATTTTCAATATAAATAGACAACTGAAAATGTTTAATCGTCTTCTGCCAACTGGCCTTTTAAATATGTACCATTAATTTACCAATAATAGCATTAACGTCAAAATGCCGCCACTGGCCTCCGTTAAATGTTGCCAGGATTTCAACTGACTGAAGTCCTCCAAGGTATGTATTCTGTGGCTTACTGTTAAAGGCAGTCTCGATTTCTACCTTGAATTAAGACAGTCGTATTTAAACTAAGATTTTTTTCGATTACAAAAGATGTGTCATAAAAGGACTCTTTTTCCATCCTGGTACATATTTGATTTAATATTTTGTTATATAAAATTTTAATACTTCATTATATTATTTTGTGAGTACAGGAGGCTGTTCTAAAATGGTTCTGCTACTTTCTGGATCAAATAAAGCTTTATTTCCCACTACCTGGTTGCTTAAAGCTTGATACGTTTAGTCCATAATTATCCGAATTTTTTTTTTGTTCCCTCCCAACAATAAGATTTATCAAGAGACTCTTAAAATATTAGCTTGCTTCAACGAGGCTCTTCGTTGGATCCACATGTATTACAAGCATCCAGAATTACTTTAAATATAGAAGCAGGATATATTCGCCGGGGCTAAGTCGGTAGATTATGGTGATAGGGGTCAAAGTTCGAAGCCAACTTCATTGATTTTTTACGGTAATAGAATTCATACCCTCCTCAAGGTTATCAAAGAACTTGAGCCTTCACGTTTAACTATCACCCAAAGAAATTCACTGTTTTAATTGCACTTCGGTCTCTTCGGTGTACTCGTATGTATGTAATGGTTGCATATTTCGTTTACAGTCAAGTTGCGGAATGCCTCAGCTGACATCATTTGTCGTTGAACTTATAGTAACTCTCATCTGGAGTGATCAATCAGCCGTTGTTTTATTATTAGAATATTATTATAAATTATTAAATCTTGACAAAAACAGTAAAGACATTTTTTTAAACAAATTTTAAAAAAAATCTAGATGTTACAAATGCCTGCTAAAACTTTATTGAACGGTCTCAAACTAATAAAGACTTGAAATGGAAAAAAGAAAATACAAAAAGTTTACATTTCCCTTTTAAAGAAAAGACGAAAATATTCAATATCCAAATAGTGTTTTAAATTAAAGAAGACAAAATAAAAAAGGAGTTAAGAGTTCAACCTGCCAGAGTGGAAATCATATCAGCATTTTTTTTTTGTTTTTGTTGAAGTTGGAAGAAAAACTTAAAAAAAAAGCAGAAAGAAAAGAACATATTTCTCATATATTTTCCATATCTGTTCTGTGGATAGAAAAGAACCTTAATTGTTGCATGTGGACTTGACTAAAAGTTTTTCCTTTTCTGTTTTTTCTTCTAATTTTATACAAAAGATAAAACTGAAATTTTAAGTCACTTAAAATATGAACCAAAAATGTAAACTGATAAGAAATTAAAAGCAACTGAAACAACGAAAAAAATGCTGTTTTTTTTTTGTTGCATTTTATTTCTTTTCTCCTTGTTTTTTTTTCACAGATGGTTAAAAGACGGTAGAGAATTTTGAATAAATTCTAGATAAATGCTGAACTGGAACAAAAATCGTGATTTATTTTATGCATTAATATTTCTTTTAAATAGAAATGAAAATGGGTTTCCGAAGTCTTTGCACACCTTTTAATTCTTTGTTTTTCTTTAGTTAAATCGCTAAGACTACTACTAATTTTCTATTTATATTGGAAAGAATTAAATTTTTCTTTTGCTTGTTAACTGCCTCAGATAATCGTACATTTGATTAACATTTAAAGAAAAAAAACTATTAAACAGAAATAGAGATTTAAAGCTTTTTTCATTATTTTATTGTTAGTAAT
The DNA here is from genome assembly GCA_947311025.1 of Lypha dubia. Classification (NCBI taxonomy): domain Eukaryota; kingdom Metazoa; phylum Arthropoda; class Insecta; order Diptera; family Tachinidae; genus Lypha; species Lypha dubia. The sequence goes on from OX371263.1 coordinate 61,662,430, forward strand.
TCTAATGGTGAAGGTGACTAATAATGCCAGAATTTTTGTTTAATTTTTATATTCTAATAAGAAAAAAAAAAAAAACACTAAATGACTCATAAGTGATTTTTTTTTCTGTTGCAAACTTAAATGTTAAATAATCCCTAATAAACGACAACAAAAACAGCAACTGCAAATAATAAATGAACAAATCTTAAGGTACATAAAATAGATAAATACATACTTGATGTATGCACTCACTCGCAGCGTATGTGTGGTGTGGGTAGAAGATTGTCATTCAATTCATTCAATCATGCCTCTTGTCAGCACGCCTGTCCTTCTATTTGTTTGATTGTAAAAAAATGTATATAAAACTGTTTTAAATGTTGTAAATTCATCAGATATGACTGGCTGGTATGAAAAATTACATAAAATAACAACAAACTTCAACAAGAAATCAAAACAAGAAAAAACAAACAAACAAACAAAAAAAAAATAAATTAAAAATTGCAAATTTACTTTTTGTGTTTTAAAAAAATCAGAAAATAAATCAAAATCAAGGGCAAACTTGATGACAAACCACTACAATAAACAGCTGACAAATAAATAAATGCTGTGATTGCGTAATTATTGATAGACCACAGAAAAAAATATCATAAAAAACTATAAAGATCAAATGATCACAAAACAATTTAACCTGAAACTCCTCGATCGATCGTTTATCAACTACAAGGCAATTAACGCACAATTACTTTTTTGTGTTGTTTTTTTTTTTTTCTTATTAACTCAGCTTTTAAAATCAATAAACATCTATAACACGTGCAGCTTTAAAGTTTTTATTTTAAACGCAGTAATTTGCTAAAAAAAAATTAAATTCCACAAACAAAAAATAGCTTCGAAATTATTGTAAATAATTTTTAGAGTTAAAATTTTCATTTTCAATTGAAACTGTTTGAATTCCTAATAATTATGAGTATTAAACTACAAACAGGTATTCGTTCCATTTGGAGTTGTTGTTCATTTCGCTGCAATCAGTTGTTTGAACCAGACATGGGTAGTGTTGGCATGATAACTTCTAATCATGAAAGATCGGTAAGAAATTTTTTCGTTATATTTATATATATATATATCCGATAATACTCATAAAGAATGTTGCTATATAGAAAATCTAAGTCCATAAACTCGGCTTTGGTACCGTCAAGTGGAATTCCTGATGACACATGGTCCTTCGAACCAGATTCTAGTACTATAAATTAAACTTCTTATATTTGTTGCCGGCTAAAGAAGACGTAATTATAAGGTTTCTAAAACATCAAAGAAAATATTCTGACAAGGGTGCCGCCGTGGCTGATAGGTAGCAATGCTAGCCTAGTAGTACGGAGGTTGTCGGTTCGATTCCGACCATAGATCCTGGGTGTTTTCTGCAGACAAGCTAATCGCTTTGCGGGTTGTGTTTGTTTAAAAAAAAAAAAAAAAAAAAAAAAGTATTTAATTGTCATCAGCTTTCATTATCATCCCAATTAATTTCAATATTTATGTGACCTTGCTGGGTTGTGAAGCAAAATTGAAATGTAATACATGAAGAATACATGAATAATGAATGAGTGAACGAAACTGATTACTTACTAAAGTGGTAATCTTCATTTAAAAGAAGATAATAATTGAAAAAATAATCGATGTACTCCTACATCTTCCATTTTTTATTCAGTCCAAGTACGAATAATATTTCCGGGGGAGTTTTTTTCCCTTTTTCCATTTCTCCTATTATGAATATAAATTCTGCATGAGATTTTTCACTTTTCAATTTTATTTACATATAACAATTTATAATTGTTAAGAATTTCATTACTAAAGCTAAAATTTTGAGAAATGAAGAAGCAAAAAAAAATTCATTGATTCGAAGAAATAGTTTATCGATTCAATGAATTTTTCAATTTTATTCACTCAGTGTATTAGTTCGTGCACTCAATGAACTGTATCAATTAATTTTCCCACAAATAAATAAATGAAAATAAATTTATAAAAAAAAATTCATTGATTCAAAAAAATATTCATCAATTCAATGAATTTTTCAATTTTATTCACTCAGTGTATTAGTTCGTGCACTCAATGAACTGTAACAATTAATTTTCTCACAAATAAATAAATCAAAATAAATTTATAAAAAAAAAAAATCATTGAATCAATGAATTGTTTAATAAAATGTACCACGTGTATTAATTTGTGAACTCAATGAACTGTATCAATAAATTTTCTCAGAAATAAAGAAATCAAAACTAATTTATAAAAAAAAATTTCATGGATTCAAAGAAAAAGTTCATTGATTCAAGGAATTATTTCTTAAAATGCATCAAAAAAAAATTTATTGATTCAAAGAAAAAGTTCATTGATTTCATGAATTCTTCAGGAATATTCAGTTAGTGTGTTAGTTCGTTCATTCATTAATTTTGTCAGATATGGAATACAAACGAAAATTTTTTAAATACCAATTTTTAAATGCCGTTAATTACGTTGGTTTTGTTTCAAATTAACTTCTTAAAATTTTTCCCATAATTTATTAGAAATTATCATGAAATCGATAAAAATTGAAGTCCTTCCAAAAATCAATTCATTAAAAAATCTCTTCATAATAACCAGGAAAGTGAAAATTAATCTTTTAACATGAAATAAACAACTTTAACACTTGCTTGCCTTAAAGCTGGAGGTCCATACCACGCGTTTCACGTGTATACGCATCGTACGTGGCTGTCAAAAAAGTAGAATCAGTGTAATTGTATGTGGCAAGTTACACAGCACAACGCGTACGACGCTTAAACGCGTCTCTAGCGCCAAGATAAAATGACAGCTGTGTTGGATAGCCAAGTATGACAAATTATATTATACTTTCAATGTTATCGATAAATATATTTGTTTCGTGGATTAATTTCTTCTATTTTTTGTACTAATAATAACTTTTTTTTATGAAAATACTTACACCACACATGATCAAAGCGAAACAATTAGCGCGTAAAAAGTGTTGCATGTAACTTGAATTTAAATACGCGTATGAAGCGTGTAACGCTTAAGTCCATCTTTTATAGAGAGACAACAAAAATTCATAATTTTAGCAGCAGTAAAAGAAAATTCAAATGCTCCTCAAAAATATCACAGCGCTTGGCACGTGTTATGTTTCTTGTATTCTCACTCTCACTCTCTCTCTATCTTTCTCCATATCAGTGGACTTGTTATTTCCTTAAGAATAAATTTGAATTAATACAATTAAAAATATGTGCATAAATTTAAACAAAATTATCTTAAGAATCTGGTTTAATTGTATGCACGTACGTTTTTTTGGTTAGAAAATTGAAGTTCCTAGAATTTCATATTAAATTAAAATTTCGGTAAAAGGGTTTCTAATATTTAAACGTGCCAAAGATACTTTCTCATGATAAAATTAACAAAACAAAAATAATAAATAAAAAAAAAGAAGAAAAGAAAATCAATAGAAGATAAAGAAAGAATGAAAGGAAAACAAACAGTAGCAGCTAATTGTGTCATCTTTATAATCCTTAAGAAAATAACCAGCAAGATTTCCTCTTGACTTCAGTTGCCTGTGATAAATTTTTAAGAGGGTTTTTTTTTCTTTTTCTTTAGTTTTCTTAATCTTTTAAAATGACGAGATTAACATGTTTTTGTGTGTGTTTTTGGTGTTTCTTATTTGGTGCCAGAAAAAAAAAGGCGTGAATTTGTCCTTTTTGTACTTAAAGTCCTGAGTGTATGCGGTGGGCCTTCTTTCCGTTCCGGTATCCCACAGAGTTTCAATATTGATCAGTAACCGTTTTAGCCAAAAACCAATTAAAATCATATTTTTGTTTGCACATACGAGTGAGTACTCGTCTCATTAGTCTGTTCAAAATAATTTACTTTTATTGTTTTGTGTTTTGTTCTTTACAACCAGAAAAATAGGAAATAAAAATTCATAGATTAGTTAAGGATTTCTCTAGCTCCTGCTGTGTTAAATATCAAATAATATTTTTATTGCTGAAAATAATTAGTGTTGCCCGTTAATCTGTAAATTCTTTAGCAATTTCGCTAACGCTGTTCTACACAAATTGTATTATATTTTGTAAACTAAATTTTTTTTTTTTTTTTTTTTTAAATAAAAGAGATAATCTTGTAGTTAACTAACTAATATTTTAATTAACCCATAGTGTTCGTCTTGCAAACACTAGTAGTCAGATGTGAAAAATTTCTAAAATCGTTTAAAAAAGGATATTAACGAAACTGCCAAGTTTCTTTACTCTGCCGTAAGTTCCAAATCTTGGTAAGATTTTTCTTTATTGTCATCCTTTTATGGATGTTTCTTTGAAAACTTTATACAAATAATTTAATTTCCTGTGCTACTCACATAACACCAGTAGCAAGTATCACTGATAAGAACTTCTCTTTGTTGTTTGATACTCTTGACATTTTACTTTGCCGATTTTAATTAAATTAATTTTGAAAACGAAACGAAACAGATCTTAAATCAATATCAGGTTGTGAATTTCGGCGCCTAAGTAAAAAAAAAAAAAAACACACCGGAAATGATATCGCAAAAGTATTTGCAAAAAGCAAAACAAAAAGCCTGAGACGGTGTTTTGTTATTTCAAGAAAATATTAAAAAAAAACAAAAGGATATATAGAGCTTTTATCATAAAACTGTTAACGGCAAACTTTAAGGTGACCATTTCATTTAAAATCATTTTAAAATTAAACTTCGTAATCGTACCAACACATGTTATTGGTGAAATCTTTTTTGTTGCATTAGGAATGGTTACCCCACCCCTTTGGAAAACTTGTGTTTTGTACATTTCATTCATTCAACAAAATTGTGTACATTTTTTTTTTATTTAAACAGATTCATTAACATAAATTTGCTTTTTAAAAGAATATATCGCCAAAAAATTGGGAAAAAAATATATAAAACACACAGAACATGATGATAGTGATGAGGATGATGATAAAAACCAACAAAAAAGAAGCAAAAAACACACATATTCAGATCACTTTCAGACCTTTAAAAGTCAAGTCACTGAAGGTACAGAACACCACCAACAAACAGCAACAACATCAAGAGCAACAAATGTGACTGCTCATGTTGCCCTGCAAAGTAGGATCAGTGCAACCCAATTTTTCTTGTTGCTCGCTCTGTTGTTGTTGTTACTGGTGGCTGGGGCTGATGTTTCATTTCAAAAGGTCACTTGTGCTTCTACTACAATACAACACACACATGCATATACAACAACTACATCTAACATGTGCGGCATTAAAGTAATTTCTGTGATTGTTAAATGCAACAGTTTCGCAACTGCTACTTCTTTAGCCATGTTGCTGATAATATTGTCGCAATTGCTGTCGTTGTTGTTGCTGGTTGATTTGAATAAGAAAGACTCTGTCTGATTGCAAATGTTTGTTAAGTTTTTTTTTTCTGTTTATTCCGTCTGTTTTGTTGTCATTTAGAATGATACTGAAGTGGCATGTTTCCTAAATTGACTCAGATTGTACAACTTCTTCCTTTTTTTTTTTGTTTTCTGTTTTTGTTTGTCTCTCCTCCTTGTGTTTTTGCTATACGGGTGGCTTATATTGCTTTTTATTTGTATGATGTTGTTGTTGCGATTCTGTTTCGTTTTTTTTTTTTTTTTTTTTTTTTTTGGTTTCATTTCTATTTTGTAGGTCTTGTTAAATGTTGGACAAAGGCGTGCAACAAGTTAATTAAGGCTCATTTGCATGTTGCCACTGTTGTTACGGCAAATAACACACGTCAGCGTATTAACTGTGTTCGATCTTTTCAGCACCAAATTAAACGAATTACTAATGCCCTCCGTTGTGTAAATGAATCGTTACGTTAGACGATATAATCCTAATTAATCCTAATTAAGCTTCTTAGCATTTGTTAAACTTAAATCAGATCAAAGTGACTGTATTGTAACAATTATTTTAGATAATTTCAATCAATGACAGTCTTTCAATCTAGATTCGTTGGGTTTTGTGGAAAAATACATTGATTGTATGTACGAATACATTGTTTCAATGAAAATATTCATTAAAGTTTAAGATATTGTTAGTATTTCAAGCAACAAAGGAAATTAATTAATACCCAACATCACTTTAGATTTCAACATACACTGAAAAAAGAGTTTTACATAAATTCAACGAACTTCCGTTCATTGAATTAAATTCTTTGAAATTCAACGTATCATACGTTGTTTCAGTAAAATATTCCTTGAAATCATAAGTACAATTTTATGTATTTATGAATTCAACGTTGAAATGATTATTTTATTCATTGAATTAAACAATGAACTAGTTTTTTGATTTAACGTATAATACGTTGAATTTAAGAAACTCGTTCATTTATTGAAACACAATGAACAAATAGTTTGATTCAAAGAAACTGTTTCTTGATTTTAAGTAACATACGGTGATTTTGTTGTATGAATTCGTTGGATCAAGGAATAAATTCTTAAAAATCAACGTACGGTTTCAACGTATGATTTCTTAACTTTAACGAACTGGTGCGTTGAATTCAACAAGCCAACGATTGCTATACGTCGAATTTAAAGAACCTCTTCCTTCGGTGAAAAATTAGTAATAAATTCGTGGAATCAACGAATTTTTTCCTTGAATTTAATTGCCTTTTTTGGTTGAGTGTACACGGCTAAATAGCACAAATATTGTTTTCGGTAGAAAACACCAAAAAGCCTCGGCAGAATTTTACGATTTGCTAATTTTGTTCACCATTTTTTTTATGTTCATGAAAAGAATTTCACGTGAACAAAATGTTCGCCTTCTATTCCCGATAGGAGTGATTAATTTTTGACAAAATTAACGATACAGTTCATTGATTTAACGTAAAAGTTCATTAGGTCAAATTTTATTTGATTAAGATATCAATTGAATTACAAACTATAATATACAAATTACATAATCTCCAAAACACGAATTTAGTCAAAAGAATCCCAGAAAACAAATGATTTGCTTAAACATTTCTTAAAAATATAAATAAAAATTTCTATTTCAATTTCACAGCAAAGTTAAGTGATAAATTTAATATGCATGCATTCTGCAGTGTAGAGCTCACAAATAAATGTTAAAATGTTTAAATGTTATTTCACACATATTGTCAGGAATACTTAACAGATACCACTAAAGTGGATACTTAATTTTTTAGTTTAAAGGAACCACAACAACAAAATTCAGCTTTAAATAAACTTTAAGAATGCTTAAAGCTGAAGAGGACAGATTTGGATGTACTCTTCAAACTGCAAAATGTTGGCTTTTTCGCAGCTTATAATCTACAAGGACTAACTAAGTTATTCAATTCATATTTAATAGCAAATTCACTTCAAAATAGAGCCGCCGTAGCGCTCCTTCATGGACTATGTTGAATCCTTGTTTTATCAAAAGAAAAATTCCAGTAGTCCTCTGCCAATATTTCAGTTAAATATAATTAACTTTTTCTTCTTCTAAATCGTTACAAGAATCATTTTTGCAAGATCGATGTGGTATCGTTATTTCATCACTAATCCCTGAGAACACGCCTCATAAGCGTTTTATTTGCTTAACGTGTTTCCGTTTTCTCTCCAAAAGATACAAATTTTATTGATGTTGTCACATTTGTGTTTGTATTTTTATGATTTATCAAATATTTAGATACAAAAGAATATACATAAATGTTTTCTTGTTACCCTTAGTTTAAAAAGAAACTAAATAATCCTCTTTGTTCGTCCTTCCGTCCTTCAAAAATTGCTACTCGTCTTCAACACTTTTAACAAGAGGGTAGGTTTTGTGTTCGTTTTAGTAAACGGCAAGAAGTTCGTTCATATTTTTTGCTAATTGTGCCCATATGTCAGGTACAATAAAATCGAACATAGAAATGAATTGTTTGTGGGCAATTTTATAATGCAGCAAAATGTTGGGCGTTGCCCTTTTTCATATTTTTGGTTAAAAGTGTGAAAATCTTACATATGTTACATATTTTCTTTTTCATTTTAATTTTAATTGTTTTTAGATTGAAATGTGGTATGTTTCTCTGAAACGAATTAGAAAATATTAGAAACATAAAAATTGAAAATAAGAAACTAAATCCAAGTGTAAATTTCATTGCAGCACAAAAAAAGAATATAACAAGATTCTATGACAGATTATTTTGAAAGTTTATGGGATTTATTGTAAAAGTTGTTAAAGTTTTTATCTTCTTTCCTAAATTATTTTACGTAAAAACTACTTCATATTAGATATTTTCAACGAATGGAATTTATCGACGTATATTCATTAATTCTATGCACAAATACGTTGATTTACTGTACGAATACATTGTTTTAATGAAAACATTCATTGGTGGTCAAAGTAAAGCGCTTCATTGAAATCATTTGTAGTTGTTATTCTTTTGCAAAATTAATGAACCAGTTCAGTCATTTCACATACTTTTCCAATAAGAGTGATATGATTTCTTAAAAAAAAACACACACACACACTTTATGTTAAGGATATTCAAAACTTTTTTATTTAATGTTAAGTACAATCGATACAATTAAGTTCTAAATAAAACGTCATTCAAGTGGCCTCCACGACTTCTTCTGCAGGAACGAATTCGATAAACCCAATTTTCGAGCACTTTTTCCATTAAATCAAGTCGTATGGCACGTTCAATATTGACTTGTCAAGCTTGAATAGAGTCTGGCTTATTTCGAAAGACCAATGACATCAAATAACCCCACAAAAAGTAGTCTAATGGTGTTAAATCACAACTTCTTGGAGGCCATTCAATATCACAACTTCTTGGAATAATCGAATCTCCAAACTTTTCTCGCAATAATTCAATTGTTGAATTTGTTGTGTGGCACGCAATCCCATCTTGTTGGAACCAAATGTGTTCAAGATCAACCTCTCCCAATTTCAGGCATAAAAAGTTGGTTATCATCGACGTATACCGCCAGGTTGTGGTTTGAGACAGTCCCAATTGTTGATAACGTCTTGGAATCGACAAATTGCGGTCTTCAGCAATACTTGGCTGAACGGCAGCAATATTTGCATTACTTCGGGCGGTTCTATGTCATATTGGCACTTGAACATTATGTAAAGAAAATGTAAGTTCAAAATTTCCAACAATTCGACGAATAGCGAGCAAACTTGGACGATTATTACGAGCATAAAATGGCAAAAGCGCACGAAAAGTTGCAATTGGAGAACGATTATTTTGATAATAAAATTTTGAATTTGATAATAAAACTGAATAATTTGTAAATGTTGTTCTTGCGTACATCTCTCCATGATGAAATTGTAAACACTACTGAATACAATGAAAAATAAATGACAGATCATGACATGTTACAAATGGCCGAAACGTCACTTCAAAATCATATCATTTCTATTGGAAAAGTTTTTACATTATGGGAATACTAATGAAAAATGCATTAAATCAATGAATCTTTTTCTTGAACGTTTGATTCAGTTTATTGTATCGATCGGTCATGAACTCTTTTTTTTCCCTCTTATTTTAAAACATGTGTCGCATTTTATAGTAAAATTTGGAAATTGATGTACAATAATTATAAAAAAAAGGGAATTATAAATATGTGTCAATGCAACTACATGGGAAGAGTTATCAAATGACTTAATATTATTGTCAATGAAAAATTTTCTTTATTTGTTGTGGGTTATTAAATCTACATGCCTGCATTTCGATGTGTGCTTCTGCCAACTGATCAGTATAACATTAACAATAATTAAAACATAAATTATTGAGAATATCCCCAATAAATTGTATTAATTTAATTTTAAATAAGGAAAAAAGAAAGCAAATATATTACAATCGCAAAGTTTCAAAATAAATAAAAATTTAAGAGAATATATTGTAAAGTCCGAAATTGTTGCTGGTATCAAATAAATCAGTAACGATCTAATAGATCAGATTTACTACAGCTGGTATATGCTTACACTAAATAGTAACTATCTGCACTTAATGGTGCGTGTCTGTGCTATCTGACGACAACATACATACATATATATGTATATTAGGGCAATAACTTTTTCACACTTTTTACGGATATCAAAACCGGCATAGTATAGTCGTGCAAAACATTAAAAGTTATTAATAAAAAATATGATTATTTTTTCGGATCGTTAAAAAAGTTCACACAGTGATCGGGTTGAAGTTTGAAAACAACCATTTTTATCTCATGGAAATTTTAAAAAATATACACCTGATATTTGTATATATTCCTATACGTATCACTTAAATGCTATTTTGGAATTTAGCCACTGCTTTAGATTTAAAAATTTTTTAGAAAGCATGGAAATTGTTGCGTATTTATATATTATTAAATTTTGTTAATTGTTTGAATTAAAAAAAAAAAGATGTCTTTCAAGAAAAGTGGTTTAAATGTCCAAAAAAAATTCTAAAGTCTGGTCAAAGTCTTTTAACAAATTTCAAGATAAAATTCAGAGATATATTCCCGATGTCGACAAACAAGATATTTATTCACTGTGTCAATATCATCGCGAACATTAAACTTAAAGTTTATTTCATGCAATAGTATATAAATTTAAAACTACTATGTAAACATAGCATAAATTACTACATGAATATTGTATAAATACAAAAAAAATATATAATAAAAAATGTTTCTAAAAAAAATTTCTTGGAAGGTTTTAGAAATTTGCTTCCCTGCGTGAGGTTTTTTTCGCATAACGACGGGAGGCAGGTGTTTTCATTACTAAAACATTCTTGGTCACTTCGTGGTACTATGCCAAAAACTTGGTTATGGCCCTAATGTATATATATACCATATACATTAATGAAGGTGAAACATGTCGCATACTCTTTATGTTTAATTCCTAAACCCTGGTACTCTGTTCCAATTTGTGAAAAATGTTTAGCTACATTGATTATTTCGTACGAAGATGTTGACACAGAACTCATATGTATTATTCAAGGCCATATCCAAAAGGTGAGCTTTCTAGTACAGCTGACTCAATTCGCTTTATATTATACTAACTTTATATTCATACTAGCTGATACAGTTTAAAAGCATACATGAATAATTGTTATAGTTTTGAAAGCATTCGCAAGAAAATGTATTAAATTATTTGTGTTTTGATATAAAGCCAGTACTTTATAGAAACAAAATACATGTTGTTTTTGCATTGTTGTACTTGTTGTCGAACTGCGTATACCTGGTAGTCTTGCCTTGATTACAATTTATACAATTGTCAGCTGTTGATTAAAATTTCGTGCGAAAAAAGTACTGGCCATGTTGTTTCGCAGCTGAAAAAAAAAGTTGCTAGAAACATGTTTCATACTAACAGATACATTTCGCATGTTTTTCGCTATAAGAACACAGTACTACTTTTGCAACATAATTTCACAAATATTTCATACGAAATATGCAGTTTGACAGCATTTCGCACGAAATTATGAACAGAATACCGGCCTTAAACTTTGAATCTCTTATCAGGTCCAGTTTTAAGAGTAAGTTTTAACACAACAATTTTTTATTATTCCATAGTCCACATCAACGCCCCTCCCACCCCCCTCAAGAAGAAAAAACTAAAGTTCTTCAATCTAAAATTTTACTGCAAGAAATGTCAAACAATATGACCATTAAAGGCGCTTACATATTAAATCATATTGATCATTTCCTTTTTCATAATTTCTATGCAGGAAGAACCCATTCAGTTGCAGCTGCACAAAAAAAAAAACACAAACAAAAAACAAACATCTTCCTCATTAGACACCGACAATAATAAACCCACGAGCCAAAATCATAAAAAAAACGACAACTTTTACTTAAATAATTTCTACGCAAATTTAGAAAAGAAAATCAAATGCAACCAACTGTCTATTGTCAGAGTAAAAGAGGAAAATAGAAAGAAATCACTGCATCCGTTTTGGGTGATTTATCAGAAATGGACAGACGACACAAATGACAGCAGAAAACAACAACACCAAATGCCACAAACAACCTCTTAGGAAAATACACTTGTGGCAAATTGTTGCGCAAAAAAAAATAACAAATATTAATATTTGAACATCTTTTTCTTTGCACTCGTTTGGTCTGCCTGTTACTCCCATTGTTGTGTCAACTTACATTGTGTCACTATTTGTCACATGACAATGTACAAGAGTTTATGTATGGATTGTAAGCAAGAATAATACAAAAAACAACACAGTTTTGTCAGCTTCTTAGGCCACTCATTGACTATCTTGTCTCGACTAATATTTAATAGTAGATCGCTAAGCAACCTTATGATTTGTTGTATGCAAAGTGACGGCAGGGCAGGATGGATGACTGGCTGACTAGCTGACTATACTCGCTTGATTAGATCGCAAACTTACTTACTTAATATATATTTTAGATTTCAATTGCTTTGACTCAATTGAATGGGAATTAAATTCAAGTGAATTTGATGTAAACGTGCAAAACAGCAACAACAACAACATCAGCCTGTACAACAATTGCATGCTGTCCATGTCATGTAAGTGGGTCAAATACTACTTAAATCTATGAAAAAAAAAAAAAAACAAAAAAAAACGAAAAACAAAATCTCTTGGCAATCAGAACAAAAAAAAAGCAGGAAAATATAAATAGCAAAACATAAAATGTGTAGCAAGTTAAGTTGCCACAAAAATCGCAACAGGAAAATTATATATTTTACTTTGTTTTGTTGAAAACAACAAAAAAAAACAATTATATTTTGTTGAAAAGCGCCATCATTTAGTAAAACACAGTAGCTGTGGCATTATCAACTCCACAGTTGGAGCTGTAATATCACAGTACTCCTTCCTCATCATCTATTTTTTCGGTTTTTTTTCCATTTTTTGTTTTTTGCTTTAATCTTTAAACATCTTGAGCAAATAATCTTTAACATTTCTGAGAGAAATTGCATTATTTGCTACTTAACTGAAATACCGTCGATGCAAGGGTGGACGGACGGACGGACAGACAGACAGACAGACAGTCCAAATAATGCTTTAGTTTTGTTTAGATTTTTATTATTATTTTTTTTTTTTTTTTCATTGTTTTATGAATTCTTGGTACTGCCATAAACGGTGATCAACAATAACATCATCGGAAGCAGCAGCAGCAGAAACAATAATATTATTAACAACAAACAACATTTGCTTGGCCAATGTTCGAAAATTATAGCACAATCACTTAAACTCACGATCGGTAAAATATGATTGCTTCAGCTCCAGCCAGCCAGCTACTGGCCACGAATAATAACCAAAATATATAAATGGCAATAAATGAACAAGTAACTGAACAACACTATGGCTCAAGCAGTGTTTTTAGCAACTCTCTCTCTCTCTCTTTCTTTTTTCCGCTCTTTTACTGAAGAAAATTTCAAGGAGAAACAGGAAACAACAAAATACCTCCAAGAACTTATACGTGAATGTGTATGCAAAGGAGCGAAGGATTCACTGTTTTTTTTTATTTCTAACATTACCTGCAAAGCGATTACCTTGTCTGCAGAAACCGAAAAGGGTCGATGGCTGGAGACGAACCCGCAACTTACTGACTAATAAGATGCCATTGCTACCTATCAGGGGTACTTCCTAATATTCTGAGTGGAAATTTTGCTAAATATATTTAAAAACTGGCGACTCGTCTGATACTTAGAAACTCTTTTATATGATATCTGAAAAAGCATTTAAAAATAATAAAAATTAATTCTAATAGAGAAAAAATGATTCTCCAACTTGTAACTTAGTTTACTTTTCCAGCTGGGGTACTACTCAGTCTGTCCAGATAATTATCAAAAGTCTACTTCCTTTAAAATAAAATACTCGTGTCTTTTAGATGTTAAACAAAGATGTTATGGAACAAAGCTTTATTTAAAAGCAACTTATACTACTTAAGACTAACTTATTACTACGAAGTTTGCTCGTGCGTTTGCTGTTGATTCGGTGAAACAGGATGACGGCAGGTGGCGGTGATCAGTGCGCTGGTGTGACATCCAGTCGCTGTTGTCTGTGTATCTGGCAAAGATATAGTATATGATTCGGGTAAAATATCGGTAATATTCGGTGGTATTTACGGGATACTACGATTAGTACGACTGCAAGGAGTATTCGGGAGCCCTTACAATCGGCAAACTACAAAACTACGAATTTAAGGAGTATTCGATGGCCCTTAAGATCGGTTACTTTAAATTACGATTGGTACGAATGTAAGGAGTATTCGGGAGCCCTTAAAATCGGCAAACTAAAGCAAAAGCTACGGTTGTATTAGTATCGGAACACGAATCGCCATCGGCGACTAGTCCCCCTGTTGTGTAAAAACCTGTACGTTATATCAATATTGAAATCTCAACTATATGAGAGTTATACCAGCGTGCATGTTTTTGTGTTTTTTTTTTATGTTAATAATTTGTTGGTCGCTACATTATGCAGGCTGGTATATACCCCTTTGTTATGATGTTTGTAGTTTTAGGGTACTTACGTCGTAGTTTGTAGTTATTTGTAACGGCACGTTAAAAACTTTGTCCACTTAACTGGGTGCTAAGAAAAAAATATGTTCAATTAATATCTTAATTGCATCAAAAATTTATTTAATTAATTCTAGTTGCTTTGTAAACAACACGGAAAATATTATTCCTGAAAACAATTTAAATTTCCAATTAAATTTAATCAAAATTGTATAACTAGTTTCAATTAATTTCGTAATTGAATCAAGTAACACTTTAATTGAAAACAAATATTTCTATTTACATTTTACAAATTTTGAGTAAATGAATATTAAATTTTCGACGCAGGTTGAACTTAAACGATGAAATTAAGGGAATCTACAGTTTTTGTAGATTAAATTTTAATGTACGCGACATTGTTTTAATGAAACTTTATTGATTTTTTATTTAACTTAAATTTTTAATTAATATTTTTAATTGTTTTTTTTTTTTTTTTTTTTTTGATTGATAAAACGCAAAATATTTTTAATTCCATATCATTATTTGAAACGACGATTTTCGTGATTAGTTGAGAAACAATTAATTTTTTAATTGCATCAACAATTCTTTTAATTGATTCCGGTTTCTTTGAAAAGAACACAGAAAATATTATTCCTGCAAAAAATTTAAATTAACAATCAAAATTGGCAAAACTATGTAGTTTCAATTAAAATCGCAATTGAATCAAGTAACACTTTAATCGAAAACATACATTTCTATTTACATTTTACAAATTTGGAGTAATTGAAAATCGGAATTTTACTGATTGAATATTAAATTTTCGACGCAGGTTGAACTTCAACAATGAAATGAAGGAAATCTACAGTTTTTGTAGATTAAATTTCAATGTACGCGACATTGTTTCAATGAAATTTTATTGACTTTTTATTTAAATTGAATTTTTAATTAATAATTTTAACTGTTTTATTTTTTTATTGATAAAACGCAAAATATTTTTAATTCGAACGCTTTAGTTATAACAACGATTTTCGTGATTAGTTGAGAAACAATTAATGTTTTAATTGCATCTTCTTTTTTCTTAACTGATTGTTGTTTTTTTTTATTTTATTTTTTTTTTTTTACTAAATTTCCCCTACAAAATATATGGGCAGTGACTGATTTTTCAAAATATAGATTTCACAAGATCTCGACGATCTCTCTTAGAACTGTTTTCATAATGTGTTTTTTAAATCCTCTACCATGGAAATTTAATTCGACCAGCAAATAATCAAACTCAATCCCATAGTGCAGCACAAGCAGGCAAAAATGAAGCTGCAATAAAGTTAATCTTTTGTTAGCTACTGATCTGAATACTGCTTCTAAGCACGATTGTATTAAAGTTGAAGAATAAAAAGAAGATGAGGAAGCCGTAACACAAATCCTTTTGTTGTCATGTGATACTCCTTTAAATCAACAAATTCTACCACTAGTGTACCAGTGTAGTACTTGTAGTTGCAACAGCAAAACTAAAAATCGAAATAATTTTTATTGAATAATTTTTCATTTGTTTTTAAATCGTTTTGTTATTTTTTTTTCTCATACAAAAAAAAAAATTCTTCTGGTTTTTTTTTTTCTTCTTCTTTTTGTTTCTTCAATGGCCAAACGACGTTTTTTTTTTTTTGCTAAAAAAAACAAGGTGCTGTGAATGCGCTGTCAGTGTGGCTTCTGATTTTGAATCAGCCTTTTCTTCTTCTGCTTCATGTTGGCAAGTTGCTGCATCATTTTTCGTGTTGTTGTTGCAACCTCTTCTTCAAATTTGATTGTTTTTATTGCGAGTATTATAACATTTATAGTTGTTGTTGTTATTGTTTGTTCTTCTAAATGTCTGGTCTGTCCTGGCCTGGCCTGGCTTGGCTTGGCTTGGCTTGGCCGGGACTGACTGTGGATTGTTGTGGTTATTGAGTGGGGTTTAAATGGGATGAATTGGTTTGTTTAAACTTTCGTTGTTTCTGAGTGTATGTGTATGTGTGTGTGCGCGTGTGTGTGTGCGCATGTGTGTGTGTGTTGCCTATAGTTGGCATTATTTTTGGTAGCTGTCAAAACAATAAACTCCAAAACGAGCGAACAATGTAAATGTTGAGTCATGATTTTGCTGTTAAAAGGGGCGCTCACCGATCAACACGATCGACAATGATGATGCTCATGACGATGATGATGATGCTGCTACTTTTAAAGTCTGGCTGGGTTTTTTCTTAGCTTCTGCTTTTCTTTTCTTTTTTTTAGCCATTGACGACACTGAGTGTATTTTTAAAGGACTTTATAAGAGCTTTTCTTTGTCGTTGTGTTTTTGCTGCTGCTGTTGTTGTTTTAGTGTAGTGTTGACTGTTTGATGTTATTTGACTTTTTAGTAGCACACTGCTCTGCAACACGGTTTGCCTTTTAAATGTTGTTTTAGTAGTTTTTTTTTTTCTTTTAGTTTTGCTGCTAAGTGCTGTTGCTGTTGTTGTTGTTGTTCTTCTTCTATTAAAAATAAAAGGAAAACTAACCAGCCACTTAGGCATCCATTGTTATTTGTTCTTATAGCTTGATTTTAATATTAACATTGTTAAATATCTTGCATTCCTTCGACTATTTTGTTCAACTTCTGGTTTTTTTTTTTTTTTTTTTTTTGTTTTGTTGTTTCGTGACAGAGTTCGGCTTGTAAATAAATGAAAAATTATCTTTTTCGAAAATCTTAAAACCTAAAAACTGCACTTCGAAGAACGATTTAATAATTTAATAATTGCATGCTTCTGTTTCTACGTGCATACATATGAATAAAAATTAGCTCAAGGGCACTCCATCCAAGGTCGAACCTTTGTGGGGGGGGAGTAATAGACCGACAATATTTTGTTAAAATTTTTTTTTTATATTTTACCAGCCCCATTTCCACCAGTCGTCACCAGAAAATTTCGTTGAATAAATTTGTTACAAAAATTTCCGCAGGTTTTTAGTTCATACCTGCAGTAAGCAACTTTCCATTCCGAACTCTGCTGAATGTTAGAACACCAACAATTTAAAAAAAATAACTGCACCTCCATAAGAAAAAGGAGGCTGCAATTTTTACAAAAACAAACATCAAATTATTAAATGCAAAATTTTTCTAAAAATATTGTATTCTTGCAACAAAACACGACACAAAAAAGAATAATCAACAACAACTACAAGTTGCCAGAACAAGAACGGTAATAATTTCGCTCAAAATAACATAAAATCAAAACATATTTTAGTTAAACATAAAATGCCAAACAAAGCTCATAATAATAGAGAGACGGACAGAAATATAGACAAACGGTCGGAAGAAAGGATGGACTTTGCTGCTAACGTCCCGTAAGACTTTCAGAGCATCATTATTAAGTACGTATGTATGTATGCAGTAAGTAGTAAAAGATTTCCCAATTTTGTAACAAAATAAATGGCAAATCAAAATGCTGTTATTTTTTTAGCACACGAATGCCACAAAAGGATTTTCTTGTTAAAGATTTTATTTTATTTTTTTTTTGTAGTTGCGCGCGCACTCAAGTCTTTTAAACTGCTCTACAGACTTTAACTTGATGTTAATTTTTTTTTGAATAAAATGTAATAAAATGATAAGCAGTCAAGCTAAGATGGCACGTATTTGTAAAACAGTTTTAACACTTCTTGTTGTTGGCAGATTAACATTTAACTGTTTCTGTTAAAAACACACAAAAATATAAAAAAAAAAAGAAAAACCCTGGAATAATAATATTGAAACTGTTGCAAACTGTTGTTGACCTTGGCACTCGCCAGAAGCCTCTTAAGCTCTTTGTTTTATATATAAAATAAATAATTTTTTTTTTGTTTGTGGCACAAAAAATGTCAGTTTGAAACAAACAAATTCCAAATCTTAAAGCCAAAAAAATATCAGCTATGCCGGATAGTCCGTCCGTCTGCCTGTCAGATGCTGCTTTTGTTTCAGTTTTAGAGCGGAAAAATAAGAATTGTTTCAGATATAAAATGACAAAACAAAAACCGAAGAAGACAAAAGAAAGCGGTACCGTTTTGTTTGAATGCATTGCGAATGAAATTGTGACACAAAGTAAAATGCCGCCAGTGTTTTTTTTTCTTGTTTTTTTTTTTTTTTTGTCTCTTGTGACTTGTGCGTTTTATTTTTTGTGATTCGTCTAATTCTGCTGCCTTTTTAGCCGCCTTCAACTTTTAAGTTGAGATATTACGCGCAGATTCTTCATCTTTGCCGTCCTTTATGCCGCTCTGTATGCATGATCCTCATCATCATCACATTCGTCGTCCTATTTCTTTGTTTTATTCGATTTACAATTTCCTAAAAGTAGCAGAAAATTTACGCGATGAGACGTGTGCTAAACACGAGACTTCCACGAACTGTTCCCTTCTTCCACAAAATGCGTAGCAAATGTTTTATAGGCTTAAATATGTATGTTTTCAACAAAACTAAAAACTAAAAAATAAAAACCAAAAATAAGAACAGGGAAAAAACCTAAATATGAACTTATTTTCAGAAATGACAAAAACGTTTTGTTTTCAAAAGAAAACTTTTTCTTTGCATTCGAAAACAATGCTGAGCAACAAACCAACCATCAGGCTTTAACGAATAGTTTTTTATTCCCTTTAAGGTTAGAGATTCTTTGCCAAAATCTTTAAATTTTTGGATGAATTTTCCAATTTCTCTGAAATTGCAAATAAATTCTAAATAAAATGTGGATTTCTCCTGTACCTGGAGGCTGATTTCAAAACATTTGATCATTTCGCAATTGGTTATGTGATCTTCTTATCTATTAGGGAAAAATGTCAGAGATTTTTATACTCTTCTCTACTACAAAATCATTAAATGGAATTCCACGCGTGCTTTTGAAAACAGGTGATTCCAAATCAGGGTCAATTAAAGCAAAAAAAAGAAAGCGAAAGCGAAAGCGAAAGCTTTTACTTTCTAGCATCCACATAGAAATGATTTATTAATTTCAAAAATATTTTTAATTGAGAAGATGAAAAGGGTTGCCCTCATGATCAGCATCAAATGAACTCAGGCAACAGTCAGCGTGAACAAACTAAAAAAAAACACGCAAATATCAACACAACACACACAAACACACACATACACACATACTCAACAGAAACTGGGTTAATAGTTCACTTCAGATTGATGCAACATGAAATATAACAAAATGTAACAATACAAAGCAGACACAAGAAAACGGAAGCGGAGTAGTAGACGAAGACGACTACTAAGAAACACGCACTGCCCCAAAGTCAATCATGATCGGGCTCGTCATTATTACGATCACTAATAAAAAACACATTATCAGCAACAACGATGTTGTCGTTTGTATCATAGATACAACAAATTTAAAACTTATCAGCCTCGTAAGAAGACAAACAAACAAATAATGTGAACAGCAGAAAAGCCAGAGCACGAGCAGAACGATCACCGACAACTGCAAACGCTATAAAATGAAATTAATTGAATAACAAGCCTCAGCCAGCATTGAATGCAATTTTTGTAGCAGAATAACAAAAAAAAAAAAACAAAAGCAAAAAAATGCAACACATACACGAGAAAAATGCAACAAAAATAAATAAAGAAATTGAAGAAAAACTTAAAGCTCAATGAAGATGATCTTGTGGCTTAAAACTGTTTACGTTTGTCGCGCACTACAAACAAAAAAAAAACAACTAAATGATAAATGAAATTAAATTCCAAAAAAAAGCCAAAACGAAAGATAAAAATTGGGTCACATTGCGGCCGCATTCAATTATCGAATGTCACAAGAAAAATATTGAGATGCATGATGACATGATGCCCAGTTACAAAGTTATCCAGACACGACGCCGCTCATCCTCGAGTCTGCCTGGCTGCAACCGAGCTGACTGCAATAATGATTTTTTATTTGCCAAGCACGTGTCGATCATTAAAAATTATAAAGAACAAACTGATATAAATCGAAAACAGCAACAGAAACAAAAATGTAACAAAACAAAACATAAAAAAAACGAAAAATCAGTTCAAATCAAACTTAATCGATTGAAATCAATTCATTTAAAGAATTCGCTAAAGAGGCTAAAGAATAGTGACGACTACAAAAAAAAAAAACAAAAAAAAACAAAAAAAAACAAAAAAAAACAAAAAAAAAACAACAAAAGAAATAAAAGAAAATTAATACGTTTCGTGAGGGGCTCAATTACCGATCAATTATGGAATTGTGTATTTAAGCGCCAAATACGTGAAAAATTTTTATAAGAAAAACAAAAGATAAAATAATTTTCAATTCCACGATCGTTTGATAACTTTCTTAAGGCAAACAAGTGCAAAGAAATGAAATGAAATTAAATTTTTTTCATTATGAGTTTTTGTGTTCTCCTCATCTGATGTGATGGCAGTTGACTGAGAATGACAGTTCACGATCATAGATATTCTAATAATTCAATTAAAGCTTTCTTTATGCATTTTTATTTTCTCGTGTATTTTAAGTAAAATTTTAAAAGAATTTAATCTATAGAATTCAACGAATAGAAATTTTAATAATTTTGGCTTTATTTAGCAAGAAGTTTTCTAAGGGCCGTCGCAATAATTGACTTTACGAATGGATGAACTTAATTAACATCACGATAAAAACTGACGAGGTTTAGTGGCTTCTGACGAGAACAACGTTTGTTCTATTCGGCCAGTGTAGTTGAAATCCAAAGGGATGTTTAGATATTAAATTATTCCTTTGTTGCTCTAAATCTGTTAACAATGTCTATATAATATTTCTCTGATTATTAACATATACGAACTTTAGTCTGTACAAATATTTAACAAATATTAAAAATTCATATTATTTTTGGTTTAACTTCAACACTTGAATTGAAGAAAATTAAGTAATTTTAAGAGCTTTTAAGAACACGAAAATATTAAATCAGAGTAGCAGATCGTATCAGTATAAAGATTTCAAGGACGCACATTGGGGATTTCGCGGAAAAAAGTCAAATTGTCAACATACTCTTCATGCAATATGCAGTGATATTTTGAAATTTTAGACTAAATAGTACAATCAAATCAAAAAGAATTACTCCGATCTGACTGCTAGTTTTTTTTTATAGCCGTCTCAAACTCAGTACTTGTATGTTTTACCGAAACAACTTAATTTAAACCTAAGAATTTCAAAACGAATATTATTTTATTATGTCAGCAAACTTTTTTCTTTTTATTTTTTATTTAAAGTAGAATATTTCAGTATACTAAAATTGAAAAAATAAACTCTGCAGAGACTTTTTTTTTTTTTGTTGTTTATTTTTATGAACATATAACAAAAATCCCTTTTTTCTCCAAACATTTGGAACTGCAATTTTAGCCATACTTTCCCACAGTTCTAAATCACTTCTAATACATTGTCTCATATCTGTTTTTACATTTTTAATCACTTTCAAGTGCCACCAGGTGCCACCTGTCAATTTGTTTAACATAACTCAAGAACCACTAGTCGGATTTTGCTTAAACGAATTTAGAAAAATCAAGAATTACTTTCATCTGTTTTTTATTTTGATGAAACTTTATATTTTTCTTAATTAAGGTAATATAATTCTCTGTGCCAAATTTAAAAAAGTTTGGGCCAAAAATAAATTTCGGGTTCTGTGGGCGGTGGGAGGTGGGCGTGGCCAATTTTGATGAAACTTTATATTTTTCTTAATTAAGGTAATATAATGCTCTGTGTGAAATTTCAAAAAGTTTGGGCCAAAAATAAATTTCGGGTTCTATGGGCGGTGTGCCCAATTTTGATGAAACTTTATATTTTTCTGAATTGACCTAACCAAAGGCTCAGAGAAAAATTTCAACATTCTACGAGCACTCCTTATAGTTTTTTCCAAGCTTGTATGAACAAATCCCCACTGTGGGACGCCCCGCTTGTTCGGCAAAACTGCTATTGACGTTTTTTCTGTAATAAATTCGTCACTCACAATTGCCAGTACCTACTTGGTGTGCCAATATATTACATATATGAATTCGTTGATAGTATATAAGCAAGCGAGCAAAATTCTTTTTCTGTCATATTCTATTGTTTACGTTGATTATTTAACTCCGGCTTCAGTGTTCTTTTCATCATAGTATTTTTGTGAATGAAAACTATGATGGATATTCGTCACTGTTTGTGTCAACGTAATGTAAGCTAGAGGGTGGCGATTGTATACTTCCAATGACATCCCCATGTTAAATTCGTCACTCAAACGCACTGCGTAGGTATTGCCGAGCAAGTATAGGTCATTGATTTGTGCATAATGGTATAATGACTTATGGAATGTATCCGCGGACAAGCGGGGCTACACCACCTCATCATCAGCTTTTGTTTTTGTAGCTTATAAAGGTGAAAACTTTCGAATAAAACTAGAATTCAAGAAACTATTTGTAATTTTTTCTTCATTGAATTTTACATGTGGCAACAATTTTTGGTAAGTCTGCAATTCCCCACACTTCTGATTGGCCATTATTATTTCCCAAGTAGTCTACTTTGAGCTTTAACGTACTTGTTGCTGTTGTTTTTGTATTTTATTTCTTAACTGCTTCTTGAAATTTGTCTTACATTTGAATCTGTTACACTTTTATTAGTCTTCACTGTAGTGAAGTGATCCTGTTACATTCAATGAACGCATACCGTTGATATTTCGCGATCAACCACGAACTCATTATTACACATCTTGTCCGTTTAGGCCTAACTGGCGATTTCGATAACTAAAATTAAGTACTTAAACATCCTTGAAAACTAACCAATTTGAAAATGATTTAGCCAAAGAAAAGTTGTTTATGTGTTATTTCTCGTAGTTCACCGATCGACTCCGTCATACGTAATCAGACTTAATATCTGCCGGTAGCCATCTAGTCGTAATAGTCGTTACAGTTATCTAAGCCTGTGGTTTAGTTAACAATTTGCTTTGAAGCATCATCAAATAAACCATCATCTGGGGCCGATTAGCATTATATCTATTGGCATTTTCTTTTCTAACAAAAGTGTTGCATTTATGCTACATTATTTAATTTTCGTGATCCATTCTAAAAAATATGGAACATATTTAAAATTTCGATTTCGTTCTTTTCTAAATATGTTGCACCAATAAATGGCAAAATCTGCAAAATATTTGACCCTCTAACATCAAGTCGTGGTGAGATACTGCCCTTTTTTACATCTTTGCTAAGTACCTTTTTATACAAGTAAGAACTTTTATTCTTGTCATTTTCTATTTGCTTAAGCGAAAAAACTTATTTTTAAAAAGATAAAAAGTGAGGAAGATTTGAACAAAAAATTTTTATAAAAAATTTTACAATAAAATTTTGACGCAAAATTTTACAATAAAATTTTGACGCAAAATTTTTTCAGTTTAGAAGCTGATGAGAAAACAGTGTTGCTGACATCTTTTATTGATAAAATTCCATCAAAAACCGTAAAAACATTGTAACGCTACGTATACGTTAATGTTAAGTCTTCAATATTTTGTACGATTGTGACAATAAAAAAATGTACGACTTTTAAAAGGTATTGGCAAACTGTAAAAAGTTTTACACATTGAAAGGGCAACATTATGGTTCAGAAAAGAAAACGCCATATATCTGTGTCCAACGCGATCATTCAGTCATAACTAAACCCATGTCATTTTTAATTTAAATTTCCGTAGAAGAATAACCACAATTATGTATCACACTAACGAATGATAGAGAGTTTCTGCATTTAATCAGATCCTTGATGATACGATGCATGGTATCCTTTCAAGGATTATCTAGTTTTCTAGATAATTGTTCCATCTCCACTTCTTAAGTGTCAGCAGTTTTTCTTTCAGTTTTGGAAAAATTAAACTCTTCTGTCTTTATGCCATTTGGGATACCGCCTACAAATTATATATTTTCTAACGGATCAAGTGCCAGTCAATTTAATCATCGCAAATTTAATCAATTTATCAGTCTGTTATTCACATGTTTCATTAGTCGGTTCAAAATATTGATTGAAATCTTGATGGGGTTTCCTTGAATTGCAGTATCGGGTGGGTGGTGTTGGCTGAAGTGTTTAGCGCGTGGACTACTAAGCAAACAATGACTTGGTGGGGCCTGGGTTCAAACCCTGGCCAGAGCAAGTCAATCAACATCATTAATTTTCACTAATGTACATTAATGAGACATGGTATTAATTGTTGTCGGACTATATAAGTGAAACTGTTCCGACAGCAATGGATGCTGCTCCAAGCAAATGTACACACATCGCCCTACTTCGTCGGTTAGCAGAAACATGGGCGAAGCAAAACAATTAATAAAATGCCTGCTACTACAGCTGAACAAAGTTAATGCGTCTACTTAACACCGGAGATGCCTCAACACTGCCTTAAAAATTAACATAACGCGCAAAGCAGAGTTGTGACAGAGTTAAGTCTTCTAAACTTTCAACATCTATCTTCTCTACCCTATCCCTCTCCCTGAGTTCTGGTACAGGGCACTGCATACGTAGGAGTTATCCCTGAGTGCTGGTCCTAATTAAAAAAAAAAATACATTTTCCACTACATTCTTAATGGGAACCAAGCTTGATACCATCTAAAAGTATCAGCTCAAGTGGGTCTCCCTTCAATGATCAGTAAATTTTTGTAAAGGCAGGAGTAGAGACTTTGCCAATTTTATTTTAAGAAAAACCAACACAATCCACGAAGCGATTAGGTTGTTTGCAGAAAACATGCACGGACCTTTGGCGAGAATCGAAACAGCAAACTTTCGGAGCATTGCTACCGATCAGCCACGTCGTATTAAGTTATATTTTCATGGTTTTGAGTATTTGTGCAATTATTTTTTTAAAATATTCTCAAAATTTATTGTATTTACACGAATACAAATGCATCTTCATAAAGTCAATAACTTAACTGATCTTCAAAATATTTTGAATATTTGAAAATTATTTTTAAGGGATTTTTAATCAATAAAAACAAAAAGTTTCTTTCATTTCTAGTTTCTAAACTAATAAATTGTTATAAATTTTACACAAATAAAAGTTTTCACTTTAATAAACATAGAAATTTTATAAACGAACGAACAATAATGACTTTGACGGCTCTGTTTGAGGACAAGTTAGAATATTTATTTTATGAGCAAATGGGGCAGTGGAGGTGCGTACGCATCACATCTGTCTGGCTGATGCAATGACGGCGATGATTTACATGTTTTAACATTCATAGATATTAAAGCAAAAAACAAAAAACTAAAAGAAATATAAAATATAAAAGAAAATTTGGAGCAAAAAAATAAACTATAACCAACAAGTGTTTCACATAAGATCTGTTACAATATATCAGTCACTCCACTCCGTCCGTCTGTTTGTCGGTCCAGATGGCTGGCCATCTTATGGTAACAGCATGTAAGCAGTCTATTAAATACACACACACACACACACACACACACACACACACCCATAACTTTATGAGAAGAAAGCCTCTGGGAGTCGAGGTCAATTGAGTGAAACAACTTTGAACTTGTTGATCTTGTCACAAATTAAGCGAAAATCATCGAACAAGAAAATAGGCGCAAAGCCATAGAATGGTTACGACAAACAAAGCAGCAGCATTATGAAAAAAAAAAACAACAACACCAATTTATTTTCATATTTGAAGCAATTGAATCAGCTACTAATGGGTTGCTTTAGTGATTTGATATTTGTTGTTTTTGTTGTTGATTATTACTCTCGTAACAAAAACAACACATTCAATGCAATAATACACAAATATTAACCCAAATTTCCACCTCTAACTTGTTACCAGAGTGCAGCAGCAGTTTTTTTTTGTAGATCAGTGATCGTTAAAATTTATATACCGCGTGGTGTTGTTTATAAAGGCTTAAAATTTAAATAAAGCGAGCGATCCCCTTTCTCACAAAAAAAAAAAAAAAAAACAATTAAAAATTATGTCATTAAAGTTCCAAAACAAAAACAAAATGATTTGTGTGTGATCATGATGTGTGTGTGCAATCTTTGTTTAAGGTTGTTTGCTGTGTTACTGCTGCAGCGATCAATCTAATCGAACTCTTGGCGGGTTTTGTTTCTTTTTTTTTTTTTTTTGTATGTGTGTATGTGTCTGTGTGCCTGTAATGCAATCGTTAGGATTTTGTTGTGCGTGAGACACTTTACTAGATTTCATATTAGTATTTTCAAAATATCAAATGAAAATCTCATAAATTTTAATTAACAAAAATTGTTAGTTTCAAGATTTTGATAGTTTTTTTTTTTTTTTTTTTTTTTTCTCTTCAAACAATTTTACAAGGTCAGTTAAGTGGAAAATGTCATTGATTCAGTTGGAAGTGCTTTAATTTTTTTTTTAATGTGTTTTATAGAACAAGTTTAATAAAACGAGTAGTTTAGTAAAGTCATTATTAAAATAGTGTGTATGTGTATGTGTGCGTGTGCGTGTGCGTGTATGTGTAAATTTCAATAAATATTATATTTTAAATCAATTAAATGTATTTCATAAAATCTCAGGAATTTTTGTGTGAAAAATAATATGAAAAATTTGTTTTTGTCGGCTGATCCAAATGGCTGTTAGTTATTACGTGAACTCAACATAGAAAGAAATTTGTAAGGACCGTTGTTATGAAAAATATTTTAATTTCCACAAAAGTTATTAACTGACATAATTGAATCACGATCACTATATCAGAATTATTGCTTTGTATATCAAATAATTACGGGGGAGCTATTAAAGTTCTTCTTAATATGAAATGAACTTAATTACAAGAGATCACATAAGATCTCAGAAAGTTGTGGCTAACTTTAAGGAAATTACAGCTAAAAATCATTCTGAAAAGATCGACTGCTTCTTAATGGTGATCTGACAACGTCTTAGGGGTAATTAAGTCCATTTTTATGGTTTTTAAAACAAAGAAATTTAAATTGTTCGGGCTTAAGTTAATCTTATTAATCAGTTTTTTTTTTATTAAAATTAATATTCTAAGCCCCGCTCAACCAATGCAAATCCGTGATTGGAATTTTTTTTGTTTGTAAAAGGTTTTCCAATTGGGATGATATGATTTTGAAGTGACGTTTCGGCCATTTGTAATATGTCATGATCTGTCATTTATTTTTCATTCTATTCAGCAGTATTTACAATTTCATCATGTTAAGATGTACGCAAGAACAACGTTTACAAATTATTCATTTTTATTATGAAAATAATCGTTCTCCAATTGCAACTTTTCGTGCGCTTTTGCCATTTTATGCTCGCTATTCTTCGAATTGTTGAAAATTTTGAGCCAATAAGACAAAGAACCGCCCGAAGTAATGCAAATATTGCTGACGTTCAGGCAAGTAATGTTGAAGACCGCAATTTGTCAATTCCAAGACGTTCTCAACAATTGGGGGACTGTCTCAAACCACAACCTGGCGGTATAGATCGATGATAACCAAGTTTTTATAGCCGAAATTGGAAGAAGATTATCTTGACAACATTTGGTGCTACACAGCAAACGCAACAATTGAATTATTGCGTGAAAAGTTTGGATTATTTCAAGAAATTGTGATATTGAATGGCCTCCAAGAAGTGGTGATTTAACAGCGTTAGACTATTTCTTGTGAGGTTATTTGAAGTCATTGGTCTTTCGAAATAAACCAGACTCTCTTCAAGCTTTACAAGTCAATATTGAACGTGCCATTCATGACATACGACTTGATTTAGTGGAAAAATTTTTCGAAAATTGGGTTCATCGAATTCGTTCCTGCAGAAGAAGTCGTGGATGCCATTTGAATGACGTTTTATTTAGAACTTAATTGTATCGAGTGTACTTCACATTAAATAAAAAACTTTTGAATTTCCTTAACAATAAGTGTGTTTTTTTTAAAGAAATCAGATCACTTTTATAGAAAAACCTTATATATTTTTTTAAAATATATTCCATATAAATAATTTAAATTAAATAATAAATGAACAACATTTCCCCTTTTTAAATATCAAACAACAGCAACAACATTTAAAAATTAGAAATGAAAGCTCAAGGTTTAACTAATTGCATTTGATGAAAAACACATAAATTTTATTGCTGCCAACAGCAACAGTTGCTGTTAAAATATAAGTACCAGTTAATGGCCCACATTTAAATTCATTGCAAGAAGTAACCGACCCGTATGTTAGAAATGCACTCATTTCAAATTATTTTTTATTTATTTTTTTCTTGTGGCAAACTGCTGGCACCATAATTTTAAACTTTTATTTTATTTTGCACAAACCGCCCTTGTTGCACAAAGCTTTTAAAGCAAAGCACCCACACTGTCTGGCTGCAGACAAACAACAGACAACAAAAAAAAATAATAAAAAACAAAGAGCAACAAAGCCTGCCTAGATTTTTGTTTGAATAGTCTAAAAGTGAGATCGTTTCCATAATTGCTAGAACTCCAAATGGATATGGCAGTCGGTCATAAAGTTTAAATGTTGATTTTGTTGTTGTTGTTGTTGTTGTTGTGCCTGTTGTGACATGACATCAACTTTATTGTCATTTTTACTTCAGTTTTTATTTATTTGTCTGTTTGTTTGTTGGTTTGTGCTCTTAAACAAATATAAAATTTTATTTCACAATTTATGTTGTTACAAATATTTTGTTTTAAGTTGTTTGTAGGTTTTTTTCTCTTTATATTTGAATTTGTATTCCCTTTACAACACACACACACACACACGAATTAACCTTGACTTTCACTTTTGATGACGAAGACGACGATGGCGGCGCGGCGACTGCAGTAACTTTAGTGAAACCAACGTAACTGCAATTATTGCGGCTACTGTTCAAAACACAGCAATAAAAGACATCAAAGTCCTTGCCATTCCTGGTGTGGTTGGCAAAAGTTTTATGAGCCTTTTTTTTATATACTTTATGGCATACTAACAGTCAGCACTCAGTTGCTGTTTTCATTATTCTATACAACAACTTTGCTTCGTACTACTGAAAGTCCTGTCAAAAGGATGATTTTACTTTTATCTGCCAACAAACTTTAACAACAACAGAACAAACTCTGACAGAGTTACGAGCTGCTCATCATGCATGCTACACGCTTAAGTTTTATTGGCAGAATTGCAGACACTCACATACACACAGGCACACTCAATTTACAACTTGGTGTCCTATGTAGACTAGTAACACACACACACACACACACAAATTGCTGCCATGCTCAAAAAAGTATACGAAAGCATATCCTTGTTTTCTTCCTTATATTTCATGTCCATAATTTGTATGCATGTCTTAACTCCTTCCAGCAGTAAATTGTTGCTGTTGTTGTTGCTTTTGTCTTTTTGTCTGCTTGTAGCCTTTTTATGTTTTTGTTTCAGTTTATATGTTTTAGTATTCCGCGCTATATTCGTCCTTGGCGTGATGGTATTTGTTAGATTTTTCTCCTTTTTTTTGTACAAGAATTTGGTTTGACTTGTCTGGATGCCATTTTTTAGCTCGGCTGCACAACGGGCGTACATTCACATAAAAAAAACACACACACAGGAACACTCACTACTTTACTGAACCAGTGTTTGCAAATAAATAAGAAGTAAAAAAAAAGTTTTATATATTTTGAATAATTCATATCGAGTCACAGGACATTCAAAACATGCGATGCATACAAAATATTAAGAACATAAAATTCTACAAAAACACATACATACACACACACACACACACACAGAAGAGGACTCATACCCACATGCATTATGAAGAAGCAAATGAATGAATTTTCTACTGCAAAAAGAGCAGATAAATTCAGTTTGTGTAAATAAATGTAACGAAAATGATGATGGCAAGAGATTTTTTTTTTTAGTTTCAAATGCGTATTTGCTCTTCATAAATACTAAGATTTTCTTTTTCCATTTAATGCAATCAAATACACTGGATCTTTTGAGCATGCGTTATTTTAAGAGTTACCAAGAGGAGTTTTATATCGGAACAAGATTCGATGCTGAGCTTTAACACCGATATCGATATAATTTAAATTAAAATTAAATCTAAGAACCTTAAAAGTATACTGAGAACAGTTATTTTTTTTTTTTTTTAGAAAATCGATAGAAAAAATTTTGAGTTAGTTCGCAATTGTGATGGCTCAATATAAAATGGTCAATATTCTCCGGTAACACATTAACACTCTTAAACTAAACCTGCCAATCGCAATAACGTCTGTCTTTCATCAAACCAATCATTAGTTTGGGAGCAATGAAAAAAAGTTTTACGAAACCTTATGCAAAACTTCATAAGTTCAGCTCTTGACTTCGTACAAACAAATCGAGCCATGTTTGAAACAAAAAAGTAGGAAATAAGTAGAAAAGCGGAGGGATATTTTTTAGACTAGAAGAACGTATCAGTTTGCTACACCATCAACTTGTCTGTTCTGATAACTATTTTGACTAAACGAAATAGAAAACGAGAAGTATTGTAACTTTATAATTCACTTTCTATATTCAATTTTCAAAATTTCCCACCTGTGCTTTACATTCAAACATTCCAAAAATTTCCGATCAAATTCTTTGACACCATCTTGAATTCTTGATCAAAAATAAACATAGAATATTTTGACGCCATGGAAGAAACTTGGTTTTGAGTCCCAAGTCATGAATATCATAAATTATTCTTATGTGCATTTAATTTATTCAGTATATGTAATGCTGGGAACACAATTGGGACGAACGACGAATTTCGTCTAGCAGGACGAATTCGTTGGTAAAATTTCGTTGCGTAAATTCGTCGTGTGGCGCACAGCTGGGACGAACAAATAACTGCTGTCATAATAATCAAACAAATTGGGTGCCGTCAGCAGACACAGTTTGCTACACAGCTGGTGCTCAACAATCTGCTGAACGATTTGATTAATGAGCGATGAGCGAACATGTTGAGTGAGCGCCCACTGTTTTGGGTAGCAAAGAAAAAGTACGATACATTTCATCGAATTACGCTATTTCAGTTCAATTTGACTTTTGAATCAAATTTCATTATATATTTTTAAATTTTAATTCATTTAAATTTAAAAAAAAAATATTCTGAAATCATTTTACAAAATGAAATTGAATAATTTTAATTGAAAAGTCAAATTTGTTGATATTGTTGACAAAAAAGGGAGCAATTCGTTCAGAAAAATCAAACAAATCAAAAGCTGCTACGCTTAAACTGTTTAGTAGCAGGTTTTTCTGCTGAACGCGCCCATTGTGTATATTTTTTATTACAAATTAGTTTTATATACATTGGATTTGCTTTGACAAATATTAGATTAACGTTAATTTTATCAATTTTATAGTGAAGAAATTCTCGTATCATTTTTCGCATAAAGTTTCTATATCTAAAAATTGCAAATCCAACCGAACAAGTAGTGATAACCATGATACACTTGAACAACGACGATAGTTGTATTGCGGCTTCCGAAAACAAAGTTGTTCTGTTCTGCTGTGTAAGTGGAAATTCACATTGATGTTGATATTCTATTCCACACACCCAGGGGGTAACACCCGTTGAAGGTAACAAATTAAGTAAAAGGCTTAAGATGACTGAGAACTGCTGCTTTTAAAATAAGAAACATTATGATTTTAGAAAATATCAAATGATGATCGTTTAGGACTATAAAAGGACTAGACACTTCTCATATAAATGAGACAAATTATTCACAACAAGTGAAATTGTCAAATTTTCTGCACAACGTAGAGCTTTCAAATTTACCAAAATTACCGACCCAATTTTAGATTTAATGGATTTGTATTAAAATTTTCAAAACACAATTGGGCAACCACATTTAACTTTCTCCCAAGCAGGCGCTTTTCCAAATTGAGAACATTTTCTACTCCACTGTGAGATGAAACAAATGAAAAATGGTTTTTCAAGCAACAAAAAAAAATCCTTTAAAACAAATACATATCAACTCATATGCGTGCATAGATTACCAAATGAGTGTCCTGTTTCCTAATAGAAGCCACATACGACAACAAAATAAAATGAAATGAAAAAAGAACGAACCGACCGACCTCGTTACCAGTGAAAATCATCGTCAAAACAAACAGTTAACCTTGTATTGAATTTTCTGAGCTGAAAGCCAACTAGGCAAAATGGAACACACACTCATACGAATACAAACAAATACGAATAGCAAACAGAAACAGACTTATTTGGTATGCAAACAGTGCAGCAATGGAAAGCGTACATACAAACAAATAAACAAATGCACGCACACTGTTGTCGAGCATTTTAAGGAAGAAACACAACAACAAAACTTTGCATTGAGTTGAATGGAAATTATGAAACAGCTCAAGTAAATATAAATATTTAACAAGTTTGAGGCACAAATGCATGCATATTCGTAGAAAAAAAAGTCTGTAGCAAAAAAAAAAAATAAAAAATAAAAAAGGATAAAATTCCACAAGCAAACAAATAATATTAAATTTGAATGCCAAACACACACTCAAGGAAATGTTGTAAAGGAACAGCAAGCAGCAACACCAGCAAGCAGTAGCAGGGGTAACAAGAAAGATATTGTTGTTGTACTCCATCACATTTCCCACATAAATAGTGTTTGTTTGACATCATGGTCTCCTTATTCAATTCAATAGAGACTGAAATTTATATCATCAAACAACAAAAATAACAACAACAAACAGCAACAAAACAAACAGACAGTCAAGTCAGTCAGATCAAGGAAAACGCAGGAAAACAAGGTGTTAGAGGTTAATGACACTTGTTATTGTTGTTGTGTTGTTGATGTTGTTAGTAAATAGTTTGTTGTCTAGAAAATTTTGTTGTAAAGAAAAGAACTCAGAGGGAACTTCGACTTTAATAAAGCAGAAGGGTTGGTTGTTTATTGTGTTTTTTTTTCTTCTATTTGAGATGTTGCATATAAACTCTGCTTAAAGAAGGCCGTGAGAACAAGGATAACTTTTCAGTTGCAACATTAAGGATGCCGTAACACAACAGAGCATTAAGGCAAACATACAACGAAATACACCTGCGTTTCAGTTATTTTCCTGCCTTCTCCTCATATGTGTATGTCGACTAGTGAGTGTGTGTGTGTGTGTATGTATATGGTGCATACTGCCATAAAGTGCTATGATGCAGGCTGATAATCATCAAGTGCATCATTTAGAACATAAAATGGAAAAATGATGTGATGTCAAAAACAATCAGCCAAATGATATTAATCTGCCAACTACTATTTTATGGTTTTATTGTTTTTATTCTTTCTTCCATTCCATTCATTCATTCATACATACTCGTTCTAAGTTTTTCTTTCTTTGTAGCCATTATTTTTGTTTAGAGTACAATTACGAGCGTAGTGTTCTTTCTGTTTGCAACTCTTTTTTTTTTCTTTTTCTTATTATTACGATTACTTGTTTTTTTTTTTTTTTTGGCAAGGAAATGACATTTTTACCGTTAAGTTGAAAAATAAAACAGACATGGTGTCATAAAGATAAAATAAACAGTTAGATTTGTTTTTAAAGACGGCCTGGCCTGAGAAAGAAAATAAATCTAAAACTCATGAATGCAATTTGAAAAATTACTGAAACTAAAAAAAAAAAATATATTGCAAAAGTTACGCTTTATTTCTTTGTGTTGTTTGTCGTGGGAAAATTCCTAACTGCCTTCAATTGTGCAAGTGAATGTTTCGGCACTCAGGTTTGGCTGTAAAAAATTTTCTATAGAGATTAAATTTTTGAATCTGTGATTACATATTGAGAGTAAAAGAATTAGAAAATCTAACATTTATTCAAGAGTGATGATGAGTTGATGTTAAGCTATCAAAGAAATGCATATAGATTAGCTTGCCCAAAAGAAATAATAATTTTTAAAATAGTTAGTTTAAAACAAAGTATAGGTTTCATTTTATCGTCAAAAAAAAAAAAAAAAAAAAACAATGGGCCTGTTCGGAAATGCATCACCGCGCCGCATTTGATGCGCATGTGTGATTAGTTTTCTCAGCTGATACAAAACAGCATATGCAGTGTTACCAGCCGTTAATTTTCAGAACTTACAAAGCATCAGATGCGGCGCAGTGATGCATTTCCGAACAGGCCCTATATCGTACAGCCAAACTAAACCTTTTTAACCGACTTCAAAAAAATTAGGAGTTCCTTCCTTCTTGATCAATTATCAAAATTTCGTATAAAATAATGTCAATTTGTTTTTTTTCATAGCTTTGTTAAAATGTTGCTAGAATCATTTCATATGTTTTTCCTCTAGAAAACACAATGCTACACTTGCAACATTTTTTCAGTTACTTTCCAGGCAGATTTTTTCTACGTGCATTTTAATATAATTCCACATGAAATACTGAATACAATACCGAACTTATATATATTGATTCCTATGGTTCCAAGTTGGAACAAAGGGCCGTGCAATACCGAACTTGAATATTGAATTTTTCGTATGATAAAATGTTGATCAACATTTTTAGGCTCAAGTCAGACAATAAATTTTACAGTCTTTGTCCCAAGATTTTTTGTACTTTCTCATTTTTACTTCTTGAAAATGTTCTACATTATTTTACGTGTTTAACAGAAAATGTACTGAACAATAAGTTGGTCGTGGAAATACCGCGCGAAAGAAGCACAGCTGCTTTTGTGTTGTATGTTAACTTAAAATGTTGCATTTACATTTCATATGTTTCCTCAACATTTTGTCAAGAACAATTCATGTCAATTTTTTTTACGGTTTTTTGCAGCACCAAACTACCAGACTTTATTGCGATAATCTTGACGCGATTTAACTTTCGTAACTGAACATCAGATATTAAATTATATTTTGCACAAAAACTAAGGCGATTTTTCATGAAATTTATATCGCTTTCTATTTGCCAGCCAACAAGTTCTAAACTGTGTGTTTTTAAATTTGTGCTACCGAAATGTACAGATGTGGTGTTGGCTGAAGTGGTTAACGCGTTGACTACTAAGCAAACAATGAATTGGGGCCTGTGTTCAAACCCTGGCCAGAGCAAGTCAATCAACATCATTAACTTCTCTTATGTACATTAGTGAGACATTGTATTAATTGTTGTCGGACTATTTAAGTTATGAAGGCATAGCACTGGTCACTAAAAAACTGTTCCGATAGCGATTGGTGCTATCCAAGCTAATGTACACAACATCGCCCTCCTTCGTCGGTTAGCAGAAACATCGGCGAAGTAAAACAATTAATAAAATGCCTGCTAATACAGCTTAACAAAGTTAATGCGTCTACTTAACACCGGGGGCGCCTCAACACTGCCTTAAAAATTAACACACCGTGCAAAGCAGAGTTGTGAAAGATTTAAGTCTTCTAAATTTTCAACATCTATCTTCTCTACCCTATCCCTCTCTCTGAGTTCTGGCACAGGGCACTGCATACGTAGGGGCTATCCCCTGAATAATGATCCCAATTAAAAAAAAAAAAAATATTAATGTTGGTACCGTTGGCGTTTCGGCTTAAGCACACAGCACGCTTAACACCGTGTGAATATACATATGTTCACTAGCAACTCCGAGTCACCCAGACGGCACACAAGTTTGACTTCGAGGGTCACATCAGGTGGCAACTTTTTATGCATGATGCGTAAACACCCAGCGTAAGTGTTCGAAAGCTCTCTTTTCTGTTGTTTCAAAACAGCACATAGTGGCTTTGCATTGAATGACCAAAGTACATCCAGCCACTAGCACTGGACCTTAATTTAATACTTCGCCCAGCTTTTGGGAGCAACAACAGCCAGCACGTTTACTCCCAAAGGAAACCTCTCCAATAACCGGTCACGCAATCATGCCATCAACGAGGGTAATGCGATGGCTGCCACTACATCGATTCTCAAGGAGAAGGAGTATGCCAATAGCATACCCATACCCAAGAGGACAAATATGAATCTCGCATTATCACATCGCATGGTTAGTCCAGTATAGAAACAACACTCACTACGCTCCGGTAGACACTCACCCATGGGGCTTACCGGCTCCTGTGGTACCAGTGTAAGGTTACTGGTCAGGCCTCGAAAGAGAACCCCAAGAGCTTAACATTCTAGTGACTTTGGTTTTGAGAGGAGATCTTAGGTTCCTTTTCACCTTCTACCAGACTAACACACCTACCTACTTCCTCTCTCCACCTTATATATACTCGTACATCCTTTGCTCTGTTGTTTCTGAGATTTTGGCAGTTACATATAAGTTTATGTGGGTAATTGAGCAAAAGGTAATGTCTGGAAAAGGCAATTATCAGTTTCCCCAGACGGCATAGCGCCAAGGTGTGGATATTACCAGGATGACAAAACGTACCACCCGGATGGAAGCTGAAATATACAGAATAGAGCAGCTCTAAAACGGTTTGTTTGTAAAATCATTATTAGTTGTTGACCTTTTATTGTTTTTTCATTTTTATATAATTTTCAAAATGATCGCGCCAAGATATTTTGGATGATTCTTGTTGAGTTTTTTTTTTTTTTTTTTTTTTTTTGTTTTTGTTAATTTAAGTATTATTGAATCTTTTATTTTATTTATTGCCTTTGTTTGTTGGTGCGCATTATCTCCTGAGTATCTTTTGGTTTTAAATTTTAAATCATGACATTTTTGGGTCTTTTTATAAAAAAAAATTACTTATATGCTTGTTGCACTCTAAATGAGATGAAAACCCAAATCAAAACAAAACTCCGAAAAAAAAACATCTCAGTTTAGTCGATTTCAAACGGCAGGTGTGTAGGAAAAGTTATTTTAATACAACAACAAGCGATGTTGTAAAGGTCATCATCATTTATTATCTTTGCGTAAATATTGCTTAAGTTTGAAATTAAATTGAATATATATCGATTAAGTGAATGGGTGATTTTTCTTTTACTAGTACCAGTCCAGTCGAGGATTGGAATTCCGTAAAAATACATATAAAAAATTGCCATCAATTGTTCATGAAAAAAAACTGTTGCAAAAATAGAACTCTATTTTAATTTTTTGTGAAAAACATATCTATTATGTATCCGCATCATTTTTAATCAATATGCAGCACTTTTTTCGTACAAAACAATATAGATACTTTTAAGGAAGAAGAACAGCTGATTATTCAAAATAAAATTAAAGAAAATGTAGCATACTTTTAAGGGAAAATACTGGGGGAAAAAATATTCAAAATTCCGGAATAGATAGATATAGATGGGTTAATCACAAAATTTTTCGCATAAACTGATCTTCATTATTGTTACTTTGAGAACATGTCGGTCAGAAACATTTAGCAAAAATTTTTAATCACCCTTATTCTGTATAGCAGCGGCAGTTTTTTATCTTTCGTTGCCAATCGGTATTCTAGGTGGCAATATTGCCATTTATCGATAATTTTTACATATGTTTGGTATTTTGTAAGCAAAACTGATGTTCATGTTCTCTGTAATTGCCTTTGATTTTGTCGTCGACATTTTTGGTGTTGTCTTGCGTTGCTTTGTGTTGTGTTTTAAAACTTTAAAAAAATTAACGTTAAAGTTGTCTTTCACTTAATGCGTTTTTTATATTTTTATATATTTTTGTTGTGTTTTTGGTTTAAATAAACTAATGGAAAAAATTTAAATAACAAATAAATGCCAATTCGAGAAGCTTGTCTAAGAACTTGAAAAGAATCAATCACTAGCCAGTGGATTTCGCAGCGGAATTGCTCCTACCAGTATTTTTGTTTGTTTAAAATATGGGCTATTGAAGCGAAAATAACTTTCAAATCTTAAAAAGGATAAAAAAATCCATTACTTGGGAAATTATTGCTTAAAATTTGTTACTTACTTCTCATCGGGCAAGCTAAAAATACAAGACTTGTGTCTAAGCAGTATTCTTTACACTGTCAATTTATTTATTTTCTTCGTCACTGGAGTCTGGAGCGAGAAGAAAAATCATTTTTATTTTATTGTATGCACAAAAATTTTATTTATTAAAAAACTCTTTTACCGAAAATAATCAAATAAATGAATCAGCTGACTCAAATATTAGATATGTGTGTTGTGTGTTTCGATAAACAGTCAACATCGTCACAATACTGTTAGAGAATACAAAATTAGTATTGACGTTGTGTTCTATTGATGTTTCCTTTTAAATTGCCGACGTTGTTGCCGACGCCTAATAGAATAAGGGTGAATATTATTCCTTTTTCAAATTAAAATAATTCAATTTCAATTTCAATTTTTATTCAATGTATGTAATACATGTGGCCACATGGCCAATAAAAGTATATTACAAGTAATAATTAAAACTATGAGTATTATTAATTAAAAAATAAATAACCAATAAAATAATATTCTTAACATCCTATTTTAAACATCCTATCCTATTCCAATCATCCTAGCATCCTAACAACTCCCACGAAACAAAGAAAATAAAAGTTATAAAAACCCAAATAATTAGCGGTTCAAAATTTATAACAAATCAGGAAGTAACCTCTTGACAGTATCCAGCGGCAGTGCAAAAGAACGCAACTCTCTAGGCAAAGCGTT
This sequence comes from Lypha dubia, assembly GCA_947311025.1. NCBI lineage: Eukaryota > Metazoa > Arthropoda > Insecta > Diptera > Tachinidae > Lypha > Lypha dubia. Next base: position 61,701,256 of record OX371263.1, read on the forward strand.
CCATGATCGAGCAGCTCGTATAACAAATGAGTGCTCGTAAACCTGGCAAGAAATCCGTGCAATAAAAATTTGCTGATTCCTAAGAGAACTGGTGAATGAAATAATAATTCTTCAATATAAGAAACCAATCCAACAGATTGAAAGACAAGAGTAATTTTGATTTTCGAAAAAACTTTAAGGGAACAAATTTTAAGCAAACCAAACACCCCCTATCGGGAATAAATTTTCCCTCGTAATTTTTTTACTTTTCACGTATTTGCAATCATGAAAAACTCTCATGAGAGAATAATAAACGTGAAAAAATGTTCGAGGTGAAAAATTCCCCTTATCGTGAATATTTTTTTCCCTTGAAATATTTCACTTCTCCCTTTGATAGTTTCACTTTATTTTTGATGGGGGAATAGAACAGAACATGTATGTAGATTTTCTTATAATTCGAATATTAAAGCTTGCAAAGTTTATTTTAAGAAAATTATCTGATAATAAGGCAAAAACTGATGTATTGGTCAACAAAATCCGATTGCATGCGGATATTTGAAGCTTTAATTTGTTGGAATTCTTTCGTTTTGTTGGATTCACAAAAAGTTGCCGAATTATTTTAACAGATAAAATTTAGAATGCAATAAACAAACGCTGCAAATAAACTATCGCTTTAAGATTTCCTTATATATTTTTTATTTGTATAAAATAAAAAAGAAAAAATAGCATAGTTTTGGACTTTTTTTTATAAATTGCTCAAAAAAAGTTCTTTAGTAAAGAAACCTCTATGGTCATGATTTTTTTTTTTTTATATCTCAAGATGTCTAGCTTCCGTTACCATTTTAAACTTCTGCAATCGGTTAAAAATTGCAAAAGACACAGCCTGCTTAATATGGAATTTTTAGTGCCTTTAAATAAGTGAACCGGAGTGTATTTTTCAACAAAAATTTCTTTTATTTTTTAATCTTCTTTATTTTTTAACATTCAGTGAGAACTAATAACGGGAATAATCTTTCACGTGAGATTCATGACAGCATTTTTCACTTCGAGAGGAATAAAAATTTCATGGAAACAAAAATTTGTTTATTAAGAAATTGGTTCAGAAATCGGCTTAAAACTGACAGAGACAGAACAGAAAAGAAATCTCCTGTTAGGTGTACTTCAGCATTGGAGATCTGCAGCTTTATTCTGAAATTCTCGTAGCTAAAGCTAATGCTCGCCCTAAAAATTTTAGCGATTTTGCCAAAAAGGTATTGTGTATCTCTAATCGCTTAGATAAAATTTACTTTTTTCGTCGTAGCTAATTTGCTATCATTAGACCATTCCATTCTTTCTTATTTGAAAATATAATATTGAAAAGAGACAAATATATATGCGTGTATATTTGACATTTTATATATAATATATTAATAATATATTAGTGTTACCTTACATTATAATTTATACTCCGTAATAATGATTGTGTTTTTGTTAATCAATTTTTTAAAATATATTTTAAAACGTCTATTTTTGAAAGCTATTTTGAAAATTGTAAAGCGCATGATTTTTGCGTAGTATTTTCTTATGCAAACATTATATCCGAAAGTTAAGGAAACATTTATAAGAGATGGATGGCATCACTGTTAAGAAATAATTTCAGTAAACAATTAAAATTTTTTTCTATGTTTAAACTAGGGATGCAACCGATACCGATACTTCTGGTTTTCCGATATATCGATATCTGCGATATTGTACTCTCGATACGCCAATACTTCTTATATTTTTCTTTAGAGTTTTTTGAACAAAATATTCAATTTTCAACTCTTTTTTTTTTTGCATGACAACTATGAGAAATAACATATTAAAAGCAGAACATAAAATCAAAACAGAATACATAATGAATTTGTTTCTTCTATTTTGCTTTGCACCATAGTAATGAAATGTTCTGTCAATGCTAAATCTTGTATGAGTTGTATAACAATTACAACTTAAAATAACAACTAACATCTCAGCCCTTATGTCAACATGTACAAATTTAGAGGCTACAAAATCCATAAGAAAAGCCACTGCTACATTGTCTGACGCTATTCCGCTAGTTAACAGTCTTCGAACATTATTAGAAAACATAATACATGAATCAACGGAGATGGAGAGTAGTTCGGAATCCCAAAAATTTGCGACTAACTTAGCTTCAGCTCTGAATGAAAGATTTGAGGGTTTAGAGAATAATGAAACCTATTATTCATCTACAATTCTTGACCCTCGATACAAAGCTCGAATATTTCAAAGACAATCGACTTCAATCCTATCGAAAAAACATCTTATTGAGCTCTACATTCCGAAAGTGTTGAAGACACAGTCCTCCCTACACCTCGCAAAAGTTCTGATTAGTCTACGAGAAGTACTCGCCTTTGGAGCGTATGTGAAAAAATTATAAGAGAATCCGAGGAGGATGAACCTCTATCCATCCTAAGCTGTGGTTCTGCTAACGAAGAAGTCGAGAGATACCTGAGATCTCCTAATATTCCTAGAGACGCAGACCCTCTTGTTTGCTGGTGCAATGACATATCCTACCCAAACTTAAAGAAAATGGCGCAGAAATACTTAAGTTTTCAAATGAGTTCTGTCACATCTGAGAGACTATTTTCCACTGCAGGTCTGCTTCAAATGGATTTGAGAAATCGTCTATCTCCGCAAAATTTGAGAACACTTTGTTTTTTAAACAAAAATCTTATTAATATCAATTTTAAATATAAATCTTTTGCAATGTTGTTTTTATAATTTTAATTTAATTTTAACATGATCTCAATTTCAATTCCTTTTTTAAGTCTTATTAATATCAATTTTAAATCTTGAGCCAGTTTAGATGAATAACATCGTTTATTTTGTAAAATCATAAATATGGCAGACGTTTTGTAGTTTGAAAATTTGAATTTTAGAAACTGAAATGTATTGAAAATGATTGATGATTTGAATGGCTCATTAATAAACACTGTTATTTTGTGTAATAGAAGAATTACTCTACTTGAGTTTTTTTAATTTTTACTTGAGCTCAATTTCAATATGCGTATCGGTATCAGAATCGGTATCGGCGATATTTATTTTTGAGTATCGGTATCGGATCGGCGAAATGGCGTATCGTTACATCCCTAGTTTAAACTGTGGTATTTGCTGGCGTAGTTATTTGAAAATATTTATTTGTACAAAAAATTTTTTTGATCATAATAAATTTAATATTTGTGTGCCGAGTTTTCTTTAATTTTGTTCATATATTAAAAATCAATATTTTTTATATTATTATTATTACGAATAAACGTAATTCTAAATTAAATACATTTTTGATATAAACTTTAGTATTTGAGTTTTATCTAAATTGAAATACTCATATCAGCTAAAAGACTTCAACCTGTCAAGGGCAAACTCTTTATGCTAAACTCCAAATACTAAATGGGCATGTGTTTTTGCCCTTTTATATCCTTTTTGTAGTTTCCTATATTATTTTTCTAAAAAAAAAAGGCTAAACAACAATGATATAAAAAATATTTTGCTTAAATTACCTTTTAGCGCTTTCAAAATAACGTTGCTTAGATTTTACCGTTTCTAACTTAAAAAGTTGCTTATAGGTGCTTAGAGAATACAAATGTTTAACATTTTAGCGATGACAGCAAACGCCAAAATTGCGGCGAATTCAAGTTTTATGACACTGCCTAATTTAGCAATACGCATTACAGAATTCAATATGTAGCTAAAATTCTTTAAAACGATTTTAAACATTTTTAGCGTTGGAGATTTAGCTTTAGCGAGTTTCAGAATATATGTAGCTGCTGATCTATAGTGGTCTCCACTGTTTTCCTTCTAACTTCTAGTGATATTCGTAATTGTCTTAAGCCATAGTGGGCCGATGCTTTTTTTTTAATTTTTTTTTTTAATTCACACAACATGGAAGCAGATATTTCCAAAATTGCATTTCTGTCATGACAAAAAAATTTTGAGAAGACAAAATAAAAAAAACCCCCATATATAGCTGAAATTCCAAAACTACTCCCATGTAAGTATTTATTACTGCAGTGTGATATTTTATAGTTTGATGTACCTCCTTAATGTCCCAGAAATACAAATGACCTGTTAGACGTTTATATAATTTTCGAGACAAAAGTCAGTAGTTATTATTTTGGTGTTTTTTTTTTTTTTTTTGGTTAAAAGTGTGTGGTGGTGGCGGCATAAGAATTTGGCTCTGGACAAATGCCCTTTGGCTTATAATTTATAACAGATTGTAAAGATTTTAAAATGATCACAATACCAGAAACACAAAAAAAAAATTATATAAAATAACACACAAAAAAGCTGTTGTTTCTTTCTCAGCTTCTTTGTGCTATTGATTTTGATTTAGCATTATTGGTTAAGGGTCTGCATAGCTGTGCGATCATAATCTCGAAGATCGTCATCATCATCATCATCATTTTAATATTTAGTTATCATTTAGATTTTAGCTAAAATTTTCAAATAAACCTGTTTTTAAAAACTAAAATACAAAACCCAAAAAAAAATCTTTTTAAAACGTTTCAGATTTCATTTCGTAATCAAAATAATATACCACCATTTGTGTCCCTCCCCTTTTTTGGACAAAAATAAAAAATACAAGTAACAATAAAAAAAAACCAACAAGAAACTTGAAATTTTTTCAACAAAACGACCAAATCAATTAGAAGCAAAAAAATAAACAAAGTCGAAAATTTGTTCCCTCTTTCCAAGTGATCTCCAAGTGATCTAAAACAAATAAATTCCAATAAATTCCATTAAGTCCCCCAAAAAAAAAACAGTAAAGAAAAAACTTTAGTGAAAGCTTTTTTTTTTCTTTAAATCGTAGAGAGAAATTTTTATAAGTGTGTAAAGAATAAAAGTTAAGATTTACATATAAACGATTTTATTTGTTTAAAATATTTCTTATTTTATTCTATTTTAAGTTTTTAAACAGTTTTGTTTTGTTTTTCTTTCGTCTAATCATAATTATCAGAGAAGTTTGGGAATTTCCAGTCACAGTTTTTTATAGCTTTCAATACAGCTTTGTTTTTGGTGAATAAAAGAATAGTTGGGTATGTGTAATTTTACCCTCGTCTTCTGTGTGAATAAAGATGATCATTTTGTTCGCGCCCACCTAAAATAAGCTGATCTGCTTATAGAGAGTTAATTTATTGACTTTCTCCTTACGACCACAATTCCGAAAAAATATCCTACAGAAGCAAATTAAAAGTAAAACTAGAAAAAAACCCCTTTTAAGGAAATCCAGAAAAGCATTTGATGGAAACTCAAAGCAAACTGCTAATTGTGGCTTTTCATTAACTCTTATCGTTCGTATAAATTACGTTTTAAAGATAATCTTAATTAAGCTTAAATTTAATAATTACAATTAAAGGTAATTTAATTTTTTTTTAACTTTTGACTTTACCTACAGCAACAACGACTTTTAATTACATGCGAGTTTCATACACAGCGAGCGGGCAATTATAACAAGCCTTATCTTTACAGTCCTTCATGCAAAATTATAAAAAGGCCTTCATAAAGCCGATATAATTTGGCTTCGAAACTTATCATCATCGCGATGTACAATTTTATATTAAATGGACTTCTCGCCATCAATGGAGTTTCTGCTACGTTGGCAGTCTATTGCTGGTCTATAGTACGAGAAACTTCAAGTTCAGCTTATTAAAATGAATTTGTGAGAAATGTAAAAAAAAATTTATGACATTACTAGATGATTGTCCGGTTTCTCCCGGAAGCTATTTTCTTATATGGGGGAACCTTTCTCCCCACTCATCAACTCATTTGTCCAATTTTGATAGGCGGACGTAGCACCATCTGTCCTTCAACAATAAAAATAATTGTGTTCTACTTGAAATACGAACGATGACGCTTCCCGTGAATGAGGCGGACGTAGCGCCATCTTTCTGTCAATATGATGCGACGCTGCTCGTAAATGAGGCGGACGTAGCACCATCTGTCCTTCAACGATATAAATAATTGTGTTCTACTTGAAATACGAACGATGACGCTTCCCGTGAATGAGGCGGACGTAGCGCCATCTTTCTGTCAATATGATGCGACGCTGCTCGTAAATGAGGCGGACATAACGCCTTCTGCCATTCAACAACAGAAATAAATTTTTTCTGTTTGAAATACGAATTGGGTTAATATTTTAGTAAATACAGGAATTGCCCCCTCCCTCCCCTGCTCGTGCCCCTAGCGGTTTAAAATATACTTTAAAACCTAATCTCATACCTACCAAATATGCATTCATTAAAATCGGTCGAGCCGTTTCGGAGGAGTTCGAAAACAAACATCGCGACACGAGATTTTCATATATTAGATCTAAAATGTATAAAATAGTTTGGGGGGACAGATGCTCCTCTGAAGATGATGCAAGATGGGAGGAAACCGAGGTCATATTTGGATTTATTAAGTAATTTTACATCATTTTACAGAGTCAGCTGAACCAATGTCAGCACTTTTTACTTTTTCCTTAGCAGATCCGTGTAGTCGGTGTATCTATAACAACTGGCTAACACATGATCAATTAGAATTAGTACAAACTCATGCTGATAAAGAAAAAGCTTTATTCGATACCGTGAGTTTTTTTTTAAGAGCTAAATTTTCTTGGTAAACGAAAGGCGAAATCATACCTGTGTTCCTTATCTCATCCCTATAATAATAAAAATCGACGTTAAATTTTCTTCCAACTGTCAAAGGAAATGTAAAAATGTTCTTATAGAAACTAACCTAAGCAATTTTTGACAGCTCAAGACTGCAAAGCTGATGATGACGTATTGTAATAACGGCACCTGGTAATAAATTCGCCGTGGGTAAACGTTTATTAAGCCGCATTATATTTGATTGTAAAAGGTTTTCCAATTGGGATGATATGATTTTGAACTGACGTTTCGGCCATTTGTAATATGTCATGACATGTCATTTGTTTTTCATTGTATTCAGAAGTGTTTACAATTTCATTATGGAGAGATGTACGCAAAAACAACGTTTACAAATTATTCCGTTTTATTAACAAAATAAGCGTTCTCCAATTCTAACTTTTCGTGCGCTTTTGCCATTTTATGGTCGTAATAATCGTCCAAGAGTGCTCGCTATTCGTCGAATTGTTGGAAATTTTGAACTTACATTTTCTTTATATAATGATCAAGTGCCAATATGACATAGAACCGCCCGAAGTAATGCAAATATTGCTGCCGTTCAGCCAAGTGTTGCTGAAGACCTCAATTTGTCGAGTCCAAGACGTTCTCAACAATTGGAACTGTCTCAAACCACAACCTGGCAGATTTTCAGAAAGGATTTTGGTTTGCATCCGTATAAAAGTTTTTTTTTTCACTCAAGAACTGAAGCCATTGGATCACCGTAACCGTCGTGAATTTGCTAATTTTGCCTTGGAACAACTTCAAAACGATAACAATTTTTTTAAGAAAATCATCTTCTCCGATCAGGCTCACTTTCATCTGAGTGGTGCGGTAAATAAACAAAACTGTCGATTCTGGTGCGAAGAAAATCCACAAATTATTCAGGAAAAACCATTAGATTCACCTAAGTGGACAGTTTGGTGTGGTTTTTGGTCTGGTGGAATTATCGGTCCGTACTTCTTTCGAAATGAAGCTGCTAACACCGTTACTGTCAATGGAGAGCGGTATAGTTCGATGATAACCACCTTTTTTGGCCGAAATTGGTAGAAGTTGATCTTGACAACATTTGGTTCCAACAAGACGGGGCTACGAGCCACACAGCAAATGCAACAATTGAATTATTGCGAGAAAATTTTGGAGATTCAATTATTTCAAGAAATTGTGATATTGAATGGCCTCCAAGAAGTTGTGATTTAACAACATTAGACTATTTCTTGTGGGGTTATTTGAAGTCGTTGGTCTTTCGAAATAAGCCAGACACTATTCAAGCTTTACAAGTTAAAATTGAAATTGAACATTGAATTTAGTAGAAAAAGTGCTTGAAAATTGGGTTCATCGAATTTGTTCCTGCAGCAGAAGTCGAGGAGGCCATTTGAGAACTTAATTGTATCGATTGTACTTCACATCGATTGTACTTCTAATTGAGGGTGGTGTTGGCTGAAGTGGTTAGCGCCTGGCCAGAGCAAGTCAATTAACATCATTAATTTCTCTAATGTACATTAGTGAGACATTATTTTAATTATTGTGGGACTATTTAAGTGATGAAGGCATAGCACTGGTCACTAAAAAGCTGTTCCGACAGCGATTGATGCTGTTCCAAGGTAATGTACACAACATGGCCCTCCTTCGTCGGTTAGCAGAAACATCGGCGAAGTAAAACAATTAATAAAATCCCTGCTAATACAGCTTAACAAAGTTAATGCGTCTACTTAAAACCGGAGGCGCCTCAACACTGCTATAAAAATAAAAATAACGCGCAAAGCAGAGTTGTGAAAGAGTTAAGTCTTCTAAATTTTCAACATCCATCTTCTCTACCCTATCCCTCTCCCTGAGTTCCGGCACAGTGCACTTCATACGTAGGGGTCATCCCCTGAGTACTGGTTCTAATAAAAAAAAAAAAATAAAAAGAACATTAAATAAAAAACTTTTGAATTTCCTTAACAATAAGTGTGGTTTTTTAAAGAAATCATATCACTCTTATTGGAAAACCTTATAGATATGAATGAAAAATTTATAGAAGTTACTGAGATAATGGACCCAAAAAATATATATCAAGATATGGAGCAAACAAACATGTGTTCCAAATTTAACGCAAAATTTGAATTTTTTGCCATTTCATGAAATAACAAACGACTTGATTTAGTGGAAAAAGTGGCAGGTTAGGTTACGGTCCACTCGGAGACCCAATTGGATCCATTGTGATCCCCTTCATTTATAATTTATTGACTAATTAGTCTCCTTCTACTGCTAGAGGAGAAACAAAGAGCTGTTAAGATCCATCATTCAGCCATTTAATTCCCGTGATAAAGCCCCTGATATCCTCAAGTTTGCACTTCGCGATATCACTAATGCCGTCATGGAAACGGTTGCTCAGCCATCTTTGCCTATGGCGTTGCAGCCTTGGGCAATGACAGATGATATGCTCTATAGTTTCTGACTCCTCTTCATCCCCACACATCCTACAGAAATCCGAAGTGCCATTTTCCCATATGCTGGTCCTCACTCTAACCGAGCAATGGCCAGTCAAGGCGACTACTAAGACTCTCAAAACCTTTCTATTCATACCCAGCAGTAGATCAGATTTAACTGAGTCTAGTTCTGTCCATATGGAGCGCGAGACTCTACAATCTTCTCTATTCCTCCAGGAATGGTTAGTTCTGCTAATTACCGAATTACTAAGTTCCCTATAGTAGTGATCGATTGGAGGTTTAACTGACCTGTCACTAACTGCCACATCTAATGCTGACCCTATTCTTGCCTGCTCATGAGCGATTTCGTTTCGTTTCCCTCAATAATGCAATGTCCTGGTACTCAACATAGCCTCACGCTAAATTTGTCCATAAGCAGCTTCGATTTGACACTATGCCCCTTCAAAGCTTTCAGCACCGCCTGACTGTCAACGTAGAATGTTACCTCCACGCCTTCAATTACGTGTTCTGCCACTAGTTCCGTGGCCCTGAGGATCGCTAGGATCTCAGCCTGAAATACACTATATTCGTTCGGTAGCCTAAAAGACCTACGAATGTCTGTTCGTAAAAAATAGACGCCAGCACCCGTGCCTATTTCCATTTTCGATCCATCTGTAAAGACCGAAAAAGTGGTAGGATACGTAAAAATTAGTGGGCCATCACATAAACTTATTTCTATCTATAATGAGATTATATAGTGGAAAGATCCTTTTTTGTTTGTTTGTATCGAATAGGCTCCAAAACTACTACATCGATTTTAACCATTTTTATCACTAATAGAAAACTACATTTTTAGGAAGTAACATAGGAGAAATTTGGGTCGCTGAGAAGGGGACCACCCAATACAAAGAAAATATATTTGCGCAACTAAAATATTGAATTTCTTGGAATTCGGAAAGTGTTACATCAAGAACAGCATGCAGCTTGCAAAAATATTTTGGGGCGGTAGGACGGAGTCAAAGTTTACCCGTTAATTACAGCAAAATCTAGGGTTGATAGGATTAGGTTATAAATATCCACATAACTAATGCAGTGATAGTATTAAAATTTAATCTGCATTACCCCTAAAATATAATAAATTTTTCTGCGAAAGCTGCGAAAGCGATGGGAGAAAGGAAACGGATACCGCCTAAACAAAGAATTCATTAATATTCAAATTGGTAAATAGATGGCGGCGCCTTCTATACTGCTAGGTTTTTACACAAAGTTCATGCGGTCGATCCGGCAGGACGGGTCAGCTAATTAAATGTCAAAACAAAACAGGGCCAATTGCAAGGCCATCTTAAGAAATTGTTTTCCCTGTCAACAATATTATTCTATACACATTTACACATTCATATATACATACGAGTATATGTAAATACGATTATATTTGTTATAAGTAAAATAATTAAATTTCTTCGTTGTAAGTTTTTGTTGTAAATCATTTTATAATTAAACACTTATTGATGACAAACATATGAAATTTTTACTTTGGAATTTAATGAACCATTCAATAATCATTATTTTAATTAAAGCATTAATGCTTTTAAACTGTACAACAAAAGTCATATACATACATACAATAGCAACAACAAACAAGTACCTACAACAATTAATAATAATTATAATAATTTACCACATTAACCAGATAAAAGTTTTAAGATACAAGTTTTAATTGGTTTTTTTTTTGTTAATAATTACTTGTAAAATTATCAACAACTAAAAAAATAATTAAATGGAATGGAATACAACATTTTATTTAATTGACATCAATCATGCTGTTGGGATTTCCACAGACGAACTATTTCAAACAGGTGCGCTGGCGCCTAACGAAATTCCATTCAAGTGTTAAGAAAAATTATCATAAAATTGTTAAAAGGAAAGTGTTTGGTTTTTTTTTTTTTTTTTTTTTTTTTTTTGTTTTAAAGGTGTTTAAAAATGTATTCCCTAGTAGTGCATGTCTTTTTTAAGAATTTTTCGAAAAGTTTCTTATATTGATATTAATTTTATATTGAAATTTTTTCACAAAATCTTTTTGCCTGAATGAAAAGCATTTCGAATTATTTGGGTTGCAGCAAATAAAATAAAGCAAAAAAAAACGAGGTTGCTTGCGAATACTTTTATAACATTTAGTATATATGTGTGTTTTAATCACTTTAATGTAATTTTTAATATATTTAATTAAATTTGTAGTTGTATTGAAGAAAGCAAGTCAACACGTAATGCTTTTATTCCAGTTATGAGAAGATTTTCTTTTATTGTTCTAATTGGCACATGTGATGATTAGTATAAAATTTAGAAAGTACCCACTGAGCAGTGTAATTTAACCCTACACTCCACCTTATTGATTAAAACTTTAATAGTAATTTTTAGTTTAACTACTGAACTTTTCGTATGATTTATTTTTTTTTTTAACGAAAATCTAGGACATTTTATGAGTAAATATTTTTTTTTTCAATTAATATTTACAAGTTTTAAAAGAAAATCTATCAGGAGAAGCATTTACGCTGTTTTACTACTCTTTAATTGGGGAAAAAAAAGCATCAAAGGACACTGCTAACAAGATACAAAAGTAAACACGAATGTGGCAATGCAAAACAGAGCGACCAAAATTACCACAGCCACTTATGATTGCCATAAAAAGCGACCACAATGTCATCAACATGTGAAAACCAAAATTGGCCATAATTTGTGTGAGTCCCTTTTTACCAAAGAAAAAAAAACACAAACGAAACAAAAACACAGGGCTGACAAAAGCTGCTACAAAAAGAGACACAAATTTGAAAAATAAAATACTTAAAAAATGAAAGAAATCTCTGTTTTTGGGCATAATGAATCCAGTATATTTTGGAAGGGTTAAAAATATGATGATGATGATGATGATGATGATGTTGATGAAACAATGAAAGTAACGCAAAAACAAAATATATTGAAAAAAAAATAAGAATCATAATAATCATACTTCTTCGTCTTCTTCATGGTTCTTCATAGTTGCAAGTACAACGCGTTGCAGCCAAAAAATGTGTGTTGGTTTTTTCTTTGCCTTTTGCATATCTACTCCCTGACCATGAGTTTTTGCAGAACCCAAAATAAACCATTATGCAACAATAAATTGCAAACAACATAAATGCATATATGTAGGCAACAATGTGTCTTGTTGTTTTTTTTTATATATTTTGGTAACAGCAACAATTGTTTGTTGGTTCTTATTGCAGCCAAATAAAAAAGGGTCTTGAATTTATTTTTTTTTTGTTCATTCAGCTCAGCTCGGCTCGATGGCTGGCTGATTGTTTAGTTGGATTTGACTGTTATTTGTGATTTATGTCAGTTCGTCTGCTTTCATGTCTAGTTGAACAACAACAGCAACAGCAGGAAAAAACTAAAAGTTCTTACTCCTTCAGCTTTTCTTCCTGTGGTGGTTGTGGCTGCATGTAACTAAATATTTCTTTTGCTTTTATTCCATCATTTCATTTGTTTTGTTCTGTTCTGTTCAGTTTGATTTTCATCACCCAGCTACAAGCGAAGTAACAAAAATTTGTTAAATTGTGTTGCTCTTTAAGGTTTTTGTTAAAAAAAAAATTGTTATTTGTTTTGGCCTTGTTTTTTTTTTTGGAAACTTTTTTTTGTTAGTTGGCGCAAAGGTTGTGTGTGCTCGTACGGCGCGCACTTTCGGTGATCGATGACATGCGTCTGGGTTGGCGGCCTAAAAACTTTAAATCACCACGCACTTTTACATGGACCAATTTTCAATTGTTTAAATTTTTTTTGTTTTTGTTCTGTTGCTGTCTTGCAACACCCGGTTTGGCACTTTATTATTATGAGTATGTTCGTTGTAACAAATTTAACTTTTAAAGCATGTGGGTGCTTTATTTTTTTTACTTTCAGCTTTAAATGAGCTGTCTTTAAGTTTTGCCTTTAGATTTGTCGTATGAAGTACATATATTTTTTTAAGGAACGGCTTTGTTCTTTGTTTTGTTTTTTAATTAAAATTATTGATATACGAGTATAATTAACACGATCTTCGCAAAGTTTAGAATGGCTAAAACGATACAGACTTACAGTGGAGCGATAAACCTAGATTACGGGAAACAAGGGAAGAGAGGTGACATTATTGCAATTTTTGTTAGTTTTAGATCAGTGTTGCTGTACTGCTGGTGTTAAATAGACTCAATGACTTTCTTAATTTGTAATGCGTAACGATTTTGTTAATTGTATTTCATTGTTTTACGAATTAGCAAACGTTGCCGACGGTGGAGCACTTAGATGTACTCGTACATTTGTGACCACTACATCTACATTCCAAAATCAGGTAGTACAAGAGCACACTCTAATTCAAAATTACATTGAACTTAGCAGTCACAATCCATTAAAAAACGAAATATATACTTCTCTAAGCCAATGTACTTTTTCAAAAAGTACCATTCATTCAAAAAGCTTCTCTTATTCAAAAGAGGCCTTCTTTCAAACAAAGTCATACTTCTTATTCGAAAAAGCTTATGGTTATTGAAAAAGTTATTTAACCTAAAATTAACCTTTTTTATAAGAGAAAAAGAACATAATTTCAATTAGTACCTAATTTAAAAAAAAAATACGTATAAAAAAATCATTTTCAAAAAGCAACTTTATCCTAAAAGTACTTTTTACTGAAGCAGTTTCATATTTCATATGCATAAACTACATACATATTTTCAAAAAGTACCTTTTAAATACTTCTTATTCAAAAAAAAATCGTTCTCTTGCAAAAAGTGCCTCCATTATAGGAGTATTTATTTTGTCAAAAAGTACTTTTTAAACCAATAGTATATTTTTTACAATAATTGCATCTTCAGAGAAAAATACGTTATTGTCAATCAATCGTTTTTTGTTTCAAAACGTATTTCTTTTTTAAAAAAGTAAACTTTTGTTTAAAAAATTTATCAAAAAGTACCGAATTGATAAAATAGTATTTATTCAAAAATAAAACTAAGTTTTTAGGTAACTTTATCCCAGAAGTACCTTTCATTGACAATAGTTTTTCTTCTACGAAATATGTACCTATTTTCCAAATTCTTCCAAAAGTACATTTCTCTAGAAAAAAAGTAACCCATTTTAAAAGTATTTCTTGTTCATGCAATACCTCTTTTTCTACAAAGTACTATTTCTTGAAAATGTACCTCATTTCCTAAAAATACCCTATATTTCAAAACGCACTCTTTATTATTTTTCAAAAAGTACTTTGCATTAGATACCACCCAATATAAAACGTTCAAATTAAATATTTCCACTGAAAGAGAGTACCTCGCAGAGGGAATAATATATATCCCAGGAAAATTTCCTATTACAAAGTAATGAATTGAAAACCTAATAAGCTGATTGATCACTACTTCCACATTCACCTATACAACTTGTGACATCTGACGCAGTGATGTCAGATGAAATTTTCTTAGTTTCCTACGTTTTGATAAAAAAAAATCCCAACATTTCCCTACAACAGCAATTTTTCCCCTTACAATTTTCCCTACCTTAAATTAGTTATAAGTAAAACTCAAAATTTATTAATAATTCAATATAGTAAATTTTGTTTACTTTAAACAAAAACAATAACATACACTTTAAATAAATTTCAGGTAGTTTGATTAAAAATCAAAAAAACTATAATATAACATAAAAATCTACATGTCGTCGGTCACATGTTGACAACTCCTAACTTGCAAACAAATCGAATCGGGTTTTTGATGCCTTCTGCATGTTAGTACGCTTCATTTATATTTTTAAAAATAATAATAAATAATATCTCCTACTAATTTTGTTTTTTTTATTTACTTCTAACACGGTTTAGTAACGGAATAATAACGGAATAAATGTATACGTAACATGTAAAAAATCAGTTGTAAAGAACTTGTGAATTCATTTTCTTAAAATGACTTTCTGTACAACGGAAGCTAGTACAGTTTAACATTTTTGATTGTAAGTGAGATCGAAGAATACATATGGAATTTAAAATCTCGTGACTCAGATTATTTCCTTTTTTTTTTTGTACGGACGTCAGTAACAATTGAAAATATCCTCTCAGCATCTGCATTTGCATATGGTAAACTCAATAGAGTTTAAGGTAGTTTTGAGAGGCAAGGGAATACTAAATTATCAATAAAATTCTTGGACTTTGATAACCAAAATGGTTCCAATTCCATCTTTGAAAGAGAATTTATTTCTTCTTCTGAAAAGTTATATTCTAGGGTTAGCCATTCTTGAGTAAGAAGATTAGCATCAATATTAAACTTTTTCACATAACATTTTAAATTTTGTAAATTTTTTTATTACCAGTACCAAGGGCTAATTTTGGATTTAAAAATTCAAATTCTTTAAAAATTTAGTCTTTTTTCAAAGGTGTGGTTTAAAAAAGCGATATGCTTTTATACACCACAGAGGTTTTTCATAAGTCAGTTAGATTTTATTTTAATTTACATGCAAAGGGAAAATTCCCTACATTCTTACGAAAATAAAATAACTGTCTTTTTTCCCTACATCTGACATCACTAATCTGAAGGCGTTCAAATATTTAAGCAGCAAGAAAAAAGCGAATATATACAAGTGTATAAGTATATATATAAGGCCATCTGATATGAAAATACTTTAGTCCCACCATGCAATGTTTGTGATGCTGTTAAACAAGCATTTACCCCTGACTTTGTTCACACTGCCTATTAATGTAGCGAACAAACTATCTGTATACCAAATTTTTCGAAAAGAAAAGATAATAAAACAAAGAAAAGAAGTACCAGAAGGAAAACGGTACCGAAAGTATCAGCTTTTCCGTATTTAACAAACACAAAAAGTACCCTACATTTTAATTTGGGTTAAATGCACTCCGTCTAACGAATTTCATTCAAATCCATTAGTTTTCGAGTTATGCAGCGGAAAAACATCTAAGGATCCAAACACTCAACCACACAAACTTTTACAGGATAAGAGAAAAGACAGAAAAAATCTGTTAAATAGACTAAACTAAATAATTTTTTAAACATTCAATTGAAACACAGAGAAGTCGTCACTAAATTAATGCCGAGCGAAATTATACTTTTGTATCATAAAAACACACGAGGATCAACTAAGAAATATGCTCCATTCAATTATAAATAACTGGTAATAAGAAAATGTCTTATAAAGGGTGTTTCTATAGAGGAATAAAACTTAAAGTTGGAAACTCTTTTATAACTGGCGTCCATTTTGTTAGCTGTCAAGTGATTTATGTTTAGTTTGGTTTGTCATTTCAAGATCGCGCGATTTAACGCAGCTACACTATTTTCTGTAGGGGTAAGTGAATCCGCTAGTGTACGGCGATAAACCCGAAACGAATGACTACACTGAAAAAACAGTTTTACATAAATTCAACGAACTCCCGTTTCTTGAACTAAATTCTTTGAAATTCAACGTATTATACGTTGTTTCAGTAAAATATTCCTTGAAATTCAAATTCAAAATTTCATGTATTTATGAACTCAACGTTGAAACCATTATTTGATTTTATTCGTTGAATTAAACAATGAACTAGTTTTTTGATTTACCGTATAATTCGTTGAATTTAAGAAACTCGTTCATTTATTTAAACACAAAATGAACAAATAGTTTGATTCAAAGAACCTGTTTCATGATTTTAAGTAATAAACGTTGATTTTGTTGTATGTATACGTTGGATCAAGAAATAAATTCTTATTCTTACTCTCTCTTATTCTCTTCTTACGTATGGTGTCTTAACTTCAACGAACTGGTACGTTGAATTCATCAAGTCAATAATTTGTCATACGTTGAATCAAAGAACCTGTTTCTTGGGTGAAAAATAAGGAATAAATTCGTTGAATCAACGAATTTTTTCCTTGATTTTCATTGATTTTTTGGTTGAGTGTAGTTGGAGGATAACATTCTCCGCGTTATTGCCGATATGCGGGCGCAAATTTGTAAAAAAGTCATCGAAAATTTAACCTTCAGGTTAGACTACGCCCGAACTAGCCGTGGCGGTCTTAAAGCAGAAGTCATATGTGAATTATAATACCAGAAGATTATCTTTCGAATAAAGTAAATTTCATGTGAATTTAAGAAATTCATCTTTGTTTTATTTAATTTCAAAGTTCTATACCTCTATAAAAAAAACCCTTTACACAACAATAGATAAAATTAGCTTTCAATCTTCAGTTGATTGTCAGAAAATTACTGAACGCCATATTTTAAACGAAAAAAACTTCTTCTTCTATAATTTTAAGCGTGAGAAAATCGCAATTTTATTCAAAAGCAAAGCAAAGATCTTCGATAACACATTAAATTTTCATAAAATTTGTCTAATTAAATTAATTAAATTCCAAAAAAAAATTAATAATAAAGAAATAAAACCACCCACGCGTTTGATTCATTAATTATTAATTTCTTCACTCGCGATGTTCAAAACTGACCTGGGCCAACAGCAGCAAAATCGACATTCATTCATTCAAACAATTAGATATTCATTAATACAGAAAAATATGTTTAAAAAATTAACTTTTAATTTTAAATAAATATATTTTTAATTCCTTAACGGACGAATTTGAATATAAAACAAATCAAATCAAATTAAATCGAAAAGAAACTTAAAATCGTTCATAATCTTTTTTTAATTTTATTTTTTATTAAAAATACATAAAGTCGTAAATAAATACAATTATAGACAGACGTACATACAGACAGACATATGTATGACTAACTGAATGAATGAATGAATGAAGGAATCAATGAGAGTGAATCCATGAATAAATGTATGAATGAATAAATGAATTAACAAAAATCTTAAACTGTCAAGCAAATCATTTGTCATTCATCACGTTTATTTTGTATATTTATTGTGTTAAAAAAGTGTGTGTTTGTGCTTTTTTTTATTATTAAATAATCAAATTATTAAAAGTGGTGGCGGCGATGGTGGCTGGCTTTTGCTTCTGTCGTCGAGCAACGACTTCTTATTCACAATTAACACTAATTTTTAATAATTATTCAATTGTTATTTATTTAAAAAAAGAATGTACGTATAAAATTAGAAACAAAAACAAATCGGATTTAAATTAAATCCAAACACACACAAAGTTTATATTTCATATAAAAATATATTTAAAAAAAAAAAAACGTTAAAGAAAATAATACAAGTTAAAAAAATATACCGGCCAGCTAAGGCTGGTTTTCTAAGGACAAAATTAAGGAATGCATTACCATTATGGAGTCCAGGTAGGGGGTCTTCAGGGACATCAAGCTTGCTGAGATTGATTTTAACAGGACGCAGGACTCACTAGCCATTCAGAATTGGCATTCTTGGATCAAATCTAATGCGACTGAATGAGAATTGCCCGGTTCTTACAGAAGGGTCGAAAATAGAAATTGACATGAGTGCTGGCGTCTATTTTTTTAGGGACATGCATTCGTAAGTCTTTCAAACTACCGAATGAATGTAGAGTATTCCAAGTTGAGATCCTAGCGATCCTCAGGGTCACTGAACTGGTGGCAGAAAATGTAAGCGGGTCTACGTTGAGTCAGGCGGTGCTGAAAGCTATGAAAGGACACAGTGTCAAATCGAAGCTTGTCAGCAAATGTAGGCGAGCTCTCAATTCAATTATGGACAAATATTGCGTTAGGCTATGTTGGGTTCCACCAGATCATTGCATATTGGGGGAAAATAAGCCGCTGATGATCTGGCTAGGTTAAAGTCAGCACTAAATGATGATGTTAGTGGCAGATCGGTAAAAGCTCCAAATTGGTCACTCTAATAGGGAAATCAGAAATTGGGTATTCAACAGAACCAATCATTTGTAGAGGCATAGGAAGGATTGTAGAGTCTCGAGGGTCATATGGTGAAAACATGACTCTGGTAAATCCTGTCTAAGCTACTGAGAATAAATAGAAAGAATCTTTGAGAGTTTTAATAGGCGGATGGGAAAATGACACTCCAAAATATTGTAGGATGTACGGGGTTGAAGGGCAGCCAGAAACGATCGAGCATATCATCTGGCAATGCCAAAGGCTGCAACGCCATAGACAAAGATGGCTGAGCAGACATGATACCGCGAAGTGCAAACTTGAAAATATCATGGCAATAAAAACGTTTTTGTTTGTTTTTAAATTTTAATAAATGTCTGAAAAACAAAATGACATTTTACCACATCTCTGGAGGATAATGAATTTTGAGAATAGAACAAACTATCCTTTATATACTCGAACGTGTGTTAAGATCACTTATTATTTCAATACAACAAAACAAAAACCAAACCTATTGCTGATCGCGAATCAGAACTAAAAACTTAATAAGAAACAACTTTCAGTTGCTTTCGTTTACAACTTTGTTGTAAGCTTGTATAGATAATCATCATCAACACAATAATCAACAAACAAATAATTTTACATAAATTTTTAGTTAATTTATTTACAACAATAAAAAAGTGAAATAAAATCTTTCATTAAAATTGTAAACAATTTAAGTTGACACTGAAAACATAATCAAACACTACGAAAATGCGCCTGCGATCGATCGCACGCCCTTAACTAAGAACAATCAAAAGCAAAAAATATTCGTAATGAATATTTTAAAACCCAATTTGATGAAAAAAAAAGTTATTAATTATAAATGCGTTTGTTTATACATTTATTAATAAATTAACATCAACAACAACGAATTCATTTGAAAAAAAAAACAAAACAATACAAACCATGTTAATATTTGCCTAATTAAGGTGTTTAAGAAGAAGAAAAAAAGCGAATAATTTTAAATTTTGTTATTTAATACAACACGCCAATAATAATATGGTTAATTTTAAATTGATAATACCCCAGCTTAACTTCATTTCCTTAACTCGCTATTGATCGATCCTCCAGCTGGTCTGATTTCTAAAACATGGTTCAGCTCAGCATGATCGCTGCTCTTAAAGATATTCATAATAATCCTTTTACACTCAAAAACTATATGATAATTATTTCTTAAGATCTAGCTTTTGGAATATGGTACTTTTTTAAACATTTTTCCAAAAGAATACTTTTTCTTTAAATGTGTACTTTTAAAGATGGTACTTTGTAAAAAGTAGTTTTTGCAGAAGATATTTTTTGAAACGTACTTTTTAAAGCGCTAATTTTTAAAAATAATTTTTGAAACGTGTACTTTTTTAATATACTTTTATAAAAGTTGCCCTTTTCAAATGTTTTATTTTAAAATACAGTGCGAGCTCGATTTGCGCAACACCCCGATTAGCGCAACAGGCATTTTTTCTACATTACAGGGTTTATAAGAGCAACTTTTTTCAAAAAACTGTCTCGATATGTGGAAGTTTTTTTGTTTTATTAAATTTTAAGCAATTTTTTTTCTGAATTTATTTGTTCAGAAACGTAGTTTTAACAATTACTTAAGATTTCAGCAAATAACCCATCTTAAAAATGTATTCCACATGTCAGTGTGGTGGTACTTTTTTTTTTATTTCATGCTCTTTACATTTTTGTTCTCACGCGGGAGCGGTGCTTTAACAGTTTTCATAATCTCAATACTTTTTAAGAACAAATACTTTTACGACAATGTAATAAAAAATAAAAATTGTCTTTTAATCTGGTTAGTTTTTTTTTTTTTTTTTTGTTTTGTTTTTGATTCCTTACAATGCGTTGCACGTTGTGTTGAAAGTTTTGAGTTTTGAAGTGAAAAAAAGAAAGTGAAGTGAGTTTTTAAGGTACATTTGAAAATAGTTACCTTTTTTTTAAGGTACATTCTAAAGAAGTTTCTTAAAATTGTATTTCTTTAAAGGTTACTTCTTTAAAGCGTTCTTTCTTAAATGGTACTTTTTTAAAGCGTACCTAAAAGGCTACTTATCTAAAAAAAATGTTTTTCAATTACAGCTTTTAAAAGTAACTTCTTTAAAAATTATATTTTGCTATAAAAATATATTTTTTCAATAGGTGCTTTTTTGGGAGGTACTTACATACGAGTATTTTAAAATGCACTTTTTTTAAAACAATTTTTTGCAATATTTTGCATTTTTAAAAGGCATATGTTTTACTATTTCATTTTTAAAAGGTACTTTCTTGAAAAGTACTTTTTTTAAAGGTACTTTATTTAAAAGGTTTTTTTTATTTATAAGTAAAATTTTAAACTGTAGCGTGGTCTAACTATCACTATAGCCGAGTTAACATTACCGCAACATGCAACCGTGTCAAATTGCATTGACAAACTGCAAGCAAAATATTTTGTGTTACGGTCACTTGACACCCATACGTTTAATCAAGCGCAGATGCACAATGCACTTAAATGAATCACATTTATTAACAGCATTTGTTTATTAATAAATATAAACAACACAAGATGTCTGTTGCTTTCAGGTATGCACTCGTTGGATTTTAAAACTGTTGAGACACATGCCGCATGCTCCTAAGAGAGCACCTAATAAACCAAAAACTAAAATAAATTGTTTAATTATTTTTAAATCTTTTACAAAACGTTACATTTAAAAACTAATAATTTTGAAAGGTACTTAAACAAGTGAATTAAAAATAAAACTTTTAATAAAGTTTTTTAACAGAGTGCTTTAATGTACAACTTTTAAGGCATATTTTTTTTTTTTTTGTTTGTGTAACTTTTTTTGTTTAAATTGTAAACATCTAAGGATCTTGCTTTGGAAAACTAACATTGGAATCTTGAAAATCTAGCAAGAGGTCTTCCGAGGTTTTTAATTAATTTCCTACCGTTTATTTTTTTTTTTTTTTTTTTTGGGTGTATGTTGTTTCATTGTCTTACTCGCATATTTAACTATCAATCATTATGTTCTACGGCTGTTGTTCTACGAATATGTTGAAGCTCAACAAAGTACAAAAGCAAAAAAAAAATGGTTAAATCATCACCTTTCAGTCCAAATGATTGAATGAAAGACAACTTATCTACTTCTGCACCCACATGCCACATAAATGGCATCTCTCACAGAGTGGGGCCAGGAGTCGAAAAGGGAGGAGAAAGAATTCGAAGCAATTGGCAGGCAGGCATCGTCGTATGCAAATAATTTTTTTTTTTATTTTATATATTGATACATGTATGAATGTCTGCATGAATATATGAATGAATGAATTAATGACAACTGAAAGAACGAACGAACGAACAAACGACTGACTGAATAAATGTTTAAATAAATATTTTTTTTTTTTAATTTTCAAAACGGAAATTGACTTCATTACTAAAACAAACATATTGAAGAAAATTAAAAAAAAAGAACAACAACAATAAAAAGAAATTTATTATTTAATGCAGAAATATCGGAATGAAATGAAAATGTTCGTTTAAGACCAACAAATTAATTTGTTACGATAATAACGATAAGAATATTCATAAATATTCGTACTTCCAAACTTTCTAGAAATGGGCTGTAACAGACAATCAAGGAGGATGATGAGTAGCGCCATTCATATGAAAGATCTGTACAATCTTCATGCAAAAACAAATAAGCAATCAAGTTTTTAGAACACACAAATAAACCGGCAAATGAATAAATGAATGAACGACTGAATGATGGGTGATTGAGTTTAAAAGACCTGTTCTTATGCAAACCAACAAGAAATAAATAAAAATTACTTTCATTTAATGACAACGAAATTGAAGATCGCCACCAACAGCAAGAGTTAATCATCATCATCATGATCGTCGTCTTGTAAATGATCGTCATTATCATTATCGTTATTTAAATACTACATGTTACTTAATATTTTTACTCGTTTATTTTGCTGTTGCTGCTTTTGCTGCTGCTGGTGATAGTGGTGGCTTAAACGCGTGCATGACTTGGCCAGATCGGTTGTGTATGCTGGCAGCCAGTAACTCACTGGCTGACTGATTAATCTCTTCTTGACTGATTACAATCGATTAATTATAATGCCAAAGATTCCAAGTAATTAGATATGATGGGATTTGTGTATTATTATTTTTTTTTTTTTAATAAACATTTTGTAGACACACACACAGACTTACAGACAGACAGACGGACGTCAATTTAAATTAAAAGAAAAATAATTAATTATAAAATTTATTGCGGGATTTGTAGTGTGTTTGCTTAGTTTTTGTTTTATTTTTTGCCCCTTTCCATTAATTAAAGAGGAAGAAGTTTTCAATTTGTTGCGCATGCGTGCGTTTGTCATTGACACTGAATATTGGTTGGTAGAATCTTTGGCCGCAAAATGTAAAAATTATGGTTGTCATGTGATGTGTGGTGTGCGGTGTGTGGTGTGGTCAACGATGAAGTATTTAAAAACCAATTTAAACAGTTTAATTTAAAATTTTACAAATGTCTGATGATTCATCGATTTTAGACAAGTTATTCCTCCAAGACAGGCAGAGAATTGTTTTTGCAAGTCTTATTTAACATAAATACCGATCAAATTGTTATTCTGTCCCCTTAAAGTTTTCTTTAAAAATATTTAAATATTTAAAATAATTTCTGTAAATTATCCTCCTGTTCACACCAGCACAACCTACATACAGCTTGTGTTTGTTATTTTTCCAGTAGGGCAGCGACTTGAAACTTTTCTTCCCAACAAATCAAAAAAAAAAAAAAAAATCATCTTTTTTTTCATGTTTTTTTTTTTTTTTTTAGTTTTCACCAAAATGTTATTGTTGATAACCGACATAAATTTTATTTACAATCTTATTTAATTTATCTATAAAAATGAAATTTTCATTGATCATTTAAAGAAAAAAGAAATAAATGTCTTCAGATAAAGATCAAAGAATAGAAAGTTTAAAATTACCAACATCGGATTACGACAAAGATCTGGCTTCGAATTTTACAAAAATCTTAAAGCAAGTGTGCGAGTGTATGAGTGTGTGTGCGTGTGTGTGTATGGAGCATTTGTGATTTCGTAAGTTATCCATGTTTATAGATTGACCAGCAAATGAGCACAACAACAATAGAAGACGAAGAAGAAGTGTCACCATCATTTCTAAAATATGTTTCGATTAAAACACGAAAAACTAAAAAAAAAAAAAACAATAAAAACGAAACAACAATAACAATTTTATAGAGGTTTTAGCTTATTTATTAGTTTTCGATTTTTGAAAAAATCTTGGTGGACTTGTTGTCACTAAACAATACCATGAGCAACAGCAACAACAGCAATAACACCAACAACAACAACAGCACTAAGAAAAGCTAATGATGAAATTTATTACCCAGATTCACAAGAAAACAACAGCGCAACACAATAAAAATATACTAACTCACGCACACACGTACACACACAAACACACATAGTTGCACATGTTTAGTTAAAGCCAGAGAATGTGTTGTGTGCGAGTGTTTTTAAAAACTAATCAAGGTTTAATATTTAAAAAAAAAATTCGAAAATAAAAAAAGAAAAAAAAAATATATAAGAAATCAAATTAAATGAAAGAAACTTAAACTAAAAGTAAAGCAGACAGCGACAAAACTAATAATGGGAGCAGCGACTATTTTGAAATGAAATCTATTTTCTACTAATTTAATGCCCTACACCAATTGTCAAGTCATTTATCAAGCTTTTGAACGAGAATGATCTGAGGGGATAATCAAATAACAAAACAAATACAAGTTTAATAAAATTTCGGAACATTTTCGACGAGGGGTTGGGGGGGGCAAGACAGTAAATTCCGATTATAAATTTTTTTCCTCTAAATTTTTATAAACAAGCAGAGCAGTATGTACTTTGGATCGTAGCAGATCTTATGACGCATCCTGAGGCTGATTTTTTTTTACAATCCTGCACTCTCTACAATTAGTCGTCCCTCACCAACTGTGTTTTTTTTTTCTCCGCCGCCTTTAAATCGTACAAGTATTTATTTGTTCGTTTTATTACCACTCCAACGAGCCGAACAATCGTCCAACTAATCAACCAACCTTCTTAAGTTGGTACAACAACTTAACTGGCCATTAACCATACGAGGTTGCGTTGGAGCCCTTTTGATAACAGAAACCGTTTTAGATGTCATGTTGATCGTTGTCGCTGCTACATGTACATACTCGTACATATTTATGTATGTATGTATGTATGTGTCCGTGTGTATTAGCAGGTTGTCATTTTTTTGATTTCAGATTTCTAGATTTTTATTTCATTTAATTTTTTCTTAATAATTTTGAAACTATTTTGAAACGAACTTGTTTTACCCACCAACAAAACAAACAGTTACAAAGGAAAAGAAAAGACTACACATCAACAATCAGCGCTCCAAACGACACCAACATAAAATCAAAGTGTAATAAAATTTATAGACCACATTTTATCTCCTCCAAGTGTGGCTTAATTTGAATTTCGCTATTTTGGAAAGTTTCAATTTGGTATTTGTTTTTTTTCCCCATTCTTTTCTTTCTTTAAATCTTTTAAACTGAAACTAGTCGGTCTTTGTTGAAGAAGAGAATAACAAAAAAAAAAAAAAAATAGACTAAAATGTGATCATAGATATTTTTATGCATTTGCGCTATCGGATATAAATTAAATCTTGCAATGGGTTTTGGGGACAGTGCTCAAAGGTTAGTTAGTCTTGGCTCGCCTTTTATTATTTTTTTTTTTTTTGTTTTGTAACAATTATTTTGAATGTATGTATTTAGTTGTCCTACGACTGGTGAAATTGGGAGTGCTATTCTATAACACCGTGTCGTGATCGGTGCAAGAAAACTACTAGATATGTCATCCGCAGTCCTCTGCCTACAATATTTACTTCATTTCACTCTCTCTCTCTCTTGCTCTGGCTTTCTCTGTGCCTCTTTTAAAATATAATTAAAGTCTACTGATGATTTGGTATAAACACTAATAAATGATTGCCTATAGACTTGCTTAACAGACAACAAATGAAAACATTTTTCATTAATGTAACGACGCTGACTTTTAATTTATACCAAGAAATGCTTTCCATTTTTTGCTTTCTTCTGCACCACTGTGCCGTAACACATTATTTATTGTTTTACTTTTCATTAATTTAATTAATACGAAATTTAATTCTTTTAAAAAAATTCTTTCTGATTTGATTTTTTTTGTTGTTGTTGCTGCTTTTCCAATATGGTTCCATTTTATAATGAAGTACGTACGTACATACATACGTACATAATGTTTATTTCTAATTTAATGCCATTTATTTATTTCATTTAGTTTGGATTTTTTTCTTCTTTTTCGATTTTAGCTGAAAAACGACAACAACAAAACGTCACAAAAATATTTGCATAAATTTAATTTAGTGAAAAGAGTTAAAGAACATTTTATATGTTAATTTATGAATGATACATGCGACAACAACGACGACGACGACTGATATTTTATTCAAATTCTATTTTATTTAATTTGATTTCATTTAATTTTCGTTGTTCTTATTATTGTTGATGTTGTTGGTGCTTTTTTTTTTTTTTTTTTGTTTGTTTGTTTCTATTTAATAAATTTAGTTTTGTAAATATATTTATATTTTTTCTCTGTCCGTCCGTACATTAGTCTGTTAATGCGACCGTCCGTCCGTCCGTCCATCCGTCCGTCCATCAATGTTTGTGTGTTTGTTTTTAATAAGTTTTAATATGCATATTATTTATGTTTATTATGATTTTTTGACTCTTAGCCATATTTTTTTTGGTGTCTAACATTTGGCAAAAACAAAAACACAATAGAGTCGTTTGAGTTAATTTAAAAAATTATCTATAATTTTGAAAAGATTAAAAAAACTACTTTTTTCAAAATTATTTAACTGAAAGCAATTTAAATAGAATTTATGTAAATTCAAAAAAATCACTATTACTAATTATAATAATCTACAGCCTGCGAGATCCTTATTTTGATGCTTATCAGTCTTTTGAAATCTTACAACTTGTTTCACGATGTCGAAAGAATTAGTTCCTTTATTCAGTTAAAACCAAAGTAAAAGTCAATAAAGTCAAAAACTGTACCGGTATCGTAGAGCAACCGACTTACTTTCCAACGCAAATTATATATTCCTACTTTCTTCTTAATTAAAAGTCAAGAGACTTTACAATTTTATTATACTTAACTTCTTGTTTCGGATTTGGAAACAAACACTACTGTCGTCTTAGCCATTCTCTAAATATGACGTTTAAACTCTACAGTGAGCAGCTAAACCCACTACATACAATACATATTTCCTAATTTCCAATACTTCTCAAATGAATTTTATGTAAATATATTTAAAGTAATTTGCGATTACATGAACTAAATGCAATTAAAATTGAAATTAATTTAAAATTATTAAAAACATTTAAAATTGATTGAACACATCTGCTCATTTGCAACAATATAGAAAAAAAAAACATCGTGTTCAAACAGACCGAGTGTTTTATGTCTCATCCAAATAATGATTGCAATTTATTTATAATCCCTGTTATTAACAATTAATATAGAAATTTTCATTATATTTATTTTGTTGGAAAAAATAACAGGTTGTAGACGAAAAATTATATATTGAAATTTGATATCCCATGCACTGTGGCTTGCTTTGCTTCGCACCAGTTCAATACTCAGTAGTGATATTTAATTTTTTTTATTTCTATATTCGTTAACTTTTAAATATTAAAACTTTTAATTCGTTATTTGTAAGTCAAGAAGTAAAATAATTGCCTCCTTTCTTTACCAAAACTCACGAAAAAAATA
The DNA here is from genome assembly GCA_947311025.1 of Lypha dubia. Lineage (NCBI taxonomy): Eukaryota > Metazoa > Arthropoda > Insecta > Diptera > Tachinidae > Lypha > Lypha dubia. The sequence continues at coordinate 61,728,962 of OX371263.1, forward strand.
CTTGCTTCAAAAGTAAAATAGCTAGGACGCGCATCTCTTAGTTTGCCCACACACACAATAGCAAGTATACAAACCACACAGCGTTATATTATTTGATGCAATTAAAAAAAAAAACACACTAGTTCCACTTATTAGTTGAAATATTTAAAAAGATTTAATAAAAATTTAGCAGGTAGATCGATTTATTTTAAAACACATGATTTTTTTTATTAAATTTTATATATTTTTTAAAATCAGTTATTAGGGCATGACCTGTACTTATGCAATTCATTGTGCCACAACTACTAGAGAAATTCATTTGGTAAAAAATGTAGACGGTGAAAATGTAGAAGAAGACCTAATTCTTTTACAACTCTGCAATTGCGCCTTTTGGCAACTTTTACAACAGACGCATTAGGTAACACCGGCATTTTATTAATTGTTCTACTTCGCCGACGGCTCTGCTAACCGATGAAATGGGCCACTGTAGTGTACGTTAGCTTGAACCTGCATCAATCGCTGCCGGCACAGTTTTTAGTGATCAGCAACAATCAGAACAACAATTAATACAATGCCACACTAATGAACAGATGTGTAACAGATTGATGTGTTAGCATGCCTTGCAGTTTAAGCGTAAAGTGCTCTTAGCGCCGTGTGAATAAACATGTGTTCACTAGCAACATGTTATGCATGGTCCACTTCCATCCCTAAACACCATGTTTAAGTGCTCGAGCTATCTTATCTCTTCTATCTGTTGTTTCGCAATAGCACATAAAGGCTTTGCATTGAAAGACCAAAGTCCATCCAGCCACTAGCACTGGACCTTAATTTAATACCTCTCCCAGCTTTTGGTAGCAACAACAGCCACCACGTGCACTCCCGAAGAAAACCTCACCAATAACCGGTCACGTAATAATGACACCAACGAGGGTAATTCGATCCATTCTCTAGAATAAGGAGTATGCCAAATAGCATAGCCATCCCCAAAATGACAGATATGCATATCGCATTATCACATCACACGGTGAGTCCATTATAGCAACAACAAGTTCTACCACTCTGTAGACAACCTCCCGTAGGGCTTACCGACTGCCGTGGTATCAGTGTAAGGTTGCTGGACAAGCCTGGATAGATAATCCCTAAGGTTCCTTTTCACCTTCTACCAGACTAACACAGATTACCTACTTCCTCTATCCACCTTATATATACTCGTACATCCTTTGCTCTGTTGTTTTATAGATTCTGGCAGTAACATAAAAGGTTTATGCGTAATTGGTCAAAGGCAATGCCTGGAAAAAACAATTACCCTTTTCCCCAGAAGGCACAGCACCATGGTGTGGATATCACCAAGATGTAAAACGTACCCAACGAGGTGACACATTAAAAACACTTACAACGCTGATGGCTAGCCCTCACCAGAGATCGAACTCAAGTTCATAGTTTGCTTAGTATTCAGGTGATCAGGCACTAGTGATCTGTTAAGTAATTTCTTGATTTCAATAAAAAAAAATCTACCATTACTGCTGACGTTTTTTTTTTTTTTTTTTTTTTTTATTAATTATGTGACTTTTACATAAAGACTAGATCATCCCCATAATAAATAGGATTTATTTGCAGGAAATTAGTTTTGGAGTTGAAACTCGACTAAACTTGCTTTTAATGATTCAAATAATTTAAAAAATTTCTAAGGGGCTAAGCCGGCGGTGGCTGGCGGTAGAAGAAAGAGAAGTAAACCAAAGTGCATTCACTTAATGTGTTCCATTCATGCTTTAACTATGGATAAAAAAAATTTAATTTAGCTTAGCTTGAAATTATTCCAAACAATTCCTCTGTGCACAATCTTTATTTGTTTACAAGCCAATTTAATAAATTACTTATTTTATTTCGATTAATACAAAGTAGAAACTTTTCACTCATCAAATTATGCAGCCAAGCGTCAAGTATTTATTTATTTAGTTTTTGTTTTTTTTTTTTTTTTTTCTCTGAACAACCACACAAACTTCCTAATATTTTATATATAAAATTCTCGTGTCACAAATGTTCGAAATAATACTCCTCAGAAACGGCTTGACCGAATTATATGAAATTTTTTATGCATATTCAGTAAGTCTGTGAATCGGTATGAGGTGGGGAGGGAGGGGGTAATTTCGTTATTTCCGAAACGGCTTGACCGATTCCTATGAAATTTTCTATGCATATTCAGTAAGTCTGAGAATCGGTTACTATCTATTTTTCAAACCGCTAGGGGCACAAGGAGGGGAGGGAGGGGGCAATTTTTGTATTTACTAAGCTATTAAGCCAACAAATGGCGCTATGTCTGCCTCATTATTATTTTTGTTGCTGAATGACAGATGGCGCTATGTCCGCCTCATTATTATTTTTGTTGTTGAATGACAGATGGCGTTTTTCAGCCTCATGCAGGAGAATCGTCGTCGTTCGTATTTCAAACATAACAAAATTATTGTTTGGTATTTTTTTCATCGGCGCTCATCGTCACACTCTTACAATACATTCGCTAATTTTTATATAACACCCAAAATATGCACTAGAAATATTTTGTATGGCAAAACAACGTTTGCCAGGTCATCTAGTTTTCTTATAAAATTATGTTTTAATACTTTAAAACTGGTACTAATAACCAGATTTTATGCAATAACAAAAGCAAAAGCGAAATATATTTAAAGTCAAAACTAGATATAATATATAGAAGACAGTAAGTAGGCACAGTGGGCCATAACACTTTAAAATTTATATAAAAAAAAAATTTAATTATTAAAAATATAACGTAGAAATTATCTAGTTTTTATCTGATCAAAATTTTCTATCCCACTGTCTTTAATGTACTGGATAATTATAATTACTTTTCTTACAACTTACAAGTAAATATTATGAACAGAGACGCAGCCATCTTAAATATGAGAGGGAGAGGAATATTAAAAATATTCTAAGTCTGCTAATGCACTATAAGATTCAACTGCATTGCTTTTGTTAAAGGGGGGAAATATACACTGTTCCTTGTTCCGCTGCCCCCCCCCCCCCCCCCCATAAGCATCACTTGATTGTCAACGCACGTCACTGTTACATTTTTAAACTGCACTGTATATTTATTAATACTAAATTAGAGCTATTTTTTATATATTTATATTTACTTATTTATTTATATTGTTTTATAAATTTTCATGACTCGCAAAAATGTATTGTTTAATAAAAAATAAATATTTGTTGTTACTCATACGCCTGGGAAGCAGTTTTAATTGAAATAATTGCACGTTGAGTTAATTAAACGTTGAATAATGTTGAATTGAAAATAGTACATGTGTGTGTGTATGTGTGTATGTATTGTATATTGTGTATAAATTTAAGAAGAAAAAAAACAATATTATTTTTTTATAAAGAATATAAAATAATTATTAATTATAAAAAAAAACAACAACAACAATGTGCTGCAACCAACAACAGCTAAAGTTACAACAAAAATTCACCGATGGAATCTTATTTTTTTTTTCAGCAACGTTGTCTGTCTGTCTGTCTGCCTGCTCAGCAGAGATTCTGCTGAAAATTATTGTTGCAACGACAAATAGAAATCTATGGCCATAAGGAAAAAGTGCTTAAGTCGTATTTTACAGTATTGTAGAAAAGCACTTTTAATGGTTTGAGTGGATTTTCATAATATGTTTCCCATTGTACTTTAATGGATCGATAATGGATGGCAACCGAACCTCAGTTGCGTTGTCAGTTTCTGAGAATTGTATTACGGATGGCAACTGAGAGCTGCCAGTCTCAGTTGCTATTCAGCGTTTTTCTGGCAACCACAAATTTGCAGTTGCCGGCTGGCAACGCAACTGAGCCATACGTTGATCAGTAATTTTTCGATTCTTGTGATGTACTAACAGTTGATTCTGCCCATCATAAGAAAAGTATTCAACTTAAAATTTAATATGTGAAAAGACAAATTTAGCCGGTGTTCCATCTTAGATAATTAGTTAGAAAAAGAAGAGCACCAAAAGAGCACGTTAAAATTCGTTATATATAAATACAAATTTGCCCAGATATACTTTTGAATATGGAGAATACGATGGTGATAATAACTCAAAATTAACTTATCTCGACTTAAGCACTTTTTCCTTTTTGCCACAGAAATAATGCAATCATATCAGCAGCCTCCATCATTTATTTAATATTTTTTTGTTTTTTCTAATAATTTTTCTCTATAAATGATAAACGTTAGTTAAAACCCACTTTTATTAAATGGTGAAAAAAATTATATAGAAAAATTAATAGACAACAAGTCGTTCGTTTGCTGACGAATACTACACTGAAAAAAGTTCGCTTCATAAATTCAAACAATAAGTTTTGCTAGTTTCTTTTCAAATTTACAATAAAATACTTCACAATGGTGGTATTCTGTGTGTGTGTTCAGTGTCTTTGCAACACCAATTGCGCCACACACTGAATATCGCTACTATATTTGTAAAATTTCAATAATAGCATTACTGTATTAATTTGTTGGCTATGGAAAAAGCTATACTGCAAGCTTTTTAAAAATAGAGAAAATTTCTAGTTTTTTTTTTTTTTTTAGAGTGATAATTTCAATAATTCTTAGTTCTGATGAAAATTTTCATTAAATTTATGAACAATTCATAAAGTATTTCACATATTTATTTTTCTTTAATAAAATTGTAAATATTTCAATAGCTGTTCCGTTTGTTTTTTAGTTTTTTTGTTGTAGTATTTTTTTTAACATCCAGATGGGCAAATTGTTTTTAGAGCAACATTAATGGTGTTTCCTTTTCTACAAAAAAATGGTACATCTCCATGCGGAAAATGTATTTTGGTATTCGCTTCTTAAAAATGTTTTGCTCTCTAAAAGGGCAAAGTGTATTGCACTTTTCTTCCCGTAAAAATCGACAATGTTGAAAGTTCACATATTTAATGTACCGGTACATTTTTTAATAATTTTGGATAAAACGACAATAATATTATAAATAATAGTTCGAATGTACGAATACCAATAGCCTGAGTTCAATACCGATGTGGAATTTTTATTCAACACTGCAGAGTTTTATAATGTGCATTTCTGACGATCCTTCGTATGTAGTAAAAGGTTTTCCAATAGGGATGATATGATTTTGGAGTCATGTTTTGGCCATTCATAATATGTCATGATCTGTCATTTTTTCATTGTATTCAGTAGTGTTTACAATTTCATCATGGAGAGATGTACGCAAGAACAACGTTTACAAATTACTCAGTTTTATTATCAAAATAATCATTCTCCAATTGCAACTTTTCGTGCGCTTTTGCCATTTTATGGTCGTAATAATCGTCCAAGTGTGCTCGCTATTCGTCGAGTTGTTGAAAATTTTCTTTACATAATTTTCAAGTGCCAATAAGACAAAGAACCGCTCGAAGTAATGCAAATTTGGCTGCCATTCAGGCAAGTGTTGCTGAAGACCGCAGTTTGTCGATTCCAAGCTGGTAACACCGTTACTGTCAATGGAGAGTGGTATAGATCGATGATAACCAATTTTTTATGGCCGAAATTGGAAGAAGTTTATCTTGATAACATTTGGTTCCAACAAAACGGGGCTACGTGCCGCACAGCAAATGCAAAAATTTAATTATTGCGACAAAACTTTGGAGATTCGATTATTTAAAGAAATTGTGATATTGAATGGCCTCCAAGAAGTTGTGATTTAACACCGTTAGACTATTTCATGTGGGGTTATTTGAAGTCATTGCATCTTTCGAAATAAACCAGACTCTCTTCAAGCTTTACAAGTCAATATTAAACGTGTCATTCATGACATACGACTTGATTTAGTGGAAAAAGTGCTCGAAAATTGGGTTCATCGAATTCGTTCCTGCAGAAGAAGTCGTGAAGTGAAGGCTATTTGAATGACGTTTTATTTAGAACTTAAATGCATTGATTGTACTTCAGATTAAATAAAAACAACTTTTGAATTTCCTTAACAAAAAGTGTGTTTTTAATTTAAAAGGAATCATACTACTCTTATTGGAAACCCCTTTATTTGTAGTATGAAGTTGTCGACAAATTTAAATAGTATACAAAAGAGTTAATGAGCCTGCTTAATATTTTAATAAGTTCATTAAAACACTGATATAATTTCATTAAGTCGTTATTAATTTCATTAAAATCATGAATAATTTCATTAATCAATTAAAATGGATTCATTATAATTTGCGAAAATGCTTTCATTAAAATAATGACATAATTTCATTAAAATAATTTAATAATTTAATAAAAATAACGAAATATTCAACATTATTAAAGCCAATGACATAATTTACCTTAAATACTTATTAAATTTCAATTAAATGAATTAATTTCATTAAAATAATGAAAAATTTTTTTTGGAATAACAGAAATTCTTGCATGTGTTAAATGTAACGAAAAATCTTTTTAACTGAGTTTTAATGAAGTTTTTCATTGGACTAATGTCAAAATTCATCAAATTTACGAAAAAAAAAAAACATTTATTTCAGTGTACATTGAAAATTTATTTATACACAATAAATAACTTTTTAGTTATAATTTAACTTATGTACGAATAATACCAGTATTAATTGCTCAAGTTTGTTTGTGAATCTAATGAAATATGTTAAGGATGTAAATGAAGAGGTTATTTATGAAATTTTCAAATGTCACAAGAATTATTTTGAATATTTATAAATCCATTACATTTTAAATAAAATTAAATTGCAACTCTTAGGCGGGCCTAATGCACATATCAAGTCCATATTTTAAACCTGAAATTTTTATTGTTATTTTTTTCAAGGTAACATAAACTCCTTTCCAGTCATGTTGTGTGAGTGAGCAGTGAAAATATGAGGGCTGAGATTATCGTTTGGAGGTAAATGTGTTGCGGAAGTAATCCATAACTACATACTTAAATAGAGCACTCTCATTCAGAACTATTGGCATCAATCAAGTGGATCATGCATGATATTATTGGATTTTGAATGTAAATTTAAAAAAAAATTGCATAATTTTTCAAGAACTGATCTGATACAACTGTGTATACTTTTGAGGTCGACCTTGGCTAAATTTATATCCAAAAAACTTAAAATAGTGATAGGAAAGTGAGTTTCCATTAGGGCTTCTAGGGCCTCTGAGGAGTTTGTAGTCCTGTATCCGTCTGGTTTCTGGATGAATCCAGATACGCCTGTTTCCTGTTCTTTTAGCACCATTGAAGAGTCTGCGGCAGCTCATGCGAGACTCCGCTAGGCTGGCAGACCACCAAGGTGGTTTGCAATTTTTGATATTCTTGATATTCTTGTTGCTTCCTTACATATTTTCATACATTCTTTAATATTTTTATTGCCCGAACAAAAGTAGCTCCATTCATGGATCGACCATAACCAACCATTTTTCTAAAATTTCATTAAGATTCCAATAATATAATTTTCACATGAGCATTAATTTCTTATAATCGTAGAATAAATAAAATTCATAATTTAACAATGTTTCTTTAATGTGTGTATGTGTGTGAGTTTGCTGTTGATTTTCAAATAAAGTGTTTGAAAAACGTTTTAATTACACGAGTACATACATACATACACATTCATAAATTGTTTGTTATTAAATAACTGGCGATTATAAAGCGATTTTGTGTGACTGCTTGTATGCTTTTTTTTAAGAGAAAAAATTAATGTGATTAAATCTTTAAATTGCTGTGTTTAACTGCATAATTAATTCAATGTGGCAGCAAACACTGATCGAAATATATACAAACAAGAGGCAGACAGACAGACAAGACAGACTGTCGTATTACTATTTTGTAGCAAGAATATTTTATTATGTTTGCCATGAAGTGGGAGTGCTAATAAGTTCAGCATAAAAAAATAACTTACGACTAATCATTTTCATAATGAGTTTTCGTTTAAAAATAAGTGATCATTGATTAAAGAATTTTTAAAATTTTAAGGTTTGTTTCTCTAAATTTTTATTAAAGTAATAAGAAATTCATATGAAAAGTAATAAAATAATAATAAGAAATAAATAGTACAACAATGTATGGATGAGAGGGAACCTACCACACAACACTATTATTAACAAGATCTTGTTAAAGATCTTATAATTATCAAAATGTGGATAAGAATTTATTCTGGCCATGATTTAAGCTTTGCAGCGGCCAAGTTTTGCATTTACACTTCTTATTTTTAGACACTTAGAACTGAAGTTAAAAATAAATTTTAAAGATTTAATATTTTCTTTAAAAAATATCACACTTATGTTGTTTTCTTTTCTACAAAAAAATGGTACATCTCTATGCAGAAAATGTACTTTGGTGTTCGTTTCTTAAAAATGTTTTGCTCTCTAAAAGGGCAGCGTGTTTGATTCTAAAAAAATCACCCTCACTAAGGGTGGAAGGCATTGCACTTTTTGCCCCGTAAAAAAATCGACAGTGTTGATAGTGCCCTGTAAAACTTAGCTGTCAGCTGTTGAAAACAGGGCGTTCCAATTTTTCATAAGTTGTGTTCAGTTCTAGTGAAATAACAAGCTGCATTATTACAATGTTGGCAAGACATTTTATATATGTACCTTTCAATAAGGTGCCATTTTGTGTGTAGAAAAGAAAACACCATTAATTTTAAGAAAATTCAAAATTTTTTTATTTAATGTGAAGTAGAATCGATACAATTAAGATCTAAATAAAACGTCATTCAAATGGCCTCCACGACTTCTTCTGCAGGGACGAATACGATGAATCCAATTTTCGAGCAATTTTTTCACTAAATCAAGTCGTATGTCATAAATGGCACGTTCAATATTGACTTGTAAAGCTTGAAGAGAGTCTGGTTTATTTCGAAAGAGGAATGACTTCAAATAACCCCACAAGAAATAGTCGTAACGGTGTTAAATCACAACTTCTTGCATCCCATTCAATATCACAATATCTTGAAATAATCGAATCTCCAAACTCTTCTCGCAATAATTCAATTGTTGCATTTCCAATTTCGGACGCAAGAAGTTGGTTATCACCGATCGATACCGGTCTCCATTGACAGTAAAGGTGTTACCAGCTTCATTTCGAAAGAAGTACGGACCGATGATTCCACCAGACCAAAAACCACACCAAACTGTCAATTTAAGTGAATTACTTCGAGCGGTTCTTTGCCTTACTGGCACTTGAAAATTATGTAAAGAAAATGTAAGCTCAACATTTTCAACAATTTCGACGAATTGTGAGCAAACTTGGAAGATTATTACGACCATAAAATGGCAAAAGCGCACGAAAAGTTGCAATTGGAGAACGATTATTTTGATAATAAAACTGAAACGTTGTTCTTGCGTACATCTTTCCATGATGAAATTGTAAACACTGCTGGATACAATGAAAAGCAAATGGCAGATCATGAAATATTACAAATGGCCAAAACGTCACTTCAAAATCATATCATCCCTATTGGAAAACCTTATATAATGCGTTCAAATCATCAATACTTATTCCAAATCATCAGTAGACTTTAACCACATTTTGAAAATTTAATATCTACTGATTGATGATTTGTTGTAAGCACCAATGAAAAGGAAGTCATGGACAAATAAAAACTTTTTTAAAATAAAAGCTCACTTTTTTACATATCGAACGGTTTATAATACAGAAGTAAATGAAAAGATCTTAAATAAAACAGAAATAACTCTTGACCACCTTCACACACAATTTAATACGGAGCTGCATGAGTGGGAGTGTTGCCAATTTAAGTTATCAGCCTAAACTTTTTCTTAATTTATTATTTCGTGTCAACAAATAATTAAGTAAAATAAATTGGCTAATTAATCAACATGGAAAAATTTTAGTAAAATTGTAAATTTCTGATAAACCTACTGGGCTTCAGAGATCGCAACTAAAACTCAATTTGAAACTGTTTGTTTCCTGTCAATAAATTTAAAAGAAGGTTTATTATAGTTTTCTTAAAATAACAATAAAAAAAAATCAGCTCGAAATATTATCGGCATTTCAAACTGATCAAATCAGGTTGTTAATGAAAATAATTTCTATGAATTAATTAATGTTCATATTTCTTGGCTCTATAATTTGATAACATTTCCTAATTGGCTTATAAGTCTCATTTAATCTCATTTGTTTTTTTTTTTTTTTTTCTTCAAATGCATGGTGACAGAACTGGAAAAAGAGAAAAAAAAACTTAAACACAACAAGTGTTGACGACCTTCGCTAAATATGTAAATTTTTGCTAATAAAATCCAACAACAAAATAATGTTTTTTAAAATTCATATTATTAAACTAATGAAAAGCAGCCATAAAATCATAAAATTAATTATGAATTTAGTGACGTTTATGAAGCAATACAGCAAAAGACACGAAGAATACATTTTAACAGGCCGCAATTTATTTGAAGAAGAAACAAAAAAAACCCTCAATAAATGAAACCATATCTTTTTGAAATTAACTTTATTGTTTGGTCAAACGTATACGAAATAGTTTAAGTTTATAAATTTAAAACTTTTATGTGTTGTTTTTAAAAGTTTTGTAAATTTTTTTGGTATATTTTTTTTTTTTTTTGTTTTTCAAAAATTAAACCTGATGATTTTTGACTTTCAGTTGATTTTGGATCAGAAAGATTGATTAAAGTCTTAAGAAAGTTTTAGTTATAAAATCGGATTGCGGTTTTTTAACTAACAAAGTTGTAACGGGTAAAGTAAAGTATAGAAAAAAGTAACAGTTACCGCGATCATGACACACTCACTCACTCACTCAGTCGTCGCATGCTTCTCATATAAATAAGAGGATCAGCGCACCATTAAATCCCCAACAAATCAGCAATAAATAGAAGTCGTGTAAAACGCCTGCTGTGCAATGCCAAAATGATCAGCGGATCAATGCAAAAAGATGTAAAATGAAAACAAACGAACGATCAAAAAAATTTCGATCTTCATTGAGAGTTGTGTGCCACAACAAACACAAACAATAAACAACTAAAGGAAGAGTCACAGAATTTTACAAACAAACATGTGGCGCTTTCATCTCATAATGAGTTTTTTTTTTTTTGGTTTTTGTGAGATGAGAGATGATGATTACACCAGGATCTCCAAGATCTCTTCATTTTCAACACTTATCAGTGCAAATACACAACGACGGCAACTCATGCATGTAACGGGTAAAGTTAATTAATGCTGCCAAAATCGTACCTGTCACAGTTTTGAAGGGTGGCCACATCTTCCTTTTCATGATTATTCATGTGTTTATTCTTGCACAACTTCTCATTTAAATTGAAAAATTATTTAATAGTCGGAAATGCCATTTGACTTTGATTTCGTTTGAAGTGTAACCAAAGCTTCAAATTTAAAATTAAATGCAAAATAAAACGATATTGAAAACAAATAAATTAATTAAAGATGACCAGCTAAACGATCGTTATGGGGTGACTATTTTTATAATTAAGTGCTTTTTTTTTATATTTTTCAAATCGTTTTTAGAATTTTTTGCACGACACGTTTTAATTTTAACAAAACAAACAATTTTATTACCTTCTTTCTTTCGCTCGTTTTTAATTAATTCTTTTTCTATTTCAGGTGCTGTAGCACCACCAGCCACTTACAGAAATGGTGTTTCTTGTTGTTGTTTGTGTTAATGGTAACCTCTGCTGACGCTATTCGTTTTTTTTTATTGACAACAGCACTGAATCCAAAAAAAAAAAAAAACAAAGAAACATTCCTAAAGCATGAACTGGAATCATGTTCAATTCTGTAATAAATTTAAATTAAAACCAATAAAATGCAAAAGAATTTAACAAAAACTATTGAAATATTTAAGCATTAAATCGGAGAAGCTAATTTTAATCGGTCTGTTTAATTTGACAACATTTTGATTTTGCAGGTTACAAAAAATACTCTCAAAGTAATAAAAATTAAGAAATCAAATAAACGCTGGCCAAACAAAATCAATCAATAAAAATGCAATAAAATTTTGATAAAAATAAAACACTAATGGTCAATTCTACTACCAGCGAGTTAAACAAAAAATTGAAAGCTTTAAATGGAAGGAAAAGAAATATTTCACAAATAAAAATCAGATCGACTAAATAAAGACACTTATAATTATTTACAATGTTGTTCAGCATTCCGTGACTTTTGTAATAATAATTAACAACGAGTTAGTAACACTTATTCTGTTAAATATTTGCTGTATGTGACCGTTGCTCAACATAAAAGGAATTTAATCGTTTGTCAGTGGAAATTGTATGTACAAACAAATAAAAATTATAAATAACTCGACAACTGCAGATGTGTGAGTGAGTGAGTGTTAGTGTGTGTGATTCCATTGATTTCTACAAATCATATAAGAAATTTTCATACGAGAATTACTCCTTTACTGAATTAATGTTAATCACAACAGATCTCAGTCTAATATTTTCTTCAGCTTAATCCACATTTTTTTCCTTTTTTTGAAAAAAAAAATTCAAAAAAAAACAAACAATTAAAAAAACTATGATTCAATTAAAACATTAATTAAATCTCAAACAATCACAAAAACTAACACTTAATTATTAATTAACCAGAATAAATAAAAAAATATTTAAAACTTTTTTAGTTAAGAAAACTTTAATAAAAATTCAATTGAAATAATAATAAACGATAAATTTCTTTGAAACAATTAAGTCCGTTGTTCAACTTCATCCTAGAATGAAAATTAAATATTCAATCAATTATTTATTCAATTTCAAAACAATTTTTCAAATTGTTAGAAAAATGGGTTTTTAATCACATTATTAATTGATTCAATTACGGATTTAATAGAAAGTTGTATTAATTTTGATTAATTTTATTAATTGAAATTTTCTGAGAGACTATTTGTTTCTGCTTATGCGCAAAATGTTTATTCAATCGCTAAAATTCAAACTTTTCAATTACAAATTCTAGAAATTGTTAGAACAAAAAATTTTATTATCACTTGCTTAATTGATTCTATTACGGATTTAATTGAAATTGGTTTCAAATTTCGATTAAGTCTATTAATTGAAAATGTTTTAGGAACTATTTTTTCCGCGTAGTCATTTTGTAATTTTATAAAATTGTTTTAAATGTAAATAAAATTAATTAAAATAATTGTTGATTTAATCAAAACATTAATTGAATATGAGTAAACCGTGGAAAAAAATTAGAAAATAAATGTTTCTGTGCACTTGAAAATGTTTATTGCGAACCAATTCGGTTTCTAGTCCAAACTGCTAAAATATAGAATAAATTTAATAAACGATAAAAGTAAAATTAACGGATCACAAAAGAAAGTAATCGCAGTAACTTTATTGTTAAATTGTAATTAAAATTTTTAAAATCATATTTTTCCGATATTTTCAATATTAACGGCACTAAAGCCAACCAGCCATCCAGCCAATCAATAAACGAATTGGTGAAAGTTGCTGATATGAAAACAATTGATGATGGGTGAGACGGCGACAGACGATTGTATTGATCGAATTTTACTTTTGTTTTTTTTTTTTTTTTTTTTTTTGGAGTTTTTATGTTTTAAAAACAGTTTTTTTTATTACTTTTAAGTTAAATTTGACATGATGGTTGACAATTTTTAAAAGAAAACAGAAATACTATAAAAACCATGGGAGTTATTTGCGGTAAATTCGAAGAAAGTTTTCAAAGTTGAATAAATTTGAATTGGTCTTTTATTATATTCAGAGTGTTGGAATGCAGCTCATAGAGCGGCTTTTTCACGCCTACAAAGTTTTCGAAGTTTAAAACTATCTAAAAATTTAAGCATTTTGGAATCAAATCTCACTGTAACGGTTGTAATAGATCGGATTCTATTCATTAGATGCGTTTAATTTGTAAATGTTCACAAATAAATTAAATTGCAATCAACCTTTCGAGACATTTCCTCTTGTGATAATTTTTTTATTTTTGTTAATTCAAATTAATGTGCGGATGACTGTTAAACAATTTTGAAATTTATCATTTATTGTTTGTTCTTTCTTGGTTAAATAAATTGAAAAAGAAATGTTGTAAATAAAAGAAAAAAAAATGTTGAACAACTTCATTAGCGCATGAAGAGCAAATAAAACTTTATCTCATTTTAGGGTTTAAAGTTGTTTGCTGCTGTTGCTGGTATAAAATAATAAAATTGAAATCAAGAAAATTACAGACATGCATGCATGCCAATGGCATCATTTCAAACAAACACACACACACACACACACATGCACATACAAATGCACTATAAAGCATTAAAATTGTATTGCATGATGCTTAAATTGTAATGTTGTTGCTGATGATGAGGATGATCATGATGATTATGATGGCGATTTTCATTATCATCATTGAAATTGGTAATCGTGTTTCTCGTGCTGGTATTTGAGATGTTTTGAACGCATTTTAGGCTAAAAACTCATTACGAAGTGCAACCACAAATCATGCATTTAACGCCTTCGTAGTGTGGCATTAAAAACGCCTGCTAAAACCAAATAAAACGCACATAATCATAAATACCCAAAAGGCTTCCTTCTTGAAACTGCATCTAAACAAGTGGACTGTCCAACTGATTTTTTGCCGAGCAAGTTCTGATTCCGTTTATGTTCTTTTTTTCCTTCTTCTTCTTTATCTTTAGTTAATTCTTTTGCTTACTGCTTTACTTTACATCAACATATTACGTGAGTTTATATTTAACACCACCAACACCAACAACAAAAGCGATTTATGCAACCATCCACAATTTCCTTTAACTGCAGCAACAACAGCGAGAAGAAAATCAACAGCAAAATCGAAATGTTATAAAGATGTCAGCGAAATGATACTTAAATCTTAATCATCATCAAAAAGTAGCTGCAGTAAAAAGTCATAAAAAAAATCCGATCATCTTAATACAAATACACTGAGAAAACCAAAGGCGGGACCTACGGAATCAGCAATAAACCGGCTAAAAGATTACGGAAGTAGGCACAAGATCGTACTTACTTACTGTTAAAATAATATAACGAAGTTAGCTTCAGCACTATTTTTCCTTCACTTTCTTTTAGTGTAACATTATGAGATCTTGTAGATGCTTCTGATTTCATTCAACAAACTTCACCAGGTAGAATCTTCGCAAAAACAAACAAATGCAAACACTAACAACATTTCGCACAATTACCCAAGAATTTTCAAATAAACACAGCTAATGGAATTGTTGCAAACCAAATAAAATCATTAAAATCAAGAGTAAAAAATAAAGAAAAAAATAAAACTTATTCTTTCCTCTTATTAATTTCATTGCTTATACAGTGATCATCATGACACACACTCACTCACTCAGTCGTCGCATGCTTTTCATATAAATAAGAGGATCAGCGCACCATTAAATCCCCAGCAAATCAGCAATAAATAGAAGGCGTGTAAAACGCCTGCTGGGCAATGCCAAAATGATCAGCGGATCAATGCAAAAAGATGTAAAATGAAAACAAACAAACAAACAAACAAACGAACCATCATCTTTAGCGGCGGCATCATGACCATCTTCATTGCGAGTTGTGTGCCACAACAAGCTCAAATCACAAACCACAAAAGGAAGAGTCACAAAATGTTACAAACAAACATGTGGCGCTTTCATGTCATAATGAGTTTTTGTTTTTTTTTTTTTGTTTTTTTTTGTAAGATGACGATTACAACATGATCTCCAAGATCTCTTCATTTTCAACACTTATCAGTGCAAATACACAGCGACGACAACGACTCACATGCAGAATAATTTGATTTTTATAGCCTCCAGAAATTCCTCTTCTAACTCCTCTTCTGCTAGCGTGTCGGCTTGAGGCTGAGCTGAAGTGCTTCCTTTCGTTTTTACTACACATTTTCTTCTGTAACAAGCAGGAATTGTTTAAATGCCACTTTTAATGTCATGATATGGTGAGCAATTTAATCTAGACATTTGCATGTCCATAAAAACAATCATGAATGAAAATGGATTTTTTTCCTTTCTGTTGTTGTTGTTTTTTTTTTCTTGTTTTTAATCAGGACAAGAAGGACTGATTTTTTTTTGCTTAGTTTCAATTAAATGTGTTGTTTGTTTGTTTTTTCGAGGCTTTAAAAACACTCCATAAAAATGATATTAACTTTAAATATGGGATTTAACGAGGGGGCTTTTAATTGAAATTCTCTCAAAATGGGATACACACAAGCTCGATTAATTAAGATTAGCTTCATTGATTTCCATAAATTAGAAATGACCATCGTACTTAATCAATTTTAAGACAGAAAAAAATTAAATTATCAAAATAATTTCTTAAAGAAATGAAGCTGTTAGATGACATTTTCTGTTTAATCTGATTACTGACATTTCTTTTAGGTTTTTTTAAAAAAAAAAAGAATAACAAGTTTTATTCACACTTTCAATTTAATCAAGGCTCACTCACAATGACGAACGTTTGAAATTTTATTTTGAATAGAATTATCAGCGATTTTAATGGATATCAGTTGAGCAAAAAATAAATAAACTCTTCGAGTTTTATAGTTTTCGCATTAATGACGTCAAAAGCGCAAAAAATATTCTAATGTATCTTTTTAACTTTTAACAGAAATAAATGTTCTGGCAATGCAATTTAATTTATTTATTTAAGATGTTTTCAAAATTTATTTATAAGAAACGTAATCAATTTCATGAAAAGAAACAAATAAAATAAAAAAAATTAAATAAAAACACTTAAAGAAATCATCATCAGCTTCAGCTAAACAGTCAGTAAATAAAGAACAAAACACATTCACTGACCGACCGACGGCATCACATCACACCACACCACCTTCCATTCAAATAAGAAAATTTCAATAAATTTAATTTTTGTTGCCATAAATTCCTATAATGGCCCATAATCAATATTTACTCTTTTTACAATAAAAGAACATGTTCTTGTTATTTTGTGGCCACAAATAAAACAAAACAAAAAATGAAAAACCAAAATCACGAACAATTCATACCACCAATACAACCTGCGTATTTGTTAACAATTCGCAAACAACACATGTTTTAATAAAAAAAAAACGTATACAGGGTGTGCATGGACGCATAAACTTTTTACTCAGCTCGTATGCATTTCACATGATCATCAACTGAACTTAATACTTCTGTTTTGTAGCGATGTACGAAAAAATTAAAAACAACTTAAGATAATAATGTTTTTATAGAGCCAAAAGGCAGCATCTTAAAGGAATGATTTAATTAGATTTCAACAAATTGAGAAACAAAAATTTACTAAAACATTTGAAACTGTGTTATTTGAGGGGTAATGCAGCTTTTCAACATGTGTAATAAGCAGTGTAAGTGATAACACGACTAGTTTCAGATAGAAAAATTCTTGAGAGTAGATTTATCTACGATATGCAATTTAATATTCTGGAGCTTTTCAATTGTAATATTTGAAAAAAATCCTATTTTCCATCCCTGATTTATACACATAAATAATAAATATACGTTTTTCATCCTTGGACAAAAAGGGAGTTTCAGTATTTGGGAGTCCATTTCATTAAATTTAGAGTCTGATGATCTACGTTCAACACTGTAGCAATTTTCACGCATTTATTAATTTATATGGAGATTAATTATATGTAGGAAACATCGGGACTGATGTTTTATTTTTACTGATTTTCAATACCAACCATCTTTAGAGACTTTCTGATATACCAGTTCAAGACCAAAGCCTCTATGTCTTCTGCGGAATTTAGAAAATAAATATCAAATACAGACAGACAGACAGACAGACAGACAGACAGACAGCCAGACGGAAATCGTTTATTCAGCTTCGCTATGTATTAGGATCTGAATATTGCGGAAATTGCAAACGGAAAAGCAGGCAACTTCCATAACCCTTATCATTTTTAATGAACGCCATCAAATTATTATTCTTCATTAATAACTTAATTGTTTCAGTTAATAAAATGTTTGACGAAATATATAGCTAAAAAATTTATAAATTAACTAGATGATTGTGCCCGGAAGCTATTTTCTTATATGGGGGAACCATTCTCATCAACACCTTATTTTATGCTTGACTATTTGAAATCGAACGACGACGATTCTCCTGCATAAGGCGGACGTAGCGCCATCTGTTATTCAACAACAAAAATAATTTTGTTCTGTTTGAAATACGAATTAGGTTAAGAGTTTAGTAAATACAGGAATTGCCCCCTCCCTCCCCTCCTCGTTCCCCTATATATACTTTAAAACCTAATCTAATTCCTACTAAATATGCATAAAAAATTTCATTAAAATCGGTTGAGCCGTTTCGGAGGAGTTTGATAACAAACATCGTGTCACGAGATTTTTTTATATTAGAAGAGGAAGATAATTCCTGTGGTTAGCCATTTTCCATCCCAGAACTATTGAAAAATAAAAACGAAATTGTCCATTCCTGGTCTATTACAAAATAAATAAAATTTTATATATAAAAAATATATGTACGTTTTCCATCCTTGGAAAAGTAGTAGTTGAGAGTGCAGTGCCTTGAATTTGTAGAGTACGACGATGATATACGTTCAATACTGAAGTAATTTTCATCCCTTAATTTGTATGGTCAAATAACATGTGTATGTATAACTTATTAAAAAATCGGTTTGTATGTATATAGAAAATATCGGAACCGATTTTAATTTTTATTGATTTTCAATACCAATTGTCCGAAGACAAATTCTGACACTTAAGTTCACAACCGAGGTTTCTAACTTTTCTAGGGCCTTCGCAAAATACATTTCACATAGAGAGATACGGACAGACGGACAGACAGACAGACGGACATGGTTTATTCAACTTTCTTATCTCTAAGGATCCAGAATATGCATGCTTTAAGTCATTACATCTGAATAGTTTGGAAGTTACTATTTTTAATGATATATCCTTCATATATTATTTCGTTAAATATTTAATTGGTTCAATTAATAAAATATTTACCAACTAATTCATAAACAATTGCTTAAGTTAAATTTTAAACTTGTACTAGAACAATTAAGTAAATATTTGCTGCAGTAGTATAAGATTTGTGTGTTCTAAAATCGTGTTGCAGTTTTTCTTTTCTGTGTTTTATCAAACATAAGAATTCACTCTTTTAACAAACTGTTTTCTATAAGAAATTCATCTTGCATTTCGCTACAAACACGATTTTTACAAATGTTGGCAATTATTTATCAACCAATGAAGCAATGAAAAGCCAAACAGCAAAAAAAAATCAAAAGCTACAACAGCAACAAATATAACATTGTTTGTTAAATTGAGGGAATCCTTTTTGTAGATTTATTTACTAGTTTGATGTCATTTGTTTAAAGAGTTTTTTTTTTTCTTTTTTTATTTTTTTTTCGCTGTAAAATTCTTAAGGGTTTCTACAGTGACCAGTATTGAACTCACAACTCAACGCTAAACGGAAAAAGAGTAGGAGATCTTCCTCCTTCCTTTTTGTTGTTGATGATTATGTGGTAGAAGTTGTTGCAACGTTGATGAGCCTGAGGTTGGTTGGCCATTTTATTGGTTTAATTTTATTTATATAAAAAAAAAAAAAACAATTGAGCAGTAAATACTGCGATTTATGAGGCATGTTTAAACATTTGATGTAACCCAACTTAGCCAAGTGTTGAGCAATAATTCTTTAATTTGAACATACGAAAAAAAAACTGTAACCGAAATATGTTGAACAATTTATAGGCAAAGTATTCCAAAGAAAAGCTGTTGTGTGTGTTTTTTTTTTTTTTTTTTTTTTTTTTTGCTCATAAAATATTTAAGGATGTTCTTAATTCAGACACAAGAAGGTGTTAAGCAAACAAATGTTTGACATAATTTTATTAACAAATTCGAAAATTTACGGCATGTTTTTCAAACAACATTCGCAATTGTAGTGAGATGTTTAGTAAAATGGAGAATAATTGTTGGCGAAATTGTTTTATATCTACTGAATATCATCGGCAAATAAACTATTGAATTCTAAAATAAAAGAACGAAATAATTTTTTAACTAAATGTTCGAGGCTAAAGAAAATTTTCTAACGAACAAAGGTGCAAAATTTCAACGAATTTGAAGAATATTCTTTCTGGTCGACAGCAAATCTGTTGGATTGATCACACAAGAAAACCAGTATGCATGTGAAATCATGAGATGAGGCCGGCTCTAGACAACCGGAAGGTCCCCTCAAATATAACAAAACTATTTGATGTATTAAATAAAAATTTGCAAAACTTTTCCACATTTTGCACTAAACAGCAATTTTAATATTGGAAATTTTATTTTAAGAAAAAAAAAAGCTTCAGCAAACATGCAAAAATTCGAATAAATAATATGTACGAATTTCTTTTTTTTTTTTTTATTTTTTGTCTGAAAAACAAACACATGGGTGTGTCGTCGTCGTAGTATTAACCGTTTTTCATTGTTTGTTTTTTCTTTAGCAGCACATTTTCTTAAAACACTTTTTAACTGATTTATACTGTTTTTTTGTTTGCGTTCTTTTTATTTTTATAGTTTTTTATGTTTTTTATGTTTTTTATGTTTTTTTTTTCGCTTAACAATATAACGACAAAATCTATTTATGTATTTGTAAAGAACAATACATACTCGTACATATATGAAGAAAAAACAACTGTAAAAATTTCTTTAAATACAAGAAAACAAATAGTTTTCACAATTCATACGAATACGTACCAGCGATCACAACAACAATTCATCAGTAAATTGTTTGCCTTGGTGACCCATTAAAGACTATAAATTCAAATCGAAATGACATCTGACTAACAATGAACGAGCAGGATTGTATCGAATGGTCATTGAAATCAAAAACCCACTGTCAGACTATTAAGCATGCGCAGAAGTTCAAGAAATAGTATGTATGTATGTGCATAAATCTAGAGAGTTAAAGAACTTTAAAAAAGTTGTTTAAGTGAAATAAGAAAATTGTAACGCTTTCAGTGTTAAGCATTAAACACAATGAGACCACAGCAAGCTACAAAACTACACGGCTACAAATGAAGATGACTGCAAATAAAACCCTGTAGCCAACTATTTAATGGGCGGTATTCAGCGTTTGGAGCAAATTGCCGTGCAAGAATGTAAATGCAAAACACTGTAGCTTTTTGCACAAATCCAGCAACAAAACACATTCACTTTCTTCAGTTTTTCGTAGGAGCAAAAGCAAAATTTCTTTGGTTTTTTTTTTAAATCCAATAAGACCGCTGATCCGCGATAAAGAGAGTGAGAGAACAATAGAGCAAGAGAGCAAAAGGGCAAGAGAGCGAGATATCAAGAGATCAAGAGAGAGAAAGAGAGTGCGGTTTCTATAATACAAACAATTTGGTTTGAGTAGAAAATTTGTATAAACCTACTTTTGTTCTGAACACTATCAAACTAGCAGCACCTTTACGATTTTTACCGCAAGAATCGTACCAGCTGAGTGTGGGTGGGTAACGGTTTCAATTTGGAATTAGCACAGCTTTTTGTCACAAAAATTTTGTCCGAAAATCTAGGTGTTTTAGAATTGAATGTTTGCCTAAAATGTATCCAGTTTATGACGGAGATGAAAAAAATGACGGAGATGAAAAAACCGAAGCCAAATTAAGTTTTATTGCAAAATTGAGTGCGTGGACGGATCCCATATAAAAATTGTAAGGCCAGATTATTTATCTTTTTCCATTTTATTTTAATATTAAAAAAAAGTAAAAAGTAACAAAACAAATTTTCGTCAATACCAAAATCACCGACGGCAAATTCAGATTCAATATAATGCAACGTCGCCATCACATTTTTTTTATAGAATACAAAATATATGTTGACAGTAATCGATTACTTTCAATGTTGACATTAAAAATACAGCTTTAACACAAACGATGTTGTGTTACATTGACACTGCCAAATAGAATAAGAGTGAATATTTCATTTATTTTACAACAACTAATTTTTAGTCCATATGAAACGGTTGTTTTTAATCTATTGTGTTTGTGTTTTAGTAATTCTCATTTGTTACAAATAAATAAATTTTTGAAAACAAAATTTCTCAAGTCCTTGTTCGAATTAAATGAAACTACAAAAAAATAAAAGATTTCTTGTTGTACTAAAAACCGTGGAAATTCGCACTAGAGGTTATTTTTTAACAATTTAAAAATGTTATTTTGATGATTTTGCGATTTTTATGTGAAATTTCACAAAAGTTATGTCAAGTTTTTCCGTCATTTACGGATAGAAGAAATGTTTAGCAACATTAATTTCTATCACTACAAGAAATATTTTCATGGAACTGTTTAACCCTTTAACAACAACATTTCCTTATATGGGTCTTTCGTCATGTTTCGTTTTATAAATTCAGGGGCCAAATCACCGCATACGATATCGAATTAACTATCGTATCCAATAACATTACGATAAGTGTCGAATAAGCAAATTATGGCATACGATGCGTCAAATTACGATACAATTCATTCGATATCGTATGCGATAATACCAAAATGAAAAGTTTCGATAAACTTTGATCGATATCGTATGCGGTGATTTGGCCCCAGGCTTTTTATGACGTTAATTAATTGAGTTAGCGGCGATATGTACAATACTGTAACACTAATACCATTTTTATAGTGGACAACTCTAACATCAAATAATGGCGCCTTAATAGTGAACAATAAATTGTTCTAAAATAGTGTTATACAAATTGTGGTGTTTCCATTTTTTTTTTTTTTTCTTTCATGTGCGCAATTGCAGCTTTAACTCGGATCGAATGTAGGCGTTTTTGCAGCCGTTTTGCATTAAAAAATATATAAGAAATATTTTAAAAAGTAAATAAGAAACAGAAACACAACTGATGTTAGAATCATTTCATTTTCGTACAAAACAACATCAAACAACAAAGAAAACAAACCTTGAAAACTTAAAAGGTGGCTCGAAGACAAATATTTACTTTTGTTTGAATGGCCTAAAATAAACACGACCGTCTTGAATAATTTAGCCCTGCCATTTCTAACAGAAAATAAAATAAAATCATTAAAAAATTTGAAAAAAAAAACCAAAAAAAGAAAAGAAAAAGCTGGCTACTGTTTTTACAGCATTTAAATTGAAACATGAAATTGTTACATTTATTCATAATTATTTTAGAATTTAAAATACATACAAGTAATCAAATTAATTTTATACAGAAATCTAGTTTCATTTATTGCTTTGGCAAGCCACTACATTTTAATAATTTAAAAGCAGCACTAAAGTGTACACCTACACACACATGCATAAATACTGTAATTATCAAATCAAATATATTATGGTTCAAAAACCTCCTTGTAGTGAGTGAAAAACTTCAAAGTTAACCAACATAAAATGTAAATAATTAATAAAACTAATTAAATATTTTATTTGTTTATATTGAAAACATTAAAATATACATTTACATATTTTCATACATACAACGTATCGTTTCGTGTTTTGTATTTTTGTTGCCGTTGTTGTAATTATTTAAATAAGTTTTTTTTTCTGTTTGCCCAAGTGAGCTCTGTAAGTGTGCAATAATCGTTAAAATGAAATAATAATAATAAAATTTATTAAAAATCACTTTACCAATGAAGTAACAACAAAAACAACGACAAGTACAATAAAATTATTGAAAAATAGTTGTGTTCAATGTTGATGCCCTACATGTAGTAAACAGGAAACTATGGACACATAATGCGATACAGAAACGATGGAGAAACTCCACTAACTTTGTTGTACGCAAGTTTTTGTTGCATAGAAATAGCTACGTTAAGGTTACTACAAACTAAATTTTATGATTTAACACTGATTAATCAGATAAAAGACCTAAGTCGGGAAGATTAAATCAAGAAATAAATTGAAAAGTTTACAAAAAAGACTTCTTTGTTTCTGTTTACAATCATCATATTTCACATTGAATAATTTTAGATGGAGTCCTTAGAAATTAATAATTTCATGTTGCCTTTCGAAGGATTTTAGTTATCTCTCTCTCTCGCTCCTGTTAACCCTTCACGTTTATGGGGCATTTGTACAATAATCTCTTTATTAGTTTAATACTACAGTTATCTTTTATTTACTTAATTGTTAAAAACTTTCTGTGTATGTTTGTATGTGTGTGGGAGAGTGTGTGTGTGTATGTGTATGTTTAAGTATAATATTGTTATTTAAATAAAAAAATTAATATCCATTTATAATTTTTGTTTAAATATTAATTTTAAATGCCAATTAAGTTCATCTCTATTAGTTTAACGATCACAGATCATTAAACCGAAATGTTTAATGCAAAACAATTAATTAATTATTAAAATGATTAATAAATTGAACGGTAAATAAACGCTTATAATATATCAAGTCTGTATTTATTTTAATAACAAGAACATCTTTTTTGAAAAATTAAAAATGGAGATTTTAAATAAATAAAAATAAAAAATAAAATTGTTATGAAAAAATTAAAGGAAATTTAATGGAATTTTTATATGCAAAGGACACAGCAGTCAACCATATTCTACAAATCAATAAAGTTCTTAAAAGTGTATTGCAAAAGATTCGTACGATTTTATTCGGATTTCGATTTTTTTTTTACATATTTTAGGGTCAAGAAATCGTAGGAGCTTTTTTTTTTTGTCGGTATACCCTGTTACTCATGAAAAGAAAACAGCTACTATTATAAAAGATATAACAAAAAATAAATACTATTGATTTTATTCAAATAATTTTTAATCGTCCGGTTTTATTCTTTATACTCATACAATTTATTCGCATATTTCTCTTTTAAAAAGAAAAAAAATTTATACGAAAATCGTTTTAAATCCAAAAATTTAAATCAAATAAATTTTTCGCTTATTCGAATGATTTTAATCGAATAATTTTTTAATCGAATAATTTTAATCGAAAAAAATTTTCTTTTCGATTAATAATTATCATTTTTTTTATTCAATTAAATTGACTACGATAACCTTCTAAATACATAACTTCGTTATGAATATCAATAAGTACATTTAAGCTAAAGCTAAAGTCAGAGGGGCGTAAAAAAGGAGTCGGTGCAAAATTATGTATACCCCTTTATATTATTTCCGAAATATGTGTGTAATTTGGCGTAGGTGTACTAAGTCTACCTAAAAGCGTTTGTAGTTGGGTCTATGTCGCGCTGTTTTAAACTTAGGCACCAGCGGCACACGAAGCAGTTGACTTTTTCAAATCAATAAGATTCGGTTTTCACAGACCACTCCACTCGTCAGTGTCAACCCGATTTAGGTCCGAATCCAGGCCTCAGATTCGGAGTAAGATACTAGATCCATCCCGTCGCATTGCTAATTAGGTCACCTAGGCCTATCCTTGATACCTCCGAGAGATCGTCTAATATGGTATTGCCCAAGAATTTGTGTCTCGAAAGGTGCAAGGCCGGGCATTCGCAAAGAAAGTGGAAGACTGTTTCCTCTTTGCTTTGATCCCGGCAACTACGGCAGAACGTATTGAAGGAAAGGCCTATCCTGCTAGCGTGTCTCCCGATTACCCAGTGCCCCGTCAATGCTGCGACGAGCCTCGAGATGTCCCTGCGTTTTCTGTTAATAAGTTGTGTTGTGCGCTTATCGTTGTAGCAAGGCTACATTTTCTTAGCCACCTTACACGTGCTCAAACTGCGCCACCTATCTTCAGCTTTCTGCCGGTAATAATTGAGAATGCGATTTGTAATACTGCCAAACGACATGGCTACAGATTCAGAAGTGGAGAAGTCCATAGCAGAGCCAGCCCTTGCCAGCTCATCCACCTGTTCGTTGCTCTGGAAGTTGCTATGTGCGGGAACCCAGATGAGGGTAACGTCAGTCTGACTACCTAGTCTGGATAACGCGTCTTTGCACTGGCTAACTAAAGTAGAAAAAGTAGTCTGTGACCTTAAAGACAGAAGTGCCGCTCAGGATAACGACAAAGATGCCGACTCTTCCTTGGACACTCCTGTCTATCAAAACCCTACACGCCTCCCTTATGGCCAATATTTCAGCCTGAAATACACTAGCTTCATCAGGAAGTCGGAATGAGAGTTTTATTTCGAGATCCTTCGAGAATACTCCAGACCCCATACCGCAGATCATTCTTGATCCATCAGTATACAACCTGAAGTTGAAGTCTTTTTCTATGTTACCCCCCCCCCCCCCCACCCCTTCCAACACAACCGACTGGATGGAATAAGGACTTAGAACGTACTGTCAAAGTCCAGAAGAGGTACCATGTAATCGGTGGGTTTATTCAGTGTCGGTGGTAGCTGATCTGGGATTTTGGCATGGCCATAGGTCCTTGATCTCCACCTCCCAGATGCCGCTAGTCTTGCCGCACTGCTTGAGGATGCAGCCAATACATGGAGGTCGATCGGAATCAGAGCCTCTGAAGGACTAGTACGTAAAAATTCAGTAATCCCGATGCAAGCAGATCTCTGTATCCTGTATAGTTGGTCTACCACATATTTCTGGAAATTGTTATTCGCATGCCCCATCATTGAGGAATATTGCAAAGCTTCATTAAATTTATAAGCGGTCCAAATGAGTTTCTGTTATTAAACCATGGTTTCTTAAACTGAGTTTCAACAAATGCTTCGTCGTTTTATAATAAATATTTTTAATTTCCCATTAACTTTAAAAACCGTAGTGGTGTGTAGAACTGCCACAGAAAACAATATTGCGAAATTAAAAAATTGTAGTCTTTAAAGAAAACTTATCTTGAGCCTAAAAAATTAGTGTAAAGTTAATCCCGTTTTATGGTTTAATCATATTAAACCACAATTAAACGTATAAAATTGAGCGTTTAAACACTACCACATGTTTCTGATAAATATTCAATTTAAGTAAAAATTTCCTTCGAAATCGATTGCCATAATTTGCCCCCCGCACAGAAAAAATTTAAAACATGATTCAATTAAAAAATCCGAAGATTCAATTAAAAAATTATTTGATTTTCAGCCAATTACGAAAATTGTGGTATTAACACATCAGTTTTAATTGAAATTTTTTTTTGTTTTTTTCAATTAAAAAAATATTATATTAAATAAAGATTTAATTGATTCATTTTTCGAGATTCAATTAAAAAATTAATTGAACAATTTTTAAAGATTCAATTAATAATTTAATTAAACAAATTTAAGAGATATAATTAAAAATTTAATAGAAACATTTTTAAAAAATCAATTAAAAAATTGTATGAACAATTGTAAGAGATTCAATTATAAAATTAATTAAAAATTTTTACAGACACGATTAAATTTTTAATTGAAATATATAACAAAATCAAATAAAATATTAATTGAAATATTTGAAAAACACAATTAAGAAACTAATTGAAATATTTTTAAGGATACAATCAAACTATGAATTAAAGTCACTTGCAGAAATAAAACAATTTTTTATGATTAAATTTATTTAATTTTTAGATAATTTATTTCCATACATTCTTTTCAATTTATTATAATTACATTACAATTTAATATATTTATCATACATGGGAGTAATTAAATAAATTGACTAATAAATTGTCGATTTCATTGGCATTGACTTATATTATAAACAATGCCCATTAAATTTTTAGTATTAACAATTTTTTGAACAATGCTAATAATTTGCAATGAAATAATTTCTTTATTAGTTAGTTAAAAAGCTGAAAGCAATTTTTATAAGTGCACACATGAACCACATTAGGAGGTAGGAAATAACTTTTCACATGGTCGAATAGTTTTTCAGGAGTGTCAAAAGTATTTTCACATAAAAAGCATTTAATACTATTAATTTTTTAAACTTACTTCTTTTTTTCTTTTTTTGTTTTTTTAAACAACCACGCGCTTAACTGGACGAACTCAGAATGATGTTTGTTTGTTAAAATTTACTTACTCAAATGGCATGAGACCATAGCTGCCAGATTTGACGATTTTGGGTCCTAAAAATGACGTGGTGACAATGGGACGATTTATAACCTCATTTTGACGATTTTAAATAATTCCAGCTTGCAACATTTATATGTACTATTACAGCAACCTTGAACTGCTGAAAATTGTAATGAGCAACTTTTTAAAAACTAGTTTGCTTAATAAAGCTATAAACACATAGACCACAGCGAGCAGCAGGCAGCAATGTGTCAAAAATAAAATACACGAGCCTATATGAAGTTGATTATTTTGACGACAGCAAGGCAGGTTGTTGTCTATGCTACTTTTGCGGTTGCTGCCAAATTAGACTAATTTCTATTTTCATAAGCAGCAATAAGCTGATACAAAGGTGCCAATATAATATAAATGGTACGGCAATGAGAACTTAAAATATTTTTTTCATTTGACGTTTTTATGACGATTTCAATAAGCTATATTGACGATAATGACGATTTTTGCCCAAATATATGACGATATTACCTGGTGAATTCCACGTGTGACTTACACGACACGAGGCAAAACTTTTGTCATTTTTGATAAAATTTCTGGTACAATCATAATTTTTTTAATTTATTCGTTTTAGGAAATAACATCTACACGAACATACGTATTAATTCATGCACTTTGATTTTTGATTTGCGATTACATATTTTTAATTTTAATATAATTAATTAGTTGTGACTTACACGACATCAAATCCATTGATTTCAGGGTAATCAAAGATAGTTTAAAAATTCTGTTAATTGTGTAGTCCGATTCCTTTTAAACTGCACCAAAAGTATTTGAGAAATACAAACAACGACAAAATGGCTTCAACTTAGTGAAATATATTTTATTTTTCACAAAAAATAGTTTTTTTCGCGTGACTTACACGACATACAAATTGTGACTTACACGACACTAAATAATATGAAGAGTTAAAGTTAAAGTTATGAAGTTAAGATTATACAGTTTTTGATAAATTTAATTTTTGGAATTACAAATAAATTTATTTTAGCGCTTCAACTCTTTTTTGAAGATGTGCAGTTACATTAAAATGAGTTAAAAAGTTAAAAGAGTTTTACTTTGTTGTGTACTTTTGTATGGAATTCACCACCTCAAAAAATCTGGCAGCTATTCATGAGACAGCAACACTCAACAATAAGTATTCAGCAAACACAAGTGCTTAAATTAAAATTGAAGATGATGTACGAAAAATATTTTATAATAAATAATGCCTTATTGACATTCAAGAACACTGTAATCAAGGCCTGTGCGTCTAATACAAATGGATGTGTGTATTTTCATCTAAAGCAAATGGAACGAATTCATAATTAGGTGTTTGCTAATAAATAACATATTGTAATGATTCTTAAAATTAATCCAAAAAATTTATCGAAGGCTTGAATTATTGTTTGGTAGGTTACCTCCATAATACTCAACAACAGTTATTCATTTTTATATACATACATACTTATTTTCAACTGCGAAAAACCTACTACTTGACAATAGCTAACAACTTGAAATATAATTGTTGCAGGAATGTCAAATTGTATATTGGAGTTGTAATGATAGGCTTCTAAAATTGAGTGCCTAAACATAATTGCACCAGACCATATTTATATTTGTTTTAGACTGTTTTAAAAAAACCCATATTTAAGACCTTCCGTTTTGAATTTTAATCCAGTTTACTCGTATATTCTTCGAAAAATGTTGGTACGGTATGTATCAAGATTAGTGCAAGCTCGTACTTGGTATTAGCTTTTCTCGGAAATGCACTTTATGGTCCAAATATATGTAAACATTTTAAACTTTATAAGTCAAAATTCAAGTGAGTTTGAATGGTACAGAAAAGTACAACCGTATTAACTTTACCATCCCTGTTTGCTCTTTATGGTCATGCTTGTTGTTTTCTGTTTAGATGTGAAGTAGCAAAACCAATTAAAATATTAATTGAGTTAATTAAAGTATTAATTGAATTAACTAAAAAAGATATTGACAATTTTAATTGAAAATATTTTTGGAGACAATGTGGCATACTCTAAAATAGTTAACGATTTTCTCATATAAAAACAAAAATTATATTATTTACATACAAATAATACGTAATAATAATTTGTTACTTCATTTCATTTTGAATAAAAATCTGTTGCTAACACTTTTTTGATAAAGCAGCAAATTCAATTAAAGTAAACAGTAATTTAATTAAAATATTAATCAAATATATAAATTTTTCTAAGCAATCACTTAATTGAAAAAAAATTAAGAACTATTTTTTCTGTGCGGCATTAGCGATTTATTGGCTTAAAGTTTACACTGCATTTCACTTTTAAGTTTAGTTTAAATAACTGGTCACTTAAATGTTCACCGTTTTATTAACCAACATACATACAACCATTATAATTAACTAAAAGGTTATTTTTTTTCTCCAAAAGGGTGATTCCCAACAATATTTTAAATATGAAGGATAATTTTTGTAAAAAAAATTTAATTTATTCACACACTTTAGCTGCAGTATTGACAGAATTTTAATGGCATTAGTTTTCAAGACGAAGTAAACAACAATAATAACAACAATTACTTGAACAAATAACCGACTAATAATTTGTTAAATAAACTTGATTCTATTAACAAATTTTACACTTGGCGACAATAAATATTGCACATAAAACTAGCAGCAACAGCAACAACAACAACAATATTAAAAGCACAGCAAAGCGACATCAGCAAGCAACAAACATTAAAAATTAATTATGAAATCGCCTAAAAAATTTTTCATTCACTTTGACTGCATGAATTCAGACAAGGCAAGAAGGCAGACAGACAGACAGGCAGGTCTCTTAACGTGGAATGTGATTGTTGTTGATGTTGTTGTTGTTGTGGGGATTAGCAAACTAAACCTGCGTTTTGCGCATTTCAAAGACAAACAACGACAACAACAACAGTTAATAAAAATGTGGTAAGTTTGGTTGACATTTAAAAACACAAACATGAGAAGGTCGACTGGGGCATATTTCAAAATTTTTTTCTATTTATTTTTTTTTTTTTTGTTTATTTCTTACCAAATTGAAAATTTTTAAATAAATATAAACAAATAATACGGTTTGCAAATTTATTTTTTAAACTACAAGTAATAAACAACAACAACTGCAAGAAAAACCTCAACAACAACAAACATACATCAATAATAGATAAAATATTAAAATAAGAGCTACTGTACAAAATAGTACTCGAACTCATACTTGTTGTCTCCTCAAGTAGTTTATTTGCAAGTATGTATGTATGTACTCGCTCGTACTCATGAAAATATTGTTGATGGCGAGGGGTTTACGGCGGACGGATCCTTATGACAATCGTTGGTTAATCGTAGTTTATGGTTTTTATTGACTTAATATTCACACATACATACATTTTTAGTGTTGTTGTTCAGGTTGTTTGGCTGTTTATCAATTTCAAATTGATTGTACTCGTATGTGGTGTTCGATATGTCTAGTTGATTTTTTATTTATAATTTTGTTATTTTTTTTTACTCCAAAACAGTTTCAATATTTACAAGTTGTAAGTCAGTGTACATACAAATAACTGGGTAAATCTTAAACACACACACACACGGAGAAAAAAATATGTTATAGACAAACTGTTTATATAATTCTGGTGTTTGAATTAATCGATATGGTAAAAAGCTGAGTTGGTTGGGGCGATGCAACAACAACGATGACTGACAAAAAGAAATAAACAGCACAAAAAAGTGCATACAACAACTTTGTATCTCCAACGTACGAGTAGCAACATTAACATTAAAATCAACTACTAGTCACGGTCAAGTGCAATCCATGCGACACTTTACTAAAACAGAAAAGAAAAAAATTTAAACGAAAACATTTTAACGTTGATATCGAGTATTACGAAAGAAAATTTGTTTGAGGTGGTTGCGTTTTTTTCTTTTTTCTTTTAAACAACATGATTTAATGAATGATTTCGTGATCGTGAAGTCTACAAATCAATTGGTTGATTTTTTTTCCTTGATATATAAAATTTGTGAATTTTAAATTTTACTATAGTGCCCGCCCACAAAAATACTATAATTCCTTTTCATTTTCGTTGCATTGCAAACATAATAATAAAAATAAATTCTCTGTAATATTATTCCTCAGCAATGTAGTTCTTAGCTTCCCATTTTAAGTCGAATTTAAGAAGAATTGCAAAATATTTATCCATACAAATACGAGCAAAGATCAAGTTTATAATGCAGATGAATCCGCTATTATCTGTGAGGTCGTGTTCAAAATTTTAATTATGAATTGTTTTGCTACCTGGGTAATTTTACTTGAGCGATATTTCGAATTTAATTTTTAAAATGGATTTGATATTTTTTTTTTGAAAAAAAAAAAAAAAAAAAAAAAAAAAAAAAAAAAACTTAATTGGCTTGGAATAAAAAAACAGAAAAATTAGAGAGTTTGGAAAAAGAAAAAAATTGAAAAATCAGAAAGGAAGACTGGAGTTTTTGGGAAAAAAAAATTAAAAATTGAAAAATAAAAATGAAGACTGGAGTTTTTGAAAAAAAATTAGAAAATTTGAGTCAAAGATAAAGACTGGTAAAAGATTTGCTGAAAAATTATTGTTAATCAAAAATAAAAGAAAAAGAAAAAAATAAAAGAGAAAACTGGAACCGGAACCGGAAAAGAGCTTATTTGAAAGTTTTTTTTAACGCGACTGGTCAACGTTTATCGGATAGAATCTTCATCGAATAATTTCCCTTAAAAAAAAAAGAGTTCCTAAAGATAAACATAACAGAAATTTATGAATTCGTTAATTTGGATGAAAAGAAGTCAAGTTAAGTGGATCAGAATCTAAAAGGAAAAAGGAAAAGAAAATCAAAGAGACTAAATTATTAAAACTACGAAAATATTAAAGAAAAACAATAAATCGGTGAACATAAAGATAACTTCTATACTTATACATATAAATAGTACATCAAAAAGAGATTTTTTTTTTATTTTCACATGCACATACATACATACCTACATTGCACTTATCTAATTTCCACAAATTATTATAATAATTATAACGTTTTTGGTTAAATTACATGATCACCTTAATCTATCATATTAATTAAAACTGTAATTTGCGAAAACTATCCGTAATCTTCGACTTCAGGCCTGCTGTCAACGATATGGTGAGTGAAAGTTAACTTAATTGTGTTATTATAATTTATTATTACATAGATAATATCATTATTTTCAATAAAAAAAAAAAAAAAAAAAAAAAAATTTTATCCCTTCAATATACACCTACACATAATCAAAAATATATAACAAACATAGAAAACCTTCAATACTAAATAATAAAGAAAAATTGTTTAATGTAGTAATACGAGTAGAGTTATTTTTATGTTAAACTTAATTATTAATATAATTTTCCTATATTTTCCCTCAAATTTACCGTATTTCCAACGATATCTTAAATTTTTTTTGTGTTTTATCTTACCAATTATCACCATTTTAATTTAATGAAACCATGGGATATTTTTATATACATACTATTTGTTCATAAGTAAATTTTTATAATGAAAAATTAAATGTATTATAATTTCGCGAAACATGTAGGCTAATGTAGATAAATTAACACAGTGGGCTATTCAAAAAAAATAGGTACAGAATAGCATAGGTCATGGGAGGGTAAAGAATGAAAATGGGCGAACAACATCTAGTTCCCCTTTCGTTTACGTCTGACTTATATTCCTTTGTTTTCTTTTTCTTTATTTCTATTTATTATTCTTTTCGTTTGTAATCGTCTCAAATACTAGCTTGCTACTTATAAATTATATTTTACCTGTAATAAACCGTTTCATATTCATTGAGCAAAGATCCCCCCTAATATCCCTGAGCACGGCCAGTTATTAATTAGCAAGAGCTCATGATATGAGACTTAACGTTAGCGTTCGTTACATATCTTAACTATTATCTTTGCATATATATTATTTTGATTATAGTAATTTGCATTTTTTTTTTGGTTATTGGCAAATCAGCTTATCCAAGACGCTTTAAGGGTTATCAGATTCCAGTTGTATATAAACCAACTAATAAAGGATGGATGTCAACGTTCCATTTCATTCCAGAAGTAAAAAAGATTCTATCTCAGGTTAGCAAACCACTCAAAGCGTTAGATAATGCTCGTTTACATCCTAAATCGGATGAAATTATTTTTGATCCAAACTTTAAAGTTCTTTTTTTTTACCATCAAATTGTACCGCAATCTTGCAGCCTATAGATCAAAATTTAATACAAAACGTAAAGGTTACTTAAAGAAAACAATTAGTAATTACAATTACGTAGTTAAAATTTTAAAAATGTTTAAAAAATGGTGTTTATTTCTTGGACCAAGCATGGGAAAGCAGCTAAGTCAAAATTACTGTATGCAAAAATTTAAATATTTAAAAAAAAAATATATAGCAAAAAATATTGCCGTTTTAGAAATATTTACAAGAAAGAAAAGACACGACATAAAACCCGCAACTCAAAAATAACACCAGTAGTGCGTTTCAATAACTTTTAACAATTCGATAATTGTTAAATTTACCGACAATTATTGCGATTTGCAGTAACGATTTTGTTATTCACTAATTACTTCTTAACAACATCGTTATAACTTCCTTTTACGTGGCATCTCTATCAATATACATATAAGAAAAGCACAAAGAGAAATAAACAAAAACCAAATAAATTAATTTATTTATTGAAATTTTTCCCAAAAATTTTTTACAATTTAAAAAAATTAATTGGGGTATTCATTGACAGTGTAGTCATAAGTCATATGTCATAAAATAATAGCACACCAAAATATGACAAGTGTGAACTCCCCGTCATAAATTAGTATACTATGTCATAATTGTGCCAGCTTATAAGCATTTAAAAAAACTCCATTTTTTAGTCGGATTAGTGCGCATACGTTTGCATTTTGGCTTAAATGTAAATGTTTTTTAATTGTTAAAAAAGGCCGTGCCGCACTATCCCACACAGTCGCGCGATTTGCCAAATATGACATGTGTGCTAAAAATGTATGGTAGTATGGACTAAAAATGCAACTGTGTGACAGATTTTTTTGGCAAATCGTGCGATTTGTAAAATTTAATGAAAATTTTCATAAAATGATAGTTTTCATGCGATCAGAGGAGTATTTATTGTCAACCAGATGGTTTGGCATCAGATTTGTATGATTGTGTGACACCTACAACAACATTTTGAAACAATTTTTTAAAGTCGGTCAGATTTTTGCAAGATTTTCCTGTGAATGAATCGTACGATTGTGTAGGATAGTAAAGCACGGCCTTAAAGAAAACAATAAATTTCCTGTAAATTTTCTAAAATGTCCATTAGCAATTAGAATTTTCAAATTGTTTTTTATCTCTGCGAACTTGCTGAAATAAATATAGGCTGACTTCCAAAACGTCAATTGCTTTGTGTTTGAACAAAGCATCACATTTCATAACGCCGCAGTACAATAGTTATACAATGTATACCATTTCAAAACGCCGCCGCAAAGTATTTTTAACGCAGTAAGAGAGCAAACAAGGCATCGGTTTTATAGTTGTTGCATTGTTTCCGAACTTTGCATATGGATGTGATTTAAATACAGTAGCAATACTGTATACAAACATTGTATACGAACGTTTTGGAAGTCAGCCATAATCAAAAGCAGCTGTTGCCGGTAACAAGAGCTGAACTATTTTTTTGGGCGGCGGCAAGTGGAAAAACGTTTACAAGCTGCCAGGCAGATCAGTTACACAAACACATATTTTCATTCAAGGCGAATTAATTATGAGGTGGATGCAGTGGCGAATTCATTAAAATGACGCCGGAAAATATGTAACAAATTTGACAGGGTACGTAATATATAAATTCGCTTGAATTCGCCACTTCATCCACTTTATAATTTATTCGCCTTGGTCGTGCATATACCTGTTAATGAATTTGCCTTGTTTTCATTCTTGTGTTATTTAAAAGTAGCGGCGGCTTGCAATTATTATCGCCGGCTCGAATAAGGAGTTGCAGCTGCTCGACTAAGATTTCTATTGTTATTTTATGACAAACCATAAACATACCCCAAAATGTCTTATTATTATATGACTTTTTTGTTTGGAGCACAACAACAATATTTATAAACTATTGTAAAATAATAAGACATTATGACAATATGACTGATATGACAACATTGTGAACACCCCAAATGATAAATTTCATGAAATTTAGAGATATGAATGTTAAATTGCATGTTAAAATAGTGGTAATATTATTATTTATGCATAAAACATTCTGTGTTTTTGTTTATTGTTTTAAGAGATCAATTTCGTTTTTTCCATAACGAACGTGCTACGATTAAACTGCAGACTTTTATTTATTTCATAACAACCGAAAAATTATTATCGTTACCATACCGATAGCGAATATCCTTAAAAGTGTTACTGAATACCAAAGTCGATAAATTTTCGTTATATTAATTTTAACAATACGATTATTGTAATAAAAGTTACTGAATCGCTCTACAGTTTTGGCTCACAAATGTCAGTCTTTCAAGAGTCTGGCTTGATTTTATATGAAATGGCAAGTGGGTTGTTTTTTTCAAAGCTCAATTAACTAAAAATGCAATAACTTGAGTGCACATTTTGGTTTAAAGTTGTTTCAATTAACAACAATTTTATATTTAATTATTTGACATTTATTGGAAATAAAATAAAATCGTCATAAAGAATTTATATAAAAATGAAACGTTAAAATTTACTTGAATTTTTATTTAGAAAAAAAATCTCTGACAGTCTCTGATAGATAAAGAAACATATTAGGGGTGTATATTCAAGTGTCTGGAGGTTGAAGATTATAATAAAACTGTGTGTTGTTGTTGATCTTCATTAATATGCTGATAATTGAACAATAACGTGTACTTAGAGATGATTGAGTATTTGAAAACGAAAAGCTGTAAAATATGTTAAATTTTTTTTTTTTTTTCATTTTTTTTTTCATCTATTGAATTTGAATAGAAAAATTGTTAAGTTAGTTTTTAAGTGTAGAGCAGCGCTGCCAATTGCATTTTGTATATTCGAACAAAAATAAACAATTTCGTATATTCGTGCTAAGTTTTTTTTTCGTCTTTTTTCTTTGTTTGTTTAAAATATGCAAAATATTTTTGTTGATCTCTATTAAAGATCTTTATGGCGCATGCGCGCACGTTATCACGTGCAAAATTAATAAATGGTTTTTTTTGCCAGTTTTTCGTCTTCTCAATTGATTGCAGTTTATAGTATTTTATGAAAAGTGATGAGATTTTTAAAAGTATAAAATTATTTAGCTTTTATTTATTATTAGTTTGAAATTTATGGTAACTTTGTCTAATGAAATTAGGAAGTTACTTCCGACAGCAGACATTTTTTACGTACAACACGTTGTTCATAAGAGCACATCCGTCTGTGTTCGATATGCCAGTGAATCGTACTACGCATTACAAGGAAAGTGCGTACTTTAGCCAAATCGTTCGTATGTGGAATAAACTGTCCGCAGAGGTCTTTCCAGTGCCTTCAATATGGTAAAGATCAAATCGAATGTCCACAAACACTACTCCCTCTATCATCCTCTACCCACAAGCAATTTTCTTAGGTACAATTGCATTTACAATTTCGCAAGACCATTTGCATCAAACACTGAACAACGCCAATATATTTATTTGAACATGAAATTACTTTGCGAGTAGCTGCTGAGCAAAACAACAACAAAAAAATATCCGTATACCGGAAGCCGGGTTTTTGGCGAGAGAGGCGTGCATAACACTCCCTTAACCAACATACTTCGGTATTACTGAATTTTTATTCGCGATTTCGCCTTTGGGAGGTGTTATTTGGCGTGCCTTTTTTTTAATTTTTACGAAACAATTTAAAAGAGGAATTGATCCCGCAATCTGCGCGAAACCTTCTTCGCCTCAGCATTTGTACCCAAGTAAGCGAGAGAATGATGTATAAAAAGATTCTTCATGTGTTTACACAATTGTCTCCTTGTAAGGGAGAAAAGAGATAATGCATTTGTGCGTTGGTTTTTCTATTTGTGATGCCATTCTGTCATTCATGAGTTTATTTTACGACCTCAGCTGGTTGATAAATTTCTCGAATTAAGCGGGAATAAGAAAACTGCGGCCGAATTAATAATTTCGAAGAATAAAAAAAGTTAATTTTTTTTCCACTGTGATTAAGAAAGTTCTTGAATTTAGTGGAAATAAGAAAATCGTTCGTTCGTTTCGTATTATTATTTAAATTTTCGTTGCATGAGAGTCAGCGTGCCTAAAGTGGGGCTTTTGAATAAATCCAATCCAATCCAATCAAGTCGGCCGGTTGAAGTTCCTTTCACGAAAAATCTCCAAACTCTCGCAAAACCAAAAGGTGATCAATCAGTTGCTCTTTCTAAATAAGACTCGAAAAATATTGCAAAAAATGTTTAGAAAACAAACAAATTGTGACAAAATGACAGTAAATAAATTTACAGAATGTTGAAAATCATAAATCGATCTTGCAGATATGATCGATATCTAACTGTTGCCTAATAATGGAAAAAGTTATAATCTGGCTGATAATGTTGCTTACAAAGAGAAAATTATTTTACTGTTACGGAAATGAGTAGTAGTAATTGATCAGAAAGAAACGCACATCCATCCTCTAAAAGATCGTCTAGAAGATCCTCTGCTTGGGTGAGAGAATAGCGATTATCAACTCCAAAAACGAGTACATTAAAATGATTGTTGTAATCATGCAGATAAGTCTAAAAGGACTCGAATATGATCAATTATTTCAGAAATGATGACTGACTATTTGCTTGTTTTATGTGCGTTTAACGATCAGCAAGTGCAGCGAGATATTTTTATTGCACACTTGTATGGTAATTAGACAACATTCAAATATATTTTGAAGATAAGAAAAATGGCCAATGAATGTTCCCAGTAGATAGAGAATGTAGTCAAATGTAATAAATGGGTGGATGCTAATTTTTAAGGCCTCCTCCGCATACTTTCACCTAAAACAAAAAACAATAGAAATTTTCTTTAAATTAACAAAAAAAAAAAAAAAAAAAAAAAAAACTCGTTGGTTTTTTGTCTTCTCTTTGTTTGTATTTCTGTCAGTTTTTGTTTTTCCTCTAATGATACCAAGCAACCAGGCAACCAACCATTCAGTCATCGCGCCATCCAACCATCCAACCAGCCATTCATTCATTCATTCATTCAACTGCCACTCTACACTTTATGGTCGCTTTAGAGAGTTTGCGTGTTTTACTGCGTGCATACAACCGTGTCAATAATTACCCGTGGGACCAGACCCCCAAAGCTATACGAGCAGAGACCAACCAGACAAAAAAAATATTCGGAAGAAAAATATTAAAGCCCTGCAAATACACAACAATAGAAGAGTGTTAATAATTGCACCGCCAGCCATGTCAGTAAGATAACGAAAAAAATAAAACAGAAAACAACGCTTAAACTCTCCATTGAGGAAACGAAGTAAATTTTTTTAAATTTTTACACTGGGAAATAAATTTCAGTTAAAAGTAAAACTTACAATTCAACATTGAACATGAGTTTATAATGAATGCATCGCTTACATTAATTTTTCTACTAATCGATTTCTGTTTGATGAAATAATTTCAAAAAAATATTACAATAAAATATCAAAAATTATGATAAGTAGATTTTGTGAAGAAAAGAAAAACAAGAAATTTGAAGGAATTCAAATAACAAAAAAAAAGTTGCTCTTAAAACTTATTTTTTGCAAAACTACACACAAAGAAAAGAAAGCCCTCATTTTGCAACTGTACCCAGTTGGCAAAACCGTCTTAGACGACAAAGTCTTCGACGATTTATGCACGATTTGTCCTCTTTGCTAAATTTTTCTAAAGACGTGGGCGTGTCTTTAAACTGTTGATTTTTTTCGCTTTTGTTTAAGTTTTCTATAAAAGTGGGCTTGATGACAAGATGGGCGACAATGTCTTCTGTCTAGTCTTTAAACTGTTTAAGAAGCAACGAATTTCAAATAACGGAACTTTAAAAAGAGAACAAAAATGTAAACAGTTTTGATTGTACATTTTTGTTCAGTTGGATTTTATAAACAATGAGTGACGGTTTAATTTTAACGAGTTTTGTGAAACATTAAAAAAATTATTAAACGGTAAGTACAGTACACATTAACCAAATGAAATTATAATACCTATGAATATCTCTATACAAGTACATATGTATATCTATGTACAAATTTAATTTATTTTTAATTGATTTAAGTGACCGTTTACTATGTGTTCGTCGACGACTAGGTGGAGGAATTTGTCGCTTATGCATTCGTCGACGATGAATTGCAGGAATTTGTCGCTCATGCAATCGTCGACGGCAACGTGGGCGAATTTGTCGCTCTGATTGTCGTGCAAGAAATTTGTGGCCATTTGTTCGAAGATTTCGTCGACGATTTGCTTAAACTGTCTTCAATATGTCTTCGACGATTTTCTATTGTCTTGTACCCGTCGTGTAAGATGTCTTGCAGACATGGCCAACGGGGTATGATAAGTGCACGCACACCACCAACAAGAAGGAGAATACTTGGTTTTTATATTTACTAAGAAATCATTGAATTAACTG
Organism: Lypha dubia; assembly: GCA_947311025.1. Classification (NCBI taxonomy): domain Eukaryota; kingdom Metazoa; phylum Arthropoda; class Insecta; order Diptera; family Tachinidae; genus Lypha; species Lypha dubia. Next base: position 61,769,421 of record OX371263.1, read on the forward strand.
TCGTAAAATAATGCAAACAGTAAGCAGCAGGTTGTTTGTGCTGGACAAACAAACAAGGACAAACAACAATTAACCACTACATGGTAATTTCTTAAAATATTTCCCGCAGTTTTAAAATCTTAAATTAATATCGCTATGAATTAATAGTTTTATACTTCTGCTAGAGTAATATAGTGTGTTTTTTATAGAGGTATAGAATGAAATACAACAAAGAAGAATTGTTTAAATTGACATGAAATTTACTTTATTCGAAAGATAATCTTCTGGCATTATAATTTAAATACAGGGTGTCTGAAAATAAACGAAGGGGTTTGAATTCCTTATAACTTTTTTATTATAATTTTTTTTTTTTTTTTTCCAGTATTTTGTAACGATGACTTGGGGAATTTAAAATGGAACAGTACACAATTGAACAACGTGCCAAAATACTTTAAACAAAAAAAAATTATCATAAAAACGTTATAATGAACTGCGGTCATTTTAAGTCACCCTGTATGACTTCTGGCATATGACCGCCACTGCTGGCTCGGACGTAGTCTAATCTGGAGGTCCAATTTTCGATGAATTTTCCAACATTTGCGGCCGTGTATCGCCAATAACGCGGCGAATGTTGTCCTCCAAGTGGTCAATCGTTTCGGTCTTATCGGCGTGGACTAGCGACTTCACATACCCCTACAGAAAATAGTCCTGCTGCGTTAAATCGCACGATCATGATATGCCAAACCAGACAACACACAAATCGCTTGACAGCTGACAAAATGACCGCAAGTTAAATATGTGCTGCAAACTTAAAGTTCTATAACTCGACAAAAAAAAAACATCCTATAATCAATAGAAATAGAAACCAAAGATGTTGGCATAAGAAGAGTTCTGTTTTATATTTTATTAATATTTAATTTTTTGGATTTTGTTGTCACTTTTTTTCGGTTTATTGTTACGAGTTGACTATAAAAGTGAGTGGATGAATTTGGCTAAATGGCTGTTGCTGTTGGTTGACTTGCTTTGGTTTTTGGTATTACAAAACACAACAACACTACGAACGACACTCATTATATCGAGTAGAGAGTATATAAAAATATTTATTTACGCAAAAGTTTATAGAAATAAATGTTGGTTTTTTATAAGTATGTTCACACACACACACACACCCATGCTTACATACATACATCCACATGTAAGTATGTACATCCATATGTAAAAGCTATTGTTGTTACTGCCAGTATGCAGAAGAAGAAGAGGTGGAATTTTTGTGTGGCAGTTTATTTGTTGCTTTTGGCTTGAATTGAAATTGTATGATGGCTTGGAATGGTTGGGTTGGCATTTTGTTATTGTTGTTGTAGTCATAGTAATAACAATGTGGCCATCATTGTTAACGTTGTTGCTTTTTTTTATTACTATTGTTAATATGATTTTGTTGTTGCTGTTGTAGTCGTTTGAAAAGCCAACAAAATACAGCCAAATACTCTTGAACTGCCTGCCAGCCAAGCCATCAAGACCAAAAACAGCAAAATGGCGTTCTAGCGGGTGGATATTTTTTTTTTTTTGGCTATAGATTCTTTTTAACAACAACAACACAAAATACATGAAACGCAATATTTTTAAACAAGACTTTATTTGGAACTAACAACTGAAACACATTGTTTGTTGGCAGCAAACTAAATAAAAAAAATTTATATAATTTTAACCAGCGAAAATAACATTAATTTAACGCACACAAGCCTAAAGTAAATTTCCAAAAAAAAAAAGGAAAACTATCAACAACCCAGTCATTAACAAACCCTTTAGGGGATTAAGGTATCAAATGAAATGTCAATACGGGTACACAGTTACCATTTCACACCCACCAACAAAAAAAAATGTTTTATTGTTAAACTACAACCAAAATATGAAACAAATTTTGTCCGTGTTTTGTTAAAGTTTTAAATATTCTAACAGGTTTGTTTAAATTTTTTTTATCGATTTTGGGGAAATAAAAAACTTTGAAAGAATTCATATGTTTCCAATGCGTCTTTAATTCAAGAGTACATTGAAAGATTATTAAAATCATGCGGATAGAATTTTCTATATAAAAAATTCTAAGAATTTCAACATTAATCTAACGAAAAATTTCATTAAAAATACTAAAACTTTACGCTTCTTCTCTTTATAAAACTGTTTTCGCTAGAAATAATTTAATGTCATGGAAAACAATTTTGGATTATTAATAAATATATTTCAATATAAAATTTTTTCATGAATTTAATTAAATAATTTCACAATTTTAATGAAGCGTGTCATATCATAATTTAAATGATATAATTTGTGTTGATTGTTAGTACTTTCTAAACAGTGGTGAGGGAATTTCGTACTAACCAGCACTGTTTCAAGGTAGAATAAAAAATGAATTAAAAATTAATTCTCATATTCTATTTCTGTTGAAAACTGTTTAAATAGTGGATATTCTTCTCAATTAGTATCCACTTTACGAAAAATGTAAAAGATGGACAATTGAACGCTGATGAGAGGTGTAGCGGCCTTGAAATCAGTACTGATACGTTCTGCTAAAAACTGATTGTATATAAATAATAATATTTTCCAACATAAAAAAAACTCTTAGTAATTTTGAATTTTCATTAATTCAATAAAACTGAACTTAAGCCTGATAATATAACTTTTCATATATACATCAATATAAGTTCAAATAATAATTACGTTTATTCGTAAATATAATAATAATATAAAAATAATAATTTGATAACTTTATAAACAAATTTTATAATTTTATTAAAATAATTTCGTAATTTTAATGAAATAATTTCATAATTTTAATAAAATAATTTTATAATTTTAATGAAATAATTTCATAATTTTAATGAAATAATTTTATAATTTTAATGAAATAATTTCATAATTTTAATGAAATAATTTCATAATTTTAATGAAATAATTTCATAATTTTAATGAAATAATTTCATAACTTTATAAAATAACTTCATTAATTTAATGAAATAATTTGATAATTTTAATGAAACGTGACATATCATAATTTTAATGAAATATTTCCATAACTTTATAAAAAAAAATTTATAATTTTAATGAAATAATTTCATAATTTTAATGAAATAATTTCATAACTTTATAAAATAACTTCATAATTTTAATGAAATAACTTCATAATTTTAATGAAAATTATTTCATAATTTAAACAAAAAATAATGAAACAATTTTATAATTTTAATGAAATAATTTCATAACTTTATAAAAAAAATTATAATTTTAATGAAATAACTTCATATTTTAATGAAATAATTTCATAACTTTATAAAAAAATTGTATAATTTTAATGAAATAATTTCATAACTTTATAAAAAAATTGTATAATTTTAATGAAATAATTTGATAATGTTAATGAAATAATTTCCTAATTTTAATGAAATAATTTCATAATATTTTTGAAATTTCAACATTCTTTTAATGATATAAAGTCATTATGTTAATGAAAGTATTACATTCATTATTTCATTATTTCAATGAATTTATTATATCACTAAGTGGAGTCATTAACTTAAACTGCATTATTGACTATGTTAAATTATGTATTGACAAATCGTTGCGACAAATACGTACACTAGACGATAATTGCTAGATCACAATAGTTTTTAATATTGATGATCGAGCTCAAATTCTTGATTTCATACACATTAGTACCGGCGGAGCTTGAGCATTTTCGCCAGTGCTTTTAAAAAGGCTTTAGTTGTTTAGATTAACTAGCCGGTGGCTATTAGTGAGTTATATTAAGATCGAATATTAACAATAACGATCATACAAAGTTATGTTTGTTGATCGATTTGGTTTGGCAATTGTTGACATAAACAAGTGAGATTTATTTCATTGATACAATGAAATTTTTCATTAAAAGTATGAAACATGTTTTACAGAAATTCATGGTTATTAATTTGCCCACAGTTCGTGATAATTTCTATTTCCAAGTATTTTTAAAAAACATTTTGTTCAAACTTAAAAGAATTTCCATAATATGCATATGTTCTTTTCATTAATCCAATGAAATTTGTTTCACTATATTCATGAAGTTACATATATTGCGAAATTTTTTCTTAAAACTATGAAATAAATGTGCAATTCTTTCAGTGCAGAACATAAAATGAAAAGCGAAATATAGTGTTTTTCTTTAAATCAAAACCAAGAGCTTAAGAATAAGAAAGTACCATTCAATTCATTCTATTTTAATTTTATAAAATGTTCAAAATAGTTTTAGAAATTTAAAAACGTTTTTCATTAAGGTTGGTCTTCTAATATTCATTCATTGATTTGCAATCAATTAATTGCATGTGTGCAACATTTCACATACACTTCCAGACAAAAGGAAAAATGGTCACCATGTGTTGCTAAGCAACTCGTAAAAGTTTTTGTAAAGAATTATTAATTACTGCAATCTGTTTTTTATCAAATTCAGTATTTTTTTTTGAGTCGTTAAGTACAACAAACAATTTAAGAGATAAAATAGATATTAATTTGTGACAAAATTTCAAGCTTTCAAATTCAGAATTTATAGTAGAGTTCCTTCCAAAAAAAAAATAATAAACAGGAATTAATTTGTTTACGTTTCCAGATCAAAAAGTTAATATTCGATTTTTAATAATAAACAAATTATCTGGCAAATAAATTATTTACTTGTTTTTGTTAAATCGATTGTCGTCAAAACAAAAATCATTAAAACAGGTTCACAATTGAAACAAAATCATGAAAAATAACTTATTAAAAAAAAAGTGAGACAGCAATTAAATATTAAAAATTATGAATATTTTCGTTTTGTATTTTTTGTTTTTTAATATCTGACTGATAAGACGACAAATAACTCTAATTTTATTAATTTTTAATTTCAAGATGATGCAACATTACATTAGAATTTCAGCAAAAAGATTTCAATACATTTTATGACAAATTAATGTCACAATTTTCAAATCAAAATATTCTTGAATGTGGAAGTGCATTTTTGCGTAAAGAATTTTCAAAATAAATTATCAAATTTATCACATAATTTTGTTGCGTATTTTTTTTTTTTTTTTTTTTTTTTTTTTGTGTAGCAAATTTAATTTGATAAATTTTTCGAGTTTAATTCCTAAAATTTATGGCTTTTTAATAATTTTGCTTATTTTGTGTTAAATATTTTTAATATTATTTTAAAGTTGAATTAAATTTTTCAATGGCGCCATATTCGTAATTTTATTATATGCTGTTCTAGAGTTAATTGAGTATTTTGAATAAAATTAAGACTTTTGTTAATATCATATTTTTTAATTATATACTCCATACCGTCTGAATTACTTAGACGTAGTTAAGTAATGCATCAGTTGGTAAATAATGTTCCCTACTGTTAAGTGTAGAAAATGTCGATATTTCTTTACACAAAGTCACTAAACACCGCTAAATAAAGTGGACTATCTGCCTATAGACTTGCGCCCTACTTCCCTGTTTTAGTTAGTCGAGGATTTCCAACTCTTTATAGTATTTCATGAATATATCGTCAGGTCATTATTTATTTGCCGCTCTGTTCATTTAAAACAATTTAGTTCAGCTAGAAATTATATTCATTTTATTTTGTGTTCCGAATGCACTTCAATTATTTTAATTTTTCTTGTGAAATTGAAGCGGCGTGCGAAGAGATAATGGTGCCCGACTTTAAACCTACTGACTTGTTTCTCTGAATTGTGCGAATAAAAGTTTAAATTTTAGCAAAATTTTCGAAACATAAAATATGTAGAATCTTTCATTTCCACAACGAGTGACTAAATACACGTCACTTAGTATAGATAGGATACGTAGTATGCAGCACAAAAATTTCATGTGCGGCACAAAACAAAAATGTTTGCTTTTCAATAAAAGAATATTTTTTTTTTTATTTTTTTTCTTATTAACTTTCATGAAATGTCAGAAAAAATTAATTTTTTATTCGCAACGTATGCAAACTTTCGTCATTCTAACCTTTTGCCATATGCGTCAAAGCAATGATGTATTCTGTTATCTGTTCGACATGAAGCACAAACAAAATCTGATTGCCGCATTCATAAAATTCGGTAAATGAAACCTTTGCAACGTCCGAGTACTTGTCCCATGACTGATGAAAATGGAAGTGTTAATAAAATATAGAAATGAGTTGATCCTCAATTGTACCAAAAAGGGTTTTAATACTTTTCATAATTAACTTCATTAATAGAATAACAAAATTATGTTATTAGGGTGGCCCAAATTCTTCATAGATAAAGATTTTCGCAAATAATTTAAATAAAACTGACTGCAATTTTTAAACGGCCAATCCAATTCCAATAAAATTACGGCTGTTAAAGAGGTGCGCTATTGAACTTAAGCTTAGAGTTTTGCATTTTATAACCGCAAGACCGTAAAATTTATTTAAATCGAAATTATGAAATACATACTTTAAAATTTACCAACATGATATAAAGAAAGATTTTTCCATAAGTGAGTAGTTTCTTATGAACGGGTGTCCGCTTATGGTTTAGGAGATAAATTGACGAAGAATCTTTCAAATTTGGTAATTTTTTTTTTCGTATGAGACTGTCCGTTTATAAACTGCAGATTTATTTCCAATGTTTTCCCCTCAAATTCTCCCATTGTGTGTTGTATGAAGAAGCAAAAAACCTATTAAATTAAAATATATTTTCGACTGTACAATTTCAGGTAAAAAAGGGATCACAAAGAATCTAAAAGCGTGTTAGCAATATTACATTAACACGTTGATATTAAAAAAAAAACGTGAACACGCAGCAAAATCAAATTCTGCTTTAAACCGAATTGATTTTAAATCGAAGTGAAGTCACTAAAAGAAAAACTTTTCGTGGCAATTTAATTCAATTACAAAACAACAACAATACGTACTTTTCAAACTACACCAAAAAAAAAAAAAAAAAAAAAAAATAGTCCCATACGTACACGCGGAGGAAAGACATGATTGCAAAATGTTCATACCAACTAAGTATATCTGCCACAACCAAATAATTATTCATTAAAGCAAATATGGTTGCTTTAAACATTCTTCAATTATTAAAATATTGGATGCAACAATGAAATAATCATTCTGGGTTTCGTCCCATAAAAATTGAATGTATCAACAAAAAAGTATTTTCGCTGCTGCAAGAGTATCTTTTGCAAATGAGAATTACAAAAGTTTATTGTGACCATACATTGTTTGTGTTCTGAAAAGAAACAAAATAGCTGTCAATCGTATGTAATTTCAGTCGTTGATAGAATTTAACAAGACGAGGAGATGTGAAGTGAAAAAATTAATGTTAAAATTATAATTATATGATGAAAGTTATTTAATTTTACAACAAAATAAATGTACACCTGAAATCTTCAACATCAGTGGCTTAAGGTACATATTAGTGATGTGACGAATATCAATTTTTAATATTCGCCGAATACGAATACGATTATTACTTTTAAGGCTTAGAGCCACATAATATTTCAAATTTAATTGGAAAAAATCCCTCACTTTGCGTCAGTAAAAATAAATTGACAAAAAATTGTCACACTACTTAAGGTGTTTAACATTATTGTGACATTGAGATGCCGAATTAGAAGATCACTACTGAACATATTTAAATTATTTTACTTACATACATACTTTGAGATTTTGTTTTTCTTACTCTACTTGCGATTTTAATTAGTAATTCAGTGTTGTTTGAGAGAACATATTTTCGCAGATAGCGCAGCCATATGTCTCGGTGGACTTTCACATGTTAAATTTTAGATCTTCCATTTTTAATTCCAACATTCCTTTACTTGATTACTAACTTAACATGATATGAATTTACATTTTAAATGACAGTTACGAAATATAATGTTCGTTTGTTTTTTAAGAAGATAATTTGTTATCTTGCGTCAAAGATAAAGGGCTTTCTTTCTTTCTTAAAATTATTATAAATTAAGTACATTTTATGTACTTTTTTAGACTTGTATGATTTTTTTTTTTTTTTTTTGTGGGAAAATGTATGTGCAAATTATTCGAGAAATATTCGCTTGAATTTGGCGAATACGAATACGAATATATTAAAATGGGCGAATAATCGAATACGAATACGAGTATTCGTAACATCACTACTGCATTTACGAGCACATACTAATACATGGACTGAATTAAATATGCGGATGTATGTTTCTTTGCTGCATGACGAAAAAAATACTACGGAACTGCAAAAGATGGCAATTGGATTTTACATAAATATGCCGATAAATAAGTTAATTATTTTGGATTTTATTAAATTGATTTTTTGTCCAAAAAAGTTTATTCGATAAATGATCCGTTTATTTTGAAAGTGGCATAAGTCATTTTTTTTTGTTGATTGCAAATTTTTTACAATTAAAAAGATATCGTTCAATTTCATTTAGTGTTGCCATTAACGCGATTTTTTGAAAAAGTGACTTATGCCACTTTCAAAATAAACGGCTCAAATATTTTCAAATAAATATAATTATCAAAAATATAATTTGATTTAATTTAATTTAATATGTATTTGTGTGTGCATTTTTCTTTTATCTAAGCAAAATGTCAAATTGTTTACCTAAACTAGGAAAAAAAACATTTTCATAGTTACTATAATGCGCTCAAATTTCTCAGCATTTGCAGAGCCATACTATGTTCATACAATGGTATTGTCAGAGGGAGATTTATGAAGAACATATTATGTTTCTTAGATGACAAATGCAATACATAGCAGCTGCAATCATTAATCTGAACATGAAATGATAGTTTGCGATTATAATTCCATCAACCATGTTTTTTCTTTGCATGTATAAATCCCAATCGGTATCGAAAACAATTTCAAGTACAGATTTTCTTGCATCAAGTATAAAAATATTGATTCAAGTACGGATTATTTAATCCCAAAATACTTAATTCAATTCCAAGTTACTTAATTTAATCCAAAAATACTTATTTCAATTCCTAATTACTTAATTGCTCTTTCTAAATACTTAATTCTAAAATAGCTTAGCTGAAAAAAAAAAACGTCCGGGTTAATTTCAAGCGGAAATTAATGGCTTTAGATTGGACGCATGAAACCATCTCCAAAATCATCATGCCTTCAATTGAAAGCCAGCCATACACATTTATTTTATCTAAAATCAATCCTGTCGTCTACTTGAATTAAAATCCGTAATCGGAATTTTGTTATGCTCATTTTTAAGACTGGCAGCTGAAAAAGTGTTTAATCTCGGAATTAGGATTGATTCATGTAAATTTTGGGAATAATATGCCAAAAAAAAATGTTTTATTACTAACTGGTACTCAAAACTAATCCTACAATATTTGAATTTAGGAGTAGGAGTGTGTCTACACATCGTCCGCATTACTTTGTAGTATTTAATTCAACTACTTACTAGTAAGCATTTAAGCCATTATTTCTGTCGTATGCAAAGTCGTCCGCTTATCGTGAAGACTGTGAGAGTTTGTAGAAACTATTTTTAAGCCAGTAATAAAATAGTTGTAGAGCAGCCTGTTAAATAAAACCAGTGCATTAAAATATTGCGGCACATGTTCAATGCTGAGCAAAGACTTTAAACTTTTCTTATTTATGTTCGGTGTATTGAATGATTTTTAAATAATACAATTTGCAAGTGTTGGTAGTGCCCTGTAAAACGTAGCTGTCAGCTGTTGAAAACAGGGTGTTCCACTTTTTCATAAGTTGTGTTCAGTTGTAGTGAAATAACAAGCTGCATTATTACAAGGTTGGCAAGGCATTTTATGTATGTACCTTTCACTAAGGTGTCATTTTGTGTGTAGAAAAGAAAACACCATAAGCATTTAAATTCGTTGTATTTTAAACATGTCTACAGGAGGCGTGCATTAAACTACACTAAAATAAGTTAACTCATTTGAGAATTACAGAAGAAGTCCAAGAATTTTGTTCAAAAATACAAAAAAAAAATTTTATTCAGTATGAAAATTACATGGTAAAAAAAGTGATAAAAATTATCAACTAATTAAATTCTCTGTAATTTGAAATTATTGCTTAAAATTGCTGCCTAAGCTAATGGTGTTTTCTTTTCTGCACACAAAATGGCACCTTGTTGAAAGGTACATTTATAAAATGTCTTGCCAACCCTGTAATAAAGCAACTTCTTATTTCACAACAATAAAACACAACTTATGAAAAAGTGGAAATCCCTTTTTTTAACACCTTACAGCTAAGTTTTACAGGGTACTATCAAATACTGTCGATTTTTACGGGGCATAAGGTGCAGTGCCTTCCACCATTAGTGAGGGCGATTTTTTTTAGAATCAAACATACTGCCCTTTTAGAGGGCAAAACATTTTTAAAAAACAAACACAAAAGTACATTTTCTGTCTGCACAGAGCCAAAACTGCCTAATAGAATCAAGAAAATTTTCTCTATGAAACGGTTTTAGTCCCAGCAGAAAGAAGCGAAGATTTTTCCGAAGAGATTCCTTATTATTTTTATGTGGTAAATCTTTTTAATTTTATCCATAAGGAAAATACATAAAATCAAGAAGAAAACTTGTTATTCACAATTTTTTTTTACCCAATTTCCGTTATTTTTGGCACCAAAAAAAAATCCATAGAGAAAAACTTTTTGCTTTTATTAGGTTTTCATATGAATTGTATAAAAATGGTATTCCTTATTGATTTCATTAGGTTCCTGTATGATCATGTGTAAATCATCTTCTTAAACTGGCTGCTAACATGTAGCAAGGTGTTTGTAGTGAGGTGGTTAGAGTGCCTATTTACGAAACCGAAGCTTCTTGGTTCGAGCCCTAACAGAAGTAAATTTTTTAAAAATGTTTTCATTATCCCTCCATCCAGATAATACAACTTCTTGTTGTAAATAATCATTCCGGACGTTCCATGACGTTCTGATGACATCAAATTTGTATTTTCTAACATCACACACAGAAAGCAGTTCCTAATAAATACCTAATAAAATAGAACAAAATTAATAATGTGTTATTTTATAATTAGGCTCTATAGGTCACAATAGGTGTTTGACAAATAGAACAACGGTTTGTTTTATTATATACATTTTCCTTTTTATTTTTCGATATTTCGAGCAACCTTCGGTGCTCAGCCGTCTGTCTGTCTGTATGCACAGGCACCTGATCGTTTACTGTAAACGATCAAGTGCCTGTGCATACAGACGGCTTTATTCAAAATGCCTGAAGAAGAGCACCGAAGGTTGCTCGAAATATCGAAAAATAAATATAACACCAAAATATAATAACACCATAAGAGGTTTTTGTAATTTTTCAAAGTGTAGTTAAAGTCTACTGATGATTTAATGATATAAATGCCAATAAAATGCAGGGATGTAGACACACTGCTTTATACACAAAAAACTACAATTTCTTTTTTTTATTTTGCAAATATTTAATTTTATTTTCTAATTTCTTAGTTAACTTCACTCCTAATACTTGAGTATTTAGAAGTCTAGAGGTTGTCAGTAATCATGAAATGTTTTAAAAATATTTAACAAATTTGCAATTAATTTTTAATGGGATCCAGTAACAAATTGTAACAAAATCTTGATAAATATGGAATGCACGCAGTGATACAAGTGCGATTTATTTATACTAAAATTTAAATCACAGTATGGTGTGCGCATTTACTTATGGGTGTGTGCACAAACTATACACCTTGTACTCGTATGTTCTAGCTAATTTGATCTACACTACCAATCTAAGTGTATTTTTATAAGAAATTTGATATTGAAATTTTAAAATTTGTAGATGTTACCGGCATAGATTTTAAAGCTGATTTCAATTGTAAAAAGATTTCAACTGAAATCGACTCTGTAACCGCAACATAAAATAAAAAAGAGTTTAAATTTCTTTAAAGGTGTTTTTTTTTCTTTCGTCAACCATTTTAGACGTTAAGTTTGGTTTCCCGTTGAGAGTTGAACAAATCAAAGATATATTTTTGTTTAAAAATTCCGCCGGCTAAAATGAAATTAAATAAAAAAGTGATTTTATTTAAAATTTTTTTAATAATATTTATTTTGTTCTTGTTTTTCATTATTTTTCCTTTTGTTTGTTTGTTGGTTGGTTTTTTTTATAGAATTGTGGTGGTGGTGTTGGTAAGAACCGATGACTTGTTTTTTTGTTTTTATTTCTCAATTATTCCATTTAATTATTTAAAGATTTATTTAAGGTTTTCTTGTTTTTTTTTTTTCTTTATATATTTTTAGTTTAAATATTTTACAATTTTATTGAAAAAGATTTCAAAATTTGTTTCGCTTTTTCTTTTATTTAAATTTTACCATTAATAATATTATTTTTTTTTTGTTTTGTTTAAATTTCTTACAAATGCTCAACACTTAAAAATTTTCACAATTAAAGATAAAATTTCTTTTTCTTTTGTTTAGGAATTCTTTGTTTTTTTTTTTTTTTTTTTTGAAAGAAAAGAAAAATTATTTATAAAATAAAAATTTAAAACTAAACAGAGAAATTACTACAAAATGTAAAAGAAATATTACACTGAGAAAAATCAAAATTTTCTGGTTTCGTTTAGTGTGAAAAAAAACTAAAATTAAGAGAATTTTTTTTTTGTCAAATAAAAATCATTTTTATTTTTTTATACAAAATTAAATAAAGTGTATTTTCCTTATTTTTTTTATTTTATATTTTGTTTTTATATAAATTTTTTACACAACTTACAGACTAAAGAAAAATTTTGTTAAATTTTAACTAATTTTTTTAAGTTTTTTTCATTTTTGTTGTTTTTCTTCTTGTTTTAAGAGGCGTATAAATCTTGTGATTGTTTAAATAACTATTTTTTTATATTTATTTATTTATTTATTAATTAATTTTATTTTGTTTTGTATGAGTTTTCTTCTGACGTTTGTTTAAGATCTACAACATTTTTCTGTTTGTTTTTGACTAAAAAATATCCAAAGAATTCTGCGTGATTTCTCTGGTCGTCTTTTGATTCAGACGTTTTTTTTTTCATTTATTAACTTGATTAAATAAAGTTGTTTATATGTATATAAGTTTTGTTCTTGTTGTAATATATTTTAAAAATTATTAAGATAAAAATTCCTACTGACTAATGACTTAACTATTTACACAAGGGCAATGGAATGGAGTGGATTGGATGTGGAAGTGGATATGGACATGGATTGAGTGGAATGCAGTAAAGTTTAGAGGCGTTCGTTTCGATTGATAGATTTACATTAAGATTTTATTTATGCAAAATAAGTAAAACAAAAAGGAAAACGAAGGGAAATAATTTAACAAAATTAATAAAAGATTTCGAAAAAATTTTTTAACAATTTCGAAATTTTCTAAAGAAAGTCAGTAGTTTTTGTTGTTTAAAAGCAAACAAAAAAAGTGTTAAAAAGTGTTTGTTTGGTTTTTCCGGTTAATTTGCAACAAAAATTCATTTAACAAAACATTTACCTTTGGTAGTTGTATTAACGCCAGCTGATGTTCAATTCAATTAAACTTTTATCACTTTTCAACACTTTTTTCGCATCAACAACATTTTCACTATTTTTCTTTAGTTGTTTCTTGTTTCTCTTTTGTGTATTTCGTTCAGTTTTATTAATTTTATTAAATCGTTTCGTTCCTTTTTTTTCATTTTCGTTTTTAGTTAATCTGACTTACAACTTAATTTTATTTATTTGTTTTTTTTTTGTTTGTATTTTTTATACCAAAACAAAATAGAAATTATAATTAAATTATATTTAAAAATGTATTTAATTTATAATCGTTTATAAAACATCACTTTGTTACTCGTTTGATTTGAATTGCCTTTTTTTCTTCTTTTATTAATTTATAAAAGTTTTTTAAAAACTTTGATTTAATAACAAAAAAAAATAAAAGTTGAATTTCTTTGAGAATTCCATAAAAAAAAATTCACTTTTCTTAGTTTTCTTGTGTAAAGAAACTTTTACTCTTTATAACACAGACTAATGCACTGGTTTAGCTCGCTACAGTCCTTCTTGTACGTAACGTAGTTCATCTATCCTAAAGCAATAAATATTTCTAAATAGAAAATGGTTTGGAATGTTTTTCAAAAACTGTTGGAACACTTGAAACCTTTTAAACCTTAAGACATGGTCCGGATCCAAAAGCCTTTAGCATATCAATTATTTTATTTATAAGTTCCCACCTTGAGCATTTAAGCTGGATCCGAACCTGACTTAAGCCAATTTCCTAAACACAATTCCAATTTTGGTTTCTACGTGGAAATCTTTCTTGAACGCAAATTCTTCCTGGCATTTGAATACAAAAGAAAAGCATCACTTTTCTTACAGGCTTGAGTTAGACAAAATCTCCACTCGTTTTGGAAAAATTTTGGGAAAACCTTTCAAAGTTCTTAACGAAATTCCTTAAGCGGCCTAATTTTCAATAAAGACTTTTTATTTTTCATTCGTGCTCTATTTCTTTGTCAGCGAAAGTCTTTTTTAAGACGATTCATAACCAAACCATGCGGCTGAGGCTGCTGCTGCGGCAGCAGCTGACGAATGCTAGTCACCCGAACCGCCAAAAGTATTGAAATGTCTTACTGCTCCGGGAGCGGCGGCGGCACCAAACTGCAGACTCCACTCGAAGAGACGGCGGGCATGCAATTGTTGTTGCTGTTGTTGGTGATGATGATGATGCTGCTGCTGGTGATGATGCTGATGCAGCGAATGCGGATTTAAATTCAAATGATGCATACCGCTGGCTCCACTTACTCCCAAGGCCGAAGATACAGAGGAAGGTGAGGCAGCAGAAGATGAAGCTTGGAGGACTCCACTCGTACTGTTGGCACCCGGGGACGCTTGGGGCTGTTGCAGATGATGGTGTTGGGAGGAGGAGTGTTGCAAGGCCTGATCACTGGTATGGAACAGATGCGGATGATGGGCGGGATTTAAGTGGGGATGCTGGTGATGATGGTGATGAGCGGCGGCGGCATTATGATAACGCATGGGATCAATGTACATCGCAGCTGCTGCAGCGGCTGCTATGGACGAGGCTTGTTGTTGCTGTTTAACTTGAGACAAATGCTCATTATCATTGTTATTATTGTTGTTGTTGTTGTTGTTGTTGTTTGCATTTGCTGATCCCAGTGGACTTTGAGGCGACATAACATTCGTGGTCATAGTGGCCGATGAACCAGCCGATGATGACGGTGTATTGGGGCCATGCTGTTGTTGTTGCTGCTGATGCTGGTTATGCTGGAGTTGTTGCTGTTGTTGTTGCTGATGTAGGGAGGCAGGAGTAGACGCAGCTGCAGCTGAGTTCGACTCCTGGATCTCTGATTGCTAGTGAGCCGTCAGCTGGTGTCCCGCTGACGACTGCATGTTTTGTGGACTGAGCATAGGCGGACTATGGCTGTGACTGTGTGTACCCATGGGACTGCCGTGCATATCATGATGAGGATGATAGCCACCATGACCGTGCATGTGGCCAGGAGGCATGCCATCCATCATATCACCACCCATAGTATTTGGAGGCGTCATACGTTTCTCTTTCTGTCGACGATTGCAAAACCACACTCGCACCACTTCCTTTTCCAACTGCAAGCTGTCGGCCAACGATGTGATTTCTTGAGCAGAAGGCTTTGGCTGTTTGTGAAAATGTTGTTCAAGAGCTCCCTTAACACTGACCTCGATGCTGGTGCGCTTCTTTCGTTTCCTTCCCTGAGCGGCGATCTTATCAATGCTTGTGGGTGAACCAGTGGTAGAATCCGCTTCTTCCAGCCACTTTTGTAGCAAAGGTTTCAGTTTGCACATGTTCTTAAAGCTCAATTGTAAAGCCTCGAAACGGCAAATGGTCGTTTGGGAGAAAACGTTGCCATATAGGGTACCCAACGCCAAGCCAACGTCGGCTTGTGTGAATCCTAATTTTATTCTACGTTGTTTAAATTGTTTGGCAAATGCCTCTAAATCGTCGGAGGTGGGTGTATCCTCTTCGCCACCACTAACATCCCGATCACCATGCATGTGATGTGGATGTATGGGCAGCGAAGGTGATTCACCCCTTAAGGCATGATGTAAGGGAGCCACACTTTGGTGGTGGGCTGGATGTGCAGGATGTAACATTCCATTCATGGCATGATGATATTGTAGCGGCGAGCCTCCAGTGGGTCCATAATGGGCAGCAGCGTGAACCGGAGCATGCCAGGCATGAGGCGAGGCCATACCCTGTTGCACTCTGTGTTGTTGTGAGAGATGTGACATTTCTTGCTTAACAGCATCGGCGGGATGGTGATGAGAGTGATGAGACTGTAGAGCCCATGGATCTGTAGGAGGTAATGAAGTCCAGGGATTTGAGCTTAAGCCGCCGGTTGGTGTAACCGAACTAAGACTTGCTGAAACGCCAGAACCAGAACCACCACCACCTGCACCAATAGTGCTGGGACTAGGTGAAGAAGGTAGTTGGTGGTGGGCAGCAGCTGCTGCTGCTGCAGCATGATGATGATGATGGTGTTGCATGTATTTCATTTCACCGGCATCGGTTGCCGATCGAGGCGAAGATGTATGGTAACCGCCTCCCAAAGCCATATCCAGATCACCGCTGGACGGTGTCATGTATGAGGTGGCGGCCATCCCCACCGCTCTAGGGCTGTTCAGGCCCTCCACGCTGGCGGGGTAGGGCTCCAAGTTGGGGCTCAGTTTAACGACTTTGAAAACCGATCTATCAAAAGAAAGACCAGGATCCCTATGCTCATTCCACTCAAACCGTGAGGCAACCGTCTTGAAGTTTTGCGTCGTAACGAAATCAAACGAGAATTTTATCCAGCAAAAAGTTGAGCGGCTTTTTCAGCAAAAAAGCAGGGCTCAACAATATCAAACGGGGACTTGATAAAAAGAGATTTTTCTTGCCAACAGCAACAAGTTGTAAGTGCTTTGGAAAAGAGTTAAGAAAACCGACGGCTTTTCACTATTTGTTTTTCTTCTAATGAAGTTTTTGTTTTGTCTGATTGGCAGGTCTTAAAGTGTTTTGAAATTTGATTGAATTTTTCTTTTTTTTTTTTTTGGTTGTTGTTTTATTAAACACTCAACATGGTTTTGAAGATGTTGTTATTTTTCACTTTTCTTTGACATTTAATTTTTTATTTTATTAAAAACAATTTCTTTTCTTTTTCCAACTATTTGTTTCAATTCTTTGCACTAATTGTTTTAACAACTTGTTTTGTTTTTTTTTTTGTGATGTTAAACAATTTTTGATTTTCCTCACAAAATTTTGTTTATTTGGCTGAAGAAGCACTCGCGTTTTTAAAAAATTCCAACGTTTATTTTTTGGAATTTGTTTTTCTTTCGTTAAAAATCGTAGAAGTTTTAGGCTCAAGTTCCCGTTGAGAAATAAATATTTGTTTGAATTAATATTTTTTCGAATTTTTTCTTAATTGATCTGTTTGTTTTCTTTTTCAGATTTATTTTTTTATTTTTTTTTTGAACTTGAAAGAATAACTTTTTCAACTCTTTTTACTTGATTTATTTTTGTGAGCAATAAGCAAGCGGTTTATTTTCAAGCGGAGTCTTTAATAAATTCACGTGTAAACTCGTAGAGCTATCGAAGTGAACTAACGTCATGCATCGTCAAACGAAGGCACAGAGAGCACAAGCACAAGGCAAGAAACTACTACAAGTCTACACACAATCCAATGCACGCATACAGTGAACCATTTAGACGATAGAAACAACAACGGAACATATGTATGTACAATTTCAATAAGACTAGTAGTAGCACTACCACTACTGCGACTCTTATTCTCTACATGCATTTGCCATATTTGTAGCGCTTACACAGGGCACAAACAACACCAGACATACAATCACACTGGCTGTCAAACGGCAACGAAAGACAACCTGAACGAAGACGAGAATAATGCTGAACAAAAAAAAAATTAATAAGAAAAAACAAGCAGAAGAAGCAAAAGATTCCACTGAACCTAAGAAATAAAGAGAGTGTTAGAAAGGGACACCCACCAGAGCAAGAAAAACCAAACAAACTGTCTTCTACTAAAAAGAAAAGGAAAGCTATATTCATTATAACTGTTAAATAGGAGCAACAGAGACAGCTTGTGGCAGATATAGTGTTGTTCAAGTGAAATGGCAGGCTTTAGCCAAATTTATATTGCATTTTTATTTACCGTCTTTTGAGGACTGGAAAGTAAATTGAGAACAATATTCAAAGAGAGCATATTCCAAATTACAAGTTTGTTATTTGGATTATTTTGTTTAAGCAACAAATTTAAAGTGCCATATTTGAGGCAGTCGGGTGTAAAGCAATGCGGAAATATTGTTTTGTCAACCATAGTGAAAAATATTCGTACTAAATGTGTGTTAAGAGCAACGTTATTTGAATGATGGCAAGTATGTATGTACTACGTATGTATGTACATCTAATGAGGGAGAGAATAAGCGGTCAGAGAACATGTTGTCCCAAGACTGGCTATTCCAATGTTACGCCTATTTATTACATTCACACAATTGTTAGAGTGTTGTTGTTTTGTTGTTTGTTGGTGGCTTTTGTTGTTTGTTGTATATGTACCTCGTTTCGCTATGGTGTAGTAGTGACATTTTTAATTACTGTTTACCTTCTGAGTGCTAGAAAGAGAACAAAATGTTGTAGATTTTTGCCGTTTTATTATTTCTGCTGGTGTTGTTTTTGTTTGGAAATGAAAACCATAAAACACCCTCTCACAAAACCCTAATGAAACATCAGACCATTCAGTTATCTATACATGTGCGTATGTATGTATGGATCTGTTTTTTTGGTAAATCTAATCGGACAGTTAGACGTCCATTTCATCCAGTGAACAATAATATAAAAACAACTTTAACTTTTATTTAACAATTATTTTTGGATGCATTTTTTTCTATCGTTTGCATTAAATTGTTTAAACAATTTAACGAATTTATGATCCAAAGCTCTTCAAGAAGGAATTTTTGAAAATTATACAACCTTTATTGTTATTCTTGTTCGCTTAAAATATATTCCTACATAAAAGGAAGAAACTGCAACAACCGTAAACATGCTCATTTTTAATGCCGCCGATGTTCTTCTTCCATCACATTTTGCTGCTCACTCATTCAACCAACGAATCCATCCATTCCTCCATCCATCCATTCATCATTATTACGTTGTATTGCTTGTTTGTACGTACATATGTACATATGTACATATTTTGGGCTTTGTTACTCTATTTAACAACCAGCAGCTGCAGTCGGACTCTGTCTATAGTCCTTAAATAGTCGCGTGAAAATCCAAAATTCAAAATATGGAAAAGAAAAAAAAAACAAAAACATTTCCGAAGAGAACCTCAAAAATAAACCCAAAATCCTTTAAGAAGCTTTCTGTATCACTTTTGCTTTCATTTTAATAAATTCATTAAGGCTCTAAACTGGGAAAAGGAAAAGACTTGCTGCTGCTGGTTTTCGTTCTTCATTTCTGTCAGCGGTCATCACGCACTGAGCGTGTGAGTGAGCTTGTGATGGAGTGAGTGAATTAGTGAGTGGGTGGATGGTGCCACTTACGCTTGACTGAAGTTGCTTGCTGTCATTGCAAAGTTTATTTTGTTAAAATTTCATTCTTCATTCAGAAAAGTACTGTGTTGAAGTGTGTGTGTGTGTGTTTGTGTTTGTTTTTGTTTTTTTTTTCAAAGAATAACAAGAAATTTGTTGTACACAAATATTAAATTGTAACACAAATATTTTGTATAATTAATTAATGTTTCGTTAAATATGGACATAATTTTGTTTAAATTTAAACAGAAAATGAAGTAATTTTTTTCCTTCTTCTTTTTTTAAGCAAAAAATATTTGTGAATTATTGATTTGTTTGTAGTATGCATGTTTGTATGTTGTTTTGTTGCTGTTCTGGGGAAAAAGTATTTTAAACTTTGCAAAATATTACAAATCGTTTATAGAACATTTTTAAAATACATTGAATATCAATTAAAAGACGGAACACGGCATTTGTTTAGTTTATGGATCAAATTAAATATTTAATTATTTAAAAATTTCTATAGAAAATTATTTATTCAGGTCACAACTCTTGTAAGGCATGTAAGAAAACATAAAAAAAACTTATGAATAGTCTGTTCAACGTTGACTCAAAATGTCAAGGTTTTCTTTTATTAAATGAAAATAAGCAAAGAAATTGCAATTTTCGCTAACAAATGACTCGAGTTCTTTAGAGTGCTTGTGTGTGCTGCTTCTTCTTTATAAATTTCCCTGTCATAGATGGAAAGTTGAAATATTTTTTGAATTATTGCTTCTTCTTTTCCTTTGATCTTTTTAAATTTATTGAGATTTTCTTATTTATCTTAAAACTTAAATAAGAACGGTGTGTTTTTTTTATTTCTATTAATTAAAAGAAGAGAAGAGAATCAAATAGAGTGAAAAAATTTTCATGACTTAATTTTTTATTTTTAAATATTTTTATGAAATGTAAAAACAAATCCATGGCTGGAAAAATTATGTCCATGAAATACACGAAAGCCTCAAAACAACATACAAAAATAGTCCATGAAAAAATTTCATAGTGGAAATTTAGTTTATATTTTTTACACGATTAACTTTTTTCATAAAAATACATATTTTTCTTTTTTTTCATTTTCTTTACCCTCCCCCCAAAGAGAATTCATACAAGATGGTCTTGACAGTACATTTTTTAACATCTCAGGGAAGGATTTTGTTGAGAAAAATTTGGGATAGTACAGCTCATAACCCCCCAAATTTATTCAACGTTTGTTTATAAGTTAACATTTGCATTCAAATTTTTGAGACTTTTGCAATATAAAAATTTCAGTAATAAATTTTCATTACAAAAAAAAAATGCATAAAAAATCTTCATGTAATTGAAGTCATGGTATTTTTCTCTTCCCGGTTTATTTCTCAACAAGTTTTACTTTAAAAACAAAAATTCATAGAGCAGATTTTATTGAAAATTTCATCGTGTGACTTATTCCAAGTCTAAAGACAAATTTTTAAGTCTGTTTGACCGAGAGAACTCATTTGAAAATTGAACTAAATTGATGAGCCATAGCTTTCATGTTGCGTAAAATATATTTATACCAGATCAGAGTCTATCGATATATTTGAAGGTCTTTGCTATAACATGACTTCTTCTTTACATCAATTACGGCTTACATTACGAAGTGGTTCATAGTGCACATATTTTAAATTATTTTTTTCACTCAGAGAGAGAGAGAAATAGGGAGGTGCAGCAGTCACGTTGTTTACAATAGTTTCAAGATCCTGTTGCGTGTATCGTAGATCGTACAAACGATGTTGTTGGTAGTTTCTATTCAGCCGTGTATGTTGAAATCTAAAATGATGTTGGATATTAAATAAATTCCTTTTTTGCTTGAAATATTAACAATTCCCCCATTGTAAGAAAACTTAATGGATTCATTGTCGAAAAAGAAGCCTGTATGTGACAAACAGACGGACACGCCAACTCAAACTGAGATATATGAAATTTCTTGTTATTCGATAACCGAATACCAGTTATTAATTAAAACATCTATTTTTTTCTACATATAAATTTTAATGAAATTTTTATCGGTTTTGTCGTACATTTTTTTTTATAAAAAATCAGACTTGAAAAGAAACACGTTCTCTTTTTTAAATTTAATACAAGATATGTGTATTATAATTTATTAATTAAAACAAATTTATGCTCCAATAGAATCAGCAACAGGTCAAAATTAATGAAAAGAGCTTTAAGCTCTGAACAAGATAATGCAAGAAGTGTATCAACAACAAAAGCACATAAATAATAAATGAATGTGAATAAAACGGGAAATAATAAAAATCTAATCGTTAAAATACTTAAAAGTCAGCCCCGACTACTGAAATATGAATTAAGACAATAAAATCTTTTAATTACACAAAAAAGTGGAAAGCAAACGAAGCAACAGTTTATGTAAAACAAAATTGCACTTTACTGGTGAGTTTAAAGTGAAAACATTTTTTTTTTTTTTTGTAGGTCAAACAATTCATTTCATGACACTTTACGAAAGATTATCAGACAAATAAAATCCAACCATCATCATCAGTATCATCGTCATCCTTTTGTAATAAATAATTCATAAATTCTAAACAGGGGGTATTATTTTGTTTTGATTTTCTATTATTCTGTTCTATGAAAGTAGAACCACTTGAATTAAAGTTAAAAATTATTTAAATTAATTTGAATGGTCTGCCGTAAAATAAAAATGAGAAACAAGAATAATAAACAAACAAGAAATACATATTAAATGATGCCGGTGCTTATTAAATGGTTTATAAACTCACACAGACGACACGCACACACGCACACTTACTCACACCCTACCATACACAGATTGGGTTCGTTGTGAGTTTGAAATTGAAATTTCAGTTCCAATCTCTTTGATTTTTATTTTATTTTATTTAGCTTTCAGTTGGCGTTGTTGTTCTTGTTTTTGTTACTGCTGCTTTTAAAGAATATTTAACCAATAATTATAAAAACATAAATCCTGTTTTCTTTACAACAGACCAACATTAACAACACCAACAACAACAACTGATTTCATAGTCTGCATTAAATTATGCAAAATACGCACGCGCCAATGCAGCCATTAAAAAAAAACAACCAGAAAATTTAAATAATTTTAGTTTATTTTTTTTCCCATCTTCTTCTTTTTTCCAAAAGAGCAACATAAACATAAAAGGACTTGTTGCTTGGGAAGAGATAATAATTGTTAACATTGAGCAAGAGGAAGTATAAAATCCAACAACAAGAGTGATGAAAATTTACACTTTTAATCATTCAGGCTGTGGAACAAAAAATATTTAAATTTGCATACTGACGAATCCTTGTTCAGACATACATACATACGAACGAAAAAACAAACAAATGCTAATCAGTTTTAAATCAGATCAACATACACAACACTGACTGACTGACTGAGTACAAGTTTTTAGGACATTAAAAAAAAAAAAACTTAATTAAATGATTTCTTTCGTTTGTGGTTTGGTAAAATGGGTGTTGTATGCTCTGGTATAGATAGACCGGCTCGAAGGGAAAAGGGCTGAAGGGGTTTGGGGGTGGTGAACCCTTCCCCTCCCCCACTACACACCAATAAAATAGCACAGCAACGCTGCCGGTGAATATAGAGGTTCTCAGAGCAGATACAAAACACATTTTTAATGTAGAAATTTAAGGATTCAACTCGAAATCGACGGCGGCTAAGCAAAGCCAACATCATAAATTCCGGCTTTGAAGGATATTTTAGTACCAACTGTTATAAAGTACGAAATTAATTCTTATAAACACATTTAAGGCTGTCAGTTATTTCAGACGTTCAAGTTGACTTTTTCAACTTTAATGAATTAAAAATTTATGACAAATCATTTTTATAGAACATTTCAGCCCACTACACAACCGTTTAAGAGGAGTTGTTTGTCGATTTTTTTTAAGAAGGAACTAAAGTACCCATAAAGCGAGGAGTTGGAGGATTGAAATGTTTCACAAAAATATTTCTCACAGTGTTTGACTTCTACTACACAATCGTGCGATCTGCCAAATATGAGATGTGTGCTGAAAAAGTATGGTGGTAGTGTCGACTGGAAATGCAACTACATATGTGACAGATTTTTTTGACAACTCGTGTGATTTGTAAAAATTTATGAAAGTTTTTATAAAATTATAGTTTTTATGCGATGAGAGCAGTATTTATTGTCAGCCAGCTAAGAATTTTAATTTTTTCTTTTATTCTTTTTCTTTTATACAATGAAAGGGATGTAATTTTTTTTTTAATATAAATAAACGATTACACAAAACAAACAGATGTTTTGGCATCAATTTTGTATGATAGTGTGGCACCTACAACATCATTTTGAGACGATTTTTTAAAGTCGGTCAGATTTTTGTAGGACTTTTCTGTGAATGAATCGTACGATTGAGTGGGGATACTGAAGCACGGCCTTAACGATAACGATAAATATTTCTTATAGCGGTTCAGAGTAGAACACGAAATACTTTGGAATTTTTCCTAAACAGCTTAAAGTAGAAGAAAAAATCCCTCTTATCACTTTCTGCTGTTCACTTAATTCATTTGCAAGATAGATACAACAACAACGTTATTTTATTGTAAAAAAAAATCTATATGATTTTATATGATTATTTTGACTAGATTTGAAGTCATCATATTATAATTTGCATAATATTTGCTATTGACAATTTTAAAGTATTGTCGTTTTTTTTTTCGTTTTTAGACAAAAATTATTATTATTTGTTAACACATACATACATACAATACAATACAACTTACCTGATTTTGCGAAATTGTCTTGGTCAGCGCAGCTGCAGCAGCAGACTTGATAGCGTGTGCTGTTTTTTTTTCTTCTTGCTGTTGCTGAAAATAAAAAAACAACAAAACGAACAACTTTAATTATTAAATCAACACAAATTAAATAAGGAGCGTTTTCATCAGCAAATACGCTCGTAAATATTTATTAAACTATTAATTTGAGTGTTTGTTTTACTGCGTAATTTCTTGACTGTTTTGTTTTCTTATTTTTTTTTTTTTTTTTGCCTTTAATTGTGTAGAACACTGTTTTATTGTTTCTTCGAACATACTTAAGAAGAAAAAAAAGTAAACACTCTTAAAGTCAGTTACCCAGTCAGTATGTGGAAGATAGTTTCACCAAAATGAGTCTTTTTCGACTGCCTTAGATGATCAAAAACTGATTAATCAGTTTAGCGCTTAAAATAAGACTCGAAAATGATTCCCAGAAATGCTTAGAAAGTGATTTGTTAAAAAAACAAAAACAAAATGTACAGAAAAAACAAATGTACTGGGTGTACAAATGTAAATGAGTCGAAATTGATCAAAAACGCGAGTCATAAAACACTCTTCTAGAAGAGTCGCGGCTAGGGAACCATTTTCTCCCGAATGAACAGTTAATTTCGACTTGAAAAGGAGTCGAAAAAGACTGGAATGTGATCATTAATTTCATAAAATGCTGACTGGGTAGCAGTAAATAAGAGTGTGAATGTGTATGTGTGTGTGTGTGTGTGTGTATGTGTGTGCGTAAGTGTGCAAAACTTCAATATTTTCGAAATCAATTAATCATGTTAAAGCTTTTAATTTGTTCAATAGTCATAATTAGCTGTTAATTTAAGGAGTTAAAATAATTTTTCATTTCACAACCGGTATCTCTGGTGTCTTGTATTAAACAACAAACACAAATGAATGGATTGTATCTGTATGTCTTGTATATTGTTTTGTTTTTCTTAATGTCAGATTTTTATAAAGAAAATGAAAAAGAAAATTTTAATATCTTCAAATTTTTAGTTTAGGTGCTCTTTCCGCAAGACGGCACGATTTGAATGTAAAATTTTTATGGAAATCCTCCAAAAAAAACCCTGAGTGCATTTCATACATTTCGTTTTTTTTTTTTTCTAATACAAGGTTTTCCAATAAGAGTGATATGATTTCTTTTAAATTAAAAACACACTTTTTGTTAAGGAAATTCAAAAGTTTTTTATTTAATGTGAAATACAATCGATACAATTAAGTTCTAAATAAAACGTCATTCTATTGTGTTGAGGATTTATTTATAAGTAGGTAAGGAAAATTTTAAAATCAAAAGTTATAATTCATTTAAACTAAAATACAATGAATACTATATTAATTTAAGTAAAGTATATTGAACTTCAAGTCTTCAGTCCAACACCCCCACTAGAGTTGAAGTCTCGTAACCCAAGATGTTTGCGACATTCTTGAAACTTTCCAGAAGGTAAAGCTTTAGTGAGGATATCAGCTACCATCTCTTCAGTACCAATATAATTAAGTTTTATACAACTATTTTGTACTAAATCACGTACATAATGATGACGAATGTCTATATGCTTTGATCGTGCATGATAAATATTGTTGTGTGCCAAAGCAATAGCACTCTTGTTATCGGAACATAGCTTCCACGGCTTCTTTTTTTCGGCATAGATTTCATAATATAAAGATTTGAGCCACGTTATTTCTTGACATGCTGCTGCTACAGCCATGTATTCAGCCTCAGTTGTTGAAAGTGCCACAGTAGTTTGCCTTTTAGAGTTCCAGGATATGACAGCAGATTGAAATAGAAATGCATAGCCTGTCGTAGATCGACGACTATCCAAATCATTTGCCCAGTCTGCATCTGTGAATCCAACAACTTCACCATCTGATTCTTTCGAAAATTCAAGTTTTAAATCTATGGTACTTTTCAAATACCTGAAAACACGCTTAACAGCAACCCAATGTGCTTTACGGGGATTTTTGTTAAATCTAGAAAGTACCCCCACTGCATATGCAATGTCTGGTCGACTTATCTGAGCTGCATACAAAAGACTCCCTACGGCTTCTTGATATGGGATTTTCTTCATGTCAATTATGTCTTCTGTAGAACCTGGAGATATCTCTGATGAAAGTTTTTGATTACAATCTAGCGGTGTACTGACTCCTTTGCTTTCATCCATGAATCTTTTTATGATTTCTTGCAAATATAAATATTGATCGATCCATAACTTTCCTATTGCTCTATTGCGTGAGATATTCATACCAAGAATTGTTTTTGCTTCACCAATATTCTTCATTTTAAAATTAGTCATTAAATATTTCATTATTTGATTCTTTATGGGTGAGTTATTTGAAAAAATTAAAATATCATCAACATATATTGCTATGTAAAGCATTATTTTCCCTTCTACATAGTAATATATACACGGGTCTGTTTTCGATTGATTCATACCAAACTCAATAAGAGTTTTTTTTAATTTATTATTCCACCACCTACTTGCTTGCTTCAAACCATATAATGATTTTTTTAATTTACAGACTTTCCCTTCGGTATTTTGAAAATGTTCAGGAAATTGCATATAAATTTCTTCTTGCAAGTCACTTTGTAAAAATGCAGTAACGACATCCATTTGGTCAATGTCTAAGTCATTTTTGACTGCTAAAGCAAGTAGTAAGCGAATTGAAGAATATCTAACAACTGGAGAGAAGGTTTCTTCATAATCAATTCCCCTCTTTTGCGAATAACCTTTAATTACTAAACGAGCCTTGTATTTCAAAATATTTCCCACAGAATCTCGCTTTATCTTAAAACACCATTTGTTTGATAATGGTTTCTTTCCTTTTGGCAATTTACATTCTATCCAAGTATTGTTTTCTAATAAAGCCTGGTATTCTTCTTTCATAGCACATTTCCATAATTCAGCTTGAGGTCCATTAAGTGCCTCTTCTACTGTAGTAGGCTCTTTTAGTACTAAGTTTGATGCAGCATTTGCATAACGTGTTGGTGCTTTGCGGATTCTATTGGATCTTCTGAATACTTCATTAGATACATCAGAAGAGTTTTCAACATTTATACCCTTTTGCTTTTCAATATTTTCTGTACTATCACTTAATGAAACAACAGGCATATTTCTCACATTTGAACTAGTAATAGGAGAATCATCTTCTGAATAGTAAGTTTCTGAATCTGAGCCCGAATCATTTTCAATAATCAATTTATTTCGCATAGCTACGATATTATTTGATTCATTATCTAATGGTATATAGAAAATATTTTTGTCTATAACATTAGCGTCTTCTAAAAACTTGTTTTCCAAAAATACGGCATTTCTGTTAACGATAACCTCTTTTGATTTTGGGTCTAGGAACCTATACGCCTTAGATGTAGCACAGTATCCAACAAACAACAATTCTCTCCCTTTAGCATCAAACTTTCTTCGTTTTTCTTTTGGAATTTGTACAATAGCCTTGCAACCGAAAACTTTTAGATGCCTTAATGTGGGTTTACGACCTGTCCATACTTCTTCAGGAGTGCAGGTATGACCTTTACATGGTAAACGATTTACGATATATACTGCTGTGTTAACTGCCTCTGCCCAATACTTCTTGTTTAGATTAGCTTGGATTAGTAAACATCTAGCCTTTTCTATGATGGTTCTATTCATTCTCTCTGCTAACCCATTCTGTTCTGGAGTATATGGAGCAGATGTTTGGTGAATAATACCAGAATATGTTAAGATCTTATTCATTTGATGGTTACAAAATTCGGTACCATTGTCAGTACGGAGAATTTTTATATTTCGACAAGTTTGCTTCTCTACAAGATTCTTAAATTCTTCAAAAATATTTGGGACTTGGCTCTTTGATTTTAAGAAATAACCAAAAACTTTTCTGCTATAATCATCGATAAATGTTAGGAGATAACGCGAACCACTAAATGAAGTTTCCTCCATCGGACCACATAAGTCAGAGTGAACAATATCTAAAATCTCTTGAGCCCTAGTTCCTCGATCTTTAAATGGCAACCGAGTTATTTTTCCTTTCAGACATACTGAACAGTTCTCATTATCTAATCGAATATTTTCTATACCATAAACCATATCAACAACCTTTTTCAACTTTTCATTACATGGGTGCCCAAGTCTTAAATGCCATTTGTCGAAAGAAAAACTTTTTGCCGAATAATTTTTCCAATTACTCCTGTTGAGCTTAAACATATTATCTACTAATGATCCTGTTGCGATTACTGCATTATCAGAATCAATCACCATACATCCCTTAGAATCAAAAGATACCTTATGTCCATGTTTGACTATTCTTGAAATTGACAACAAATTCGTATGAGCATCAGCTAGATATAAAACATCACGTAAAATAATATCTCTGGAAGCATCACCATCTTTTACCATCAAAGTAATATCACCCATTAAATTCCCCTTCATTAAAGAATTATTCGCCGTTAGAATTTCAAATTCAAAACTTTCCTTTAAGTTGTCAAGCAATAATTTATTGTTACACATATGGGAAGTTGCCCCTGAATCAAAATACCAATCGCTAGAAATTGCACTTCTTACTGAGAAAGCTGACATTGTTCTTTTAGATGAATTTTTCTCACAAAATTTATTTTTAGGGCAATTTGTTTTTATATGACCATACTCACGGCAACCATAACATTGAGTTTTCTTGAAAGTTTTCTTGTTTTGAGGTTTTGCTACATGTGGCTTTCCAACGAGAGCTGATGATTTCGAAGTCGTAGGTTTCATATCTTGTAGAAGCTTTGTTTTGACATAGTCTCCAGAAATGTCTATACCAGAACTTTCAATTCCCATAATCATAGGTTGGTAATAATCTGGCAAACCTGCTAACATTAATGTGCCAATCCATTCATCGGACACCTTCATACCAATACCTGATAGCTTGTTTGATGTTGACATAATGATGTTCACAAAATCTTCCATCGACTCGCAATCTTCTAATTTGCTTGTAGTTAATTTTCTTAACAAACTTACTCTGCGTGTAAGACCAGAATCATCAAACGCCTTTACAAATTTGTTCCAAATGTCTTTTGCTGCTGAAGCATCTTGAATATTCACAAATAATATGGGATCCACTAGTAAAACTAGTCTTGAGCGCGCCATTACATTTTTCTTGGAATCTGCTTCCGTTCCCAGCACAGCCTCCCATAAGCCTTCCATTTGTAGGTAAGCTTTTACAGCAAATTTCCATTGTTCCCAGTTATCTCGGCCTTTCAATCGTTCAATTTGTGGCAAACCAGAAAACGACATTATTACAAAAATTATTCAAACGTAAGAAAAAAATATAAATGAGCGTAGGCCCATAACCTATTGTGTTGAGGATTTATTTATAAGTAAGGAAAATTTTAAAATCAAAAGTTATAATTCATTTAAACTAAAATACAATGAATACTATATTAATTTAAGTAAAGTATATTGAACTTCAAGTCTTCAGTCCAACACATTCAAATGGCCTCCACGACTTGCACTAAATCAAATCGTAGGTCATGAATGGCACGTTCAATATTAACTTGTAAAGTTTGAAGAGAGTCTGGTTTATTTCGAAAGATGCAATGACTTCAAATAACACCACAAGAAAAAGTCTAACGGCGTTAAATCACAACTTCTTGGAGGCCATTCAATATCACAATTTCTTGCAATAATCGAATCTCCAAACTATTCTCGCAATAATTCAATTGTTGCATTTGCTGTATGGCACGTAGCCCCGTCTTTTTGGAACCAAATGTTGTCAAGAACAATTTTATAAGGATGCAAACCCAAATCCTTTCTCAAAATCCGCCAAGTTGTGGTTTGAGACAATCCCAATTGTTGATACGCCAACAATATTTGCATTACTTTGAGCGTTTCTTTGTCCTATTGACACATGAACATTATGTAAAGAAAATGAAAGTTCAAAATTTTCAACAATTCAACGAATAGCGAGCAAATTTGGACGATTATTACGACCATAAAATGGCAAAAGCGCACGAAAAATTGTAATTGGAGAACGACTATTTTGTTAATAAAACGGAATAATTTGTAAACGTTGTTCTTGCGTACATCTTTCCATGATGAAATTGTAAACATGAGCCGTTTATTTGGAAAGTGGCATAAGTCACTTTTTCAAAAAAAATCGAGTTAATGGCAACACTAAATAAAATTGAACGGTATCTTCTCATTTGTAAAACATTTGCAATCAACAAAAATAAGTGACTTATGCCACTTTCAAAATAAACGGCTCATATGTTTTGATGGAGCTCATAAAAGTTTTTCTCCAAAGCACAGGTGATTATTTTCGTCCCGCTTTTTGGTATGTTTTTTTTCACATTCCAGTCACGCATTTTTGTAAGGCAAATTTGGGGCGCTTATGCTTTGGATCAAATTTTAAAAACACATTTTTATTTAATATAAAGAATTTTCTAAGGATCCTCATAAGTAAAAAGACAAAGAAAATTGTTGACTGTACAAAAGATTAATGTTCTGAAACCGACCATGATGTCGGTTCAATCTTCTGGGTAGTAAAAAATTTTATTTAATCTTTTTAATTCTTACGAGCCTTCCGACATCTTTTTTAATAAAAAAAATAGATTAATTGAAAAACTAAATTGCAACTGAAAACCAACTAATCTCTTAATTAAGGAAAACATATTCTGGATAAAATCATATTCAAAAAATATATTTGATAGACAGACACACAGTCACATCAGGAAAATTAGCAACATTGATGACCGCTCACACAGCATGGAACGCAGACTCTGGTAACTCCGTCTTTCAAACATCTGTATTCTCAAACAATGTGTCCTTCGAGTATAATGAAAAAGACTATGAAATTATTTTTCCGGCTAAACACTGTGTTTGTATTGAATATATCAAGAGTGTGTATGTATTTCATAATGAAAATTTTCATCAAAATTATGAAACATCAATTCAATGAAAATTTTCATCAAAATTATGAAATATATTTTATGATTTAGAATTAAGCAATAAACTAATTGTAATTGCAGCCTTTGATAAATAAATAAATGAAGACTTTTTTCTAAAACGAAAAATTACTGCAGGCAGCATCTAAATTGATTTTTTAATTAATTTTTTTTTTTTGTTACTTCCGAACCATTTAATTTGATTAGTTAAATTTAATGTTTGTATGTGCTGATAATCAATGAATGTTCATTTTTTATTTAACACAACAGCAAAAAAAAAACTAATACAAAAAACGTGCATCTAATTAAAAGAACTGAGATAGAGCAAAAAAAAATCATGCACAAAAAACACACATGTTCAGAAAAAATCTCGCAGAAAAACAAAAAAAAAAATTTAATTCAACCAGGTGATCCTAAATTCAATACTTTACAACAATATCGCTGAAAAAAAATTGGAAGATAAATTATTGAACATCTATCAATAATGAATGTTGCACAAAAAAAAATAAAAGGAACAAGATAGAAACTAATTTGCATATTTAGTTGATAGAAAATAAAAAAACTTCCCTAAAAAAATGTCAAATCACAATCAATGAAGCCTAAATTATGAAGAAGCGTTAGGAAAAGTTCAACAATTTTTTCTTGTTTTTTTTGGAGAAGAGCAACAACAACAACATGAAATTCGCAACACACAACAACAACAGGACATACAGGCAACATTTTCATGGTGGTGCTTAAGAAGGGATAACAACAAATAAAGAGTTTCCTTTCGATGTTTCTTTTTTTGTTTGTTTGTGTTTTTGGCGCGTATTTAACAAATTTTGCCAACTAATTTGCATATCAAGGTTGTGTGAGTAAAAGTGAATGTAAAGGAGTTGAGGCATACAAATGCATTCTGACAGTGAGTCTGTGTGTGTCTAAACAACTTCTGCTGTGTGTGTGTTTGTGTGTAAAAATAAATATGTTAATTTATTTTTTCGGGTATGTGGATTTTTTTGCATGACAGGAGTTTCAGTTTCCACAGTTGTTTGATGGTATGAGTGCAAGTAAATTTTAAAAGGTAACGATAGAGTCCTTTAGGTAATTTAATGAAAAGTGAAAGGATTCTCCTCAGCCGTTACAAAAAGCCGTCAAAAAAATGCTCATACACACACACACATGATAATAAATATTAAAGGATTTTTAAATTTTTGCATCTATAATTTAACAACAACAAGAGAAAAACTTTTCACAAAATGATTTTTGCAAATAAAATTGAATGGAAATTTTTGATCAGCATTTGCACACATAATTATTTTTATTGACTAAATGTTATGCAAACGAAAAAAAGAAGATAAAGGACATTAAACAGTTCCTGACGGTGTCTAACATTTTTTTTTTTTTTTTGTTAAGTTCTTAATTGAAATCTTATCTCTTTCCAGCATAATTTGGGTGCGTGTATGCGTATTGAAAGATATTTGTTTTTGTGTTTGTGTCTTTTATTGCCTTTAAGACGTTTCGCCAGTTCATCTTCTGTCTTTGACGGCCGCTGACCTTTTGCCCAAAGTAATTGTTAGAACTTCGCAAAAGGGGTTGATTGTGCAAAAAGGCTGCTTGCTGGCTTCTACCCAAATCGAGCATATTTTCCTCTATTTTATTTGAATATTCATAAGCTGAAATCTTATACACAAATTCATTATCTCTTATTTTGGCGGGCAAAATTCTTTTTTCTTTTTGTTTTTTGTTTTTTTTTTTTTTTTTTTGCATATCCTTATTCGAGAAAGCAGCCGCACAGTTTTGATTTCAAAGAAAATTGCCGGAGATTTTGTGCAAATTTTTATTAAAGATTCATGAAGATTTAAATATTTTTAAGTTAGGCCGCCTTAAAATATTTGTGAGTTTTTTTTCTGTACTTGTTGTTTTATTTTATTTACTTAATAGCTTTTAAAAGGGAAACGGGGTGAAGGAAGGGTAATAAAATAGTAAAAGTCTATTGAAGAGTTCAAGAAAACGGTTACATTTTCTTGAAATGGGAGTTTAAGAAAAGGTGTGATTTATTAATGACACAAGATTTGTGTGACAAAATAGAAATTTATTGCAAAGAATATTTGAATAAATTGAAATTGAAGAGACGTGATCAGTTATTTATTTAAATTCAGTATGGGAAAAAAATTTAGAAAATTACTGAATTATATGGAAAAATAATTAACAAACTACATGCCACACTAAAAACAAATTTCAACAGTTTCAGACAATTTTAATTGTTGATAAAAAAAATTCCTTACATTAGTGAAAGACCAATGCAATAAATCATATACGTACAAGAAAATTCATATTTATTTTATCAGTTGTCATTTCGTTTAAACATTTACACAATTTCATTGAATTAATGAAATAATTTTATTGAAATAATTAAATAATTTTATTAAAGTAACCATTTCATTAAAATAGTGAAAAAATTTCATGGAAATAAGAAAATAATCATTTAATTGAAATAATTTTATTGAAGAAATCGTTTCATTGAAATAGAAAAAATTTCATTGAAATAAGGAAATAAACATTTAATTGAAATAATGAAATAATTTTATTGAAGAAATCATTTCATTGAAATAGAAAAAAATTCATTGAAATAAGGAAATAATTCTATTGAAGAAATCATTTCATTGAAATAGTGAAATAATTTCATTGAAATAAGTATATAATCATTTAATTGAAATAATGAAATAATTTCATTAAAATAGTGAAATAATTTCATTGAAATAATGAAATAATTTCACTGGATCCACCAGTTTTTGAACTCCAACGAGGAGTTCTTCCAGTCGTTGTGCCAGTAATTTTACCTGAGCCTGAGGCTGGGCGCAGCAATGTTAAACAAGGCAGGTATGTTTTTGATGTTTTTGTCTATTCATTTGTACAGTAATGAAGTATTGCTTTGTGGCGGTAGCTCTATTCGGTATAACCAGTATGGAAAGATCGATGTAACCAGGTGTGTATCATGTCTATATATCGTGTTCTTTATATGTGAAAGTACATTTTAATTTTTATTTAGATTGACCGAAGCTGAATTAGAGGAACTTCTAGCAAGCGAGAGCGATGGTGGCAGCGATTGCAATGATGACATTGAAGATATCGATTGGGTTCCAAATGGAGCAGCGTCGGACGAAGAATTGAAAGACTTACTTGAGCTTCATGAAAGCGACGACGACGATGACGACGAGATGAATGATGGGGAGAACGCTGATACAGATATGATTGATCAGGTTGAAGAGGAACGTGATTGGAATGCTACCATAAGTCTTCTTGGGCCAGACATGACGTATACATCGAAGCTTGGCAGTACATGGGCTAAAAATCCGCTTCCCATTACTCGAACACGATTGCACAATATTATACGAGAAAATGGTCAGTAATCGAGAATTCAATATCTTTTGTTTACATTTTTTCTATTATTCATTCAAATTTGTTTTTCATTTTATTTTTGTATTCGGTAGGTGGCCCAACCAATAGAATATGCAAACTCGTTGTGACACAATGCGTCTTAGTTTTAATGATGTCATGAAAAATATAATCCCGCAGCATACGAACAAAAAGGGCCGTACAATGACAGAGACCTGGAGTACTAAGAATCCAAATAAACCAGTTCGCAAATGGGTAGAAGTTGATGTTTTGAGTTTGATGCCTTCTTGATGCCTTTTTGAAAATGGCTGGCGTCTATAAGTCACACGATCAAATACTAGAAGAGCTTTGGGCACTACAAGCAGCACCGATTTATCGTGCATCGATGAGCCGGGATCACTTCAAAGCAATTTTGCGGACCATTCGATTCGATGATGCGAATACACGAGCTGAACGACAAGCTACAGATAAAGGTGCTCCCATTTGCGAATGCATGCATCCTTGAAAGCCAACTATAAGCCGCATGCTTGCATTACAATTGCTCTCTTTGCGGTAAGCAGCACTGTGTCACGATTACAAAGTGTCCGGATTGTCAATAACTATTTCTATTTTTTCTCTAATTACACATAATTTTGATTTCTTTCTAATTTAATTTTGAATAAAACTTGAATCTTCTAAAAAAAAAATACATGTGCTCTTACTATTTTATCTTTTATATTTCAAATTATACTGGTTTACAAACGTAAACCAGTCAATCGTTCAGCAGATAGTTTTGAAAAACTGGTAAAATGACGAACAGAAAAATGTTTCACCACTTCTATATTCTTGTATTCGATTTAGAAGTGAATTTGTAGTTCTCTTATGAAGTTTTAAGAAATTCGGACAATTCTAAATAAAAAAAAAACGTTCCAAAGTCGGAAAGTTTATATTTTTAAACTGTCAGCTGTTTGAGGGTTAAAGCAAATCGATTTTTGGATGAATTTTACTTCACCACCCAGATGGTGGGAGCTGTTCTCATAATGAGATCGCGGTTGTTGCCAAAAACATCATGGTGTTCAGAACGATCCTTCCATAGTCAGAATTAGTTTGTGTCAATTTACGATCTACATGATTTCAAAATATGCTTCTCGCAATAAAATATAATTTAATTGAAAAATTACCAAAAACGAACTTAAGACTGAATAATTGGTCTTTGGACGACTAACTTCAACTGCCAAAAATTAAAATTTAAAAAAAAAATCGGAAAAATAGGCTTTCTAAAAATAACGCAAAAGTAACCACTTCGCTTTGTGGTGATCAAGATCACGTTACATATAATTGTAGTGATGGAAATTTTAATCGCGATCAACAGTGTCACATAAAAAGTAGTAATAAAAGTGAAACACACATAAGCATTAGCAAAGGCTCTGAGGCAACTTCCAACCAAAAAAAACCTTGTTTTGTTCTGCTGTGCAAGTTGAGATTTAAATTGATATTGGATTTTTTTTTTCTTCTTCTGGTTTGGTTTGGAATACTGATCAATGATCATGTCTTCTACATCATTCTGAATATAAAGTTACGATCACTATACCTTAAAATAATTTTAATTAATTTTTGTTGAACTCGTTTGCTTTATTTCTAAAGAGTGACACTCAGAGTTTAATGTTATTCGTTGAAGGTATCAATGAATCGTCGGATCAGTAAAAATATTTCAGCCTTCAGCGAGTTTCGCTGAGTCGACATCGAAACATACATACATACGTTTTGAAGGCACTAAGCATTGTCGCAAAATAAAAACCAACCGTATGAAAGCTATTGAACTTTCAACTCTTGATTTAGTAGAATTCTTTTGACAATCAAATATTCAACACTGATTTGAAATCCAGAAGTGGTACAAAGTTGCCATAATAAATTCTAACAAATTCCAGCTGTCGGGGGATTTACATAAAATCTAAATTAAATTGCAATTTAAAACTTTCCCATTTCTTTTAAATTTTCTTGCATTTGATTCGTTCTTTTTTTAAAAAAAACAAAGTGAAATTCATAAAAATTCATTATGGAAGTTTCCTTTCAAATGCAAAAGAAGAATAGGGTCACCAAGTTACTTTTAACTTCCTCAATAATTTCTTAAGGACCCCTTCTGACCTTAAACTGTTAAATAAACTACTGTAAATACTTTGCAGCAGTTGAAAACAATACAGCGAAACCATAAGGAAACTGAAAAGAATAATTTTTTTAAACCTGCACAACTGAAAAATAAAAATAATGAAAATAATTTAAACAAAAAATAAAAGAAAAAAACACATAAAATACTTTCATTTAACAACAACGAAAATTGAAAAAAAAAATATGTAGGAATAAAATAAAACGTCAACTTGAGTTGTCTCTTTGACTTCTAGATGACAACATGAAATTTAAGCAAAATTTTAAATTGAATAAATTCTAAAACTTTAGTTGTTGTAAAATGACAAAAAAGAAATATACAAAATGGAAATGCGGACTACGAGTTAAAAGTAAAGTAACAAAATCCAAACATTAAAAGGCCTTCTAGGGGTCATGAAATTAAAAGCAAAATCCAACAGAAATAAAAAAAAAACAACAACATGAAAATTAAAAAGAAGGGTGCATATCATTAACACAAACCGCGATTTTTGGAATGCACACAAACTCACACACATCTACTCATACACATTCGAACACATCAATATGCAAAATACTTTGAACGCAAGCGGAAGATGGCAACAGAAAATTACAAATTAAAACGTTAGACAACAATTGCTGCTACAAATGTCCACAAATTGAAGGATAAATAAATATAGAAAGAAAGAAAAAACACAAGTAATAAAAAAATGAATAAACTTTGTCAAATGCAGTCGTTAGCTGCATTATTGTTTTGGGAACTCTCCATTTTCATAATTTTCAAGGCACTTTTTTTTTAGGTTTTTATATTTTCAGTAAAGAATTCAAGGATTAAAGTGCCTACCAAAAAAAGAATTTGTTAAAACAGGCGGACTCAAACAACAACAACAATCTGAGTGAGCCGTTTATTTTGAAAGTGACATAAGTCACTTTGTTTTCAAGTCGAGATATTTAAGGGTTTGCATTTAAAAACGTTTAAAAATATGGAGAAATACTGAGAAAAATATTAGTATCAGGAGATAACAAATACAAGAAAATCTTCTCGAAAGTTAGCATCCATATTTTTAAACGTGTTAAATATTTCGACTTAAAGACAAAGTGACTTATGCCACTT
This sequence comes from Lypha dubia, assembly GCA_947311025.1. NCBI lineage: Eukaryota > Metazoa > Arthropoda > Insecta > Diptera > Tachinidae > Lypha > Lypha dubia. The sequence continues at coordinate 61,807,238 of OX371263.1, forward strand.
TCAAAATAAACGGCTCAGTTAGTTATTTTCTTAAAAATTTTTAGTGAAAGTGATTAAGAAATAAAAAAAGAAGTTATATAAAAATATCTTAGAAATCAATTTAGTTTTTTTTTTTTTTAATAAAAAGAAAAAAGAAAAAAAAACAAGAGATAATAAATTTTTTTATGCATTCATTGACTCAGTTTTTCTTTACAAAAATATTCAACGAAAACCGGAAGCATTAGCAAATAGCCAAGACATCCACCATTTTTAGTTAAGTTCCCATTTGCATGAAATCGGAAGTGGTGAGATTCCCAAGGAAAAATGAGTAATTTTCCTATTGAAAAAAAAAATGCAATCCTTTTGCAACTTTATGAAAAATAAAACGGAAATACTTTAAAGCGCAGAATCAATTTGGGGTGCATTTTGGGTAAAAACAAAAAGGCAAGATGAAAATCAAATAAGAATTTTTCAAAATGTCTCAGCACTATTAATTTGATATCGAGCATTCCTTCGGTCTAGGGACATGTCCTTCTGTTTTTAATGGTTTCTTTGAATTTATTTTCATAGAACTTCGTCCCAATGTCAGTGCATATCTTTTGTACCAAATATACCGCCAGTACCCAGACGAATAACCAAGATCCGGCATATGTAAATAATTTAAAATTCTTTATCAAAACTATGTTAACCATAAAGAAAAATTAAAACGAAATAAAAAAAATAAAGTTTTAAAATTTCTCTGACGTCATTCTCGTTATTCGCTAATCAACAATCACCAAAAAACATTTGCTAACATCGTGTTGTATCGCCAGAAAAATCTTATTTTGTAAATATTTTTATAAAACTATAAATAAAACGAAATTAGAGAGAGAGGGAGAGAAGGAGAGAGGGAGACATAAAAGAAAATTTGTTTCGAACTAATTACTTTAATTTTTTCGTTTTATTGCATTTGTAACAAAATGAAAAAAAAAAAATAAAAAAAAAGGAAATAAAAGACTTGAAATTTTATCCCACAGTGCGTTGAATCAGTGTATATTTTATATGTTAAAATTTTTATTATCGCTCAAGTTCAGTTCAATCAGTCTCATCAGCAGTTTTATTAGCAGCATTAAAAAGCCAAAAAAAATAAAGAAAAACGACAGACAATCAAAAATGTCTTTTTGGCTGTTGTCTTATGAAGTGGACTGACTGACTGTAATAAAAGTTTTGGTTTTCTGTTTCATATTTTGTTGGAAACTAAAAGTGGTCAATAAAACTTTTTCTTTGTTTCTTTTATATTAGATTAATTAAAAACCTTATAAACACAAAATAATAAATGTCTAACGAAGATTATCGAGACAAGTGTCTATTGAAACAAAGTTAAGTTTACAAGTCTTTTTTTTTTCTTGTTTTTTTATTAAATAGAAAACTTTAACTGTTTCTTCTTTTATGGAAAAAAAGTATTTGTGTGGGAAGTTTGATAGATAAAATAGCTAAAAATCTGAAAGTTGCCATTAAATGTGGCACCCTCAATTTTTGTTTTATAAAATAGTTGCACGTTTAATTTTATTTTTTTAATGTTTTTAATTGGCGTTGAATAGTTTTTTTTTTTCCTCTACATGAGCTGAGGCGAAAGAGAAGCTAAGTTAAGGACCGTAAGGCTACCCGCAAAATGTGAAGTGAAGTGAACAGACCCAGCACAAAAAAAAATGTTACGAAGAGTTACTTTTAACTTTCATTTGCTATTGAAAGCATGCATCACATCGCACATTATTACGAAGTCATTAAAATATGTATAATAACCTAAAAATCATCCATTTGAACAGAGTTTTTTCAATTCGTACCAGAGTTTCAGACATCAGATATTTAGTGATTCAAAAATTATGCACCCCTCTCCCCCATAGGTAGCAATGCTACCTTAGTAGTCCGGAGGTTGTCGGTTCAATTCCGGCCATAGATCCCGAGAAGTTTTCTGCAGACAAGCTAATCGCTTTGCGAGGTTGCGTGCTTAAAAAAAAAAAAAAACAAAAAAAATTGCGACGGTGATGTTTTTTTTTTTTTTTTTTTGTATGACCCTATTTATACAATGCCTTGTGGCAGAACTACTAGGGAGAAAGGCAAAGGGTAGAGATGATAGGCGGTGAAAACGTATAAGAAGACTTAATTCTTTTACAAACCTACTATAGCGTGTTGCAGACCCTGTGGTTCTAAGTAGATGCATTAACTTCCTGCAGCTGCAAACGCAGGCATTTTATAATAATATTTCACCGGCGAATGTGGGGCGTTTAGTAGGGGCTATGCACATATTGTCTCCAGGGGGGAAGGGGTGGTTTAAGGTTTATTACGGATTAGAAATTTTGCACTGAAAAATTAGTAAAAAGCGTTACGAAGGGGGGGGGGGGGGGGGGGGGTCTAAAATCTCTGAAAACGGCGTTACGTAATATGTGCACAGCCCCTTAGCTTGGAACAGTAGTAATCGATGTCGGTACAGTTTTTAGTGACCAGTGTTATGCCTTCATCACTTACGGTGTTTACTTTTCTAAAAAAAAATGGCGCATCTCCGCCCGTTTCTTAAATATGTTTTGCTCTCTAAAAGGGTGCAGTGTGACACCCTCAGTAATGGTGGCCTTTAAAACAGATGGCAAAGCTGTTAAAAACAAATTGTGTTTTGTTACAGTGAAATGACAAGTTGCATTATTTCAGGGCTGGCATGACATTCATCCTTATTCTACTTGGCGGCGTCAATTGCGTCAACAATTTTGAGTCAACATCACTTTTACTCAACTTCAACACTGCGTCAACACTAATTTTATATTCTGTAACCATGTTGAGGTGTCGTTGACTGTTTATCGATAATTGTTATTAACATATTCAATACTCGAAACATCTTATTAATTTTGTTTACAATTTTTATTAAAATTTTTGTTGGAAAGTAATATTATCAGGCTCAAGTTCAGTTTTATTGAATTAAGGAAAATTCAAAATTACCAATAGTTTTTTTATGTTGAAAAATATTATTATTTATATCCAATCAGTTTTTAGCAGAACGTATCAGTACCGATTTCAAGGCCGCTACACCTCTCATCAGCGTTCAATTGTCCATCTTTACAATTTTCGTAAAGTGGATAATAATTGAGAAGAATATCAACTATTTAACTAAGTTTTCAACAGAAATAGAATACGAGAATTAATTTAATTCATTTTACCCAGCACTGGTTGGAAATTACTAATATTCAACACAAACTCATAGTCCGTTATCATCAAAGTATTCTACTTTGTAATTTTAACGTTTTTGTTGTTTTTACTCTATATTAGGGAAATTCGAATACTAGTGTGACCCTTGCTTGGACACGAGCTATACAAACCCTAATAACAAGGGTCACAGTAATATGTAAATTTCCCTAATATAGAGTAAAAACAACAAAAACGTTAAAATAGAATAAGGATGTCAAATAGAATAAGGGTGATTTTATACATGTATGTACCTGTCATCAAGGAGGGATTTTGTGTGTTAGAAAAGAAAACACTATTAAACAGTTCAACAACAATTTATACAATGCCAAACTAATGCATATTAGAGAAATTTATGACGTTGCTTGACTTACCCTGACCAGGGTTTGAACCCAGGTCCTAAGTCGATGTTTTGCTTAGTAGTGAACGCGCGAACCACTTCTGCCAACAACACCACCCTCAAATTTCATATCAAGTGAGAGTTTTAAGGTACAGCTTTTTGGAAAATGTTAAATGACAAACTGTTTGTGAACTGTGACTTGGAATTTGAACTAAATTTATTCAAAATATTTTATGGTATAAATCTAAAAATATCTACTGGATATGAAAACATAAAATATATTTTCAGTCACGAACATTAAGGTGTTTCATAAACAATTTGTAGAAAAACCTTTTTTTTTTCGATGTGAATCAGACCACTGTTTTTCTTCGTATTTGATTTTTTTAAAATTATTCTTAAACTATCAGGTCGCGCAAGTGTAAATATTATTTTGCGAGTCTTAAATTATTTTCAGACTCCAATAGTTCTACGTTAGCAAAGCAATTAAACAAAATATCGTTAGAACGTAACCATCACACGCACAATCACGCTGAAGCCATTTATATTTCATAATTAAATAACTGCAAAATATAACATTTTATTCGAGAATTTATGTTTTCAAAAATTAATATTTATTTGTATGACTGTAAAGATCATTGATTAGCTTAACGCGTAACAAATAAAATAATTTGTGAAACAATAAAATAATTTATTTAAAAAAGCTCATGAAATAATTTTATTAAAATAATGACGCAGCTGCATTAAAATAATAAAATATTTTCATTAACTCAACGAAAATGAACGTTGTACATAGGGGGGGTATTTGGCCATTCTAGCCGGACATTAGCCCAAAACTTAAATTTAAGAAATGTAAAAAATTTTAGTACGCAGCTAGACAGACAATAAAATGCTGCATCGTATAGTGAATTTATAAGGCTTTTACTTGAGATTTGTCGTTTTGCGACACTGTAAAAGTCAGGAAAGTTGAGTAAATTGCATACGCTTTTAATGACTTTTTACGGTTTTGAGTCGTTTGCAATATATTGTTTTGTGGCTAAACCAATAAAGATTTTACATTGATTTTTTTTCTTTGTGAAAGGCTATGTATATTAACAGCTGCTTATATTAATTTTTAGAAAAATTTTATTTTAAATTTTTATGTTAAAAAAATTTGTTCGAAATTACAAAAATGTTTTTTTTGTTAAATTTTTCGTAAAAAAAAAATATCAAAAGGTTTTTGAAAGTGAATTCAATCGAATTCGTAAAAATGTTATAATTCACTATAAAATATAAAATCTCTACTTTTAGACTGGAAAAAAAACCTTGCGCGTTTTTGCGCAATTTTTTTTTTTGGGAATTTTTGAAAAGTTCACCTTTTTCCTGTTTTTGATCATCTTGCACAGGTACATATGAGTAAGAAACCGTTTTGTGAGTCATAAAATATTTTAGTTTTTTATAATTATAGGTATATGTTTTTTATTTACATTATTGCAAATAACACTGTTGTTACCTGTTTAAAAAAGAAATGCGTAATGCGAAACAATAATTTTCAACCCAACCGTATAGCGGTTTTTAGCTACCTGTGCAGCTGCGATTTAAATGACGTTATTTGATGGAGCAAAATAAATGTACCTGTTTTAATTGCCTTTTTTTTTAAAAACAAAAACTAAAATATATAAAAAATAAACATATCTGGCCTGCAGGTAGTTGGATTTTTTTTTTACTGAGGATTTACTCTGAAGAGGATTCAGATTCGGCAGAGCTCTTTGAAGAAACAGACGAAGAAGAACCATGGCACTCATCAGCATCTTAGTGCAAAATAGAAGTTATTTTAAATAAACTAATTGTTATTATTTTAAATTAAATTTATTGTTACTATTATATATAAGTTATTATTAGGAATAAAGTAATTATTTTCAGGTAAATTAAATACCATAAAGTAATAAGTTACAAAATTGAATTTATTGTACTTTTATTAATATTTTTGGGTGGTGGGGATTAGATAGGCATTGGGAAGACACCTTTCCTCGACATAAAAGTTTAAAAATAAATATTTTGTGAAATCTAGAAAAAAAAATTTTAACAGAGACTTCTTTTTTTTTTGGGGGGGGGGGGGGGCGTTAGAGGGATACCTCCCCCTTCCCATAAAAGCTCAAAAATTTAATTTAAGCGTAAGTAATGCATTCCTTTTAATATTAACATTATTTTTGCAAATAATATTTTATGTCACCGAACACAAAAGGGGACAGGGAAAATGTGTCATTTTAAGATCTCCTGTGACCAAGTATAGGTTTTTGAACTTTCGCCGACGTTAACAGTTCCTTTTTCTAAGCAAAAGTACGGGAAAACTTAAAAGAAAATTTAATTTTTCGGAGGTAGGATTAATTCTTCTAAGGGGAACTTTTTCCCTTTGTCCGATTTTTCTTATTTTCAGACATAAATAGCCTACGACCATAATACATATTTGTGCCAAGTTTCATCAATTTAGAAGGAATATTAAAAAAAAAGTTATGTCCAGCTAGATTGGCAAGATACCCCTATGAAATTATGATTATGCAGAAATTTCTTTCAGTGTACCGAATATAACAGCACCGTTTATTAGAAAACTTAAACCTAAAAAATTTTAATGTTTTTATGACACTGATAAGTATTTTAATTGTTTTATTTTTCAAAAAAAAAAAACCAAACAACTTTTACAATGTTGCTATGAAACAATAAAATGTGTGTCTCTTTTTCTGTCTGATTTTATTCACAAAAAAAAAACAACAAAAAAAAAACAACAATAAAACCTGGTAAATTTTTTTTTTTGTTAATCAGCAATAAAACCAAAAAACAACAACAAAAGAACAAACAAATTATAACACAAATTAAGACACTTTAATTTTGATATTTTTGGGTAAATGAATGAATGAATGCATGAATCAAAAAAAAAAAAAAAGAAACTACATTTTTTGGGTTTTTGTGTGAATTTCATTTTGTCATAAAATATTTAATATCTTCTTTTGTTTTCAAATTGTTTACAATGTAGCTGCTAATATTGTTTTTATATCTGATTACAAATTAAGAGATTATCCAAATGAAGTTGGCCTAAAACAAATGTTGTTGTCAAGTAGAATTGTTTAACTTGTTGTGGTTTCTATTGTGATCGAAATAAATATTTTAATGGAATCATGTAAAACAGTTAAATTGTTTGAGCTTTGAATAACATATGCGCATACATAAATGAGAATATGTACATTCCGAACTGTATCGGACGAGGCTGCTTTGTAGAGATCGTATCAGAGAAGACAGATGGGGTGATAGATTTATGCATACGAAAGTGGCAGGAACGATAGATGGGAAGGAACTGACAAGGCAAGATGGGCTTACAAACTAATACTTGTCATCACGACATGGCTCTCAAGGCGGCACGGCACGGTAATATAAATTTCTATATATATATATATATTTTTTTAATTACTCAGGGACAGGGATAGGGTAGAGCAGATAGATGTTGAAAATTTAGAAGACTTAACTCTTTCACAACTCTGCTTTGCGCGTTATGTTAATTTTTAAGGCAGTGTTGAGGCGCCTCCGGTGTTAAGTAGACGCATTAACATTGTTAAGCTGTATTAGCAGGCATTTTATTAATTGTTTTACTTCGCCGATGTTTCTGAGTTTTTGAGTGGGCATGGCTGTTTTGTGTTCTGTTTTGTCCGCGATCTACTGGAACTTCGTAGGTTGGAAGAGATTCGTAGAAGAATCAATATAGTTTTGAGAGAGTATAGAACCTTTCCCACATCATGACGTAAAGCCTTGCGGCAGTTCCACGGTGTACGTTTGGGTTGTATTAAAGACCAGAGGTGGATCGGGATCTTTTCATGTGTTTTCGTCCTAGGAATTAAAAAAAACATACATACATACATTCTCTGATGTACTCAAGTTCGATGGCAGTCTAAAAAATATATGAGGCAACGAAATATTGTATAGAAGGTATTTAACTGAAGACTAACAATTCTACTATGATTTTACCAAACAGATACAACAGTAAGAACTGTTATCTCATGGTCATGTTTAGGTTTTATCGAAGCTGCTCCGATCAATGCAAATTGCGCTTATCTAGTATTTTTGTAAATTTATGAGTGAATAAAAGTGCAGATTTGAAATGGTTTTTGGATATGAAAAAATAAAAGTCTATATTGTTTTTTTATTTAATTGCAAAATGTTGAAAATTTTTTAAATATAATTTTTGATGCTGATGATTTCAAGAAAGACCATTGAACTGCCACCATAGACTGCTTCAAGTCTTAACATAAATTTTTATATAAAATTATATTTGTTTATATTACAAGATATTTTCTTTTATTAATTTTAAACTTATTATTTCTGCTTAACTTCAGAACAAAACGTGTTTTTTTATAAAATATTTTTTTGCTGTATTTGCATTAAATTGGCTAAGTTCCATTGGAAAAAATCTTATTTGCATGATACAAGGCTTTCCAATAAGAGTGATATAATTTCTTAAAAAAAAAAACACTTTTCTTTTTCTTCTGTATTAACGAATTCGATGAACCCAATATTCGAGCACTTTTTCCACTAAATCAAGTCGTATTTCATGAGTGGCACGTTCAATATTGACTTGTAAAGCTTGTAGAGAGTGTGGTTTATTTCGAAAGATGCAATCAATGACTTCAAATGACCCCACAAGAAATAGTCTAATGGTGTTAAATCACAACTTCTTGGAGGCCATTCAATATCACAATTTCTTGCAATAATCGAATCTCCAAGCTTTTCTCGCAATAATTCAATTGTTGCATTTGCTGTGTGGCACGTAGCCCCGTCTTTTTGGAACCAAATGTTGTCAAGATCAACTTCTTCCAATTTCCGCTATAAAGAGGTGATTATCATCTATCTATACCGCTCTCCATTAACAGTAACGGTGTTACCAGCTTCATTTCGAAAGAAGTGCGGACCGATGATTCCACCAGACATTACTTGGAGCGGTTCTTTGTCTTATAGGCACTTGAACATGATGTAAAGAAAATCTAAGCTCAAAATTTTCAACAATTCCACGAATAGCGAGCAAACTTGGACGATTATTACGAGCACAAAATGGCAAAAGCACACGAAATGTTGCAATTGGAGAACTATTATTTTGATAATAAAACTGAAGAATTTGTAAACGTTGTTCTTGCGTACATCTCCCCGTGATGAAATTGTAAACACTCTACTGAATACAATGAAAAACAAATGACAGATCATGACATATTAAAAATGGCCGAAACGTTACATCAAAATCATATCATCCCTATTGGAAAGCCTTTTATGTGTTCCCTTATTATAAAAAACTTTGGTCTTAAAAGAATTGATGAAGAACAAAACGTGCTTTTTTTTTCTTTTATTTTAACCAAACTTACGTTTTTTATAACAATTAATTTTTGTTTGTTTCATTATAACTAGAGATGGGAAATGTCGTGATTTTCTTGAATCACGCATGATTGTCCGTTGAACGAGGGTGAGTGATCGATCATGAGGCAAAACAAAAAACACAATTGCACAATTTTTTTAAAAATTTCCTTTTTTTTTTGCTCATTTTAACAAAACGTACTATTTGCATATTAAAAGTCCTTTAATTTCACAAATACTCGTCGTTAACAGTTATCGTTGCGACTTATTTTGGTCTGAAGCATGGAACATATTTTCTATTCTGACTTCATGCTATAAATAATTCGGATTGAAAAAAATTACCTTTGATTTTCCAACATTTTTAAATAATCAAAATGGCACGTTTTGTTCAGCGACTCCTTAATTAAATTAATGTGAATTGAAAATATTATTACGACAGAAAATGAATGTGAGAAAATCTAATCAGACTAACAGAATGTACCAGTACTGATTTTTAGGTCGATACACCATCTCCTCAGAGCTCTTAGCTTGCAAAAAAAAAAAAGAATACGGCAAATAAATTTTCAAATTCCATTCGCAAGTTTTTGCGCCAGATTCTCTTAGAAAATTTTTAGAAGATTCTGATAGATTTCTATTAAATTTTTAAATAAAACTTAAACAACTACAACAAGCATACATTTTAGATTCAAAAAGAAAACCATTAAAGTTTTGTGTGAAAAATATGCCTCCAGCTTTGGTTCGCTTTAGTTAATTTTTAAAACAATAGTTTGCATTTATTATTAATAATAATTCATATTTGCTTTTTTTTTTTTTTTATTAAATACAATTAATTCCCCTACAACTGTTAAAAATAAATTCAAGCCTTCAGCACGAAAATGTGCATTGGCTGGTGATGATGGTTGTATTTTTATTTAATTTTAATTTAATTTTATTTTGCTTTTTTCATAGGAGGCCATGTGAGTTCAGTGACTGAAACGCGCGTTACTTTGGCAGGCAACTGGTGGTGGTGGTGGTGGCAGCACAGATTAACACTCACGAAAATAAAATATTATTTTACAATAAAAGCAAGCGCGTCTGTCGGTCGGTGGCAATGGTGAAAAATTAAATTTTATTTGAAATTAATTGAACGCATGCGCACAAACGAAACGATTGGAGTACCAAAATCATCAGGAGTATGATCGAATTAGTCACAATGATGGAGTTTAGAATTTTCTAGCGAAAATAGTATGATTTTTAAGCAACCAACATATCGTGACTGCCACGCACGCTCAAGGGGATAATCGGAGCCAAAGCCCGTGGACAGTGAAGTCAAAGTACAATCTTCGAAACAACACACACACACACAAACATGTTGCAATGAAATGCTTTTGGTATCAAATACAGAACTGAGATAACAAATCTAAAAATCAGGGTCGATCTTTAACTGACTGAATGACAACTTTATTTCTAATTTTATTTTTTTTTAAGCCACGTTTATGCTATTCACCCAATTTAACAAAATCGTTGAGATTTCCTTTATTCCCACTGTTGACAATAATGTGTACGTATGAACATACATTTCACCTGCAGCATTATCACATTTGTTTGTACGTTTGTTTGTAGTTAATTTTATTGTGAGAATTAAAAGAAATTCTTCACTTGTCGTTTTTTTCAGTGAATGTTTTATTTCCAATTTCAACTATTTGCTATTGATGAATAGTGAGCGAAGAATAGTAGTACGAGTATCTCTGTTTGTTGGCTGCTCCTAACGACACGTTTTGTTTTCTTTTTCGAAACAATAAAGTGATAAAATGATATTCGGGCGTTTTCTAGCCAACTAATACGCCCGTTTTTATTTTCCAAAATTAACTTATCGAAACATCTCCAACAATTTTAAAAAATACTTTATGACTGTTAGTGGTGTCAGAGGAAAGTGCGCTCAAAATACACAGGAAATTTTTAACATATCACAAGCACATTTTTTTAAAAGTGAATTGGAATTTTTACTAAAATTCCGAAATAATCTTTTTCATGATTTCTTAGTTATCATCTCAAGAATGGTTCGTTCGCTTGGGGAAAAACCCAATCACCAGCATAAATCTTACTATTGGCTATCATTCCCCCCAATTACTAAATATTTAACAAATCTCAACATCACCACAGTGTACACAACAACAGTGCACGTGATTTAACTTGTATTTGCAATTAGAAATTCAAATCACAATTTGTGTAAAATTTTTTTTATTTTTAAAAATAAAAAAACAACATGCACTGAAGAAGCAGCATTAAAAGCAACCACAACAATGTACTGCTGCCAAACAGATTAACACATTTATGTAGTAACTACTTCGTACTTAAGGCCATAAAAAATTGGTAGTATCAGTCACCGAAAAACAAAAATAACACACAACATTTGCTTATTTCTTTTGTCTGTAAATCTATTTGTTTGTTTGTTTGATTGTTTGATTGTTAGTTTTTTTGATTTTTTCATCAACATTTAGATGGTTTAACGAGAAGCAAACAATCATAAATGCTAAGGAACGCCCGTACTTAAGCCTTTTTTTCACTCACGCACCAAACAATTTAAAACAATTAAACTGCAACAACAACAACAACAAAACTGACAAAGAAGAAGACAAAAAAAACTAACACACAACGCAAATAAATAATCACTTATTTAAAATAGTTCCAATAGCAAGTACAGAGTATATTAAAGTCAATATAAAAATACTACAAAAAAAAAATTATATTCAGTTGTTAAAGAAACAGAAAGAAAAAAAGGAATGTGTGTAAAACAATAACTTTCAAAGACGTGCCTGGGGAGAATTGAATGCCTGAAAAAAAGGCCACGCCAGAAACTTTAAATCTCTTAAAGTGTAGAAAAACGCTAAGAAATTCTTAAAACTGACTTTTGTTGGTGGAAAAATGAAAGAATTCTACACACAAAAAAAATTATAGACAAACGAAACAAAAGACTTAAGAAACAAACTTGAGTAATAAATTATTAACAGAAGAAAAATGTTTCCATGACTTCATCGGCACATGCCTACATACGAGTACATATCAACCAAATAAGAAAGAAAGCGGGTCTGATAAATTTCTACGCAAAAAAAAAACAAAAACACAACTATTGACCAAAACAAAAGACTTAAGACAGAAACCTGCAGCAGTCACCTACAAAACAAACGAAAATTGTCCAAAGCAGAACAAGAATTGTACATATGGCTGAGTATTTTGTGTGTGTGTGTGTGTGCATCTCTTAAACCAAATACTATTAAATAAATAATAATCAGAATTGTTTGTTTTCATTTAGTTTTATTAAAAAAAAAAACGAAAAGAAATACTTAAACCTGTGCGCCCCCTTTACTGCCCATTTCTTGTACAGCAACTCTATTTTTGTTAAATTTCAGTTTTTTTTTTCTTTTCTTTATTTATGTATAATTTATGCCCAACATTGACACTTGTTCGTGACCTTATCACTACTATACATATTGGGTCTTTGGGCCAAAATCGTAATTTAAGCTTAACCCATTTTTCGCCGCACATAGTTCCTGTTGACCAATTTTCATAAAATTTTATATTTTACCTAATATGATGCTAATTAAGAAAATTGAAAACTTTAATTACGATTGTTTTTTTTAGTTTTCCGGAAAATTAGTGGTGATTATAATCACCACCGGCGAAAAATGTAAACACATGAAATTTTTAAGGAACAAAGAAAAATATTTTATTTATTAATAAAAATTACTTATTATGGTAAGTTTCAAAACATTTCGTATGTAGGTGAACCTCACACATCTTGCACATAAATGGTGTATGACTGTGGCACTGCTTACACCGCCGTTTTTTGCCTTCCTTCTGTTTTACAATAACGTGTTGTGACAGTTTGGTACGTTTTGATTTTGGTTCTTCTGATTCTGTTTGCTGATGGTATTCATCCTCAGAGACAAGTAGAGCTCTAGCGATTTCAGACCGAAAGTCTAGTTGTGGTTTTGCTCGGGTTTTTCCAATATTACTCAAAAAACAGTGCAACTTCCAGGCGTTGACAATAGCGGAGTCCACAGCGTTTGAAAAGAGAGGCCACCACCACTTTTTGCCTCTTACATTTATACGGTAGTTCGATATGGCATTGTCTGCCATATCAACTCCTCCCATGTACAAGTTATAATTTTTTATCAAATTATGTTCTTCAACACTAACATATTTATGACATTTTCGGTTATAACGTCGGGCAGTTGTAAGAGGATCGATGGTATCAAAATTGGTCGCTAAAGTAACAATTGCGTTATCATGCCAAGTTACAATGAATATTTCATTTGCGCGATCAAACATAAAATCGTATTCACCTTTTTTTAAAGTTTTGTCATTTTTAATGCCCATATTGCTTGGTAATCGATTTTTGCGCACTGTACCGGTGGCCCGAATTTTTTTTTCTGACAGAAGACACATTAGATGAAAGGAAGTAAAAAAATTGTCAAAATATATGTAATGTCGTTCTGGATGCTTCACATATTCCAGCAAACTCAAGACCACATGTGCTCCAAGGCCGATTTCCTTACTATAGGGCTGTTGGGAACCAGCGTAGGGCATGCAATTATACATATATCCGTCAGAAGAAGCGAGAACCCACAACTTGAAACCGAAACGAATGGGTTTATTCCTTATGTACATTTTGCTTGAATGCCTTCCAAAGTATGGCACCATTTGCTCATCGATTGATAAATGCTCACTAAAAACTCCAAATTGCAAAAACTTTTTGTTTAGTCCATCAAGTAAGGGTCTAATTTTCGCAAAACGATCGTTTTTATCTAAAGCGTTGTTATTACAAACATGAAGATATTTCTTCATCCACCGAAATTCGGAACGTGTTATGGCTTGTTTTACAATTGGAACCCCTAGATCTGGCTGCTGACTCCAATAATTTTCATATTGTGGAACGGTATGGTATCCAGTAAGTATTAAAAATCCGAGAAAACGCTGCAACAATTGTACTGTGCACATGTTATCTAGAACATTATTCTGCCTCGCATACTCGTTAGTATTCGACACTATTAGTTCTATAATCTCCTCATCAAAAAACAACTTGAATAGGTCCAAAGGTGTTCTTTCACCTAAATTAATTCATAGAAAATAAAATAAAAAAAACTAATCCATGCATTACATACTCAATAACTGATAGAGATTTTCTTGATCTTTCATCAGATTTGTAGAATCATGCGCACTGTTGGAGTAAAGTGGTCGTTTTGTGTGCACCCATTTTGAAGCAGGAAATGAAGATTTTGACCTAAATTTGTTTGGTATTTCGTGTTCGCTTGGCGCACTAATGTCTTCCTCTCCTCCAAAAAATTCAAGTTCCAGTTCGCCAGCAACTTCACGCATCGCACTATTTTCTTGACCACCAACGATCGTTTCGTCAATGTCCTCTTCATCACTCATAATGTCAACTCTAGGCGGAATATACACAACATTGCGAGCATTATTGCGAATCTGCGCATTAGCCGATTCATCATCCGATTCTTCCAGCACATCAACTATTTCCCTCATTGTTAAAGCACGCTTGACTCCAAAACTAGATAAAGTTAGTGTTTATTTTAACAATTTTCTATAACACTATTACTTTTCATATAAATACATACGATCCTGACATTTTTTTTATAATATCACTTCACTTCGAAAAAAAAGCACTTGTAATTATACTGTCCGCTTTGAAACAAGTTCAACACTAAACTAATATTTTTCATAAATATTTTGCAAATTCTCTTAAAAACTAATATGAACTGTTTTCGTATACCGTTAAAATACCAAACACATAGATGCTTCTGTTTTTATAGTATACATAAAATTCTTGCATGTATGTTTATAAAGCTCACATTTAGGTATACCTTTTTCGCCAATGGTAATTATAATCACCACAATGTTGAATACTCAGTTACTCATTATAAATACATATTTTTTGTAAAAAATTCGATGCAATAAGAAAACTAAATAACAAATTTTAATGATACATACGAAATTGTTAGAAATCGTATTATCATAGCATTTTAATCTTCACATTTTTAAATGACCTTTTTGACCTCTTTTTTAAATTTGTAAAAAAAAATATTATGCATTAAAAAAAAACTCAACCTAGTTAAATAAATATATATATAAGGACATTTATAAGTAATTAAAAAAGTCATACGAAATAAAAAGTTTTTTCTTTAAAATTTATGACGCCTGGAAGTGCTGGTAATTATAATCACCGGTCGGCGAAAAATGGGTTAAACAACGTGTATCTATTTTTTTTTCTGTTTATTATTTAAACTTTTGTCTAGTTTGCTTTCCTTTTATGGCAAATGATATTTTTGTTGGCATAATCGTATAAAACAATTTATTTCCATTATAATTACAGGGTATTGTCATTTTCCTTTGGTTTTTAACTTTAATATTTATTGAAGACTTTGTTAAATTTTTATGAAACCACCTTTTTTTAACTTATGTTTTTTTATTTGGGAGGATGTAAATAGTTGAAAATAAATAACAAAAATTTGTAGCAAAAATAGGATGGAGCAAAGCAGAATTTTTCGAAATGGAATTCCCAGTAATACTCGTAGTCATTGAAAAACTCCTGTCAACATTAAAGGGACTTTTTTGAGAATAATCGGTTTATTCAGATATCTCATTGTCTTATAAAGTGTTACTACGCAAATAAGTGACAACACTGAAATACTTTCCTAAATCTACCTGATAAAAACTTGATTATAAAATCCACATTTATTTATAAAAAAAAACACTTTCATTATATCGTAAAAAACTAGAGGTAGATTTTAAGACATCACCCGATAAAAGATGGACCAAGCAAATTATGTCAAAAGGAAAGAAATATTTCATAAAAATTTTCTTTCGTTTTAGCCAATTGTTTTTAGAAACGATATATTGTTTTTATTAAAAATTTGTCATTGTTCTGAAAAAATATATTTTTTTAGAAAATGTACATTCTCAGAAAAGGTACTTATTTATAACAAGTACTTAATTATAAAATGAACTTTATTAGAAAAGCAGCTTTTTTAAGAAATCAAATTTTTAGAAGGTATTTTTTTAAATAAAATTTTTTTTTTTTTAATACAAAAATTTTTCGAAAACCACTTTTTCATAAAAATAAATTTTTAGAAAAGTTTTTTTTTTTATTAAAAAAAATACATTTTTAAAAAGCTAATTTTTTCGTAAAGCTGCTAATGTCCCTTTTTAAAATTTTATTTGAGAAGGTACTTTTTTATATAAATGCCTTTTAAAAAAAAAAGGCTACAATTTTAGGAAGCTAATAGTTTTTTTAAAATATAATTTTTTAGATAAGCTGCTGTTTTATAAAAGTTCCCTTTCTTGAAAATTACTATGACCCCTTTCGCACACGCAAAGTTTACTTTGCAAAGTCTTGGGTTTGTGCGAGAGAAGGGAAAGAAGAACGGGGGTGAGTACAGACTTTGATGTTCTCGCAAAGTTGCTTCGTTCTTCGTTCGTCGTTTATACATACTTGAATTTGAAAGAAATGAAACAAAATTTGTAAAACAAAACTTTGTGGGTCTGAACACCAAACAAAGTTTAGAAGAAAACTGAAAAAAACTCAGTCAAAGTAAACTTTGCGTGTGCGAAAGGGGTCTATTTAGATGGTACTTTTCCAAATAATATACTTTTTTAAGAAGGTTCTTTTTTATAAAAGTATCATTTTTGAAAAGGTGAATTTTTATAAAAGGTCCATTTCTGGAAAAACACCTCCTATAATAGGTACCTTTTTGGAAAGCTACGTTTTTAGAAAATCTATTTTTAAATATACGAGTATGTGTATACTTTTTTAGAAAATCTACAGTTTAAAATTAGCTAATTTTTTATAAAAGTTATATTTTTGAAAAGCTACTTTATTATAAAAAGTACTTTTTAAGATAAGGAGATGCTCTTTTAACAGACGTTATATTTTATAAAATACCCCTTTTTGGAAAAGGAACTTCATTTAAAAGTCTATTTTTAAGAATAAGTTCTGGTTCAGAATATATACATGTTTTCGATAAAATAATTGTCTAGAAAAAATATTTGAAAATGGAACTTTTCGAAATATGTACTTTTTGGCAAAAATATTTTTTCTTTTTAGATAATTTTTGTCTAAATGAGAAATTATTATTATTAGGCTCAAGTTCAATTTTATTGAATTAATGAAAATTCAAAAATTTCTATGAGTTTTTTATTTTTGAAAAACATTAAAAACATACCGATTTCAAGGCCGCTACACCTCTCATCAGCGTTCAATTGTCCATGTTTACAATTTTCGTAAAGTGGATACTAATTGGGAAGAATATCAATTATTTAACCAAGTTTTTCAACAGAAATAGAATACGAGAATTAATTTAATTCATTTTTATTCTATTTTACATATTGAAACAATTTTGGTTAGTACAAAATTCCCCATGTCTGATTGCTTACTACTAATATTCAACAAACTCTCATAGAAAATGTACTTCATAGGAAAGATAAACGTACTTTTTTAGGCCTTCTTTAACAAATAATACTTTTCTGAATTCGCAATTCTTTAAATAGGAAAACTAGGTATTTTTTTGAAAATATTACGCTTTGAAAAGTATGTATGTAATATTTGATTTAGAAAAATTTACTTTTTTGAAAAAGTTATTTGGAGGAAAAAGACTTAATACAAAAATTTTCTTTTTCTAAAAATACCTTTTGAAAAATATACATTATAGATTTACTGCCTGTTCGCCGATATCGAAGAACAAAATTTTTGAATTTGTTTTTGTTTCAAATGTAATTGCTCGAAAGAAAGAACTTCTTCGATATCGGCGAACTGGCACTTAATATGTGGCCTTTAAAGCAGTGAGTACCCAGCCGGTGTTTTTCTGAACGATAATAAGGGGCATGGAAAAGGACATTATACTGCTTTTTTTTCGTTGCCAAATTGAAGTTCGTAAGTGCTTCTTTGAGTGAATTTGATTTGTCAAAATGGGAATAATTATTTCTGCAGTACATTTCTACATAAAACTATTTTTATCTCAAGAAGCACATCGAAAACAATCATATCCCGTTTATGTCCGATATGTTTATGTTCAATATGTTTTACCTGTCGCTTCACTGTCAAAACAATTCAGTTTGCACTTGTCTTCGTTCATAAATACTCGTATATTGCTTTATAGCAAAACCAAATAAATAAATGTCGCCTTAAGGGGACTATCGATTTCTTTTAGTGTCTATGAAAATATATATACAATAAGAGAGGAACCTCCCACTTTACTAGCTGCTACAACAGAAATCATATTGTAGAGAGGATGGTAAATGTTGCATACAGATTCGTATTCGTAAATGCATTTACAAACAACAGAATCACAACAAATTCCGGAACATTTATTTCTTTGGAGTGTGGAAACACCTTAACCACCCTTTAACATATACTTTTTTTGTTATTTATGGATACTTTTGGCCAGTCCACTATTAAAAATTATGATAAAAGAGTTTAAATAAAACTTATGTAATGCTTAAGGGAACTGTCAATACAATAAGTAAGTTTTTAGCTTTACTGCGTTGAAATATTTAAAAGGATATCTCTAGATATTTTCTTCAGTTGCTTGGAATTGCAAATACTCTATATCGAGGAAATTGTGGAATTTAAAACATATGAAATTTTAAAAGTTTAAAACAAAAATATTGATTATGAAAACTTACTTCTTCGTTATGTTTATGGCATGCAGCAGGGATCGATAATTCAATATTTATGCGAGCGAATTTTAGAATTTTCTTCCAAAAAGCGTGTAGTATATTAAAAAGTCTACTTAGTTATCTTTTTTAAAGTAGGAGAGTTAAAAGAAAATATATCTTACTAAATATTAGTTGGTGGTACGTTAAAAAATAATTAAAAGCTTAACTTTGCGGCACAGCATAAGCTGAGAAAACTAAACACTAAATTAAAACATAATCCCTGCTTAAATACGAGTATTGAAACACCAAGCAACCAACCAAGAGCAACAACAATGACCCAACAACTCAAAATGCAAAGCAAAAGTAATATATCGCATTGCCAGGCATCGAAGATTGGTTAAAGATAATGCGAAACCAAAAAAAAAAAAGCAAAAATAGCCAGCTCTTCAGAAAATTATCTCATACGTGGAATGGAGTTTATAAAAGTTTATCGACAAAATAAAATAAATTTCTTGCAGGCCACTGCTAAAAGCCAAAGTAAAAGAAGAAAAAAAAAGCCGAATAAATATTTGTAATAAAAATAAAACAAAGTGTTGTACTAAAATTTAATGCATTTGTAGCACGCGCGTGCACTTAGCATTGCATTTAGATTGAATTGCATTGCATTGCATTGTAATTATAAGGTGGTGGTCAGTCAATAATAATAGTCAGTTGTCGGTCTACTATAATAATAACAATAAAAACAGCAACAGCAATAGCAACAACAACAACATACCATATAATAAAATTTACCTGTTTCCTTATAAATAATTACAAACACACACACACATGCTCACATATATACGCAGACATTTTTTTTACGCCAAAACCAAACAGCTAAACGAGATTTAGGAGGTAGAAAGAAAATATTTGAAAAAAAAATATACATTTCCACCTGAAGACATTTACATGCCGATATACCAGCATACAGAAATAAATAATAATGTCGAAACCCTGAAGTTCACAACACATTTAAATATCAGTCGTTGTCCATCAACTGAGTTGCAGATACGGATTGAAGGGAATAAAACTTTTTTAAGCTTCAGTGGCATTTCAATGAATGATTTTAATACACGTTGATTCAATGAAAAAATTGAACTTTTACTGCAAAACAGTTGTAAGAAAACGTTCATTATTGTCGTACATTAAATTTATGAATAAGTTTATTGATTTAATGCACCAATTTATTGCGATCATCAACCAGATAATTGATTTAATGAATCAATTCATTGATTTAATGAACCAATTCATTTATTTAATGAACTAATTCATTTATTTAATGAACCAATTCATTTATTTAATGAAACAATTCATTGATTTAATGAAAATTGATTTAATTAACCACTTCATTGATTTAATGAACATATTCATTGATTTAATGAACTAATTCATTGATTTAATAAACAAATTCATTGATTTAATTAACCAATTCAATGATTTAATGAACATTGATTGATTTAACCACTTCATTGATTTAATGAACATATTCATTGATTTAATGACCGAGTTCAATATTCAAATGAACAACTCGTTAAAGTAATAAACTTTTGAGGAAATCCTATAATCATTACATTTAGGGCAATTCAGCATTTTAATACAAAAAACAACGAAAAAAAACGTTCGTAGAACACTTAAGTCCTTTAACGGTTCCATAAAAAAAGAGTTCCAGAGATTCCTCTTCTAAAGTAATCTAAAGCTTTATTTTGAATGGTGACAAGATATCTAATTTTATGAAATATTTCGGCACTAAAATTGCAAATTTGAAGATGCGAAGTTAAACCTTAAGTTTTGAATGATTTATTGCGTTAAAGTTTAATTAAAAGCTTTAGTCTCTTCGAAAGTCTATACTGGAAATTTGTACTAAATGTATTTCAGGCTACTACATGGTCTTTGTAGTACAACTTTTTATCTAATTTTTAAGAAAGTTGCTAATGGAGCGCCAAAGCGAAGAGTTAACTTAATGATTGAAATGTTCTGCAAAATTATTCCTTTTGTTGTTGTTATAAAATGACTAGAAGATTTCCTATTCAAATTTAAAATTTTAAGTGCCACACTGGAGGTACTTTCTTTTTTACTTTAGTACTCCTGTCCTGTTACAGCCGTGTCACAGAGTTCTTTTTCGTTCGGAAACAGAATTAATTCGTACTTTGATACCTGAAAAACGAAAAACTCTTAAAAAACGAAAACATTTTTGCAAATTAATCAATTTATAAGCAAATTAAATTAGTGGATTTTGTAAATTCAAAAATCATTTAATTTTTTCAAGAACTAAAATTTATTTTTCTTCCACTCAAATGCGAATTCTGATTGGAAATTCTCTTTTCAAACGTCTACAAGAAAAAATCGGTTAAAATCGGACAAATAAAAATTGATTTGATTAAAAAATTAAGGAGTTAATTTGTCATTTAATGATAATTCTCTTGAAAAAAATTCTATATTAACTTTCAACCACGCGAACTATCGGGTAATTGCAAATATTCCATCACCAGCCGTATACACTTGTTTTTATTTTCAGTTTCAAGTTTAAGTTTTACTTTTGTGTTGTGTATCTGCATCTGTTTAAGAACGAAAACCACAACAGTAACTACAACAACAACTAATATTAATATGAAAAGTATTACAGCGACATTAAACACTTAATAAAAGAGAAATACACATATTTAAAAATGAAAACATTTTAATTTTATGCAACAGTGGTGAATGAAAAATTATTTAAATTACCCGCAAAAGTTGTCGATATCATACGAAATTTACATACGCAATCGTCATGCCGATATTCATTTTGGATAAGTTGTACCATAAATTATTGTAACTTAATTAATAAATAGTTTTACAATATCAATGATAAAACCAAAATATAAATAAAAAATATTTAAATATTTAACTTCAAGTTTGTAAAACTTGTTTTACAATAAAATAACAAAAAATTGAAAAAAAAAATAGTTACAATTAGTTTTTTTTTTGGTGGTTGATAAAATACTTGATAGAATAAAAATATTTATGAGATCGCGATAGAGAAGTTGTTAATTTTTAAGTTTTTATTATTGTGATCTTGAGATGCTTGGATCTTTGATAGATCATCGGAATAAAACTAATATACGAGTGGTACCTTGAAAGCAACCGCTTTATCAAATTGATTCATTTTTATAAGACGACCGACCTTCATTAGTAAATCAAATGAAGCTTTTGACACTTTTAAAGACAATGAAAATTCCTTAACGGCGAAGCAGGCAACACAAAAAAAAAATGAGATTAATAAATATGTATGTAATTAATTTTATTGTTATAACAATTAAATAATTAATTAACAATAACAATTATATCATCAATACCAATATATCAAGAAACAATTTGTTGGATTAAAACTTTAATTGTAAATTGCTGAGTTAATAGTTTTCAGATTACCAGCAAGAGAGCGTTTTTCCAATTCAAAATGCTACAATTGGAACCAGCGGTCAAACTTGCGCGAGTCATGAATGGGAAAAAGTAGCCACCTACCGACCGAAAGTGGAATACAACTCTCATGTATGGGCCGGGCCGGTGCTTCAAAATCCATTTTGAAGTTACCCGTCACTTTTTACGTACAACACGCTCTTCATTTAGAGCACATCCCTTTGTGGTCGATATGCAAGTGAACCGCACTACGCATTACAGAGAGAATTCGAACTTTAGCCGAACTGCTCGTATGTGGAATAAACTCCCCGCAGAGGTCTTTCCTGCCACTTTCAGTGGGTTATCCTTCTTCCCAAAACATATTTTCCTATTTCTGGCTCAATGCTTTGCATAAGTAGGGGCCATCCCCTGAATGCTGCTCCTACAAAAAAACAAATATGTTTCATTCTTTAATTAAATCTTGTGTGATCTAACGGCGACATCACATAAATACAATAAAGGCTGGCGCTGTCCCTTAGATGATCCATATACACACGTTAATGGTAACCTCGTAACTTGGTGCGATCGATACAAGAAACAATGATCTTGTCTTAAGCTGTTTCCCCCGGGGGTAGATATTCATCTTGTGTACTTTTAGCACCAAGATGCTATGCCTTCCGTGGTATGGGGTAATTTGACTTTTATGGACATAAACTTTTGTCAATTACCCATAATACTTATATGCACTGCCCAATCTCTGAATTAACAGAGCAACGGATTGTGTATACATTTATTTATTGTAAAGGAAGTGGCATGCCACGTAAGTCTATTTAGAAGGTGTAGTGGTACCTAAAGTCTAGCCCAAGACCAAAGCCAATAGAAAGCTAGTCCTTCGGGGTTTACTTTCGAAGCTCCACCAGTAGCTCTCATGGGAGATTGTTTACCGGAAGGTAGCAGTGATGACCTACATTGGTCACACGATTTCCGGTGTGAATTACGAATGAGCCGCCGCATCTACCCCCTGGTGGCACGATTCCGTGGCCGGTTGTTGGTTGAGGTCTCCTTCGAGAGTACACGTGGTGGTTGTGGTTGTTACCAAAAGCTGGGAGATGTGTTGGTTTAAAGACTGATGCTTGTTGCAGTGCTTGCGCTGGTCGGTCTTCGTGTCTACCAACAGATAAAAGAGCTTAGGTAGGTCGAACACTTTAGCAAGGTGTTTAGACATGGTGGGCCTTGGCCATGTCTGAGAATTTGCTACCTGATGTTGTCCCAAAGGGGATAACTTCAGGTTGTCTCCGAGGGGGTAGCTCGGGGGCGATGGTGGATGCATTTTATGCACCCAGTGTTTAAGTACACCGTCCGACGTAAACTTGACACACATCTGTCTTAAGATGTGATACTAATGGCCCTCATTCCGTATGTTAAAGCGATAACATTGATCTACTCTTCAAACTTTTTAAAATTTATATGAAAATAATAGCAAACACAGATGGCACAGTGTCATCATTTCATATAAAGAGCGGCCATAATTAGAATCTGGAGTTTTTGTAATTGAAAAAAAGTCTTAAGAGTTTTTTGTTTTATTTTGTGTATCATCCACAGGATGAATCTAAATAGTTTTCATAATTTTAAAAACTGCAAACTTATGAAACTTTAAAATAAAAAAATTAATTGTTTAAGAAACACACATTCATAAAGGCAATGAAATATGAATGGTTTATGACAAAATTAATCGAAGCACACTGAGATAATAATTCTTGAAAATAAAAACAAAGAGTATTGTTTATTATAGTGTTCGTCTCATCATCAAGATGGTGGCGGTGGCGGTGTTGTTGTTAATAAACTATTATTATCATTAAAAATATAAAAAAAGCCAAGAAGCAAAAACATTGTCTCGATGCTACTGCATGCAACTGCTAACAATTTTAAACAACAACTTTCGATGTTCCAGGAGATGTTTAAAATGTTCAGAATCTGGTATAAAAAATTAAAGGAAAAAGAAATGTTGTAATATTTGTTGTAGTTGGCTACTGTTAAATTATAAACTTCGCTGAAGAGCAGGAAAGTATTAAAATAAAAGGAGCAAAACTCAGACTCGATTATATCACATCATTCGTACAGACAAACACACACTTAATAGTGTGCAAGCAAAGGTTTAATAACTTCTGAATGGATAGGGACGGATGGCTGGATGGCTGGATGGATGGATGGATCGATTTATGTATGGATGGATGGACTAGCCCGTTTATAAATGGCTATTAAAATTAAGTTTTTCTTTTCTTTACAATTCCGTTCGGTTGACTTTTGAAATGGACTGAAATGAAGCAACCAGCGAACAAGTAAACTGACCACAACCAACTAACCAACCGAGCAACATAGAAATCACATGTGTAATCAGGCTGTAGTTTTTGTTGTTGATGTGGGCAAATGAAGATTTAGAAGAATTCTTGTGGAAATTCTTCTCACGTACGGCAGTTTATTAAAATAACTTTAGGAGGAACAACCAAACACAACACGTAACACTGTGAGCTGTTAGCTCTGGCTTTGATTCTGGCTGACGCTGCTGGTGAAAATAATGTTAACGACAATTGTTTGTTTTTTTTTATTGTGTTGTTGTAGTTGTTGTTGTTGTGGTTGTATGTACGATGTTTCAAACACACAACAGCACAAAATGAAATTAGTTTAATCAGGAATAACAAAATAGCAACATCCCCAATACAATAGTAACAGCAACAACAACAACAACAACAACAACAGCAAGAAAAAACAACAAGAACAACAAAAATATTAACAACTTTAGTCAGGTGTTTGATAATTTAAAGAATGAAAATTCGAAAAAAATATATTAATAATCATTTCAAATTTTTCAAGATTTAGATGAAACTCAAGCCAGGCTTTTAACAGTTGAAAATATGAAGCACAAGAAGAAGAAAAAGAAAAAAGCACATAAAGTGTTATGTTGCGTTGTCGATGTGATGGACTGTTGTATAAATATTTTGCTACCAGTTTTGAGCATTTTGTTAATTTTGTGTTTTTTTTTTTCCTTTTTTTCTTCGTTGAAATGTTTTTAATTTTTATTTGATCATCTCCAACATGTGATTCATTTGATGATGGTGTTTGTTTCATTCATCCGTCTCGCTTTTGGTTTAAACATTTTTGTATCTGATTGTCGGGGGTATCATCATCGTATTGTGGCGTACGTATGTGTAACTTAAAATGAATTGAGAGACTTCAATTAAAACCATTTAACAATATCACGTACTAAAGATCACCGCTTTAAATGCGTTTAAAAGCACTGATGATATCGTTTTCAGATGCAGGAACGGCCACAGACAGGCCTCTGGGTAGAGGATAAAAGTAACGCAGAATGTAAATTGTAAATAATTCTAAATATATTTTTTTAGCCATAAAGTAAATTAAGCAAATGTGATTTGTTTTAAACATTTTAAAGAATTTTTAAAATTTACATTCACAAAATTTTCTGTTACACCGGCAGAAAAATATCAATTGAATTTCAAAAGAAATTAGAAGTTTTTATTGAAGAATTTTTTCCAATTTTTTTTTTTTTTTTTATTAAAATAAAAACTGAATACATTCTGCACAACAAGTTTTTTTAGGATTTAAAACATTAATCTAGCTAAAGCAAAATTGAAGAATTATTGTATGCACGACATATTTTATATTAATTCCAAGAGGAATTTAACCAAATCCAAATTGTCAAGAGTCTTTCGTACAACAACTTTATAGAGAATATAAAAATCCTTTCAAAACGACTTAAATATAAAATTTATGTTTTACATTTATTTAGCACGTATGCATACAACTCAAGTCGGTAAACTTTTTTGAGGAAAACTAGTGACACGTTCAAAAACGTATTTTAATTTAAGGTTTTGTGCTTCTTTGTTCTTGTTCATCATGTAAAAGAAAAGCCGCAGAGATATTTTTTTAACTATCGAGTCTTAACAGCTTTAGTTTATGTTAAAAAATGCAATTTTGCTTTTTTTAATAGCGCCATTTAACTCTAGCATTCATGTAACAATAATAATATTTCTAGTAAAATTTAAACAAATAAATATTCTAAAAGTTTATAGAGTTTCAGAAGAAACTTTTGTTTTGTATTACATTTTTAAGTTGACTATTTAAGTGATAATGTATGCACATACAAGTACTCGTAAACGTTTATTATTTGCAACAACAAATTCTATTTATACTCTCATACAAATATAAATTTTAAGTATTTTTTTTCAGTTTCTTTTATTTGCAACTTCTTTAGGCTTTTGTTTGAATGCAATCAAGAAAACAATATCGGCAACACGTTCAAAGTGCACGCAGGAAAACAAACTCTCGTACGAACTGCGAACATACATACATACATAGACACAACAACATTTTGCTGCTGCACACAATAAAATATGCCGCAAAGTCACGTTGTTTGGAAACTCAAGCAAAAACAACAACAACAAAACATTGTATCTAAAGTATGACAGTAAAATGTTATAAAAAAAATTAATTTACAATAAAAAAAAACTAAAACTGGACACTTTTTTATTTTGCCAAGACATAAACTCATCAACCTTTCAAGCCATTCTTCAGTCATTCTCTATAAACGACAAATAGTGTCAAGCCAAACTTCATGGAAAAGAAAGCAACAACAAACAAAAAAAATCCAAATTTTTACTCAATAAAAAAAAAAAATTAATAAAAATTTCTTTTTAAAGAATTTCAATTAATTTTAAGAAATTACTCTTTTCTTTTCAAATCTGTAGGATTTTTTCCAAAATGGCTTTTAATTCCCTGAACTACGAAATATTACTTCCGTTTTTATACCAGATCATTACAACAAAATACTTGTGTCGCATAAAATGTTTAGAAAAAGTCCACCTTCAAAACAAAAGGAACTCTTCTTTAAAGATTTTTTTAATTGATAAACATCGAAATTAAAAAAGGAAGTGTTGTCGTTTGCATTTTAATTAGTTTGAAAATCTTTAATTTATTTAACCACCAAATAATAATTAACACTTCAAGTTACAAATCACACACAATTTACGTTATTAAAGGAGAGGGGAAGGAAAAAGAACAGGAACGATCACTTTAAGTACCGGTAGCTGCTGCAGGTAGAAATTGAAAACACAAATTTTTATTTACAAGATTCGAATTCAAATTGTGTGAGTGTGTGTTTTTTTTTTGTTGTTGTTTAATATAAATAAAAGTGAAAAAGTGAAAATGCATTTTAATTAACAGTCCCAATTACAATTGCAGCCGCCGGCAACAGACTGCAACAGAAGTGAAGGCAACGAATGTTTAATTACCCAAATAAGTGTCTTTACAATGAAAATCATACTTTATTTAGCAACCATTAACCCAATACACACAAAACAACCTGCATCTTTCGTCCATGAAAATATCTCCAAGCCAGAGATGGAAATGTGAAAAATTGATTTCGTTAAATTTTTATGTGGATTAGTTGTGATAAAACGATTTCAATAGTGCCAAATTTTAAACGAAAAAAATTTCAATCTTAAAATTTATTGCAGCATTTCTAAATTTACCCGCGCAAGAAAAATATGAAGAACAGTAATGCGTTGTTCTCGGCAGCCGACTCGGTAAAGTGTAGCTTGCTTATCACCATATTTGAGAAGAAAATTTTAATAAAGTTCTAGCGAAGTAAAGCTGGAGGTCCATACCACGCGTTGTGCGTTTGACGTGTTTCACGATTCGTACGCGTATTTAAATTCAAGTTACATGCAACGCTTTTTACGCGCTAATTGTTTTCTTTTGATCAGCTATGGTGTAAATATTTTCATCAAAAAAAATTATTATTAGTACAAAAAATAGAATAAACAAACATATTAATCGATAACAATGAAAGTATAATATAATTTGTCATCCTTGGCTATCCAAAATAGATGTCATTTTATCATGGCGCGAGCGACGCGTACAAAAGTAGAAAGTAAACCTACTTTACGCGTCGTACGCGTTTAAGCGTTCTACGCGTTGTGCATGGTATGGACCTCCAGCTTAGCGTTTCTTTACACTGTACAATTTTGTAAATACATACTAATTTTGATAGAGATCAGCAAAAACTATACCTGTTTAGGCGTCTTGAAAGTTTAAGTCTGAAGTTTATTGTAGGAGAATTTAAAATTAGTTTAAACGAAGTTAGAGATCCTGTAATTCTTTCGTTTAAGGTAAAAGGAGTGTTTACCATTCTCATGTAAAACACCTCGAGGGAAATTTTTGAGGAATATTTTTGCCTTCTAAGTCTTTGCTCTATGTGGCTTTTTGTCTGTTTTTTGAAAAAAAACGGCAATAATAGTTCTCTCTTCGATTGGAAATGTTCTACAAAATTATTTGTAATAAAATTCATATCAAACAGATACACACTACTTTAACGCAAAATGTCATTCAAACCATTCGTACAAACTTTGCAAAAATTGTAAGTTCTTTCCAGAACCCCTCAATGTCTTTTCTTTGAAAGTAAAATAAACAAAATTTACTCACGATAACACGAGGTTAGGTGTGATCGATGCTTATCAAATGAATTCTCAATTGAAAAACTTTAAAAAGAGAAAAACATTTTGCTAAAATCTTTATTAAAACTCCATCAAGCAGAAAAACTTGAAAAACAAATTACAATATCACAGAAAAAAATTTTTCACTAATTAACTCTTTACTTAAAAGTATAAAAAAATTTGATTAAATATAAAAATTAATTAAATAATTAAATTAAATAAATTAAATATTTAATCAAATTTTTTTATACTTTTAAGTAAAGAGTTAATTGGTAAAAAATTTTTTTCTATGTACAATTAGACGCATGAATAAGTCTCGTATCTGTACTGTTTTTCGCAGTATTATACTGTTTTTCTACATCAAAAACTGCGTACTGCTTTTCTCCCTCAAAATACTGTTTTTCGATAAATAATAGAAATAAAAACGGCGAACAGCGAATTCATGCAATAATATTGTTTACTTCAAAAATAAGTATTCTCCTCGAAATTGTTTCGATTGTGGATCAGTGGGTGGAGATATTTATTCATCTCAATAACGCCGATTGCGAATTCAAAGAAATGGCCACGATCGTTGAATATATTTCATATTTGCCAGGAACATCAGCATCAGTGAAACCAATCTTCTCTGCAGTGAACAAAACTTGGACGTCAGACAAAGCCCGATTAGTTGTGCAAATATTGAAGGCGATTTTGCCCGTCAAATGTAATTCGAAGTACAAATGCGTTGATTTGCTTATTCAAATTGCTTCAAACGACAAATACAAAACAACAACAAAAGCTGATTTTGATGAAAATTATTACGATGATGGAAATGATTGTTAATTTTTTTATATATATTGAATAAAATATATACTGCGAAAAGTACTGTTTTTCCAAATCGATTTACTGCTTTTTTAAAAAATTTCAGTGAAATTTACTGTTTTTGGTCCAAAAAAATATACGAGCGTTACGCATGAATAATTTAATAACGTCATTCACGGAAAATTTTTTCTTAAGAATTTGAAATTTTTGCACACAAAACAAAAGACTTAAGGCACAAACTTTATGAAAATTTCAGAGAATCACCAAGACTTGGGACTTAAATAACATCGCAGTATAAAAAATCTGCTTATCTAATCACATAATTTACTGCTAAAAATATTCTGCAATTCATTATACAAAACAAAAGACACTTTAAGGGACTTGGAAAACAACGTTATTTAAGCGAAAAAATTAAAAAAAAAATTACACACTACGCACATTACGAAATTTGAATTAATCTATAATTATCACATAAATTCTATCACGTGAACTGTTACTGTAAAATTTCCATTTCTACGAATCAAATCAAAAGACTTAAGCTGCAAACTTTATTAAAATTAAAAAAAGAAAATAGACTTGGGAAGGGAAGGAATATTGAAACATAAAATGTGTACAGATCTTTGCTCCAGATTTCCATAAGCAATCAATTGATATCCCTTTTCAAACTCTGACATTTAGTCTTATAAAACAAAAGACTTAAGACACAAACTTTAAGAAAAACGCTATCGCGATCACCGCCATGGGTTTCGTTCACATGTACTTCATAAAACAAAATCAAAATTGATTCAATTTGATCCCTGAGTGAAAGTGCGATTCATAATCTTACCTAACAAACAAGCTGTGACATAAATCTGTTGATTTCCAATAATTAAAACAAAAGACTTAAGACACAAACTTAATGACATTTGCAACACCAACAAAACAAAGCAAAAAACAAGATTTACAAATTGAACTTGTAGCCAATCAAGCGACACAAACAAAATAAATTCTAAAAATGATTGTAAACAATAAAAATTTCAACAAAACGACTTTAAATAAATTTAATCTTGTCACTTTTAATAAATAAAAACATTTTCCCAAACAATTTTATCTAAACAATTCTGATCAGTAGTGCCATTATTTTTAGTAGTGGAAGATTGATAAACCATAAAACAAAACAACATAAAATATGCAACAAATGTCACCCAAAAAAAAAAAAATTAAACGTAACCAACCGAATATAAAGTCTTTTTAAATAAAACAAACAAAAAAATTAACACAAGCAGCCGATATGTTAAATAGTTGAGTACGATTACGAGCATGACTTCAGCAAATTACTACTGGCTTTTTAACAAATTTATTTATGGCCGCAATTATTTTATTTTTATTGTCATTTCTTGAAATTGCCTTGCTATATTTGTTGTTTTTGTTGTTGTTGTTGTTTTTGTTGCTGCTGCGTTGGCTATTAAAATTCTTTCAAAGAACTGCTTTCAAGCATACAACCGCATGTGAGGGAGTGTGTGAATAACACAACCACAATGCATTTCTCTTAATACTTTTGAATACGACCGGCCGGCCAAGTGTAATTTACGAGAATTTGTAGCCAAAATATTAACCAAATAAAAGTGGATTTATTATGGGATCTAGAAAAGCAATTTTTGCTTACTTTAATTTGCTACTGTATGGCGGCTACAAGAGGGGAATAAATATTAAGGCTGATTGAAAAGTGGAAGCGAAATATGTGCGAATATATTTCTTTATTTTATTTTTATATTCAATTTTATTTGTTTGTTTAGTCCAAACACGCACATAGATTTGATCAGTATGAAATGAAGAAGCAAACATTAACAAATAAATAACTAAAATTAGCAAACTGAAATGAAACAACTAAAAATTTATTAACAAAAAAGAACTAAAAATTTATTAACAAAATCTTGAAAAAAAAATGCGAAAAGAAAAAAAAACAACTTGAATTTTTTATTAATGGGTCTTTCAGAAATAAACACCAATATCACCTAAAACGTAATAACATTCATTGCCAGCGATTTGCCGCATATGCAGTGTTATATTCAATTGGTCATTTCATTTGTAACAGAGTCGGCAATGTGGACCGGTACTTTAATGTACTTTAAATTCGTTGTTTCAATGAAAATCTTCATTAAACTTCAATTTAAAATGCTTCATTGAAAGCATTCTTTGTTGTTCTTTATTAATAAAATTAATGTAGCATTTGATTGATTTGACGTAACGTATTACATTGCAGCAAAACTAATGAAAAGTTCATTAAATCAGTGAAGTTTTTATTTTAATTTTTAGTGCATTGTAGGTATGAATAAATTTGACTTTGATACATTTCATGTTTTGAATGATTTCTAGCGTTTAAGTTGGGTTTGAAGCTTTGCATTTTTTGCAAATTTAAAATGAAATTTTGTTTAAAAAAAAGGGAGGTTTTCTCTTTTAACTTTTGTGCTTCGTAAAAAGGGAAGAGGGGGGAAATAGTTCTATAAAGCTAAGAGTCCAAGAGTTAAAAAGTCTTAAATTTTTTTTGCAAGTGTCGCACACTGTAGTTAGCCACGCCTTTAAGACCTCTTTAGCAAAAATCCGAAAATTCCCAATTTGTGAAGACTTTAATATAAAATTTCTTTCAAAAAAAAAACACAAAGTATGTTCACATATTCAGAATGTTGTTGGGCTTTCAACAGTCGTGTTGTAACCATTTTCAACATTTTTAACTTGTGGCTTGCTGGCCGATTTCTTTAAATATTTTTTCCGTTTGTTTTTTGTTTTCCTTCACTCATTTTAATACAAACAAAAAAAAATGAACTAAAATCAAAAAATGTTGTTGATTTGTAACAAAATTAAAAAAAAAAAGAAAAAAAACAGAGCTTTGTTTTAATTTCAAATTCAAAACGCGCACATTGTGGAGGTTAAACTATTTTATCATTGTCAAAAATTGTCTTTTTTTTCCAGGTTGTTGCTGACGTCTGCCTTAAGAAAAATACATATAAAACAAAAAATACAAATAAAACCTCAAGAAGTAGTAGCAAGTGTATGTAGAGTCACAAAAACACAAATAAATAGAGACAGACAGACAGAAGGACAGACGGACAGACAGACAGACGGACGTATAGGCATTTAAAAAGCCTCAAAAGTTTAAATACTTGGAGCAAAAAAAATGTATTTATTTATTTATACTTGAATCGTATGACAACAAGTGAAAAATGTTACGCAGTTTTTGATTTCTTATTTTTAAAAATTTTTTTAGTTTTTTTGTTTTTTCTTCATCAGTTTCATTTTAGTTTCTGCGTATTTATTTTTCTTTTAAAATGAAGGCCAAGTTTCTCTGTAGAACATTGAAAGTCATGGCTTGACTTTTTTCCATCTCTTTTTTTTTTGTGCTGTGTATTTTTTTGCGAGTTGTCGTAAATAAATACTTTCATTTCTTTCATGTCAATTTCATGCATTTGCTACAATGTCCTGCTACGATCACAGTTAAAGATCCTCATGATAGAAATTAGAATGTTAAAAGGTTTTTTTTTTTTTCTTTCTTTTTTGTAACGGCAGGTGGCTTAAAACTAAACTTAAACAATAAACTTTAAAACTTTGTGCTGCAGTACAAGTTGATTCATTGCTGTCCTTGTTTAAGGATTTTTTTCGACATAAAATTAAAATTCATGTATTTCAAAGAGATTTGAACCATTTTTAGTGATTCGGTTTTAACGAACCGCAAGACACCGGACTGTTGAAGAAATGACTTGTGGCGCAGAAAACACGAAATCCTTTGTGAGTGTACAGGACTATCCATAAGCCATAAACTTTAATGTCAAACCAAGGACAAAATAATAATTCGATTATGGTCTACTGATTGATTTTGTTTTGATGAAAATTTTTATTTTTCATTCGTTTTCATTTATGACTACTCCCTCCGTCCTCGCGATAGTCTGACCATGTAGTTAAGAATATTTTCCCAAGGGACAACTTCGATACAGTCGTCTTGCTCTCTAATCTCCACATAAATTATTTTTGTAATTAGAATTTTTCATCATTAAAAATCAACTTTATTTTTTTTTTTCACAGATACAATTCTTAAATGTAATAAAAAAAATAAATTAAATATTTTTTTTTTTTTTGTAAACTCTGATTGCGTGTTATTTATAATGCAATCAAAGAAAAAAATTACAACTTCCATAACTTTTCACACCATTCACTGCACAAATATAATAATTAAAGCAATTTTTAATAATAAAAGCACCAGCAACAGCAACAGCAAATGCAACCACAATAAAATTTTAAACAACTAAAACACTTTTTACAAAAAAAAACTCACACAGTTTTTAACGGCATAAACGACAAACAGGAGCCCTCACTTTCAGGAGGAATTAAAAAAAAATGTTCAGCAAATAAAAGTTATTGTTTTAATTTGTGAGCCAACAATCGGATAAATAAAAGCGATTATTAGCCTTTTCTCAGAGATGAAGGGTGCAAAGAGGAATATTAAGCCCCAACTTAAAATTATCATCTCTTTCTTTTAATTTGCAGTCTACATATAAAACCATAATCATAATATTTTCATCTACAGATCCAATTTTAGTTACAATTTATTTATTTTGTCTAGATTTTTCCGTTGAAGGGTACAAAATTGTGATATAAAACTTTAATGAAAATTTTGAAGAAAAAATCAAACAAACAAACAAACAAATAATTGAAACCCCAGTTACAATAATAACAATATTATTATTGGTATTATTTTCATTATTTTTTCAAGTATTATCGTATTTATCTTTATTGTTGTTGTTGTTGTTTTTATGTTTTTGTTATTTGTTTCGTTGTTATTTTTGCGTGTATAAAAACAATTACACACGATGAAAATACAATTACCTGAAAAATATCAACAATAACAAAAGATAAATTAAATTTGAAATTATTAAAAAAAAAACAAAGCCACACAATCAACAACAACTTGAGAGACAGCAAGAAATCAATGAACGAACATTAAATTTAGCATTTAGCACTCACTGCTTGCAATAATAATGGAGTAGGACTATTTAATAACTAATTAACACTTGAATACAATTTGAATTGAAATTAAATTTATATTGAGAAAAAAAAAACGAAAAGAAAAGAAAAGAACATTCTCCTCAGATTACAAATCAAAATCAGCAACAACAAAAAATACGAGAATTGAACTCATCCAGCAGCAGGTGTAATCAATATTTATTTAAAAATCATTCGATATTTTCCCTTGAATTTATTGAACCACTGTTGACAGACACTTCGTCAGCCCATTACATACATATGTATCCTAGCAAATGCCTACACTGGAAAAAAATATATAATTTACCAAAACTTATCTCAATGACGTCATACATTAAATTCAGTAGTCACACAAAAATTTCAAATATATCTTTGAGCTAAGAAATATTCAACGTTACTCGTAGAAACGGTAGTCCAAAGCCCAGAGTATTTTATTCATAAAATTTGTGAATTTTAAGAAATTTTCAACAAATTTATAAAATAGTTCAACGATAGAATGTAATTATTTCGCCACACTAAAGAAAATAATTGATTAGTAAAAAAGATTTTTTAACGTCATTATAATGAATCTATTTCGTTATCTTAATGAAATTATTGCATCATTTTAATGAAATTATTAAACAATTAATTGTTATGCACAAGCCAAACTTGAGTGAAAGTGTGAATTGTTTCAACGAATGTTTGCGTTAATTAAAACTTAATGAACTAATTCATTAATTTGACGAAGTAATAACAAAAATAAATATTTGCAATGAACTTGTTTACATCAAAATTCACTGAATATTTTTTTATTGAAAAAAAAAACGTTTGCTTACATTATATCTACGTATTGTTGCATCAAATTAATGAATCGCGATCAAAGAATGGCATTCAATAGTTGTATATAAAATTATTTGGTTTTTTGTGGGAGGGTGTGATTTAATGAATAAATATATATATATATATGCGATTTATTTTGTCAATTCAATGAAATTTTACATTAAAACTATTAAAAGTTTACATCAAACCTAATGAAATTGTAACGTTTGAAGTTTTAAAATTATTAATTATTTAAATTTTGAAAGGAGTACATTCACATATTTTCCTAAAATTAAGAGGGATTCGAGTATGCAATGGCTGAAGTTGTTAGCGCCTTAATTTCAAAACGAGTTATGACGGAAGTTCGATCGCAACTCGGGATAGATATCAATATCATGACCGCTACTAGTGCCGTGCCTTGTGCCAGAACTACGGAGAAAGGGATAGGGATAGGGTACGGTAAAGATATAAGATGGAGAAAATGTAACTATAAATTCTTTTACAACTCTGCTATTTGACGTTTTGTTAATTTTTAGAGCAGTGTTGCACTTCTTCTGGCGTTTAAATAGACGCATTAGCTTTCTTAACTTGTCTGAGGAGGCATTTTATTAATTGTTTTAATTCGCCGACGGTTCTTTTAAACGACCAGTATTATGCCTCTATCCTTTAGACAGTTCAGCAACAATTAAAACAATGCCACACTAGAGCACATCAGAGAAATTTTTATGATTTTGATTTACTTGCGCTGACTTGGATCTGAACTCAGGTCCTAAGTCCTAAGTTTCTTTTGTAGCCAATACCACCAACACTGTACAGGCAGCAAATAATACATCACAGCGCCCTCCTTCATCGGTAATGTTAACAGGATAATCGGAGAAGTAATATAATTACTAAAGCGAGTACAAAACCAGCTTCAGGCACTTAACATTTCTTCTTAAAAGTTAAACAAACTCGTAACCATAGATTATTAGTTTTCCATCACTTTAAGACAAAAAATAAAGGGTTCCCTAAAATGTCAAAATATTATTGAAATAAAATTTTCTAATAAAAATTGGTAAAGCTAATAATGCAAATCCAATGAAATTCTTTCACAATATCCTTCACACTTCAAATATAACATCCAAATTTAGTGATAGAATTGCAAATCAAAATCTAACGAAATCGTTTCACAAAACTAATGAAATGAAAATCATTCAAGTATTTTCTGTAAGATTGAATTGAAATTATTTTCAAATCGGTTCATTTATTAATTAGGGATTTAATGAAAAATTTATTTATATTGAGTGTAACAGCATTTGTTAGTTAAGGAAATTTACAAGGAATTTGAAATATTGTATGCTGCATTGCAGTTGTTTCACTATCAAATTAACATATAATTGTTAAGAGATTGTTTTGTTTTTTCCCCACTTCTTTTTGTTTAAACTTCAAACAACGAACCATCTTTTTGTTCCTTTCTTTGGGAACAAAACAGAAAATTAACTCTATTTTTTTGTGGCTCTTTGTTGTTGTTTTTTGTTAATACATTTAAGAATTATGTGTGAAAAGAAAGAATTTAAGTAAAATTATCAAATAAATATGCTAAAATAAAATTCGCATACACGTGTTTGGGGGTGGGGTAAAAGAGATCGATTAATTTTGTATATTCTGTTTAATAATAAAGGTAGAAGTACTTTTATATTTACTATTTGATCGGTGAAACAACTGAAGTGGCTTGAGGTGTTTGTAAAATATATTTTTTTCCCGACGGCAATTTGCAATTCAAAAATCATAAAAGTGGCTACTTTCACTTAGGTAGTGAACATAATAGCAAAGCTACTCGTATATGTTCATAGTGATAATTTCTTTAGATGAATAATTTGTATTGAAATTATTTTATTCGAATAAGAAAAGAGATATTTTTCCAGTTTAAGTTCGCTTAAATGTAGCACCCATAACTGTGAAATTATTTAATTACAACAAATTATTCAGATTATTATATTTCAAAATAAGAAATTTTTTAATATAAATTATTCAAACAAAATTTATTCGAATAAAAATTATTCGATTAAAAATTATTCGAATAAAAATCAAATGAACTAAATAAATAAATTTGAA
Source organism: Lypha dubia (assembly GCA_947311025.1). Taxonomy (NCBI): domain Eukaryota; kingdom Metazoa; phylum Arthropoda; class Insecta; order Diptera; family Tachinidae; genus Lypha; species Lypha dubia. The sequence continues at coordinate 61,844,411 of OX371263.1, forward strand.
CGCAAAAAAGTGTCTGAAAATTGTTTGGAAGATTTATGGTAGTATTCATAAAAAATAAAACAAATTTCAAATGTGTTTTAGTTCAAAATTTCAATACCAATTTTTTCTTAAAATAAATTTCAAATCCATTTTAAATTTTTATGAATTGGGGGGTTAGGATATTTCATTTTATATATATGTATGTACATCCTATATGTATGTTACACATACATATATTTACATATAAAGGGTTTGACAATATGTGCAGTAAAGTGTTGGCAACCCTAAACGTGTCTTCATAATGGAACAATATTTCAAAAATAATGATAGCTTGTCGGCCACAGTTCGAAAATTTCAAATATATGGTCGAAATAGTGTTTTAAGTTTGTCAAATCCAAGAGGACTGGATACGTTGGAGACGCCAAACACACTGGTCGTCTCAAAACAATGCAATTAAATGTTATAATCGAAGCAGTGCGCGAGAGTACCGGTGACAATCCTGGAACTTTAAATCGGCGTCGTAGACAAGAATTGCAAATTTCAAGAAGCTCTCTACTGCACATACTCACTAACGATCTGCGCCTTCATGCTTAAAAAATTCAATTAACAAAACAAATGAAGCCTAATGGCTATCTATCGTGTAACTGTCAACAAAAATGCCAACAAATACATATTTTGCGTTAATTTTGGAACACCCTTTACATACGAGTATGCATGTTTGTTTGCTCCATATCTTGACGTATACTTTTTGGGTCCATTATCTTAGTAACTTCTATAAATTTTTCATTCATATCTATAAGGTTTTCGAATAAGAGTGATATGAGGCCATTCAATATCACAATTTCTTGAAGTAATCGAATCTCCAAACTTTTCTCGCAATAATTCAATTGTTGCATTTGCTGTGTTGTCAAGATCAACTTCTTTCAATTTCGGCTATAAAAAAAGTTGGTTATCATCGATCTATACCGCTCTCCATTGACAGTAACGGTGTTACCAGCTTCATTTCGAAAGAAGTACGGACCGATGATCTACCAGACTTAAAAACACACCAAACTGTCAATTTAGGTGAATGCAATGGTTTTTCCTGAATAATTTGTGGATTTTCTTCCCACCAGAATCGACAGTTTTTTTTTTTTATTTACCGCAGCACTCAGATGAAAGTGAGCCTCATCCGAGAAGATGATTTTCTTTTAAAAAAAAGTCGTTATCGTTTTCAAGTTGTTCCAAGGCAAAATCAACAACGTTGTTCTTGCGTATATCTGAAATTGTAAACACTACTGAATACAATGAAAAACAAATGACAGATCATGAGATATTACAAATGGTCAAAACGTTACTTCAAAATCATATCATCTCTGTTGGAAAACCTTATATAATAAACTAATGACTTAACCAAAGCCCCATTAAAAGTAATCCAGAGGCGTAAAGAACGAGAAGGCCAATGAACAGGACAACTTCGGGAAATAAAGTTGTCACCAAATTGATTTTGAAATAAATCGATTGTTAAGCGCGCTGTATGGCAACTTGCCCAACAACACCGCTTACACTCAACCAAAACCTTGGGTGAAAAATAAGGAATAAATTCGTTGAATCAACGAAGGAAGAGGTTCTTTGAATTCAACGTATGGCAATCATTCACAGAAAAAAATAAAAATTGATTTCAATTAAAAAATTTGTGATATCAATTAAAAATTTAATTAAATTTTTATACATTTATTAACTAAAATTATTTATTATAATTAAAAATTTAATTAAATAAATTAAATATTTAATCAAATTGTTTTATATTTTTAATTAAAGGGTTAATTGAAAAAAAAATTCAATATTTTTTCTGTGTTGGCTTGTTGAATTCAACGTACCAGTTCGTTGAAGCTAAGAAACCATACGTTAAAACCGTACGTTGATTTTTAAAAATTTATTCCTTGATCCAACGTATTCATACAACAAAATCAACGTTTATTACTTAAAATCAAGAAACAGGTTCTTTGAATAAAAGTATTTGTTCATTGTGTTTAAACAAATGAGGGAGTTTCTTAAATTCAACGTTAAATCAAAAAACTAGTTCATTGTTTAATTCAACGAATAAAACCGAATAATGGTTTCAACGTTGAGTTCATAAATATTTAAAATTTTACTTTTGATTTCAAGGAATATTTTACTGAAACAACGTATAATACGTTGAATTTCAAAGAATTTAATTCAAGGAACGGGAGTTCGTTGAACTTATGTAAAACTGTTTTTTCAGTGTACTTTGCGGAAGAGGTACCTTTTGAACAAGGTAGAATATGATTAAGGTACTTTTTTGTACGACCTTTTTCTCAGCTTATATTTTTCTCATAAAAAAAAACTAAGAGAAAAGATTTCAATTTTTTCTGATTAAGATAAAAGTCCTGTGAAGGACTTGTAATATTTAGTCTTCGTATGTGATTTTTACAATAATTTTTTGTAACATGATACTATACAAACATTAAACTGTTACTACACAACTTGATATTGTTTTGCCAAGGGAGGCATAAAGAACAAAGTATAAAAATTGATCAAATAATTAGAATACGTACTTTCCTTTAATTTCCATTAAAAAATTACCACTTCATTTTGAAAAAATCTTTAAGTTAAAATCACTTTTGCCCAATATGTGACATTTAAAGGTGCGTAAATGTTTCCGAGTATTCATCCTTTTTAATTTTTATTTTCACTTTCGCAATTGCAAACTGTTGCTTTACAAACAACACCATATCCTGCGATGCTTAAAGACAATCATGTAAATTTGAAAAATGAGTGCATACTTAAAAAAAAAAATAAAAGAGATACATATGAATTATATTTCACGCCTGTATTTATAACAATGAACTGAAATAAAAGAATCAAATAAATAAATGCAAAAGAACAAAAAATAATAAAAAACAGAAACAGAAATTAAGTATACAACGACACCCAACAAAAGAAAAATCAAATATTACAAAAAGAGTTTAAATGAGACTGAGTGTGACTGGATGGATAGATGGATGTCTGCCAGCAGCTGTATGTAGAGTCTACATTGTAGATGCAGAATGCAAAAACTTTAACGAAAAGTTGTTCAAAATGTTTGAAGTGATTACAGAAAAATGTCATTCAAGGGCTTGACGCGCCTCCACACTTTGGCAAACAAGAAAAACAAAAAAACCAACAAGACAAACTTTAACAATAAAATTGTATGTGTTCTCAAACATTTAGGGTGTGCTGGCTGCCACAAGAGGAAATGTTCAATAAGAATAGGTGGCGGAAGGGATTCAACAAAAAAAGTAATATTTTAAAAAATCCGTTTTTTTAAACATGTTTAAACTGAAACAAAAATAAAAATTAAAAGAAATAATTTAGTAAAAGTCCAAAAAAAAGAAACTATTTCGAAAACACATACAAAATTTTGATACTTAAAAAAGAGAGAAAGTAAATACTATTACGTTTTGCTAGAAATGGCATGTTGAATATGAAAACTATTTCTTATAAACATCCTTGGTTAGAAATCCAAAAATTAATCGTTTCATTTCATTGAATAGAAAGATAATAATTTCACTGTTTAATTTTAAATCTTTTTCTTTTATTTTTGTTATTTTATACACTAACGAAAGATACATTTATTGTATGCGAGAGTTGATTGAAAATCTGACCAATAAGTTTATACGAAAGTGAGCAGAATAGAAGCGAAAACACGCCCGACGATTGCTGGCCAAACTACAGCACTGTTTTTGATGATAAAATACTTGTTGTTGTTGTGTTAGAAACAAGAAATTACACATTCATACATGGGGCAAACATACATATACATATGTCAATATAGAGCATTCATGAAATCTATATAATTAATAGGCAAGCCGATTTTTTGTGATGCACTTTATGGCCACATTATTTAACCGATTTTGTAAAAACTGCGACCAAATTAAAAATATTTCTTCACAGAAGTGAACGGAATGGGTTTTATGGGGTTATTGTGATTTCAGTATTTCTTGAACTATAGGCGTTTAAAGTTGATACTAATACATGCACACGTATTGGTCATGCATGTACGACAAAAATATATGCGAATTCATGAAAGTATACCATTAAAAATTAAAATAATTGTTTTGGTTGTTGTATTACTGTTTTTACGAGAATTTTTATTAAAAAAAATTATTTGCAACTGGAATACGGTCGACTGTGTCGTGTCGGTCGTTGGTTATCCTATACTAGGATAGGGGCTGTGCACATATTACGTAACGCTCCAGGGGGGGTTTAAAGATTTGTCATGGATTGGAAATTTTGCACTGAAAAATTAGTAGAAAGTGTTACAAAGGGGATGGGGTAATATGTGTAATATGTATGAACATACATATATACCCCATTTCTTTGATTCTAATACATAACGTTTTGAATCATTTTTATTCGAATAATTTTTACTCGTGTAGTTTTTACTCCAATCATTTTTGTTGAAATAATTTTTATTCAAAGCATTCTTGTTCAAGTATTATTATCCGAATCATTTCTGTAAAATTAAATTTTAAATTTTAATCGTTTAATCAATCGGCTAATATGTTCTGTTATTCTGGAGAAGAAACGCTGCTACCAACCATAATAAAAGTTATTCGAATAAACTTATTTGGATAGGCATTATTAAAATAATATTGAAACTAGGCGTTTTGGTGGTTCTTAATCTCAATGGGTTACGTTTATAAGTTAATTTTAATGCTTCAAACATTAAAGTGATGTAAGATATCCTACATACTTCTATATTAAATACTATCTATATTAATTTCATTAAAGTTATTCGAATAACCTTATTCGAAAAGGAGAGAAACATTCCCTATCAAATGAAAAGAACTAAAATATCCTACAAAAATATACTAAAAGCCTACAGATTCAACTTTAACGTTACAACTCATTAAAAAAAAATTAGGTTATAGACGTAGTAATTTACATGTGAACAGTTTTATTCATATAAGCTCATAATTCTCATTTCAACAATTTGGAGGTACGTTTTTTTGTTGCTTAAAATTTTAATGCTCTTAGAAGAATACATTTTAATCGAACAAATTGTAATCGAATAATTTTTATTCGAATAAAAATTTTGTCATTTATATGACCACAAAATAGATGATAACCAGTGTATTATAATAAATATCCAATGATCCAAAGTATAGTGTACAGCCTTACAATTATTGCTATTATTGCTTGATTCATACAAAGCTATTTTAAGAAAATTTTTAATCGAAACTTTCTAATAAAACAAATTTGAAATCTATTTTATATATTATAAATATGTACTACAATAAAAATAAACATATAACAGCTCTTTGCGTTTTATATAAAACTAATTAAATTAACTAAATCACCTTCGTATAAAGGTCTTTATATAAAATAATTTTTAAATTATACAGAGAGAGAAGAAAAAACGAAAATATTTTCATTATCATTGAATTTAATTTATCAGACGCAATCGATCATTTTGTGTTGTTTTTTTAACTGTTGCCTTGATTTCTTCTAATTTTTTTTTATTACGAAAAACACGCAACAAATCATTGATATTAAAAACTTCAGTGTTTGAGTTTTTTCGACTTATTTTCATTTTTGTTCCTCTTGTTTTTATGACACGCAAAAACTCATTTAAAAAATTACATACCATGTGGATGTCGCGTGCGTTGAACATGCGTTTAAATAATACACTTTTGCTCTAAAATTGTGTTTTATAGAAGAAATATAATGCAAAGAGATAAGAAAATTGAAGAAAGCTTCTTGCTTGATATGTATGTATTTTGATTTGAAAATACTTGCAACAGCGATACATATTTATGTATGTTAAGAATTTCATGCAACCAGACATCAGAGGCACTAAAATGCCAAACATTTCGTTTGTCTGTTTGTTACACATAAAGAAAAATGTTATTTAATGCAGTCAAACAAACTATAAGACTATCCGTCAGTGTTTCAAAGAAAGAAAATATCCTTTAATTAACTATGCTAATCAAGTTCATTACAAAATGTACAATGGGTTCAGAAAATGCAAGAAATTTTAATTAAGATTCTTATTTTTATTAAGCTCAAGATCAGTTTTTAAAACATAATAATAAGTCCATGAAGCTTCTTTATTGTTGGTAGCAAAATATTGGAATAAAAATTATTTAAAACTTTTTTTTATAAAAATAAACAGTGATCTTGAGTTGAATTAAAATAAAAATCTTAATAAATTTAAGAAGATCAATGCAAAATAAGAAGCAATAATACAAGAAATTTTAATATATATAGAACTTAGAAAATATTTTCCTCAAGCAAATTAAAGGACTACAGATTATAATGAATTGTAGTTAACAAAGTAGAAATGTGCCAAGTATCCAAGATGACAAGATTTTGAGTGGAAAGTTTTCAACACCGGCTGCTCTTGTGAAGGTTCATAGAAGATTTATATTCCAGGCAACAAGTGAGTTTAAATTATTTTGTGTTTAAAAATAAATTGAGCATCCTAAATGAAAATCTAAAAATTGAGTCTTTCTTTGCGGGGCATTTATTTGTTTAATTTTGTAACTGTTTGTATTTGTGTAGCACCCGTCACAAAATAGCTTAAAAATTAAATACTTTAACGAGAAAAAATAGTAGTAAAATTAACATTATTCTCAATTGCGATGCGATTTATTTTTAGGTTTTTCCTTAAAGCAAGTAAAAGAATTAAGCCTTTTACATTTTCAACAGCTGCCTTCTCTACTCCTTGCCTTTCTCCCTAAGTTCTGGTACAATGCATTGCATAAGTAGGGGTGGGTCATTCCCTGAGTGCTGGTCGTACCAAAAATAAAAAAAATTGTAGATTATTAAGTCGTGAAACCCACACTTCGATCTTTTCAAATTGTTTGTGAATAATTTAAGTGCATACGAGAACATTAGGGTTTGAATTTATTGGTTTATTGGTTTATTTCTTCGTTATACTCTTATTTTTAACAAGTCCAATTAATCGGGCTTGATCCTAGGCAATTCGAAAAACAATTGACCCATAATCATAAACACATGCTAGAGTTGCCAGTTATATATTTTTCAACTGAAAACAAAATTTGTAAATCTCCAAATACTGTGGATTTTTGAAAAATGTCTTATATGTATATAAATCACATAGCTTTTTTTAAATTTGTTTTTCGTAATTATAAAGGAAACTCTCTTAAGATAGGAACTTCATTGTAGTTTTTAATATATACATTTGTTCATATTTTGTCAATACTAAATACAGTGACAGCTCCCTTAACGGACAGCTCTTATAAGCGGACATCTCTCCAAAGCGGACAATTTCTAAAACTTTAGAACCGATATCGTAAACCCGAACAAAAAACTTTCCTTAAAACGGACGCTCCGATAGCCAGGAGCGGACATGAGAATATCATTTTTTTTCCGAAACATTCTAATAAGCGGACATTTAAAAAAGAATCAAACATGTAGAATTAAAAACTGTAATAAAACTGTCAAACAACTGTACAATAAATAATTTTCAGTGTTTTTCTATTTTTATTGTGTAAGCTATGTACATATAAATATTACATATGTGTATGTACATATTAGTGCTGGCAAAGTATTGAGTAGTGGGTACCGAGTATCGAGTATTTGCTGTTTTTTTTGGATACTCAATACTCAAAAGTAGTTACTCGATACTTTCAGAGTTGTATTTTTAAGCAAGTTGAGAGGCTAAAATAGTGTATAAAAAAACAGAGAGACAACAATGTGTAACACTGCAGTCACACGTTCAAGTTTTCTTTCAATTCTCTTTCAAGAAATTTACACATACTGCTTCTCAAAATTCACAAAAATTGAAAGCTGTGACGTTCAATTTCAAAGCAAATTGCTTTCAAGAACACAAAAAATTAAGGCGGCAGAATATATGTATGTACTAATGTATGTATATGAAAACAAACGAGAGTTTATAATCAAAATGGCAATCAGCTGCTTTCTTGAAAGCAAATTGAAACGCATAATTTGAAAGCAAGCTACCATCAGATTTTAAAAGTATAAGTGTATTGGTAAAAAAATGAGAGAGTAATAAAATTTGAAACAAAATTTGAAACAAAACTTGATCGTGTGAACCCCAAGTAAGCTACAAAATTAAACCAACCGCCGAAATAAAGCTGCCAATAAAATAGAACAACCGCATGTGATAAAATCACATTTTAAAAGTACTTAAAAATGTATATTAGTTAAATATGTATATATACACACATGTAAATATGAATGTACGTTCACGCAAATGTAAATATTTTCAATTCTTTAATCAAATCAAAACATTAATTTTCCAATGAATTTTTTTTTTGATCGAAATTTAATTATTTCGTAAGTTGTTAACGTTGAATTAGAAGTTAACTGTACATTTATTTTTTATTTAATAATAAAAGACATACAAAACTAATAATAGTTGAAGATCTATTTTTAATTTCTGAAGAAACTACTTCAATTTGCAGATTAAACTATGCGTTACAAATTCAAAAAATCCGTTAAAAGTATCGAGTAGTATTGAGTACCCAAACGAAAAGTATTGAATATTATTGAGTAATGAAAAGTAGTAGAATTTGCCAGCACTAGTACATATAATACAACAAAGCCAATGTATACATATTTATAAGGCCAAAAAACTTTATCTCAACTAAACTTTATCATAAACAAAAAACGAACTTTGAGATTATTATTATTAAAGGCGAACTCAATCAGCTGTTGAGTTGATACCACCTATTTAATACCTCTTAAGGTAGTCATATTATAGAGTTTCACCATAGGTACGGTGACCATATTTTTCGCCAAAAAAAAGGACACTCAAAATTAAATAAAAATTATTGGTATTAACTTAATTACATAGATATATTTTATATCAATAAAATAAAAATTTAATTCAAACAATATAATTTTAGTGACTAGTACAAGTAGTTACATATGAGCCCATTATTTTGAAAGTGGCATAAGTCACTTTTTCAAAAAAATCGAGTTAATGGCAATACTAAATAAAATTGAACGGTATCTTTTCATTTTTAAAACATTTGCAATCAAGAAAAAAAAGTGATTTATGCCACTTTCAAAATAAACGGCTCATATGTATGAACTTATTTTAATGTTTTAAGCTATAAACACATAGACCACAGCGAGCAGCAAGCAGCAATGTGTCAAAAATAAAACACAAGAGTTTTTATGAAATTGATTATTTTGACGACAGCGAAGCAGGTTGTTGTCTATGCTAGTTTTTCTGTTGCTGCCAAATTAGACTAATTTCTATTTCCATAAGCAGCAATAAGCTGATACCAAGCTGCCAATATAATATAAATGTTACAGCAATGAGAGCTAAAAATATTTTGTGTTATTTAACTGAAAATAACATAACAAAATTAAAATAAATAAATATAATTAAGTTGTGAATTTTTATTCGAACTGAGTGATATTTAATCAAAGAAATTTTTAATTTTTCAGGCTTAAGTTCGTTTTCTCTAAATATAATTTTGTTATAAATTAAATTATTATTTAAATTAGAAAGAAAAATCTAGTGGCTCTTAATATTTGAACAGACAAAGAAAAATTAGACTGCGCGGAGGGTTGAACTGACATCGATGTTTCGAGACTAACCACAGTCTCATCATCAGAGTTGTCTACCGCTTAGACCTCACTGCCACCACGGCAGCTGCAATCACATTAGTTAAAGATCCTCTATCATTAATTGAATCTGCTGAATTACATGTAAGTTTTTACACTACAGCTTTTATCATTTTTTAATGGGTTGGAACTTCACTATACTTTTTCAAAGTCTATCTTGTTCAAGTTGAGCTTTATTCTAGTGTTTCTTATTTGATTCCTAGGTGGCAGCCTTTGAAGCCAACTGCATTTGAAGGCTGCTGTTATGAAGTCTGCTGTGGTCTATGTGTTTATAGCTTTAAACAGAAATTAAATATGCCAAGAAGTTCATACGTCGTTAAAACAAAAAATTAATTAATTAATCAAAATTTACAAAGAAATTAAATTTTGCCAATAATACAAAAATAACAAAATTCAATAAATAAAAATAACTAAAAACAATAGTTTAAGGATTATATATTATTGATATTTTTCTGAAGAATGTATTTTTTTTTTATTATATCAATGTTATTTGATAAAAACAGTTTAAATTCTGTACAGTCCATTTGAAAGCCGACAGAAAATTTGACACATTGAACATACACTTTTCAGTGTTGCCAGGCAATTCCTGCTTTGGGTGGTTATAAATTTATATTGTATTGAGTTTAAAATTTCGATTTTTCAGAAAATAAAACTTTTTTTAATTTTGAAAACTAAAGAAGAACATTAGCCATCAAAAAGAAAGGACAAAAAAGGACAATTCAATTAAAAAAAGAACAATTTATTTTGTTTAAATTTAAAAGGACATTGTGTCAAAACAGAGGACTGTCCTTTAAAAAAAAAACGGATGGTCACCGTAACCATAGGTAATATATAGAAATTTTTGTGATTTCCCTTCTTAAGTGCCCTGGAGACGATCAAAAGAACACATCAACGTTCTAAGTGTGTGCGTACAGTCGTGCTTTTTCGGGTACACGTATACGTTGTCACAATAAAAATGATGATTGACGATTTTATTTGTACGTCTCCTTTCAAACGACAAAAGCACGACACTCACACATATGCACTGATTGACGTGTTTTTTTGATCGTCTCCAGGGCACTTAAGATTTGAAATGTCAACTTAAACAAATTTAAAATGCCTACTCAAAGAAAGTTGTTGTCATTAAGAGAAAAAATGGAAATACTATTTAATAAAGAAAAAATTATTAAAGAAAATGAAACAAAATTAAAACAAAAAATATTTTAGATTTTTTTTCCGACTTTGTATCATTTATTTTGTTTAATAAAAACAATTTAAACTTTAAAAATTAAACAAAATTCTAAAAATTATTTTTTATGCCATTCCAAAAAAACGGACATCTCCACTTCGCGGACAAAATCTTCGCCGACGGAAGGTGTCCGCTTATGAGAGCTTTCACTGTATATGGTTTTTAAGCCTCCATCTTGTCAAACATGTCAAAAATTTATAAAACAAAAGTAGCCCTGCCAAAGCGGAAAAAATCGTTAAAACAGAAAAAAAATTGATAAAACGAAAAAAGTCTTCAAAATTGAGGTTAAAAACATCTTTTCTATATTTATTTTCAATTTCTTTTCGATTACTCATAAATGCATACATATGTATATGCTTTACACAAATTCCCTTAGATTTATTGCCGTCACAATATTTAGACGATGCGTTCATCATCTTTCAAACATATAAATTCTTTCCGTGCAAGTATGCAGTCATGGTCATGGTGAGTATTGTATGAAGTTTATATGCCGAAGTAAAAATGTGAGACAACCTTAAATGCTTTTGGCATTTTATAAGATTTTTTTGATGTTGTTGGATTCTATCATAATATATGTATATAAAGATTTTAAAGTTTCACTCTCAATTTTCAATAATTACTGGGTCACAATCCATACAAGTACTTTGACCAGAGGATATACAAAAAAGTTTTTAACAGAGAAGGCCAGAAAAAGTGTTTGAAAATCTAATTTTGTATTTAATTCAACACATACTGTCTGCCTAATTTCAGGATGAAATTAATATTTTAGGTTTGAATATAATGCATGTATGTATGTATATATATGTATGTATGTATGTATGTATGTGAAAAGGAAATTAATCCTTCATGTTTAAATGTTATTTACAAAATTTTATCAAGTTCTTATGCTTTTACTGAAGGTACCACAAAATTTACCAATAAATAATAAATAATTAAAAAAAAAATTTTTTAGCCAAAAATTATTATTTGCAAACATGCGATTAAATTCTATTGTTGCTATAAATTGTTAAGCTTGTTGCATGTTGCCAAAATATATTCGAAAATAATCCTTTAGTATAACGGAACGTTGTGGCATTCAATCATTTAAAATTGTTTTATTTTGACGTTTTATTAAACATTTTTTTTCTTTCGTCTTTTTTTAATTAAATGTCTAAAGATCGATAATTTAAAACGAGGCACACTTTATACGCCAAAACTAAAAGAACGAAAAGAAAAGAAACTGCTTTGTCGTCAAACAACCAATACAGACAGGCAAAATGTCTCAAAGCTTTAGACTCTTTTTTAGGGGCAACTTTTAACTAATTTTGTTGAATGGAAAAGGCACAACAAAAACCTTAAGGCCAATTCCAGAAAACTGACAATGTGGGCAATGTATGACTAAAACAAAAAGAGGAAGACATTAAAAGGAAAAAAGGAAAAAAAACTACAAAACAAAAACATTTAAAGTGAACATTTTTTGATTTATGACTATTGATTAAAATTTGACGAAACAACCAGATATTTTGATGAATTTCTGGCCAGCCAGCAAGCAAACAACAACATGATTTCCTCCCAACAACAGTAACAGCACAGCAAAAGCTGTCTCAAGCTTAGAAAAATACAAACTTGAAGCATTTCCTTTTTCATATTTCTTTTTCTTTTCCGATAGTGTTAAATTTAATTAAAAAAATATACTTATCATTTCTTTAAACCATCATCAAATGGTAGAAAAGTGCAAGAACTGCAACTGCAGTCAGCAGCATGCATCATGTTTGCTGGCAGGACTGAAACATTTTTACAAGGTAAAGGTTACAAAAACTCTCATTCACACACATACAAAATTTTTCCCTAACTCCGTATGCAAGTTACCAACAACCACAACAACAAGAAGAAACCAAAACGGGAGACTTTAAATAAACTTCCAGACAAGCAGACACTACCAAGGTGGTCGTCGTTATTTCTCTGCTGGAAATGATCCACCAACAATTGTTTGCACTTAAGATTTTTACACATGATTCGCTAAATTTAGCAAGTAAAATATCATGTTGTGTCAGTAATTCCTGTAGTTGCTGCTAATGTTTGTTGGTGGTGGCTACTGTTAAAAGGAGCGAAAATAAAAAAATCCACAAGACTAAAACACTTTGTTAAACAAATAAATAAAAAAAAATAAAGAAAAGGAAAAAAGAAGTAGCTTCGTTTGAGCTTCTAGACAAGATATTTCCTTGTACGTGTGAGTATTTTCTTGAGTAACTCTTGCCACAATATATGATTTAATATAAGATAAATATTTTATATACCAAATTGTCTGTAATTGATTCTTTTTGTAATTTTCGTGCAATTGAAATTCCTTTGCGAAACTTTTGCTAGACTTTATTAATTTATCAAAATTAATTGGCACACTTTTACAGTAAAAGTGTTTAAAACATTTTTTTTTATAACGTACAGAGAAGACGGACAGACATTGTTGAGTTTAGGATCTAAAAATGTGTAAAGTATTTTTACATTATGGGTGATCTTAAGCTGTGAACAGAGTGAGTGTTCAATATTGCACAGAGAATGATGCTTTCAAAATAAGAATAACCAAATTGGTATAAATTTGTTCAAGAAAATATCATGCAAAAGTGTTAGTGTTTGCATTTTGTGATAAACATATGAAATGAAATTGAAGAACAGCTTTTGCATACAAACTAAATGATATCATTAATACTTCTTCCCTTGAAATTTATACCCTTTCCTAACATTTGCAATCGCAAAAAATTCCGAATGAATCTTTTAATGCTAAAATAAAATTCTTCCTATCGTGAATGATATTTTAATCGTGAGGTTTTTCTTTAAAATAATATACATACATGTGTATATTTTTTAATAGAAATTTATTTTATTTTTATATTATTATTATTACGAATAAACGTAATTATTATTCGAACTTATATTAATGTACATATGAAAAAAAAATAGAATAAAAAATGAATTAAAAAGTAATTCTCATATTCTATTTCTATTGAAAACTGGTTAAATAGTTGATATTCTTCTCAATTAGTATCCACTTTACGAAAATTGTAAAGATGAACAATTGAACGCTGATGAGAGGTGTAGCGGCCTTTAAATCTGTACTGATACGTTCTGCTAAAAACTGATTGGATATAAATAATAATATTTTTCAACATAAAAAAACTCTTAGTAATTTTGCATTTTCATTAATTCAATAAAACTGAACTTGAGCCTGATAATATTACTTTTCATATGTACAGAAAGTTATTTCATAGAAAGAATTTTTCCCTTCGAGAAAAATTAAAATTTCTCGTGAGAACAAACGTTCCACTTATAAATATGAGCGCAATGTTTTCAATAACAACTTATGCATACAAACTTAATGGAACATACTTTCAAGGAATAAAATATTGTTGTTATGTTGTGCAGGTCGCCAGTTCAATAATGGATCTGGCCCACTTGGATCCTAATGATACTTTTTCATTACCTGAGACGGAAAGTGTGATGATATACTATAATTCATGTACGCATCCTTATTCGTTTCAGTGTCAAATCAACCCGACGACCGGACAAACTCACCTAATATTGCAGTTTAAAAGGGATGCTGCATCTTCCAGGGCTAAAGAAGCCGCCCTTTCTATAGAGAGAGCACAGCAAATAAAGAGGATGTGTTCTACACGCTCAACACCCTTCTTATTATGACAACTTTTGCAGAAATCGTTATACGGAAGCATGCGCGCGTATCTATAAATCAATGACCTTTAATGACCGCAACAAGAGTGCATATTTGCCCACGAGAAAGCCTCTCAAGGATTGCAGATTTACTGCAATCCCTTTACAGCTCTTTAACGGGACTAACAACCATTAGATCCGTTTCTCGAATATGCAATCGTGCTTCGGATTTGGCCAGTTCATCGACTACAACCTCACCGGGCACATCATTATACCCTTGTACCCAGAATAATTCCAGGTTTAAGTGTCTGGGAATCTCGTTTGGTGATATTCAACATTCATACACCAAATTGGAAATTGTGTAGAGACTTGATCGCAGCTTTGCTGTCAGTACAGATTCAATCGGATACCCAGATTGCTGCTCTTTGTATGGCTGATATTTCTGCCTCTATCACGCTTCAATGATCGCGAAGCTCTGTGAGAAGCGAGGAATGAAGATGCCACTATCCACTTTAAAGCTCGACTTAAATCCGTCCGTATAGATCTCTATGAAGGGAAGATGTGTGCTCGATAATGATACAGCAAAATTTTTATCAGACAAGGATTTGGGGGCGACCGGTAATCAACCCAGTCTGGAGTTGCGGTGTTCTGGCATGATCTTTGGTTGCTTTCTTCTAGGCACCTGCTGCCTCAAGTCTGATCGCAGAGTTCAACGCTAATAATTTGACCACAAGATCAGCTGGCAGCGCAGTGCATCATTGTAAAAAGCACTTTTGATGGGGTAGTGCTTGGAGCACCTTTCATAATCGAAGCAAATGTACACACGACCCTTTCTATCATCCGACAGTAGGTGATCTTGCCGAAAGTAAGCCACCACAAGTTCACCTACTGTGGGATGATTGAAATGGTCCTGTGTACATCTCCTTTGATTAATACAAGTGCTCCAAGCACTACCCCATCAAAAACATTGGTTATACAACAAATTTTTCAAAGGCAAAAATTAATATTGTGCTTCTTTTCCAAAAATGTTAACAAATCATCAGGCTTAAGCCTACAAATAATGTGATAACAAATCTGAAGATGAAGAATCGAAGTGTGCTATTTTGAAAGTCTCGCTACAAACTTAGAAGGACTCTCCAGTTTAATACATTTATTTAACGCAACGATTTCGTTAGTTTTTCTCAAACAATTCAAATGAAATATTTCACATACGTGCGATGTTACGGAAGTTGAGAAAATATTTCTTTAAAAGATTTCATACTTTCTTTAAAAAAAAAACTTTATTGAATTTATGACAACATTTTGCCGTTTCAAAAAAATTTCTTTAAAAAAAAAATCATTTCATTAAATATATTTAAGGTCTTAAAACATAGAATATAAATAAAAAAAAAAAAACTTGAATGTTTTGATATCACAAATCGATTAAATTCAATTTAATATTTCATGCATTTAATATAAACATTTCAATACTAATTTTCCTAAATACTAAATATCCTTCAGTTTAACAAAAAGTTTTTTTAATCTCCCATTTTGACAATAAATATTTATGCCAAAATTTATTTAAATAATTCTACAGCTTGTAAGAACGTAAGATTTTGCACTTCGGAATGAGAAGTTTGTATGCCATAAAAGTACATGGTTGTCTCCACACACAATGTATCCATGGACAAAAAAAAATTAAGAAGAATAAAAAACTAATCTTTAAAACATGGCTGACAACAGTTTAGCATCACCCTCCTTGGAAAAAGAAGCAGCAAGAGCATCATTTCACGATCTCATAAACTGCAGCTGTATAAAGAATGAAATTAAGCCAAAGAAGTCTAAACGAAAAAGTGAAAAAGAAAACAGAAAACAGAAAAACAAAAAAAAAAAACGATAAAATGAAAACAATCCTGTCCATTATAATTCATCCGTGTCGTGTCCTCGCTATATATTGAAGTCATAACAACATCATACACAAAATACAATTGCTACTGTTTGCCACATGTGTTGTCGTTTTCAGTTTAATAAAACGAATCATATGCACACGATACGAGTGGCAAAGCCACATACTCGTGTAAAGCATCTTCCTGCTGTCACTTAAGATTTGTTTGTCTTTCATTTTATTTCGGTTGCTGCATCTTGCTGCCTTTTGTTCCAACCAGCCCAACTAGACTAAGGAACAGAATTTGTTTTGCAACAAGGAATTCGGTGTCGCTCGCTTAATATTAAAACACAGGCCAGACGAAGCGGATAAAATATCAAAAACAGGTAAAAATATTGTTTAGCAGAAATTAGCATAAATTTATGCAAAATCATGAGACAATGTTTTCTTTTTTCCTGAATCTTTTTATTATGTTCCTCTTTTTTTCCTTGTGATTCGGTTAGTTTTTTTCTTTATGAATGAATTTAAGGCTGCACTCACGATTTCAGTCACAAGATCACAATGAAGTAGAGTACAGAAAGAAAGTAAAGTGCTGTTGCATATGCTCCTGCATATGAGTGTCCAGTCAGTCACACATTGATGCGCGTAGAGTTGGATCGGGGATGTACAACATTATTGAAATTTGTTAAAATCACGAATTAACAAACAAACAAAAAATATCAAGGAAATTTTGCCGCCCATAATATTTATAGTACGAGCATTTTTATATTAATAAATTGTAAGTAGTAGGAATTACTTGGCAAAATTACTTTTCTTTTATAGCTACCGAGAAACTTCTTGCACAACTATATTTTTAGTTGAAGCCGCTAATTGATTTCATTTTTGATGAATTTTTAGTAGTTTATTTCAAAGCTAAAACAAACAAAACGTTCATAAATCTCCATCAACATTTTGATAGTTGTTTTTAAATTTATATTATCATGGATCGTTACAAACTTTTCGAGAAATTAGAATACGAGAATTATTATAACAAATCCCAGTGCTACCGTTGCTTTATTTTTTCAATGCTAATTTTTTTCTAATTTTTTGTGCGACTTAAGTAAAATTTTTCTGGCCCTATAAATAACGGCCTTGGACGCTATTTTCACTTCAAAATTTTCTTTCTATCCAAAAATTTTTACTCAACGTAGCCACTATTTGACATGCCGAGAGGAGGAAGCCAATTACCGTGTACTCGTATACAAATACATAATCTTAACTTAGCATTATATTTTTTTAATGAATTTACTTCCATTTCGTTAGACGATATTGTATGCAGCCGAACTTTAATTGGCCAAGTTGAGTCATGTCACCGAAAACATTATTCTTAGTGACAGGATTTTAATTCCATCACTTGATTCTTTATCAAATGAAAACTATCCTTGAAATTAAATTACTTGAAATTTTAAAGGCATTTCGCATACTTTTAGGAGTGTCAAATATATATTTGATCATAATCTGTGTCAAAGTTTATTGTATAAAAAAAAAAGGAGAAAAGGATAAAGCTGCACCTTACTTTGCATACTTTGAACAATATGTGAAATAAAAATTTTCACAAATTTTAAAAAATTTTGTTTTCAAAATAATCTCCTGAATGAAAATTTTTAATAAATTTTCTGAAACAAGCCGCTCAGATATGAAAAATAATTGTAATAAAACCAAAATACAAATTAAATAAAATCTGAAAAAACTTAAAATAAAACCGATCGGAAAACAAGCACTGAAATAAAATCATGACGATCGGAATATGTATAAGAAATTAGATAAAAAAAATTTACTGCATCTCTTTGTTCTTCTGAAAGACTTTGATTTTAGTGATTTTCAAAACTATGTTTTAATCATTTTCTTCCTGTCATCTTTAAAACACCAATTCCAGTAGAAGTAATCAATTCACCATGCAAATTAGCTGATATAAAAACTTGAACTTTTATGCAACACTTTTTTCAATTTGTCTGCGAGTTGAAAATGTTTTTAGTACATATAACTGCTGATCTTGTAGCTCACAATTTTACAGTTTTGTGTTTCTTTAAAAATGTCCAATACCTCCTGGTAATATATTCAAAAAATATATGAAATGAAAACTGAGTATACGATTTTTCGTTTATTGAAAACACCGATACACGGAAATAATAGATGACGGTCATCAAATATAAAAAACATTATATTCTATTTTATTCTTGTTTTTTTTTTTTTTTTTTCTTTATTTAATATTCATTTGTTTTTTTTCCTATTTGTTTATATCAACTTAACTCCATCCAAATCGATTAACATCAATTTTTAATGCTTTTCCCCAATGACTCTTATATGAGACAGTGGTTACGTTTAAAATAATAACCACAACAACAGCAACAAAAACTGCTCTAGACACAAGCCGAATCGCTTTTGAAAAACAGAAATATATAAATAAAAATAACAACAAGAACAACAATGATTAGTGCCTACTGCTCAAAACCGTCAGTAGTATTTCTTCTACTGAGTCCGTCTGTCTGTCTTTCTATCTTGTCTTGTATGCTTTTGTAAGTATTCAAAAAGGAAAAACAGAACATTAACGCTGCATAAATTGTCATAAATTACGGGGAAATAAAAAGATTTAAAATAAATGTCAGTACACAAATATAAAAAAAATCACCACGAAATATCAGTGTTGATGTGTTTTGTGTATGGATGTGTGAATGTGCGTAAGTGTGTATAAGTAGATCTTTTTTTTTTTTTTTTTTTTGGGTTAAAACTGATTTCCTAAATATTCTCACTCGCTGACTTTTAACCCTTTGAAGGAATTTATTTGACTTCTTCTATTCGGCCAGATGTTTTCCATGTTGACAGTTTTCAAATCCCCATACCATTTCCGTTTCCTATCAAAAAGATTTCAATATTCTATGCTCTAATTAACATCCTTTTTTGTTGCTGTTGCATAAATCACTTTAAAAAACTACATGATACCAGTTTGGAAAATGCAGCGTGTGAAAATGTTGTGTCTGTACAGCTTTTAAGCAGGAAGTCATTAAAGAAGGACATTTTAAATTATATTCACAAACTCCAAAAAAAAAACATACTCATCATCTAATCTGAGATTAGAAAAAACCAAACACTTCTTGTACAGTCATGCATGCTCAAAATTAAAATGAAGTCTTGTGTATTCAAATCAATCCGTAAAGATGTCAAAAGTGTGGCTAATGGAGATCGTCCATAACAGAAGATGTAAAATGTCTGCAATAATCAGTCATTCTACCACAAACTTTCATTTCTCCTTTTAGACGCGTTTTTTACAGAAATCTTACGAAAATATTTACTAAAAACTAATTCGGTGTTTATCCAAATCATGAGTAAAAATTTCGTTTTTTTGGAAAGCCACCTGCCATGCCTAGCATTGTAGTGTGTTCCCTATGACAACTATGTAAAGGTGTAAATTCTTGCTGTTTTGTGGTTCGTGATCTTGCTGAGGAGTTTTCATTGATTTTTACTTAAATCAAATAAACTGAACTAAATGTTAATCAAAATTTTACTTAAATTTCTTGCTATTTTTAGTGTGTATATATGCAATAGAAAGATAGCATGAAGAAGGCAATTGCCACTTCTTCAACACATGCCAATTATGTTTTACGTGTTATTTACCCAAAATGTTAATCAATTTCAATTAATCTATTACAATTAAAGCAATCATCTCAAAAGAGGCAATATTCTTGTCAGATGTTGTTCAACAAGTATATCAAGGATTTTTTTTTAATCTGCGAAAGAATGTGACCTCAACGAAATGTTTGTAACTACATCAATTTACAATTAAAGGTTAAAAGACATATTGACGTAAATGATGTAGATTTTGAATTGTTAAAGACAATAAAATGCATTGTTAAGTCGCTCAATATGGTGTAAGTGTGTGTGTATATGTAAGTGTTGCATGTTTGTAGTTTTCTGCAATATGTAATAGTAAAAAGAATTGTTACTTTTATCTTTAAGAAATATTTAACAAAATATATTTGTATATTCACATTAACAAAACAGAGGAATGAATTCATTATGCCATCAATTCCGGCGGTGTCTGCTCAGTTTAAAAACATATATTTGACATATAAAAGATGCAACAGGAGCTGCAAAAAAAAACCTTTTTAAAATGTTCAATTGTAGTCTTCTTTCTTTCGTTATCGTTGGGGGGGTCTCTACTTTTAAATATTCCAATGATATAAGATAAGACGGACAGACAGACAGACGGACAGACAGACAGACAAGCAAAATCAAACCAAAATGAAAACAGCTTTAAAACCATTTGGTTTCTACTCTGCTGCTGCTGATCATCATCAATTCAATTCCTTTACCTTTTTTTATACCCTTCACCAAATATGGTGTAAAGGATTTATAGGTTGGTGATGCCGTGTGTAGTTTCCAAAGTATTCATATGTAACCTATAAATTATACAAATACACATATATTCTGGATCCTTATAGATAGCAAAGTTGAATGAACCATGTCCGTCTGTCCGTCTGTCCGTCTCTCCGTTTGTGTGTACGGGAAATCGGTTTTCCGAAGCCACTAGAAGAGTTGAAAGCTTGGCTTTTAGACTGATGTGTCAGGATTTATCTTAAGACAATTGGTATTAAAAATCAATAAAAAAAATTTGTTCATACTTAGAGTTGAAGGCTTGGCTTTTAGACTGATGTGTCAGGATTTATCTTAAGACAATTGGTATTAAAAATCAATAAAAAAAATATAAAAAAATTTGTTCATACTTATACAAATATTACTTGGTGAAGGGTATTCTTGATTCGGCGCAGCCTATTATATCACTCTTACTTGTTTTATTTCACTTTTTCTGTTCATTTTTAGAAAATAATGTTAAACGAACAGCTTTGATGAAGGGAGATGGATAAATGTCAACGTGCAGAACAAAAAAAAAATTATAATGATAAACGTGTGATTGTGTGCATGAAAAATAAGTGGAGTATCGCTTTGAAGGGCATCCAACGAACGGTTTCAATTCTACTGCTACTGATGAGGATGGTGCGTATTTGAAAATACGTTTAAGATATCGATAATCTCAATGTTTAACATACACGATTACAATGGTCGTCAGTCTATATTCTACTCCATTCTTCTTACGACACAAACTCGTTGATATTCGTAATATTATAAAAAGAGGCAAAATGACAGAAGAAGAGGAATGCTTATCCCTTCCATAAACAATACTTTTTCAATGGATCCACAATATTTTGATTTAAATCTTTTAAATGATATTCAAGATGGATGGTGGCAAGAGGGGAAAAAACTCCATTGTATAAATTTTACATAAATAATGAAATTTTGGATGAGAAGAAAAGTTGAAAATTGTTTGGAAACAAAACAGTTTGAACCCGAATATCAGTTACACGTTTGATAGTGAGCATAAAATAATTAATTTATTAAGATTTTTGTGCATTCTAGAATTTGGTTTGGCAAGTAAAATAGTGCAAATGTGTTTATTAAATAATGTTTCAGAGTTAATTTTAGAAATTTTTTTAATACATGACTCTCAAGTGTTCAGCTACACTGTGTAACAGATTTTCATTTTTAGAATTTTTAAAATTTTTTTTCCATCTTTCGGTTTTATACTTTGACTTTAAGCTTCATTCAAATTGGAAGAGTGGTGTTATAATTTCATTAAAACAATGAAATAATTTCATCAAAATAATAATAAACAAAATTTCATTAAGCTCTTGGAAAAATTACATTAAAATGATGAAATATTTCCAAAAGTAATGAAATATCTTCATTAATTAATGAAACTCTGTCGTGTATTTGGTGAATATTTCAGTAAATTAATTTTAATGAAACTAGTCTCATTAATCTAACAAACCATGACGTTGGTTGAGATTCAATGAACTTTTTCATTGGATTAATGTCGAAATTCATAATTTTTTTTTTAAAGAGGACATACATTTTTTTTCATCAGTGTCATGTATTCAGGTGAGGCCATAATTTGCTGAAATTTTGCACACATCGTTATCCGTCGGTAAGGAAGTGATCTTTCCTTTAGAAAGATCACTAAAAATAACTTTCATTTCTTTCAATTCATTTTATTTTTAGTATTGGAATAAAATACATTGTGACTTAAATGTTTTAGAAAATTTGTTTTCGTTGTTTCTAATTCCCAATTTATATTTCAGATCAACATTCGAATGGGTCAAAGATCATGTGCCATTATTAAACTGTACTGTACTGTCGCATAGAGAGTTTTTGTGTGCTAATATGCATACAAGTCAACGGCAGTATTTATCAATATCAAATATTGCAAATACTGTGGCCTAAACGCTGCATGTAGGTATTGTCACCTCAAGACACAAGTTGTAAGTAGCACCGATTGTGGCAGGATAAATAACAAAAAAATTTTATGTCAACATTTGTTTGTCACGGTTTTATTTTACTCGTTTTTTTTTGTTTTTTTTTTTTGTCATATTTTTAACCAGAAGTCTGTATGAGCAAGAAAAACAAGGCAAATCTAATCAATGTAAAGCGAGCAGATACTGGGTGTTTTTTTTAAGGTGAAAACTTTGAATTAAAATTAATAATTGGAAAATGTCATGATTTGAAAAACAATTTGTAAAAACGTTGCAGCGACTTCAGTTGGTTCATGTTGAGTTGCAAACAACTCATATTTCAGTTCTTCGCCTTCGCAAAATTTCCACCCGTTACTTATCTAGTTTTTCGATAGCTTGTTGTTAAAATGCTGTTTGAATTTATGACTTTGTTTCGTTTTAACGATTATGGTTTTTGTTGGTTTATGTTTATTTGAAGTTCATTAAAATGCATTAGTATCGCACGTCTTTCTCAAAATAATTTCAAACGCTTTTCTTTTCTAAACAGGCAACAACCGCATGTAAAATAATTTAGTAAAAAAGACGAAGAAGAAAAAGATGAAGTAGGAGAAGGAGAAGGAACTGGCGGTGTACAAGAAATAATATAAGGCGGGCGTATTTACCACTCATTATAAAATTCCGAGGTGTATTTCGAAAATCTAAATGTGTGAGTGAGTGAGTGCGTATGTTAGCAATCAAAACAGCAAAAATTTTTTGGGGCTTGCCGTCGTTAAATGAAATCAATATAAAATGATTTGGCACATGCATGTCTGTCTGTATGGATGTGTATGGGTGTGTGTGTGCTTGTGTTTCTATCTTTCTAACTGCTGATACAAATTCGTTTATGAAAAATTATAATGCTCCGGCTAATGTGGACAAGAGCTTTAATAAATCGTTTTAAATTTTGTATTCTAGACTTGATTTCATCAAGTTACACTAAAGAAATTTTAATTTCAAACCATTTTACTACGATAACTTAGATGTTGCTATTGTTGTTGTTGTTGTTGTTGCAATTAATGTTGTTGCTGGTATTTATTTATTACATTTCTAATCATACAAGTATTATATTTATGTAGACATCTTGTTTAAACAAACAATTTTTCTTATTTAAAAATACATTTGATTCATTATTATTTATAATCAGTGACTTTGTGTTTTTTTTTCATAATTTATTCCCCTTTCGATTCCTAATGCATGTGTTTTCTGAATACCAGCAACAATAACAACAACATCAGCCAACCTAACAGATACAAAACTAAAATGTATTTGTTATTTTTTTTTTTTGCTACAAAAATGGTGCGTTTTGGTGTGAATAAAAATTAAGATTTGCATTCATGATAGCGCTTTTTGTTCATTCGTTCGTTCCTCCGCTCGCTCGTCTGTCCATCCGTTCATTCACTTCTTTAGTCTGTCGCTTATTTGTAGATAAATAAATTTGAGTTTGTGTATTTAAATGTTTAATAAACGGATGACAATATCATTCACCATCATTCAGGCGTTTTGACAAATTTGCAAATTGGCCACTTTAAGCAGTAGCAGCCAGAAGTGGCAGTGGTGACAGCACTCGCTGAATGGATGGCAATAATAGCAACAACAACAAACAACAAAATTAGACAGAATGCCGATTTCAACTTAAATAAATGTACTGAGCACTCGTAACATACATATAAAAAAAAAAAACAAAATGAAACAACTAAAAAGAACGATAGAAATACGGAACATTATTAATTCTGATCATGTTATGTGGATTAATATAAGCAGACAACTTCCTGATAAACGATATAAAATCGAATGAAAAATATTCTTCTCTCAGTTTAATCGTTTAATTAGAAGCGAATTTATTTTACTCTACAATTTTCAAAATGGAATTGAAAGTTTTGGCTGAACTTGACGCCTTAATGGCAATTAGTTTATGCTTAAGCAAATAAGGAAACATTTTGATAAAAATTAAAAAAGCCGAAATCATACACATTTTTCCGGTAAAAGATGGTGCTTCCGCCGAAGCAAACTTTGCACAGTGGCATAGTGACAGCCTCTCGTATGTGAAATATATTTCAGAACTAAGTCGGGCTTCAGCCTTAATCACAATAATTCGAGAAAAATTCGAATAAGCATCGTTTGTTAGGCGAAATAGAATGAATCATTCGTACAAACCGTTCTCATTTCGCACTCATTTCGATCTTTTTTGATTTACAGTCTTCAGATTCCGTTTAATTTGTATTTCTATTTTACAGTAATTGTTTAAAGCTCATATTAAGCTTTTTTATTAACATGCAAAGCTTATTTTACTGACGCTCCCAAAAGTATGCATGTTTTTATTGTTTACTACAAACTAAAGCTGTGTACAGACGATTGGCAGATCTTACAATATTGTAAGATATGGCAATATGCTGACAACGTACTGACAATGAAAAATTTTTACCAAAATGTAAATTGTCAGTTCAGACGATTGTAAGAAAACCTTACAATTTCAATGTCAGAAAAATTATCTGACAATGATGCCATTGTCAGATGCATTAATTTAAACACATTGCCAATAAAAAATGAGCTTACAATGTCTGAAAATTATCTAACAATGGCTAAATAGAGTGTTCACATGATTGTCAGATGTCTGACAATATTATTGTCTTACAATGAACTGACAATGCTTTTTCTGGCAATGTTGCAAGAAAAAAATTGTAAGGTCCTTACGGTTGTCAGACATTTTCTGAACATTTTTCTGATCTGCCAATGGTCTGTACATAGCTTAAGTTAATAGAAAAATTCGTTACCAATTCCATTATGAAACTTCAAAATTGTTTCATTAAAATCAAAATTTTGGATTTTCGTTTCAGCGTTCTGAAATAAAACTCCTTTTTTCCGGAATTGAGGTTTGTTACATGGTTTTATATCAGTTTCATTTGTAAAGTGCACAAATATATTGATAAAAGTGTTGCAAAAGCTAATCTACGTGTAAATAATATTTAAAACAATTGATCATTTCATTAACAAAATGGAGAATATTAAACATTTGAGAAGGATTTCAGCTCATCTGATCTGATCTTAAAAACGGGTGTGATCATCACAATTTTCAAACATGTCAAACAAGCAAATATTAAAAAATAGAAAATTTTACGCTGTCAAAATTGTTTTTGACGTATTTTTAAGGTGTGTAAATGTGTGTAGATGTGTTTATCAAATCAAACTGTTTTCTAAATGACAGGATTCTAATGACACAGGCACCAAAATACATTTTCGTATTGTGATGTTTTTAAAGATCACAACAGAAATTCATTTCAATAAATTTTATAGCATTCAGAGAAGAGTATTTAAAATAACTTTAGTAACACTAATAAGATTGTATTGAGATAATAAAACTTTTTGTATTTCAAGTGACTAAAAATTAAATGAATAAAATACGCAACCATGTCTTTTATAGTTTTTGCCAAACTATAAAAAGTTGTACATGCCCAAAGTGTTCATGATTAGTAGATACGATATTTTAACGTTAATGGGTTGAAACTATTTTAATTATCAAGTTTTAAGTAAAATGATGGCATCGTAAGAGAAAATCTTGCCTATTCAATGTAAATAAAAAACTACACAATATAAGAAATATTTCATAAGATTTTCAACATAAAATCCAACAAACAAATTGGAAAAGTATTCACTTAAATTTGTACACTTCCGGCAACGTCAGCACTTGCAGCGGCCAATATAAACATTTTAACATTTTAAAACGGGGTGAAGAGAATACATATGTATATGAAACACCCTCTCAGCTTTATTCGAATAAAATTTTGTCAATTATTACTGGTATTTGATAATGAATTATGATCAACGATGGTCACACAAGCAGAACTTCAAATGACATCTTAATCCATCCGCTGCGTAACAAACAAGCAAACGGAAGGGAGGGGCTGTTGTTGCTATCTTGGGTTACAAAATTCCCACTAAATAAGCTTTTCCTTTAGCATTTCCAGTATTAATGATAAAAAACAGAAAAATATATAAAAAACTTTGTATACAAAACTTCCTTTTTGACACACTCGTTACTCGTTATTGTCAGTTAAGCAAAAAAAAAAAAAAAAAAATACATAAATATAATCAAATGTTCTAAACATCCGGTGTAAGGTCATTCAAACCGCCTCAAACCGCCTCAAGCTAACGAAAACAAAAGTGAAATTATCTATTGTTATATAAAGATATCACAAATGGACATTATGGTTAGTGTGCAACACAAAATTAAAGCTGGGAATCAAAACGAATCCATAAATACAAAAGCTATTTATCATTAAAATTGTCTGCTGAAAAACAAAAAAATAAATAAATGATTTGTGTTTAACTTCCGATTTGTTTTAGTCGTAGCGAAAGAAAACCATCAACTCCCAATTTTTCCCACAGCAAAATAAATATGTTTTTTTTTTTATTTTTTGTAACCTTTTTTAGCTAGAACTTTATCAAGTGTTTCTCTAACAAAACAAGCTTTAAAAGAATTAAGAAAAGAAAAACTTTTATATCCCATAGAGAATTCTAATTGTTTTTCATCATTTATGGCATCTTTGGCAGGCACATTTACAAAGATCACATTTCATACTAAACATCTATCCATCCGTTCGTCCGTCCGTTCGTCCGTCCGTCTGTTCATTTCTGTTCTGTTTCTAGTCGTTTAAAGTTCTTTGTGGCCAATATGGCCACTTCCACTTTGAACGTTAAATAATAAATTCGCCATTTTTAGCCCACAAATGCAACACATTTACTTTTTGTCGTCTGTACGTTGTTTGTGCTTTTTATCTAGCTTCTTTGCCTGACTGACTGAGAGCTTCATTTGATTTGTCGATTTGCCATTTTATTTATGTATATTCGAGACCTTTTTATGGAATTATGACTTGTTTCGTGTAAGTGTTGCAATGACAAGTTGGCACAAGTGTTGCTTGCAAAATTTTTGAAAACTACAATAATAATCTCAGCAGCCAGCTAACGAAACAACCAAAACCAAACAGTCAACCAACCAGCCAGCCACTCGAAGTCATTCAAGCAAAACGACAGCGACAGCAATAACAATTCTAAAGTTTTAATGAAAATGTTGTAACTTTCTCATGATCATCGCACCACTAAAAAGGTATTGAAAATAACTTGAACAAAATTAAAAAAAAAAGACTTCTAACATTTATTTTTTGCTTCGAAAGCAAAACGATGTTGCATGCCATCGATAGGCCATTTAAAGTTCTAGAAATTTCTCGTAAATAATTAATATAATTTCCCACCTTAATGATTTTTTTTAGTGGGAATCATGGAATGCAAAGGAATCACGAAGGAATGCAGTTAAGACAAATTTGTAAATTCCTTTTAAGTGAAATTCCAATGTTGCCATTAAAATATATTAACAACTTTTTTTCAACACAAAAAATAAATAAAATTTAATTTAAGAAAAATTAAATGAAAAAAAAGAAAAAATAATCTTTCTTTTTACCCATATTTGCATCAAATTATTGGCGAAACAGAAATTAAAATACAATCGAAAAATAAATTTAAAATTTTTCCATGAGTTGAAAAACAAGGAAAAATATATTAGGACACATTCCCAAATATGTAACGACGTAAGGAATTACATCCAAATATGTATTTTGCAATCGGCATATTAATCTTAACTCACTTTTTATAAACTAGAAAAAGCAAATATATAATGACATGTAAATGTCCTCATTGAAGGAAAAATTGTTTAAGCGTTTGCCACTTCTTGAAAAAAACAAACATTCCTACGACTCTGACTTACAGCGAATGTCGATCGTTTACTAAGAACAAATGTCAAACAATTGAAAAGTAAAATTATAAAAAATAATTAGCAATTCTGATGTGACAATTGCTCACTGCATACAAACATTTACGGAATGTCTGTCTGTATGTCTGTCTGTCCATATTTTATAGAACATATTTTACCCCTGATATTTTTAATGTTTTTTATTTCTATTATTTATTCCAAACAAACCAAAAAGAATAATATAATCACACGATTTTGATAAATTTGAGTATGACGCTTTAAGTGTTGATATAAACTTTGATTGAAATAATTAAGCCGAACATAGAAATGTATTTTTGTTTGTTTTGTATTCTACTTATTAAAGTTCGTAATATTTTAAATAAAATGTAGTAAAAAGTCATAAATAAAAATAACCAGACGATATGTTTAATTTTTGTAGTGAATAATCGGTATTTAATTTTTACAAGAAATTTTAAGGCGCCAGGCGTTTTCTAATACCTGCCGTGAGCAACCAAATTGTAAAATAAATGTTGAAAAGGTGATGCATACAACACCAAAAACACTTTCACTATCTATCAAACAAGTTGGTTTTCTTAAGAAAACAATAAAGGACCAAGAGGAAAAGGACAACAAGTACGAAAACAATTTAGAATTATTTTTAGAAAAGCAAGTGCAGCAAAGTCATTAATTCAGCCAGTCATTTTAACAGCAGTTAATTTGAGAAGGACAATAGTTATTAATAACAAACCATAAAATTCACACGTGCATTCAGTTCTTTTATTTCATTTAATTCACAGGAAAGTAACAGTAAGTCTGGGACACACACACACACACAGTTACGCACATAATGCCAACAAATAAAATGCACATGAAATCCTGCAGTTTTATGACCAGAAGATTTAAGGGTGAGACGTGCACGCGATATCCTCAATGTGATAAGATACACAGAAGACAGACAAACATACATACATCGTATAAAGAAATTGTCATGTTGCATGTCTGCCTTGATAATAATCAAGAGAACAAGTCAATTTCTAAGTCCAAGTGACTCTGAGGAGGTGCAATCAGATAATTGAGTTATCACTAACACTGGTTTTGTTAAATGATTATTTTGTTAAACGAATTAAGAATTAATAATCAAAGAAACAAAATAATTATGAGGTGCTAGAAAATACTTCCGTTTTACAAGGAAACCATCATCGCAACAGTTACACGGAACATTGATTACATCACATATCTGGCTGTTACGTGCCCACAAACAGTCTTATCATCGTATCCTTCACCTTTTTAACACATCAAACTAAACTGAAATTTATTTTAGTGCATATTTTGTGGTTAAAAACAAATCTTTTTTTTTTTGCTTCGGTTTTTTCATCATTTCTTCAATTACGTATGTTGGTGTTGGTGTTGGTGCCGGTGCTGGTGGTGTTGGGTGAAGCTCTCTGCATAAAATGGCAAAATACTGCTGGCTAAAAATAACCTCTGAAATTGATCTGCATATTTCGTAAAGTTTTCCTAAAATGTGGTCAAATGTGCATAATTGCCGAAAGCTTTGTGGTTTTGTAAAGATTTTCTCTTAAATCTATAGAGGAAAATTTGTATTGTAGTAATTGTTTTATTCTACTTTCCTCAACACCAAGGAATATTCAAATATTGGGTGTTTTTTTTAGAGTAGCAGAGCTTCTTGAAAAAGCAATTTTTGCACTCCTAAAATTACCTATATAAAAAAGTACCATTTAAAAAAAGTACCTTTACTAATAGGACCATTTTTCAAAAGAATTTCTTAAAAAAAAATCATACTTTCTAAGAATGGTATTAAAAAAATTCCCGGTTTTAAAGGGGCGATTTCAAATAGTACCATTTCCAAAAACTGGCATTTCAAAAAAGTACCTTTTCAGAAAAAATTATGAACCTAATATACATTAATATGTAAGTACACATGTATTAAAAACTGCAAACAAATTTCTTGTGCGAAAAGTACTTTTTCAGAAAAGCATCTTTTCGACAAAATGCTTATGAGAGCACACACGGTGATTCGTGGATTTCATACATACTCGCATTTTCTTAATTAAATTTTAAATTATCCTCCTGCGCAAAAAAACTATCCGTTATTTACACACATATTGTGTTCTTTTCAACACAATTTTTTTATTGAATTAACATTTAAAATAATTTATTTGCCAACTGCCTGCAACAATTTCATTTTTGGAATCTGTTAGTTTTTCTATATGTATATTTGTTGTTTGCAAGTTGTCAATACCACAACTCGGCACTGAATAAATTGAGGATTTACTTAAAGTGTATCAATTTTTCGAGAGAATATTATTTCAATTTGTTTGCAATTTTTATTTTCTTGTTTTATTTTTTTTCTACATTAGTAGCGTAAAGTAGAATTAAATTTGATTAAATTTATTGTCATGGTCCGTTTAAAATCAAAATTTAAAGATAATACTAGGCAGCAAAAACAATACAACATCTTGCGGAGTTTTGAAAGTTTATGCCTGCTAATCATTTTGTGATGAGTTCATCTTCACCAGACTCTCATTTTACAAAGTGTTGCAACAGTTCATTAATTTAAGAAATCTTGTAGTCTTTCATTTTGAGTATAAAACTTAGTAATGATTCAGTCTAACACTTGAATCTCTAATAAGTTCTTCCTGAATGTGCCTTTTTTTTGTCAATTGCTTGATAAAGGGACAAAAAACTAATCTTCAGCGTTGAAGTGACCTGCTGAAATTGCTTCAAAATATTTCTCATAATTATAAATTAGTTTTGTTTTGCTTCTTGAGATTCACGTAAATAAAAAAACATGTGTAGTTTTTTCAATCTATATATGTATGTGACCTTCTCCGAGAAAAGGGACCTAGTGTGTGAAAATGAATTGTTGAGAAAAACACATTTAAAGTTTCATAACGCATTATCACGGTGAACACACCTTTAGTTGGGAGATGCGATTTGGTATGGTTAGTTATGATTGGGTGCCGACTTCTCATTTCATCTTACTCTACACCCTTTTAGGTACCAGAATCCACTCTTAAGTCCAAACCCGTTTTTTGACCAACTAGGTCCCTTTTCTCGGAGAAGGTCACATACATATGTATTTCAAACCATTTGGTTCATCATCAGGATCTGTAGAAATTACACATTATTATGTCTTTTATTTAAGTGAATCTCAAGAAGCAAAACAAAACTAATTATAATAATTTGGGAAGATTCAGCAAAACAAAACAAAATTTGATTTATTTTAGAAATCATCATATAATTTCTCATAATATTCTTTAAAAACACCAAAGCTTAAAACTCCATTTGGACGGTAGAAATAATTAAAAATTTTTTATGGGTTAATTTTATACTTATGGACAAGCAGATTTTACGCTTTTATTGGCAGTCTCATATTCGAACTTTCGATGATATTTGTACTAACATAAACTACCGATCAATTTGAAATTATGTAAGATTTAAAAAAAAAAAGAAAAAATTGTTTTATCAAACCGATCTTAACCAAGTCAAAGCAATAATGTTTTGATTACAATCGTAAAAATCAAAAAACTTTTTTTTATTACAAAAAAAAAAATTACTCATGTTTTTATCACACCTAAACAGCTAAAATTGTTTGTTACAAGCAATTTACACAAAATGACAAACCTTTCCTGAGAAACAGTGACAGACATGGAGACATATTGTTTGTTTAAATATGAATGCCATCACTTACCACATACAACATAAGAACATATTTATGAACATACATACATACATACATACATACATACATACATACATACATACATACATACATACATACATACATACATACATACATACATACATACATACATATGTACATATGTACAACATTCATAGTTATCAAGGTAAGTGATCTTGTCAAACTGTTGTGTGCACAGCAACAACAGACTACTGTCCAATTATAAAAGAAAAAAACGAACGAAAGTGAAAATGAGTACAGGGCCATCCATCTCTATTCCAAGAAAGGCTACAAATGTGATTTTTTTCAAAGGACTTTGAATTTTGTTTCAACAAAACAATTACAGTCATGCTAATAAATGGGGGCTTTAGATCAAGATCAGTTGAGATTTTTTCTTTTTTGACAACAACTCAATAATGAGAGATAACTTGCAAGTAAATCATCGTTATATGTGTGGCCATACATATTTTCTTATTGATTAAATTTAATAGCAATTATTTAACAGAATAAGAAAATGAAACATTTATTTCATTAAATGTCAAGCGATCTTCAAAATTTTAACATTTTAGAAAAAGTTTTTAATGTTTTATAAATACGAGCTACTGATATTTATCATTAAGAATTTAACAAAGTTTGTATCATAATAAATAATGCAATTAATTAAACATGTCATTAATATAACAAGACATTATTGATTGTTGTAATAGAAAATATTTTCTGCAAAGATATTTGTTACGAGTGGCATTTGATTATGAGGGTATGCGATCGATCTTTTAAAATCGAAAAGACAATTTTGGTATAAAATTTATTTTAAGAATTATTTCATGAAATTTGTTTGTTTTTACATTATTTTTAAGTTTATTAAAATGTAAACAGAAAGAACACTAAAGTGATTCACAATAGTGTCTCGTCAAAGGTTTGTGACTCAGATAAAGTACTAAGCAGATTTAACAACCTTTAATTATTGACATATAGAAGTCGCAATCGTATATCTCTTTCGTGTCAATAGTTTGTTGAATTAATTTTGTGTGCCGCTATTTTGACAACTTCCTATGGCAACCATTTCTATTTCGATTGATTGTTGATTTGCGCTGTTATTTATGTATATTTACAGTTATTTTCAGCATTTATCTTTTCTAATTACAAATATTGATTGCTTTTGCAATTCCCTCAGGAAAACTTCTTAAAATTTGCATACACACATATAAACAAGTTAATTGAAATTATAAATTAAATTAAAATACCAAACAAATTGAAAACTACAGTTTTGTATTTACTGTCAAATCTAAATTTCCTACAAGCTACAAAACTAAATAAATAAGTGTAAAAAATATTTGTATTTTGATTGAAAACTAAACAAAACTAAAAACTAAACAGTTTTATTATATTTGCCAATAATGCCAACAGTTCCAACGCGTAACTTCAATCGTAACAAAAAATACACCGTTGATACCTTGTCCCTTTTGAGCTCTCCCAGTAACACGAACCCCCTACGTACAGATGTTACGGAAGTTCAATTGAAATGGACACCATCGGGTATGCAAACCTGCCAACCATGCAAATACACATTCTGGTGGTCTTCACCGCCCAAAACGATGGGCACAAAAAGTGCCAAGGCTCTAAAGTAAGTAAATAATTGCAATTTTATCTAGTATCCATTATTTGGCAAACGATTCTAAGTAAATGCACACATGCATTCATATGTACACACCTGTGCTGTGTTAGCACTTGTATATCCTCAAACATGGCAACAAATTTGTTCAAACCTACTTTTCTGTATTTAATGTTTGTAAAGAAAATTGCACACGTAGCTAGATTTATAACATGTTTAGTTAGTGGCCAAATAAATATGTAGTTTATTTCAAACATCGTGTTAAAAAGACAACAAACCATCGTTAAAGGTCAAAATAACTTGAAGGTCAGTGAACCTTTTCGATTTGTAAGGCTCTAGGAAAAAGAAGCCATGTGAATTTTTGTTGTTGTTTCATTTGAACGGTTTTAAATCAGATTGGAGTTCATTAATACAAATAATTGATTGAATTAAAATTTCTTATAAGAAAGTAATACAGGAAAAGTTAATTATCACCTTTCTCAGCGTTCGTGTAGTTTGCTTTTTGTCGTTATTTTGATGAACGGCTGCACTTAGGAATATCACCTATTTTCAGCGAGCTAATGAGTGATAAAGAATACCATACTGGTTTATTTCTTTGCTTACATGCCTTGGATTGAACTTCCGTAGCATGTTTATTTACACAAACCCGATAGCCAATATCATTTAAATGGCAATGGGTTGGTTGTGTCTTAAATCAGGTAATGAACCGAGTGAGACTTAATTGTTGATCACTAGACTCGTTTATTTTATTCTAGTTTTAAGTTGAACTCGTTTAGTCGTTCGTCGTAGAGACGAACTTATAATCAAAACCATTTCAATTATATGCGATTGATTTTAGGTTTATGTTTTGATTAAATTTACTTGGGATAAAATATAACATTTAATACGAGATATTCTTAAGAATTTATGTATCAAAACTTTTATGTAATTGTTGTGGCTTTCTATTGATGTATTGGAATTAGCATTAAATTTACATGGTAATTAATTTAAATTAAATAAACATTCTTGCCAGTCAATTAAGTTAAAGCCAAAAATAAAAGTGAGATATTCAGAAAGAAACAAAACTAAATAAATTAGTTGTCAACTACTTGACCAGCAATTATATTGCTGACACTGAAAATTGTTAAACTATTATTCTTCCGTTTTAACTAAACTGTATGGAGAAGCTGAAAGGAAGTCAGGAATTTTTTTAACGAGCTTAAGAAAAACAAATAAAAGTTTACAAATAATAACTTGAAAATTTATATAATCATATTTATGTTGTGTATATTTTCATATGTAGGTAGGAAAAAAAGTCCTTGACAAATATACTCTGTAATACCAAAATAATTTCATACTTTGTACGTGCAATAACCACTGGGTGTGATGAAGGAGGAAATACAACAGCTAAATTAATAATTTAAGTGTATTTTTCTTAAAAAAATTGAAGCATACTCCACCTTCAAGACATTTGTGCGCAATTACAAGAAATGGTTTGTTAGCGCCTGAACTACTAACAGGAATACTTTCTATTTTAAATTGTCGTTGGTTTTGTGTTAGTGGTCGTTTCTGTTGACCATCGGTATTTTTCCTTAAAGCAACGAACACGAATGAATGTTATGTTAGACGAATATGTACTTTAGTTAGCCATTTATTCTAGCCAACTTAATATGGAATCAACCACGTTTGTTTGGTCATTTCGTGACTGAGTGCTGACCGTGCAACGTCAATTCTCTACCCGCAAGGATTTAAATTTAAATGTGGCGTTTTATTTTTTGGTTTTGTACTTTAAGCCGGTTGTATTCGTTTATTGATTTCTAAAAGAGTATTATGGTGTGCTTTGGGCACGTTCAAATTTTTTTTAGTGTGGAAAACTTGAAAAAAAACACTAATATGTTAATTTTAAGAAAAATGTAAAAACTTTGGAAATTTCGTTGGAATGAAATAAACATAAATTAAATAATGCAAAACTTGGAAACAAACAAAGAAAATTCAAATCCAGAAAACTTCCTCAGCACAAACTCCACAGCTACTACCTTAGAATTAGACGAAAACACTGTATTAAATACCAACATATCAGTTACCACAACAACTACAACTACTGGTGCAACTAGACCTAAATTCTCTTTTGCTTCAAACTATACACCGTTGAAACACTATACTGGCTTAACTACAGCCTACGATTGCCCGTCCACTCCACAATCATTTTCAATTCTTAATAGCGATTACGTGTCAGCTTTGCCGCTTCGTAGCAAACCTAACGCCATAGTGCACCCTACAAGACGTGTGGAGCCAAAATCTTATAATGACCTTGAGCAAGAGCTTAGGGTTACTGGCTTTAATCCATCATTGTCGGTAACATATCCTCCATTAAGTTCCTCTAATTCGCATCACTTTGCTGAGGAACTTAATCGCAAATTGAGTCATCTAACTTCAATTCAAGGCGCAAATCAAAATCTGAAAAATTCTTCACATCATGTAGGCTGAGATAATGTTTTTTTTTTTTTTAATGAAATAAATAATTGGGATTTTATTTGGTATCCCGTAACATTAAAAAAAAAGATTTATATCGAATAAAAATAGTTTTTTCTAATGTTTGTTCAAGTTTTTGAAAACTATTCTGCTTTTGCTTTAGTAATTCTCAGTTATTGGTTGAGAGTTTGCTAATAAGCAAATGAAACTGAAATGAAAATTTTCAAGCATGGTAAAGATCCACGCCTATTTTAAAAAATTAATTAGTTTAAAAACTTAACTTCACTAAACGTGTACCCAAATAAAATCCCCATTACGGCGTGCTCTTGCAAAAAAACAAAATATATTTAAACGGCTTTTTAGGGTAGCAACCAGGACATACTGGACCAACGACCACTTTTCATTACCACTGTACCCAGAGGCATATTCTTGCCACCGCCAAAAGAAATTATACTTCTTTCGCCATCACGTAAACAACAATTGTATGCGTATTCTTCACATCCTGTCGTTTACAATACAACTTCTTCGACGTACAACAACACACACAATTGTAGTAAATTTAAATCATCAAACGAACCAATCTACAGCCATAGAAACACTTTTGCAATGCCCAAGGACAAGCATCGTAACAAAACTAATAATGGTAGTGGTGCTGTTGGTGGTACCGGTGGAGTTGTGAAAGTGCCGAATTCAAATGATGGTGTCGTTGGGTATGATGAAACTGCAATAATTACAAAAGCGTCTTCACAAATAAATGGTTTGAGAGGGTCATATCCTTCCTCCACGCCTGTACCAGGCAGTATGCATATAACCAAACAACAGTTTCAACAACAACTTAAGCACACTCGTTTTAAAAGGTAAACGCACAGAACCCCCTTTCTTTTCTCAAAAAACAAAAAAAATACTTCATACATACATACCTATTGAAAATTGTTTTAAAAAGATTTTTAACTATGAGAACACGGTTACTGTTGACCAGTCAATAATTGCCTTAAAGGTCCTTAGTATTTACATACATATGTATGTATGTACATGTGCATGTGTGTACATATAAATGTGTGTAGTGTTTTCGTGTTTAAGTTATTACGAGAAAAAGTAAAATAGTTTTGTATCCAAGTTAATGCGTTTCCTAGTTTTTGTTCTAAATCTAAGAACCAAAAACTCTCTTCAACAGAAAAATAATCAGGACATTTATTTTATACAAAAAAAAAACAAAAAGAGAAAAGAAGCAATATTGTGCAATCTAATGTATGTATTTATAATTATTACAGTCGGATAGGTTTATAACGATACATGAACGGGATGATATGAAACTTAAGTTTCATAGCTGCCATATGCAGTAGAACTTCACTATCTATTCTTTATTTTGTACTGCGATTTACTTTTAAAGGTACTGCACAGTTTACAAAATAATATTTACAATTTTTTTTAGCCCATGTAAAACATTTAAATTTTGAAAAGACAAAAAATTTTTTTGCTGCACGGAGGATTGAACTGACACCATGATTTTTGAAAATTCTCCTTCCAGTCAAAAAAAAAATAGTAGGTTATTATTTTTTTTTCCTTTTTTTCATTATAAATACAATACAGACATTATTGTCATTTTCGAGTTAGTAATAACCGTGCTTTATTGTATTTGCTAGTGTAAACAACTAAATGAAAATTATGTCATCTGTGTTAAATTATATACGAGTATGTGTGTGTATTTACATACTCTATACGAGTACACACATCTGTCATTTTATTTATAATAATAAACAGTGATGCCAACTCTTGCAACATCAAAAGCACTGTGAGCCAATGGAAATAGGGTAAAAAATGGTAAAAATTAAAAAAATTTCGGGTACAAAAGCACTAACCTAATTTTGTTTTGGGTCTGGTGGATCAAAAGACAGATCTATTGCTTTTTCATGGCTTTTTGTGTGACTTTGTCGGAGTAAATCGCTTTATCGTGCATTTATTTCACAATTACAACAAATAAAATATGTTTTTAGTTCATATTTTGCTGGTCTTAGCCATATTTTAAAAGCTGGATCATTTCCCAAGCTTTTCTATATAAGTATTTCTTTTTCGATCTAAGGGAAAGCCAT
Organism: Lypha dubia; assembly: GCA_947311025.1. NCBI lineage: Eukaryota > Metazoa > Arthropoda > Insecta > Diptera > Tachinidae > Lypha > Lypha dubia. The sequence goes on from OX371263.1 coordinate 61,882,694, forward strand.
TATTATATGATGAACTTTAACACATATTAACTTTAACATCAACGAAGAACTTAGTTTTAATAACTGTTCAGCTTGATAATAACCAAGGCACTTTCTTGCTTAAATTTGCACAACAAACAAATCAAAGGATATGTACTAATATTAAAAGTAAGATCAATGCTAAACAAATAAATCATAAAAATTTCTGCACGAATTTAAAAAAAAATGCTTGAGAAATTCTAGAATTCAAACTCTTAACAGTTTGCGAGTACTAATCAAAACATACATACATAGATGCAAATAATACGGAGTTGGTTAAAAAAGTATTAGGTGTGTTTAAAGAATAGTAGGAAAATGGTTTAGTGTCAAAAATTTTGATTATTTAAAACGCACCTAAATGCACTCTGAGAAATTCTTGAAAGCACTATAAATACCCGCTTTTTAAAAACGGGTATTTAACAAAATTTCGGGTATTGATTAAATAAAAAAGCACCAAAAAATACCCGAAAAGCACCAAAATGGCAACGCTGATAATAAACATGTTAAAAACAACAATATATGTACATTAGGGCGGGTCGATTTGTATGGAGCCGAAAAACATTAAAAATCGTAGAGGGGGAAATTATTCTAAGAAGAATTCTGAGCAACTTTGAAGAAACCATAGGTCTAAAATGGATTTCGAGCCTCCGAAAATTTTAAAATATGTCGTAAGTAGTACCTTACAAAAATTCTTCTGAAAAAATTTTTCCAACAAGTCAGTATGGCGAATCAGGATTATAATTATATTTTTTTAGGTAAATGTAATTAATGGCTTTTTATTCTAAAAATCGCCTTAAATTAAAAAAAAAATTAATAAAATAATTATATTAAAACTATTAATTTAATTATTTTATGTATATAAATTTGCTGTTTCGACTCCAGCCTACTACAAAAAGCAGTATTTAATTGGCATTTATAACTTGGATAAAAAAATTTTGAAATTTAAATGAAAACCAAAGATACCGAAATTTATAAAGTAATACTAGCAATATATTTCTAAAATTTCGGAAGGTCGAAAACCATTTTACACCCATGGTTTATTTGGTGAAGTTTCTCAGAATTCTTCCTAGAATAATTTCCCCCCTTTTGACAAAAAAATCGACCCGCCCTAATGTACATAAATACATGTTTACAAAAAAAAAAAAAGGACATTGTAATAGGCTATTAAATATTTATTGAGCTGAAACGTGTTCAGGAAAAGTTAAAAAAAAAAATTTAACGTTCCCCATTAATTTGTCATAAAAAACTTTAATCTTAAACAATACAAAAAGAAAATTATTAAAGTCAGTTTGGTTTATCTAAGCCACAGTTTAATCAATAAAATACACAACTCTTTTATTTATTGCTTTCAGGAAAGATTAACATTTAAAAAGAACTCTGTTCTAACGTATTGTAAAAATGGACAATTTAAATGTTTTTAGAATTTTCAATCGTTTTAAAACTTTCAACTCCCACAAAAAAATTTGGACGTCAATATGGATTAAGTCCGTCAAGATGAGAGTAAACAAAAAGTTGTCTCAGAAAAGATAAATTTACCACAAATTGCTGGAACACAAAAAAACACATTTCATGTCCGAAAATTAACGAAAAAGAGGCAGGCGTACAAAAAAAAAACATATATTACCCAGCGGCGAACAGTGCTATCACTTTACATCTCTTCAATGGTGTTTGTCTCCCTGTGTGTTCAGTGTGTGGTCGCTTACAAAGTGTGAGGATAAAGATGATTCTTGATATGTTTTCTGATAGACTTGTTAGATAATCTTAACATACTTTCCAGACGATTCACTCTACGATTAATATAAGCACTTTTTGCTGTGTTTTAGAAGAATTTCACCACGAATCAGCCCAAGTAACAGTTTTTCCCGTACGAGGGAGGAATCGTCTACGATTATAAAATGCGCTCGTCGACGATTAAAAACACTCGTCATGAGATTCCCAGTGACTTTCCCAAAATTCAAAATGATAGCTGGGTATTTATTTATGATTTGAGGATGAGACAACGGCACACATTCTCTGTGAATGTATAGTCTTATGTAATAATAGAAGGCGTGTTTTTCTTTCTGAATTTGTGTGTTCGGATGATATTAGGCGGGCTTCTCCAAGCTCTGTGCTGACTTTCATAAGCAGAGTCATTCAGCGCTTGGTTAAATTTAGAGATCCATGGCACAAAAGATCTAATAGGTGTCGCAGTGCCGGTCCTTGGACCAGATCTTTCCACTTATATATCTATCTATGATTTAAGTAAAAATTTGTATGGATATCACTCAAAAAAATTGAGAGCATGTCGTATTACGCTTTCAATACATATTTTTCAATGTGTAGTCAGTCATGTCTGGAAAAGTGTTGTTACCATTAAATAGGTAAGTATTTATCACGCGGTTGGTTGTGTTGTGTTTCTCCAAACTTCCGGTCTTTAAAAGTTAGAAACTGTGTAATAGCAACAACAAACATACATACATACAATACAAATTGTTTTTAAATTTGCATAGGTCATTACTTGAAATTTATTTTAAATAAGTTGTTTTAGAAAAAAAGGGAGAGAGAAGAAGAAAAGACGATTACAATTTGCTTGAATTAAAGCAAAGTTTGCAAATATTGAATTTAAACAAATATTGATAGAAATAAGAATTGCGAAATGTCTTCTTATCTTTAGACATTAATTTATTAATACTGAAGTGTATTATTGCAACCCTTAAGGTACATATTTCGTCAAATAATCACCAGAGAGCACGAAAGGTCAAAGAGTACTTTGAAAACGTCTTGGCTGGCTATTGTTAATCTATTATTATAGTAGTGTTAATTGGCAATTAAATTTAATTTTATTATTTGTATTTGTAGAGAAATTCCACCTCCTGAAACCTATAAAAATGTCATGCATGAGAAGAGAGTTGTAAGAGGTACTAACTTTGCAGCAAACCAATTGTTGGTGGGTATCGAAATATTTATTTTTGTATTTTAAAGGTATATTTAACGTAAAATTATAATTTTTTATTTATACTTCATGTATTTTTAACAAATGATTGTAACATTATTTGGTTGTAGTTTTGCCAATTCAAACGGTCGAATTGAGTAGAAAATTTATATGGAAAATTACAATTATTTTCGGGATTTTGGAAACTTCATTTACTATCGGGCCCACGATGTCGAACGAATTTTTCTTTCGTACAAATTACATTTAAAACAAATGTAATTTTTATACAAGAAAAATTCGTTCGACATCGTGGGTCAGGCATACAAACGTATGTAATATAACAAAGCCATATTTAGTTGCATATTGACAGACCATTATTTGTTGCGAGGACAAATTATTGGATATAACACCTATTACATATACTTATAATCTACCTCTTTTTTTAAGCAGGAAGAATATGATCCTTTCGACAAGGCAGCTGAATATCGTAGACGCCAGCTCTTACGAAAAAAGAATATTACGCACAGAAATCAGCGCAATATTTTGGGTTCACCACCGCCTGTTAAGGGACGTAGACACGAAGATGTGCAGACCGACAAATATTTAGAAGAACTGGTATCCAGACCAAAAGAAACTTCCACAGAAACTCAAACTGATCTATTTTTAGAGAAACCAATAACACCGCGGTATATGCCGGCAAAAACTGGTGTCGATGTTGCTACCGAAATCGCCGATGGTGATCTGTTCCAATTCGATGTTGAGGCTGACCCAATTATTGATTTTATGGTTGATAGTATATTAGAAATAAGTATTTTGGAAGTCGCTCATGAACAAGAAATCATAGAAATACGCAAAAAACAACAGCAGTAAGTTTAACCTGCGAGTTTTTATTGTAGTATTACCAAATATAATTTTTACTTATATGTTTCAGACTTTTAGCTGAACGTGAACGGGAATTGGCCGAGCTACGACGATTGGAGGAGGAGGAAACGCGATTAAAAGCTGAAAAGGAAAGGCGTTTGAGACAAGATAAAATTTCGAAATCATTGGACGACAACATGCAAACTGAAGTTACAGCCGCAAAACTGCTGCAAGGTCATATTGCTGGCATTTTGCCAGAAGTCTTAGAAAGTCTAGAGCCGGCTACAGATGCCGCCAAAAAAGAGGAACTAATGAAAACTGTGTACCCTTGGCTATCGGCAGAAGTAGCCGAAGAAGTGGGACAAATCGTTGATTCTCGTGAAATACTCACAGTCATCACACAAGAGATCATTAAGCAGCGAGCTCAAACATATGGCGGATATGAGGAGGAAATACCCTCAGAAGTAGAAAACTTAGCGGAAGAAACACATGCCGCTGCAGAAATGCATGGAGCAGAAGAAGAACCCGATCAGCCAACCAGTCCACCAGATGTAATATAAACAAAAACTTGTAGCAACACATATCCACTTTTTTGATTAGGAAATTTAGAAGAAAACGCTTCGTTTAATAATTATTTGTTATTACGAATATTCTCTTAAAAATTTTGTTTATACATCCATATGTATTAATTTCTGAATGAAAGAGAAAAAAGGTTTCTTTCCCAGAAAAGAAAATTATGTATATTCAACTTTATTTAAATTCTTAGCATTTAAAAGAAATATCTTTAAAAAATTAATACATATGTATGTATATATGTATTTTTGTTATGGGTTAGCTGATCTACATATATGAATTTCTTTATTTGCTTAATACCATCTCATCAGTACATCTTTACCACTATGCTTGAAAAGTTTTCAAACTCATTATGAATTATAAATACAAACTTTCATTGTCAACCAAAGGTTTCAAGAAAATTAAACAGCTTCATAGGTATTGAATAAAAATTATTTGTTGTGTTGTTTGTATAAGTTTTTAAACTCTTGTGCTTGTGCTTTAGTAATTCTCAGTTCTTAATTGAGAGTTTGTTAAGTATATGAGTTTGAAAAATTTTCAAGCATGGTGGTAAAGATCTACTGATGACATGGAATTTAGCAACTAAAGCAATGCATACATGTATGTAGATTCGATAATCTCCATAATAAATATATTAATTTTTGAAAACAGAATTCTTGATAAGACGCTCAAATAAAATGTTATTGTATTTTGAAATATGTATCTTTAACAATTAATAATTCAAATCTAAATCAAAAACTTCAAGTTCGCATGCTACGATCCAGACAGTCGACTTGAATAGAAAAGTTTTAAGAAAATCACACGAATTATGAATGCGGAATCACGCAAAAAACTGAGTAGTTTTCATACAAATTTTTTCGTCAAACCAATTGTTTGTTTTATGTAAACCGCACATTAAACTACTCAAGTCGGCTGTCGGTGCTATTCTGCTCCCAAACCATCAACTTCGCCTTTGTTCTACATTCGTAAAATGAAATGAAAGTGAACATTTCACTAGTTTTGTGTTCTTAAATTTGTTAAAGTGAAATAAAAAGTAAAATTTCATTTTTAGCTTGCTTCAAGTGAAATTTATGTGTTCTACAAATCATTTTCAATACAAAAAAGGGATTTTAAATCGAACGCAACCAGCCGTGTGAAATAAAATACTTTTTGGTTAAAATAAAAGAAACAATTTGTTTGAAACAAAACAAAATTGAAATCGTCGGAAAAATTATAACTTTTCTAGAACACAGTGAAATTGTGAATGTGAAATTCAAAAGATTTTCACTTTCATATTATAGTGAAATATAGAACTCAGGCGCTTGAATAGTCAATTTGTATGAAACACTGATTTTCAATAAAATTTTATTCATAAAATATATATATATTTTAGCGTTACGTCATAACATATTTAACTTCACACCTAAATAGGCTGAAATGTGAGTCCTTACGTCGAAAAATATTTAACAATACAAAATTATCTTGTCCTTTTAGAGTTGATAATATTTTTATTGATTAACCTTTCAATATTATAGATATTTTGATCGTATTTAGTTTTTAGTTTATACTTTAACGCGGGTCTTATGTGCGGTTTCTATAATACAAACAAGCTATTGGTTTGAGTAGAAAATTAATATGAAAACCACTCAAAAAATTCAGTGCTTTTCATGCAAAATTTACACTTAAATCGCTCGTTCGTGTTGTATAAACAGCACCTTATTTATTAAAATTTTAACTTTAATAATCAATATAATTTAAAATAATTATATTGATATAACATGAATTTCCAAGACAACAAATCAGTATCAATATCGCAGATTTTATTTGCATTTTTGAAATCGTATTATCGGTTAAGGTATGTGTTCTAGTGATGTTACGAATATCAATTTTTAGTATTCGCGAATACGAATACGAATATTTAAAACAGTATTCGCCGAATACGAATACGAATACGAATATTTCTTTTGAGGTTTATTTTTCAAATTAAATTGGAAAAAATCCCTGCCTTTGCGTTAGTAACTATAAATGAAAAAAAAAATTTAGTGATTTAACATTATTATTGCATTAAGATGCCGAATTTGAAAACCTCTGCAGAACATTTTTTAATTATTTTACTTACATACTTTTAGATTTCGTTTTTCTTACTCTGCGTGATGATACAATGGGTTTTTTTAATAAAAATTAATATATTTTTTTACATTTTATGTACTTTTTTTAAACTTTTGTATGTTTTTTTTTGGAAAATGTATGGAAAAATTATTCGAAAAATATTCGCTTAAATTTGGCGAATACGAATACGAATATCTTAAAACAGGCGAATAGTCGAATAGTCGAATACGAATACGAGTATTCGTAACATCACTAATGTGTTCTAATTTTAAAATTACGTTACATTGCTTACCTGATGTGACCAGATGGTTTTTGCATGATAAATATTCTCTGCTTGAGCATGAACGTGCCCCCTAATGATGGTTAGATATCCATATACATACATACATACATATGTACATTATACTATCAGATATTCATGAGCCAGCAATAGTAACAAGCACATTATATTCACCGCACATTATATTCACTCATTTTGCTCAGAATTGGCAAAATTTAATGACATTATAATTAAGTCCCAATTCTTTCTATTTCTATATGTTTCACTTTTCACAAAATACAGAGAACCCAACACTAACTTCTATAAATTTCGTATTCATTTATGCAACTTATTGAAAAAGATGTTTTTTTAATACACAAATATTGAACGCGTTTTAACTATTTCACTTTGGAATGAAGGAAGTCATATTTCTTATGCTTTTCGTTAGACCACACACGCAAACACCAGAAGTAAATTGTAAAATTTACTTTGGCTTTCTTACTACTTTAATAGCTAATTCCTTGATATGCCACTTGGAAAATATAACACAAGCACACAAGATTTCATTCAACTTATTTTGGTTCAATATTCATTTCCGATTGTTTGCAGAATTTATCACCAAATTTATTTGTAAAAGCTATTAAATTTAGTGGTTTTAGATTTTAAAATATAGAAGCCAACTTTTACGTTGTGGCGCGATTTTACCGTTTCCCAACTGACATTTCACTTAGAGTTGCCGTAGTGAGACAACTATTTAATATAACGCTACCAGATATTTAACAATATTCTTTTGCTCTGATGAAATAAAATAATATGGTGCTCTTATGCTTTTGGTTAGACCAAACATACACACACACACACAAAGTAAATTTAACTGATTTCTTACTACTTTAATAGCTAATTCCTTGATATTCCACTTGGAAAAAATAACACAAGCACACAAGATTTCATTTAAATTATTTTGCTTCCATATTCATTTTCAACTGTTTGCAGAATTTATCACCAAATTTATTTGTAAAAGCTATTAAATTTAGTGGTTTTAGATTTTAAAATATAGAAGCCAACTTTTACGCTATAGCGCGATTTTACCGTTTCCCAACTGACATTTCACTTAGAGTTGCCGTAGTGAGACAACTATTTAATATAACGCTACCAGATATTTAACAATATTCTTTTGCTCTGATGAAATAAAATAATATGGTGCTCTTATGCTTTTGGTTAGACCAAACATACACACACACACAAAGTAAATTTAACTGATTTCTTACTACTTTAATAGCTAATTCCTTGATATGCCACTTGGAAAAAATAACACAAGCACACAAGATTTCATTTAAATTATTTTGCTTCCATATTCATTTTCAACTGTTTGCAGAATTTATCACCAAATTTATTTGTAAAAGCTATTAAATTTAGTGGTTTTAGATTTTAAAATATAGAAGCCAACTTTTACGCTATAGCGCGATTTTACCGTTTCCCAACTGACATTTCACTTAGAGTTGCCGTAGTGAGACAACTATTTAATATAACGCTACCAGATATTTAACAATATTCTTTTGCTCTGATGAAATAAAATAATATGGTGCTCTTATGCTTTTGGTTAGACCAAACATACACACACACACAAAGTAAATTTAACTGATTTCTTACTACTTTAATAGCTAATTCCTTGATATGCCACTTGGAAAAAATAACACAAGCACACAAGATTTCATTTAAATTATTTTGCTTCCATATTCATTTTCAACTGTTTGCAGAATTTATCACCAAATTTATTTGTAAAAGCTATTAAATTTAGTGGTTTTAGATTTTAAAATATAGAAGCCAACTTTTACGCTATAGCGCGATTTTACCGTTTCCCAACTGACATTTCACTTAGAGTTGCCGTAGTGAGACAACTATTTAATATAACGCTACCAGATATTTAACAATATTCTTTTGCTCTGATGAAATAAAATAATATGGTGCTCTTATGCTTTTGGTTAGACCAAACATACACACACACACAAAGTAAATTTAACTGATTTCTTACTACTTTAATAGCTAATTCCTTGATATGCCACTTGGAAAAAATAACACAAGCACACAAGATTTCATTTAAATTATTTTGCTTCCATATTCATTTTCAACTGTTTGCAGAATTTATCACCAAATTTATTTGTAAAAGCTATTAAATTTAGTGGTTTTAGATTTTAAAATATAGAAGCCAACTTTTACGCTATAGCGCGATTTTACCGTTTCCCAACTGACATTTCACTTAGAGTTGCCGTAGTGAGACAACTATTTAATATAACGCTACCAGATTTTTAACAATATTCTTTTGCTCTGATGGAATAAAACAATATGGTGCTCTAATGCTTTTGGTTAGACCAAACATACACACACACACACAAAGTAAATTTAACTGATTTCTTACTACTTTAATAGCTAATTCCTTGATATTCCACTTGGAAAAAATAACACAAGCACACAAGATTTCATTTAAATTATTTTACTTCCATATTCATTTTCAACTATTTGCTCAATTTATCACCAAATTTATTTGTAGAAGCTATTAAATTTACTATTTTTATATATTAAAAAATGGGAGCCAATTTTCACGTTGTAGCGCGATTTTACCGTTTCCCAACTGACATTTCACTTAGAGTTGCCGTACGTCAAAATTTGCACATTCAAGCATACAAGGTGAATTCATGAAATAACACCACCTGGTACGTCAATACTCCATGACTTAATTTTGTTGACAGATAAGCAAATGTTATTGTTTTGATTAGCTTTTACTTAAGTCACACAAAATTAAGAAAATCATATTTTAATAATTAATGTAAATTCTTTGAATTTTAAAAAGTAGAATGTCGAAAATCTTTACGCCTACGAATCAAATACGTTTAACAAACGTAGCAGTAGTTAGATTGAAAAAAGCAGGCAAGCGATTTGAAATCGCTTGTTACAAAAACAAAGTCCTTTCTTGGAGAAGCAACGTGTAAGTAGACTTAAATCAAGTGACCTTTTATGCAGGTGTAAAATACTTTTGCTCTAGAGTCTAGACTAGACCCTGCCTATTTTGATTACTACGTTATTATTAAAAGTTTTATTATCAATTTTGTAGGGAAACCGATATTGATGAAGTTTTACAAACACATACCGTTTTCACTAACGTATCTAAAGGACAGGCTGCGAAGAAAGAAGAATTGTTGAAAGCGTTTGGCAAATCTAACGAAACTGAAATATGTAAAGAAATCTTAAAAAAAGGAGAACTGCAAGTGTCTGAAAAAGAGAGACATTCTGTACATGACACTCAATTGAATAGTATTATCAATAGTGTTGCTGCCTTGTGCGTAAATCCTGAGACTAGAAGACCGTATCCATCTACTCTTATAGAGAAATCATTAAAGGAAGCACATTTTTCAATCAAACCAAATCGCAATAACAAACAGCAGACATTGGATGCCATTAAATTGCTCAAAGAGCATATGCCTATCGAGAGATCCCGTATGAAATTGAGAGTTTCCTTTGCCGCTAAAAAGGACAACGGTCCCAAGTTAAAAGAATCAATAATTAAGCTCATCACTGCGGTTGATCATGAAGAATGGGACGAATCTATATTGCACATGACTGTACAAATTGACCCTGGAAATTATCGCGTTATTGATGAACTTGTGCGAAACGAAACAAAGGGCAAAGGATTAGTTGAGCTCTTGGAACTGAAAGAAGTAGTGGAAAACGATGAAATATTTTAAATACTACTTTTGATTAATGCATACATATGTACATATAACAATGATACAATAATATTGTATCATTGATAAAACTTTATGAATAAACTATAATTTTTTAAATAAAATTTCAAGTAGACAAACATATTTTTAATCTACATATACTTATGTATATAATATTTCTTATTTGCGTTTCTTGAGATTTTCAAAACGTTTCGACAAATCGTCAAAATCAATGTCATCATCGTTGTTGTTAGGCTTTTCTTCGTCTGCAGGAATGTCCGGCAAATCCAATGGAACATTTGGCAATTGCGGAATATCCATTGATTGAGGCGGAGCTGATGGCTGAACTGCCGGTTGCACTTTACTGCGTGGTTGAGGTTTTGGTTTATTGGCATTCTGTTGGAAAAAATCAAAAAAAAAATTTAACTCTATAAAAATTATGTAAATTGATAAGCTATATAACTGTGAAATATTTAAAAAATTGTTTATTAAAGCTCTTGCTTTGGATTTTAGTAACAAGCTAGCTAGCTACCTGCAAGTTAACGGGATTAATTGAAGAATAACGAGGTGGTGGATCATTGTGCATTTTTTGGTGCTAATGGAAAATAAAATACAAAATAAAAATGGATAAACAAAAAATTTCTGATGTATTTGAAATAGAGTAATGTTGTGTAAATCGAGCCATTTGAAATCGCCAAAAACTTTACTTGTTCCAAATCTTTACTAGGAATAAGCCAAAGTATATTTCTCATAAAAGTTTTAAAAACAGTATAACTTGGAATGAACCAAATTACTCGTTTTACAGATAAGTAGATTTAATCGGTTTAGTGTAAAAGCTTGAATGTTAGTGACGGGAATGATCAAGGCTCATCAAACAGGTACACCGATTTCTACAATAATAAAAAAATTTGTTCTAGAAAAAGCCACAAAAGTTTACAAAAATGTTTAAAGACGAGTGAAAATATCAGCACATGCAATTCATGAAGGAAGGTCGAGAAAAATAGAATGAAATCCATATATGAGGGAAATTGTGATACTATGTACTAGTAATTCCGCCTGTTTGATGCGACTTGCGAATGATAATTTATATGTACACAAATATACAGAATCCTGGTCCAATAACAGTATTAAACCATGTACACAATGACTGATGTAAAGCGAACACGGTTACATTATACAAACATGCACATCGTATTTATCTATGTACGCATCGAACATTTTTCCCGATTTATGTATTTGTCGGTCGTAAGAAAAAATACAATTGATAACCAGACATTTAATCGATTATCCCAAAATTCCCTTTAAAATTTTGAATAATAACACAAGTATATGTAAATAAATATTTACAATAAAAAATTTTGGCAAATTTGAAATTACCTTGAAATTTCGCATTGTGCTTGCTATATGTATGTAAGAAATTCGCAAGAACTCCCATATCAATGCAAGCCTTAAACTGATTATAAATTGCTCAAGTTTTTCGCTCTCGAAAAATATCGCGAAAATTATGATAGTGCAAAACTTGCTAAAATTTTAATTTATGTTTTATTTTAAGTCTCATAAGATGTAAGAAAGCCAAAAACTTTGCAAAAATCACACACATTACCAAAAACTGCGAAAATTTTCAAAGATTAAAAACAATGAAACAATGGGCAGGTATTTGCCAGCGGAGAACATACAAACATACATACATATGTACATATTTATATAAATAGATTACTGCAACGGAGTTAGATAAAATTTGTTTTAAAACTGCAAAAAAAAAAATAATAATTTTGGGTGAAATATTTATTTAATTAGTAAACAAAGTGAAAAGGTAAGTTTTTCTCAATTTCCATCACAACTAAAAATATTTGATTCGAATTAAGTCTTCGATTTCATTTCAAATCGAATCGATTTCTATCAGGTATACAATTTTTTGATTTTTTTCCTTTTATTTTAGAAAAGTTAAAATATCTTTTTATGTTTTGCCGGACGATACTGCTATATTATTCCGATGTATTAAAAGTCTATTCAGAAACATTCCTGGAAAGTTATTAAGAATACTTATTGTATTCTGGCTGTCCCGAAAATTTTTAAAACTGTTTTTTTGATAAATAATGATACAATTTTTGTTACGTTTTCTGACCTGAATTTGATAAGAGGCAAATTCGGAAAAAATGTTCGTTGATCACATACACATGTAGGTAGATACATACGTATATAGAAAACACTCACATACCAAAATAATTTTATCTAAGCGATCTCCGTCAAGATTTTGATCTATAGCTGCAGGTTGATGTATCTCCTTTGCAGATTCTTCCTGCACATTTTAAAGCTAGTTATTTCAAAACATGCTAAAGGATGCATCTTGGCAGAAAAACAGCCAACAAACTTTAATTATAGTTTTTTTTTTAAGGAAATATACATATGTATGTACATGCATGCATATGTACATAGGTACATATATCTACATATATTTTTTAACATAAACTTAACAAATGTTTTGTAAAGGATTTAAGTTTTCTTAATTGGAGTTGAAAATTAGTGTATTATTTTGTGAATGTGAAATACTTCCACAACAAAAATCAAATATTTGCTAGCTGTTTTGGGCAGGCACTTCATTCATGTGGTCTATTCTTTAAAGCGGATAATTTCGAAATACCATATAAATTTCAAATTATTATTATTAATTTTCCAAAATCAATTTACAGAATAGAGTTGCTCTGCTATGAAACTACTGAATAACCAACATTACTATAATATTTTTACTTACGTTTATAAATTGTGTATTTAAATCCTTGTGTTCAGTGTTTGGTGGCGATGTTGGTGGTATATTATAATTGAACGGAGCAGCTCCACCAGGTCCACCACCATATGGTAAAGAAGGAGCAGCCGAACCTCCACCTCCGCCATAAGGAGGATAGTTAAATGGTTTAATAGTTGGTGGTTCAGGCATGTGAGGTAATGGCGGCACTGTTGGATATCCAATGAAACCCATTTGTGGTGGAACTCTGGATCCACCATCGCCACCCAAATTATTACGATCCGCCAAGTCTATTAGGTTTTTATCTCTTCCTGCAAATAATTATGTAGTTTATGGTAATTAATTAGACAAAATCCATTCGGGAGGCAAGACATTACATGGATGCTTAAAATATGAATTGAATTTGTGTTTGCCAAAAATGACGAACCTCTGGTATTGGGCTAATTCAATTAAAATTTTTAATGTTTTACTTTAGGTAAAGTTCAAGGCTTGACATCGCTAATGACTCATTTTTGACTCATTTCTTATTTACTTTTGTTTAGAAAAACGATTATAAGATCGCAAGGAGCATGGTTATATAAGTACATATGTACCAGATTAATTGTTCTACAATATGTATACATACTTACATATGTACATGCATACGTACCTTCTGTTTCCTCATTAATTATTTGCGGATCGGGCTCGTATTCAATGTTATAGTTTTTAGCAATTTCAATTAAATATTTTTCTACCAAAAGTTTTGGAGGCGCTTGGAGTTGTAACTTATGCATTAACTTTTCAGAGACGTGATGATCTCCCGTAGCAGTTCTAGCTTTTTCAGCAAAATGTGGACCATATTTCTGAATAAAAATGTCAGAAATTATCTTAAGTTCAGACACATCACTCTGCAAGCGTGGACACACCCACACAACACTGGACACAGCCTCAGCAATACCATCGTCCAGTTCCTTCATTTGAGTTACCAAGCCAAATCTGGCCAACAGTAAATCGCAATACATTTCAACCACCTCCATTGCTTCGACCAGATAATCCTCCCTTAAATTATTTAAAATTGACATTCATAAATAGTTGCATACATACATATGTAGTACATATATGAATTTAAGGATATATCTTTCCAAGAGTAGATATTTGTTTTATTTTTTATACATATACGATGTGACGATTAATTTCGCCAATATTCATATGTTTAGATATAATCATGGATATAATTGTAAAGAAAATACTTGCCTAATAATATGTTCCACACGTATTCGTGCCCTTTCTGTCTTGCCATTTGCCAAGAAATCTGCTATTTCTTTTCGAGACTTTTGAGCAATTTCAGCCTTCTTTTTTTCTAACAATTTTAAACGATTCACAGCTAATCGCAAATTAGTTTTTAGTTTAGTATAGTTCGGGCCACTAGAAAACATTTTTATAAATTATTTTACAAGCACTATTGTTTTTTGATTAGTCAAATTGATAAATTAACAAAAAATCAAACAGAAAAGTGACTCATTTAATTCTTAATGAGGAGTCAAAATTTCAGAAAAACACTAGACTTTTTATGCATTAATTTTGACATCATGAAAAGAGAGCCAGCACAGAGCTGCCACTGCTGTTAATTGGAAATAAAATGAAGAAAATGTAATCTCTGGTCAATGGAACTGTATTATAACCATATGTTTTGAATTAATATCCAAATAATTTACAATATTTTAATAATGAAATTTTTAATTTATCAATAAAGTTTTATCAGAGAAACATCATGTTACATTATTCAAAAACTAAGAAATATGAATTAAAGTTTCATTAACAAATCCCAATCGTTCTTAATGTACTTAAGAAGACACGGCTACCCTGCTAATATTAACTATACCAAAACAAACAAAACAAAACAAGGAAAATTGTACAGCGAATGAGAGAGGGAGAGCCAAACGTATTAATAAAACTTACTCAGCTATTATTGTGAAAACTAACCTTAATTTTAGGTTTTAAAAAACGTATGCACAATTAATACACATACATGGTAGCCAAACTTAATATGGGTTAAAACTATTCGCATTAACTTATTATGAAAAATATGAGAGGAAACAATAATTAAAAACATCAAACTATTGGCAAATTTGTTCTAAATACTGCATACATTGACATAATTTACATATATGTTAAACATATTACAAAATATTTGAAATTCATTATGAAGTATCATGTATGTTTTTATTAACTACTTTTCTGTTAGTTCCATACATGATGATGAGAATGTTATAAAAGCAACAACAAAAAGGTAAGAACAACTGCCTATTCGAGAGTCAGCCTCTGCTTACATGATCCAAAATGCGAGTTGGGCGCGGGGTGGTTGCTTAAACACATTCTTTCATTCCATATTGTACATGCAGCTGTAAATAAATGAAAGTCGTAAAAGCAGCGTTGCCACAACTTTTTTAAAACTCATAATTTAGAAGAACAATGATTTTCAGGTGAAGAAACTGCACAAAAATAAGCAAACAAACAAATATATCGCTCCTTTATTGCAACATAGTCATATCTCGAAAAACAAAATTTTTCAGTTACTGACGAAAAACAGTTTCTCAATACCTTCTTTATTTGTAAAAAAATTTGCATAAACATATCTCTATCTAAACCCAAGTTATAACCGCTTACATGCTCAAGCCGTCCATATAAATGCTTACGCTTTGAAAACTTTAAATGCATTTTGCCACGTTTGAGTTTTTTGAGATATGACTACGTTGCAATAAAGGAGCGATATGTATGTGTAGTTTATAGCATGATACAATGAATATAAGGTATATGCAGAAATACAAAAACAACCAACTCTATGTATTTTGTTGGTAGAAAATTTAATTTCAGAAGTCAAAAGAATACATATGCATGTGTGTATGTTTCAAACTATGACAAAAAATTAATAAAATAAAATAATTTATTCATACAAAAAAAAAAGAAATACAACATTTGCTATGAAATTTTTTCTGAAGATTTCGTTCCGATATTTTACCTTTGTTTCATCTTTTGGAACTTTAAAAAAGGTTCCTTTCCAATAGATCTAATAAATTTTACATATCACACCCATTTTACACAAATACAAACTCATATTTACATATTTAGTTTTCATTTTCAAAAATTTAAAATTTTCTTCATAAACGAAATTTTTTTTAACTTAAATATAATAAATAAACAAAAATCAAAATTTGACCCCTGAAATAAAAAACAAGTGGTTTACAACAATAAAAAGTGTGAAAACTATTAGTTTATTAGGATTAGTTTTTTCACACCTAAAAATTCCCAAATTGTTATAGCCAGAATTTGGTCAAACTCTTTTAAACGATCCTATTCTAGCTATGCATGTTTTGTTTAATTAAAAACACACGTAGCAATAAAAACAAAATCCCAAAATTTTAGAAAATTTTAATAAGTCGTTTTATTTCCTCAGCCTAATAGTTCAATATACGTACTTATGGGATTTTACATTCAAATTATCGAGTAACTGCAGTTGAGTGTACTGGCAACTCAGAAATATTAAGCCATCAACAACAAATTTATTTATAAATGAGCGCGAATAAATCACAATATAAATGAGAGCGCAAAACGTAATAAAACAAGTTAATACTCAAACAATGCTTCTCAATGTAAATAAAGTTAAATAACCACACTTTTTTCTTTTCCTTTTTTACGAAACACATACATGGTAATTATTTTGATGGGAAACTTAATTAAAACATTCTTAAATATGGATACATGGTAAATATTTATTAAAATATTATCTTGTTGAAGATTAACTTATAACAAGCTAAATAAGAACTAAATTACTGTTACATTTAAGGAAATTTATTTCAATATATGTATACATACATACATATTTCTGTAATCAGAAATAGTTTTCTTTACCAATTTAAGCCATGTATTTATTCATAACATTGAGGTGGAACCTGACATACATGCTAGGAAGATAGTGTGAAAGAAAATTTGAAAAATAAGACAATATAAATAATATACAATAGTAGTTCTACAAAGGAGAAACAATGAAACATTAAAACAGCAGAATTGGATAAACTACCCTTGTTGCTGTAATATTACTTTCTGTCAAAACAAGCTCAAGTTAAGTTCGGAAATAAGAACACAACAAATTGATTTAATGAATATATGTACATATTTTAATTTAATTTATGTTGCAAAGCAACCAACCACTTTTTTAAAATTCCAACACAGTGAAGTGATCATTTAATAATAATTTTCGAATATTCAGTCCTTATATAAAAAACAATATAATAAAATATAGGAGAATAACAGGATTAAACAAGACTAAAAAGAGAGTATTAAAAACTATGGAGATACGTTATGAACAAAACTAATGATTATGATACTGATGAATGCCTGTGCGTGAAAGGATGACGAAATGACTTAAGTGAAAAAAATCCTTTTATGAATCAACTTTGCGTATTTTTGCTATGCTAGTACGTTGAAGACTTGGTGTCGTCGTTGAGGCCGATGCTGGTGGAGTCCCACAGGCAGAGACTGCGGTAGTATTTACATGATCATTGTTTGAATTTAGTTGCATTCGACGTTTAACAACAATTTTGCGACCTTGCGTTGGCACTAAAGCAGCTGTTGTTGCAGTCGCAGCTGTGGTTGTCGGGGGCATTTTTATGGGGGTCTTTCCCTTACTTGTATCATCTGTGGAAAATTCATCCATATCCCCAGTGGTATTATCTTCCTATAAGAGATCGATTTCAAATTTAATATTATGAATAACTTATCTTAAATTTAAAACTACAAAATTTTTTTATAAACATACATCATCATCATCATCCATTTCTTCTTCTTCAAATTCAATATTATAACCTTCAGGTTCGAGAAGTTGGCCGTTTAATGTCGGTAACGGAATTTCTGGTAAAATAACTTTATTTTTAGGTCCGTTCCGTTCATTCATCAGCTTTTGAATTAAGTTTGATAGATCTTCACGCTTTTTAGTAACCGTCAATGTATCAAACCACTGCGCTAATTGTTTTATCGGCACCCTGTAGTCCCGTATTGGATCCTTAAAAAAATGCTCCACATATTGCAACAAATACAGACCGCAATCAGTAAAATTATTTTGCTGTGGCACTTTCACGCAATGTCCCGGCATGTTATCTTTATTAAAGCTGCGTAAGGGTGCGTTACCCATTTTCACCTTATATTCACAAGTTAAATAGTCGCGAAGTGTAGCGACAACTCGGCTTCGAGATGCACCCGCCAAGGAATCAAATATTAGCACAAGTGGTTGTTTAATGGGTTGGTGGATAGATGAAGTCGTGGTACCAGCAACAATTGGTGTAGCTGGTTGGGAATTATTTAGCGTATTTGACGATGATGTGTTCTCAAAATCACTATCATCTGAGGCTAAATCACTGTCATCACCTTCAGCTTCATCACGTTCACTATCTTCATCACCAACAGCACAAATTTCATTTAGAACATTAGTACTGTCGCGTTTTGATAGAGGGGTAATCGTAGTATTACCGATCTGCAATGACATCTTTTTGCCTTCTATTACGTTAAAAAAAATATATTAGGAATTATTGTTTTGTAAAATCTATTTGTTACTTACTGGTCTTTTTAATTGGTTGCAATTCCACAGGAGTGTTTGTATCGAAGGTAACCGGACCGTTGAGACGTGGAAAACATATAATGGCCAAAAACCAATGAGATTGCTCATTTATTGGTATTACAATAAAATCTTTTTCAAATAGATTAACATTTTTTGTCCAGTTTTGTACGCGAGCATGACGCTTTTGGGCCGGAGTCAATTTTCCACCGTCTTTATCTTGCTGTGTATGCCGCGTTAAAGTAGTTAATCGTTTATAAAAAAATGTACTAAAAATGTGTGTACGCTCCTTTTGCGCTTCGGGAATAACATTATCATGAACATATTTTAAGTAAAAATCAATAATTATATCATTTAAATACTGGTCCGTAGCCAGACACATAAAATCTTCCGTATTGATAGCAATACCTCCTTTTCCTGGTGGATAAATAAGAAGCTGACGTATCTCGTTGGGTTGGAGCTGTGTTGTTGTGGGAATGCTTTCACTAAAATTATTGATATACATAATATATTATTCTAATCTGTTCCCAAATAGCAGCAGGCTACCTTACCTATCACTTCTGTTATTTGCGATTTTTTTATCAGAATCTGATGCTCTTTGAAGTAAATCTTGGGCATCTGTTTCAGATATTTCATCAAGAAAATCCCAAATAGAACGTATAACACTTTTAGCTTGCTCTGATATGCTGTCAAATTGTAAAATAATCTTGCGAGTTTGATAAGGACCATTAGCCGCAAAGTAAGTTACTATGTATGAATTAAAAAAATATAATTTAATTACATATGTATGTATTATGATTTCAAAACAGAATCTAAGTCGTATTGTGTGTAAGTATGTAACAATTTTCGGCACCATTTATCAACCTACCTCCGCTGAAATGCTTAGCAACTTCTGCCATCCTTAGTGAAGTTCTTATGTATTGAGCACAGTTGCTTAAAGTGTAAAAGCAGAACATGGAACTTACAGAGGATGTTTTGGCAAAGTGTGCAATTATCTTCACCACTTCATGTTTGTAGATATTCAATTCAAAGGTTTCAGAAGGATTATTTTCTAAAGGCGCTACTATGCGTATTCCAAGTGAAGTAATTGTTACCTTAAAAAGAAAAAAAAATTGTTGTGCCATCTTTTTACCACTAGTTATTTTGACAATACCTGTTCCGAAGGCTCAAAACGATGCGTGCCAATACGTATCAGTTTGCAATACAAGCTACAATTTAGCTTGTCAACACAATTTGTGAGATCAGTCACATCGCCACGAGTAAAATCTATAAAAAAAGCGAAAAAAAAACTTACTTTAAAATATGTATTTGCTATACATACGGTATAGTAAAACGTGTTGAGTTGTTGTGTACAATAATACGCGTTCGATTTACCAATTGAATCCATATTTTTATATGTAAATTTTTTAAATCTATATATATAAATATTTTTCGCAAAGTTTTACAATGCTTTTTTGCAGTCACTTTTTTATTGCCTTCAACACCTTTATCCTATTTTCCTTTGATTAATCAAAAGCAATAAATGGCGGCCGACTGTCATTTCGCTAGCCCTCCAACGGTTTGTAGCAGTGATACGAAAAACAAAGAAATAAGGTTATATTCGAAAAATGTTCGTGCTTAAAATCGTGCTGCCAGACCAATTTAAATTAAAGAAACAAACAGTGCTGCTAAACACAAAACATTACCCACGAAAATCCGGATTGTCAAATAATAATTAGTGAAGTTTGTTATGTTTAGAGCAAGGTGCATTTACTTACCTTACACGTAACATAATTCTCTCTGCGATTGAATTTGACGTTCTCATCTCAGATATTTTATTTTTATGAAGTTTAACTTTTCAAACTTTTTATTTTTGAATTTTTGCAAAACCAAAAGTTTGCTGTTTGTAATGAATATACATATGCAATAGTGATAGTGATCCGTCATTTTTAAGTAAAATCAAAAATAAAAAGTTTGAAAAGTAAACTTCATTTACTTTTACTTTTCTGGAACATGCCTAAACAGAGAGAATTATGTTACGTGTAGACTTCAAATTAATGTTATTGCAGTCTTACTGCACGTCTACATTAGACATGACATGCTGTTAAGACGTGCTGTTAAAACACGCGAATCTTTTAATTGTGGAGTATACGTGTCATAATTTTTGTTTCGTCAACGAGTTAACTACGCTAGTTTTGTCTCTTGTTTGTGTCGAACAAAAATACATACATACATATGTACATATGTAGTATATAGCTACATATGTATTATATAATTCTTTTTAACTAAAATTGTAAACTCATATTATTTTTGTTATTTATTTTCCTATTCAGGACGTATTTGCTACAAAAATTCAGTTTGCTTCACACTTTTTTTTATAAAATATACACAACTATTACTTTTTCCACAATATTATTTCAGTTTTTTCCCTTAAAATAACAACGAAAACAAAACTTTGACAGCTAAACGTCATTGTTAAGACGGCTAGAAAACATTAACATTTGCGGTCCACACCTGACAGTAACAGGATTTTGCTGTTTCCGTTTTTTCATGTCAGGTGTAGACCGCACTTTATGATAATTGTTCTGAGAGCGTTGTTATGATAAATCTCATAACAACAATCTTATGAGATGAACTGTCAAAAAAGCAACTATGTGCTTGTGCCGGCATTGCAAGTATTCGCAAAATATAATAAAAAATTAGATTTGCAATATTTTTACTAAAAATATTTCCTATTTAATTAGAGCTGTGCCAAATCGTTCCTTTTGGTGAGCGCTCCTTTTCGTTCAATTCAGAGGAATGGACCCGTTTGTTCATTTCGTTCCATCGCTCTTTTCAATAAACATATTAAATAAAATGCTACACTATTCTAGTTAAAGTTTTTTTTTGTTTACAATGTGTTCATACACAAACAAATATGTTGTAAATCCGTAACTTAAATGAACAAAACTTTATTATACATTTTAACTTCTCATAAAAAATTATAAATGCCATACATACATATGTATAAATGTTGGTGTATTAAAAAATTTTATTCCTATTGAACTAAAATAGAAAAAACTAACAAATTGTTAGAAAAACCAAAAGCAAAACAACAAAATCCGACATGAGTGAACGCTCCGCAAAGTAACCGGATCCCTTCGTTCACTACAGTGCCCGTTCGTTCCGGAACGACACAGCTCTAATTATAATGCAAATAAAGTTCTAAACTTCAAAACACGTACTTTCTGTATCGATTTGTCGAGGACTAAAACTATTTTCAAATTAATTTACTATTCTAATATAAGCCCTTTAGGGATTTGAGGATAAAATTGTATTCGAGCTTTTTTAATACCGATACCAAAACGGATTAACAAGGCGTATGCATCGGTACATTCTTTTTTTTTCAATTCACTATTGATATTTTACCGAAAATGATCTCACTAAATAAAATGCTTGATACATTGTAAAAGATGACTTCACTATAAATTATGTCGTTATTACCACTTACCGTTATATAATGCACTTTCATCTGGATCTGGCATATTTGGTTCAAACGAAAATGGTTTATATGAAGCCAATGATGCACTGGAAGATGTATTAGTGGGTTTAGCTAATGGACTCATCTGCAAACAGACAAATAATATAAATATGTATGTATATATTTAATTATTAATTCGTAGATTATTAATTATATGTGTGTTTATTTTATGTTTTCCGTTACAAACTCACATTGGAAATTGCTTTGTTCGAAGATTCATCATCTTCCTCATCGCTGCTAAGTGTTAATATGACTGGTTCAATTTCAGCAGCTCTGCGACCCGATCTTGAACCACGCCCTCTTCCTGACTGAGAACTACCCCGACCTCGGGAAGTTGCTGTACCGGTACTAAAGCCCATGGATGATTTACCTCTTTGGGTAACTGTTTCAGAGTTACGTTTCTTGTCAACTGTACCTGATGACGACGATGGTGTTGGAGAATCTGCAGAGCCCGAGGAACTTGAATTGCCATAGTTACTACCTGATGAAGATACAGTTGCCTGTTTAATAGGAATCTTCTTAGGTGGGTCCATAAATACTCGTTTACACCGTTCGCACTTGGCATGATCATATCCGCTAAAGCCACAACTTTGACAAATGGCATAAAATCCTTGAATAAGTTTTCGCTGTGGCAATTCTTCAGTTGTTTTAGAGCTTGCAGCAGCAGATGAGGTTGCAGCATTTCCATTTGTTGCTTGCTTTGCATTATTTGCTTCTCTTATAGAATTGTCGGTGTTTTGAGCAGAAGTTGGTACCGATGCCGTTGTAACTGCAGGTGGAACAGAACTATTCTGTACATTACTTTCGTTAGTGTTGATTGCGGGAACAGCTGCTTGAGGGCCCGTTACAGCACCTGTGCTTTGTTGCATACTTTCTTGTTGTCTACTTATTTGCAAACTTTGCTCCGCTCTCGATATCAGCTCACTTGCAGATTCTTGTACAGAAAACCCTACAGTTACTACGAAATCAATATTTGCTCCCGGATTCTCGACACATTGTATGGTAGTACTGTTATCAAATGGAACTCCCACTTGTTCCAAAAGGTCCTGTACAGTACACGATTCCCGTGGGAGAGTAAATGTTATCAGACGTTGCTCACCAGATACCAGTATAACCAACATTTTTGCACTGTTACGATCCTTCTCAGCCATTTGTTGACCAGCACGATTTTGAAGAACATGTTGGGTTTGTATTTCATAGTTATTGTGGGATGTTTGGTAAACTGATGAACCAACCGGTGGTCCGCTCGCGACTTGAGGATTAGTTACAGGGATAGCAGTCGCATTCGCTGAAGCATTTACTGATAAGCTACCTTGTTCTTTATTTATTATGTGCTTTTGAGGTGCAACACGAGCAACTGGTATGGTGTGCAAAGACTGACCAGCTGCTGGTAATGAAATTTTAGCTGATCCTGTACTTTGTGGCAGAGGCTTAACAGCACCTGTTGCAGGCGTTGCTTGAATAATTTGATTGCCAGCAGTGTTTGCATTGCGTTTTTTAAACTCAGCCAATGTCATTGTACCATTTTGTGTCCGAATCATACGAGTGTCATCATCATCCTTGGCGGTGAAGTATGTAGTGAGAGTAGTACCAGCAACGGATGTTGTACCGCTATTGTTTAGAACTGCAGGGGTAGTATTTTGAGTTGGGGCACCAGATATTTTCGGTGGTTGAGCATCTTTTTTTACAAAAACGGCTGTTATGCTATCTTCTAAATCGAGATCGCCAAGCCCGGAGCTACTCCCACTAACTGAGGCTCCTGAAGCGGAAGAAGATGGTGACTGTTGGGAGCTTTCTGATGATGATTGCTGATGCTGTTGGGCTCCTAGAACGGGAGATCGAAACCTCGAAGCTACTCCCGGCATACGGGGTTGGGCTTGCACCAAGTGCACCTGCTGTTGAACAGCTAGGCTTGTGTCATTTATTTGTTTATAAACTTGACGTATGCCTTGATTTGGAAGAGATTGAGGAACCATTTTGCCTTGCGGTAGCGTTCCTAGTTGTGGGTTAGTAGGCAGGACAGCAGCACCTCTTCCAGCTGCATTCGCCGCTGCTCCACGACCTCCTCTTCCTCTTCCCCGTGATGTTGAACCCGCCGTAGTACTACATCGTGGACGAGGAGTACGTAATATTTGCCCACTGCCACCTCCAATCGTGCCAGCGGCATTAAAGTTTGGCCTTGTTTCTGCTCTTGCTACGCCAGCCATACCAGGCATTCGTGCTATTAATGTACTTCCGATTGCCCCCCTACCTATTTTCCCACCCCTAGATACACCAGGTCGTATAATCGTTGCACTGATTGGACTTGAAGCTTGAGATACCATTTGTGTCTGTTGCTGGTGCTGCAACTGTATATGTTGCTGATGTTGTGGAGCGCTTTGAGTTTGTTGTTGCAGCATAGTTTTCGGCATTTGAATTTGTTGATATACAACATTTTGTTGCATTTGTTGTTGTGGAGACGGTGGAGTTTGTTGTTGTGCTTGTTGCTGTTGATTCTGAGATGGAACAACACGGGTCTGCTGCACTAAATGAGTTTGATTATGGTGCTGCTGCATTGTTGCATGAGTTGTTTGCAGTTGTATGTGCTGTTGCTGATGCGTTTGTGGGGACTGTGTCATAACTGTGTGCTGCTGCTGCTGTGGCGATTGTTGTTGAGTCGAGTAGAGTACGCGATTGTTATATATAATGCGCTGCTGAGGCATTGATTGCCTCATTATAAGTTCTTGTTGTTGTGGCTGTTGTATTAATACTTGCTGTCCAGATGGCTGTTGAACTATCAATTGCTGCAATGGCTGTGTTTGTTGCGTTTGCATTCTATATATAATTTGGGGCTGTTGTTGGGCCTGTTGTTGGTGACCTGGAGACACTTGATGCTGAACTTGCACTTGTTGCGCATGATGCTGTGGACTTTGTAGTATATGCTGTTGAGTCTGTTGTTGCGTCTGTGGCGAAGCCGCTTGATGTAGAATTTGTTGTTGATGTTGAGGATGCGGCTGATATTGTTGTTGCAATTGTTGGGGCTGCTGCTGTATATAAACTTTCTTCTGTTGTTGCTGATGTACCAATTGATCTGATGTATAATAAATTTGTTGTGTTTGCGGTTGGACATGCTGTTGAATTTGATGCTCTTGTGATTGTATATGTTGAGCTGGGGGTTGCGTCTCTTGCGGCAATTGATATGCTGCTTGTATTTGATGCTGTTGCTGTTGTTGGGTATCAACTACTTGATGGTGTTGCTGGTGCATTAAAACTTGCTGCTGTTGTTGTGTTTGCTGCTGATGTTGTTGGGTTTGAGCTGGCTGTTGCTGTTGAACTTGCTGATGTTGAACAGTTTGGGTTTGTGGTTGATTCATATCTTCACCCAATATTGTATAGTGAGTTCCTGCTTGTGGCGGTTGGTATTGCGTCGGTGTTCCTTGTGTTTGATAGACTACTTGTTGCGGCCCATCATTTTGTAAGAGAATTTGCTGTGTATCATCTAACACAATGTGCTAAACCATTTAAGAATGAAATAACATACATACGGTTCTTTTACTAAGCTGATCAATTTTGAATTTAAAGTGAAAGTCAATCTTTATATCGATTTATAGCTTAATTATGAAATTTTCTTTAATAGCAATTATGTATGTATTCTTAAAATTTCATCATTAATATATCCCTTAAATATCAGTCATCGACTAGCTCTTGTGCAGTTCGGTTGCTTTTTCTATATAAGTATGTGTATATCAAGTAAAAGGTTTTTTTTCTCTACCTTAAAAACAGTTAATTAAACTCTTTAGTTACTGTGTTCTTGTAGTGCAATTGCCATGTCCGGCCCCCCCAATTTGGGGGAAAACCGCTTTTCAGTATTAGCGGATGTTCCCCGTGCGAAAAAGAAACGCACAAACCAGACCCTGGAAATATTTCCTGAACTCCCGAGCATAAAAAACCTGACCCAAAATACGTTGTTATATCTGCATCCTTTGGCGAAAAAATTCTACAACAATACTCATGCTTTTCAGTTCACCATTCTTTGAAACTAATTTGCTCCGACATACTTGCTGTATCCGAATTAAGAGACGGAAATCTTCTACTTTTAGTTGGAAACAAAAATAGTGCTAAATGCGAATACCACAACAACTTCTTCTCCAAAGAAACGATATATGCACCCTACTTGAAGAACATACCCGAAACCGAAATCATCAATGAATTAAGCTCACAAGGTGTAGTTGACATTTATAAATACCTAAGAAAAAATCCAGAAGGTAAATTACTCCCCTGTCGAGTAGTGCTTCAAACATTCGATAGGTATTAATAGAGTAATATGCCAATGTAATACCTACCAATTTCACTCAATAACAGATAATCCTTTAGACTATGGTTTTGACAAGTTTATTTTATATTTTATAGAAATCAGTATTTTTAATTCTCTATGTTTCAATCGTAAAATCTTGAAAAAAATTGATAAAAATAATAAAATTGTTGGCATATTCCTTGACTTTAAAAGAGCATTTGAAACAATTGACAGGAATATTCTTCTAAAAAAACTACATTGTTACGGAATTCAGCATACAGAACTAAAATGGTTTGAATCATATTTGACAGGAAGAAAACAAATAACAAAAGCAAACAATGAACAATCAAATTCACTTTACAACGAATATGGAGTACCACAAGGTTCAATTCTGGGAGCTTTATTATTTATTATATATATAAATGATTTACCAAATATACTGGATAAATGTGAAATAATACTATCCCGCAGATGATACTCTTATTTTTGCCGAAGGAGAATCAAATCAACAATGCTACGATAACCTTACAGAAGATATGGACAATGTTAACATGTGGTTAAAAATGAACAAACTTAAATTGAATGAAAACAAAACGAAAATATTAGAAATAAATACAAACAGTAATAAAATTTTTAAAATAAACAATCAAGTAATAGAAAAAATGGATAAAATAAAATATTTGGGATTTATTATTGACAAAGAAATGAAATTTAAAGCACATATTGAATATATCTGTAAAAAAATTGGCAAAAAAATTGGTTTTTTCAAAAGAATAAGAAAGCAAATATCAGTTATAACGGCAATAAACATATATAATACCATTATAAAACCACATTTTGAGTTCGGGTCTACGATTTTATATTCATGCTGCACCACACAACAAATAGATCGACTACAAAAGCTTCAAAATAAAGCAATGCGAGCTATACTAAAATGCAATAGATACACATCAAAAAACTTTATGCTTGAGTCATTAAAATGGCTAAACATAAGACAGAGACTTACACTCAACACTATAAATTTTATTCAAAAACTGAAACGTGGAGAAGCGCCGGAATATTTAAGGGAACAAATATTATATGTCAGAGAAGCACAACCATACCAATTAAGAAATATGAACAACTTTAGAATTGAAAGAGTACACTCAACCGCAACGCAACGAAATCTCTTTTACAAAGGCTTTCAACTTTACAATACATTACCAAATTATATAAAAAATGAAAATAATCAAAATCTATTTAAAAAACAAATATCCTTTTTTGTAAAGTATAATTTATATTAGAAATAAAAACAAAATAATATCAAATTATTGTATGTATGTATATATAAAGTATTATTAATACTAATAAAAAACATTAAATAAAAATAAAATAGAGTTGTCAACCGATTAAGAATAATTCGATTAATCGATCAAACAGAACGAAACTCTTGTTCGAATAATTTTTAAATGCCGATTTTCGAATAACGAATAAATGGATTAATTAATGCCGATATTAGGCGCAGTATTGGAGCATTTCGTACCATTTCGACTCACTGCTTATATCCAAAATTAGAAACATTTGCATTCAAAACTCAAACAAGATAAAAATTTTGTGGATACCTTCTCACGTTCGTATCACAGGCAACGAATACACTGATTCCGCTGCCTATAAAGCAAAACATATGCCGATTCATAAATTTCGTACGAAGGAACCCCGTGACATCCTAAATGTCATTCACAATTTCCATGCTAAAGTGAAAAGCAGCACTTGGTCGAACTATCAACACTCCTACAAGGATGTAAATCCTACAGGGATTAAACCGATCTATCCAAAATCCTGCCCTAAGAATATTTCTAACTTAATTGTTAGAATGAGAATATACCTGTGATAATAAATAGATTTAGATTCCGTGCAATAACAATCCAAGAAATTCAAAATATTTGTAAGAATATGAAAAATAAACCAGATTTCAACAATGTTACAATTAAGCTCATTATGGATAACTGGAATATTATAGGAAAATCAATGCGTGATATAATAAATAAATCACTTGAAACAGGAGTTTTCCCGGATAGTTGGAAATATTCAATGGTAACACCAATAGAAAAAATCGCAAAAACAAATAAATGTGACGAATTTCGTCCAATAAACACTCTGAAAACTTGTGAAAAAGTTATTGAAAAAATTGTTAAGGAACAAATGGAAACATATATGGAACAACATAATTTATTTTCAAAATATCAATCGGGATTTAGAAAAAAATTCTCATGCGAAACAACAGTTAATTATGTAATAAATAGATGGAAATATATAAATAGAAAGAAAAAGATAATGGCAATATTTTTGGATTTCAAAAGAGCATTTGAGACCATTGATAGAGAAATACTTATTCAAAAACTATATATGTATGGCATCAGAGAAAATGAATTAAATTGGTTTAAATCATATCTTACAAATAGAAAGCAGATAACAAAAGTTAATGGTACAAAATCAAACGAAGTAAACAATGAATTTGGAGTACCTCAGGGTT
The DNA here is from genome assembly GCA_947311025.1 of Lypha dubia. Classification (NCBI taxonomy): domain Eukaryota; kingdom Metazoa; phylum Arthropoda; class Insecta; order Diptera; family Tachinidae; genus Lypha; species Lypha dubia. The sequence goes on from OX371263.1 coordinate 61,911,737, forward strand.
CATTTCTAGGCGCACTATTATTTATAATATACATAAATGATATGCCAAATATACTAAAGAAATGCGAAATAATTCTTTATGCGGATGACACATTAATCTACGCAGAAGGTGACACAGATGAACAATGTAGAGCAAATCTAATGCACGACTTAAATAACATAAATAATTGGCTTAAAATGAATAGATTAAAACTTAATGAAAAGAAAACTAAACTACTTGAAATAAATATAAACAGTGAATCAATAATTACAATTAATAATGAAGAAATAGAAAAAGTAAATAAAATTAAATACCTCGGTTTTATAATCGATAAAGACCTAAACCTAAAAGAACACATTGATTATATATGTAAAAAAATTGGCAAAAAAATTGGTTTTTTTAAACGGGTTAGAAATAAAATATCTCAAATAACGGCAATACATATGTATAACACCATGATAAAACCACATTTTGAATTTGGCTCCACAATCATATACACTTGCTGCTCAAAAACACAAATCGAAAGACTACAAAAATTACAAAATAAAGCTATGAGGTCAATATTAAAATATAATATATATGCTCCAATTCAACTAATGCTAGATACACTGAAATGGTTAAATATTCAACAAAGACTGGAACTTAACACACTGCAATTCATTCAGAAAATGAAAATGGGAAACGCACCTGAATACCTTACTGAACAACTTGACTATGTGAGAGAAGTCCAACCGTACAACCTTAGAGATTCTGAAAATTTCCGGCTACCGAGGGTAACAACAACAGCAATGCAACGATCTCTATTCTTTAAAGGACTTAAATTATACAATCACTTACCAGAATATGTCAAAACAGAAAGAAATATGAGTATATGTAGGAGAAATATGGTAAAATTTGTAAAAAACAATGAATTCGATAATATTTTGTAAAGAAAAATCTATAAAATAATCATATTTGAAATATTTTTTAAAGTATTATAAATACTACTAAATAAATAAACTAAACTAAAGAATTGGACACAGCAAACTTTCTCATAAATACCGTATAGAAAGGACGCCGCCCCCACTTTGTTCAACATGTCATGTCCAGTTAAATATAATTCACCTTCTCGATGAATGTACGGTTTTCCACAAAATCAGAACAAGTACCTTTGACACCTACAAGCCATCCGACTGTTTAATAAATCTATCTGAGCACAACATCAACTTAACCTATAAATTATTATTGAAAAGCAACCATTTGCACAAGTTGTAAATTTTTCTTTATTACTGTTAATATTAATCACATACTTTGTAACTATGTATATAATAAATCTACTATACGTATTTTTCTTTTTTTAATTTTCGGGACGAAAATTATATTATTATTTTAATTAATCTATATATATAAAAGAAAGTCGTGTTAGTTACTTCGCTTATAACTCAAGAACGGCTGAACCGATTTAGCTGAAAATTGGCAGGGAGGTAGTTTAGAGCCAGGAATAGGCTATAGGATACTTATGGGCGGGATTGGACAAAGGGGCGTGGTATCTCTCATACAAACCACAAATTAAAAATCTATTATTTCTGCTCCTGATAACGGTATTTGAACAAAATTTGGTACGTCGGTTTGGTGTAAATTTCTTAAGTGCTGCTGCAAATATGGGCGGGATTGGACAAAGGGGCGTGGTACCTCTCATACAAACCACAAATTAAAAATCTATTATATCTGCTCCTGATAACGGTATTTGAACAAAATTTGGTACGTCGGTTTGGTGTGCATTTCTTAAGTGCTGCTGCAAATATGGGAGGGATTTGACAAAGGGGCGTGGTACCTCTCATACAAACCACAAATTAAAAATCTATTATTTCTGCTCCTGATAACGGTATTTGAACAAAATTTGGTACGTCGGTTTGGTGTGCATTTTTCAAGTGCTGCTGCAAATATGAACGGGATTGTACAAAGGGGTGTGGTACCTCTCATACAAACCACAAATTAAAAATCTATTATTTCTGCTCCTGATAACGGTATTTGAACAAAATTTGGTACGTCGGTTTGGTGTGCATTTTTTTAGTGCTGCTGCAAATATGGGCGGGATTTGACAAAGAGGCGTGCCACCACCCATATAACCCAAAAATTTAAATCGCCATATTTTGGTCATTTTTTGACCTACGTGGATGATATTTGGTACATATGGTATTGCCATAATTTGGAATACGTACCGGGAGAAAAGTGGATGGGACCACGCTCCTTTTTATTAAAAATCTTAATATAGTCTTAACTACTGGACCGATCGTCACAATAGGATATATAAATACTTTTAATTTTATTTTATAACGAGGGGGGTAGCGAAGTACACCGTGATCAGCTAGTTTAATAAATAAATAAATAAGTAAATATATATCCATTAAATATGTATGTATAAAACTACGCCTACAGTAAGACCATTTTCGAATTTCTCCTTTAATAAATCAGAGGGAAAAGGTCCTAGCAAAAGTAAAGTAACGTTTTCTAACTATAAAATAAAGCTGGAATACATATTAGCTAACTCATAACAAATTATATATATTTTTGTAAATTCTTGAGAATAACCGGAATAAATTTAAAGTTTTTATTTATTTGTTGATGGTTCAGCAATATACTATCTATCTGCATTTCATTGCTACTTTATCAACTTAACAGCAGACTTAAGCATACTTTTTTAAATCTTTTCAATAAATTAATAAATTTTTAAAAAAACGTACCAAATACATAGGTATTTAAGAATATTTCAAGGATGTGTCAAAATGATATATGTAGGAATCTAATTCACATACGAACAATTAGTGCCAAAAGTTAATGGAAGCATTGTGGATCCATACTTTATAACTTTTTACACTCTTGGAAGGAAACGGCGTCGATATTAACGCAACTTGCCACTGATAACTCAAAAAATATGTGACTCTACTCTTACGCAAAATTTTTCAAAACTTAAAAATGTTTAAGTTACCTTTTTATGGTCTTGTAGTTATTAAGCCCTAAAGCCTTAATACATAGATTAATATCAAATTTAAGATGGTCGAATAAAATTTAAGAACACATTTTATTCCTTTATGAAAATTTGTCGTTAATATGTGCCCGAAATAATTGGCCATTTATGAATTTTTCTTTATCTGCTTAACTACAATTTTATGTAAGTTGTTCTTACAACATAATGTATTTCCGTAAAATATTGAACGCTAAAGGAGGGGGTGGTTTTGAAATTTTTTGTATGAAACTTTTTACAATCATGAAAGTATCAGCGAATCATGAAAACGTAAACGAAGCGGACCGAATGTAACCAGTAAATAAATAAAAGGCTCAAGCATAATCCATATAAAATTTACTGTCCTTCAAGTTCTGCCAACTATCTATTCATTGCGAACGGTTTATTGATTAAAATTTACTCTTTTTGTGGTTGCTGTTTTACAAATTCAACTTGAAAATTCTTGTATGAAAAATGTTGCCCGGTTTATTTATTCTAGTATAAACTGCCAAAAAACACCAATTATAGAATGCTCATTAAGACTTGTAGTCTGAATTGTGACTATCAATGTTATTATTGTTGTGGTAAGTTGATGTAAAAAATAATACTTAAAATTATAAGGTTATTAAAAAGAAACTATTAACCTGTGCTCTATTTGGGTTACTGACTCCAACATCATCACTGGCCACATGAACTACTTGCACATCAGCGTAAATTTGTTTAATTTCATCTAGATTTTGTATTTGATAATATTGAGCCATTCTGGCAACACTGGAAATGTAAAAAGGAGAAATTAATAAAAAACAATGTTGATTATCAGAGTTATAAATCAAAATTTTAGCCATAATATGTACAAATAAATTGTATATATTTACATCAAATGTTTATGTTATTTACGATTTATATTGAGTTAGTCCCTTTTTCATAATTAAATTTTAATTGTACTGCAGAATTTAGATTAGACGCAGAAAATAAAAAAAATATACATTTCAAGCAGCCATTACCAAATACACATACATACATATGTATGCATGTATAAATTAGCTACGGAATGAACAATTTTCTTTGATCAATATATTAACATAAAATACACTAACCTTCTTATTAAAACCTTTTGTAAATATGCTTATTAAGTTGGCGATATTAACACTTCTTTTTTTAACTATTCTTAATGCACATTAAAAATTTTCTATGGCGAAAATTCCATAGATATTTAATGAAAAAATGGCTTTCCTTGCCTTTAGAAATTAAATATGGCGAGTGGCTCTACTGCAATACTTCAATTTGGGTTTTACACACACACATACACAAAATATATTTATTGTACGTATGGCAGCTTCACAAGGTTGCATTTCTCTGAATAGAGACATCTGTTATCAGCTAGTATAACAACATATGTGATTTATTTTTTACATTATTCCACTTCTTTACACATTTTTTTGAGAGTGGTACCACAAAATTTTTATATATTTTTCAACCGTATTCCGTGGTACCACTAAACGTTTTATGCACTAGCAGCAACATAAACATTTCATAATTTTTAATATTTTGGATAACTTTAGTCATTGTTTTTATATTTATTAATTATTTATTTGAATTTGTCACATCACTTCACTTGTTTATTTTTTAAGTTTATATTTTAATTTTAGCAAGTTTGTAACGACACCGATTTTAGAGTTTGCTTCACAAACTTCTGATTGCTTTTGCCTAATTTATTGTTTTCTAGTATATCCCTGTGTGTTTCTTCTAGTTTTTATGTCTACAAACTGTTGAGTACTGCCATACTTTTAGTATTTGTTTTATAATACTACCACATGTTTGCTTTCGTTATTAAGGCCAAGGCAAATTCGCCTTGTTTCAAGTCGAATTCGAATTCAGAATTTCCCACACTGTCAAATTTGGTACATATTTTCCGGCAACACTTTTATGTAATATTTTATGCATGAAGAATTTTGACAGCGTAGGATATGAATTAGCCGTTTACACAAACAAAATGCATGTTGTTTGTTTTGTTGTTGATTTTTGATGTAGTCGTGCACATACCTGGTATTGAATTTGCCTTGACCAAGGCAAATATATCTGACACCCCATAGATAAATTTACTAAACAAATTTCATATAATTTATTGATGACATAATATATAATATTATGTTCACACGGACATAAATTATAGAGGTTTGCGCTCTCATTCTTGGTTCGCGGGCCAACCTTGATTGAACCTTCATTTTTCGCAAAATTTCTACAAAATTTTGAGAGCGATCCTACGTGTTTCATTTTGAACCTTGTTGCGAACCCGTATAATATACTATCATCTCTAATTTGATAACAAATTATCGGTAGTTTATCTGTACTAGTGTCCAAAATTATTTTAACAGGGAAAAACAATTGATAAGTGCTAAAATTTAATAAAAACATTGAACAAATACAAAGCATAAATAAATAAAATGAATTAGCAATAAATAGTCTATCGTATTTTAAACAGTAAAAGAATGTCGAAGTACGAACCAATATGTCGTGTGAACCCATGGGTTCGCCATCAAGTTTTACGGAGCGAACCTAGTATTTCAGTTTATCGTGTGAACATGGTATTACTATCAATAGTACCTGACTCGACGAGCAAATATTTTTAAAGCATTTATGAAACTTCAATATCATATCAATTTTGACTTTTTCAAGATCAATAATTTGATCGTCAAGACGCAATATATTAAAGACATCAAACAATCATTAATGTATATAATTCAAGAATTTTTAAAGTGGGCATAATCACCAGCACACAAGCTAAGAAATATTAAAAAGAAAAATAATTTAGCAAAATATCCCAAACAGCGGCGAATATGCCTGCTACTACTGTTTTTGCTCTATGGTAGCACTACTTAGTTATCTGGGCTGGTAAAATAAGTACTAAATAGGAAAGTGCAACTGTGATTGGGAGACGTGTCAAAACGAGAGAATATAATTGCCGTGTTGGATGAAGGAGCAGTGATGGAAAATGCAGTACTTTTGTACTATTTTCAGTACTTTTTCACAACAAAAATACCACAGTACCCCCACGTCAAATTTAGTACTACTTTTTTGTTTTGCTTTGTTCCCTGTTTAGAAATCTGCGTTATTTTTATAATCATTGATAACATTGGCTTCAAAACAAGATCATAAGGAATGCACAAATTCGTTATTCATGTTGTTGTTAGTGTGTGTTTCTTGCAAAAGTTGTTAAGGGCACTATACACTGTCATTGACCTCAAGCACGTGTACGTATGCTTCATATCAATCATACCCAATATCTAAATTTTTTGATTTTTCATCAAGCGTCGTCGGTGCCACACATACAAACAAATTTGTACTGTTACAACTTTAAATGCTTGATGTGATTTTGGCGAATGTATAGTGGCCCTTTAATGTTATTGGTCCAACTTACACGAGATTAATTTATAGTTCGCACAACTTTTGTTCTTTCGAAAACACACGAGACTAAATAATCTGGCATAAAATTGTAAAAATATACATATATGTGTCTATTAGTGTATTTTTCATACATTTCTTTTTTTTAATGTACATGTATTGGTTTTGTTCTGATAATACGGGGTTGAACCTGGTTGAAAAATTATGCCAACCAAGCTGCCATGTTTTCTTCATTTAATATTTTTTTTATTATAAAATGGATTTTTAATATTATTTTTGAATAAAAATATATGTTTTACAAAAAGCACCACAATGTTGAAAAAAGTACTCTTTTTGTTTTCGGCCAGTACCATTTCAATTTTTCATTTTTCCATCACTGTGAAGGAGTATAGTTTAGTTTTCAATACGCGACGTAGAAAATTTCTGCAACATTTTTATGCCAAGTTAAAGAAATGTGCAACTAAATAAGCAATAAAATTTTTATATCAAATTCAATATACGTTTAGAGAAAATATACAAAATAAAAGTTTGATCAACGTGTTCAACAAGTAGTGAATTAACCCATATCATACGGGCAGAGAGAACAAAGCTGAACTTGTCGCGGTGTAAATTAATACATGCACTAGGTACTTGACTAGAACACCACTGATCTTACGGACAACAAATTAAAAAAATACTATGGCGGGTCAAAAGTTTCAATATGACGAAAGCGGTGGAACATTTTATTATTTTTTACTATCGTTTTTGGCTCTTGTACTAGTTCCTACGACAATATACTATTGGCCACGCAAAAAGAAGCAAGGTGAGTCTATCAATGGATTCCATATGAATGTACATACATACATACATATGATGCGTATGTAGATACTTGCAACTTTATTGTTTTAAAAAAAATTTGGTTACGTTCTAATTATTAATTTTGTATTGCCGACAAATTGTTGATGGCTGGTGAAAGTACCTGCTAAGAGAGGAAAGCAATTAGTTAATCGTACATGTGTTTGTGAGCAAACACTAAATGATAAACACTTAATTAAAGCAATTATATTCTAATAACTGTTAGACGAAATATAACTGATGTATATATGTTTATATATATATATATGTATATAAATATGTAACGCGATAAATGCAACCTGTTATATTGTAAATATTTCTTTATGCAGTCTTGCTATGTGCATATGATGTATAATTAATTATAATATACATATGTATGTATGTATATGAATAAGAGAAAATTAAGGTAAATAATGGAATAATGGGTGTGTTCGTAAATGTAGAAACTAGTTGGGAAGTTGAATTTTGGGGGTTTGCAACGGCAAGTTGAATGTTCCCACGCCTTAATATTAATGTTTTTAATATTTTTAAATAAATAAAATTTAAAAGAACGTAATCCAAATTAGTTATTATACCTATTATATATTTCTGAATGACTACGTTTATACCAACGACTTATGTATGTTGTATGAAAATAAAATTGATGTCGCTTTGATTGACAATTCCAGCAATTAATTCGAACCCTCTTGCAAGAACTTTTTCCGATATATTTACTGTACATATAGTTTATTGATAAACATTAAAATGGGGAGTGAATGAAGTCACGGGTTAAAACTATTATAATAACATATTGAATTTGGTTTAAAAGAAATAAAATTGTTTAAATTAACAATACAAATCGCGTAACTGAACGTTTGATTGTTAATAACTTTCTACAAGAATACTTCTAGAAGACCTTTTTATATTTTAAACTGGTAGTATTAAATTAAATTATATTTGTAGTTCAGTAAAATTTAAATCTTAGAATAATTTTTAATATTATTTATATACATATGTAGATACATGTTATAATTTTATTAAGATTATACGAAAATTATTTAAACGTCATCAAAAATCTGTTTAAAATCAGTAACACTACCTTTAAAAACAACAGGTAAAATACAAAAATCGTTTAAATATTCGAATTCAATTTATTGAAGGAAATGTATTGTTATCTTTGCAAAAGTGAAATCAACAAACTCATGTGCATACATTTGGTGTGTGACCTTTTTTTAAAATATAAGAAAATACAGTATACAGTAAAAGGCTGCATCAAATCATTAATTTGTTTATATCCACACTAGCAATACAATATTCATTCAAATATTGAATACTCAAAGAGATGTTAACATAGTCAAACTAATGAAAACTCAAAAGAGAATGAATTCGGTATGACACTTGATCAAACATTAAAAAAACGAATTATTTGATAAATCAAGCTTTATCTAGTGTTATATATTTTTATTGTAATGGAACAATACTTATTATTTAACAAAATTGAACTGAAATACATACATACATATGTATGTACATATATGTGAAATTTTAATTTTCTAAACTTTTTAAGCTATTGCATAGCTTCTATCGCGGGCTTTGAGGCGATCTGTAAAATAATCATATTTGAAATATTTTTAAAGTATTATAAATACTACTAAATAAATAAACTAAACTAAATTGTTTTTGAAAGGAAAAAACTTGGCACTAAGTTTGTTTCTTAAGTCTTTTGTGTTGTTAAGTATTTAAATCGCCCAATATATGTTAACCCCTAAAGTATGCTATTGATTAGCATTGACATTTGATATCATATTGATAACATTAACATACAGTATTGCCAGAATAACAAAGGAGTTATTAAACAAAACGTAATAATATAATTGCAAAGTTGATAAAAAATGCTATGCAATAGCTTTACCGCGGCAGTCCCCGAGTGCCACATGTCTTTTTTTTAACACTTTTTTCCCACTTAATAAATGACTGAAAATATATTTTACTAAACACCTACATGTGTATGCATGCATTTGTTTATTTATTATTTTCAAAATCATAATCACAAACAAATGAATACAGAAAATACTAGCAGTATTGAATATGAATATATTCATGTAGGTAGTAAACATTCAAATATTATTGTATTCGACACATATTCATACGAGTACTTCACTCATTTTACTATGTTTCTTTTATTTGAATGTGGTAGTATATTTTTCTCATCAAGTAGACTTATTATCTTTTCTCTTTTGCCTTATGCATTCATTCATTTGGTTTTGTTAACATTAAATGTGAAACGCAGCGTATTGAAATCTTATGTGGTATGAAAATTTACTTACTTAAATAACATATGAATGTGTTGAAACGACGTTTGGATGTACTCATGCAGACCATTAGTATACAGACATGTGTACCATTTGCTCCCATACACTAATGCTACTAATAGCAAATTTAAAAGCATACGGTTCCAAAAATACTGAACCATTATTAAAAAAATGTATGTAGATTGAGCAGATCTATCAATAAATATATTTAAAAAGAATGTCTCGCCAAAATTGGATGAAGGTTTAATGTGAGCATATACTGCAGCACAAAATATGGTTTCGACTATTATCTATATATGTATTGTATGTACATAGACAAATTAAATTGATCGAATAACAATGCACAACTGTTTTTTATAATTACTCATTATTGAGTTTTTATAAAAAATTAAATACGTATAAATTTATGCATGTATGCATATGTATGCAACTGCTCATAATTTTTTGCACTTTTCAGACCCTGAGAAAGCGAATGAAGAATGCCAATGTCCAGATTGTATTAAGAAAAAAGCAGTTGTAGCAACTGCTGAACCGTATCGTGCTCTCAAAAATGTTGGGATACAGTTGAGCCTTGTTCTTGGATGGGCTTTATTAATATTATTGGCTTATCGAGTCTCGCAGTTTGATTATGAAATGGCAAGCTTTGATCCGTTTGAAATTCTGGGAGTTGAACCTACAGCGTCAATGACAGAAATTAAAAAGCAATACCGCAAACTTTCTTTAATTTTGCATCCGGATAAAGAGACTGGAGACGAAAAAGAATTTATGAAGCTTTCTAAAGCTTATCAAGCCCTAACCGATGATGTTGCCAAAGAAAATTATGAGAAATACGGTAATCCTGATGGGCCGGGAGCTATGTCATTTGGTATAGCACTACCATCGTGGATTGTTGAAAAAGAAAACTCGGTTTGGGTGTTGGGTCTATATGGTCTTGTCTTTATGGTGGCTCTACCGTTAGTGGTGGGCATGTGGTGGTATCGCTCTATACGTTATTCCGGTGATAAAGTTCTCTTAGATACCACACAAATGTATTTCTACTTCATTCACAAAACCCCGCACATGTTGTTAAAACGTGCATTGATGGTATTGGCAGCCAGTTTAGAATTCGATAAGCGTCATAATTCTCAGGTTGTCGAGCGTCAATCTGACAACGAAGAAGTTCCAGCGGTAAGATTCTACATCTGTCATATGTTATTATCTAATATATTTTTTCACGATCTGCACTCTTTTTTTATTTTAGTTAATACGACAATTACCCAATTTAAATGAAAAATGTAAGGAGCACCCCTTGTGTCGTATGTACTCCATCAAGGCAAGGGCCATTCTTCATGCTCATTTATCGCGTATTGTTTTAAATCAGGAAACTTTAGAAAAAGATCGTCAATTTATAGTTAAAAAATGTCCATATTTAGTGCAAGAAATGGTATCTTGTGTTCATCAGTTGGTCATGTTGGCTTACGCACGCCGCGTGCCACGTTTACCTAGCATTGAGACAATTGAAAATTGTATGAAAATGTCTCCAATGATTATTCAAGCGCTATGGGAATTCAAATCGCCATTGCTTCAGTTGCCCCACGTAACTGAAGATCACTTATATTTCATGAACAAGAAAAGACACATTAAAAATCTGCAACAATTCGCTCAATTGGCTCCAGAAGAAAGCCGACAACTTCTACGGACACTTTCGGATCAAGAATATGAAAATGTTGTAAAAGTATTGGGGAAAATGCCTTCAGTGGATTTTTCCATTCGTTGCGAGGTTATAGACGATGAAAATACAAATGTCGTCACAGCTGGAGCTATTGTTACAGTCACAGTTACGTTGGTACGTAAAGATATGAAAACACTCTTTGGCGACACAAAGGTTCCACAAAAGCAAGGTATCAAGTAAGTATTTATACGATTTGTATATACAATTTTAATAATATTTAAATAATCATCTAAGGGATGATGAGGAACAAGGCAATAGGGCAGGGGATGATGACGAAGAGACTGCAGCTGCCAATACAGTACCAGTAAAAAAATCTTCTGCATGGGCAAAGCCACGCAAGGGTAAGGGCGGTAAGGGTGGAAAAAAAACTGCAAATCAAAAAAAGAAACCACCTCCTAAGACCAGTGCAAGTGCATCGGCTGTAGTATTAGAAAATCAAGAACAAGTCAAACATGATTCCGATGCAGAATCGGAAGTGGATGCTAGCGATGTAGATGATGTTAAGGACTCCGTTTCTGGTAGTGACGAAGATATTGAGAGGCAAACCAAAAACAATTCCTCATTAGATGACGACGACGATGAAGAATGGGAAAGATTACAAGCCAAGCTTAATAAACGAGAGAAACTCGAAGGCAAATCCCGCATTTCGCACACTGTACACTGTCCATACTTCCCTGAAGAGAAACAAGAATATTGGTGGACATATATTTGTGATCGTAAGTCACGAACCTTATTGACAGCACCGTATCATGTTACAAATTTGGTGGAAAAAGAGGAAATTCAGTTGAAGTTTACAGCACCGCGTTGGCCGGGTCTATATACATTCACTGTATGTCTACGATCAGGTAAGTTTGTGAAAATACTCATATAATGCTGGCAATATAGAAATATATGATTCGGTATATGTGTGTATATTATGTAGATTCATATCTTGGCATGGATCAACAACAAGAGCTTAAACTGGATGTTAAGAAAGCTCCTGCACCACCTACAGACCATCCTCAATGGGATTTGAGCGAATCTGAACATGAAAACAATGATCAAGCTGAAAATCTGAGCGATTATACGACTGATACTTCCGATGAAGATTCTGAATAGATTTTTTATACGATAAAAACAAAAGACCATCACCACCATCCTTCCTCCACATTAAAAATTTCCCTCCTAAAACAATTAATTAAATATTTTTTTTAAATAAAAAATAACAAAACCAAATCATAAAAATACCATATTTATACAACCATATAGTAAGTATGTAAGGTTTTTTGATTCCATCATTTATTTTATTGAATATTTTTTAAATTATTATTTTTAATTATTTAACATACAAACATTTGTAGAATGGATATTGATTAAAAAAAACTTCTGAAAATGATTAAAAATATGAAAATGTTTATATGTTGAGTTATAGCTAAAATCAATTAAGCATTTTTAATAGTTTTGTAATAAGGAAATAATTTTGTTATTAAAAAAAAATGGAAAAATGGAAAACACAAATTTTTAATCAATGTATTTCGATAGTATACATATATTTTCTGTTAAAAGTTACAATTAAATATGAAAACTATCCAGCAAATTAATTTTCCACATGCTGCTGCAATGTTCGCCTTCAGCAAATTGATCCGTAATCATTTTGATTTATCTGAATGTAAATTTGAGAAAAGAAAAACAAACACTTCAAATCAAGAAGTTTTAAAATACAAAGTGAAGTGATTATATCTCGCACGTATGTTGTAACGTTTTACGATTTTTTTTTAATTTATTCATTATATCTTTCTTAATTTGCGAATAGGATGAGCAGAAACATTATATTCATGAAAAAGGTGGTATAACATAAAATTTTTTACTATGCTTTTTTTGCAAATTTTCTATAAGCAAAAAGAAAAGCTTTATCAAAAATTTCTGTGATCAGAAATTCTATATCCGGTATGTTCTACATTCCGAGTGAAATTTTCACTTCTAAATTGTTCAAAGCATTGTTGGTAAAAATAAAAATTTACAGCAACAACAATTTTGAGACATATTTTCTATAACAATACAAAATGAAATTTGGAAATAAGATTTTATTCGTTTTTTTTTTTTTTAGGACCAGCATTCAGGGGGGATGACGCCTAATTACATTTATTGCTATTACGCGTTTTAGTAGATATTTTAATTTTCTTAAGCTGTATGATCAGACAGTTTTATTGTTTTTCTTCGCCGACGGTTCACCTAACCGTCGAAGGGTGGCGTTCAATATCTTGGTACAGTTTCAATCACTGTCAGAACAGTTTTTAGACACCAAGTGCTATCTATGCATTAAACAGTCGAACAACTATTAATACAATGTCACACTAATTTATGTTAAAGAAATTCATGATGTTGGTGACTTGCCCTGACCAGGGGTAGAACCTAGGTCCTAAACCATAGTTTGCTTAGCTGTCAACGCGCTAACCACTTCAGCCAACCATACCCAGATTTACATTGTATGTAACCACTTTTATTAAACAAATGGAAATGTATAGATCACTTTTGTTTGTGTTCAACTAGAAGCGTGAACGACTTTATGAACTTGCTTGCAATGTTTTTGTATTTAAAAAAATGCAAAATTAATTGAAAAAAAAAATTAATTAACACTTAAGTAAGAAAAGAAAACAATACATATTTATAACCGAATACATAGAATTAATAAGAAAACTAATAAAACCTTAGCAGTCTGTTCAAAGAATATAAAATATACTGTTTTGACGTTTTATCAAATCGATAATATTCATAAAATCCAATTGTGCGTGAAATGAAAAAAATAGGACAATTTTTATTTGAAAACAAAATAACATTTTAATTTCCTTATAAAAATTATATGTATATATGTATATTTATTTTATGGAGCAGCTACGGATTTGAGGAATTTTCCACTAATAATTTTTTATCCGATAATCGAGATAGCCATGAAAATGATTCTCAAAACCATTAGAAGTTTATTACTTTTTATCAGAGCGATCGTTTTGCAATCGACCGATTATCATCATATACATATGTATGTACATACATACTTACATGAATAATAATTTTTATAGGTATTGATTTTCTTTTCTTAACTTTGCATTAAATCCATATGTTTTAAAACTTTACTGGCAAACGTTTATTTACAAAGATAAAATTAGAATATGTGGGAGGAAGATAAGAATTGGATTAAACGCAATCAAGTTTAAATTATACAAATGCAATAAAATCGCTTAGCTAAGTTGTTTGTGAAAGTGAATATGATTGCACATGTACATACATATGTAAGTATATATTTGTCAAATATGAAAAATAATTTTAAAAGAAGTGCCGTTGTAATCAGTCATTAAAAGCTTTTTATCTTTTTAATCGTTTTTATTCATCGGGCTCTTCTGATGATTCCTCTTCTTCATCATCAGAATTTTCTTTCTCAGATTTATCTCCCTGCAAATTTTCTTTGGATTCCAATTCCGTTTTTTCATTTTCATCTTTTGTTTTTTCTGAAACTGTTACTTTGTCTTCAACTTTTGTTTTTTCGAAATCGATTTCTTTTTTCACAGATTCGTTGACATCATCTTTATGTTCTGTAATTATTTCTTCTATATCTTTGTCTTCGTCATTGCTTTCCGTTTCGTTTTCAGATTCAGCATCATCTTGGACGACTTCTGTTTCGGAATCCAAGTCTTTATTCGCTAATTCAATATTTTCTTTACTTTTATCCTTATCATCTTTATTTTCAAGCTTTTCGTTTGCTGTATCCTCAGAGAAGTTTTCTTCTTTGTCTATTTTTTCTTCATCATTTAATTTTGTTTCATTTTCTTGACCATCAAGCTTTTCGTTTGCTGTATCCTCAGAGAAGTTTCCTTCTTTGTCTTCCTTTTCTTCATCATTTAATTTTGTTTCATTTTCTTTACCATCATTTTTAATTTCAATTATTAAATCTTTCTCTGGTCTGACATCATTTTCTCTATGTTTCTCTTGTTCAGCGTCCTTGCTAGATTCTTCACTCTCTTCAGTTTCCACGTCTTTCTTGGGCTCTTTGATCTTTTTGGAATTATCATCTTCAGAAGTATCTTGGATTTGATCATCCTCGGCTTCATTTTCTTTGGTATTTTGCTCCGATTTCTGTTCATGTAGTTAAAAATGATATTTGTATGCTTTTGAACCTCCTTGAAAAATCGACCAAACACATAAATATGAAATAACAAAACCAATTTGCTGTGGTTTTAATTTTTCATTCTTGCAATTACCACAAAATTGGTGTTATTTTTCATGTTTAATATTGAGCAATTTTTCATAGAGTCTGCGGTCTAATCGTCTTTTTCGATATTAATTTGATTCGAAACGAAAAAAAAAACTCAATCGAATCAGCTTGTTATCGAAAGTAACAACGTGACCCTTGCTAATTTTTCTTTTAACATAATGCATAAAAATTTAAGTTGAAATTGGGAAAATGTTTGGTTATGAATTACAGGGTAAATGTTTTATTGTGTCTTTGAATTAAATTTTACCCAATTTCAACCTGAAAGTGTTGGGAAAGTGAAGGATACAACTAAAGAATAAACATTTAAAAATTTTGGAAAGAACATGCAAGCATGCAAAGCTTTTCACAATTTCAATTAGTATTAAAATAATATAATATGTATAACATTTTATTCGAGCAAATACACAAAAATTTATGTTTTTAGAAATATTTTTTTATTTGTAATGGGTTAGCTAATATACATACATATGTATATGCATTTCATTGGTAGCTAAATACCAACTCATCAGTAGATCTTTACCATCTTGCTTGAAAGTTTCAAAACTCATCTAATCGCACATGAATTATTTGTTTTGTTGTTTTTAAAGTTTTTTAAAAACTATTTTGGTTTGGTTGTTCAAATAAAAATTTATATATTTGTATACTATTTTTTTACCTTTTCTTTATATTTGTTAGAATGTTTACTTTAAGCAATAGGTCTTCTGATATATATATATATGTATATATATATATATATATATATATATACATATATATATATATATATATATATATATATATTGTTATTTATATTTATTTTCGTTTAAAATTTTATTTATTTGTTGCGGGTTAGCAATATCTAGATATATATTTCGTTGGTAGCTATACCAATTCATCAGTAGATGTTTTACCCTTTATGTTTAAAAAATTCCAAAGCTCATCTATTTATACAAAAACTCACAAGCATATTTTTGTGAATTACAAAGCATACAAATAACCTTTAAAAAATTTTTTCAAACACACACAACAATAATTTTCCATTATGAATGTGTTTACTTTTCTACACAATTTGTTAGCATCCTCAAAAAAATTTTATAAATTATTTGAAATTCTAATATTTATTTGTGTATTGGATGTCATAAAAATTTTTCAAATATATTTTTTCCATATATTTTAGTTTAAAATCATCCTTGTGGAATCTAGGGCCAAGTTCGGCCACACAGTGTGTATACTTACACGAAACCATTCGACTTAACTTTGCTCCTCTTGGTCATAATAGAATGAAACTTGAAAAATAAAGTCTCCCCACAGAGGTGACCTCACAGGTTAAATTTGAAGTTCTACCGTAAAATCTTCCAGAGATATTAAGGTGTGAAAAGTCCATATTTTAGTACATATTCACTGACTCATCAATATTATTGGGCACTTCCAGTAAAGCTAGAGTGCTGAAACTTGGTACACAGGTAGGTCTTGGTGTGAAATTAACCAGAAAAAATCTGAAAAAAGGGGGGGCCTGAGTGCCCCTTCTTTGTATGGCGCACTATCAGTATAGCTAGAAAGATGAAATTTCGTACACATGTATGCCCTGATAAGCAATACACATAAATATTTATACAAAAACAACTTAGAAAAAAGAAGTGATATCCGCACAAAAACATAAATGTGAAAATAAGGCCAAGTTCGTATCCAAAAAATTTCGGCCATAAAAAGTACCGAGATCAAAATAAGGACCAAATTCTTGATAGGTACAATCCCATCTCATTTCTAGGCAACCTCTAAGCTTGGCAAAATTTCTTTGTCTTTCTAATATGGGAAATAATTCTTGGAAAAATATTGCCAAGCTTATAGGTTGCCTAGAAATGAGATGGAATTTTACCTATCAAGAACTTGGTCCTTATTTTGATCTCAGTATTTTTTACGGCCGGAATTTTTTGGATAGGAACTTGGCCTTATTTTCACATTTATGTTTTTGTGCGGATATATTTTACTGAAAATATAATAACACGCCGTGCAAACTGGAAATGAAGTTTGTTCATGCATAAATATTTTAAAGACCACCCACGTCATCATTATCATCGTTATTGTTTTTTGTCGTCGTTTCATTTTCAACATCTTTCTTATCATCATTATCAGCATCTTCTGTATTTTCCAAGATAAAAACAATAAAACCATTTAATAATCTCATTAATAGAAGTTTAGATTTGTATTAAAGAATTTACCCGTTCCTTTGGTACTTTCTTTATCAGATTTTGTATCCATATTGTCTTCCACAGTATCATCTTTTTTGTCTTCTGAATTTTGATTGTCGTTCGCATCACTCTCCTCTAAGCTTTTAGATTTTTCAGCTGTCTTTAAATATTTTATTGAAACTTTCATTATTAAGACAACTTGATTAGCAGCTTTGCGTAAAGTTGAGCGCTTGCGGAACTGTTTAGTCTGAATTGCAGATACATTTAAGCAAGCAAAAATTGAGAGAGATAAAGATAGCAGACAGATAGAGAAAATGCATGTACTTGCAACATTAACTTAAAACTCATTTACACTGTTAGGGTTCTTCTTAATTTTCGTGTTGATGATGATTGATTTACCTTGTGATCATTTCACCCAATTACATAGAAAGCGCGTGCAAGTATACAAGTTGTCATCTTCAAGAATTTTTCACTGATATACTGATTTATCGTTCGCCAGTTTATAAAAGCTTATTAATTGAAAATATTCAAAATTCTATAATTTTGTTTTCCTTTGAAATTTTTCAAAAATCAAAGATCTGTTTTGGCAAATTCTTGGTTTTTTCTTTACTTAAAAGCTATGCATATTTCGTTTCATTCCTGTTTGATTTGGGGTTATTTACAAATATTGAAAGCTGAATTTTTTTTTTCAAGACTAAATGCAAAATGCTTTATGCGCAAAGTAAGTAATAAATAATTGTGTTAGTTTTTCAAAATAAAAATTTGTTTTTTATTAACTGTTATCATCTATCATATAATAATCGCAAGCTTTTACGATGTCTGAATAAAAATTACATATGTATGTAGCTATTACTGTGTGTTGTGTTTTATGATTGTTTGTTTGTATATAATACGTTTAGTAATGTTTAAGATGGCTTGTTTAGCGAAAATCGAAAAAGTAAAATAATTTATAAGTAGAACATTTTTGTCAATTGGAATGGAAAGTGGGATCAAAAAAAAATAAAAAAAAAAATAAAAAGTATAATAATAAACTAAAGATCAATTTAGAAAAGTTTTATAATAAAACTTGAGAAAAAAAAACAAGTATCATTGGAAATGTTTGCGTGTGTATGAGAGTAAGTGTATACGGAAAGTGTTTCCATCACTTTCTGTTAATAGTGTTCTTCTTGATTTGCAATTGTTTAACCACAAAAATATTACATTTTTCATGATTGTTATCAACTCAATATAAGAGTAAATCATTTCAAACCTCTGCAGCATTTTCTTCAGCTTCCTTAACATTGTTATCTTCAGAAGTTTTTTCGCCTTCATTTTCTTTGTTATCATCCTCTTCACCATTAGTTGGCTTAGCATCGCCATTTTCGGGTTGCGCGCTCGATACTTCTTCGACGGGTGGCGCTAATTTTAAGAATTGCTCCAATGTGTCGATTTCGTTGGCTAAATCAAAGGCATCATAGTCCCCACAATATTCTTCATCGTTGAAAATTTGTGGTGGTAAGGCATGTCTTGGGTCAGGATCACTCACTGTGGCTCCATTGCTGGTTGATTTATTTTGCATAAATTCCTTGTCAGCTTCGCGTCCGGGTTCTGTGATATCAATAATCTCATACTGTATAGTTTTACTTTCCAAAATCATAAGAACACGTTGTTGGCGTTTTTTTACCTATAAGATAAATGTACATCATATAAAATCTTTTCATTTATAAAATTTTTTGAGCATGTATTTAAGAATTTATATATTTTAAAATGCTAACCCGCAACAAAAAAATAAATTAGCAATTTTTCAAACATAAATGATAAACATCTACTGATGAGTTAGTATGGCAACCAACGAAATTTATATTTAGATATTGCTAACCCGCAACAAATACATAAATAAAATTTTAAAAAATATTTTAATTTATTTTATGAAAAAAAAAAACATTTTATATAAAAAACTTTCATAAAATTTCTATATACCAAATTTATCGAAAAAACAAAAAGTACCAAAAGGAACAAGTGTAAAGGCCGATGGGGTTTATTACATTTTGAATATCAAATTTTATTCAAATCCAATTATCGCTTTGCGCGTTATAGTAGAACAACTTTATGCCAATGAGTTAAATAAAAAATTCTTGTAGGTATGTATGTACCTATGTATGTGTATTATATTTTGTTTCAGATTTTATAAATTCATTTTTCCATACATTTTAGCCCTCGAAAGTAGTTACTTTTAAGGCGAATAGAGGTGAGTCTATCTGGTACAAACATTTCAGGACTTCGGTGATTGACTGACACATCAGGAAAATCAAAATAATTCTAAAGTAGAATTAGTTGTGAGACCATGGTTATTAATATATCGGAAGGAACAATGTTTATAAAAGAGTATGACAAATACTGACCAAGGCCAATTCAATTAACAGGCACTGTTATTAAAGCAGCTTCGCTACTTTCTTCATTCATCATGAAAGTGACACATCAAGATTTATATTTCTATATTAACGGTTTGCTAAAGCAGCCTTAACGTAAATATTGACAGCAAGAAGTTATCATATACATACATATGTATGTATGTATGTCTATTAAATTTTATTACATTTTTTGTGCCAACAAAAGTTATTGTTGTATGTATGTATGTATCTGTAGTTTTCAAAACGTAACTATACTACTTTCATAAATATGTACATATAAACGTGTATAATAGTAATCAAAATATATTTAGCTCTATTGTTTGGCTACAAGAATTTTTTTTCTAGCTCTATTGTTTGGCACCAAGAACTCTTTTTAGCTCTATTTTGGGTAGAATTTAGTTGCAATATAATTTGAAAATCGTGTCGCACGATTCCAGAGGTACCTGACTTCAATCATTTGCAAAAATACAAACAAGATTTAATATCGTAGCCAATCGTAACTAATATTACTTTACTAATATATTTTTTACCCTTAGCAGTTACAAATTTCTGGGATTCTACTTTAATTATGAATTTTTGTTTTCGATGACACATGATTGCTAAAAAAATATATGTATGAACTAAGCGAGATACATACATACATACATACATATCTAGATATGTATATATATACACAATAAAATAATATACATATGTATATATAGTTAAAAAACAAATTTAAATTAGTCAATATTTATTTAATATTTTACACACTCCCCCGTAAACAAAAATACCATTAAATAATTAGTATGTATGTATGGTCATATAAATTAATCGTCATTGCATATTATGCATACACAACATGCAGTAGTTAATTAATTTTACATACATACATACATCCCTACGTAGTTATGTACCAACGTACATAACATCAAAAATAATGAAATCACATTCCTAAATACATAATGTCGTTAAAATGAGTGAGTGTTGTTGTACCCCGCCCACATCATTCTTATTAATTATGGAATTACACTTACCTCCTTATTGCCAGACATGCCACTAATGTAAACTTTCAAGACCATGGCTATTTTCTTTCTATTCTATTTCTAATTTAATTTATGTATACAAACGGTATGCAAATATACAGCTCTTGTTAATTTTTGCAAAATATTCTTTTTTAGAAAAAAATATTTTTAGATTTTTATTTTTTACTGCGTTGACGTTGACGTTGCGGTAGCTTTCGATATAGCAAATTCTTTATATACAAATTATTACAGCTATATGTGCCTAAATTGTATTTTCTAAGGCAGTGCGTTTTTAAAATATTACACGAGAAGTTTTCTAATTGCAATTGTACGTATTTCAATAAAATTTATAAAACTACGTTTAAACAATTGCACAGAATTCTTTGGTTTTTGCCACTTCAATTGCAGTTCGAAAAAAAAACTCCCACAGACAAAGAACATGGTTGCAAAAAATAGTAAGTTACCTTTTGTCAAAATGAGTGCTGCCATACTCAAATACAAGATTATTTTTAACCTAAAAAGGTTTGTTAATTCTAATCAAAATAGAACTTGGGAAATATATAAACATAAACGTAAAACAGCATATAAAACATTTAGTTTTCTTGATGTATGTAAACGTTTGATCAAATTAAAACCTTATTTTATTGAATAAAAATTCGAATTAATGCAAGGCAAGGAAAATTCATAACATGTAGTATGAGCAGCTCAGGAAGATTCTATTAGTCTTGTATATGTGCGCCTGTTACTTTCGCAAATGCTTTGACATATTGTTAGCAAGTTCGCCTTGGCCCTATCCATGTATGTAAAAATGTTGGCATTTGAATCACCATTAGGAAAGATACATTTAACTCAGATGTGTTAACAACAGCTCCTATTAACTGAATTCACCTTGGTTAAACTTTTAACACTGATATCAAGGATATGGAAATCATTTAAAATAATTTTTTATTATACATACATACTTCCAATTTATTTATTTATTTAGTTATAAAAATGGCATTTCTCTAATCGTAGTTTTATAAAGTAGAAAATATAAGTTTATACATTAACAATAAAATAATATAAATTTTTTATCTTTTGTAAGATACAATTAAACATTTAGGTAATTGTTTCAAGTTTATATTTTGCATATTGAAAAAAAAAAAAATGAAACTAATTTAAAAAATATAGGGGTGTGAAATTCAAGGACTAATTACATATATGTATTATATTAAATAAAATTAAAGCATGAAAAAAATTCAAATATATTCATATACAGTATATATGTATTTATATTTACTTTAAATATAAGGATTTACCACTTATTTTATAAGTTAAACTATAAAACTAGGTTTGTTTTCATTTTTTAATATTATTTTCAATTTTATTTCACTTTGTGTGGCGGCTTGAGGTTCTTTATGTATGTTTATTATTTTTCAATTTGTTTTTTATTTTATATAAATTGAGATAAGATATCTACTGTTAAAATATGAAACTAAATGTTTTGTTTATTTTAAATTGTATTTCAAAATTTAACAGTAGATCAGCACTTCATGTGGTTGGTTTTTTGTATTTGTCATTATTTTAGAATTACTGTTATATTTTGTATGTTTATTTATTTATTTGTTTTATGTATGTATGTCTGTGTATATAAATAGTATGCATTTTGTTTTCTTCATCCACATATTTTATAGTTTGTTTAGTTGATATTATTACTATAATTATACAATACATATAGAAATATGTATATCAATTACTAGTTTCGCAGTTTTACAATTGTAGATATATATAAATATGTATATACATATATATGTATATATATATTTATAATTCTTTTAAATTGTAGCAGCACAGTATTTTTTATGTTTTTTATTTAATATATTAAAAATAATTATTGGTATGCAAATATGTTATTACGATTTACCTGCAGGTATAATGAGGTGTCATTTTAATTTATTAAAAATTTATTTTATTGTAGTTTTTTTTTTTGTAGCAAAAATTTGTGTTGATTTTTTTTTTTTTTTTCAACAAAAAACTTAAAAAAATTTAAAACAAAATTTGACAAAATTATAAAGAAGAATTTAACAGCAATAAAGTGAAGACTGGAAAACTAAAACAATCTTAGCGTCTACGAACTTATTGTATGCCTGAGGTCCGAATTACGATAGATCTAAAAAAGAGATATTAAATAAACTTTAATTTTTTATTCAACTATTATATTGGAGCGTAAATTTTTTGAATTAAGCTTTTAATTATTATCATTAGTAAGACTATGCATATATGTTTATATGAATTATTATTAAGGAAGGAGTACAGAAAAGTATAATTTGTTCTGTCCGCACTACATAAAAAATCTACATATTCTTTTGTATATATTTTATCAGGTCATCAAATACATCGGTTAAATTGTTTCGGAGTTATGCAGAAATTCGGGAAAAAATTCTTTAACTGAAAGTTAAATTGTTTTCAATACATAATCATAAAAAACTTAAAAAACCAATGTGTTGACATTTTCAAGATTTAATAGAAATTAAATAAGCAATAAATCATGATAATCGATGGACAATTGTTTATTTTATTCAAACTACGTTATTGCATATTAACAAAGCTTTCAATCGTTAGCAAAAGCATAAAAATTTCAATTTTCCAGGTTTAATAGAATTTATTTTCTGTCTGATTTTCCCGAGTTAAAGATCCACTTTTTTTTTTTATAAAAAATTACCAATAACAATCTTTATTTTTAAAAAACAAAAAAAATTTCAATTTTCAAGGTTTAATAGAATTTATTTTCTGTCTGATTTTCCCGAGTTAAAGATCCACTTTTTTGTTTTTTTATAAAAAATTACCAATAACAATCTTTATTTTTAAAAAACCAATATTTCGCTACCAAACAATGGGTAGCTTCTTCAGGGTTATATTACGTTAACATTAACATTGAAGAAGCTACCCATTGTTTGGTAGCGAAATATTGCTTTTTTAAAAATAAAGATTGTTATTGTTAATTTTTTATAAAAAAACAAAAAAGTGGATCTTTAACTCGGGAAAATCAGACAGAAAATAAATTTAATAAAAGATCGAAGAAATTAGAAGAAATGTTTAATAGAATTAAAATAAGCAATAAATCAAGAAAATATTAAATACCAGAATCCTTTACGTATTGTACAAATGATAGCTTTTACAAGAACTTTAAGAAGTCCTCAAATGTTAATCTCAAGGATTAATAATTCTACATATGAACGATATTTATCCTAAGGCTATATGTATTACGAATGAATAAATGAAATGAAAATCGATGGACAATTGTTGATTTTATTCAAACTACGTTATTGCATATCAAAAAAGCATTCAATCATTAGCGAAAGTGTAAAAATTTGTCCATAAATAATGAAAAATAACAAACTTACAGCTGGGTGCAGCTTCATAACGTCTTTGAATTTGATCATAAGTAAATTTAACAAAAGCATCATATTGTTCAGCAAGTTTAGTAGTCAGTACAGCATCATATTTTTCACGCAATTCATCTTCACGTTCCTTAAGCATTCGCTCACATATTAATTGCACCTAAGGATTTCATATTTCTGAATCAAATGAATTAAATTCCTCTTGAATGTACTTACCTGCTTAAACGTAAATAATGCCTTTTCTGGATGACGGGACATACTTGGTGGACTGTCTGGTCGTCTAGGACTATCTGCTCCCATCTCAGAACCACTTGATTCGGAGTCTTGCATACGTTCAATGGCTGTTAAAGTGAAGGGTATTTGTTTACGTCTGTGCAATCTTTTTATTTCGTCTCGTATATTCTGTGACATCTTGTCAGTAGATATTTTTGATAGATTAACGTCTGAAAACGGACTAGGTTTAACTTCTTTAGCGAAACGTGTCGTTGAAGATTGAGGATTCGACGAGCCTGGAACAACATCGTGACCAGATAAAGAACGTGATGGTGAACCTTTAGTGCTTGACTGTCCATAAGGATTACAACGCCTGCGTTTAGTGGGGCGCTGGCTCAAAGCTTCCCAGTCAAGAGAACGTTTTAACGTTGCGCATGCCATATTGGTGTTAACTTAAGGTTTTTCTGTTGTGTACCTGCAATTTAGTCAACACATATTTATTTATATCATGTCATACTTAATTTATAATAAATTCTTCATTCACAATAATCACAGGAGACAAACAGATTAAAAACAAATTTTTATACCAGTATAACGTATCGAATACAAAATTTTTCTGCGTAACCCTTTATCTTCTTAACAAAAGTCATGAAAATGATATAGCCTTTTTTGTTTATTGAATCATATTGAAAATATCTGCTATTTCTATTTTCAAAATAAACACTGCCCCAAAAGTTTGACAGCTTTTTTTTTTTGTTTTGATTATAATTCAATTTTATAGAAATCCGTTGTATTTTCTGCTTCGCTTATTGCAAACACAAAACCAAAAGAAAATATAAAATGAATGGCAAAAGGAAACAAAAACACTTAGCTAACCACAGCCATTTTTGTCTAATATAATTTCAAGTATAAAATGCAAGACGTAAATCACCATAAAGTTGACCAATTCATAAATATCACTGTATTCTTCCATGCTTTTATTGTAATTTTAATTGTTTTAACAACATTTGTTAACTTCTTAACCATAATAAATATCTATAGAACTATTTTCACATTACTTTGTCAAATTGTTAAAAGGGCACTCACTCTGATGCACAAAGAAATATTTTTTTATTTTCACAAAAAACAAATGGTGATTAAAGACGATTTTAGCAAGAAAGTTGCTACTTTGAGTTTAATGTAGTGTATTTTTTAAATCCTTAAATGCTTTTCAGTATGTTTTTCTTGCCAAAATTGTCAGTATGAATCCACAATGGATTTTGATTTCTAAAAAGAAATATGGCTGCGAAAAGGTTGGTAATCGTGCATTATTCTTTCAATTTTATTATGTATGCTAGAGTAGTATAGTTGTTTCTTTTACGCATAAGACAGAGTTGCACTGAAATCTATGCTGTTATAGAGCCTTAACACACGATATGAATTTAGGGCGACCAAATTTGTTATTTTATTCACACACGGGATTATGTCAGATGTTGTTGTAATGTTGTAGCTGTTTTAATAGTAACATCATGTTTCGACAAAGCATTTGACAAAGTAACTAGTGTATTAATACAAGGGGCGAATCTAGGCGAAAATAATCAGCTGGGCTGTTGAAACTAACTAGAAAATTTGTGCATTGTTTCAAGCGGAAAGAACTCAGGTTTATCATTATTCAAACCAAGGCAAATTCATAGAAAACAATATGTTTTTACTGCTAATGGGAGCTCTAACATGCTCTCTGTGTTAAGTGGAGTACCTCAGGGATCTGTTCTTGGCCCCCTGCTTTTTATTCTTTATGTCAATGATTTATTTGGAACGTTAACTGATAACATTTGCCAGGTTTTTTCTTTTGCTGATGACATACAATTATTATTTAAAGGTAATTCCGAATTTCCTGATGTTTTGCAGAACATGATCGATTACAAGGTTGATTTGCTTTATAAATGGATGATTGACAACAAACTTTCTGTTAATCCTTCCAAGACTAAAGCAATATTATTTTGTAATAGTTTTAGATTTAACTTTTCTGTTGTATTTGGTGGTGAGGTGATTGAATTCGTGGATGAAATTAGGTGTCTTGGTGTCACCATCGATGCTAAGTTGTGTTTTGAAAGTCATATTAACTCTGTTATCTCGAAAGTTAACTTTATATTGCATAGATTGTATAGTTTAAATTTGTTGCTTCCCTTTCATGTTAAAGCGAAGATTGTTCATGCTCTAATTATGCCTGTTTTCCTATATGCTCTGGAAGTTTATTCCGGGACTTTTGGTTACCTGGTTAGGAAAGTTAGGCTTGCATTTAATAGAATCATGAGATACGTATACTCTTTAAAATTACGGCAGCATGTATCACCTTATGTTTTCAAATTTTTAGGTGTGACCTTCGCTGATTTTCTTAAATTTAGAAATTTACTGCACTTTTGCAGGATATATAAATTACAATCACCACTACACCTTGTTGATCTATTTGCATTTACTAGATCCAATAGGAATAGGCAGCTTATTATTCCAAAGTTAACTAGCTTGCTGGAGAGATCATATTTTGTAAGAGTTGCAAGGGATTATAATATGTTGCCAGCAAATATGAGAACATTTGATTTTTCGGTTTCCACGTATAAGAATAAGTTATTATGTGCTTTATGTTCAGGTAACCCCCCAGGCAACGTTCAGAGGAGGAAAACGCAGTTGCAGCTAACCACCCAAAGACCAAACGTCCCAAACACACCACTGTCGGCAGTGGCTCCTACAGTGAGGTGGCCAAAGGGCACCTCGTAAGGGCCATTATAGACAGGGGTGTAGGTGACGGCGCCATGTCACACGACAAGTGGGACATGGTAAATAAGAAACTGGCGGGTGTCTTCTGGAAAGTCTACCAAGACAATCCGGGACCCCCCCCAGTGCAGTGATTTTGGCTGGCACCAGAATCATATCAAGTTGATGGCCTGTGCGGACGAACGCTCAGCGACGCTGCTAAAGCAGGCCATTGATTGCATAGGTGAAGTATGGCAGGGCGCTAGGCTGGATGCGGTTCCTATGGAGGAGATTCCCAGGTTACCTAGAGCTTTCGCCATAATACCTGATGAACCATCGGCACCGGAAGAAATCCTTAAGATCCTTCGGTGCTGCAACCCTGACCTACCAACCAGTGACTGGAAGGTAGTAAAGGTGTCTGCGGCCGAAGGGTGCAAAAGGAAAGTGATTCTGATCCTGAATCAGGAGTCGCTGGCGCTAGTACGTGAGAGGCAGAACAAGTTGTTCTATTGCTTTAGCACAATCTTGTTACGCGTCTACCGGACTGACGCCAGACGGAATCGCGATCCGGGCCATGGAGGCGTACCGCCAACAGGCGGTACGATAAGTGATGTTGCCGCGACCTCATCCGACAGAGAAGACGCTCAATCAACCTCCTCGTTGGTTGGCGGCTTCTTTGAACGGTTGAACGTCGCGGATGGCGACGAAGGCGACCTGCTGGCCTCTGATGAGGACCAGGAGGATGTTGACGTCACTATTACTGAAAAAATGGAGGATGGTGAAGGTGACTCAAGTCAACCTACACCACTCTAAAGCAGCATCTGCTGCAATGCTCCTCCGGGTGGTGGAGAAGGAGGAGGAGCTAATCATGGTCCAGGAACCTTGGGTCCATAAAGGACGGGTTTGTGGACTAAACCTCAGAGGCTACAAGCTCTTGGTTGCCAATGGTACAGGTAATATCAGATCTTGCATATTGGCTAAAAACTCTTTACGCATCTTCATTTTATCTGATTACAGTGATGAAGATACTGTTACCGCAGCAATGGAGACCGAATCCGGCATCATCTGGGTAGTCTCCAGCTACATGGCCCATGACCACGGTGAGCGTCCACCAAACAACTTGGTACGTGGTATAGTGGCCAAAGCTGATAGCACAAGGACGCCTATTATAATCTGTGCTGATGCGAACTCGCACCACATCACATGGGACAGTAATAACACCAACGCACGAGGTGAGTCTCTTTTCGATTTTATTATCAATAATAATCTTGAAATAGTGAATAGGGGTTCAGAACCGACTTTTATTGTCTCAAACCGAAGTGAGGTTTTAGATATTACACTGATTAGTGCACACCACAACAGTTTAATTAGCGACTGGAAGGTCTCGGACGACTGCTCCTTTTCTGACCATCGTTATATCGATTTCTCCATAGGGTTTTGCGTGGATAGACCAAATCCTCTGATAAACAGAAGGAAAACTAACTGGGAGTTGCAGAACAATCTCCTCCGTAACACTCTAAGCTCCGTCCCCGTTATAAACAACACGACGGATATCGATACGGCAATAGATCTCTTCAATGAATCTTTCTGCTATGCAACAAATATGTCTTGCAAAGCCACGACACGCAAAGGCAAAAGTAAACCACCATGGTGGTGCCCTGATATCGCACACTCGCGAAGCGAGTGCCGTCGACTTTTTAACGAGGCTAAGCAAACAGGTGACTGGTTGCGATATAAGTCCTCGCTAAACAGGTTCAAGAACCTTGTTAGAAGCGCAAAAAGGAAGTCTTGGAGGAACTTCTGCAGTGGCGTAGAGAGCTCCTCCGAAACCAACCGATTGCGCAAGATATTAGCTACCTCACCGGTGGTACCCAGCTACATACAAAAACCATGTGGTAGCTGGACTCTAAGCAGTAATGAAACGCTCAGCGTACTTCTTGACACTCACTTTCCCGGTAACGCCCCGGTTTCTACTACAGTCACCGCTACCGGTGATACAACTACTTCGCCTGAGCCAGTTATTGTACCGCTGGACAATGACAGAATCAGATGGGCGATCAGTACCTTCGATCCATTCAAATCTCCTGGACCAGACGGAATTATTCCGGCGGACCTACAGAGAAATATGGAACTAGGCGTGCCCTGGCTCTCTGGAATCTTTACAGAATGTCTGAAAAGGGCATAGATTCCGGCTTGCTGGAACCTGTGTAAGGTCGTCTTCATCCCCAAGGGCAGCAAGACGTTCACACTAAACCTAAAGACTTTAGGCCTATCAGCCTGACGTCCTTTCTGCTCAAAACAATGGAAAGAGCTATAGATATACATTTTTTTTTTTTCTTTATCTTTTTCTTTATTTAACATTTTTAAGATCTTCTTAAATGATAATTAGGTACAATGTTATGAGAAATTACTTAAAAGTATTACAGCAATCAATATCTTTAAATTTAATATAAGTATGAGCAAACTAATAATAAAAATAATAAAGGTTTGAGGAAAATTCGCTATAAAAACCTCGTTTGTACATTATAATGAAATTAAGAAAGCAATTCACTAGTAGTATTCTTTCGTTAAAAAGAATATACTAGTGATAGCTTGTTAAATTTCTTATTGTTACATAATTAGACGATCTGCATTTAATATTGAATGATAGCGTCAGGTCCGTTATAAAAGAATTTATCTGTTTATGTCTAAAGTTTCTATGTAGAAGGTTAGTTGAATATCTACGGGGTAAGTTATGTATTATTTTTAAGTTCTTGTTCTGGATTATTTGTAGCTTCTTTGTATGCGTCTTTGCTGTCTTGTGAAACCAGACTTGACACGCGTAGGTTAATATTGGCCGAATACACATTTTGTATAGCAGCAATTTGTTTTTAATGTTTAGCTTAGATCTTCTGCTTAATATTGGGAATAGGGCACGACCACATTTTATTGCCTTTTCACATATGTATTTTACATGTTGTTTAAATATTAATTTTTTATCGAGGATAATACCTAGATATTTGATTTCATCCACTATAGGAATAATATTTCCCTGAGAGAGCAGCATTCTCAAAGGGATACGTTTCGGTGATTTATTATATGAAAATATAATAGCTTGTGTTTTGCTGTCGTTCACTTTAATTTTCATTTATCAAAATATTTTAGGCTTGAGGAAAGATTATCTTGCATTCTTTTGATAATTGTGTTTGAAACTTTAATACAGCATATGAAAGCGCTGTCATCAGCATAGAATGCCGCTTCGTGGTTTCTGCGGACAATAATATCAGTAGTGTATATCGAGTACAAAATAGGAGACAACACTGACCCTTGCGGCAGCCCAGCATTAATTTGCCTTTCACTTGAAAACAAGCTATCAACGCACACTACAAATGAGTGGTCATATAAGAAGCTCTTAATAACTTTAATTAAATAGTTTGGAAACCCAAATGAATTCAGTTTAAACAATAAGCCATCATGCCAGATGGTGTCAAAAGCCTTCTCAATGTCGAGAAAAACAACGCCAGTGCTCAAACGATTACTTTTATTTTTCTCGATGAAATTAACCACCCTTTTTAATTGGTGCACCGTGGAGTGTTCTTTACGGAAGCCGAACTGTTGATCAATAATAATATTGTTTCGATTCGAAAAATCTACTATTCTATTAGAAATGACTTTTTCAAAAATCTTGTCCATTAGGCTTAGGATAGTAATTGGTCTGTAACTCGATGTTAATTTTGAATCTTTTCCAGTTTTGCGTATTGGGATAACTTTACCTTTTTTAAAACTTGAAGGGAAGTGACCCATTTTTAAACAAAAATTGAATAATTTAGTAAGTGTTTCGTAGAAGATATCCGGCATGTTTTTTAGGATTAAACTGTTAATTCCATCTAAGCCGGGAGCTTTATTATTTTTTAATGAGAAGACAAATGATTTTACTTCTGAGCTATTTGTATATTCAATATTATTGTTGTCTGAGGGCTCACCGTTAAGCCTCACCATATAATTTGATACACGAGTTTCCATTGTTGAAATATTATTTACTGTAATGGTGTGAGCAATACCAAAAGCGTCTGCAAGAGCATTTGCTTTTTCTTCCCCGGCTTTAAGGACCTAACCCCTTATATGCAAATCAGATAGGCCTGAACTTTTGTTTTTTAAGGCTTTAGTTAGTTTCCAAAACTTTTTTGAACCGGAAGGCAGTCTAGAAATAAATCTTGACCATGCAGCATTACGGTCTTGATTTATATGAAACTCTATTAGCCTATTTAGTTGCTTTATAATGCCATATAGTTGGATTCTAGAGTAAGGGTCCCTACACCTCTGAAATTTGCGTCTGTATTTATTTCTATACCCGATCAGCATATTTGACGTATTTGAAATTTCTCTCTGCCAGGGAGTTCTGCGACCAATTGGAATTCTGTTAAAAGATTCCTTAACTATAGCTGATAATTTATTTATTGACAAATCTAACTCGTCCAAAGTAGTCTCGAATTGCCCAATGTTTTGGAGTCTTTTTTGACTATCGACCCATTCTCTGATAGTGGGCCAGTCTGCAATATTATACAGTGGGATTGAAACCATACTAAAATAAATCTGACCATAAATATTACATGTAATCGGAACATGGTCCGACTGTAGAATATTCTCATGTAGCTCAAAGGACGAAAAATTTATTGAAGAATTTGAAAGTAAAATGTCGACAGTGGACGGCTGAACCGGAGTCAAGTTCTGTCCATAACGAGTAAATGAGCTTGGGTAAAATATATAATAATTATTAAGCAAACTATGTCTATGAAGCACATTACCAGCAGTGTTGTTTGACGCACAGTTCCATTGAGTGTGGCGAGCATTCAAATCACCAAATATAAAAAAGTCGTCAGTGTGGCGTGTCAGTAAATCTAGGTCTGACATATAGCTAGAAGCGTAAGTTGGGTTATATGCCGATATAAAAATTACAGGTCTTCTATTTATCAAAATCTGTATAGAGATATTTTCAATAACCTGAGTTTTAATATTAGGTAATAACTTATGATCTAAACTACTTTTTATAGCAATAAGTACTCCACCACCATGTGATTGGCGGTCTTCACGATAGACTTTGTAGCCTCCAAATTGAAGTTTTTGATGCGGTTTTAAGAATGTTTCATTGAGCAAAAGAATGTCAATATTTTTGCCGATAAGAACTTGTTCGAGCTGAGAAGCTGCTGATTCTGTCGTTATGCCTTGTGCGTTCCAGTGCATAACATGAACATTATGTATAACAGTTGAATTATAAGGCATGACTAAGCATATTTCCCAAAACTCTCAACTTGTCATACTTGTTATGACATTTCTGCAAAGCGTCTACTGCATCAAAAAATATTTGCAGTAGGGTCTCATTATCGATGTCGTCATCGTTATTGCTGGTTTGTTGTTTATTATTCAAAACATGAGAATACTGCTTACCTGGTTGAAAGCAATTTACTGGAGTGTCATTTTTTGCTTGTTTCGACAGTTGGGGGAAATAGTCTTCCTCTATGTTGTACCGCGGTATATTAGCTTGATTATTAATCGCTCTGTTCTTAGATGATAAACGTTGGCGGATCTCAAGATATGCCTGGCGACATGGACACTTAGGGTCATTAGCTTTGTGGTTTGCATGTTTTAAACCCTTTTTTACACAATTGTAGCATTTATAAACTACACTCTTATCATTTGTGCAATAGTTAAGCTTACAAACTGAGACTTCATGATCGCCGGCGCATGTTGCACATACTGCAACTCTGTGGCAATTTTTTGCACCATGGCCATACATAGAGCACTTGGTACATAGTGTTGGACCTCTGTTGCTTTTCAATGGTCTTCTCCAGTGCACAGCGATTTTACTAAAGTGCCTTATTTTTAAAACTTCTCTTTTTGAGACATGTTCACGGTTAAATTCAACCACATATAAAGCATCATCAGCTGAAGATCTTTTAGTTTTCACTTCAGTTTTACTCACAGGTGTAATGTTGTGTTCATTAACAAATTCATTTTTTATATGATCTATTGTAAATTGAGGTAAACCAAAAAGAACCAATTTGAAATTCTTTGCATCTTTAACTTCATGCGTATAGTGGTTCAAGTTTCTATCCTTTAGCTTTTTTAGAGCAGCTGTATGAAGTACCAAAGTATTGGAAATTATTTTTGTTCCAATAGACATTCTTTTAAAGGTGTACTCTTCACCTAAAATACCAATTACGTTGGAGAAACTATGAGCAGAGTCCACAATTATTGGCGGGACTTTTTCTTTAACCGAAGCAGGTTCATTGTCATCAGCGTCGGACAGAATATCAAATCTGTTATCATTTTTTAAAGGTCCATCAGATGTTTTAGTTATCTTGAATTTGGGGCTGTTACCCCAGTACTTTTTTCTTTTTTGAGATATCATATCAAAAAGAAAGCAAGTTTATAGTCTATTTAGTAGTTTTTAATTTAATTAAATTAAGATCACACACGATAAAAAATTACACGTTGTTTCACTTTAAGGCAGGGATGCCAGATGAGATATACATCTTAGAATGTCCATACCAAAGGAACTTCTATCCCCCTCACAGCATGGCTACACAAAGGGCAAGTCTGTCGAAACTGCTCTCCACTCCCTGGTCAGTCACATAGAGAAATCTCTCGTACAGAAGGAATTCACTATGGTGGCTTTCCTGGACATAGAGGGCGCCTTCAATTTTGTCAAACCGGACTCGATCATCAACAGTATGATAGAGTTGGGGATTGACATCAATATCTGCAGGTTCGTACAAAATCTGCTAACTAGAAGGGTCATAAGTGCATCTTTTGGATCTGCCACTGAATACAGAGCAGTGAATCGGGGCACCCCACAAGGGGGTGTCTTGTCACCGCTCTTGTGGAATTTGACCATCAACTCTCTACTGCTAAGCCTAGAGCGGAAGCTGGTTAAAACCGTAGCTTACGCTGACGACGTGGCAATAGCTATCTCTGGCAAATACCTCAGCACAATATCTCAGTGTATGGAATCTGCTCTGACACTCCTCAGCAAATGGAGTGTCAGAGCTGTGGGCTTGGCGTCAATCCGGCGAAAACCGAATTGGTGCTATTCACCAGGAGGCACAAAATCGGAGATTTTGCGCCCCCCAAACTAAACGGGACCACACTGAAAGTCTCGGACAACGCTAAGTACCTGGGCGTAATCCTAGATAGCAAACTATCTTGGAACCTAAACACCCAGTATAGAGCAAACAAGGCCCTCGTGGCTATTTACACCTGCAAAAGAGCAATTGGTCGCAGCTCGGGGCATCGAACCCCGAGGGACCAACTGGATCTTTGAGACGGTAATTAAGCCCATAATTTTCTATGGGGTTATAGTCTGGTGGGAAGCGGTAGAAAAAGACTCCCACCGACGAACTATAGAGAAAATTTTTCGGCTAGCGGCGATCCTGATAACGGGAGCGCTCAGGTCTACTCCAACGAAGGCATTGTTCGCTATGCTGAACTGGCTTCCGGTGGATGTTCTGGCCAAACAGCTAGCTTTGACTGCGGCGATCAGACTGAACGCTACATGTTCATGGACGAGAACCGATCTTGGTCACTCCAGGATTCTCAGGCAGCACCAAGCGCTCCATGACTTCACCGACTACTGCCCACCGGAACCTTATTTTGGCGGGCTTTTTCAATCCATTGTTCCCAATAGGGAATATCACTCCCTACCCCCTGCCACCGAAGGGGCCATCAGAGTTTTCACTGATGGCTCCAAAAGAGGCGTAAACACTGAGGGAGGCTTCTATGTGGAAAACTTCAATGTCAATGTTCCATTCAGACTTCGGGATGGCTGTAGCGTCCTGCAAGCCGAAGTCTCGGCCATTACAAGGGCGGCAAGATGGCTTAGGTATTATAGGATATCGGAAGACATCCATATTTTTACCGACAGCAAAGCGGCCATTGCTGCTATCAATGGTGTATACACTACATCGACGGTGGTAAACGAATGCCGGAATTCTCTAAACGAGATAGCGAGACATTCAAGAGTAACACTAGTCTGGATTCCAGGGCACTCAGAGTGCACTGGAAACGATATTGCGGACGAAACTGCCAAAAAGGGAACATCATTGAGCAACTCGATGATATGTCACTTCGTTGGCATTCCTCTATCTCACTGCAAGCGATTGATCCAGCAGGAATCATACTATCTTGCTCAAGAAAGGTGGGAACAAGAGCACACCTGTCGAGTCGCCAGGTCCACTTGGCCCCGCTACAGCCTGCATAGAACTCGCGATCTGCTCAGGCTTGGTAAATGTCACACAAGACGACTAGTAACAGTGCTAACGGGGCACTGGTGCTTCGGTACTCATGCCAAAAGGATGGGCCTAAGTTACAATGACTACTGCAGAAGTTGTAACGATGAGGAGGAAGAAGAAACAGTTCTTCATCTTCTATGTCAATGCCCCGCGCTTAACAGCATTAGGGCGATTACCATGGGCTCCAACACTCTGCCAGACCTCGACAGTCTGGCGAACATGGGGCTAACCAACATATCCTCCTTCTTGCAACAATCAGGATGGTTTGACTCGGCGACAGGGCAACTACAGGCAATTGAATAACCAACTGACTGAGCCCTGTCTGCTGTAGGGTATCACAAAGGGACCGAATTAACGGACCCAAGTGCGTCACGTCTCAGATGTGGCGGCCCTCGAAACCTAACCTAACCTAACCCCCCAGTTTAGTATTTTCCTCTGGTGTGTTTCTTCTCACTATTTTGGCCTATTTTGTTAATTTTTTAATTATATTTAAATTTATTGCTTATTATATATATTATATCTATTGTTAATATTAATAAAAAAACTCATGTAGTAGCTTTAGTGAAACCAAATATGGCTTTTAAGCTTGGTTTCGTAAATAAGAATGAATAAATTAAATTAAAATTAAAAAGTAGTTTCTACTGCTCGGATGAGTATTTCCGTCATTTTCCACCTGATGTATACATATTTGATGCAGCAAGGTGAATTTTTTTTTTTTTTTTTTATCAAATTCATATAGTAATACAAAGCCTATTGGCCAAATAATCGTATTACAGAGTAAAAAACAAAACAGTCTGATTATTTCATAAATTCCAGTGCAGGAATATAAACAGCGTATTCATATACATATGTACGTATGTGGTAAGTTACATCTACAAGCTATAGGCCCCCCAGCCATAATAAGATAACATTAACTTTAATAAGAGGACAAATATAAAAGTATTGTTCCAGTCCGGTCCAGATAATCTTATTCAAGGCAAATTCAATACAACAACAATATAATTCGCCGCTAAATATTCGCCTAACTATCAAAGCAAATACGAAAATGATTATTGGCTCAATAACTCGAAAACTATGCGGCAATTTTACCGGCCTAATTTTTTATTTCTTTGCGTCCGTAAAGTAGATTTGATTCAAATTTTACAGCCACAAAACTTGTTCGTGGCATAATAAACTCAATAAATAAAATGCAAAAATTTTGTAGCTGAAATTCACTGTACATACCAATATTCTGCACTTTTTTTAAGTTTTCTGATATTTTTGATTTGTTTTAAAAACCCACCATCCTAAAATATGAAATCAAAAACATCTGTGGAAAATAAATCAGAGATTGTTTTATTTACGAGCGTATGCTCCTCAATACCACAACGCTGTTCTTTCAATTTACAATTGGAAATTGGTACAATGAAGGAATAAGTGTAAAGATTTTCTCTAGCTAAACTATTTTTTTTTTTAAATTAAGGAAATGAATAAAATATAAATTATACAATTAAGCTTACATAGAAATCTAGTGCTATATGTTGGCTTAAAAGTATACATAAATAAAAAGTTGGAAAATCTAAAATAGGTTTACTCTCATTAAAAAAATTATGCACTGATTTCGCAAACACAAAAGTAATGATGAGAAAGAAAACCTTAAAAGCAAACAAAAAAAAAAAATAGACAATTTCAATAAAAAATTTAATTAAAAGAGAAAAGTTATTATTTAAAAAGGTTAAAAATGGTTTTTTGGTAATTATTGTGCTAATTAATATTAAATTTAAATTGAAAATTAAACTAATTTTTGATTGATCAAAAATACAGTAACTGTGTCCTTGAAGTTATTTTAGCCAAAAAAGAAAACAATAAAAGAGTCAAAATCGTTTAATTTCATTTTGGATCGTAATTGAAAATAGAAAGCAGAGTTTGTTAAAAAAATGTCTACAGATCATGTAGACAAGCGAATGGCTAGATGTTTGACAATAAATGATACAATTAAAGCTTCAACAACGACAACAGCGCCAGCATCCACGTCAACAACTGATAATCAAGCGACGTTAGCTAAAAACCAAATACAACAAAAAATTCAACATGATCTATCAAAAACAATAGCACAAACCAAAAACACATCTATCGAAAACAAAAATAGTGGAGTAAACACCAACAATGTGTCCGTAAGCAGTAATAGACCTTTTGTTGTAATGCGAAAACTAAAGAGTGCTAGTAATAATGGACAGCTTTCAGCTGATTTGGCAAGTTCTTCAATTGCTGGTCAAAGTTTTGCAAATGATTCCTGCAATCCTACATCTCCTAGTTCCTTGTCATCGGCTTCGCCTACTTCACCATCTAGTGTAGATCTGGGATCCGCCGAACTACGACAATTAAAACGCGATTGTGATCCACAGTTTTCACGATTTGCAGATTATTTTGTAATATGTGGGTTGGACTTGGATACTGGATTAGAACCCGATCGTTTTGCTGGTATGTATAAAAATTTAAAAAAGCAATATGTAACTTAACTTTTTTCTCAATTATCTATAAGCACCAAAATTGATTTTTCTAGAATTAGATGTGACTTTTTCCAATGATCTTTAGTTAAAAAATTGGTTAGTTGTTCGAATTTCCTATTAATTAAGCTTCTTTTATCTTCCCATTTAGTTAATAATGTTTTTCGCGTGAAACTGTTTACATAGTTTTTCGGTTATGCTTTTATTTTAATACATAAAGTATAAACAATTGACAATAGATATTATTCTTCAGTTTAATATTGCCCTTTAAATAAAGGTGGCTTAATTTTAAATGAAAATAGATATAAAAAATTTATGCAAACTTTTAAATGAAACTGACATTGGCGTTTATTTATTTATTTTTTAATTAATAATACATGTGGCCTATTGGCCAATAAAAATATATCATAGTAATCATATACAGTACATCCTCCCTAATCCGGACAGATATAGTTTCAACAATTGTCCGGATTAGTGGCTCGTCCGGACTACAGTTAAAATAAATTTTTAAACGCATATAATTTGTTTTTATTAGCGAACAGAAATATAAGTACACATAAGAATTCATTTGCATTTAATTAATTTGCAGGAAACAAAGAAAAATACTAAAAGTGGCAAAAAATATTAATTTTCAAAAATAAGAATTTATTCGTTACCAAAAATTTGTCTGTGAATTTCAAAATTACTCAATTGTTGTTTAGCTTAATCGATAAATTTTATTTGTGTCTTTTTTAAATACTTTCAAAAATATAATTTACAATTTCATAGATTCCATTAAATGTTCGAAAAATTTAAATGTCCGGATTACTGGATAGTCCGAATTAGCAAATGTCCGGATTAGGGAGGTTGTACTGTACACATACTATGAAGCAAAAAATAATTGCTAACATTAATGTTTAGCTAAAATTCTGTTCCAGAGATGTAGTTATTTATGATGTTGTTTTCCTATTATTTAAAATTTTCAATATATTTCTATTTTAGGTGATAATTTGCATTGCTCTCCATTGGACCGTGCTTACAAAAGTAAACCCTTAGCCCATTATCCTGAAAATGTGCCATGGAATCCCTTTGATTCACATGGTATCTGTATGGTAAGTAACTTTATTATTCAATTACTAGCTGAGCGCCCCGAAGCGCACGGAAGATGTTATTGTACCTATGAAGAACTTGGTTCTTATTTTGATCTCAGTACTTTTTACGGCCGAAATTTTTTGGATAGGAACTTGGCCTTCACATTTATGTTTTTGTGCGGATATCACTTCTTTTTTCTAAGTTGTTTTTGTATAAATATTTATATGTATATATAATTTTGGTTTTTTAACAGTTAACGGTTAGGTTATTTAATGTGAAGCTTTTTACCTATACTGGAAGTGTCCCATACAAAGAAGGGGCACCCTAGTCCCCCAAGTGGAAAAGGCCCGTTTAAAAATAATTTTTGTTAATTGCTCATCAGGACCACCTACCTGTGTACCAAATTTCAGCTTTTTAGCTATACTGGAAGTGCCCCATACAAAGAAGGGACACCCTAGTCCCCCAGGTGGAAAAGGCCTGTTCAAAAATAATTTTTGTCAATTGCTCATCAGGACCTATCTGTGTACCAAATTTCAGCCTTTTAGCTATACTGGAAGTGCCCCATACAAAGAAGGGACATCCTAGTCCCCAAGTGGAAAAGGCCCGTCTAAAAATAATTTTTGTTAATTGATCATCAGGACCTACCTGTGTACCAAATTTCAGCATTTTAGCTATACTGGAAGTGCCCCACACAAAGAAGGGGCACCCTAGTCCCCCAGGTAAAAAGTGCCTTACCTTAGTATCCTATGTCCTTCTCCTGGTTCTAAGCTACCTCCCCACCAATTTTCAGCCAAATCAGTTCAGCCGTTCTTGAGTTATAAATAGTGTAACTAACACGACTTTCTTTTACATACATATATACATATGTATGTATTAGAAATTATACTCGTATTGAGAAGTTGTAAAACTTTAGAGCTGGATTCACCCATTGTTTCAAAACAAATTTTTGTTCGGACAAAATTTTTTTTATATGAAGTTTGACGTTTTTTTTTTGAGAGAGAGAGAGAAGAGAACGAAATTTGTTTGGACCATTTTTTGGTTGAATTGGTTTAATTTTAAATTTTGTCCGGACAAAGTTGAAATGAGCTGCCACATAATGTTATAAGTATGTACATATAATAAAAGCACATAGTAACTTATATCCATTAAAATACAAATAAAGACAAGCTCAATTGCTAGTAAAAAACGTGATTTAGACTTTTATTAATTTTTTAACATGAAATTTTCTTATTAAACAATAAAAAAATAGGTGCGTTTGACAAATAAATAAATTCATCTGACACTGTGCTGCCACCTTGTAAAATTAATAAAACACATTTATTTCATAAGGTAGCTTTGATTTTCCGGACAAATTGTTCGAAATGAGTGAATCGTGTTGCAAAAATATTTCAGAACAAAAAAAATTTGTTCCGAAACAATGGGTGGGTGAATCCTGCTTAAAAATTCACCTGCATATGTTTGTAAGAGGTTATGTAGAGAATTTATGTATACACTATATATACCCGGTGCGCTTCGCTACCCCCTCGGTATAAAATAAAATTCCTATTCTGAAAATTTAATGACGATCGATATTACGATTTTTCATTTTCCTAAAAAGGGGCGTGGTCCCACCCACTTTTCCCCTGGTACGTGTTCCAAATAATGCCAATACCATATGTACCAAATATCATCGACGTAGGTCAAAAAATGCCCAAAATATGGCGATTTAAATTTTTGGGTTATATGGGCGGTGCCACGCCTCTTTGTCCAATCAAAACTTCATATAGCCTATTATTCCTTCCAGAGTCACAATAACATGCTGTGAAAATTTCAGGAAGATCGGTCCAAGGGTTTGGTTTTCCTAAAAAGGGGCGTGGTCCCACCCAGTAGTTTCGGAGCCTATTCATTTCAAACAAACAAAAAATCAAACCTTTCCTCTTTATAATATTAGTATAGATATATACATATGTACATACATACATACATAAGTACATTTACAATTATTTTTATAAAACCATAGGAAATCATGTATGTACATACTTATGTAGTATATGCATGTAAATGCATTTGGTTATAGTATAATCAGATGCATAAAGAAAATATGTACAAAGACGGGCATTGTTTTTAGTCTAATTAAAAATTTAATATTACATAGCTTCATGAAGATATTATTCTCATGGGTGTAAGCATCAGTGTTGCCAGTGAAATTTCGAGAAAGATACATTTTAGTTTCCAAAAAGATAAATTTTTTCCCAAAAAGATACATTTTGAAAAAAAAATTTAAAATCGATTTTTAACGTTTAACATTTATTAACATAACAATTTTATTTCATATTGTAAAGAAAATGATATCATATAAATTCATATTATACTTATTTAAGTCATAAATATTAGGTATGCAATTTTTAAAAATACAGTAAGCAAACTTTAAACAAATTCATTTTTGTAAAAATTAATATACGAGTTAAGGCGTTTATACTAAGGCGATTATATCAAAAAGTTCATATAAATTTCCTGAAAATAAAAAAGTTGTTCATATTTCCTCGGAACAACTTCGCACTACTAGTAATCATCGATTTAGGTGGATCGTATGTTGAAACATCCTTAATTCTCTCCACACATGCATTCGAAAATGGAAGTACAAATGTTAAACAAACTAATTTCTTCAAATTTTTAAACAACTGCGCATTAACAACATTTTTTAAATTAAACACTTTTCCCAATACTCATCAGCGGCCATGTTACTGTTTAACCCAAACTCTTCGTGGTTGAGAAGAGCGTGCTCACGCCATTCCTTATGCAAAGCTTTCAGGTCGATAAAATTTAACAAAGACGGAAATTTTTTTAATACAACAGTTAAATCCAATCCTTTTCTTTAAGAGATTGAGTTTCCTTGAAATTAAACACATTTATAATATTAAATATTTCATCGGTAAATACGAATTTTAAATTTATTTGTTTTAAAACTTCGATATAAAATGATTGGCAATTTTTTAGTAAATCATATATTTTATGCTGATCTTCTATTAGGGTAGCAAGCGAAGTATGAGCTAAAACATCTAAGTAAATTTTTTCAATTGGTAAAAAATTATTTGGATTTAAAATTCTATTTTCTAATTTCGCACAAGCTTTTGACGCTACTAGATGTAAAAGATGGTAACTACATTTAGTGCATACAATGTACTTTACAGACTTTTTTTAAGTGACTAAAAACAGAGTTATGATCTCCAGCCATGACATTTGTCGTGTCAGAAGAAAATCCAATAAAATTTTAAAAAAATGCACAGAATTAGTACGTAGCCAGTTTAAAAGTGCCTCACTGAGGTCTTCAGATTTACCCACTTTCTGTTTCAAATGGATCCAAAAAATGAGTTTTAACTTTTTCATTGTATTCATAACGAAATGATAACTTTAAAAAACTTTGTTAGAGACGGAAAGTTTAATATTTTATTTCTGTACATTTTGCGTACAGATTCAAAAGTACGAAAAATGTCAGGTTTATACATGGTACGTGAAGTCATTAAAAGATACGAAAATGTATCTTTCGTATCCAAATGGCAACACTGGTAAGCATACAAATCTACCTTGCGGCGGAAATAAGCACTAAGTAGCCCTTCTGGAAGGCCTTATTTGGCAGACACAAAACCTTCTTGCATCATTCCATACTCATACATTTTTTACACACGATATCCTAGCGATCCAAGGACTTCTAAGTTACCTTCTTATACTTAGAAATGCAAAGACGTAGTAAAAATCCATGAAAGTGCTAAAATATCAACTCTACAAAATATGTTACATTTCAGTGTTTTCTTTACATTTGATACCATATTTATCATACTCGGGCATACTGCAGTATATTTGTAATGCATTATTAACCAGTAAAAGTTCACTGGTTACTGAAAAAAATTTCATTTACCAGTAAAATTTTACTGGTTAAGGCCGTGCCGCACTATCCTACACAGTCGCGCGATATGCCAAATATGACATGTGAGCTAAAAAAGGATGGTAGTGTGGACTAAAAATGCAACTGTGTGCCAGATTTTTTGGCAAGTCGTGCGATTTGTAAAATTTTATGAAAATTTTCATAAAATGATAGCTTTCATGCGATCAGAGGAGTATTTATTGTCAACTAGATGTTTTAGCATCAGATTTGTATGATAGTGTGGCACCTACAACTCCATTTTGAAACGATTTTTTAAAGTCGGTCAGATTTTTGCAAGATTTTCCTGTGAATGAATCGTACGATTGTGTAGGATAGTGAAGCACGGCCTTTACCGAATTTTTTTCAGTAAACAGTAAAAGGTTACTGCTTACTGCATTTTTTTTTTCAGTAACCAGTAAACTTTTACTGCAGTATCCAGTAAAAATTTACTGGTTACTGAAAAAATTGCAGTAACCAGTAAACTTTTATTTATAAATGAAAATGTTTGATTTCTGAAAAAATTAATTTTAGATATGTTACGAATATCAAAAAAATTAATATATAAATGTCATTTATGTCAGTAATAACTAATAACCGATTACAACACTGCAATCAGTCAAAATTTGCGTAACACTGGATTTTAGTAAAATTTTACTGGTTACTGAAAAAATTTGCAGTTGCCATCATAATTTTACCGGTTACTGTAATTTTTTCCAGTAACCAGTAAAAGTTTAACCAGTAAAATTTTACTGGTTAATGAAATTTTTTTCAGTAAACAGTAAAATCCAAAATTTTACTGCATTATTTAAATAATGCAGTATGCCCATGTATGATATTTATTTATTGATGTATACATACACATAATAAAAACCACATATGCCTTCCATAAGGCCTTCCTGAGAAGGCAAGCGAGCATGAGTACTAGATCTAAAAGAAGCTCTAGGAAGCCCTTATAAA
Organism: Lypha dubia; assembly: GCA_947311025.1. Classification (NCBI taxonomy): domain Eukaryota; kingdom Metazoa; phylum Arthropoda; class Insecta; order Diptera; family Tachinidae; genus Lypha; species Lypha dubia. Next base: position 61,955,750 of record OX371263.1, read on the forward strand.
TAAGGTCTCCAAAAGTTCGCCCCTGGGTATAATTTGTTGTACTGCCTATGTATGTATGTATGTATGTATGTAAATAAGTATATGCATACATATACATACCTCATCATCAGTACTAATAAAATTAATTTACAACTTTAAGATGATCAATTGAGTTCAATTAAAATAAGAGGACAAAAACAATAATAACTATAAATTTTCTCCCATATGCCTATTTTTTATACTTTGGATCGTTCGTAGTCTTACATTTTGTTCAAATGAAATATTAAGCATTCACTTACTTACATACATGAGTAGACAGTGAAACTTAACTTTGATGATCTAGGCATACAGTAACGATCGATCGAAGTAGATACTAGTGATGTTACGAGTACTCGTATTCGATTATTCGCCTATTTCAAAATATTCGTTTCGTATTCGCCAAATTCAAGCGAATATTTTGCAAATACATATACTGTGTACACCCAATTCTCTTTTTACACGATAGATACGTTCCCAATAAATTCGTGTAAAAAAAATTCGTGTAAAAAAAGATACTAGCCAAAGATGAAAATAGTAGATTGGTTCCAGACCTAAAAAATAACGTAAAAGTATAATAAATTAATAATAATTAATATTACATAAATAATATTACAGGTGATTTATGTGACATTGTGACCGGGCTACCAATATACAATAGTTAAGAAATAGTTATAATTAAACACAATTCTGATTTTCAATTAATAATGCAGCGATTTGGAAATTATTTAAAACTTACCTGTTATTGAGTTGATAAATTTGTACGAGCACTAACTTTACAGCAATTAAACGTCTTTGTAGAATATTTAAAATCGTGTTAAAACAAAACAATTCGTGTAAAAAGAGAAAAATGTTAACTTTTTAACTCGTGTTAAATGAAAATTCGTGTAAAAATAATTCGTGTAAAAAGAGAATTAGGTGTACTTTGCAAACAAAAAAAAAATATGTACATAAAATGTACAAAAATTATCACGCTTATTCTGCGTTTCGATTACGTTCCCGCATTCAGTTACGCTCGAATCGAAAATTGCTATTCTGAAAAAAAACTAATTGCAAGAAAAAGAAGAAGAGAACAGTATGTTTAAACCAGCTGCTTTGATATGAAACGTATAAAATATAAACAGAAAAATTAAGTAATTTTGTAAACAATGTAATTGTTAAACTATGAAAATTAAAATTTTGGGAAAAACAGCGATAAATATATAAAAACTAAACATTGTGGTAACCAAAATTAAATAAGGTCATAATTTAAGTGCGGAAAGGTAGAAAATTGCCAGATTATAAGCAAATGCAGTTTGTGGCCAAAATATTCCAGTGTAAGGTATCCTGAAGCGACTATAAATTAAATAAAGCTTTAAACTGATAAAAAAAAAGACAAAATTTATTACTATGTAAATAAATTCATATTATTTTATGTTATTATTACGAATAAACGTTATTATTATTTGAACTGTAATAATGTATAAATGAGAAATTATTATTATTAGGCTTAAGTTCAGTTTTATTGAATTAATGAAAATTAAAAATTACTATGAGTTTATTTTTGAAAAACATTAGCATGTTCAATCAGATTAGCAGAACGTATCAGTATACATATTCAACAAACTCTCATAGTCCGTTATACTCAAAAAACTTAAGCCTAATAATAATAATAATTTCTCATTTATAAATTTATATTATTTATTCGCATTGGTGAATATTAAAAATTGATATTCGGTACGTCACTAGTACATGCATACATACTAGTGATGATACGAATATTAATTTTTAGTATTCGCGAATACCAATGCGAATGCGAATATTTGAAAGAATATTCGCCTAATACGTATATTACTTTTAGGCTTTAGAGAAACTTAATATATATGTATTTCAAATTTAATTGGAAAAAATCCCTCCCTTTTTGTAACAATAAATTGAAAAAAACTGTCAAACTACTTTATATGTATATTTTTTACGTTATTATGTCATTAGGATGCCAATTTGGAAGACCTCTGCATGTTTGCGCTTTTAGTTAGTAATTCAGTGCTGTTTGGGAGATCATATTTTCTCAGATGGCAAAGCGTTTTCTTTAAATAAAAATAATTAAAAATTAATATATTTTTGTATTTTTTATGTACTTTTTCAAACTTGATGAATTTTTCATTTCTTTGGAAAGTATGCGCAAATTATTCGAGAAGTATTTTCCTTAATTTGGCGAATAGTCGAATAATCTAATACGTATACCAGTATTCGTAACATCACTAATACATACATACATAGTCAATAAAATAAATAGTAAATAAGTTATATAAGCTATGCAAAAATAAATAAAATTGTATTTTGTACTAGCTATACCCGGTTCGCTTCGCTACCCTCATTGACATAAAATACATCTAACATTTTTAAGTATAACTTCTTAATTACCATATAACTGATTCGAATACTTCATTATTTTAGAGAATTGCACCTTTCCGCCATCCAATCACCTTAATATTTTGAATTTGTGTTTTGATCTAGAAGTGACCCACAGCGAATTTCATTCCATTCATTGCTTTATTTGCACAGATATATAAATATTAATAATTTGTTTGAATGGTAGTATCCCTACCCCACGCACTATCCGCTCATGATTTTGCTGGAGGTTGTATTTTGCCTTAAAAGTGACCTGCACGGATTTATAAATTATTTATTATTTTTTTGCGAAGACATGTAAAATTAATATTTTCTTTATATGGAACTAGATATACCCGGTGCGCTGCGCTACCCCCCTCGTTATAAAATAAAATTCCTATTGTGAAAATTTAATGACGATCGGTCCAGTAGTTAAGACTAGATATATTACGATTTTTAATTTTTCTAATAAGGAGCGTGGTCCCACCCACTTTTCTGCTGGTACGTATTCCACATTATGCCAATACCATATGTACCAAATATCAAAAAATGCCCAAAATATGGCGATTTAAATTCTTGGGTTATATAGGCGGTGCCACGCCTCTTTGTGCAATCAAAACTTCATATAGCCTATGTCAACCGCCTGAATATTCTGAAGATTCCCTGAAAATTTCATCAAAATCGGCCCAGCCGTTTTGGAGCCTATTCACTTCAAACAAACAAAAAATTAAATCTTTCCTCTTTAAAATGTTAAGTATAGATGTAATAAATTGAAGCGATAGGAAGGAGGAAACGGATACTCCATTTACAATGAAAATCTCCAGGAAAATATAATATTTGATAAATAGATGGCGCCATCTATACTGTTAGGTTTTACACAAAATTCACGCAAGCGAAGCTGGGCTGGTCACCTAATTTTACATAATTTTTTAATTATCATAATAAATAAAATAATAAAGTCATTATTGCTTTTATTTAATATCTCTGCAGTTATCTTTACCACAAGGCTTAAGATTTCGTACCCAAAAACATAATATTGAACCAAAATTTCATTCATTTGCTACTACCAGAGAAGATGGCAAACGATGTTACGGTTTTAGTTTAGTATTTTATGAAGAAATACGGAATCGTAATATTTGCAGTGCCATGCATACACTACAGGTAATAAAACTTTAATTGAAAATAAAAAAAAAAATTAAATTCACGTTAAATAATGTAAATATTTACAAACAAACAAAATATAGTCTATGTTTATAACCGAACTTTCCAATGGCCAACAAACTCATTCATTAACACGCATTAAAGATAGTCCAGTTAGTCGTTCGTTACCACGTCATTTTAAAGTGGCCGGTCAAGCACCACAATCAGCACAAAGTTACTATGACATCACCAAGGATAAACTCTACGTTGCCAAAAGTATTACATTGATCTGTCAAATACCATACGCATATGCAGCCGAAATTTTTCTAACTAATTTATTTAGGTAAGAGTAAAAGTAATAATATGTATGCAATATATTTTCAGGCTCCATGTAAAATGACCCTGAACGAAAAACAACACAAACTTTTTAATTTTAGAGTCATTTTTCGTTTTTCGTAAAATGATAAAAAAAAAATAGGAAAAACTGAAAACTGAAAACAATACCACAAACTTTGGGGCAATTTGCATTTTAGCTTGAGGAAAAATGGACTCAAACCGAGCTTTAAAAAAATGTCCAAAAACAAATGTTGGTAAATACTCGTACTTAGTTCATTGTGATCTTACTTCGGCTATGCAGGGCTGCCAACCATGAGAGTATTCCCAAAAATGTCGATTTAATGTTCAGTGTCCCTTATACTTTGACGATTTTTTTTTTAAATATCACTTGTTTTTCTTAAGAAAAAAGTAAAATCAATTAATTTACCCAACAATAAACTTGCTTTTCCAAATTTATGTAAATTTGTAAACAACCTAATGAGACGCATTCCAAATGCATCATAAAATGTTGAAAAAATTTAGCAATATTTATAAAAATAATTATAATAATTTTTTCTAAAATGGTAGTATGTAATCAGGTATTTTGTATGCATGTTTATTAATCTAATTTTACGAGTATTTGACGTGAGCAAAGGAGATACTCTATACTGGGTAGAGACATGAAGGCCACAGCAGGGTACAGTACTTTACAGAAAAGAGAATTTCCGTATAGTATTTTATTATGTAACTTGAATTAGTTATTAAACTTCGAAAATAAACATAGTTAGAGTGAGTTTTTAGGATAGAGTTTAAACGTGTTTGCTCTTTTTAAGTGATAGCTTAAGCAAAATGACCAGACTGAAGACTAAAAAATGACAACAACATATATCAAATGGCAAGGTTTTTGTTCCAAGCAACACTGAATTTTATGCAAAAGAAGCAGAAATTCCACCCTTTTAAAATTTATTCAGTTTTTTATTATAAAACAGTAATAAAATTAAAAAAAATCTTTTATATATGTTTATTTTTTTGTTTATAAAGCACCCCATACACGTTTCAATCCAATTGTCAACTGAGTCGGTTGTTGTTCAAATCAAAGCGTGTATGGATGGCTATGTCAATTGATTAGTTTGGCAGTTGTCGAGTTGGTTGAAGAAAAATCAAAAGATTTTGATTTTTCAAGTTGGCTAGCAAGTCTTTCAATTCGATTGTGCTGTGTGTGCTCGAGTTTCTTGATAAGTTGTCAAAATTTATGTGTATAGCATGATGAAATAATACAGGTGGTATTATTAGGGCAACAAATTCATACAAATCGAGAAATTTTTGACATAAGGCTGGATAAAAATGCTACAGCAAATTGAAAGTTGAATGAAAATCTTTCAATTCAGTTTATGAAGTGTGTGGCCAAGAATCAATTCAATTGAAAGACTCAATTGACAATTGAATTGAAACGTGTATGGGACGCATAATATATTGATAGCTGGTTTTTTATACATGTTGTTGTGTTATTATATTTCAGTAAGTTTAACCCACCAACATTGGCCGTTTAAACTTTCACGTAAATGTAGTTAATTGTCATCTTAAAAACACATATTCCAGATTGAATTTGTGTTAATCTCTGATCGGACACCTAAAAACTCACTCTTAGTATTTTCTTAAAAAAATCACATAAAATCTTTTTCTAAAATAACTCTGGAAAGAAAGTAAATTATTTAATTTAATCGTATTGTGACACGCAAACTTTACTTTGCAAAGTTTATTATCGAAAGAGGGAAAGAGAGTGACGGGAAGTACAGACTTTGAAGTACTCGGAAGGTTTCGCTTTGTTTCTCTTTCGTCGCTTACACATACATATGTGTATTTATATATCGTTGTATGTATGTACAAAACATCAAAAACTTAAGAACGATCGCACAGAGGTAACCAAACTACATATGTATGAAAAAAAAACTTTTGAGCAAACAAAGTTTAAAAGAAAATTGAAAAAACTTTGTCAAAGTAAACTTCGCGTGTCTAAATCGTTGGGCAGCTGTGATGAAGGTTCTTCGTTTACAAAACGGCATGCCTTCTCGGAAACTGGCTGAGAAGATACTTTAGCCTGCTTTGAGTTTTTATAATTATTAGTAGTTCGTCGTCAGATTCACTTTCAGGCACATTATCAACATTACGGAGCGGTTTTGTATGCATGGAGAGAAATCCAAAACTATTGCATACTTCACGATCATGGATGCAGCTTAAGCTCTTCATTGCCGAGTGATTGGGAAAAAATATACTTCCTGTAATTTGATGGAAACTTTTTAAATTTTTTTGGTATCTTCAAGTTCCTCTTCTTGAAAATTTGTTCGTCATCAATGGTCGTTCGTCAAATCATCCAGATACGCAATGTCTACTCCATCACGCTGCAAATGTGCCCAAATTGCTGGTGGTGAATGAGAAAAATTTTTTGAGGAGCTTTGTTTGTCTCCATTATTTTCTTTGGTAGTATAAACCACGACCATTTGAATGCGTAGCTGCTCTCTCGACTCTCCGAAATGAAATGATTGTTTGCACTTCTTCAGCGTATTTTGTTTGATAATCTCGCTCTGTCAATGTTTCCTTTTTTGACTTCATAGCCATGTATTGATATACAATATTGAACTCGCGCCGAGGTAAAATATAGAGGTTGTATTTGTATTGTGCTGTTTCCGCACTTTGTAATTTTCCGCGTCATTTTACTTTATACATCGGAGTAATCTTGAAGTACATATACATTGCCACTTTTTATAAAGTAGTGGAAGTGAATTATCAAATTCTTTGTAACAATCTGGTTTGTTTTCACAGGTCTCATAATTTTTCGAAAGGCGGTTTTGGTTATACATATGTATGTATATGTTGCAACGAATCGTTCGGGATGATTTTTAATGCGTTGGTATCTCTATCTTTCTGCCAGACGCTTTTTTTCAAGACGTTCTTCAATAGTTTTTATCTGGGGAGGCCTGACCTAAAAAAATAGGAAAAGCTTATTGAAACATTTTGAAAATAAAATTAAATAACTACTACGTAGCATAAAACTAACGTCAATCAAAATTCATATTAATACATACATTTTAAAGCGCTAAAACCAGAGTCGTAACAATTATAAGATAAACGACAAAAAACTCATTTTTAACCATTAATATTGATGAATTTATAAAAAAGGTTATAATTAACCATTTTTATAAGATATATTTTATTTTGGTCATCGCAACCAATGTTTTGCTTTGTTGGTTATAAATAACCATTATATCAACCAAAAAGATTTTTTGGTTTCAAATAAGCATTATTTCAACCAAAAAGATTTTTTGGTTAGAAATAACCAATAAAAAATAAAATGAATTTTTTTTGGTTATCAGGCATGAAATTTATAATAAAAAATTAATTCATAAAGTTTTAGTGGGAATATTTCTCCCATTGAAAATGTTGAATAGGGATTTCTAAATCCATTAAAATCATTATTAAAATTGCAATTGCCTGTATGTAACCTTTATTAGGTGTTGTGTAATGGTTTTAAAATATAAAAAAACATACATCGTCTTTAGCTGTGCTTAGTTTTGTTACTACCGCTACAGATTTCCAGAGGCCAGGCCGTTCCCTATATGGTCGAATTGAATGAAAAATAGACATACATAAGTCTTGGAGTTCATTTATTAAAATTTTTGTTTAACTTCACAAACATAAGCGATCTTAAGGAACGCAAAAAAAAAACACAATTTTAAGTACAAACATTTCAATAGTGCTAACTTTTTTCGTTTACAAATTTGTTGAGTTGTGTCATCAATGATAACCAAAGCAAAGAAATTATTTTTATAATTGTTATTTCTAACCAAAAAATCTTTTTTGTTGAGAAAATGGTTATTTAAAATAAATTTTTTTTTGATTGATATAATGGTTACTTATAACCAAAACAAAAATATTTCTCACTTTATTAATTGGTTACGACAACCAATATAATATATGTATACACAGAGCCAAAACTGCCTAATAGAATCAATAAGATTTTCTCTATGAAACGCTTTTAGGCTAAGGGGTATCCCAGCAGAAAGAAGCGAAGATTTTTTCGAAGAGATTCCTTATTGTTTTTATGTGGTAAATCTTATTAATTTTTTCAATGAGGAAACCACATAAAATCAAGAAGAAAACTTGTTATTTACAATTTTTTTTACCCAATTTCCATAGAGAAGAACTTCTTGATTCTATTAGGTTTTCATATGAATTGTAATTAAAAGGGATTTCTTATTGATTTCATTAGGTCGTCTTATTGTTTTTTTCAATAAGGTTTTCTTCTTGATTTTATTAGGTTCCTGTATGATCATGTGCAAATCATCTTCTTAATTTTTTTAGTAAGAATATCTTCTTGATTTCATTAGCTTGCATGTTATTTCATACATATAAATCAACATAGGAACAATTTTTTCATAATTATTTTGTGCTTTTTGTGCTCGAATCGACTTCGACTGTTGTACTAGATTAAAGAAATACACAACATTTTTCTTTAATCTATTACAGCAGTCGAAGTCGAATCGAGCACCGTAATAAACCCCAATACAAATACATGTTGTAAATAATAGAGTTGTCAATTATTCGCCTTTCAACTTTGTTCGAATAATTCAAATAATTGATTTTGTTCGTTCGATCAAACGATTAAAGCTGAAAAATTTTTCGATTAATCGATGAGAACAACGAATAAAAAATGATTTAAAAAATTTATTGACAAAAAATAAACATTTCATACAAAAAACTTAAAAATAAAATAGTTAATATTTTTATGTTGATTTTATTAAAATTTATTGTTAATATTTTTATTAACAAAAAAATACATAAAACTATTAATTCAAATAAACATGCTTCATTCAGTCAAAAAATATCAAATGTTTGTTTTTTGTGAAATCAGACAATTTGGGTTGTTCTTAAGAAATAATCTTTTTCAAGTAAAAGTTGACTAAATTTTTTAGCTTTCAAACGATTTTTGGTTTTGGTTTTTGAAATAAATCTTTCGCTAATTGTCGAGGTAGGTGATATTGTGAGAAGAGCATAAAATAGTTTATCTAATTTTTCTGTTCTTTTTTTACATTTTTTCAAATATACCATATCGTCTAATATATCGCTGAAGTCTTTTTATATTTTGAATTTTGAGTTTTTAATACTTTTAATATATTTATTTAATTTGTTAATTTCTTTACTAGTAACATCTTCTTTATCATTACTTTCATCTGAATTATTGTGGTTACTTTCAACATAAAATAATCTGGAGTATAATTTATTCTTTAGATTCACTTTTTGAAGAATATTTTAAAAAACTTTCATTGCTCGGAAAATTTCCAGAATTTAAAAAATATTAACGTATTTAAAAATGTTATACGTCCCTTTTATTTATTTTTATTTTAATACGTTTTCGTAAATCTGTTGCAAAAGAATTATTAATTTTTTTGTTGTTGATCCAACAATTTTGTATACTTTAGGACACTTGTTACATGTGACTTTGTTTTTTTTTTTCATTTTTGTTCTTCGTAAAATACTTCCAAAACGAGCTCAATTTTTTGGCTTTAGTGTATTTCTAATTTATTCACCTGAGAGTGAAAAAACCCCATTCTTGAAAATTTTTTAACGTTTCATTCAAAACATAGCACGACTACTATGTAGGTATGCGCAGTTCGACAACGACTGCAAACATCCAAAATAATATGTATTTGGTTGATATAAAGTACTCGCTTTGTTTTATATCATACAAACAAATTTAAACATTTTTGACGTATGCAAAAATATGTTCGACAATTGACAATTAATCGATTTATTCGTTATTCGAAAATCGGCATTTTCAAATTATTCGATATCAATAAGAATACCTAATAAAATCAAAAAGAAAACCTTTTTGAAAAAATCAATAAGAGTACCTAATAAAAACCATAAGATTCCTTATTGATTTTTTCAAAAAGGTTTTCCTTATTAAAATAATAATACTTCCCTCTTGAAATAAACCATAGAGATATCTTATTAATTTTGTTCTATTTTATTAGGTATTTATTAGGCACTGTTTTCTCTGTGTATGCAGTAATAATGGTTAAATATTCCCAATATTAAATAAAAAGAAATTTCTTGTAACCTTTTTATCAGAAATAAAAAAAATAGCAATTAAATTCGGTCCCTGGTTAAAACACGTAAGTATGTATGACGTAAATAGTGGATGTGTGTTGGTTTAACGTGAGAAAGCAGTAATATCTCATTTTTTTATCTAACCTGGACGCAAAGTCTCTACCCTGGCATCTGATGAAGCAGGGGAAACACGGCAGGGAAGAACGCAGAAACGACGGAGCGAGCCGAGTTGTGTGGTCGAATTATCCGCCAATGAGAGCACGCGCGTGGCTCCCGCGATGTTTATTGTTAACTTCACTTAAAAACGAATGATATGCTATAGGGTCATTCACATATTGCGTAACGCTGTTTTCCTAGATTTCACACCCCCATCTCTTCGTAACGACACAGTTTTCAGTGCAAGATTTCCAAAATGTAACAAATCTGTAAACCCCTCCCCCTTCTTTGAAGCGGTACGTAATATGTTCATAGCTCCTATTTAAATTTGCGGCGTCAAGTTTTTTTGGCGGGATTTATAAACGGACAAAAAATGTGCTGGGGAGGAGATCTAAACTTTGAGGGATAAAAACTGTTTTGTTTTAATAGAAAATAAAAGTAATTTTAGAGTTTTTTTTGTTATTTAGGCTACTTTATGTAATAAATAACTTTTGATGAATTAAGAATGTATTAAATTATAAAGAGTTTGTTACAGAATAGTAAAGGGACAGGCCTGGGTAGATACTTTTTAGGAAAACATGAAGTAATGACTAAACTAAGCTAATTTAGGTATTGCAATTTATTGGTAAAAAGGGACCTCTGCGCCGAAAAAATTTTTTTTTACTTTTTGAGTGATTCTTATAGGAAAAAAACGCTCTTTCAAATGCCGCAAACCGCAAGTTTCTATGTCTTTTAGTTTTTTTACAAATCACCTGTAAAGATGAACATAATTAATGAAAATCATCGGTGCAGATACGTAGCTCAAAACGAAGCGCTTTTTTTAAACGCGTTTTTTTCAATAACTTCTTTTCGGCGCAGAGGTCAATTTCGTGGAGCAAGTCACATATTTTATTTATTAATAAATATGTTTGAAACCTTTGAACCGTTTCTGTTCTCAAAGTACTATTTAACAAATAGTTCCTGTGAAGGTTATAATGTGAAGATTACAAAGAATATTATCAAAAAACATTGCAATATTATATCAGTCCTTGTTTTCGTTTTTCATAATTTTTTTAAATCGAACAGTTAGAGAAAAAAAAAATAATACAATTTTAGACACGAATGGAAAGCGTCTGATAACTCCTGTATTTAAGTAAACATATACAAAAAAAATAAATTTTACAAAAATATATTTTAGAAAAATTAATTTTTTTTGTATATTTTTACTTAAATACAGGAGTTATCAGACAAATATTTAACTGTTCCGACACATAACTTGCTTTCAATTTACCAAAAATGTGTAAAATATTTTTTACTTTTTAATTTTTTCTTTTTTAAAGTTGCTGTTTATTATTGTATTGTCAATTAGTATAAAAAGTATATAATAATCTATATAATAAATACACTATTGCTTTTTTTGTGCTGCCCCTCATTCACCTATTATACAACCGATTTTTACCAAATTAAAGACATTTTTTCACAGAAGTGAAGGAGGTATTGTCGGGTTTTGTGGACTTAGTATTTTGGGAGTAACAACCAGACATCATACATACAAAGATGTGGGAGAAATATAGGAAAAAAGATGAAAGAGTTGATTATTTTGTTTTTGCATTTAACCGTTCTTTGTTTAATTTTGGTGAATTCATACAAATGTATTATTAAATAATTGTAGTTTTGGTTGTTGTATGACTGTTTTATAAGAGATTTTTTATGATTTTTCTTTCTATGACTAGAACACGGTCGATTGGGTCGACCGTTGGTACACACTAGTTTATATAAAATGGTATTGTGTTTTAAAATACATTTGAATATTATGTTACGATTATCATCTGACGTTTCTTTTTTAATATCTTGACGACTTTACTTTTAAAATATGACGGTTTTTCGGAAAAAATAATTTTTGTTGGCAGTCCTGCGACTATGCAGAAAATCTTTAGTAAGCAGTACAGTTTTTGAATATTAATAAAAATTTTTACGATATTTTACTTTTATTACAAAATATTCTTAAAAAATAAAAATTGCCCCAAATTAAAAAACTATAAATGAAAAATGGCCTCAACAAAAGGAAAAATTTTCGAAAATTCCAAAATTAACGGCCCGCCCCACGATGACGATCGATCGATAATGCTGAAATTGTAGACGAAAAGCAACTGATTTATGACCTTCTAAACACCCATTTTATATATTTGTTTAGCTTATGTGCCTCTAAACAAATAATAAGTTAAATAAAATCCGTTATTAGTGGAACGCAAGTTAGTTTTTTTACGTCTAGAAATCCAGCGATAGACGTCTTTCGATATCGTGGGCCAGGCCGTAAATGTAGCCCAAAAATATTTACATTGAAAACAACAGAAAATATTTTTGGGGCCATTTTTCCTAATTTGGAGACATTTTTCATTTTCTCGTTTAGGGATATTTTTCATGGAGCCTTACATTCAATACCGAAATTTGAAATTAATTTCCTAAAAGCATACTTACATTATTGATGTCCTTATTCAAAACTTAAAAAAAATATTTGCAAACAAATTTTAGATGTCTTCCACGCCAGCCTGGTCCAGGGATAAGCCTCGAATCTTACGTTTATAATATACTCTATGAAGTAATGCTACCTCAGCCTGGCAAATCTATACGTATTTACTTGCCACCAGCAGAAGCTCATCTGCCAGCTTTAGCCTTAATCTTGCAAAGGCCTGATACACGTACCGAATTACCATTATTAGATTTTCCATTGCGTTTGCTTTTTACATATTTGGGTATTGAATGTGTAATACAATTGCTAACATGCGTTTTGTTGGAGAATCAAGTACTGTTACGATCAAATGGTATACTTTTATTTATAATAATTCCAATACATATATGTAAATACATATTTCTTAATTTATTATTAATTAAATATTTTTTAAAGATTACCAAAAGTTAATGATAGTTGGAGAATGTGTTACATCTATACTATTCCCATTTGTGTGGCCACATGTGTATGCACCTATTTTACCAGCAGCTTTACATCACTTTTTAGATGCCCCTGTTCCTTTCGTTATGGGTTTGCATGCCGATTGTGAAGCCGCCAATAAAATTGGCTCAGAAGCTACTCTCTGTTTTGTGGATATTGATAAGCAAATTATACAATTGCCGGAAGAGCTTCCAGTTTTTCCACACAAAATCGATTTTATGGCCGAAATAATTTCAATATTAGATAAATTTGAAATTGAACGCGATCGTTTGCTTGAGCCTAATCTCAGAAATGGCTATTCATCGCGTGATCATGATGTTATGATAACTAGCTGCACTTTGCCTAGTGGTGTACAAGCAGCACGACGAAGCAAAGAACGTTTTCAACAGTTACAAGAAACAGTTTATACCTTGGGCTCATCACCGGATGGAAGCAGTCATAGTACTTTACATTATCAGCCTCTAGTGGCTCATGCTTCGAAAATTGATCATGTACCTCGTATTGCGGATTTCCTAAGACGCAAAGGCGTACGAACTGCTTCACCTGTAGCAGGTGGTGACTGTGTTGATGCTACATCAGCTATTTCAACATCTAGTATGTCACCTACTAGAATTCGGGGTAGAGATATTAAAATGACACTAAAGCTGACACCTGAGGAACAATATTATCAAGATCTACGCATTAATAATGCCATACGAGAGATTTTCTTGAATCGTTTCGTGCACATGTTTTTCGCCTACGAATTTTTCGTTATTTATCCAAATCAAGATAGAGATGAATGGCTGAGTAATCGTGAAACATTGCAGAATTTCGATAAATCATCATTTCTATCAGACCAACCTGAGCATCATCGACCATTTTTATCACAATTTTTAGAATCTCAAATGTTTGCTACTCTAGTAGATAATAAAATACTCTCTGTTTGGGACAAGGAACCGGAATCGAATTTAAAACTTTTCGACCATCGAGTTAAACTTTTAAGGTATGTAACTATAAGTGCTCTTTTGATCAAAATAATACCAATTACGCATAACTGTTGCAAGCAATATAGAGAGAAATAATTATTTTTCAAGGCTTCAAATATTCATTTGGGTGGTGATTGCTGAAGTGGTTAGCGCGTCGACTACTAAGCAAACAATGACTTTGGGCCTGGGTTCAAATCCTGGCCAGAGCAAGTCAATTAACATCATTAATTTCTCTAATGTACGTTAGTGTGGCGTTGTATTAATTGTTGTCGAACTATTTAAGTGATGAAGGCATAGCACTGTTCACTTAAAAACTGTTCTCTTTTTAACCGTCATAAAAATTAAGTTGTATAGCAAATTTGTTCGAACAATTATTGTAAGATTATGTGGAAAACTACGACTCGTTAATTGCATTAGAAACGAATGTTTTTCTTAAGTTTTATTATTTTAATTCGTGGCACCATAAATTTATAACCTTATTTTTTGTTTTTAATAAATTCAAATTATATTTAATAACTTGCAAGTTCTCTAAGCTAAAAAATCTAAAATATCTTCATGTAATTTTTAAATTGTATAAATAAATCTGATATTAAGAAAACGGGAGCTTATTGATGGTCGGAATTAACCGACTATAATATAAACGACTACGACAATCGTAATAAGAACTAAAAAAAAAAATTTTTTTGGTTAAAAAAAGCAGATTATTTTTTCTTTTTAGAAAGCGTCATGGCGAAAATATGATATGTGCTACCAGCTATGAACCGTGCGTCATTAGTCAGGATGCTCAGCAAATTTTTGAAAAACGTCTTATCTGCGTGGATATTGAAGTAACGCCACCCAGTGAAATATTATCCAATCGTGCAGCTTACTTTCGCAGCTTTCCCATTCTTGAGAAGACCATTTTGGATCAAGAATGTGCATCGAGGTAGATTATAATTTATATTTTCTTACTCTTTCTTGTATTTCATAAAGATTTATACTCAAACAGATGTTTCGTCTAATTTAGTTAAATTTTGTTCTTGAAAATAGAAAATTTGTTATTGAAAACAAAAACAAAACAAAGAAAAAAAAACAACTAAATTTATACCAAAACGGTATTAATCGTATCGAATATTATTCAGTTTAGTATTTACTAGTATGTATGTAATCGTATGTGTGTATCTGAATATTTAGCTTTGTTCTCTACATATGTACGTTCGATATTATTTTTATTTTATTTATAAATCTATTTACAATTATATTATTGAATCAAATTTTTTACATTTAAACGTAATATAAATGTTGACTTTTGTTTTTGAATATTTATTTACTTATATTTTGTCTTACCCCCACTAATGGTTTTACAAACCAGTTTTTTTTTTTTGTTAAAAATACATATAAAAATAAATTTTTAAAGCACTTTTAAATAAAAAATAAAGTAAAGTTTTATTTATTACAATAGACTATTAGTCAGAAATTTTTATCTTAGATACTAAATGTTTAATTAATATGTATTTAAAGCATGATTTATTTGTAAATAATTTAATTTTATATGTATGAATTTGTATATGTATGTATATATGTTATATCTTGTCAGATTTATGATTATTTTACAGAATAAGTAAAAACAAGTAAGAGTCCTATATTTGGCAATGTCGAATCTTATATCCCCTTCATTGATGGGTATCTTATTCGCACTTCACTCGGGCTAATGCAAATCGTCAGGGAACTTTTACACAAAATCGTATAGAAAAACTAACCATATTATAAACTTAAACTCATTTCATTGTAAATTTTCTTCCATGTTGTTGAAAATCTATTATGCATATCAATCAGTTAAGTGGTAACGTTAACTTGCGTTTCTATTAATAGCCTAAATTATTTAACTTATTATTTGCTTACGGGCACAAAAGCAAAATAAATAAATGGCTATAATGTCAAAAATCCGTGTTGTATTTCGTTTTCTTGGTGAAGTTTTCCTTTATCCTTCCCATTGCGAGAATGAAACGAATTTCAAATTCATACAAAAATGCGTCTCTTAAATGTTCTCCTCTCTCGCCTAGAATATGAAAGTAATTGTTCTGTGTTCGATTTTATATCTGTGGCAAAAAGGTAAAAGAGCTTAAGTCGAGATAAGTTAATTTTGAATTATTATCACTATCATATTCTCCATATTCAAAAGTATCTCTGGGCAAATTTGTATTTATATATAATGAATTTTAACGAAGTTCTCCCAAAATTACTTGGTGCTTTTCTTTTTCTAACTAATTATCTAATATGGAATAACGGCTAAATTTGCCTTTTAAAATATTAAAAGTCATATTGAATACGTTTCTTATGATGGGGAGAACCATTTGTTAGTAAATCACAAGAATCGAAAAACTACTTATCAACTTAAAGTGCAATGGGAAAAATATTATGAAAACCCACTCAAACCATTGAAGTGATTTTCTACAAAACTATAAAATACGACTTAAGCACTTTTTCCCTATGTCCACAGATATATGTATGTATGTATGTATTTGATAATCGTTGGATCTACATATAAATGCAGCTTTCCTTATAAACATGGAGTACACTACCAACTACTTTACAGGAGAATTTTAATGAACTTGCAATGGAACAGGATTTTCTATATAGTTTTTTGCTAAATAGCAGATAAGTCCATGTGCAGAAAGAAACAAATTTGTCTAAAAACCTAAAAGTCTGACTAGTGATAGTAATACCATATTTACACTACGCAACTTAGTTGCAAGAAATTCCATTTTTATTTTAATATACATACATACATATAAATATATATTTTTTTCAAAATTACTTTACTAACATTAATGACATGACATGTGTTCTTTGTATAAAAAACAATGGCAATGACTAACAGTATTTATAAGATAATATTTTTTTATTAAATGTGCTTCATGAAAATTAACTTTACGTAATAGCAAATGGAAAGTAGTTGCCAAGATAAGACATATGCAAACAATTTTCTGAAATTGTAAGCTTTGCTATTGCTTCTGCATCCGTATACGTCCTATTTGCTAAGAAAAAATGGTTTTATGAAATAAACAATAACATATTTTTATTAAATTGACTTAAAATTTTCTACAATTAAATTCTTTCGAAAGCTCCAAGTAATTTGGGTATAATATTGTACAAACGTTATGGCATTTCAATATGTTGTACATAAATACTAAAATTATATTGTGATAATTGCACCATCAAATTTATTTTTCTATATATGATTTTCCTTTTTTTTTCTATTTGAATTTGAAACTAATGGATTTGAAAAAAAAAAAAATTTTAAAATAATGTTCAAACTAAAAACAATTTTTAACCAACAATTCCATACATTCCAAAAAAAAAAAAAAAAAAAAAAAAAACTTAATTAGATTTCATTTACATCTGAAAAAGAAGACAAATCTTAATCCCATACTTTCCATGCTGTAAACATTTCCAGTTAGTATTAGGAAATCAATATTTAAAATTTGAAGAAACATTATTTTAGTTCGTAAGTGTCATACTAATATTTTTTATTTTGAAAAAGAAATCTTAACTAAAATAGCATTTGCAAGGTGCCACACAACAAAATGTTTTCTGTTTTTTCGTTTAATTTTTTTTCTGACAGAGGTAATAGTTTGAGACGTGTTAAAAATGGGAACAAGTGGAGGGCCAAAGAAATTAATTTCGATCAAAAAACTACAGCAAATGTCGCTTTAAATAGATTATCCGCTAACTTAACAAGCACCGAATTAAGTCCGGCATTGATCGCGCAAGCTAATTGGACATTTGTGGAAAGATTGTTAAAGGTAATAAAAGTCGAAAAACCATTTGAAAAGTAATAATAATTGCAAGTTATTTTTTAGGATATCAAAAGTAAAACAAAACGTATGTTGTTAGAAAAAATGGGCACTGAAGCTGTTGCTTTAGGCTTGAGTAAAAACGATGGCATCGAAGAAAATACGTTAATTGCTTCACTTTGCGATTTATTAGAGAAAATTTGGTCGCATGGTCTACAAACGAAACAGGGCAAATCCGCATTATGGTCGCATTTGCAAACATATGTGGAATTACAAGATGCGCGTTCTTCCAATGCCAGCGCAACTAATAGTCCGAATTTAAATGCTACCGGTGGCGGTTCGCCAAAGTCTGGCAATAAAGTGGGTATGACCAGTAGTTATGCGGTAGCGGCTCCAGCTTTAGCTTGGAATGTTATGCGCAAACGTATGGACTGTAAGTTATATGCAAATCAAAACAAACAATGATTGACCTTAAAATAATTGTTTTCTTAAACATTTTTTATTCCAGACTTATCTACTTTTCAAACGGATTTTGATAATCCTCCTAGTCCGAACCGTAGTCGATCTAGAGATCGTAATAAATTTGTTGGTCTCGAACAACTATGTCCGCTGCCAGACTCGTTAGAATTTGATGTTAAGTAAGAAATTGTTATTTACAATCGTTTACTATATAAGTTTAAAATTTACAACTTATTGTGGGAGTCGTTTCTTGTTTAAGTATTTTTGGGAAAATATATGCATATGTTGCAGCAGACAGCTCCTACAATAATACAAACACATAACCGCAAATAGAGCTTTAGCGACGAAAAAAATTTAATCTTAGCGACAAGCCATTTTTACAAAAAAAAAAAAAAAAAAATACAAAACAAACCATCAATGCACTATTCAACTGAAATAGATTTCGTTATAAATTCGTAACGGTTCCGTGCGTAACTATTAAATTGTAATGTTGCCAATTATTTTTTTTTATTAAAAAAAAATTAAATTGGAAACCAAGTCTTAAGCTATTTTCGCGATTAAGGATCGATATTGTGTCTGAAATTTAACTAAATTTTTTTCCTTACAGAAATGTTATGGCAATGGCAGACATAAAAACGCATATTGGTTCCACAAGAGCATGGGTGCGTTTGTCGCTTGAAAAGAAGATACTTTCAAGGCATTTTCGTACCCTATTGTCGGATGATACTCTATTGCGTTCCCTTTATAAACGTTCGGCATTCTTAAGATGTGAGGAAGAAAAGGAACAATTTCTATATCATTTATTAACATTAAATACAGTCGATTATTATTCATTTACAAATACTTATCCAACAACAAGTAAGTTTTCATAATTTTATAAACTTTAAATGTATAGGAGTATTTATTATTAAGCAAAAATTGGAAACCTGCACTTCTCATTTCTTCTTTGAGACGGTTGCCGTTAAAAGAAAACATTAATGAAATTGTTTTTTGAAGTAAATTGTGTATATGTATGTGTAAATGTTACGAGCTTTAGACAATTAAGAATAATTTTCGATTAATTATACAATTTTTGCAGAACTTCCTTACCGCGTTGTAATTTTTCCATCTCGAAAACATGGCTCATATCACACTTCCAGTAATGTATGGATTATAGTTTCTGGCACTTCAAATGAAACTCAGAGGGTACCAGTGCCTAAAGGTTCTTTAGAATTTATATTTCACGTAAGTTTTGTGTCGTAATTTAATTGTTAAACAAAGATTTTTTTATATTAAAAAATATTTCTGTTATTTTAGTATAAAAATTTGGGACTAATAACGACCATGCGCATCGGCCATGATAATAGCGGAGCTTCTAATAAATGGCTAGTTGAACATGTAGTAATGCGTAATGAAGTCACCGGTCATACTTACAAGTCAAGTCTTAATTTTCCCTCGTATGTTCATATAAAATATTAAAGTTTTGTTTACAGATTTCCGTGCGGTCGTTGGTTAGGAAAAGGAGTCGATGATGATTCTACGGAACGGTTGTTGGTAGGCCAGCGCGTTTCTAAAAATTTAAAAAATGCTGAATTGGTACAAGCTTGTCATACACCACCACGTACTCGTAGCCCCAGTGTTCAGCGTGGTCAAGATTTACCACCACCTTCTGAAATTCAACACAAATTGGGCAATTGTGTTAATGTAATTGTTAAATGGCATTACAAACCAAGTCGTGATCGCGATGTTGGTACCTTTACAAATCTTTTATGTGGCGATGATGGCTTAGTGAAATGTTTGGAAACTGTATTTCTTTGTGGTTTTCGCTCAACTCGTTTCTTTGGCCGCAATCTCTATATATGGGACTACTTTAGTAAGGCATTATCGAATAAAATTGCGTATATATTATTTTATCATTGTTCTTTTATTATAGCGAAAATTAAAGAAACTTTTGAGCAATATTTATTACAAGATCAGCAACAGTTGGATGACTCCAGTTCTAGTCTTGACTCATCCATAAATTCAAACAGTGCAAACAGTCTTCAAAGAAGGGAATTATGTGCGATATGGCGTTACTATGTACACCTAATGGACGAAATCACTAAAGTCGGGAATACTTTAGGCAAAGATGGAAAATTTCAATTACTTATATGCTTAAGTCTAAGGTAATAGAAATAGCCAAAACTTTAATGAATTTAATTTGTTATTAAAACTAAAACTTAATTTATATAGAGAACATTTACTTACGCGTATGATACATCCCATGACCATGTGCAAAGTTACACAGGAAATGTATGAAGAAGAAAGTTTTCTTAGACGCAAAAATCTTTTAACATTTCTCATACAAATATTAGAACCATTAGATGAATGTCATATCGTTTTAGAAAATTCTATAACACAAGGCATTTCATCACAATGTTAAAACAAAAAACTCAACAATAACCATAGAATCTCTTTAAAATACTCATTTTTCCGGCTTAGTTTATAAGATAATGTGGAAAGACAAAATGAATCCTTAAAATACTTGCCCTCCAAGAACTACAACATGAAATTCTTGCCCATATTTATAGTAAGTAAGAAGAGAAAAAGATTTAACGAAAATCCCTAAAACCAAAGCAGTGCAACACAAATTTTTATTTTTAAATAAATGAAAACCAAAGTAATTTTAAATTATAAATGCAAATACGGAACTAAAACATAAAGAAAAAAATTTTGCTGCGTTCAATTAAGTAGAAAGGCAACTAACAAAACATCATTAAATTACATACATACATATATTTTTTTATTTATATTTTTGTTATTTTTAACAAATTAATTTTAATTGTTACAATATATTGAGGTACAAAACTCATATGCATCATATGTATGTATGTACATATGTATGCAGTTGGATTTGATAAATTCATTTTTGTTACATATGTATGTAAACTAAATGTACTTCATATTTGCCCAGGTAGCTTTAGTTTAAGAGTAATTTTAAACCAAAGATTTGTTTTATTATTTTTTATTTAATTCTTTATAATTTAATACTTTTTAATTGATTATTATTTTGTTTAAGATTTTTAATGCCAATTTATTAATAAATTTTCGATTATATATACATACATACATATATTAATTATAGTTTCGACATTTTTTTCTTAAAGTTTTTCAGATGCAATTAACTAGTTTACATTAAATGAAAATATATGTAAGTATGTGTGTAAACATATACTTATGGAAATTAAAAAAAAACCCAAATCCATTACAAAATAAAAACTTTTTATGTTAAAACATGATTTTCTTTCGTATTTATTTCCGATTGTTCAGCTGGAAATCTTATCTTACAAACGAATCTATTAAAAACCGTAAAAAGCAGAAGTTTTTATTATTTTAGTTTTGTGTATGTTTAACGATATCTCGCAGTCCTCAAATATCAAGTTTTTTATTTCCTTGATAATATACACAAGTGCATTAAATTATTTATAGAATCCAAGTCATTTGGTATCATGAAAACAAGTCGGTTTTGTTATTTTCGAACACAAATAAAACCGCTGTTCGAATCAGCTGTTTTATGTTTTGGTTCATCTGTTTACTGCTTTTAAATCAATATTTTGTGTGAACATTTTGTATATTATGTTATTTAACCTAAAATACTCTTAAAACTTGGATTTTTAATAAAAAACAACTTATAGAAAAGATATGAGAAAGTGGTAAACAAATTAATTCTATCTATGCTTTTTCATTTGTGATTTACATTTGTGTAATTTTATTGTTTTGTGAAAATTTAATAGAAATTATCAAAAATATAAAATATATTTTTGAAATTTAAAAAAAATTAATTTCTATAAAAAAAACTTGTGCACTAATGTTGTTGAATATTTGCTTTTATAAGGTTAGGATATATGTATGTATATATAATAAAGTAATAGAGTTCTTGGGACTTAGCAACTAATTACCAAATGTTTATAAATACTGAAAAATAATCTACTAATTTTGGTCGGTTCAGGTTAGAGTGGCAGCTCTGATACTTAGTACGCTGTAGTACAATGCTGTTGAGTGGCAAGAATACTGATTACTATTTATGTACCAACTATTTCTGAGGCATACTATTTATGGAGAAAACCTATCTAAATTTTTAAATGCTGAACTGTCAAACTACATGCGAAAAGCACTATTGGGTGTGTGCTTTTACTTATTGAAGTAGACATTTAGAGAGACAGTGTATGTTTTTTATTCTTTATTTATATTGTGAGACTACCCCGTTAAATGTGGTTCTACTCATGCAAAATTTCCCCCTCAGTTGTGAAAAAATTGTGCACTTGAAAAGAAATTGTGGAGGGATTTTTTATTTCTTCCGTGTTTATTTTCTTAATACAAAGTTCAGAAAATATAATATTGAATATAATAAAACACCACCAACTATTAAATAAAAAACGAAAATGTCTAAAATTTTTAGAGAATAAGTGAATTAATGTTCATATTTATAAAAGTACTGCTGGAATCGATTTTTAACAGAAAAAAATATTTGTGAACACCAGCTGCAGAATAAAGTAAAACAAACAAAATAATGTACAAATGTATGTAAGTTCAATTATAATAAAATTTTAAATTCATATGCAAGTGATTGTATAACGTAAATTGTATTAAGTTTAGACGACACCAGAGTTAATTAATAAAAATAATCAAGCAAATATTTACCAAACTATATTTTTAATTTTCCCTTTACCATGGTCTCTCCTTCATTTATTTTCAATTTTGTATACTGTATGTATGGTTGTACATAAGTATATTTTGTTGTTGTTTTCAAGATGACGTGACATATTAATGAGATATTATTTTATTTATTTATAAAACTAGAAAACTACGTGGCCGATTGTTGTTTTAATTTCTTGAACTGTTCCGATTTGCTGTTTCGGTTATAGGTTTTGTATTAGTTCACTTTTTCTGTCGTAATCTTAAATCTGTGCCAAAACTACAGTTTCTGCAATTATGTACATATGTATTTATTACTCATGTTTTCATTCTTGGAATGAGAAATTTATGCAAATAATAGGTGTGTTCATGTTATTTTTCTTATTTTTTGATTATCTATCAATTTAAAAAATCTAAATCTTAGGATATTTACTTCTATAGTTTCAAAAATATATCAAACCATTTATTTCTTTAAAATGAATATACCATTGGGCTTAAATCTAGTTTAGTGACGCAGCTCCAAATGAAAAAAAAATTACATAGGGCGATAGAAAATCGAAAAATAAGACGAAAATTTAATGTGGTAACTTTCTCGGAAACGAATAGTTTTCGAGTTATTGGCCTCTGAAGTTTGTATATATATGTGCGATTTCCCTTTGCATTTCTCAACGTATAAGGACAATTTTGGTATCATTTGAAAGCTTTTGACTATATCTATATGAATTTGTTAAAATACAGAAGATTTTAGTGATATTTAAAAAAAAATATTGTTTTTGGACCCAAGTGGGCTAGAATCTAATATCCAGCAACCTGCTAACCTATATTAAAATAAATTAGTGTGGATAATATCTGTCAAACACTTCCTCCAGCGTACAATCTGATGTCATAAATATTATATTTTCTATATCATTGTGTTGGTGTACAAGGTGGAGAAAATCATTAGGCCCGGCCAAAGGCCGGCTATTAAGAACATCTATTCTATATACCACCGTGTCGGGAAATACCATGGTGGAGAAAATTATTAAGCCAGGCCGAAGGCCGGCTATGCAGAAAATCTATTCTATATACCGCCGTGTCGGGATATACCATGGTGGAGAAAATCACTAAGCCCGGCCGAAGGCCAGCTATGCAGAAAATCTATTCTATATACCGCCGTGTCGGGATATACCATGGTGGAGAAAATCACTAAGCCCGGCCGAAGGCCGGCTATGCTGAAAATCTATTCTATATACCGCCGTGTCGGGATATACCATGGTGGAAAAAATCACTAAGCCCGGCCGAAGGCCGGCTATGCAGAAAAACTATTCTATATACCGCCGTGTCGGCATATACCATGGTGGAGAAAATCACTAAGCCCGGCCGAAGGCCGGCTATGCAGAAAATCTATTCTATATACCGCCGTGTCGGGATATACCATGGTGGAGAAAATCACGAAGGCCGGCTATGCTGGAAATCTATTCTATATACCGCCGTGTCGGGATATACCATGGTGAAGAAAATCACTAAGCCCGGCCGAAGGCCGGCTATGCAGAAAAACTATTCTATATACCGCCGTGTCGGGATATACCATGGTGGAGAAAATCATTAAGCCCGGCCGAAGGCCGGCGATGCAGACAATGTAAAAACCTGCTTTGACACCTAAAGATTTTAAAATTTAAATAGAAAATTTGCAAATTCATATAGATCTAGTCAAAAGCTTTCAAATGATACCAAAATTGTCCTTATACGTTGAGAAATGCAAAGGGAAATCGCACATATATATACAAACTTCAGAGGCCAATAACTCGAAAACTATGCGTTTCCGAGAAAGTTACCGCATTAAATTTTCGTCTTATTTTTCGATTTTCTATCGCCCTATGTAATTTTTTTTTTCATTTGGAGCTGCGTCACTAAACTAGATTTGTTCCTATCATTGGGACAGCGTGCAAATTTTAAATTTTTGAGCTGCATTAGTTCAATAAATACCATCATATAAAAAGTTCAATTGAACCATGATTTCTTTGGGAAAAGTTCTTAGAATTTCCCGTAGATTACGATAATGCTATTTTTTTTGGAAATATTCATTGCAATTCATTGCAATTGGTGAATAGTTGACCTGTAACGCTGGAAGAGGGCTTATTTTAAAGGAAATTTTCTCAGCTTTCTATATCTGTCCACATTTATAGTAAATTATTTACCCAAATAATGGTTTTGGAGGTATATGTTAAAATAACAATAGTCCTGAGCACCAAATTTTCTCTTAAAAAACCGGAAGCTCGATTTTGATTTTAGAACCATGGTTTCTTTGGGAAAAGTTCTTAGAATTTCCCGTAGATTACGATTTTGCTATACGCTTAGTAGGCAAAAAAAATTGACCCACCCTAGTGCACATATTACGTTATAGCTTTGTTACGGATTTTGCACTGAAAAATTAGTAAAAAGCGTTACGAAGGGGGGGGGGGGGGGGTGGGGGGGGGGGTGTAAAAAATCTCTGAAAACAGCGTTACGTAATACCCCTTGTCAAGGACTTGCCCCTTGTTAAGCAATAATAATTAATTATTAATTTTCATTGTTATTGCCTCATTATTTAAATCTTCAGTAATTACTTCTGTAAAACAAGATGTCTAGTATTTGGAAATATTTAATGTTCCATTTTCATTTTAATGCGTACAGTCTAATTATTTATTTGGTAACTATATACATACATACACTCTGGTTCACTTATTTAAAGGCACCAAAAATTCCATATTAAGCAGGCTGTATCTTTTGCAATTTTTAACCGATTGCAGAATTTGAAAATGGAAACGGAAGTAAGACATCTTGAGATATAAAAAAATCATGACAATAGTGGTTTCTTTACTAAAGTAATTTATCAAAAAAAGTCCAAAAATGAGATATATTTTCTGGTTCACTTGAATAAACGCACTAAAGGCGATGATTTTTTGTAGGAAGCGTGTTTTTATTACAATTTATTACATCTTAATCATTTTACGAGTCAAAATGGCAAAACAAAAACTTTTAAATCTATCGGAAAAAACTAAATTCGATGTTTACCGTTCTGAAGGATATTATAACCGCGCAATAGCTAAAAAAATTGGACGAAGCGCAACAGTTGTCGACAATTACATCAAGGACGCCGAGGGGTATGGAAAAAATTTTAGAGGAAGGGTTTCATTGTATTTATCTACGTATGAGAAAAGAAAAATCATCAGAATTGCTTCTAATTCTGCCTTATCCTTGTCAAAAATAACAGCTCAATCTGGAGTGCAAGTGAGCAAGTCCTCAGTACGCAGAGTAATTAAGAGCTGGAAGTATCTTAAATACCTGAAATTAATGCTCCTCGTAAGGAAAAGCGGCTTATATTCGCAAGAGACTACATGGTATGGGATCTGCAGCAAAGAGGTCATGTAAATGACTGGAGAACCGCTGTATTTACGGATGAGAAGAACTTTAAGTTGGATTGGCCTGATGGCTACAACTATTATTTCCATGATCTGCACAAAGAAAAGCGATTGAACACAGCCGAGAGGACGGCGTTATGGTGTGCGGTTATATCACGTACTGCGGCACTATCGATCTTGAATTTCAAAGGGCAAAAATGACTGGTGCAAGCCATAAAACGTTATTGGAATCGGTTTTTCCGAAGTTCAGTGAACTATTTGGTCCCTTATCTTGGATATTACAACAACGCCAGAGAAGTAAAGGAGTTCATTGCAAGCCAAAATGTTAATATTCTTGACTGGCCACCCTATTCGCCAGATCTAAACACTATCGAACATGTCTAGGGTTGGTTATCTCGTAAGTCTATGAAGGAGATAGACAATTTGATGACAATCAGTCACTAATTCAGGCCATTTAAGATGCTTGGAATCAAATTTCGTTGCATTACGTAAATTCTCTTTATCTGCCCATGAAAACCCCTATATTTCAAGTTATTAAAAACAATGGGGGTTGCACCCATTACTAATACATAGTTCTTAAATAAAGTAAAATAAATTTAAAAAATAAGAAAAACTGTTTTTCATTAAAATTAGTTAAAGTGCCTTTATTCAATAGCACATTTTTGGACTTATTTTTATAAATTGATCAAAAAAAGTTATTTAGTTAAGAAACCACTATTGCCATGATATTTTTTTATATCTCAAGATGTCTTACTTCCATTTCCATTTTAAAATTCTGCAATCGGTTAAAAATTATAAAAGATACAGGCTGCGGAATATGGAATTTTTAGTGCCTTTAAATAACTGAACCGGAGTGTATGCAATTTTTACAGTTTAATTTACGTAAAAATTCGATCAAAATTATTAGTTCAAACTATTCTAAAAAGCACAAAGTTTAAACAGCAACATAGCAACACAATTAATAATTGAAATTATATTTAAACATACCTATACTTTTTCAATTTTAAAAATATTAAAATTAAACCTTAAAATTGTTGTGTTCTTCTATAATTCCGATTTGTTAATTAAAATTAAAACTTATTTAGAAAATCTATGGCTTGAAACTGCTATGTACATACATACATTTTTTACATGCACATTGATAAAAATATACTTACATACGTACATATGTACATATGTATGTAAAGGGGTTTTCAACAAGAACTTTGTTTTCTAAAACAAAATAAAACAAAAAAATTATATGAAGATGATTCAAATTTTTATTGTATTACGAACAGAAAAGTTCGGCAATTATGAATGAAAAATGATATCTGGCAAATATCCATCACGAGCACGCTGACAGATGTCGATTCTTTCATCAAAGTTTTTAATCACTTTTTAGCAAAATTGCGGCTGCAATCGACCACTGTGGCTCACGATAACAATACAATTTGGGACATTTTTCTCGAGAAAAATATTTTCCGTGGGAGAGAAATTCCTAGGGAATATTCGTAATTGGGCTGAAATATGTCGAAAAATTGTAACTATTGTGCTTGTGCTTTATTAATTCTCAGTTCTTAATTGAGAATTTGTGTATAAGTAAATGAGTTTGAAAACTTTTCATGTATGGTGGTAAAGATTTACTGATCAGATGGTATTTAGCAACCAAAGCTATGCATATATGTAGATTATATAATCCATAACAAGTGCATATATTAATTTTTTAAAAAATTAATGTTAAATTATATTTTTAATGTGCTAATTCCTAAATCTAATAAAAAAAGAAAACCTTATAATATACGTACATATGTACATATGTATGTTCTCGTATATGTTTGTAAGTATATACATTTGTAGTAGTAGTCATAAAAATTTAATTTATAGAAGTGGCGTGATAATACTGTGAGATTATCCAAAAATGTTCTTGTTCATTAACAAATTTAAGTTTTAAAAATTTTTCATTGTGTTCAATGTTTGTCAAGGCCAAGTAGATTGAGTTTTTTTAACACAAAAAAAATTTGATTTTAATCAAGGTTTTATTATTTATTGATCAATGCCTGGCAATAAATTTTGAACATGCCTGTAGCAACCGCACTGATCTTGACGATGCGCATTCTGGACATCCAATTTTGTGCCACTTTTTGAAGCATTTCTGGCGGTATTTAACGAATGACGTCATAATTGGCGTCCTTCACAGGCGTATATTGTTCCTGGCTTATTATCATAAACCAGAAATGGCACGTGACCCCAGAGGAAACATTCGCGATGTTTTTGATCCCACGACTGTGGAGGCCAACTGAGAGGTAGATTTCTCGAAATGAACTTATCGACAAGATTTTATTTCAATTAGTCAATGGTTGCGGTACATATTTTTAAACAAAAAATATTTTTTTTTGTAAATTTATTTGTTTGTTATGGGTTATATTAATTTTGTTTTGTTTTTTAATATTCCTTAGTTCACACAATATATGAAAGATTTTTATATTTTTAGAGCTGGCGCAATTGTATGGAAGTTTCAAAATTTATTAAACTCACATATTGGATGTTTTGTTGGAATTTTCGAAATTAAGTTTAAAGTTTAGAAGTTACGTACAAAATTTTATAACTAAGATAAAATTTTAAAAAATCCAGTTTAAATTGAATTTTTGAAATTAAGTTTATAGGCTTGTAGATTATGACAGTAGTTATGAAATATGTACTTTATCACCACTTATAGAAAATCATCAGTGTACATTTATATAAGTACCTATGTATTTTATATGTATTTTCGCTTTGATTATTCAATAATTTTTATTTTAAGAGAATTACTTGGCAACTAAACAAGATGCATCCATATTTTTGTATACATATATATACATATATTTATATATATATATATATATATATATATATGTATGTATGTATCATTATTTGTTATTTTTCTACCGTCAAATTAAACATATACCCATATATATGTACATACATACAGCTGTTATCAATTTTTTTCCGAGACCCTTATCGTTTACGAACAAAATGCACAAAAACGTATGGTTCTGTCATTAATTTTTTTTAGTAAATTTGATGGAAGACTTAAAAATCATCCGATTGTATCAAACCAACAAAAATTAATTGGGCAAAAAACGATTTAGGTGTAAATTCGCTGACAAATTATTGGTAAAAGAAAATGTTATTTTTCCTCAAAAGTTTAGTATAAAAGATAATGATATGAAATTTTTACACATTATAAAGAACGATATGACGACGATAAGTAAAAAATTCGATTCGGAAGTTATTTCGAGTCTTAAGGACCATGATTTAATTTTCGGGCAGTTGAAAGTGTTGTTAAATCAGCTTCCATACCTATTATTATCGTGAATATTTACACTATAATAGCTGGAATGAATATTATAGGAATCATAAAAAATAAAGTTATCTATAACCCTTTAAGGGTATACATACTTAAGAATTACTTTTATTGTTTGTTTTGATTTTCAGTATATTTCTAGTTTTCTTGATCTTGACAAAGGCTAAGCTCGTATAAAAACTACACATTAATACTAATAATTTTTATATAACAATTCATATTATTTTTTAAAATTACAGGTTATGATAATCGATGCATAAACAAACAGCAAAAATACAATATTCAGATTGAAAAAAATTTTTCATAAATTAAATGCAATTGTGACTAAAAAATATCTACGAACTAGAATAATTAAAAAAAAAAAAAAAAAACATTTACAAAAATACTCTTTTAAAGTCGTTATAATAGTATTATAATAATATTATAATAATCATTTTAATTGAAGAAACAAGAAAAAAACATAAAGAGATTGGTAGATCTAAAAACCTTTTTAGTTTTTGTTCTACACTTCGTAATTTTTAATCATTTAAAAACCTAATTTACGCTGCAATGGCATCATCCTCTATAATCGTCAATAATGCAATTACAACATCATGTGCAACTTCAAACTTGTTAAATGATTCAAGTAGTACTACAACATCAACTTCTACAACAGGAACACGTAAAAGAACTTATGAAACAGCTTTAACTTCATCAAGGTCTATTAACTCAAATTTATCACAGTCGCCAAATCTTGAAATTGCCAAAGAACAATCCAAATCAATGTTGCCGCCTGCATTATCAGCTGGTGTTACTGATGAATTGATGTCTATTAAAGGGAATGGATCTCCTTGCTTATTTACTACTAAAGACTACACTCGCACAATTTCTGAATGCGAAACGGATGATGGAGAAGGTGCTGTTGCTATTTTAGCTGTAGATACAGCTGCTAACACGAGTCCCGTTAAAAAGAAATATGCTCCACAAAAAACATTGGACTCAGGTCCCAGTGTTAGCAGTGGTAGTTCCGACATAATGGTAAGTATTTCTAAAATTAACTTTAGTTCTTTAAAATTAATTTTTCTTATACCCTTAATTGGTTTCTTATCTCTGCATGTGTATGTCTAAATCTAGTTTGTCTATGATAACATATGTATGTATGTGATGTTTTTAAAGATGTTTTTCCCACACTGATATACATATAAGGGATAAACCTAAAACAGATAGGAAACAGACAAAGGACTTCCCATTAGTTCTAGATAAGTTCGAAGAAATTCATACTTAGTATATATGCATACGAATTTTAAGAACAGTAAGAAATAAACGTGAAAAAGTTTAGACACGTTGGTTTATTTATTTAAATATGTACAATGTACATTGTACATACATACATATGTATATACATAAGTACATATGTACATAAATATGTACATACATATCATTATCCCGAACTAAGAAAATTGATCAGTGAAATTTTTGTATTAACATCCTATTATGAGAGTAAACTTAATTGAGTTGTATGGTGTATAAATGGTGGTATTAAATTCCACTAATACATAGTATGTATGTATGTTAGATTAGATACGTAGGTTGCACGTGATAAGAAAGAAGACTCTAGGCCACTATGACGTCGCCGAAGATGACAGTAAAAACCGAAATTTTACGGATTTATGTACGGATTTCATTATAATTTTCAAGAATTATTCGAACCTTGATTTTGAAATTTTTGTTTTATACGACAATATGTGCACATGTATCTTATAATCTATCTACTGACATCTTTAGCTGCAAATTTGGCGTGAGTTATAGGTGGAATTATTTTTTATTTTTTTTTCTGTTTACGTGCCATTATAGTGCAATCTTATGGGGGATAGTCTTTAATTTGTTTACAGTTTTCCTTTCATACAATACAAAGATATAGACATTCATATACAGACATGTTTATTTGCATCATTCGATCACATTGGCTTATATACAGTGATAGTACAAACATCAACAAATATAATTAATTTATTGTTATACATACATACTTATGTACATATGTAAGTGACGTAGTTCTCTTTGTACCTATTCTATCTCAAAAACGTTTGACCGTTCATACATACATACATACATACATATGTATACGAAATTTGTAGAAAATTCTGTTCGCCTATGATAACATCAAGAGCGTCATTCTAGTTAGCAATTTTCTGTCCTTTGATATCTTGCAATGCGTAGGAGCGATTAAGTGAGATGTTTGAGATAGTTTATACAACTCTAGAGTTCTCACCTCAAACTTAGCACTTTGCAGCAATCTTATTTGACTATTGTCTATTGTATGTACATACATAAGTATGTATGTATGTATGTTTGCATATTCTCTTGAATAACTATGTTTGAATTAAGACCAGGACACATAGAATCCGTCATACGTTATTCGTCGCCTTTTTCAACTGACAGCTACTTAAGTTAAAATACATGTATTCTTATGAACTTGATCACATATAGTACTTCTCCGTCAACGCAAAGTACAAAGTTGGGCAACTTTTAACGTACGTTGGTTCCTTTCCCAACTATTATTTGATTTGGTCTTTGTTTTGGTTTTGTTGCTCGCTCAAAAATTAAATAATTTAAATTAAAATTTATTCGATTTGATAAACTTTTGGTGGTGTGTTATAAAAAAAATAAAGAAAAAGTTTATAATTAAATAAATTTTCAATGATTTTCTCTCCGTTAACAAAGTACTCATTGTGCCAACATTATCCGTCATTGTGTTAATGTCAGTTGAAAAAGGCGACGTATAACGTATGACGGATTTTATGTGCCCCGGCCTTTAGTATCATTATAAGAACCTTGAATTTCAACGAAAAACACTGTAGTTGCTATTTGCGTTTATTAATCGATTGAAATAATAGTAACAAAGGAAACAATTGTCAAATAAAAAATAAATATTTTTATCGTCGCAAAAATTTTTGTTATATTACAACAATTATTTTTTATAAATATATGTACATTGTATGTACATACATATGTACATATTTATATACATACATACATATGATATATTTTATTTTTGTTAATTTGCAAAAATTTGTTACCGTTACACATGGATTTTAAAGAACCTGTAATATTATCGATAACAATTTTTAAAAGACAAATATCGAAATCACATTTTAATTTTGGATATTTTAGACAATTTGTAAACCAGCACCATTTTCCACCGATGAAGAAGCTATAATTGAACGTGAACGCTGCGATTATAACTACAAAATAACTTATCAAATGGCTCGCGGCGGAAAATCTTCAAGAAGAGTCCGTGTTTATGCTGATGGTATCTATGATTTGTTCCATCAAGGTCATGCCAGGCAATTGATGCAGGTAAAGTGAGCAGGATTTTTTATTTTTATTATTAATATTAAAATGATTATATTTTAGGCTAAGAATCTTTTCCCTAATGTTTACTTGATTGTGGGTGTTTGCAATGACGAGCTTACACATGAAATGAAGGGTCGCACAGTGATGAACGATTTCGAACGTTATGAAGGTGTACGCCATTGTCGTTATGTTGATGAGGTAAATAATATTGTGCTCTTATATACATATGTACCGATGTATGTAGATAATTACATGCATTATGTGTGGAAATATTTATATAAATTGAAATAAAAATTATTAATTTTTATTTTAGATTATTCCAAATGCTCCTTGGGACTTAACTGATGATTTTCTTACCTCCAATAAAATTGACTTTGTTGCCCACGATGACATTCCATATACTGGTGATGGAGTTGATGATATTTATGCTTGGGTAAAGGCTAAAGGCATGTTTGTTGCTACTAACCGAACTGAAGGTAAACATTTATACGAAATCTACCACGCGAAAACATAAAAAAAAAATAATATTTTAATTTAAAAACTAAACTCACATTTTCTACTGACAACTTAACACAAGAATACAAATTACTCATGGTTTGCATATGTATACATATATTATTATGTACATATGGATTGGTTATAATTCTAAATATTAATTTCTTATACCATGAGGTACATATGTACATATTGACCCGTAAATTACATTTTTTTCGAAATAGACTTTTTGATGTAGATCTGCAAAGATATATGATGAGAAACTTTATTATAAAATTCTTAAGGAAATATAACTATAAAATAACGTAAAAAAACCTTCTGTAAGATTTGTTCTTTGCGGGTTGTTTTTTTTTATCGGTTATGGGTCGATATTAATGTTTATATCGCTTCTTTATTAAAACAAACTCATATCTGAAAAAAATTAAACTTTGGCAAAGTTTATTTATATTTTTCAAAGCGATGTATGTACTTACATATGTATGTCTTGTATTAGCAGTTAAGTGGTTATAGCTTCGTTTTAGATTAAGATACGTTTATGAAAATCTTTTTACAAATATCAGAAATCCTGATAAATATTTTTCTTCAGTAGATAACATACTTAATTTTTTTTAGATATTTTATACGATCCAATGCGGCTTAATATATCTTTGATATTTGATGAGAGCTAAGCTTTTCTATAGATAAATCGATATATAAATGAGAAATTATTATTATTAGGCTTAAGTTCAGTTTTATTGAATTAATGAAAATTTAAAAAAAAAAAATCAGTTGCTTTTCGTCTACTATTTCAGCATTATCGATCGATCGATATCGTGGGGCGGGCCGTATGAGTTTTTTATTTTTGAAAAACATTAGCATGTGCAATCAGATTAGCAGAACGTAATATCAAACCGATTTCAAGGGCGCACACCTCTCATCAGCGTTCCAATTGTCCATATTTACAATTTTCGTAAAGTGGATACTAATTGGGAAGAATATCAACTATTTCACCAAGTTCTCAACATAAATAGAATACGAGAATTAATTTAATTCATTTTTATTCTATTTTTACATATTGAAACAATTTTGGTTAGTACGAAATTTCCCATGTATGATTGCTTACTACTAATATTCAACAAACTCTCATAGTTGCAGTTCAAATAATAATTACGTTTAATAATAACATAAAATATGATAAATCGATATATAAAAAAAAAATAATTTTAATTTTTAATTAAAAATGGATAAAGCTCAATGCTGTTTTGAATTTTGTTGAACTGACGCACGAAAAGTGAAGTTTCAAATTTTCGAAGTTATTGAAAATTTCGAAATTTAGTTTGAATTTGCGAAAATAAGTTGGAGTTTCCGCAATTGTATAAAAAGATTGGAAATATGTACGCAATAACTTTTTGCAATAATTTATTTTCGGTGCTACAGCTCCAAAAAATGTCAATGAGTTCTGATACATAGTACAATCTAAGCTTTACTATAGAAACATCGACTAACAATGCAGCCAATTTTAAAAAGAATAGGATAATAAAAAAAGTACCAAAATTATGTATTTTAGCATTTTTCACCTACAAAATGTACAAATATCAATGTACACGTATTAAACATCTATCCCCTTGTTTTTCGAAAATGATGTATTCTGTATATAACATCTTGTCGGGCATGCACAAACATATTTTGAACATTATTAAATCACTTCTTTTTTTATTTCAGGTGTTTCTACCTCCGATATTGTTGCACGCATTGTAAAAGATTACGATTTGTATGTGCGTCGCAATTTAGCTCGTGGTTATTCAGCAAAGGACTTGAATGTTTCATTTCTTTCGGAAAAGAAATTCCGTTTACAAAACAAAATGGACGAATTAAAAGATCGCGGTCGTCGTGAATTGACAAAAGTTAAGGGTGACATAATAACCAAGTGGGAAGAAAAGTCTCGTGAATTTATTGACGCTTTTCTGCTGCTTTTTGGACGCGAACGTCTTAATCATCTGTGGAATGAATCAAAGGGAAAACTTATACAGGCATTGAGTCCACCTGGCAGTCCAAGTGGTTCAGTAAATGGAGATTATATCGACTTTGAAGACGATGAAGAAGATGAGGCTCTCGATGATGATGACGTAGCATCAGGAGGATCAAGTGATAATGGTCCAGAAGCAAATATTCACATGGAACACTCGCCTCGTGGTAGACGTACTTATAATCGGCGAGTGGTTGACAGTCCCACAACGTTAAGCAGAAATGATCAGTATTCACCCGAAGAAGACGATGACGACGATGTAAAATTTGAGCGAAGAAGTAATTAAAAATATTGAATTTTTACCATAAATGTGGCTGCTTGGAAATTAGTTACATATAATTATATTTATTGTATCGGGTATAACAAACATTTATAAGAAACAAAATCAATAAGAAATTTTACTAATGGTAAAGCAAACGATTTTTTGAATTAAGAATTAATAATCTTTTTAAAATGGTAAATTTTATTTTATTTTTTAGATCTAATAGCTACTTGTTGGAAAATTAAAATGATTACACAAACTCTATACATACATTTGGAGTTTTAAGAATATTGAATGTTAAAAATTTAAAGGAATGTATGTATGGATAAACATACAAATTTCATCAAAAGTAAAAAAGCGATGTCTTTTCATTCCTAATATAAATTGAATTTTTAATAATTTCAAACGATGAAACCACCAAGAAATCAACCTAATAATAATTAATTTAGCGTGAATTTTTCAAAAATACACAAAAACTTATTTTGTAGCATATTTTTCCTAGCTATTTATTCTTAGTATATTTTTAAATTCTTACAATATTGAATTTTATTCCTAAATTACAATTTATAATATGACAGTTCATAGAATCCGCTACGAAAATTAAATGGAAACGCAACTCCAATCCAATTACATGTATGACTGAATATGTTTATGGAAAGTGTTTTTTTTTTAATTTTTTTCGAAATCTTTACTTAACATAAGGCTTTAGTTAATTGCAGGATGCGTATCGCCTCATAAGATTTATTATCAAATGGATATTTTTTGTTTTGTTTTCATCTGAAGCACAACACGGATTTAGTAACGCAATCCATCGCCTTTGTTATGAGTGTGCTGCCAAACTAATCCGTAATTAGATCCTATGAACAGGATGAATATTATCCTCTATTTTTAAAATATTTTAGTTTAGTTAATATTTTACTGCATTCATGTTATTGTTTTTTTTTATATATATAAATTGTTTCCTAAAATTAGCTTTTTTTTATTGTTCGTATGTATTTAAATATTAGAAACAATACTAACATCTCTACAAAATGTATGAAAAACTATATTTTAATGATTTATTATTAAAATAAATGTATAACAAAAGAAAAATGTCTAAGATTGTGTAAATAGTTTTAATAAAATTCTAAATGTATTGAAATCTCATGATGAGTGTATTTTAATCGCAGACAATACATTTTGAATCAATTAAAATTAGAAATATTCATAATATTTTGTAATTTAGGACTTGCATGGTAAATAAATAAAAATACCAAAATTCTTATACACACAATTTTAATTAAGTTTTTATTGAAGGTTTTCGGCTTTGTAACTAAAACGAAAAATTATCTTTCAAAAACAAGACTGTTTTTCTGGATATATCGATTGGGCAAAAATCCGCATATTAAAGAACTGATAATACATTAGTTGCAGTTGAGTAATACTGAATTTAATAACAGCTTTTCTTAACATATCGCACCCTAAATACAAAAGGATCACAACTCAAAATTTTCCAAAACTGACTTTTTTCCATAAATTAATTCAGAGTACACATTTCTAACTACTGCAAAAATTTCTTTCACATCACTATCTTCTTTAACTGGAAAAATACAGTTATGTCTATTTTTATGTTAAGTGTGTTGCTTCTGCACGACAGTTTTTTGTCTCTCCTGAAATTTTTAGTATTTTGAATTGTGACCCTTTTGTGTTTAGGGTGCGATATATTGAATCATATATAAAAAATGCCATCAATCAATACCCACCATAGAAAAATATTCAACATAATTAATTCATCCGACATTTTTTATTTATTTCCTAGTAATTTTGGTTAATTTTCCTAGTCAATTTGTTGTTTCTACATCCCATATGGCATTCGTGCACGCACGATTTTTTTCCCCAACGACAACACTTTATAATTGCAATTTGCGTCAATTAGCTATTTTTTTTTTTTTTTGTAAAACACCAGGCACTCAGAATATCAGAAAATGTAGTAGGCGGATTTCTTTTTCGGTACAGTTTTGTATTAACTGCTGAAAAAGCCTAAAAGCATGCTGCAGAAAATTTCAGTTATGTTTTCTCAACTGTAAGTAAGCAGTGACTCTCAAGTAGTTTTTGCATATATTGACTCTCAAACTGTAATGCAATAAAAATCCACCTACTACATTTTCTGATATTCTGCCTGCCTGGTGTTAACAAAAAAAAAATTAGCTGAATTTGACTGACTTTGAATTGAATTTGAATGTAAAAATTAAATAAATGTTGTCGTTGGGGGAAAAAAAAGTCGTGCTTATATGAATGAATGAATGCGATATGGGATGTAGAAAAAAACAAATAGACTAGGAGGAAATAAATAAAAAAACGCTCATGAATTTTTAGTAGTATTTGTTTGTTCTTTAGTTGCAATTTATTATGTATGCACATAAATACATATGTATAGGTGTGAATTTAATTCATTTAGTACAACTAATATTCTTAAATAAATAATTTTTAAGGTATTTACTAGAGATGTGCGCGTGAGCAAAATTACGCTCACGATCACGAAGCATAAATATTTTTCACGCACGCTCACGCACGGCATGATTTTAAACTTTCACGATCACGCACGCTCACGAGCGCAATATTTTTAATCACGTACTTTCACGCACGACGGGAATAATTTTGCACGCATGCTCACGGTGAAATACAAATTTTGCAATAAAAGATTTAGCATAGCTAAAAAATTTTATTTTGTAATTAATTTCTTTATTTACTTCAAGATCATCAATTAAATAAAAAAAAATCAGGAAAAGCTCGAAAAATTAGCATACAAAGGATAAACTTAATATAAAAATCTAGCACTGTCTGCCAAGGCAGGTTATATAAATTTATAACTTATATAAAGGAATTCAAAAGGAGTTCTAGTGTTGTTAGGTTTAGGTTAACGCAAGATTTCCAAAGGTGTACTTTTGAATAACTTATCATATTTACATTTTATACATACAATGTACACACTTTTGTGCTATGGTTCTAGATAGTGGTTTATTAATATGTACATTGTACACATATGTACATTAATTTTATAACACCAATGAGATAAAATATCACATTACATATTTGCATTATCTGTTTACATACAGAAAACAAAATGGATTTTCATTATGTATGTACGTACATGCATTTGTAGTACATATGTAGATGAATGTCTGCATTTGTAACGGAGATTTTAACATAGATAACTGTTTCGAGTGCGTGAAAATTGTATTAAAAAATCACGTACGATCACGCACGGTATTATATTTTTGAATCACGATCACGCACGCACGCGTGATTTTATCAATTTGTAATCACGAATCACATGAGGCACGCGTGACACGAAAAATTCACGACATTTGCACATCTCTAGTATTTACTATCTACTCTTACGCGTAGTACAAAAATTTAAAATTGTATAATTTACATGACCCGAATAGCCTTTGCTTCCTAATTTATCTCAAGATATTTTCGTACAACGTTGTGTAGATGAAGCGGTGGTCCAGACATTTTTGCGAATACCCCTTATGAAATTGTAGATCTATTGAAAAATACCAATGTTTCAGATTTAATTTTCTTATATAGTAGAAATGTTTGCTACTGACCTGTTCCTTCGGATTCTTTCGGTAGTTTGAAGATAATTTGCTTGATCCTTATAACGGGTAGTTGATTCCACAGACTTCATACCCCATAGAATTCTAAAAATAAATAAAAAGAAAATTACTAAGAAATCGAATAACTTTAATATTTTTTGTGTGGACTATGCTTTTGTGCAAGAACATCAATCAGCAATACAGAAAGCTTCAAAAATCAAAAAAATATTTTTTGGTGGCAAATTGAAAATTGCAAAATATGGCAATAATCTCATTTTTGTGGTAAAACTAATGTAATGACAAGTTTGATATAAAATGGATTAAAGTTTGAAAACATTTATCTATATTCGAAATCATTACACCAACCAAAGTATCAGTATCTAAAGAAACTAATTTCAACCGTAAAGGGAATGGATCTTTACACGTTTTCAGAGAATACAGACGTAATATCACCTGAAAATGCAAAGGCAAATTCAATAATGATATTTGATGATATTTTTATATTATTATTATTACGAATAAACGTAATTATTATTTGAACTTATATTGATGTACATATATATGAAAAGTAATATTATCAGGCTCAAGTTCATTTTTTATTGAATTAACCCTCTGCAACTGACGTGCTCTAATTTTAACAATATGACTGACGTGGGGTCTGGCAGACCTCATTTCTAAACCGATTTCCCATGTTGAGGTTTTTGACTGGCGCCTTCTTGGACTTATTTATGTACAACAGTAAATAGTTTTCAATCTAATATAGGTTAAAAATTTTAAATAAAAGACGTTTTTTTAAAGATATGGTTTATTTTATTTATTTCTATAAAAACAAACAAAAAAATACGCTTCTCTTAAAAACAAAAAAAAAAAACAATGATTCTTAAAAATATTAAGGAACTTCTTTTTTTTTCTTAAAATACACTTATCAAATAAGTTTTGTTTTGATTTTTAGCAAAATCGTACGGTTAGATTATTACATATTCAGTCTTAGTTCTGGTTCAAAATCTGTATCATTTACAGCATCGTCGCCGCTGAAATCTTCGCCCTCTTCATCAATTTCTTCGAGCCACTTAGTTATTTCCTGTTCCCTGCTTTTAAAAGTTCCAGCTGATGTTCTTTTAACGGAAGCCATTTCCTCTGACCTTACTGCCTGAAAAAAAATAAGTTATAATAATAGTTAAAATACAATTTTACTGTCGTGAGGTCTGAGAGACAATATGTAATTTTACGATTTTACTGATGTGAGGTCTGCAAGACACTATTGAATTTCACACTAATACTGACGTGGTGGTCTGCTGGCTACTTACACTAATGCTGATGTGCGGGTATAATAGACACCTTACTGCGTAGTTAAAGACGTGCGTTGCCCACGATTGCTATTTTCACACTGAGCGACGTAGAAGCATGAATAGAAAAGGTAACGAGAGCGTAGAGATCGTAACTTGAAATTTTACAAAGTTACGCACGGTTGTTTGCTTTGCGGTGTCTATCAGACCACCACGTCAGTTGCAGAGGGTTAATGAAAATTCAAAATTACTAAGAGTTTTTTTATGTTGGAAAATATTATTATTTATATCCAATTAGTTTTTAGCAAAACGTTTTTTGTTATTTTTACTCTATATTAGGGAAATTCACATATTACTGTGACCCTTGCTATTAGGGTATTTATAGCTCGTGCCCAAGCGGAATTAATATTTTTATATTATTATTATTATTAGAATACAAAGTAGAATACTTTGATGATAACGGACTATGAGTTTGTGTTGATTATTAGTACTTTCCAAACAGTAATGAGGGAATTTCGTACTAACCAGCACTGTTTCAAGGTAGAATAAAAAATGAATTAAAAATTAATTCTCATATTCTATTTCTCTTGAAAACTGGTTAAATAGTTGATATTCTTCTCAATTAGTATCCACTTTACGAAAATGGTAAAGATGGACAATTGAACGCTGATGAGAGATGTAGCGGACTTGAAATCAGTACTGATACGTTCTGCTAAAAACTGATTGGATATAAATAATAATATTTTCCAACATAAAAAAAATTTTAGTAATTTTGAATTTTCATTAATTCAATAAAAACTGAACTTGAGCCTGATAATATTACTTTTCAGATATTTGATGATGTTGCCTGTGAAAAACAGAATAATATTAGATCATACTTTTGTATGGGGTGATAATGCAAATTTTATAATAATATTTAAACAGGATGAATTAAATTTAAAACATATTTATAATGATCATGTTGGAAGTGATATGACCTACGAAATGCTTCATAAAATATGTAGAGAGTGTTGGAAGGATAAATATGGATTTCTTGTAATAAGCAAGGATGATGAGATGCGGAATGGACGATATAGAAAAGGATTTGATACATTCTTTGAAGCTTAGTGCTAAATATTCATCCAACTGCTTCAGACGTGTGCTAGCTGTTTTCCTGTTTAAAACACCTGATAACCTGTTCAAAATACCTGTTCATCTGTTCAAAATAGCTGTTTATCTGTTTCAAAATAGCTGTTGACCTGTTTAAGAAGCTTTTACTTGTAATTAAAAATTTACTAACAAACTAAACAAACATGGAGGAAAATATATTAAGAGAGTTGGTGAAATCAAGAAAAATATTGAAGAAGAAATTTGATAGTTTGAAGCAAGGAGAATCAGAAACGTTTAATGAATTGGAACAAACATTTAAGCCATTAACAGAACCATTAAAAAAACTAGTAAAATTATCAACTGAGAATTCAGCGAGTGCAATAGCATATTCAAAGGAAAAAATAAAATCTAAAAACAATAGTCAAATCAAAGGAAATGAATATAATAGTTTTATTACCAGCACTCCGAAGAAAGAAAATCGCTTTGATTCGTTAACAAAGGCAAATGCAAATGAAGAAGATTCGGAATTTAATGATACATTTTATTCTCAATCTGATGATTTGAAATTTAATTTAACAGATTTGCTTGAAAACAAGAAACTCGATACTTCTAAAAGTTCAAATGGTAATTGGAAATTTGGAAATTCAAATTTAAAGCTGACCGACGATAAAATAACAATAGGAAATAAATCTTGGGCATTAACTCCAGGTCTTTACTCGTTACTACTTAAAAAAAAAACAGAAAACTACGACTCAACAGAATTAGATATATATAGACGTATTTTACTTGACACAAATGCACATAGAAGAAATTACGATCCTAAAAATCAACTAAAAGGAAATAAAGGTTTTAAATATAAACAAATAATAAATAAGATAGGGCCTGTTCGGAAATGCATCACTGCGCCGCATCTGATGCGCTTGTGTGATTAGTTTGCTCAGCTGATACAATACAGCATATGCAGTGTTACCAACCGTTGATTTTCAGAACGTACAATACATCAGATGCGGCGTAATGATGCATATCCGAATAGGCCCCTATTTGCTGCTACTCACATTGGTGACGGTTTAATGAAGATAAACCTTAATAAGCCAAACTATATATACTGGAACAATCCTAATGAAATGGTAGATCGATTGAAACTATTAATATCATCACAACAAGCTGGAAACAATCATTCGAATGAAATAGTATCAATAATTGAAGAATTGCGAGAAGCAAATATCATTGAGTAGTATGTATGACTGTTGATAAATTTGGTCATTATTTTCATAATAGAAGAAAATATATTTTAATTAATTTTGGTTTTACTCTGGATGGAAATAAAATAAACATCGAGAACAAAAGAATTGTAAACGTAGCTTCTCCGTTGGAAGAATTGGATGCTGTTAACAAAGCTTATTTGAATTCACAAATCTATCATACGAAAGAGACTTTAGAAAAGGTAATAACCGAAGAAGTACTGGATATCAGACGTAAAATCAAAGATTTAAAAAAGAAAATAAATGAAATATATGATGCAATAATAACAATAACAGGATACCATGGAATTAGCAACAGTAGTTAATGGACTTCATTCCCGAGCGCGAAAGAACTTCTTACGGCGTAGAGTTATTATGAAAGAAATCGATGATCTGTGGCAAGCTGACTTAGTAGAAATGGGAAATTATTCAGCATACAACAACGGATACAAATACATATATGTTAACTGTTATCGACACATTTTCAAAATATGCTTGGGCTGAATCAATTAAATCGAAAACCGCATTGGAAGTGTGCAACGCATTTCAGAAAATACTTAGTATGGGGCGTATACCTAAAAATTTGCAGACAGATGATGGTAAAGAATTTTTCAATAAAGACTTTAAACAGCTGATGCGAAAATATTCAATTAA
This sequence comes from Lypha dubia, assembly GCA_947311025.1. Classification (NCBI taxonomy): domain Eukaryota; kingdom Metazoa; phylum Arthropoda; class Insecta; order Diptera; family Tachinidae; genus Lypha; species Lypha dubia. The sequence continues at coordinate 61,999,287 of OX371263.1, forward strand.
TCATTATTCTACATACAGTGTAATGAAAGCATCAATTGTAGAACGCTTTAATAGAACCCTAAAGGAAATGATGTGGAAGGAGTTTAGTAGAACTGGAAAATATGAATGGATTAGTATTTATAAAAATTTGATTAAGCAATATAATAAAAAAATGCATGGAACAATCAAAATGGCACCCGTAAACGTAAATCATACCAACTAGAAGCACCTCCTCAATACGGTTTATAATCATTTAAAAATATTTAAGCCTTCTAAGTTTAAAATTGGATTATTACGTACGTATTAGTAAATATAAACACGTTTTTGAAAAGGGATATACCCCGAATTGGACAACAGAAATATTCAAAATAAGATCGATACAAAACACTTACCCTATAACATTTTTGCTAGAGGACTATCAAGGAAATGCAATTAAAGGTGCTTTTTATAAAGAAGAAATACTTCGCACATGTTTTCCTGATACATATCTAGTTGAAAAAGTATTGAAAACTAGGGGAAATAAAGCGTATGTAAAATGGTTAGGGTTTTCAAGTCAACATAATTCTTGGATAGAGAAAACTGAAATATTATAAGAATATAAAAAATAAAAATAAAAAATTTTATATAAAAACAATACTTTAAAGCATTTTTATTTCATTTATAGTTTCGTATTCACTATGTCAATAACATTAGCATTAAGCGGAAACTCTTCAATTTCAACAGCAAACTATTTTCCACGTATATATTTAACGGATGACTACGAGTGTTCTCTAATCGATTTTCATTCATACTATTCTATTCCCACTGTAGACTATGACAACAACCTTTTCCACATTGGGGAAAGAGTTATTGAAATTCCCATAGGATCTTATGAGTTGCAAGATATTGTTGATTATATAATTGTAGAATATAAAAAAAACTAATGTTGGCAATACCATTGTAATTAAAGCGAATAGTAATACTTTACAAACTGAAATAACTTCATCACACGATACAATTTTCTTCAACCGAAAGCGATCGATTGGTAATCTATTTGGATTCGGAGAAGTATCTTTAATTGCTGGTGTAAAACATTTATCGAATCAACCTGTTAATATTTTGAAAGTTAATGCCATACAAATTCACTGTAATATAATAAGCGGAGCATATATGAATAACGCTCCAGCACATATACTGCACGAGTTTGCATTAGACGTTCCTCTTGGCTATAAATTAGACGTTACTCCTAATAATTTAGTTTATCTACCAGTAAACGTGAAAGAAATAACATATCTAAAAATTTGGATTGTTGATCAAGATTGTCGCTTAATAAACTTTAGAGGTGAAGATATAACACTAATGGCGTTTTCTTTTCTGACAAAAGTGTTGCATTTATGCTACATTCTTTAATTTTCGTGATCCATTCTAAAAAATATGTAACATATTTAAAAGCGATTTCGTTCCTTTCTAATTATGTTGCACTAATAAATGGCAAAATATGCAACATATTTTGCTCTCTACTATCAAGTCGGGGTGATATACTGCCCATTTTTACAACTTTGTTTAGTATATTTTTATACAAGTAAGAACTTGTATTTTTGTCATTCTACTTACTTAAGCGAAAAAACTTATAATTAAAACGATAATTAATTAATTAATGTTAAGTAATGTTAAGCCTCAAATATTCCCTACAAGAAATGGTTGACTGAAACTAATACACAGAAAATATTTTCACTAACACACTTGCAGAAATTTTATTTGAGCGAACATATGATTGTCATTGTTGGTGGAGTTATCCATCATCGTTGAAGAAATATGTTGCAGTTTCATTTTTGACATAAAGTTTTGAAGTTAAACATGAAAAGTTTGCATTAAGCATTTGCGTGTTATAAAAGTTTCGTAATTTTATTAAAAAATAAGAGTTTTTATTTTAGAAGTGTGAACAAAATATTAAAAGGTACGTAGAAAGATACTCATATTTAAACTTCTTGTAGCTTTTTTTATTTCAACAATTTCTGCGAATTTCAGCTGTTTTTCAACAGCAATGTGTCCCTGAATTGGAAAAATATTTGAAGAAGGCAATGCAGCATGTTCACCACAGATTACAAATTTTGTATTATTATATTTTGTCTTAAAATTAATTTACATATATTTAATTTTTTTTTTTTTTTAATAAAATTATAAGGAATTGAATACAAATAAATCGTGTTTTATTTTAAATACTTTCTTCGTCAACAGTGACGGTTATAGCCATCATGCTTGATAAGTCAACTACTCAACTGCTAAATCAGTCAACTTTGATTAATCAAATGTGACCAATATTTCTATCAACGCTGACTCACACGTACACAAGAGTTTCCATCACATTCTTCATATTGGCCTTAAGAATGTGATAGAAACTTTGTTCTACGCGATGATGGATATTTCTGTCAGCAATGACAGTCAAATGATAGGTCAAATGACCGTCACTGTTCTTGTAGGGTTTTGTACCATTGTGGCAATAAAAAATGTACCACTTTTTAAAGGTAGGTGCAAACTGTAAAAAGTGTTACACATTGAAAGGTCAACATTTTTGTTCAGAAAAGAAAACACCATAAGATTACATTTTAGATCAAGAATCAAATGATAATTTACAATAAAAGTAAACAAACCAACGCCAATCTGAACACTCCTACAAACACCGTTAAAGTAAGAAGACTGAAATTGACCGAAGAAAATAAGAAATTTTTAAGATTAGTTAATTTGAAAGTAAAGAAAAATGTCTAATATACTTAATGTTATGGAAGAGCCGTTTTCAGATGATAGTATAATAAGAAAGGAGTTTCATAGTTATGTACAGTATATTCAGTCATTTAAAAATAATGATGAAATTCGTATTACTATACAAAATCAGGATTTATATGTTCTTCCTTCTGAAAGCTACTTATATATAGAGGGAAATATAAAGAATGGTAAAGGTGAAGAATCTCCAACCACCAAACTTAAGAATAATTGCATTGCATTCTTATTTGATGAAATACGTTATGAAATTAATGGTGTTGAAGTTGATCGAACGCAATACTTAGGAACGTCTAGCACGATTAAGAATTATATTTCATTAAATCAGTTTGAAAGTAACATGATGAGAAATGCTGGATGGAGTATTTCCGACGAACTATATTTACAAAAATTTAATTTTTATTTACCATTGAAATTATTATTTGGATTTGCTGAAGATTTTAATAAAGTTATTTTGAATAGTAAACATGAACTCATTTTATTACGAAGTTCAAGTGATGTGAATGCATATTACTCAACAGATGCAAACGAAAATCTAAGGTTAACAATTACAAACATAACGTGGAGAATTCCACACATTCATCTTTCAGATGCTAATAAACTGCAAATGATGAAAATTATTAAAGATGGATCTGCTTCACCTATAGCATTTCGAAGTTGGGATTGTTATTACAACCCTACATTTTCTGGTGCAAGAAATCACAACTGGAATGTAAAGCTAGCACTTAACAGAGAAAGACCAAGATTTATAATAATGGTTTTGGAAAATAATAATAAATATATTCATTCTGATTTAAAAAATAGTAAAGTACATTTTATATGAGATGTATGCAAAATTTCAACAAAATTACTATATGAGGGAGTCACAACCACTACTTTCGTGCGAAGAATTTAAAAATAATCCAACTATTGTAATTGATGTGAGTCATCAAAATGAGTTGATAAAGAGCGGACCTATCGATGTAAAAATTGAGTTTGAGACTTCTAATCCGGTTCCTACCCAAACAAATGCTTACTGTTTAATTTTCTATGACCGTTTACTGGAGTATACGCCCTTAACTGGAATTGTTCGAAAAATAATATAATTAATACATTAATAATAGGTCTGTCTGCGTACACATATTTTGCATAATTTTGTGCAAAATGTTGCAAAATCTTACAAAATGTTGTCTGCGTACTCCAAATCTCTTGCAGCGAGAGAGGCAAAAAGAGAATTTTTTGACAGTTGGAAGTTAGAGAACTTGCAAAATGTTGCTGGAGAAATTTCTGCTTGCAAGATTTTGCAACTACTTTGAACAGCTGTTTTTATTTACTATTTGCATGAAATAATTTTTATGAAATGAAAATAAAAATTGAAATTTAACAATGGCAGAGGTAAATTGTTAGAATTGTGTTGATTTTTAACGTTTATAATAAACAAAACATTTTACTTCATGCTAGAAACGTCCAAATATACTTTAATTAATAATATTTTAATTTACCGCGAGAATTCACTTTTGCGTACACATATGCTAAAATGCTTTTGCTTTCTTATTTCAATTGTTTATACACCGATCAGCTGTTTTCTTGCAAGATTTCACTGGATGCTGTCTGTGTACTTTTTGAGATATTTTCAGCCGACAGAGTAAAATTGGTCTTACTCTCCCAAAAAAAGTTACTGAGTATTTGCTACTGGAAAAGTACCCAGACAGACCTAATATAAAATAATTGTTTACTACATACTTACAATTTTTCTTTTTCAATATACATATGTATGTATATGAAATACAATAAAAGACAATTAGAAATTATTTTTTTTTGTTTTATTATTAAAATTTAAAAGTTATATATAATATTCTTAATTCTATACCTTAATCCTATTCTTTCTATCCTACAATATTTGGGTGATACCTGCCTACAAAAAGGACAGATATTCTGCCGCCATTTTTGTAGGCAGGTATCACACAAATGGTGTGAACACTCCATATATAAAATTGTATGACCTACTGAAGTAGTCTTATGAAAATTGCTAAAAATTGCAAAACACCTAATTTGATCGATTTTCTGCTGAAAAAAAGTGTTAGGTTTCAAATATTTGGTGTAAACGCACATTTTCTAAGGTAACATCGATTCGCATAACAAAAGAATTAAAAAACAATAAATATTGTTTCGAATTTTGAACGAAAGCTACAGTCGATTGAAAATTACAAAAAATTTTCTGTAACGAATTTTATTAAAACTAAATTTAGGAATAAAATGCAATACAAACTTCCCAATTCTTTACTGACATTTATAATATTAAGAATGTAAAGAAACACATTTCTACAAAAGTAATTTCATCTGTATTATATACACATGTACATACATACATACATTCATACGTAACAATGGTAAAACTAACAGGTATGCGCAGTTCGACACCAACTACAATAATCCAAAAAACAACATGTATTTTGTTAGTATAAAGTACTCGCTTTAGATCAAAATACACAAACAAATTTAAAGCATTTTCTTACGTATGAGTACCATTATTTATGTACTCTCTTCAAACTATATCAGTTTGTATGAAAATTTGCTATAAAGCGAGCTCAGTCAGCTGTGCTAGTAAGCTCACCTGTTGGATATGCCTTGTACGTAACAAAACAAACGCATTCATAAGATACATACATGTTTATTAGCATCATTCTATCACATTTCTTTAGTATGTATGTACATATGTACATATGTATACATGTACAGTGGTAGTCAAAACATCAACAAATATCTTTAATGTAACGTTCACGTGACACACCAAACCACGGTCGTATTAATTTTTTTTTTTTTTAAATTATTGGAAATATGCCGTTAATTTCCACTCTTTTCGATTGACCGTTCGGCATGTCGATATATGCACGAAATTTGTAGAAAATTATGTTCTCTCCAACTTCTACAATAACATCCAGAGTCGTATCAAAGACTACACAGCAAAAAATATTTAATTTTTTTTAATTAACCCTTTAATTAAAAATATAAAAAAATTTGATTACCTATTTAATTTATTTAATTAAATTTTTAATTGTAATAAATAATTTTAGTTAATAAATGTATAAAAATTTAATTGATACTATTAATTTGTTTCACAGAAAAAAATAAAAATTGATTTCAATTAAAAAATTTGTGATATCAATTAAAAATTTAATTAAATTGACACCAGTAAACAAATTAATAGTATCAATTAAATTTTTAATAATTTATTAACTAAAATAAATTATTACAATTAAAAATTAAAAAAAATAAATTAAATATTTAATCAAATTTTTTTATATTTTTAATTAAAGGGTTAATTGAAAAAAAAATTAAATATTTTTTTCTGTGTTTACTGGTGCAAATTTAATTAAATTTTTATTGATATCACAAATTTTTTTATTGAAATAAATTTTTATTTTTTTCTGTGTGTAGATATACTGGCTATTTCACTACGTCGAAATAATTTTCCCATATGTTTTCAATCGTGTAATTATATTTAAAGCAAACACAAATTCTAAAATTTTGTTTTTGTATCAAATGTATTTGTACGAATGAAAATAAAATTCAAAATTATTTCGACATCGTGAAATCGGCAGATAAATTGACCCCCATTAATTCTATTGTATTATATTTATAGTTTTTCTTTTTAATTTATTTTAATCAAAACATTAGTTCTTAATTTTAATTGATAAGATCTGACAAAGTAAAATACATATGTATGTATTCTAAAAACTTTTTTATTTCAAAATATTGTATTAATTAGAGTCAATTATTGATACTTACATACATATGTACATACATACTTACATATACATACATACGAATATGTACAACATTTTGGAATAATAAGAATGACAACTGTTATATGATTTGCTTTATCAGATTTAATCACTTAATACTTTTTACAAAATAAATTAAAATCGGAATTGAGAAATTTTCTTCACATATTTTGCCCTCCTAAGAAAGAAAGTCACATATCCATTTTTTTGGACAAATATTTAATAAATGTACGTTCACAGGTATATATGTACATACATACATTTTTGTATGTATGTACATAAGTATATAAAAAAAAAAATTTTGTAGAAAATACTCTATCTACAGGTTGTCAAAAACTGCTCGAAAGAAATGTCCTTGTGACAATTTTGGATCTTTATTTCTTCCAAAATACATACTTTTCTTGCAAATTTTTCACTAATGTTTATTGGAAAGTATTTTAATGCATAAATCAAGGACAACTACTTGCAAAAAAGATTTTACAATGTCAAGTCAAAGACTATAAATATATATTTATAGTCTTTGGTCAAGTGGTTCTAATCATATGGAAAATCTAATTAATATATGTAATTTAATTTTTTTTAGAAAAGCGCCTTTATTCAGAAAATATCCCTTCTGTCGACAAAATATTTAAAAAGATATGGAATACTAAAAACGGAAATTCAATAGTGTATTTATAGGCTCCATGAAAAATGGCCCCAATGAAAAATGGCCCCAAACTGAAAAATGAAAAATGGCCCCAAACTTTTTACATTGAAAACAACAATAATTATTTTTGGGGCCATTTTTCCTATTTTGGGGCCATTTTTCATTTTTATTTTTCAAATTTGGGGTGATTTTTCCTAATTTGGGGCCATTTTTCATTTTTGTTTGGGGCCATTTTTCATTTTTGTTTGGGGCCATTTTTCATTTTTGTTTGGGGCCATTTTTCATTTAACGAAAAATGAAAAATGGCCCCAAACAAAAATGAAAAATGGCCCCAAAATAGTGTAAATGATATAAATACCACAAAAAACTCTTAACATCAAATAATGTGTTTTCAAAATTAGTATTGTTATTAAACGGCGACGTTGCTCGAAATTATATGGAGTAGAGTTACCTTGAGCCCCGCCGAGGAGCCTAGAATGCAAAAAGCCGTAAGTAAGCAGTGGGCGCTGTGAGCCAACATGGAGAAAAAAGTGGCTGCACCCAACAATTGCCCAAATAATTTAAGTCCCCAAATTTGCTGCAGTGCATTGGGGTGATACGTCAAAATAAAATTAGGTACGTATGTAATGCAATGCAGAAAATCTTCACTAAATATCGCCGTGTCGGAAAATACCATGGTGGAGAAAATCCCTACGCGGAAAAACTTTAGTAATAAAATTCAAATATTTTAAAATATTGGATTATTTTCAAAAAATTGAGTTGCTTACTAAAGATCCCTTGCATAGCCGGCCTACGGCCGGGCTTAGGGATTTTCTCCACCATGGTATTTCCCGACACGGCGATATTTAGTAAAGATTTTCTGCATTGCATTACATACGTAAGTAATTTTATTTTGACGTAGCACCCCAATGCACTGCGGCAAATCTGGGGACTTAAATTATTTGGGCAATTATTGGGTGCAGCCACTTTTTTCTTCATGTTGGCTCACAGCGGCAGTAGCTTACTAAAGGGTTTTTGCATTCTAGGCCCCTCGACGGGGCTCAAGGTAACTCTACTCCATAGAATTTCGAGCAACGTCGCCGTTTAATAATAATACATTTTTTGAAAATGCATTATTTGATGTAATGAGTTTTTTGTGGTATTTATATCATTTACACTATTTTGGGGCCATTTAACGAAAAATGAAAAATGACCCCAAACAAAAATGAAAAATGGCCCCAAATTAGGAAAAATCACCCCAAATTTGAAAAATAAAAATGAAAAATGGCCCCAAAATAGGAAAAATGGCCCCAAAAATAATTATTGTTGTTTTCAATGTAAAAATTTTGGGGCCATTTTTCACTTTGGGGCCATTTTTCCTATTTGAGGAATAAAAACTTTTTACATTGAAAGGTTAGGTTAGGTTAGGTTAGCAGGTTGCTGGTAAAGTGAAGATTAGATTCCAGCTCACTTGGGTCCTTACATGGTCCCATTGTGCTACCTGTAATGAAGGAGAGTAATAGAGGGAGTAGTAAAGGGAGATTAGAAGTCGGAAGAAGAATAGGCAAAGAGAGGGACAGAGAAGAGCAGGAGAAGAACAGGTGGGAAAAAGTCGTGGCAAAGGGTGAATTCTGCAGTGTAACAGGCAGGATGTCAGCCTACTATTGGGCGAACCATCCACTGCTCCTGATAAAGGAGCTAAGACAGCCAAGTCCCGTAACTGAAAGCTCGGAGAGGGTACTGAAGGATCTGTTGCCTGGAAAGCGAAGGCGGTAATCCTCCATAGCTGGGCAGCGGCATAGGAGGTGTGTTATGCTTTCATCTTCCTCCTCGTCGTTGCAGCTGAAGCAGTATTCGTTGTATGGTAAACCCATGCGTCTGGCATGGGTTCCGAAGGCGCAGTGTCCCGTGATCGTGGCCACAAGATTGCGCAATTGTTTTTTGGGAAAGTTCAGCAGATTTTTGGTTCTGTTGACGTCTATGCAAGGCCATAGTGTCCTCGCTGTGGTGCAGGTTGGCTCATTAAACCATCTGGTTTGTGCCAACTGCAAAAGTGTTTTATCAATTCGCTTCCAGCAGGTCAGGAGCGGAAGGCCGCAGAAATTGTCAATATCAGCAGCCTCTAGCTCTGTGCCTCTCCTGGCCAGATTGTCAGCGATGAAATTGCCTATATTTTCCCCGTGTCCCCGTATCCATATAAGGGTAACACTAGAATAATTAGCCAAATTGTTGAGTAATTTCCTGCATTCCAGGGTAAGAAGGGATGTTGTGTACACACCCGAGAGTGCAATTATTGCAGGTTTGCTGTCGGTTATGATTTGAATAACTCTGTTTGTTATTCGATAGTACCGCAGCCAATTTGTAGCCTTTTTGATGGCGGATATTTCAGCTTGTAAAATACTACATTCGTCCGGGAGTCTGAAGGAAATCTTGATCCCGAATTCTTCAATGTAGACACCCCCTCCAACCCTGGAGCCCCGTTTAGAGCCATCCGTGAACACTCGTAGGGCCCCGTGCGGTGTAGGGGGGAAGTCCTCCGATAAAGAGTAATTAAATATTCTATTAAAGGAAGGTTTTGGAATACAATGGTCGATGAGATCAGGGATAGTTCCGATGGTCTCTACAATGCTGGCATGACCCCATGGTCGATGATTCCATGCGTCAATAGTACTAAGTCGTACCGCAGTGCGTAGTGCTAGCTTCCTAGCCAATAAGTCAGCCGGAAGCCAGCCCAGCATAGCAAATAGAGCCTTTGTGGGCGTAGTTCTAAGGGCACCAGTTATCATGATTGCCATTAAGCGAAGAGTTTTCTCAATTCGCTGTCGGTTTGTTGCCAAGTCCAGTGCTTTCCACCAGATTGAAATACCGTAGAGGAGTGTTGGTTTGATAATAGTTTCAAATATCCAATTAATCCCTTTACAATTAATCCAATTAATCCCTTTACATTGAAAACAACAATAATTATTTTTGGGGCCATTTTTCCTATTTTGGGGCCATTTTTCATTTTTGGTTTAGGGCCATTTTTCATTTTGGGGCCATTTTTAATTTTTTAGTTTGGGGTCATTTTTCATTGGGGCCATTTTTCATGGAGCCGTTTGTATATCATTACGTTAATATGGAAACGCCCTCACAAGTTATTTTTTCAATTCATGATGTATGTACATCTAATCTACAAGTACTCTCCAGGTACATGCACTGTCTTTATTTCTCAGACAACAGGAAAAACGTGAAACTACCAAACACTACAATTACGGCTTTTTGGTTTTTGGGTGACAATATATGCATGTACATGTATGTATGTAAGTATTTATCTTTAAAACCACGGAAATGAACTAATTTCAATATGTATGTTAAGATTACTGCGGAAATAACAACAAGAAATACTTGCAATTTATAATAATAATAAATTGAAAATTGCAACGTATAAGAAGTACATACATTACAAATTTTAACAGAATATTTGAAAAAAAAAACGTTTTATAGAATCTTTGAAAATTTAAGAGGCTCTGCAATAAAGTACTGAACCGTTGGCCGATTAAATTTCTTTTTCGATATTTAATAGTTTAGTTCTTTAAAAGTAGTATTTGCAAAAGAATAAAATAAATGTAAGCCAGTGTTTCTCTTCGTTATCATTAATCTTAAATACTGATGGTTTTTATAATGTACATATTTATTTTCAATAAATTCCAAAATTGTTCACATACACTGTAAATATTTTTTTCTGGTTTTTTTCTCGTCGTCCCTAGTGTTGAGTTTTTTTTTTTATTATATAGACCAATTTATTTTAATTTAAACAAACATTGAGGAAGATTCAATTATTGAAAAATCTTAGTACATATGTACGTATGCACTTGAAGCAATCTTTATATTAGTATGTACATACATACATACATATATACATATATATGTATATAGTATGTAAGTGCTTATGGTGCATCGTGGTCAAAGTATGTAAGAACAATTCGAAATATAAAAAATATTTTCATTTATCGAAAGGAATTTCAACAAATAACACTGTAGTTGTTATCGAGATTTAATAATCAGTTTTATAAAAAATTAATAACGAATACATTTTGCCAGTTAAAATTAAATAATTGTTTTTAACCATTGGAAAACTTGGCTGTTTACAATAAATATTATTTTTATATACATACATACATACATACATATATACATACTTATATACATACATACATATGTATGTATAAATGTACATGATTTTTTTTGTCTTAATTTGCAAACCATTTAAAATAAATAAGTTGTCGCACAAAATGGCGGCTGTAAAAATGTTACCGTTACATATGGATTTTAAAGAATACGTAATAATATCGCAAAACCATTTTTAAATGCAAAATATCAAAATCATATTTTATTTTTGGGATTTTTAGACAATTTGCAAACCGGCATCACTTTCTACCGATGAAGAAGCTGTAATTGAACGTGAAAACTGTGATTATAACTACAACATAACTTATGAAATAGCTCGCAGCGGACAGTCGTCAAGAAAAGTGCGTATATATGCCGATGGTATTTATGATTTGTTCCATCAAGGCCATGCCAGGCAACTGATGCAGGTTAAGTGTGAATAATTTTGTTTGTTTTTAATATTACTATTAAAATAATAAAAGTTTAGGCTAAAAACGTTTTCCCTAATGTTTATTTGATTGTTGGTGTTTGCAATGATGAGCTAACCCTTGAAATGAAGGGTCGCACAGTAATGAATGATTTCGAACGTTATGAAGGCCTACGCCATTGTCGCTATGTTGATGAGGTAAATAATATTGTGCTGTTATATACTTAGATGCATATGTATGTACATATACATACATACATAGATACATAAATATGTATATAAATTGAGATAAATATTATAAATTCATAACTTAGGTTATACCAAATGCTCCTTGGACAACAACTGATGATTTTATTACCGCCAACAAAATTGACTTTGTTGCCCACGATGACATTCCTTATACTGTTGGTGGAGTTGAAGATATTTATGCTTGGTTAAAGGATAGAGACATGTTTGTTGTTACTGAACGGACTGAAGGTAATTAATTCAAAAAACTAAATTTATTTAATTATACATATCGCACTTGATCAACGAGAGGGTATTAACTAGAGTTGTCAACCGATTAAGAATAATTCGATTAATCGATCAAACAAAACTAAATTCTTGTTCGAATAATTTTAAAATGCCGAATTTCGAATAACGAATAAATCGATTAATTTATGTCAATTAATCGAACATATTTTTGCATACGTAAAAAATGTGTTAAATTTGTTTGTATGATTTGAAACAAAGCGAGTACTTTATATCAACCAAATATGTACATACATATATGTTATTTTGGATGTTTCTAGTTGTGTCGAACTGCGCATACCTAGTAGTCGTGCTATGTTTTAAATGAAACGTTAAACAATTTTCAAGAATCGGGGGTTTTTTTACTGTCAGGTGAATAAGTTAGAAATACACTAAAGCCAAAAAAATTGAGCTCGGTTTGGAAGTATTTTACGAAGAACAAAAATGAAAAAAAAAAATATCTAAATACTTTTTCGATGGTTTTAAAGATGGTGGAGCATTAATGGCGTTATATAAAACATCATCTGGGGGGTTATTCTGAATTGCGATGCGAAAACAATGTATGGAAATAAGATTGCTTCGCATCGCCTTTGCTACCGCATCGCAATCCAGAATAACACCCCTGGCCATGGCAATGCTTTTTCCTGGGTAACAATTTGCTTAAGCGATTTCCATACAAATTTGTTTCCACCCGGTTCTATATAACTAAATTTCGTGTTTTTAAATGAATTATTACACAATATTTTTTTATATATTTTCGTCAGTTTATTACTCATATCTATACATTTAAAAAATTTGTTTTTGTTTATCAAATAAATTTTACCGCTTTTCATAGAGAGAGAAACGCGTTAGATTTCTCGCGTATATTTAATTTAAGAAATGTATGAAAAGCAAAAACAATTCTTGAAATTTTGTTTTTGTTTCCATGTAAATTTTCACTTCTTCGACGCGTTTTCTGGAATAGACACCATTATTTTTGACAGTTCACAACAGCCTGTTACAAAATATTAAAAATAATATAATATTATGAGTCACTCTCATACTTTAACTCTATTACAAATTTCTTGCAGTCGAAAATTTTACATAGTACCATACAGAAAAAAATTCGAGAACCAATACGACAACACTCGAATCTCGTTTTCGAGAACCGTAATAGGGCTGAATATTCAGCCCAATTACGAATTTCTCTCCCACGGAAAATACTTTTCTCAAGAAAATATTTCTCCAATTACAAATTATTATACATATGTAAAATAAAAGGGAAAAATCTCATGCGGAATTTATATTCATAACAGGAGGAATGGGAAAAGGGAAAGAATTCCCCCGGAATTATTATTCGTAATTGGGCTGATTATGTTTTATAGTAAATGGCCCAATATTTATGGATTGAGAGAATTTTTGTGAACTTTTTGTACTCCCTTTAAACCGAAATTTTCTCCAATAATTTTCTGTTCGGTGGTGGAGCTCACACTGAAAATAATCATTCAGTACATCAGTTTTCATAAAAAATTATAGCCTTTATATGTTAGAATTTGCAAAAAAGTACCAAAATATTTTAAGTTTCTTACAATTTAAATTTTACTTCTATCTTTATAAAAAAGCATCAAAATAATGTACATATCTATCATTTTTCACCCCCTAAATATGCAAATTTGCGTTTCGCTACAATATTTATCAATTAATAAATGCTTAATTAAAATAAAAAATAAACCGGTTTTGATTTTTTTTTTTTATTTCAGGAGTTTCAACCTCAGATACTGTTGCACGCATTGTTAAAGATTACGATTTGTATGTTCGCCGCAATTTAGCTCGTGGTTATTCTGCAAAGGACTTGAATGTTTCATTTCTTTCCGAAAAGAAATTCCGTTTGCAAAACAAAATGGACGAATTGAAAGATCGTGGCCGTCGTGTCAAGGTTGACATAATAAACAAGTGGGAAGAAAAGTCACGTGAATTTATTGACGCGTTTCTCCTGCTTTTTGGACGGGAACGTATTAATAATTTTTGGAATGAATCAAAGGGAAAACTTATACAGGCATTGAGTACACCTGGCAGTCCAAGTGGTTCAGTAAATGGTGATTATATCGACTTTGAAGACGATGAAGAAGATGAGGCTCTTGATGATGATGGCGTAGCATCAGGAGGCTCAAGTGATAATGGTCCAGAAGCAAATATTCACATGGAACAGTCACCTTGTTTTAGACGCACTTATCGGCCACGAGTGGCTGATAGTTACACAACGTTATATAGAAAAGATCAGTATTCACACGAAGAAGACGATGATGATGATGATGATGATGTAAAATTCGAACAATTTAAGCGAAAAAGTAATTAAAAATATTACATTTTTTTTCTAAACTATTGTTCAATTCACAATACCCGTTGTATCGGTGTTTCGAGTGTATTTTGTATTAAAGAAGTGTAGTTGTTGGTAATTTTCAGATAAAAATTTCATATTTGGAAATAATAGTCGTATTGCTCCTTTATTGAGTTTTATTCGATCTTCGATTGCAATCGAAAAACGAATACTAAATTCGTATTATAAAAAACATTATTGGTTAACTTAAAAAATTGTTGGCTCTTTTTTCGATTTTTAAAGATTTTATTTTCTAATTTCTTACAGAATTAGCAATTTTTAATCAAAATTATGGTCGGATTAAAAATTTTTAATGTACATACATACATACTTATACGAGTACTTTAAAAGATGCACGATACAAAGCGCGTCTCATGTGAATTGGGCATATACTTGATTGATTTTTTATTAATAAAATTAATGTATACCAAAACAAAAATGACTACGATTTTTAATAGCTTTAATAGAAATTTTATTGTATCAGAATCTCATGATGAGAGTATTTGATAGCCAGACAATTCATTTTTGTAGTTTGGACTTGCTTGAGAATTAAACAAAAAATTACCAATTCTTACGCACAAGTTTAATTTCGATTCGATTACAGAATTCTCGTTTTGTGAATAAATAGCCGACTTTTCCTGATTATTTCGACGCGTTTTAAAAATATGTATTAAATGCTAATAAAACTCAAATGTATTCTTAGGCCGACATACATAAGTGATTTCGTTAAAAGTCAAATGTAACCATTCCACCTTTTTGTGGATTATGTGTTGCTTTATTTCATCCACAATTCAGCAATGTTTCAAATGAAAGTTATATACATTGGGTACGTATGTAATATATTTGAATTTTATTTTTTAAATCGTCAATTTCAGAAATAATGGTTAATACAATATTATACAACAAATTTACTTGATTTTTCAAATCAATAATCAGTTGTTATTTAAGAGAAGAAACAAAATTATATAAATTGAAATAAAGAAAACTTAAAAGTACATACATATTTCTTAATTTTTTCGACGTTAAATTGTTAAATATATATGATTTTATAATTAGTAAAGCGGTCTGTTGTTCAATTTGCTTTGTATACAAACAGACGACTTTACACAAAATTCCTGAAGAAGGTGTTCAAAATATCGAATATAAGACATTTTAGTTATATGGAAATGTTAAACAATATTTAGTAAAACAAAACAGTAGGTTTTATTTCCAACATTTTGTGTGGCCTAGAGGCTAACTATAAAATCATACATATTTATAAAGAAAACTTTCAGCAAACAATTTTAGTTACCACTAAAGTTCATTCCGGTAGAATAAAGAGGAAGCATTTTTTTAGATTTTTTTGATTTCTTATTGCCGCCAATTTTGTTAGAGTTGGTATTGGCAGTTTCATTAGTTTTTGAAGAAGATTTTCTATCCTTTTGTGATAAAGCTTGGGCCAAAACATCACCTAAATTTGTATGTATAGTACTTAAAATGGAAGTCTCCCCATCGGCAATTGTTGTTTGGTCAACAAGTGACTGTTCCAATGATGGTTTTGTTTGAGCTGCATTAAGATTAGACCAAGGAGTGTGTTCTTTTTTGCAATGTATAGCAATTTCTGAATAACTGCAACTACCTGCACTACTTGTGCTCACAGTTTTAGTACGAGTACCTTTAGAAGTTGAAGGAACATTATTGGTCATATCATAGTCGTTTGATGGTACCAATGATTCCTCAAAACCACACTAAATTAAGAAAATATGATTATTAGAATAAAATTTAAAATTTAGTAGAGAAATATATACAGTGTTTGGAATAAAACTTACCGTAGGAAATTCGTGCGAGGATTTTATGTTTATATTTGCTGTGCTTGCTATAATTTTTCCCATTTTCCTTTCATTCATGTCATTGATATGTTTTTCACGTTTCCGCTCTTCTATAGCTCTACGTTGGCGTTCTTTTTTTCGGAACAATATGTCGTCCTTAAATAATCGCATTATGTCCTCAGTAACATGAGGTTGTAAATCTATTTCCACTACAGCAAACTGACATGTCAATGGTAAGTGTCCCAAACATGTAAATTTACGGCGATGATCTTCATCCATTGAATGATATTCTTTTTGTATTATTCGTGCACTAATGAAATGCGGAGCATCTGCCAGACTGTCATAGCAAGCTTGTATCATCTTTACATTTAATGGATGTAAGTAAATGTTCTGACCATCGGCAGATTGATAAAAATAATAAAATTTAGTTGGCGATTTTTTAACTGTCGATGATTGAATATAAGAAATATTTTCTCTATTAGATGTCGATCCATTATCAAAATTATTTGGCTTATCATTTATCGATGGTATATCGGAATTTAATACCGATACTTGATTTTCTTTAGTGCCATTGTTGGAAAGTTGTTCATCATGTTCGTCAATAACATTGACATTTTCATTAGTAGTGCCGCCTTGTGCACATTCTTCAGATTTAGTTTTCTCCTCATATTTTTGTGGGATAACACCCAGTGTTGCTGTTCTTTCTTTTATTAACTCGATGGCTTGTTTGATGAATACATATTCTGGACAGGATTCATCCACATCTTTCAACAATTCTATTTCCTCCCGAGCTAAAATATCAGCCACATCATTGCGTGTTGCTAATATGAACTTGGAGAATAATTTGTCTTCAATGGGTTTATTGGCATATGGATACTTTTCAGTAATTTCATCAGTTTTCATGTTATCATATTTTTCTATAAATAAAGAACCCTTCTTACGACGCATTAAAACAAAATTTATGTTTGAATCGACACTGAATTTTTGTTGTTGTACAATATAAGCACTTTTAAGATCCCCAACATGAATGGCATCATAACAAATTGGACATTTACGCCATGTCTTGTCACTTAAGGCAAGGTAGTGTAACACACAAGGCCAACAATAGACATGACCGCAACGTGTTACTTTAGCTGCAACTGGTGGATATAAGCAAATTGGACATTGTGGTTCATCAGGTGTCTGAATATTAATCTGTTCAATTAAACTCCAATCGATTAAAGTATCGGGAGAGTCATCAGTTTTACTTTTAGCAGAAGCTTTTATAACAAATTGAAAGCTAGAAATGGATTTAGTAATTTAATAATATTAACTAATATTTCGAACTGCATCGGTTCAATTAATATGTTTATACACATCATTCGAGATTCTTCAAATTGGTTGTAATTTTTAAAAATATATTTACTTGTAAAACAACTTCTGGTTTTAACCACATTTAAGTGTGTAAACATAATTGATTAAAATCATGATTGTCATTCAACATGTGTTTGCAGAAAAGTGTAAGGGTGATTATTGAAAATTCCAAAAAGTGTCAGCAAAGCAATATTTTTTGAATTAATAAACGTTATCAAAAGGAAATATAAAAAAACTATATAATTAATAAAATATAATAGAATTAATCAAATTGATGTCTTCTTGTTTTCTAAAAAAATTTGATATTTAAGCGTTTATTATATTTGAGAAATTATTATTATAAGGCTTACGTTCAGTTTTATTGAATTAATGAAAATTCACATTGGGGAAACATTTGCTTCATATATATTGGTTCATGTTTAACAAAAATTTAGGTAAATAAATACACAAGTTGCTTTGTGGTCACACTACGCACATTTATTTTCATATTTTGCTGTAAAACAACGGCAGATGCTAACATCGGAAAACAAATTTTCCCTGTGGTCACACTTGAACAAATATTTTCCTTAACAAAATAATAGATAAAACTATCAAAAAACATAAACATGTTTTTTAATAAACAATCCCTTCCGAAAAAGTAATATTAACAAAATATTTTTGCAAATTGCACAAAAACTATTACTTTCAGACTTATTCCACATTTCGTCGTCAATTTTGAGCAAATACCGGTTTGTATCATTTCAACACAAGCGATGAAGCAATTTTTTTGCGATATGCGATTTCTTTCGATTTTTTTATTGTAACAGTTTTGCGATTTCTGATCAATTTGTGTGCAATTTTCTCTTTAGCAAGATTTGGCAAATTTTCGACATATTCTCGATTTAGAAAGAATTTTTTTGCATCATTTAAGGCTTCAGGGATTTTTTTTAACAATATAATGGCTTTATTGATATTCAATAAATTTTCGAATGTTGTCGCTTTTTTCGCGAAACGTGCAATTCTGGCAAACTTTTTGGCTTTGTTGAATTTTTTTAACCAATTTATTGTTTAAATTTTGGCTTTTTAAAAATTTTGCAATTAATAGAGATTTTTCGCAGCAACACAATTTTTTAAACTTTTTATCAGCCAGTAGTAGTTTTAGAAAATCACGAATGAAATAAAAATTGCACTAATTTTACAAATGCCAAAAATTCCGTAAGATCTCATTTGCAATAACCACGATAATTAGAAAGCTGCCAATGCTTGTTTCTTTATTTTGGATTTAAAATTTTCAATATCTTGCATTATCTGAGAAATTTTTCAGATTTTATTTTCCGCGAATTGGCTCGTCTTATGCAGACATTTATTTACATTATTAAAGCATGTCCAACAAAGCTACCAAACATATATCAGACGTAAAAATCTTTTAATCAAGCATTTTGCTTAAAGATAGATAATTTTTATTTGACTGTTTGTTCTTACAAAAACTTTGTAAAATATTTGCCTTTTAGTGGTCACACTTTGTTCACATTACACATTTTTGTTTTTCCCGATTTATACGATGATTAAAAATTCATGAATTTTTGCATCTTATCTTTGAAAGTATCTTCGTAAATCCTCTTGAATTTATACTATGATTTTTTTAACATGGTTTATTTCTCTTGAAGTGTTGAGTTTTTAACGTATAATCGCTCAAACTTCTTTGAAAGTAGAAAAAGAATGACATAATAAAAAAAACCGAAACAAAAGTAAAAGGAAATACAAAAAAATGCTTGGAAAACAGAAAATGTGATTATTTTTCTACCCCTGTTTCTTCTCTCCCCGCACGACGACAAAAAAAAATCATGAATTTTAGTCAGCGTTTTTGTCATCGTATAAATCGGGTTTTTGGCAGCAAATAATTTTGTTTGCCATTAAACAGCAGTTTTGATGTTTGCCTATAATAAATATTTTTTGGTCAGACAACGTTTTTCGTCAAATGTTTCCCCAATGTGAACGTTTCGTAAGTTTTTATTTTGAAAACATTAGTATATACATATGTACATAAGTATATCCAATCAGACTAGCAGAACGTATCAGTATACTGATTTCAAGGCCGCTACAGCTCTCGTTCGTCTATTTTTACAACTTACTAGGCGTCTCCATTAGCCATGAACTTGGTGTGAGCATCATGTCACACATCGCATATGGCTAATGTAGACTGCTCATGTCCATGTTTCGTCCATGCTCTGACATCAATGCCCGAACATATGGCTGAGCAACAATGTTCGCCATGAGGTTGGCCATCCAATGTCATTTTCTCTTTGACAGTTTATTTTTTTAGGTTATGGCAGCTTATGTTTCAATCATATGTGACAGCGCATAGAGAAAGGGACCTAAGGGTAAAAAATCAATTTTCATTTTTTTTTTTTTATGTGGACAACATCTGAGCATCGAATGAGACCGATCCCATGCCCGAAAAGTGTTTCCTCCCAGAGATATGCGCGTTTTGCTCAGTGATGGTACACCAAAGATACACGTATTTAATCTTTAAAATGGCTCTCCTGAACAAAACCGGTTTTTACCCTTAGGCTCCTTTCTATTTTGCGCGTCACATATATTGTTTTGCAACAAATACTGCACAAAAAATAGCGAAAACCATAAAAAAAACACTTTTAAATGCGATTACCACTTAAAAAATACCCAAAACAAACCATTAAATAGAAAAACATGAACTATGTGAACGCTTGGCAAACTAAAAATTATGGTTAGTCAGCACATGAACATCTGTAAGTATTCGCCACATTCTAGAAGGTGGACATATTATTACCTTTTCTCTGCCGACGTTATGTTCATGTCATGTTCAAGTAGATGGCTCGTGAAGACGTAGGGTTATGTAAAGTGGATACTAATTGGGAAAGAATATCAAGTATTTAACCAAGTTTTCAATAGAAATAGAATACGATAATTATTATAATTTTTTTTTTATTAAATTTTTATATGTTGAAACACTTTTTGGATAGTACGAAATTTTTCATTTCTGATTGGTCATTACTAATCCTCATACAAACACTCATATTCCGTTATATTTAAAGTAATCTACTTGGAAATTTAACGTATTATTGTTTCACTCTATAAAAGGGTGGTTCACATCAATTTCGTTGACTGTGATCCTATTTTTAGGAAATAGCTCGTCCTAAAGCTGAAATAATATTTTTATATTTGCCCAATTCACAAGCCAAGTTTTATCGGTTATTATTGTATATGAAAAGATAATTTCAAACAAAAGTTTTATAAAAAAAATTATTGTTCTAAAATTATTATTACGAATAAACGTAATTATACATTATTTCACAAGAAAACAAGTCCTGAAACACACTTTAGTATATCTCCTGCTACATTTTGCTAGTAAAAAATAACACAGTTTTATTTAAAGTTATATAAATATTTTGTTTTCAAAAGTTATATTATTTGTTATGGGTTGGCTCATCTACATAGTATATGAATTTCATTCATAAGTAGATCTTTACCACCACGCTTGAAGTTTCCAAACTAATCTACTCATACATAAACTCCCATGTAAGATATATAATAGGAATTAAAAATCACAAGAAAACAGTTTAAAAAACGTATTCTAAAAACATAACCAAATATTTTTTTCGATATCAATCTGTTTACTTTTCATATAACCCTTATAAGATTAGATTAAATTATTTAATCCATATGGCAATACAAAAGCCATTATGGCCAAAAACATTATTATTATTACACAACAATATAATTCGTAATGGCAGAGTAAAAAAATTCAATAAAAGTAATTCAATATGCATGAATCCACATTATTCTCAGGGTTTTACTTATTTGGCTCCCCAGACATTACCAATATTTTCCGAAGAAAAGATAAAGAAAAAAAAAAACAATATTTAATTTTAAATTTTTTACGCAATGTAGAAAGTTACATTTGAAACTACAGTGATGATTAAATAACAATGTTGGTCCTTTAACTAATTATTCCAAAAATTACTCCTTAATATTTGTCCCGCAACTTGTTTTCTGTTAGACATATGTAGCTAACATTGCGTTGGAAACAACTTCCGTTGCTCCTGTCCAACTTATTTATTTTATTTACTTATTTATTTATTCATTTGCAGCACATATAGCATATTGGCCAATTTCATTCGTGTTACTAGTATATCTCCACTATGGAGAGTAAACATATCACACCCGCCAAAACTAAACACAAATTAATATAATAGGAGACATATGTCTCAGAGAGTACCCGTATCATTGGTGGTTCCAATAATGATGTTAGAAAAAATGCAATAAGTTTGCGCTTGAAAGTACTTAAAGACATTGAGAAGGACCGTAAACCTCAAATTAATATAATAGGAGACGTATGTCTCAGAGAGTACCCGTATCATTGGTGGTTCGAATAATGATGTTAGAAAAAATGCAATAAGTTTGCGCTTGAAAGTACTTAAAAACATTGAGAAGGACCGTACACCTCTGGGTAAGCTGTTATAATACCTAGAAGAAAGAACTAAAAAGGATCTTTCGTAAATGGCACAATTAAGGTGCGAAATAATAATTTGAAGATTTCTCAGGCCTCGTGTCATAGTAATCCAACGTACAACACGTACAGGTTTTTGGAATTCCTCGAAATTAATTTTAAGAAATTTTAAACTTTTTTAAATGATGCGAAACAATAACTCTAAATCCAAGTCCATAAACGAATCTGACAACATTGTGCACAAATGTATTTTATTTTCATTTTATTACCAGCATTACAGCCACGGTACACTTCTATGCAATATTTAGCTTCCGACATCAGTAAGGCCATAGCCACTGATTTTAATATATTTAATTATATTTAAAAAAAAATATCACAGATGAACTCATCGTTGAGTTCGACAAAAAAATTTGCGGACACATATGAAAGATATGGTGATACAAAATTAGATTTAAAAGGCAACACAAAATCCTAACAATATTGCTATATATCATTCCATACATCTTGAATTTGCAAACTGATATTGAAATAAGAGGTAGAAATACAGAAATAAATTTTTCCATCGAGAAAATGTTAGCTTACTTTGCTTGCAAAAACTGTTCCTTATTGTATTTATGTTTTTTTGCGTGGCTGTGACGTTGAATATATCCATGGTTACTGCCACTATTATTCCCACCAACACCATCGTAATAATCTACTTCGCGAGGTGTATAGTAAAAATTTAATAAATGATTTAAATTCTGCTTCTTGCTCCCAGGAGCATAAACGGAATTCAGTTCATAATCAATTTGTCCAAAACGTTCTGCTTCCGAAGAAGAGTCACAGAAAGTTGTATCGCCAGACCCTAATCCGGAGCTGGAAGTAAAGTAATCTTCGTTAGCGCCACGATATGAGCTGCCAGAATTGTGGCTGTTATAGCCTCGGCCACGCGGCCTCTTGTCCGCATTAAGGCGAACTTTTGCTGATAGCTGTTGTTGTTTACTATTGTTGTTGCTGCTATACCGTGACGAGGTTGATGGATTTTCCCGACGCCGTGAGTTTCTTGGCCAATGCTTACTGGTTTGTATATCTTTAAAGAAACCGAAAAAGTGCTTAAATAAAATACATATAAACGACAATTGGAAATGTTGACACAATATTTATTTTTATTTATTTATTTATTTCAACACATATGAAGCCTGCACGGCCAACGGTACATGTATTGGTAGACTACTATGCATGTCTGATAAGTACGAATATGCATAAACATATATACAGAGGTTAATAATAAAAAAAAAAATAAGGTATACACAATGTTCCCAAACCAATAACGTCATCACATTTACAAAATTTAAATTCGTAAGAAAAACAAATAGGAAAATATGTGTCCCAGCTAAAGATTTAAGTATGCTAAAAGTTTCTTCTTAAAAACAGCAATAGAAGCTGAGAAATTTCTTAGCTCAAAGGGTAGGGTATTCCACAATCGAGCAACTCTGATCAAAAATAAATGTGAAAAAATTTCATAACGAATAAGAGGTATGACAATTTGTGGATTACGAGAAGAATGGAGAAAATTAAATCTTCTACATAAATCAAAAGGAACACCAAGCTTTAGAGCCTTGAAAAAACACAATAAAGTGCGCAAAAGAACGTAATTATTAAAGGTACAACCTATGAAGTCAACCGCAAAATTTGTAACATGGTCTCGTATTCTAAGACTGTATACGAATCTCAAAATTCTATTGAATATTGTTCTAAGTCTATCTATGTTGCCACTAGATGAACCAGCAAAGATTTCCAAACAGTAATTTATATTTGACATAAGAAAAGCATTTGCAACGCGTTTTTTAATATGTCGAGGCATGTAAGAACTAACAGAGTAAAGTCTCCTCAATGATAAAAACACATTTTTCGAAACATGACTAACATGCCGTTTAAAGCAGAGATACTGATCCAAATAAATACCGAGACATTTTAGATGATCGACGAATTGGATAGCCTCGCCCAAGATATAAATAACGGGGCTTGAAATTCTCTGGCGACGCAAAACAAATTGGATGGCTTTAGTTTTAGTAGGATTTATAATTAGATTATTAGAAGTCATCCAATTCCAACAGTTGTACGTCGTCTGCAAAGAAAAATGACTGGCAAAAGTTATTACTGACTATATCGATACAATCATTGAGAAAAATTATAAATAGTAAGGGTCCCCACAACAGACGAACAACAAATAAACGGACCTCATTGCCCTGGAGATATGAGTGTCATCAACCAAGTCACTTTACAGCATAAATTTTAAATACATAAGCAATTTATTTTCAAGTTTATTCTTCTCACCTGAAGATGATGATTTTTGACGGCTCGAATCAGTTGTTTGACTGGAACCTTTTGAATTGCCAGTTCCCGAGTAATTTTGTTTCTTGTTGTTGTCCATTATTTTTAATGTTATAATTAAATGAAGATAAAAATGTCAACTGAACAGTTTTCAGCTGGCAGTGATGAAGTTTAAACAATTGCTTAGTAACAGCAACCCTCTTCGATTTCGAAGATTCAATGCGACGCACTATGTCTCCAAATGGAGTTTTTGCTTTATATTTTAATTTAAACATTTTTAATGAGCCATGTTTACAAATATACCCAAGGAAATTATTTCTCTTTGATTATTTTATTACAATTTTATAGAAGCAGAAATAAAAGTCCAATTTAGGAGGTTATAAATTGCGACTTTCAATTGTGGTCAACGAACAGTGTCGTTCAGCAATTGAAAATTATGACCTCAATTGATTTTTGATAGTCGAGAGTTTCTTACTGTGTAATCTACCGATTTCAAACTCCTTTATCAAAAAAAGAGTTGTAAATAATTTTAATTCTGAAAATTTCAAAATATGAATATGTATGTTGTAAACGATAATGAATTTTTCCTACAAAAGCCTTTCCCACGAATATATTCACTTATCACGACCGACGATTGAAAAATGGCCTCCCAGTCTAGAGATGCCAAATTATTTTTAAAATTCCAATCAATATATGGCTACCAGACTTGAACTTTTTTATCTGAATGAGCCTTCACACACAAGAAGAATGAGAGTTTTGTCTAATCTATTATTTCATCTTGCTTGATATGTTTACGGGCAAGGCGAATTCACACCAGGTACTCTTATTAGTACAAATACAACATTCGCCGCAAAATCTAATTCGAAGTGTCAAAACAAATGCGACAATGTTTTGGTATAAAATTCAACATTAAAATGGAAACTTTATTGAGGTTACAATTACAGCCATACCTAACATAGCGTTTACACATGAAAGTAATTTCATGAAAGTCGCAATACACTCACAATTCCTCACAAACACATTTATATATTTGTCACTTTCAGTCAACTTTCAGCTCTGCTTTCAACGAAAATTTCTTGAAAGTAATTTTTTGACACTTTCAATATACTTTCTGAAAGAAATGATAATAACCAAAGGTGTGTTGCCAGGTAAAAATAATCATGAAAAATTTCAGGATTGTTTTAAAAAGCAGGTACAAAAGCTACTTGTTTTAAGCGTTTAAACAAATAATTCTAACAGTTTCATTTTAAGCATATATAACAAACAATTTTTCTAATTATAATTTAAAAATATTAAAAGAATTATTAAAATAAATTTTAGTTTTAATGCGTTTCCTAAAACTCGGCTTGGTTAATTATACTGGCAACTCTGAAAAATAAAAATAACAAAAAACAGCAATGGAAGAAATATATTAAGCTTTCCCTTTGACGACATTTTAAAACTAAAATTTCAGTTTCATAAAAACTTTCAAGAAATTTTCATGAAATTCTGTTGTTTTTTATTTCTCTTTCATTGATAATACGTATAGGGAACTTTCATGAAATTACTTTCATGTGTAAACGCTATGTTACGCTGCGTCGCAATACACTCACAATTCCTCACACGCATTCCATACACGCATGTATGGACTAGTCTCATTTTTTGTAGGGATATTTTGAAATCTCTTAACAAAGTTAAGTCTAAAGCTGTTGATGTCGATAATATTACAATCCAATTTCTTAAGCTCGTTTATCCTTATCCATGTTACATAAACACTGTTTTATCGCCTTCGGTTTTCCCTTCTTCTTGGAAGACGGCTCGGGTGGTACCTATACCTAAAAACAAAAAATGTTACTTTCCCAGCTGATTTGAGACCTATGTATCTCGATATTGCCTTTACAGTCTAAGGTAGTTGAACATATCATTAAGGATCAAATTCTTCTTTAAATTGGGAGCAAAATTGTTGATTCCCAGTATACTTTTCGACGTGGTTTTAATATTACTTCGCTGTTGGTAAGCTTAACTGATAGGATAAGAAAATGTGTGAATGATAAGAAATTATGTGTTTTAATATCCTTGGACCTAACTAAAGCATTCAACTCTTTCTTTTTCTACCATGATAACTGTGCTTAAGGAAACATTTAATTTTTCTAGATTTGCATGTGGACTTATCTGATCATATCTTTCGGAAATAATGTAATTTGTTGAGGCACTTGGTAAACGGTCGGGATTGTTGTCGCTTAAGTCTGGGAGTTCTTCAGGGTTCAGTTTTGTTTCTACTTTATATCAATTACCTGCCCAGTGTCGTTAGTTCTAATATATGTTCAGCATTTTTGTTTGCTGATGACATATTTCTTTTGTTCTCCTCGTGCCGCAACTTATAGCCTAAATGGAGTTACGGGATAGTTGCGTGAGAGTTCACTTTCTGTAAACCCTTCTAAATCTAAGGCTATGTTGTTTGGTCCACCTAGAACTAATTTTCCTAACCTGGATGTGTTTATCGATAATTATCGTATTGAGTTTGTTGATAAACATACATACATATGTATGTAGATGCCTAGTTGTTTAATTGATAGTCGGTTGAGTTTCGATGCACATTTTAAAATAATATACCGAAGAGTAACTTGTACCCTACGTAGAATTTATTCTATAGGAATATGCATATTTGCGAGTGGAAGTTAAGAGAAGATTGGTGCATTCCTTAATGATGCCTCATATACTGAATGGCCTAGAAACTGTATTGCGAATAACCTAAGAATATTGAAATACATATGCGGTTAATTCCACTGTTAGGTTTGTTTTTAATGTAAGGCGGCGGGCGTGAACATGTCTCTGAATTTGTTAGGAAATTTTTAGGATGCCACTTTAATGAATTTTGTACGTTTTCGTAACCTTATCTTCTTCCATCGTATCGTTAAAAGTGGGATACCTAAACTTTTACGGAATATGTTTACTATTTCCCGGTCTACAAGGAACAAGCAAGTTCTTATACCTAAAATAACATGCAGTTTATTTGAAAGGACGTATGTTGTAAGTGTGGCACGATACTGGGACATTCTTCCGTACGAGTTGCGTGTCTTTTCCCATAGCAACAATGTATTTCCTCTGAAGGTCGTTTCATGCGTGACCAAATGATCTTATTTTATGCCTTACATAGCGTTTACACATGAAAGTAATTGCAAGAAAGTCGCAATACACTCACACTTTTTCACTAACACACTTAAACGTTTTCTACTTTCCACTCAGCTTTCAACGAATTTTTCAAGACAGTAATTTTCTGACACTTTCTGAAAGTAAAATGACAGAACGGGAAACAGTGTTGCCCACTAAACAGACTTGTACACAGTTACAGGATTGTGTTAAACGGATAATTCAACATTTTAGTTATTTTGTACATATATATGAATATAATTACAGTATTTTTCTTTATATATACAAAACTAAGCCATTTCATTTGTTTTGTAATAATAAATTCATTAAAAAATTATCAATTGTAATTATTTCCAACTATTGCCCTATTGATGTCTATGTGTATGTATATTGGCAACTCTTTTTATGTAGTAATTTTAGCAACCTTTCTCATCGACGACATATTTAAAATGAACTTTCACTTTCCTCTGTAAACAGACAAGAAATTTTCAAGAAAGTCGTCTATTTCATCACAATTTTAATTTATAATACGTATACAGAAATTTCATGAAACTACTTTCATGTGTAAAGGCAGCGTTAGATAATTTTACGAACTTCTATTAAAATTTTTGTGTGTGTTTGGTCTGACCATTCTTCCGGATAATAAAATTGATTGAATTTAAAACGTTATAATGGCTGGGGAGACCCTAAATGGGTATGTTATTTAATTTATACATACATATGTATGTACATAGTATATGCATATACTTATTTTTATTTGTTATGCATATCATATTATATTTACTCAGTACATAATTTAATATTAAGTGTGTTCATTTACTTTACTAGTAAAAATTAGTAACGAGAGAGTAACAAAAATTTTTCCAAAATTACTCTCAAAAATGTGAAAAAGTAAATGAACACTTTACTAGTAAAAATTTGCAAGTTAAAGTAGTGTTGTAATGTATAGAGGTATATATGAGTACTTAATAACTGCCTCTATATTTTTTGGACAAATTATACATATATGTATATTATTATAAAAATAATGTGATTATGGTCATTTATATTCAGCATTATCGTGACTGGCGTTTTACGAGTACAGCTTGTAATAGAATGATGAAAAGTTTTGCAATTTTATTTAATCTAGTACTAGGCGTAGTCGAAATACACTAAACACGATAAGGGTGATTAGCTACTTTTGAATAAAATGAATGAATAAAATATCTATTTTTAATTAGTTTATACGCTATAACATATTATCTGGCATATTTAAGAAATATATTTTTGTAATGGATGATTTTCGTGATTTACTTTTTCAAATTATTATAAATTTTTTGTCCGATTTCGTTATTTCTTAGAAAAAACACTATTCGTTAGATTATTGTAGCTTTTTCGATTAATTTCTAAATTTCTACCTGAGGTACTGTAATAAAAATCTTTATCCAAAATTAAATATCATGTTGCTGCCAGCATTAAACCCCAAAAGCAGTAAAAAAGTAATTTAATAAATTATGTGTTAATTTACGCTTATAAATAATAATTAATAACTGTTAATAAGGCAAAAAATAAATTAGGTAATTTGAAGATTGGAAGTACATTTAAATTTTTTTATAAATTAGACTATTTTTCAAATTTTATCAAGTTTCTTTTATTTATGTAATTAAGGTAAATAAAAACAACTACAAAAGAAAAAGCAACCAATTAATTTGTTAAACATAAGTTCGAACAATCATTTCGCAATATAAGTGAAAATAAATCTCTCGGCGGTCCACACGTGGACATATGGTGGTAGAAATAGAATTTGATAGTTAAAAACATTACTATTTCAAAGTTAATTTTAAAAATAATTTAATTTATTTGCAAATATATATCTGAACTAATAGAATTATTTGCCTGCTTAGTGTAAAGTACCGAGTACCTAGGTACTCACAATATTTACAATATTAGAAATAACAGCTGGTCTGTGAAAATTAAAGAAAAAAGAAAACAAAAACATTTCAATTCCATTAAGGTACGGTCACATCTGGCAAACATTTGCCCAAAAAAGCGGAACCACTAAATACTAATGAAAAGACTTTTGATTTAGATACCTGTTTATTACGTTAAACAGTTTCCTACATAATTTATAGAAAATGTAATAAAATCTTATCTTATAAGATGCTGTTTAACTTAATAAATAAATACATAAATCAAAAAGTTTTTCATTGGTATTTAGTGGTTACGTTTTTTTGGGCAAATGTTTGCCAGATGTGACCGTACCTTTAGACATCTTATTTTGCTTCTGTTGTTCCTAAGATACATCTTTTTAATACTTTTTATCGTTTTAAAAGTTCACATTTACTTACAATTTCTTAAAATTTCCAAAATATTTTTATTTGCAACTTAATTTAGAAATATTGTTTTGTAAACACAAACGCAAAACAGCTGTTTGAATAATTATTACAAGTAAAAATTTTACTTGTTAAACCATGGTGGAATAATCAGGTGTGCGCAAGAAGGAATATGGTTTTTTGTAGGGTTGTGTTTTGACCGTTAAATAATCTGCAAAAATATGGTAAGTTAATTCGGTCTTGTCAAAAGTTGTTTACATTTTTGGCCGCCATCATGAATATTTTTGTTTACGTTATGTTTTTTGTTTTTGCATAACCACTATGTATGTTATGTATACAGCTTTTTTTGACAATTTTGAATGAATTTTACACAAACAAAATGCATGTCGTTTTTTATTGTTGTATTCTTACGCGCACCTTATTATTCCACCATGGTAAAAACTTGCAAGAATTTTTCTGTCTCTCAATTTTTTACGCTCTTTCGACGCTCTCTCGTTGCAAATTTTTTGGGTTAATGAACGCTTTCTAGTAACAATTGTTACAAATTTGTAACAATTTTTAGTAAATGAACACAGCTATTAATTACTCTGTAATACATTTTTTTCGGCCTTTATGGCTTGGTATTACTACATATATATATGAAATAAATAAAATTTATTCGCACAAAAAACAGCTCTCATGTTATTTAAAAGCTATCATACTAACCAGCACAATTAGTCTCGTGTGTTAAGCTTCATTAAGGCGTTTTTAGGTGTTGCAACGACCTACTGTCGACTTTCTTCATTGCATTATTGACACACGTCATAACAAATCAAAATGCATGAGTTTGTATGCAGTACAACAAAAATTATCAAGTTGAATCCCTATTTAAAAACTCAGATTTGAAAAAAGTAAAAATATGGACGCCTTATACCACCAAACCAATCGTATATTACAGGAAATTGAAAAAGGTTTTCAAAATTTAGTACAGACTGCGGGACTGCCCGATAACTACAATGTGGAAAACGAAATACAAATGAAAATAACCCAAGTTAATACGTGAGTAAAGGATATACACATGTACATACATGCTTATGTATATAAAATGAATGTAAATTTGAAATTTTTATAGAAATTGTGATCGTTTGGATGTTTTACTTTATAAGTTGCCAGCATCTCAACGGCAGAGCGCAAAAATGCGAATAGATCAAATAAAATATGATCTGCGTCATCTACAAAGCAGTTTGCAAATGTTTAGAGAAAAAAGGCAAAGAAAACAACAGGAGTTGTCTGAAAGAGAACAGCTTTTGAGTCATCGATTTGCTCCCAATAGCGCTGAAACATGTTTAGATATTGATTATGCTCTACAACACAATACTCAATTAGATACTGCACACCGGGGCGTTGATGATATGATAACAACTGGCAGCAATATACTCAGTAGCTTGGTAAATCAAAGGAGCACCTTAAAAGGAGCTCAAAAACGTCTTATGACAATTGGTAGTACGTTAGGTTTGTCAAATCACACTATGAAGTTAATTGAAAGACGTTTCGTCGAGGATAAATATGTAATGTTTGGTGGCATGTTTGTTACGCTGTTTGTTATTGCAATGGTTATATACCTTATGGTTTTATAGTTGTAATGCATACTTCAACACTGGTGTCTTTCCTATTTTATTTCAAAAAGATATTACACATTAATCTACAAGCAAACAATAAACTATACATACATACAATCAAATAAATACGAGAAAAAAATGAGTTAATGAAATTTTTATAAGGAATGGAAAACTATCGTATTTAATCAATCCTGTTTTTCTTAGATATATGTGATCAGTGTGCTGGATCGCTCATCTCTTTAATACTCGAAACGATGTCGTGGCCGGCCTCTAAATCATCGATGTCGTATCTTTTTGTTAACATGTCCTCCTTTTTTGGCAGTTACACTTGAAGATGGAAGTTTACTTTTGGTTGAAGTGTTGACGATAGACGTACTAGACTCCTTATTTAGTTCTCTTTGTGGCGTATCTGCCCGCTCAGACTTCTCTTCTTTACCTGAACTTTTAATAGTGGTTGTTCCATCATGGGCAGTTGTCGTATTTTGGTTCATCACAATCTGATTATCGCTAGAGTCTTCGTTCGTTACAGAGTCAGATTCACTTGCCCTCTCAGCTGAAATATTGAAAAATTATATTGTGAACCAACCTGCTACTCCAGTAATAATTTACTTACGATTACATATTGCCATCGATGTAATTGAAGATTTAGAAAATAGTCTTTCTGCTTCTTTAAACTTACGATTCCTTTTGTCAGCTTTGGAGTTTGTTGCTTTATTGGATGTCAAATATCTTTCCCAACCGCGTATGATGTTGCCGCACAATTGGGTGTCCTCAAGATATGAGCCCTCGAAAGCATAAATTTGCCGTTCAAGATTCGCCAACTGCTCCTAAATGTTTCAGTTCACAATAATTTATTTTATTTCTTATTTATCAAATTCATAAAGTAATACAAAGCCTATTGGCCAAATAATCGTATTACAGAGTAAAAAACAAAACAGTCTGATTATTTCTTAAATTCAAGTGCAGGAATATAAACAACATATTCATATACATATGTATGTATGTTGTAAGTATAATCTACTAGCTATAGGCCCCCCAGCCATAATTAGATAACATTAACTTTAATAAGAGGACAAATATAAAAGTATTGTTTAAAAAAAAATTCAGAATTTGAAACTAATTTTAGCAGTTTTTTCATTTTCTTTTATTGAACTTACAGAAGTTTCCGCCTTTTTTTTAATCAAATCTGCCAGTTCTGCTCTAGTGTCCAAGTTTGTTGATTTCATCGTTGAGTTTATTTTAGTGGATTTACGTTGTTTATTATTAATTGTATCATTGTTTGACTTTATTGAAGGAGAACTCATTTTGCCACTTTTATTTAAAAATTGTTTAATATTTTATTTTTATAGTTGAAGAAATATGTGCGTTCTACTTTACAAACAATAAAACATGCATATGTTCAAGGCGAATTCGTTTATTATCATGCATCTGTTTTTAAGTGATGTTAACACAAATAAATTTTATACAGGGTTTGAAAAATTAATAGCAAGTAGGACGTACCGATTTTAACGAAATGTTCAATTGCCAAAAATCTTGCATGTTGGTCCGTGTCATTATTGTATTTGATAGAAATGTAGTAGTTAGAAATGATTTCCTTAATAGCCTCAGAATTTATTTTCAATAGTATTTCCTGAAACGGCGCTACCAAGCTATATGCACAGCTACAAATATACAAAACTAAAAACCAATGGCATTTGTTACTGTAAAAGGGCTTTTAGACACGCATACTTGTCTGCAGACATGTACGATGGCATACTAAAACTCACTATCTAATAGCATGTATGTCGAGTACGTCAGACATGTATGTTGCTTTTTAGAAAATCAAAAATTTTTGTCTGATGTCTGTCGCTCACCAACATACATACAACATTTTTGTATACGGAAGTATGCCGTCAGCGTGCGATAGTGTAATAGCAAAACGCAAAGTATGCCATCGTACATGTCTGCAGACAAGTATGCGTGTCTAATAGCCCTTTAAAAAGCGAATTCATCATCTACGCTGTCAAAATTATCCATGCATAAAAAATTACATAAAAATGGCGCAGAATTCGACACTGATAATTCATCCGTCTTGATACTAGGTAGCCCTATCCGTACAACAATATCATTTCAAAAAAATTAATTTTCTAAATTTTCACCTGAAAAAGTCCAATGGCTTTAATAATAAAGCAATTTAATGTTCTAAATAATCATGGTGGAATAATCAGGTGTGCGCAAGAAGGAATATGGTTTTTTGTAGGGTTGTGTTTTGACCGTTAAAAAATGGAAAAGTATGCTTTTCTTGTCAAAAGTTGTTTACATTTTTGGCCGCCATCATGAATATTTTTGTTTACGTTATGCTTTTTGTTTTTGCATAACCAATAAATACATACAAAACAACTTTTGTTTTGTTTTGTATACAGCTTTGTTTTGACAATTTTGAATTAATTTTACACAAACAAAATGCATGTCGTTTTTTATTGTTGTATTCTTACGCGCACCTTATTATTCCACCATGTAAATAATAAATATTTTTGATTTATTTTTTCTCGTGCTGCCAAATTCTTTTTTATTATCTATGAGATTACTTAAATAATAAACAAACGAGCCTATTAAGTTTCAAGTGCTGTCTTTTTAATAACATTTTTTTTTTTGTTCTCATAATGATTTTCGTCTTTTAAGCCACAGGATACATCAAGCAACTCCAAAGAACTGGAATCCCACAATTAATAGTACATCAACTAATATTTTAAAAATGCAAACCAAAATGGAATCAAAAAATCAATATGTTCCCAGAGTAAATCAGGTTAATATAATTTTAATAAAAATATAAAAAAGTTACTTGGTTCAATATATATTCGCAGATTGATGCCATTACTTTGAACAAAGATATAACAAGGCTGATAAGGGACAATCTTTTAGAGAATTTGCAAGCAATGTCGGTATGTAACACAATTGATTTGAATGTCTTAATTACTGATTGATTTCATCTAGCCAGGTTTGTTTGTTAAAATACAACCTGAAGTTGATTTAATAATTCAGTCAGCTATATGGTTTGGATCAGTTGGTAAACGCTGTTCAACTTTTGGCCAACAACTATTAGTATTAGCCTACGATTCGGATAGTTTAACATTATCACGATTGATTCTGCATTTTTGCTTAACTGTTCTACCTAGCTATATAAAAAGTGTTGAAGAGCGTAGATTGAATAGAAGTTCTAAATGGTTGTATAAAACTATTCAATACGGAGAGAACGCAGCTCTTGTTTTATCTATATTTAATTTCTTTCGATTTTTAAAGACTGGAAGAAAACCTACCTTAGTCGATTTCCTTTTAGGATTAGACTATATAAGCTTACGGCATAATCAACGGAGAGATATCGGCTATAAGTATTTAACAAGGGAGTTGTTATGGGGAGGTTTTATGGTGAGAGATTAATATAGTATGAACATATATGAAGTTTAAATGCATTTTTTTAAGGAAATACTAGGCCAGATGCTACCTATTATAAATTTTCGCAAGTTGCAACGTCTGGGTAGAAGTGTTTTTATGAGTTTTTATAAAGTATCAAAAGAAGTCTTACATCAAACTTCGGAAATAAAGCCAAAACTATCACACTCAACTACTTGCGTGTATTGCGGAGAACGTCCAACATTGCCGCATTATATGGGATGTGAACATATTTATTGTTACTATTGTTTGTCTGCTAATATATCCACAGATTCTAAGTTTAGCTGTGTAATATGTGATAGCCCTATAACATTTGACGTCATCCGGGCGTTGTAAAAAGGAATTTTTGAAGAAGGGATATACATAGTTTTTAATATTAAATATACATACCTACATATTAAAATACATATACATAAGTAAATATAATTTGTTATATTTTTAAAAGCTTTTACATACATACGTTATTGAATTTGTTTTTCTATATTTTAGTAATGAAGAACTTTTCTAGTTCGTATTTCTATACCGATTCTTACGACACTACGTATATACATACATACATACATTATGATTCAAAAAGTGAACAGAGCCACCCCCACAAAAAGTAAATACATATACATACATACATATGTACATACTTTCACTAGCAGGATTGAGTATGAGTTTTAATGATATTACAGCAGTATAGTAAATGGACTAGTTGCTTTCTCGTGCAAATTTTTATGTCATATCGCTCAAAAAATTGCAGACAGCGTTTTTGCATTTACACTTCCTTATTCTCATTTTGCATAACTTTATCTAAATTATAACATTAGACCTAACAAGACATCTTAGGAGTACTGAGAAGGAATCCCATTCGTAAAGCGCCATGCCACGTATCAAATTGGCTTGACAAATAACATGTACATATGTATGTACTTATGTATTGGTAAATATTATTTTGCTTAACACAGCAACGTGTCAAATTCATGCCGTCAAATTTCATTTGAAAGTTATTTTTGAAGGATAAGAACGTGTGATGTTTTTGGTCGCAAAATATTTTTTGCTTACAAAATTTTCTTAATTTCATTTAATAACATTTATAATATCAATTACCTTATATTTTTATATGCGATTGACTTTCAGAGCATTTATATACATACATATATTAAATTATTATGAAAATAATTGAATATATTTTGTTAATTTTAATTCAATAAATATAAAAATTTTCATAACATTTACATTTTTTTTCAACATTTGGTTTATTTTTAATTGCTCTCCATAAAGTAGGCAAACAGCGATAAAATTTAATTAATTCCAGTATGAAATTTTTTTTCATCCATTTTTTATTTATTGCGCTATCAAATTTTCCGCGTACGATATTGTCCTGCGCAAACTAAATAAAAATGAGATTTGATGTAATTACGCAGCAACACATTAAATTTGCTTCAAATTACGGTATCGACGGCAGTGAAAGCCCTTGGTTTGTCAAGCCAATTTGATACGTGGCCATGGCGCTTTATGCATTCAAAACAAAAAAAAAAAAAAACATTTTGAGTAATCCCATTACCTGTATTAATATGCTGAGATCTGTTACGATCCATGATGGTACCTAGGGTTCCCACCTTTTTTTTTTTTGTAATTAAAGTACATTGGTTGTTAAAGGTTAGGAAAAAAAAAACACAGTATAAAAATAAAGTACAATTTATTTTTCTTTATTGTTATATTTGAAAACGAATTTTTTATTGCTTTTCGCAAGTTTTATCAAATAATTATCATATTTTAATTAATTCATTTTTTATCAGATTCAGAGACGCTTTGTTTCTTTCGTCACGCCATTTGCTCTTCATTACAGAAAAAACTCTCTCTGTGAATGCTGACGTGGCAGGAATAGAAATTAAAAATGAAATTACTTTATACAAATTTGATAAATTATCATCAGTCTTATTAAATAATAGCTGCCATTTACTTACGGTAGATAATTCCGCAAAACCTTCAGAAATGTATATCTGATCATACATTTTGTTTAATGACGCAATTTCTCCATAAAGATCATCCATATATATATTAAGTTTTTGCAGATTTAAATTTTCGTTTATGCTAACAATATTATCAAATTCAGCTTTGCTCTTTAAATTTTTATTGCTAATTGTAAATATCCTGTTTGTATTTTTAAAATCGAACCATTTATTCAGCTACTCTAAGGCTTTATCGATAAATAATAAAAAATTCATGTGAATTTCCCTGGTTAGTTCCGGTGCAGACAAAAGGTTAATTTTTTTGCTTGTTTCATATCCGAATATCCAAATTTCCATGACATAGTCTTAAGAAAGAATCGCCACTGTAAAAAAACGTCAACAAATGACTAATATAACCCGAATCTATTTTGAAATGTAGATAAATCAAATCATGCGAAATAAAGTATTTTGGTGTACTTTATTGTTTCTATAAAGTATAGAGTACAATTAATCAAAAAAACGTACAATACTTTATTATAAAGTACGGGTGGCAAGCCTAATGGTACCATTTTTGGATTACACAGTAGTCATCTCTTGATAAAGTACGGGACTGACCATCACTTGCATTAGTACAGCCAAGTTTAATTTCTACCGCATTCAATGGTGTTGCTGACGCAAGGTGCTCCAAAAATTATCGAAAAATATACAAAGTTCTTAAATAAAAATCAACAAAACCAACTATAAATCTACGAGTTGTGTACAAATTTTCTATATAATAATAAATTATTGTCTATATATTAAAAGTAAGTAGATATTATGAATTTTAATATACATTGCTGCGCCAAAACATCTACCTAATAGTGGCATCACGTAATACCAAGTTTGTTTATTTCTATGGGGAAATTTTTTTTTAATTGTAACAGCTGTTTAGTATTTGTCTCCATTATTTTTTCTGTTTTCATTTTTTTCTAAAATGATTTGAGTGTTTTGCTAGCGAGTCTTTTCATATAAAACGAAATACAGAAAAAATAAAAATTAAGACGACATAAACAATATTTGCACTCTGTTATAACGAAACTTTAAGAAAGTTTAAAAATTCCTTTAAATAGGGGAAAAATAAAGTAAAACGAATTTAGATAAAAATTAAGTTTGTGAGAAAAACCATTAAATTGAAATTACGTTTCAGTAAAACAAGAGGAACCCGTAACAAAGAAAATCTGCAGCAGTATAAATAAAACAAGAAAAAATTTTGCTCATATCAGGGTCATTCAACAGAAGAATATTGTTATTTGAAGACCTTGCAAAATTAAACAACATTGATAAGGTTTTAGAAGAAATCGAATCAAAACACTGTCTCTGTCTGCCAGTTGTATGTTTTAACTTGTTTTACTGTCTATCTAGAAGAAGGTAATTATAACTTAATGAGTATTGAGTTTAAAGCTTGCTGCATTATGAAAAATGTACGGTTGTCTGTTGTTTCAGTTGCCTTGCGATGTTGGATTTGGAAATAGTGCCTGAAATCTCTTTGGGATGTGATGCGTGGGAATTCGTTTTAGGAATGCATTTCTCGCAAGCAATTGCAATAATTCAATCTCAAGTGGGTATTATTAAAGGCGTTCAAGTATTGTATTCGGACACCAATCCCTTAGGTGTGGATATTATAATTAATTTACCCCAAGATGGATTAAGGTTAATTTTTGATCCTGTTAATCAGCGCTTGAAAATAATCGAAGTCTGCAATATGAAATTAGTGAAACTAAAATACTGTGGCGTATATTTTAACTCTCCCGAAGTATTACCTTCGATTGAACAAATCGAACATTCATTTGGTGCTACACATCCTGGCGTATATGATGCCGCAAAACAATTGTTTGCATTACATTTTCGCGGACTAAGTTTTTACTTTCCAGTAGATAGTAAACTACATGCTGGATATGCGCATGGTTTGGGCTCTCTGGTGTTTTTAAGTGGAGCGTCACCTGTTGTTTCGAAAATGTCTTTGTATGCTGGCAATAATGTTGCAGAAAATAAAACCCCCCCATTACCATTATCATGCTATCACCGACAAATCTACTTGGAATCGGCCACTGTATTACGTACTGTTTTAGGAAGTACTAAAGGTTTGAAATTGAAGCTGTTTACAGAAGGTTCGGGACGATCTCTTGAACCGCGCAAGCAATGTTTTTCAAAGGAGATACTATTTGGCGACAGTTGTCAAGATGTTACCACTCAATTGGGTGCGCCCAACCGTATATTCTTCAAAAGTGAAGATAAAATGAAAATACATTCCTCCAACGTCAATCGTCAGGCTCAAAGCAAGCGCAGTGATATATTTTTTAACTATTTCACTTTGGGTATTGACGTTTTATTTGATGCCCGCACCCAGACATGCAAAAAGTTCATTTTACATACCAACTATCCCGGACACTTTAATTTTAACATGTATCATAGGTGCGAATTTCAATTTCAATTGCTGCCGGAGCGTTCCTTTACCGATGGCGGTTCTCGTGCTTCCTATGGAGACATAACTACAAATTCTGTTACAATAAATGCTTATTCTAAGTGGAATGAAATTAGCGCTGCCATGGCTCCTTCGGAAAGGCCAGTCGTTCTTCATAGAGCGTCATCCACTAATACCGCTAATCCATTTGGTTCAACATTCTGTTATGGTTACCAGGATATTATATTCGAAGTAATGCCAAATAATCATATTGCTTCAGTTACGCTCTACAGTACACAACCCGCAAAGCATTCGGAAGATCTTTGGCAACAACATAAAATGCAAGATATACGTCTGACAGTTGCGTGAAAACTTTCAAGTATATCACTAATTATAGGTCTGAAGTAAATCATCACAAAAAGCACAAAGTTAATTTGTATTTTGTGTCGAGATAGGAGTATTTTCTTATACCGAGAACATACATCCTATCGCAAGCATGTTTACCATTTTAGTAATGTAATTATTCTTATTAACATTAATATAAATGAAATGGGAGAGACAATTAATAACTCCATTAAAGTCTAAAACTTGAAGTAATAATTTCTTTATTATTATTATACTTTTCTTTAAGTATGTTAAGCTGATACTTTTAGAAATCAATGATTGCATATGACTTTATGAAACGTGTTTAGCATACAGAATTTAAGTATTTATAGATATACTAAAAAATATATTATATTTTTGTCATTCTTTAATGTTTTATTAACATACAAAAAATCCAAAAAACAAAAATAATTTAATAAAAAAAAAAATATCTTAAACTACTTAAGCAGCATTTTGTATTTTTTTTGTTTGTTTGTTTATTTCAGTCTATAGACAAAAAAGTCCTTACAGACTAAGATAATATAATATGTATAATATAATATAAATAAATAAAATTATGGTTATCTAGCAACAAAATTTAAATCAATATAAAATAAAATAAATAAGAAAGGACAAATAAAATCACACCAAACATAATCACAGTAGATGTAAATATAAAATAATACTTAAGTGTGCATATACATAACTCTTTTATTAAGACGATTTGAGCCAAACTATTTTAATACACTAAAAAGTAACAATTTAAACTCAATTTTACCAGTGCTGAATTCGATAAATGAGTTAGAGTCTCTTTGCAAATTAAAATTTAAGTCATTTAAGAGACCAAACGCGCGGGTTAGGGTACCATTACGTGCATAATCAGTACGACGAAACGGAACATCGAATAGCTTAGCTAACCTTAGATTCCTCGGCGGAATATAGAACCGTATAGCGTTAAGCAAATCTGGGCAATCAATAGAGCCATTGATAATGTCGTACAGCAGCAGGGCAGATTGAACTTTTCTACGTGATTCCAAAGTACGCAAACCAATAAATAAACATTTTGACTCATATGGAACCGCCGACAAATAAGATAGCGAGCGCGTAGCAAACTTAACAAAAATACATTGAATTCTCTCCAAACGAGTGATAAGATTAGCTACGTGAGGACTCCAAATAACAGAAGCATATTCCAACTTAGACCTAACAACTTATACCTAAAGGTATACATGCCGTGAATTTACTCAAACAACGTTAAATTCGTTGAAAGTTTAATTGTACTCGCATT
This sequence comes from Lypha dubia, assembly GCA_947311025.1. Taxonomy (NCBI): domain Eukaryota; kingdom Metazoa; phylum Arthropoda; class Insecta; order Diptera; family Tachinidae; genus Lypha; species Lypha dubia. The sequence continues at coordinate 62,040,289 of OX371263.1, forward strand.
TGCATGACCAAAAAAAAAAAAAAAAAATTATCGCTCTAACTCAACATCAAATAGATTTTCTTTATTTACTACTAATCAATTTTGGAGTCATTGAACACGAATATAAAATTCATTTATTATTTTTCTTTATTCGAATTTTCGAGACGAGTAGATAAAATCATGCTATAAATTATACCATGAATAACACACAAAACCTCGTAAACTCGTAAGGAAAACTAAGTTTTGGATTTTTTTTTTTTATTTTTTACTTCATATTTCATAGCTTTTAATAAACGAATGCTTAGCACATTTTGTAATACATTTCGAAACGTACACCACATCTTTTCTCTATTTTAATGATTATTTTTTGCACAAAAGTAATGAAATAAAAAAGTCAGTCACAAAAGAATTCTAACTTACGTTTATGCGTAAAGGAATGTAAGAATGTAAACAATTTTAGGTCAAATTTTCATAGAAAAATTCACTTTTTTTGCATTTGTGATCAAGGAATTGAGTTTAATTTTGAAAGTAAAACTAAATTTTTACAAGTCGTTAGTATTTTTGTGGAAATAAATAGTAGATCTGAAATAAGTAGTAAGGGAAGAGTTAATACCATGATAAAATGGTATATATTATTTGTTATATCACGGTGTTATACCGAATTGCATTTTTCTAATATACAAGCTTAAATGATTACGTCACGTAACGCGATACGAAGTGTTAATTTTATGTGAAAATACCTTTCCATTGTTTCAATGTTGCCTTCATCCGTCGACGTTATTGAGCAGATTTTATAAAAAAAAACTACAATAAATATGTATAACATGTACATGTCATTCTTAGGATGCCGGAAATAGAAAATGGTACCGAACAAACGCAGTTAGATCAGGAGCAAGAACAGAAACTGACAACAACTAACGATGCCGTCTACGACCCTTCCTTTTTACCTGATATGTTACCTGTTTATTACAAGCGCCTATTTCCTCACAAGCCATTTTATCGCTGGCTGTCGTACGGTTTATGTAAGTAAAGTAAGATTTAATTTGCTTCAACACTGAAAGATGCATATAACTAAACAAACTGGGGCCAAATTACGGCATTCGATATCGATCGAAATTTCAATACAATTTACATGTAAATTTCGATCGAGATCGAATGTCGTAATTTGGACCCTGATCTTATAGATGCATACGTATTTATGTGTGCACATACATAAATATGTAATGATTTTTTTTTCTTTTTTTCAGCGGAGGAAGGCATATTTTCTAATCGTGAAATTTCCTTTACTTTGCATGATGATATATACATTCGATATTTATGCTTCGACTCGCAAATCGATTTGGAAAAGGAATTATGTTCAAGATGTCCGTTTAAAATTGATATTGGAGCTGTTATGAACACAAGGTAAAATATTAGTGTGCGGAAAGTTAAATAAATCGCTAACTGTTCCTGGGTCATACATTTTCATTTACGCTGATATACATTTATATATGTATATGTTTGTATGTATGCATATTGTTCAAACATGATCGGTCTTTCCTTGATGTAATGCAAGCAAATCTTGAAGGATGTTTCCTTAAAAAAAAAACGTTTTGACATGATATGCATACAGTTGAACCTCGATTATCCGGTTCTCAGGAATATATAAAAACACAAAAAATACATGTACATATGTACATTCTACATATTTTTATTAGAACACGTAATTTTGGTATATGTACATACATACATACATCTAAATACATTGTATGCGTTCACACGGGAAAGTTTTCATTCATGAAACGGTACCCGACACCATTCTTCTCTCCCCTCTCACCAACAAACTAACCGCTTTTATGAAAGATAACTTTTACGTGTGAACCCAGACTATGATACAGAAGACAAAACAAGAAAAACATGATTTCGCAATAAAAAATGGTAATCATCTGTATTTGAATTATGTATGTACCTACATATATGCTTGTGAATGATTAGCTGGAAAAAAAATTATATTTTCTGCACGGGTAATAGACGTAAAGCACGGTAAATAGAGGTATAAAACTGAAGCACGGATAATAGAGGTAAAATCACGGATAATAGAGGTTAAAAAAAAGCGGTCAAAAGAGGCCCGGAAATTTGAGGCTCAACTGTACTTTGCATATACATATGTATTACAAAATAATTTAAAATATCATATTTGCATGTTTTTATATGACTTAAAAATTTATATAGGCCATTTTTCGATTTGAAATGACCATGAAATTAAAATTTAAAAATTGCCGAAATCTTTTGAAAAAATATCCTCAAATTTAAAAATAAAAAATGTTTTCAATACAAAACTTTTGGAACATTTTAAGTTTTTGGTTTGGGGCCATTTTTAACGAAGCCATTTAAAGTACTTTAAAAGTAAAGGAAATTAAAATAAATTCCGGAAGTCAACTCAAAATTAAAAAGATTTAGTACAGGCATAAACCGTTTAGAGGAAATGATATATGTATACTATACTGTGGTCTAGTTTTCATGCCAAAAGTGAAAATTGCAAAATTTTGAGTCGTGTTTCATACAAATACATATTTATGTATGTATGTATAATTATTTATATTTTAGACCTAAAAATAATCGGATTTCGGCTGCTGGAATGGCCCCAGTACAACGTGAATTGGTATTTGATATCGATATGACTGATTATGATGATGTACGTAATTGCTGTAGTGGTGCGGATGTTTGCGAAAAGTGCTGGAAATTCATGGTAGTGGCCGCTCGTGTTCTAGACACAGCAGTTCGAGAGGATTTTGGATGGGAACATATACTCTGGGTTTTTTCGGGCCGTCGTGGTATTCATTGTTGGATATGTGATTATGATGCACGTCATTTAGATTCAGCTAGTAGATCAGCCGTCGCTGAATACTTTCAATTCGTAAGTCATGCCATGGTTGAGGGCGTAAATGTTCCAAGAGTCCATATAGGAGAAAAAATGCATCATAGCATTAAAAGAGCTTTTAAGATAATTGAACCGTTGTTTGAAGATATAATTTTAATCGATCAAAATTTATTTTCTTCACCGAAGGGTATAGGAAAGTTGTGTCAGTTTATTGCAGACGATGCAGCCCGCAAGGATACAGAACAATTCTTGCTTACTAACATACAAGATGGTGCACCGGCCCGAGATGTCTGGGAAACCTTTAAGCGTTATGCCAACTCGATGCGATGCAATTCGACTGCTACAGTATGGTCACGGAGATTAAAAAATATAATTGAAGAAATTCAGTTAGCTTGTTTATATCCTCGTTTAGATATAAATGTCACTAAAGGTTTTAACCATTTACTGAAAGCTCCGTTTTGTATTCATCCAGCCACAGGAAAAGTTTGTGTACCTTTTAATGCAAATGCTGTTAGTAAATTTAATCCAACAACTGTACCAAATATTGCACAATTATTGCAGGAAATTAATGCATTTGATGAAAAAACAAAAAATAAGGAAGAGTCTGATGAAAAATTGCGCATTAAAGATTACAAAAAAACGAGCATGTTTAAAGGTGTGGTGGTGTTTGAAGAGTTTCTGCGTAAAGTTGAAAGTAGTTTGAAGGCAAAAGTTCTTCAAATGAAAGATGAAAAAATAGATTTTTAATAAAATTATCTGCTCACTCATAAGTATTTAACTAAAGCAAATTCATAAAAAATCTATGAGTAATTTATACAATAGACAAAGCATTTTATTAATTTTTTACAACAAATAAGTTTTTCTATTGCATTCTGTTATTCAAAAATTATTTTTTTAATAAATGAAAATTTATTCTAAAAAGCATTTGGGAGACTATTATTATTTAATAATTTGTACTCCTTTTATGTATGCCTTAAATAATCATATACATCTTAATCGCACTAGAGGAGCTTTGTTTTCAGCCTTTTGTATTTCTGCTTCGAGACGAACAAAGCCCTCTTCAGGTATACTGCTGGCAGCCTTCTTGATATGTACTTCATTGATTTTTGAGCCATAACGCACTTGAAATACCTCGGAGTCTACAGAAGATTCTTTAAGTTTAATATTTAAAATAACAGTTTTGGGCAAAACATCTCCAGGATTTAAAAGCTTTTGAGCATTTTCGTCATCTTCAACAGCACCGTGCCATATAGACACTTCCTCGGCAACACATTCACAAAGTTCCGATGGTTCTAAAACTTGTTTTTCACAATCCTCAAGGTAAAGTGTTTGCCGGGCACAACCGACAGCTACCACCTCATCAGCTGATATTGAGCTATTTATTTCAACATCTGGGTACTTGTTAGAAATTGCCGATTGCAACTTGGGTATTTGAGTTGTGGCACCTAGCAAAACAATATTATCTAGTTTTTTTATTTCTGGATACATCTTCAGTGCCTTCTCCACACATTCATTTAAAATTAACATGAAGGCATTTATAACTGGTTGTATAAGGCTTTCAAAACGAGCACGACTCATTTGATTATTGAAATCTACACCATCCATAAGAGAATCAATATACAGTTGGGTGGAATTTAAAGTTGAAAGAATATGTTTGCAGTTGGCAGCCGCTGTGCGAATTTTGGCTAAAGAACGACGACTTTCGTGAGGATCTAATTTATATTTTCTTTGAAATTCATCACAAATAAATTTTACCAATTCCTCTGTGAACTGATGTCCGCCAATTGGAAATGGGCCAAAACACTCAATTTTTGTGTATAAGCCATGCTTAACTTCGTACAAAGCGAAATGCGAGAATAGACCCCCACATTTTACGGTTAATACATATTTGGCATCATCGTTAGAGAATTCTTCACCAATACCATAGGCTAAAACGGCAGAAGTTGGTTCATCCATCACTTGAGCCACATGAAAACCAGCTTTCTCAGCAGCTTCGGCTAATATTGCCCATGATTTTGCTGGATAGTAGCTAGGTATGGATAAAACAACAATAGGTTTTTGTGAAGCGTCATTGTAGTATTGCCTAGCTAGTTCTAGTTCGGTTTCAAAAAGCTTAACTTGTACATCAAATGCTGAAATCTCCTTAACGACCTCTCTGTCTTCGTCATCATTTACAGGATTTGTTGCTTTCAAGAAAAATTTATGCTTTTCAGAATCATATTCACACGGTATAGTTTTAGTCGCCTTTGCCAGTAATTCTTCAGTTATATCTTCGGGAGCCCGAAGAAGTTGAAAGCTATTTGCCACAGCTTGCTTTGGTTTTGAGGACATTTTTTGTTTAGCAGTCAGTCCACATTCGATCTCTTGGAAGCCATCCCATAGTAAACAGGCTTGGGATACACGATCTCCCTGTTTATTCGCTATAACATCTGGTTTTGTATCAGATGGTTTTATATGTGCTATACAAAGGGTGCTATTACCCACTTTAACGCCAAATCGGGGCCACATTTCCATTTTATTATAAATTAACAAATAAACTATTAACAATAGGTCCACTTAGGAAAGAATTTACTAAAATACTATATAACCTTTTATTCCCTTATGGCGAAATGTCAAAAAATACGCGGCGTGCTAAATGTTTGACATGTAAACAATCACATGGATGCCACACTTAAGAAAGTCAAAGAAAACAAAAGAAACGTGGAGTAATAAGAAAGAACGTAAAAAGCACACGTCAAAACTACGTTATAAGTAGTACGAGAAATGAATATAAAGTGAATTGAATAACAAATACATTTTCCTCTGCAATGAATATTGAACAAAAAGAAAATTTTCCAACAATTTATAAACAAAAAACAAAAGAAGCTAATAAATGTGAATAACGTGAGATAATTTATAAAATTTAAAAAGAAAACATAATAAATAGTAAACTTTGTAATCAGAAGAAAATTTCTATATGTTGTATGCATGTAAAGTTGAAAGTATTTCAAACCCCCGAGGAGGTAATTGGTTGTCACATCATACCCTATTTACAATTGTACATTTTTTAAACTTGATACACGAGTATTGAAAATATATGTAAATGTAACACTGGGAAGTCAAGCGATTCGTCATCGACTTGCCCAAAAAGGTCGAAAAAGGAATATTTTTGAAATTCCTGATTGCTCCAATATGTACATACATACATATTTATGTATGTAGTATGTATATGATTGTACATATATTGTGGTACAATAGCACTAAATGAAAATGTATGCTAAACTATTTTTAAATGTATAATTAATTACATATATGTAAAAGTGAGCGATAAGACAGATTTTCATTTTAAAATACATATACAATTATTACCACAAATCCGAATTTTTGAACATGGATGATAATTTAAGTACGAAGTCCTCGGAATCCTCTTTAACAACTAGTGGAGAATATGAAATTGTTACAGATAGTAACTTGACAACACCACTTGACATACAACCATCGTTGGATATTGCTAATAATTGTAATATTACGGATATTCAAAATGCTATGACAGATGCTCTCAAAGAGTTGGAAAATGATAAAGCGGGAGAAGGTAATTAGCTAATGAATATTTATTGATATTTTAGTTGACAAAAATATGTACATATGTCTTCTAATATTACCCGTTGATTTCTTCAAATAAATGAAGCAGGTAGTATTTTATTTTTTATTCTAATTTTACCTATTCTTACATTTTTCATACATAAACTCATAGAAAATAAGTGTGTATGTCATAAGTACCTATGTATGTACATATGTATATACATACTTATGTATGTATACATACAACTTCTTTGTTTCAAATGCTGTATGTACTTAACATTAAAAACAAACATTTTGATAGCCTTCAATGCACTTCTATACATTTTTCGAAACAATAAATTAACCTAAATATTTTTTAGTATGTTGCACTACTTACTATAGAATATTCGATAATTTAAGTATCAAGTCCTCGGAATCTTCTTTAACCACAAGTGGAGAATATGAAATAGTTACCGATAATACCGCGACAAACCCAAATGAGACACAACCAACGTTGGATTTTGTTAATAATTGTGATATTTCGGATATACAAACTGCCATGAGTTATGCTCTAAACGAACTGGAAAATAATAAAACAGGAGAAGGTAAAATCTTACGGAAAATTCTACACTTTTATCTCATGAAACTACTTACTATATATGTATATACATATGTACATACATACATAAGTACATGATTATGTTAAAGATTTCCAAAAGAAAAATTTTTCTTGACCAAAATTGTTTTTTTCTCCCACATGTAATAGCTCAATCTGTTGCATAGTGCAAAAATAAACAAACAAAAATTTAAAATATGTAAGTCTTTTGTTCGATTTTGTTGGAACTTTATACGATAAGGTATAGTTATGTTTGAATATTTAGTTTGCCTTTTATGCCTTTGAATGAAGAAATATTGGGACTGTTTAAATTAAGGGTAGCTAAGATGAATAAATAATTAAAACATATATTTATCATCAACGGAATCGGATTAACCGTAGAAAAACTAAATATAAAAAACTACGTATGTAAGTATGTATTTTCAAAATATATTTAATTATTTATAACACTTTGTGAATTTTAAATCTCAATTGTGATTTGAAAGTGGTCTGAAAACCACAAAAGTTTTAACTTTTCGGTGTGATTTTAAATTTTCGAAAGCACAAGAAAAGAAATTCTTAGAAGAACGTATTAGAAAGCGTTGTTTGAGGGTTTTGGCATAACCATTGGATATGTACGTAACATTGGATAGTAGATAACAATTTAAACTATTAAGTTAGTCAACAACAAAGAAAAAACGTGAAATTACAAAGAAATACATTTTTTACCAGTTGAAAAGGCGTCTCTAGATTTTTCTTAGTTTGGTTTCTTTTTTTTTTTAATGAAAACATTATTTGTTCAAGAAAACTAATAAAGAACATATTGATTAATTTATTTGACCAATACTTTATAACTTTTGCAATATACTTGTCGGAAAAATAACAAAGTGATTTGAAAAGTTAGCTGAACGTTTTGAAAACACAAAATTACATGCACAGAACATATTTCTTGTGAATTCAAATAAATTTCACAAAAAGTGATTTTCAGAACATGTAATTGCTACATGAAGGTAAAAAATTAGCAGCAGGTGCACTGTGGATGTTAAACTAAGTTTGCAGAATAACCTAATTATTTATAAATTGTTATCGGTCCTGAGCAGGTGCCGAATTTCGATTGTTATTAAACATGTATCTGATGTGGTGTCTAGTAACTAATCACCAACGATTTCAAATTGCAATGCAATCAAATACAGAATGGCCCCCAAATATCTGAAGAGTAATCATTGTAGTAAAATGGAAATTTAGTTAAAATTAAAAAAAAATGTATACATTTTTAATTTTGTTTATAGTTTTTATAATATTTATCTCTTTACAAAATAATTTATTAAAACAAATCAGAAAATGCCGAAATTTATCATAAAGATTTTAATAATAAAAAACGATGAAGTGGTGGTGATAAACGGCGATTTCAGAAATCAACATTGTTCTCTTCTCCCGTTGTTCGGAATTCCCTGCGAATAAAACGTTACGCATTTTGTGTTTTAATTTTTTCTATTTGACTATAATGTTTTTTGCGTTTTAGATCTTTAAAGTATCAACTAATAGTTGTGAATGTGTGTATATGACAAAAAAATAATAAAAATATGCCATAAACAATACGGTACTATGGTTACACCAAAAGTAAAAGACTTTTATAATCATATAAGCACATAACAAATACGCCCATCTATAATTAATTTTTTTTTATATTTTTGTTTTTAATGGTTTATTTTTAATTTAATTTCGTTTGCAGGTAATTGTTCCGTTAATACAAGTGTTAAAAGCAAATCACTTACGTTGCCCTTAATGGGCACAACAAGCCCAGTTCTGGTGGTGCCTCTACATAAATCTGGTGTAGTAGCAATTAAAACTCCAATAATGCCTCGATTATTTGTAAAGAATTCCACAAATACACCAACACCAAAAAGTGATGATTCAAACTCAGAGTTAAATCGTGTTGGCCAGTCTGTTTTTTACGATTGTATAGACGCAAATGCGGGTAATATGGCTGTCAGACGTACTGGAGATGGTATTGACGTCGATGAAAAGCATGATATTATGAAGCCAGAGAGAAATGATACGGACGAAGAAAGTAAGTACATATAAACTTTGTAATCAGTGGTAGGTACCATTTTTTACTTTTTTTTTAAAAGAAACAACCAATTGCTTCTTAATTAGATACATATGTATATTTAATTAAAATTGTTTTTTTTTGATTTCTTTTCTTTTTTTTTAATTCACACTCACAGTTTCCGAAATAGATCAAGGGTGTACAATATTTTCCGGCGTCACTTATTTGGGTGCAGCTAATATAAATGCTCCAAAATCAGAACTCGATGTTCATCGAATAATGAGTGAACTAAACAATGGTACAGCTTCGAACGGCTTGAAAATTTCTATCAGTATACCAAGTTGCTCTGATGGCCTTGTGGTACTGCATGATGCTGATTCCAATACCATTATTGCCACCTATGAAATACAGAGTATAATTCTATACTTTCGTGGTCCAATAGAAACAGTTGAGCACGGTTGTTTCGCATTTACTTGGTTGCATGGAGATTCTCTATTTCAGTGTCATGTTTTTCGTTGCCATATACCAGAAGCTGTGAATCAAGTCAGCGGTATAAATACTAATAAAATAACATATGCAATATGACTTTAATAAATGTATTTTTATTTGCAGCTTGCTTTCAAAAGGCTTTCCAAACTTATCCGCCAAGCATGACTTGTAGTCTTACTTCGGCAGTGGACAGCAATATGTTGAATTCGATTATATCGGATGTAAGTGGAAATCCTCTTAATACCGCGGGCTATGAATTTTTAGTTTCGTTGGAAATACGAGAAAAGGTTGCGAAAAATTCATATGCAGCTGTTCCACGTGATCGCCATTGCTTTAAGTTAAGAGCCAATACAGATAAAGAAGTTTATATAACAGTCAAACAAACTCCATCGACAGTTTTGCAACCTTTGCTAATTGAACGTTGCTTTGGGGTTTTATTAAGTCCAGGAAAACTAGTTAGACAAGCTGATATGCAGTTGATTGATATGATAACTATGGGCTACGTACAACCGAATGTAGCTGCTAATACAAGTACAAGCGGAAATGGAGGTATAATTACTACAGCAACAGCTAATTGTGATACGGCAGTATCCATCACACCGTTATGCTTAAATCCATATTACATTCGAGCGGAGTGGAAGGCGAGCGAAAAAGCATTCGATCAATTAAATGTTGAAACTTCGAAGACATTTTTAACTGTTGCAGTCGATATAGTCATACGCGGCATACAAGAACCGGTTAGATTTGTAATGGAAACACCTGTTACAATCCAGTCCGCTGGTGAATTGCGTATAATGGACCACTTCATTTCGAAACGTCCGATGACTTTGCGTTTCTATTTGCACTTGAAGCGAACCACAGATGAGTTTAGCTGGAAAGTAAGTTCAATTGATCCTTCAGAAGAGATATTGGAGCCTCCACAACATTCTACATCTTCTTCATATTTACTTAAATTTGGTATGAACAATTTGTCGCGTATTGTACGTTCAGCATCAATTGCATCGATTGAGGATGAATGTCCCACTGATCCAGAAGACTTTTCAGATGGTGACGAACCCTTATTAAGCGGTACTGGGGAAGTATCGAAAGATTGTTCACAGGATACCTTAGATGAATGGGACCCTGTTCTTAAAGAATGGGATGGCGAAAAAAGGCCTAAAAATCTAGCTGCTTTAGTTCGTTTAGGAGTTCCGGAAGCACTGCGCGAAATGATTTGGAAAAAATTGGCTGGAGTAGATACTAAAACCGAAATGCTTGATATGTATAAAAATTTAATAACCAAAGTAAGTGGGAGAAATATAATTAATTATAAGTAACTAAAGAATGAAAAAATTGGCGTGTGGAGCGATAGCCGCTTATTTTATGTTTCACTTTTAATCGGTATTTCTATCCGACTATTTTTATTCAAACTAATTTTACGCGATTATACATTCGAAGATTTTTACTCGAATAATTCTCAAGAATGCTTGCATTCGAATAAATTTATTCGAATAATGTTATTTGAATAACTTCAGTCAAAAAAATTTTAAATTTTAATGAAGAGTATTTGAAGCATCCTTAAAGCAGATAAAGTTTTGAATGGCAAAAAGCGCAAACATATACATACATACATATAATGAAAATAAAAATTAGTCAAAGAGATTAAATCATACTAATATTATAAATGTGAATGTAAGTTTGTTTGTTGCGCTTTCACGTAAAAACTACTAAACCGTTCATCATGAAACTTTGTACAAATATTCTTGGAGCTATAAGAAGTAACATAGAATACTTTTTATTAAAAAAAAATTTTTTATTTCTTACGAAAGATAAAAAATTTTTTATCAATGTAGTGAAGCTCCACCCCTGAGTGCTGTTATACCGTCGCACTATAATACCGACAGTCACGTCAATATCCAATCCTATTTACTATAGTATGGCTTCAATGCGAGCGAAGCCGCGGGTAAAAGCTAATATTATTATAAAATTAATGTACATTTATGTATTTTGAACTTTTGAAAATAAAGGGAAATAACTAATTTTAGGAAACCAAATGTGAAACTGTAATACAGCGCGATATACATCGAACATTTCCAGCTCATAAATGCTTTAAAGAAAGTGGTGGTTCAGGTAAAAGAGACATGCTATGTTTGAAAAATATAAGACGTTCTTTTAATTATTAAAATCTTTCATAGGTCAAGATGCTCTCTTCAAAGTATCTAAAGCTTATGCTGTTTACGATAGCGAAGTTGGTTACTGCCAAGGTCTAAGTTTTATAGCTGCTAGCTTATTGCTTCACGTAAGTCTTTTGAAAACATTTTATGTACTTGCACATATTGATTTATTTGTTTCTTAATTTATTGCGTTTGCATTTAAGATGCCAGAGGAAGATGCTTTTTGTGTTTTAGTTTCGCTCATGTACGAATATAGTCTACGTGATTTGTATAAACAGGGCTTTGAAGTTTTATATTTACGTCTGTATCAACTGGAGCGCCTTATAAAAGACCATTTACCCAAATTATATGAACATTTTCTAAATTGTGGCATTGAAACTCATATGTATGCCTCACAATGGCTGTTAACTCTCTTCACAGCTCGTTTTCCTTTGTGCTTTGTTTTCCACGTTCTCGACGTCTTTCTTTTGGATGGCATTCCGCTTCTATTTCAGGTTGGCCTTACATTGCTATCGATATGTGAAAATGATCTTCGCCAGTTAGACTTTGAGGGGATACTAAAATATTTCAGAGTTACATTGCCCAAAAAATGTCGTAGTTCTAGCCAGGCCAGACGTATAATGAAGATGGCATGTGAACGGAAAATTAAAAAGTTAAAACAATACGAAGATGAATTTATGATAAAGAAACAAGATAAGGAGCGTTTGGAGAAAGAAACTCAAATTTATGAGAGTCGATTTGGTGCCGAAAGACGTAAACTGCAGACAGACTTGAACGATTTACAGCAAAAATTAGCAGATGCTAATGAGCGTGCCATTGAAAAGGAAAAGAAACATACCGGTATAATTCAAGATTATAAGCAGATAATACAACGTTTAGAGCAAGATATGACAACATTAAATGAGACTTTAGGAACAGTGATGGTAAGTTGATTGAACAAGAAAAATTTTTAATATCTAAAGTCATTAATTTGTTTTAACAGAATACTATTTCCAAGTGTTCAAATTGCTCTCAAAACATTGAACATGATAACCTGACCAGTAGCGTGGCGACATCTACAAACGATAATGTTGCCATAACGAAGAGCAACAAAATTTCAAAAGACGCACCATTGGGTCCCCTTGATCCTTTACATTCAGCCCAACATCGTATACGCGAGTTAGAGTTAGAATTAGCACAGGCAAAGTTGGCACAAGTTGAGGCCGAATGTAAAAATCAAGATTTAAATCATCAACTTAGTACCACTATAACAGAAATGCAATCGAATCGAAATAGTTGGCAGCCATGGTTTTCAAAAACTTTGAATACTTTACAGGAAAAGGTCTCAACTCGAGGTAACCGAGATGCACAAGCAACAGCTACATTTCAATCGTATATGTCGGCTACAGGAAGTGAATCGAATTCGCCACCAGGTTATCAGGTATCTTAACTGATAAAAACTTTAAATTTCTGCTTTCAGCCTTCCCTAGCATCATTATCACAAAAGACTTTTTTAAGATTATTTTATAGTTTCTTTATGCACAACAATTTTTTCACATCTTGAAAAACGTTTGTGAAACTTCTTATATATTAACTTGTCGGTTGAAATAGATATGTAAGTACATACTACATACTACATGTGACATATTCAACAAATTTTATTGTAAAAGTTCAACTTGTAACGAAAATGAAATCAATTATTAATTTTACCTCACCTATTATATTTCAAAATTTATTTTATTCAAATTTATATAAAATTGCAGACAATTTAATTTATACATTTACATAATTATGTATGTATGTATTTGAAATCAATTTTAATTTTTATGTACGGAAAAAACTAAAATCTGATTTAAATTGTAAAGATTTTGCTATAAAATTTTGGTTGGATCACATAAATCCATTGAAAGCAATTTTAATTATTAATAAACTATTATCTTGAATATTTTTGCGGTATTATTTTTCCTCGTACAATTAATAATAATTAACTTTTTATTTTATGAAACTTTTCAAGTAATAATTTGTATTTCTGATTATTTTCAATTTTTGTTTGATATTCAAAATTATGAACTGAAATTAATTAATTAATTTAAAAACGCTACTTTTGATGAGATGGTTAGTCTTCAATAAAAATTGATTCTCGAATATTCAAACGTTTTTCCCATTCATATTTCATCAATATAAACATTATTATAATTTTTCCCGTTTCTCATTTTTTTTAATATTAACTTGTGTTTATATTAAAATATACATATAGTTTTCTTTTTTTTAGTTTGTATCAATCTCTCTTTGTTAAAAAATAAAAATGAATAAAACTATATAATTGATACTATGAGCAGTTACTATATTCTTATTTCGATTTTATCGTTCTTTGTCTCTTTATATATATATGAAAATTTTATTTACAGGAGTTTAAAGCGTTTTCAGTTACCAGCTCACCGAAAATGCCAGTCAAATTTCAAACAGCACGTTTACGCAGTAGTATTGATAGTATACGTAGTATTGTGGTTCCTTTAGAAAATTCTGGAAAAAATTTATTAAATGAAACCTTAAAACAACATCATCAACAACAGCAACAATAAATAACAAAAAAACAAAAAAAAAAAACAGTATGAAGAATATTCCACAAAATTAAAAAATATACAATATACAACATAAATGTAGTACCACTTGGGCAATATTAAATAAATGTGATGAAGAAATTTAATTCTCTCCAACCTAAAGGAATGATAAAATATTTAACGAAATTTATGCATAGAGAACATACATAATTACATACATACATATATTGTATATTAATGCTTAATAGTCATAATATTTTCTAAACACAAAACTACTCGTAACATGTCCTTATTCCCTAAATAATTTACTATTCAGTTCTGTAAATGTGTTTACGTTTAAACTTGATTCTTTTTAAGATTTTTATTTATAGCCATAAGTTCTGTTTGATTCTCACAGCTTAGAAAAGTTTCCTTCGAAGACTTGAGTTTATTTTCTTTTTGTCGATGTTTGGGTAGTAAATATTTCTATATATGTATACACACATATATAATTTAAACTAAACAATGCATCTTATTTTTATCAAAATGTCAAAATATTTAAATACTACTAACTGCCGTACTTAATTGTTCAATTCCCAATTCCCTTGTGTTGTTGTATTGATTTACACTACATAGTGTGTGGTTATTGTTGGTAATTTTCATTAAAAATTTCACTTTATTCGCGATTTTGAATGAACACTCGACTTGTCCAACTTTTCTAAACCTTATCCGAAAAATCTAAAAAAAAATCTCAAAAATACTTAACCCTATAAGCTTTCAAATTATGCTGGAGCCTCAATTTTTTTTTTTTTTTTCTTTTGGGACAACCTATTTTATATAATCTAAAATAACAAATGAGAATTACCGCAATATTTTTGTATGTTATAAAGTTGTTATTGATACAATTTTAAGTGCCACCACCACCACTCAGTTTTTTTGATTGATTGCCACACAAATTTTACACCCAAATCATTTATCCGTGATGTTGAAACAGAATCTTAAAAACTTCTGCACTCGCAACCAATACACCACAGTTAGTACATCCTTTATTACTCTTTTGTACTGTTTATGTACAGTAGAACCTCCCTAATCCGGACAGATATAGTTTCAGCTATTGTCCGGATTAGTGGATCGTCCGGACTACAGTTAAAATAAATTTTTTAGCGCAATCCATGTATAAAAATTGTTTTTTTTCCGAACAGAAATATAAGTACACATAAGAATTCTTTTGTATTTAATTAATTTACAGAAAACATAAAGAAAAATACTAAAAGTGACCAAAAATATTACTGCCTGTTCGCCGATATCGAAGAAGTTCTTTCTTTCGAACAAATACATTTGAAACAAAAACAAAATTTTTGAATTTGTTTTTGTTTCAAATGTAATTGCTCGAAAGAAAGAACTTCTTCGATATCGGTGAACAGGCACTTAATTTTGAAAAATAAAAATTTCTTCGTTTCCAAAAATTTATCTGTAAATTTTAAAATTACTCAACTGTTGTTTTGGTTAATTGATAAATTTTTTGTTTGTACCTTTTTTAAATACTTTAAAATATATAATGGGGTTTATTACGGTTCTCGATTCGACTTCGACTGCTGTAATAGATTAAAGAAAAATGTTTTGTGTTTCTTTAATCTAGTACAACAGTCGAAGTCGATTCGAGAACCGTAGTAAGGGCCAATTTAAGAATATTTTATAGATTTCATAAAATCAAATATCTAGGCGTTTACCTTGATCGCCGTTTAACATGGAAATCGCATATAGACGCAAAGTTGATGCAAATGAAATTAAAAACAGCCCAAATTAATTGGCTTATAGGAAGAAATTCTATACTGAGCCTAGACTGTAAACTTCTACTATACAACGCGATCCTGAAACCAATATGGTCCTATGGAATCCAGCTATGGGGCACTGCCTCAGCATCGAATGTAGAAAAAATTCAAAGGCGACAAAATAAAATTCTACGTACAATAACTGCAGCCCCCTGGTATGTCAGAAACTATAGAATTCATAAAGATCTAGACGTTCCGTTAGTAAAGACAGTATTTTCGAAACACGCGAAAAAATACATTAAAAAACTTGAGTTGCACCCAAACCCACTTGCGCGCAATATTCTAGAGTATAGAGGCCACACCCGGCTTAGGAGGAGGGACACTCTTTCTATCAGCCGTACACGAGAGATGTAAAACAACAAAAATCAACCGTTGTAACTAAAAATTTTGTTTAGCATTGGCTAAACTTATATTTAATATATTTAGATTTAAGATTTGAAAAACTTATTGATGTTTCAATCTACATATTATTGAAGATTCAATAAATAATATACATAAAAAAAAAAAAAAAAAAAAAAGATTTCATAAAATTTCCGAAAAAATATTAATGTCCGGATTACTGGATAGTCCGAATTAGCGAGTGTCCGGATTAGGAAGGTTGTACTGTACTCAAATGAATGTATGAGCATTTTTATTTAATTATATACTAAATTTGAAGAAATAAAGTTAATAAAATCGTATAAAGAAATCTAATTCAATGCTTGGCATTGAAGTAAGAAACAAACTGAGTTTGAATTTTTTCTTGTAATAAATCTAAGCGCGCGGTAGTGCGCCAGGCCAAGTTCGGCCAACAGTGTGTACATTTACACGAAACCATTCGAGCTGTTTTTACCCCCTCATAACTTTGCTCCTCTTGATCATAATATAATGAAACTTGAAACATAAGGTCTCCCCACAGAGGCGATCTTAAAGATTAAATTTGAAAGTTCTACCGTAAAAGCTTCCCGAGATATTAAGGTGTGAAAAGTCCGTATTTTAGTACATATTCACTCACTGACTCACTCACTGACTGACTCATCAATATTATTGGGCACTTCCAGTATAGCTAGAAAACTGAAACTCGGTACACAGGTAGGTGTTGGTGAGAAATTAACCAGAAAAATCTGAAAATGGGAACTTTCCACCCGGGGGGACTAGGGTGCCCCTCCTTTGTATAGGGCACTTCCAGTATAGCTGCCCTATATACAAAAACAACTTAGAAAAAAGAAGTGAGATCCGCACAAAAACACAAGTGTGAAAATAAGGCCAAGTTCCTATCCAAAATATTTCGGCCGTAAAAAGTACTGATATCAAAATAAGGACCAATTTCTTAATAGGTACAATACCATCTCATTTCTGAGAACCTGTAAGCTTGGCAATATATTTTTGCCTTTCTAATATGAAAAAGAATTCTTGGAAAAATATTGGCAAGGTTATAGGTTGCCTAAAAATGAGATGGTATTTTACCTATCAAGAACTTGGTCCTTGTTTTGATCTCAGTACTTTTTACGGCCGAAATTTTTTGGATAGGAACTTGGCCTTATTTTCACTTTTATGGTTTTGTGCGGATCGGTTTAACATCCCACCAATCCAAAAGGTTCGATTTTTTAACGAATTCGTTACGATTAGTCGGCAAAATCTTCCGATTTCGAAACCGAATTCGTAAATATTTCGCATCGAAAATCATATGAAGTGGTTGACATGACTTCGTAAAGATACGTAGTTAAGAAATCGTAAAGAAATGTAGGAAAGATTTTGTAAAAAAATGTCTTAACGATGTCGTGTAGACTATTCTTAATGTTTTCGTAAACATTTTTAAATGACTAAAGGTCTGTACGTGATAAAACACTATTTAACTTGTTAATTTTAATAATTTTTTTCTTGTTATTTATATTTATCTATTGAACTAAAAATAATATTAACAAATTTTAACTGATTTTGCAATATGTACTTACTTAATAATATTTCTCTGCACACACTCAAATCAAAAAATTAAACTGTAAACCAAAATGAAAACTTGTAAAGATCAAATATAACTTCAGACATAATACCGAAATGTCTTAACGAATTCGTAACAACAAATTTGTTTTTATAAATTCTACCGAAATGTCTTAACGAATTTGATACGATAAATCTGACTTCAGAAAAAATCGGAACCTTTGGTTTGGTGGGATACCATATAACCTTTACACCAAACGTACAAGGAACCCTGTTTGTGGAAAATTTTTATTTTCTTTTTAAGCATTATACGAAAAATAACAAAAAATTGCCTTTAAATTTTGGAAGTTGGGCAACAATGTCTTAAGTCAGAAACTACAGTATTTCAATATGTTAAATTGAAAATTATTTTATGGCGGAAGAGCAAATGACTACTATTGAAAGCAGAGATTTGCTAGACTTCAGTTGTTGATACCGAAGGAAGAAATATAAATTAATTAATTTTTAGACTTAAAACCTTTTAGTCTATCGTCAAAGAAATCGCAATATAACGGGTCAACAAGAAAAAATCGTCCTTCACAAAACTATGAACTACATATAAAGCAATCTATATATTAATCCATTGTTTCAGTCTATTAGGCCCAAACTTGCAGTCTTTAGTTAACTAATAACAATGGTTTAACCAAAGATTTTTCATACAAATCATTGGTTAAGGCCGTGCTTCACTATCCTACACAATCGTACGATTCATTCACAGGAAAATCTTGCAAAAATCTGACCGACTTTAAAAAATCGTTTCAAAATGTTGTTGTAGGTGCCACACTATCATACAAATCTGATGCCAAAACATCTGGTTGACAATAAATACTCCCCTGATCGCATGAAAACTATCATTTTATGAAAATTTTCATAAAATTTTACAAATCGCACAACTTGCCAAAAAATCTGTCACACAGTTGCATTTTTAGTCCACACTATTATACATTTTTAGCACACATGTCATATTTTGCAAATCGCGCGACTGTGTAGGATAGTGCGGCACGGCCTTTAACTAACTAAATACTGTAAATATGGGCCTTAATGCAGTAAAGCAAATTTTACATGCAACGTATGATGAATTTTTGCTACAATTAATATTAGTCATACGTACTAAATGTACATTTCCAAGTAGAATAAATGAATATATATAATATATAATATTCATATAATATATGAATAGAGTTTAAAAAAACTAATATATTTACTACTGGATATATCCGGTGCGCTTCACTATCCCCTCGTTATAAAATAAATTTCCTATTGTGAAAATTTAATGACGATCGGTCCAGGGGGGTTACTCTGTATTGCGAAGCGAAAGCAAATGCGATGCGAAAACAATGTAAATAAGATACAAATGCGAAGAGTTTTCTTATCGCATCGCAATACAGAGTAACCCCCCAGTACTTAAGACTATATTACGATTTTTCATTTTCCTAAAAAGGGGCGTGGTCCCACCCACTTTTCCCCTGGTACGTGTTCCAAATTAGGCCAATACCATATGTACCAAATATCATCGACGTAGGTAAAAAAATGGCCAAAATAGGGCGATTTAAATTTTTGGGTTATATGGGCGGTGCCACGCCTCTTTGTCCAATCAAAACTTCATATAGCCTATTATTCCTTCCAGAGTTACAATAACATGCTGTGAAAATTTCAGGAAGATCGGTCCAAGGGTTTGGTTTTCCTAAAAAGGGGCGTGGTTTCACCCACTTTTCTCCTGATACGTATTCCAAATTATGCCAATACCATATGTACCAAATATCATCGACGTAGGTCAAAATATGACTAAAATGTGGCGATTTAAATTTTTGGGTTATATGGGCGGTGCCACGCCTCTTTGTCCAATCAAAAATTCATAAAGTCTATTATTCCTTCCAGAGTCACAGTAACATGCTGTGAAAATTTCAGGAAGATCGGTCCCAGGGTTTGGTTTTCCTAAAAAGGGGCGTGGTCCCACCCACTTTTCTCCTGATACGTATTCCAAATTATGCCAATACCATATGTACCAAATATCATCGACGTAGGTCAAAAAATGCCTAAAATATGGCGATTTAAATTTTTGGGTTATATGGGCGGTGCCACGCCTCTTTGTTCAATCAAAAATTCATAAAGCCTATGTTACCCGCCTGAATATTCTGAAGATTCCCTGAAAATTTCATCAAAATCGGTCCAGTAGTTTCGGAGCCTATTCATTTCAAACAAACAAACAAACAAACAAAAAATCAAACCTTTCCTCTTTATAATATTAGTATAAAAAAAATTCCCCTCATTTTTCATAATTTTATGGGAAAACTAGAAAAATTTTTTTTTTGAATCCAAGAATATTTTTGGCAATTTGTAGGTTTGATATTTGTTGATGCAAAACGAAAAATTTTTAAATATTACTCATTTTAAGATCGCCATGTTTGTCATAATAGTCGATGTTGTGTTTGGTTGGAATGGCATAAATTTAGTTTTTTGATATTTTTTATAGCGGCATATTGTTTGAAAGAATAATTTTGTGTGGATAGTATTTTTCATTGACAAAGATATTTTTGCTGAGCAATATATTACAGAGAATTTATTTTAATTTTTTGGGCTATTAAAAAATTTTTTCTATGCAGATATTTCTGGCGTGTAAGCTACTTAATATTTTTATTAGGTTGCAAGTATAAATTTTTTTTAGAAAATTGTAAATGCATTTTTGTTATCAGGTAAATATTTTTAGTTTCCTTACTATCAAAAACAGAAACGGATCATATTTTCTCAGTAGTCGGTAGTATAATAAATAAAAAACTAATTTTAAACCCTCTAAATATGTATGTGTAAGGGTGCGTGAAGTGGCCGGCCTTAAAAAAAAAAATTTCCGCACTATGAAAAATGTGTAGAAACTAAAAATGAAATGGTCCAAAAATTTTGAAATGAAAACAAAATTCAATTTTGGTATATTTTTTTCAGTTTTTAAAGCTATTTGAAGACCATTTCCCTATATTTGGGATAGAAATTTGTTCGGCCACAAGCGTTTCAAAATAAAAGTTCACAACAAGAAATTGGTCAGAAACAAATTTTAATCGTAACTTTCTGTCAATTTGATGTGATAAAATTTTATAGGCTTTTAAAGTTCATCATGTACGATATGTAAAAACTTCAGTTGCAATTATTCCCAATGAAAAATGGCAAAATGTCTAGCCAATTCCAAAAATAAAATAAAAATTATTCAGTGGTTTTCATATCACGATAGTAAAGCTACGTTCACATTTATCAAATATTTGTGGAAAAAAACGTGACCAAGAAAGAAACTAATAAATTATTTCCTTTAACTCCAATATTTTTTTAATTTTGGGTTCGCATTTGTTAAAAACTGTACTACCTACCTTTTTTTTATGGAATAATTGATTTTATTTTGTAATTTAAAAAGCTATATGACAATATCTCTAAGCAAAACTAGTGGCTACGTTTTTTTTCTATTTTTTTGACAAATATTTAATAAATGTGAATGTAGCTTGACTCTTTATTGTTCTTATTGGTTTTATCACGAATTGTTTTTGATTTGAAAACTACTAAAGAAAAGTTGCCAGCTTAGTTTAAAATGTTGCGAGAAAAAAAGCTTCACACAATTTTTAGATGCACCTCTCTTCCGTTTCATGTCACGTATGATATACCCTTATTTCCCCGGACATTTTGGACAACACAGTGTTCCGAATGTGATAATATTTTTTATATATGTATGTATGTACGTACAAGTAGTACCCTGTGAATGGAACATAACAACAAAGTTTTCTTTCTGTTGCTTCTATTTTTACACAATTTATTTCAACTTTGTAGGCGTAAAACTATAACTGGACGTCTCCATTAGCAATGAACGTGGTATGAACATCATGTCGTGACTACGCATATGGCTAACGTAGACGTCACATGTGCATGCTCTGACAGCAATGCCCCAACATATGGCTGATCAACAATAAGTGTGTTCGAGTACGCAAAAGTTTTTACTATTTTTTACTGAACTTTACTGCATTTACTAAATTGCTTTCGTTTACACAAAATAAGTAAATAAGAACACAAATTGAGAGCGTAAAGTGACAGTTCTTAAATGAGAACTTGCAAATTTTGACTGCAGAAATTTTTCGCAATAAAGTTTAGTAAAACAAGAAAACATATGATTCAAAAGGTAAACAAAGAAAAAGTGTGCAATTTGTGACTAAAATATTTATCAATCTAAAAATTTAAGTAAAAAAAAAAAGACATGTGGCAACCGGGGACTGCCGCGGTAAAGCTATTGCATAGCATTTTTTATCAACTTATGCAATTATATTATTACGTTTTGTTTAATAACTCCATTGTAGTTCTGGCAATACTGTATGTTAATGAAATCAAAATCAATAGCATACTTTAGGGGCATAAGCGTAGCTAGACTGTTATTATGGGGTGGGCAAGTGCACCGCTTTCGCAAAAAGGGAAAATATATCACAAAAATTCAGTTTGCAATAAATGTAACAAAAACAAAGTATTTAAAAAGTTAAAGGTAACTATGTAGTGTTTTCAAGCTTAATATATATTAATAATAATTATATTAAAATCAATTTATTATTCTAACGTTAGTTTTCTATTTTTTTTTTTCAAAATATGTATGTTTAATACCTCTTCTGAAGTTATTTTGTATTTGACTATTTCATTTTAAATATTTAAAACTGGGGGGTTCTCTCTATTGCGATGCGATAGCAAATGCGATGCGAAAGCAATCTTATTTACATTGTTTAGCAGTAAATTTGATAATCGTTCCTGAAGCATTGCACTACGTAACCACGTTCTTATTCTACGTATAGCTGAGAAACTTCTTTTACAAATATCAGAACTAATAGGAAGGCTTATTGCCACTTGTAAAAGGTTGTAAATGTTTTGATAAATATTCTTGTCAATTTTGGATTTTAGCACATCAAAGTTTAATTTTTTTTCGCTGGATATATTTTTAAACATATTCTTAAGTACTAGTGCTTCAGCTTTCATTGAATCACAAGCAATTTGCAAAACATTTTTGTAGTTAATAATGAATTCGCTAGCGCCTTCCAAATCTAATTTAAAGAAATCGTTAACAGCTTTAGGTAATGGAACGTTTTGGAATCGGAATTCCATATTAGAAATTATGGTATCGACTACTGGATAATATATATTTAACTTCCAATAATCAAGTAAAGGAATATCTTCAGGCAGATCCAAAAATTTTGTTAAATGCAAAGTAAACACTTATGTTATGCTATTGAAAATATCAATACACTTAAAAAAAATTTTAAACGAAAATAGCAATTTAAAAAAAGGTGAAGGAGTCTGGGGTGGGCAGAAGCGGGTCTGGGTGGGTTTTGCCCACCCCAGCCCTCCCCTATCTACGCCAATGTTTAGGGGTTAACATACATACATTGGGCGATTTGAATACTAAAAAAAAACAAAAGACTTAAGAAGCAAACTTAGTGTTAGGTTTTTTCGACGTCAGGTTTTTTCGTTTCAAAAACAAAAGACTTAAGAAACAAACGTTTCAAAATTTCTTGATTCGGTCGCCTCAAAGCCCGCGATAAAAGCTATGCAATAGCTTAATAAAACAAAACTAAAAGTAAATTAACATTAAAGTGAACTTGCTTGTGAAACAATTGCCTGCATGCCTTTTAATGCAAAATAAAAGTTATTTTAGTTTTGTGGAGTTGTTATTTTAATTGTTTGGAGTTGTGAAATTCTAAAGGACTTGAATACTTAGTAATGCACTGCTTTTTACGATAGTCAGCAGCAAAAACAAATTTTTATGTACTTTGAATAAATTTAAGCACACACAAATATGCAAAATCAAATAAAATAAAAAAAAATTAGAAATGGATGAGATTACAATTGTTTATACATATTTTATTAAAATATTTGTGTTATAAAAAGTATTTAATCGAGTACCGATGCATAAATTCTTCAAATATCCAAAAAAGAAAAATTTTTCAACACTACATTTATTTTCCATCAGCTGTTGCCTAAATCTTACGAATTTTTACAATTTTTCCGTTCGCGTACTTTTTTATGCAAACATATTTTTGGAGAGTAAATTCTGCTGTTTACTCAGTTATTATTCATTTACATCATTTTACTGTAAAAGTAAAAAAAAAACGGACCTAATGTTCGCTTTAGCAAATAAATGCCATTTTCTGTTTGACAGTTTCTTTTTTTAGGTTACGGCAGCTTATTTTTAAATTAAATATTGTTTTAA
Organism: Lypha dubia; assembly: GCA_947311025.1. NCBI lineage: Eukaryota > Metazoa > Arthropoda > Insecta > Diptera > Tachinidae > Lypha > Lypha dubia. Next base: position 62,064,479 of record OX371263.1, read on the forward strand.
CCAAATACTCGCACTACACTCGCTCGTAGGTCACATAGAAAAATCACTTGAGCATAAGAACTTTACTCTGGTGGCTTTCATGGACATTGAGGGCGCCTTTAATAATATCAACTCGGCTGCTATTATCCGAGCTCTCACAGAGCTTGGTATAGACCAATCATTACGTCAATTCATTAAGAATTTGCTTGAATGCAGAGCCATCACATCGACCATGGGGGAAGTGCACATCACCAGGTATGCCCGCAAGGGTACGCCACAAGGTGGTGTCTTATCTCCTCTACTTTGGAATGTGGCAATAAATGTTCTGCTAAAGAAACTGGAGTCTATGCGCGTCAATACTGTTGCATATGCAGATGATGTGGCAGTGGCTATATCGGGCTTCCATCTTGATACAATCACGCACAGGTTGGAAGATGCACTTAGCGAGGTCAGTAATTGGTGTTCACAGAACGGCCTTAGCGTAAACCCAACCAAAACGGAACTAGTGCTCTTCACTAGAAGATACAAAATTCCCAATTTCACTTTACCAAAAGTAAATGGCACTACACTAGCCCTATCGGACAAGGCCAAATTTCTAGGCATCATCCTTGACAGCAAACTAACATGGAGAGACAATCTTCACGCTCGTGCAACAAAAGCCGTAGCGGCAATATATGTTTGCAGGAAAGCCATTGGTCCCTCCTGGGGTTTAAGTCCTAAAGGGATTAATTGGATATTTGAAACTATTATCAAACCAACACTCTTCTACGGTATTGCAATCTGGTGGAAAGCACTGGACTTGGCAACAAACCGACAGCGAATTGAGAAAACTCTTCGCTTAATGGCAATCATGATAACTGGTGCCCTTAGAACTACGCCCACAAAGGCTCTCTTTGCTATGCTGGGCTGGCTTCCGGCTGACCTATTGGCTAGGAAGCTAGCACTACGCACTGCGGTACGACTTACTACTATTGACGCATGGAATCATCGACCATGGGGTCATGCCAGCATTGTAGAGACCATCGGAACTATCCCTGATCTCATCGACCATTGCATTCCAAAACCTTCCTTTAGTAGAGTATTTAATTACTCTTTATCGGAGGACTTCCCCCCTACACCGCACGGGGCCCTACGAGTGTTCACGGATGGCTCTAAACGGGGCTCCAGGGTTGAAGGGGGTGTCTACATTGAAGAATTCGGGATCAAGATTTCCTTCAGACTCCCGGACGAATGTAGTATCTTACAAGCTGAAATATCCGCCATCAAAAAGGCTACAAATTGGCTGCGGTACTATCGAATAACAAACAGAGTTATTCAAATCATAACCGACAGCAAACCTGCAATAATTACACTCTCGGGTGTGTACACAACATCCCTTCTTACCCTGGAATGCAGGAAACCACTTAACACATTGGCTAATTATTCTAGTGTTACCCTTATATGGATACGGGGACACGGGGAAAATATAGGCAATTTCATCGCTGACAATCTGGCCAGGAGAGGCACAGAGCTAGAGGCTGCTGATATTGACAATATCTGCGGCCTTCCGCTCCTGGCCTGCTGGAAGCGAATTGATAAAACACTTTTGCAGTTGGCACAAACCAGATGGTTTAATGAGCCAACCTGCACCACAGCGAGGACACTATGGCCTTGCATAGACGTCAACAGAACCAAAAATCTGCTGAACTTCCCCAAAAAACAATTGCGCAATCTTGTGGCCACGATCACGGGACACTGCGCCTTCGGAACCCATGCCAGACGCATGGGCTTACCATACAACGAATACTGCTTCAGCTGCAACGACGAGGAGGAAGATGAAAGCATAACACACCTTCTATGCCGCTGCCCAGCTATGGAGGATTACCGCCTTCGCTTTCTAGGCAACAGATCCTTCAGTACCCTCTCCGAGCTTTCAGTTACGGAGCTTGGCTGTCTTAGCTCCTTTATCAGGAGCAGTGGATGGTTTGCCCAATAGTGGGCTGACATCCTGCCTGTTCCACTGCAAAATTCACCCTTTGCCTCAACTTTTCCCACCTGTTCTGTTCTTCTCTTGCTCTTCTCTGTCCCTCTCTTTGCCTATTCTTCTTCTGACTCTTCTAATCTCCCTTTACTACTCCCTCTATTACTCTCCTTCATTACAGGTAGCACAATGGGACCACGTAAGGACCTAAGTGAGCTGGAATCTAATCTTCACTTTACCAGCAACCTGCTAACCTAACCTAACCAAATACTGCTCAAAAAATTGCGAAAACCAGAAAAATATGTATGTATGTACTACTCTTCTATCACAAAGAGAGATACAACTTTTTTTTTGTGAAAGAATAGAAAAAATTATGTAAGATTTTTACAGTGGGTAGATGTCACCACTGTACATCGATATTTTGCAAAAAGTGAAAATTTAAAAGTTTTGAATTGACTCTCTTTAGGGAAAGCAGTGCGATATGTAATCAGAAAAAGTGATTAAAACTTACATGTTTCAATGGTCTATAATTCATTCATTCGTTTCTCTAACTTATGTTGCGTATGTTGTACAACAAGGCGTATCGATGAAGAAAACACTCATACGTACAGTCATACAAACGATTGAGTGATCGATGTTTAGAAAAATGCTTTTAAAGTTTTAAAAATGTTAGCAGTTATGAATATGGACGCTATTGCATTTTTAGTGAGCATATCTCTTCGGTTTAGATTTATTTTTTTAAAAATTATCCCATATCCATTAAAAATGTCCTACAAAGGGATTACATTTTGTTAAACAATTTTACATATTTTTTCACAATGAAACTTAAATTCAGGGTTTAAAATTAGTTTTCTTATTTTTATTTATTATACTAGCGACTAGTGAGAAAATATGATCCGTTTCTATTTTTGATAGTAGAGAAACTAAAAATATTTACCTGATAACACATAAATTTCCAGTTTTCTAAAAAAAATTTTGTGCTTGACAACTAGTAAAATTTTTACTAGCACACATAATGAAAATTAATTCTCTGTAATATATTGTTCAGCAACAATTTCTTGTCAATGAAAACTAGCCATCCACACCAAAATGCAAAAACACACACATACAAAATATTTTTTTCATACAATATGCCGCTATCAAAAATAACAAACAATAAAATATATGCCAATCCAACCAAACACAACTTCGACTAGTTGACAAACATGCCGATCTTACAATGACTAGTATTTCAAAATTTTTCTCCTTGAATCAACAACCAGCAACCCAAAAAATTTTTCATACAAGTATTCATGCATACATCCATGAAATCTCGTACACGATTTTCATTATACACATCAAAATGAGACCCACAACTGCTCACAACAAGTAAACATTCATAAAGCATATGTTGATTGTTAAAAATTCTTGAAATCTGCTATTATCAACGCATATTTTGAAAATATGTTTGGGTTGCTAGTTGTTGATTCAAGGAGAAAAATTTTGAAATATTTGTCATTGTAAGATCGGCATGTTTGTCAACTAGTCGAAGTTGTGTTTGGTTGGACTGGCATATATTTTATTGTTTGGTATTTTTGATAGCGGCATATTGTATGAAAAAAATATTTTGTATGTGTGTGTTTTTGCATTTTTGTGTGGATGGCTAGTTTTCATTGACAAGAAATTGTTGCTGAACAATATATTACAGAGAATTTATTTTCATTTTGTGTGCTAGTAAAAATTGTACTAGTTTTCAAGTACAGAATTTTTGTTAGAAAACTGAAAATTTATTTGATATTAGGTAAATATTTTTATAGTTTTCACATAAAATTTTTAGTAAATATATTAGTTTTTTTTAAACCCTGCTTAAATTAATATTATGTTTTAGTCTTTTATTAAGATTTTCTTTATGAACATTACAATTTCGCATTAGATGTTAAATATGTCTTGCGGTTCACTAAATAAAATACAAGTTTGTTTTCTTATTATCACTATAGAAAATATCACTAACTGGTCTCAAATTTAACAATAAATCCGCCGATGAACTTCGTCTCATTATATTATTGGAATGTACGCTACTACTATTCGTAAAGGATTTACTACGGGCGTGTCTCCTCCGTACATTAGAACGGCCAACAGATGTATATTTTATTTTAGCATTTACTTTAAAGGGATTATTGACGGTGCCAAAACACGAAATATTTTGCTCACCACCATCATCGCTTTCCATTTCCGACATTAACAGCAGTTGAGTGCCACGGGCTGATCTCTGCCCTACAGCCGATGTAGATGGAAAACTGGAACTGCCCTCCTCTAATAGTGTAATGACGCTGTCATTCGTTATGTTAGTGTTGTTACAACAACTACTTGAACTATTCGTAGTACTTTTCAGCCTTGTTTTCGAGTTTTGAGTATCAATACTATTAGTTGATGGGTCTCTAGATAAGTCCGATATAAAATTGCTGGTATTGTTACTTAAAATGAAACTTTTTTCGTGTGGCAAAATGGATCCATAATTCTGTGAGTCACCATAAAAGGACAAATCATCAAGAAAGGATTCTGGTGATGAGAAAGTGGGTCGCAAACGTTGTACTTTGAAAGTTTGACCGCCACTGTTCATAACTATCCACGATTTCTTTAAATAAGTATGTTCAGTACAGTTTACTGAACTTTTAGGTCTTGGCGATGCTATAAATTTTAATAATTCTTAATTAATGTTCTGATTTTATAATTTTAAAACTCAAATGATATATACCATTTTCAATGTTATTATCATTTACGAGTATTATTCCATTATCTGGCTGTGGTATTCCTAAAGAAAATGATATATTTAATGTGTCATCACAAAAGTCATGGCTACATTCTTCCAGTTGTGTTGTGGTGTTGCATCTGAAATCCAATTTAATTGAATAAATAAATTTTCTACAATTCGACGAGACAAATATACGTGTGAAGATTTCAACTGCATATATTTTCTGCAATTAATTAGTTAATTAATTAATTAGAACGATCCTGTTTAAATATCTATTTTTTTAATATTAAAAAGAGAACACAAAATTTTACTAAACTTAACTTATTCAAATAAAAAAGCAAAAGGAATATCCAATCCGATAAATTTTAGAATTTATCAAAAATATCACGGAAGTTCCACCCATATCTAAATGGTTTAAAATGTATCAAAAGTAATAGTATCTGACAGGCATATAACAACCGACTGCAAAAAAAAAAAAAAAAAAAACGTTTGTACTTTTAACCGACTTGAAAAATAGAAGGATGTTATCAATTCAAGGAGTATTTCTTTAATGTATGAACGGAGTTTCTAAAATCTTTTTTTTTTTTTGTTAAATGAGAGTGGCTCTAAGTTGGGTCCCCTATATATATATTTTTTTTTTTTTATATATATGAAAAGTAATATTATCAGGCTCAAGTTCAGTTTTATTGAATTAATGAAAATTCAAATTACTAAGAGTTTTTTTATGTTGAAAAACATTAGTATATCCAATCAGTTTAGCAGAACGTATCAGTAACCGATTTCAAGGCCGCTACACCTCTCATCAGCGTTCAATTGTCCATCTTTACAATTTTCGTAAAGTGGATACTAATTTTGAAGAATATCAATAATTTAACCAAGTTTTCAACAGAAATAGAATACGAGAATTAATTTAATTAATTTTTATTCTTTTTTTACATATTTAAACAATTTTGGTTAGTACGAAATTCCCTAATAATAATCAACACACACTCATAGTCCGTTATCTTCAAAGTATTCTACTTTGTAATTTAACTTTTTGTTGTTTTCACTTTATATTAGGGAAATTCACATATTATTGTGACCCTTGTAATTCAATAAAACTGAACTTGATCCTGATAATATTACTTTTCATATGTGCATCAATATAAGTTCAAATAATAGTTACGTTTATTCGTAATAATCATGATACAATGACTATTCATTGTATCATGGTAATAATATAAAAATATTTTTTTTTTTTAAATCGTGGCCAAGTTGTTACTCTAAAATATAGATTAACGAATAAAACCTCAATTTGGGTTAAAAAACAGTTTTGTCCCATTAATTTTTTTTTTTTAAATTAGGGGGAATTTCGTTCCCTTAAATTATTGTTTTTTTTTTTTTAAAAACTTCTCCATTTATAGACCGATTTTGGATTAAAATAGTGTGCTTGCAGCAGTTGTTATTGCCGCCCCGCCCAACCCTGCAAAAATAAAATTGATTATCGTACAAGTACTTAATTTATTGACCAATTTTGAAAAAATATTTTATTGTTTTATTGGGATTTCTTACATTTTGGTCCCATAATTTTTTTTATCATAGAGGCAAGTTGTCCTCAAGAAATATTGGCCCCAAAGATTTGCAAGTGTGCCCCACTTTAAATTTTTTCTTTCGTGGGAATAAAATATTAACTAGAAATTAATTATATCGTGTTTTAAGCTTTTGCACAGTTGCGTCGATTTGGTATTCTGTCCGATTGGCTTTTGGCATTGAAGTCGTTTTTTTTTGCCAAAATAAAATATTTTTTTTGCTTTTCTTAACTCCGGATTGATCTAATTTTTTAGTTCAGTCTATATGTTTACCTGTCTCTCTGTTTCTTTTCAAGAATTATTTATTTAGTTGACTAAATAATTTCGTAAACTTACGAGTTAATAGCTTGACTTAAATTTTCGAAAATAGGCGATGCCATTAAAAGCTTTCGCTTATTTTCCTCCGCTTTACATTTGCAGTGGCATTCAAACTTCGCTGACGTTGCCTCTGGTGTTTGAGACGTGTCTGTAATACCTGCAAACGAGAATCTTTTTTCATGTTAAACTTTTTGCAATTTAAAAATCGTTCAAACATAAACTTGAACAACAATCTTAGGAAGTCCAGCTTACCACAATTTTGAGTAACTCTTATGACATGTTGGCTTATATCATGGCACACACTACCTTCAACTTCACTTAAAATAACGGCTGGAGCAGTGATACTATCAGCAGCCAATGTTAAAGCTGCTGCCGCTGAAGTTGAGGGTCTATCACTGCAATTATGAATTGGTACAGTAGAAGAAACTGTCGCATTACTGGAGGCGCGACTGCATTCCCGATGAAATCTATGATGTCGACGGTGTCTTTGACGTGGTTCGCGCATTTCATGATCCATACCGACTTTGATAACTTCCTCATAGTCGGGAGGAGCTTCATAGCTAGGGGGCTCATCAGGAGTAGTAATTTCCTCCTGACGATCTGCTGTGCGAACAAAAGAAAAAAAAAATAATAATGTTTCAAACTATTAACATTACACTGACCTAATAATTCACTAATAGTTTGCAAATGATTCTGCAATTCTCTCTGATGGCGAGCTCTTACACCCATGCGATATAGAATGACCATCCAACCGGATAATACTGCAAAAATCCCCAAAGTCGAAATAATGAAAATGCCTGTAGCTGTTTTCAAATCAGGATATTGTTCTATTTTTGGAAAATAGTAGTTCGGTTTGTGTGAGTACCATCTACGATCATTTTGCAAAGTGGTCCAATCATCTTCACAAGAATCGGGTTCATCACTAGCGTCACCGCAATGATCGAATCCGTCACAGTGCAGACGTATAGAAATACAATGATTATTGTTGCACAAAAACTCGGAGCCAATGTAACAATCTAGAAAGGAGCACTATTATAAGGATGACTCCGCTGTAACTAGAAACATATGGAAAACTTACTCAAATAGTTGAAAACACTATAAACTATTGCCAATTTGGAAGACATGCCAAAAACTCCCCTTAAACGTATATAGTAGCCAGTAAGAACTGGCACAACATGTGTCTCTTTACTTACACCATTGTTAGGCCAAGCAACATTTTCAATTTCTAACGCATCGGATGTTGTACCCTGTCTAATAGTAAGGTCCGACCGGGAAGCCATACCATGAAACTCTTCGATTCTCAACGATATGTGAGTCTTCATCATCATGTAGTTATTTCCGGGCTTAATAATCCAAATGCAATCAAAAAATCGCACATCAGTGTTATTCTCAATCATGTTCATCATTGTAATAGCACCACCAGGACCAGAAACCAGCCCACCACAATCTGCATGCCAATCAATATAGAAATGAATTAAGAAATTTATACAAAAGTTATTCGTAGTAGCACACCTGTATAAGGCATAAGACGATCTTCCTTTATTTTCGGCGAAATAAAAGTAACTTCAGCCCGAAAACCACAACCAGTAACTCCATTACCGCGGAATTGCAATAATAATGATTTTCCTGTACTGATTATAATTGGCGGACGAAAGTGTTCACCATTATATGAATCAACCATTTGACCATTCGAATCGAAAATTTCCAATGTTGACGTCAGTCCCAACTGAAAATCAGTAAAATCTAATCGTACATTACAGTTATCGGCTTCACAGGTTAAAATTTGTTCGGTCCCATAATCACGTGGATAATTCATTGGAAAATATGGTGTCGATATGATTTGTGGTGTACCATCATTATGTGAATTTTGAAGTGGTGAACCGCTTACGATTTTTACATTACCTAAAGATTTATTTAAGAATCAAATGTATCGATAAATAAAGGAAAGAAAAAACAGATTTAAAACAGTTGTAGAATTGTGTTCATGTTACCCATACATACATACGAGTATGTAAGTTGCGATCTTGCGGGATCACAATTTGCGCGAAAACTGTTTCCGTACTGCAAGATTTGATAAATGAGAGAGATTTTAACAGAAAAATATTTTTATTCTTCTTGTGTTGATTTTCTCATATGATGAAAAAGATGTACAAAAACTTACTGGTTTCATCACTTAAGGCGCCGGAGTGATTGTAATTGCGAAGACCGATTTAAAAAAAAAAAAAAAAAAAAAAAATACTAGGGAATCCAACAGAAAATCCTGTAAAAAATCTAGGAAGATGTTGAAATTACTCTTTCGCTGTCACGTTAGAGAAATTGGTCTCTTAGGACAATGCCACACGTACAATATATATTGTGATACTTGGATTGCGATCCAATCGCAGATTACGCAAAATTATGAAATCTGAATTACGGATCGCAGATCACAGGTTTTTTTTGGTTTTCTCCCATATCTAAATATTTTAACACTACCCACCCAACAAAAAATATGTAAATACTGAACATTTCAATCCATTGAAATGGATCACGATCCAAGTATCACAATATATATTGTACGTGTAGCATTGCCCTTAAGGATTGTGGATCGTAAATTTACACACAATTAAAGAGAAATATTGGAAGTTTCCTGATTCGATTCACAAGCTTTACAGAGCTGATAACTTGATGCATTTAGTCCTTTTTCACGTTTCCTTGATGGACTGCTTCCTGGTGGCTTTTGGCCACTTATCTCAAATTTGAAAATTATACAGACCAATTAGATGAAAACTTATTGCATGCCTTATTGCAAAAATTGCACATTCCTCATCGATCGCGTTATGTTCCACTGAAGGCACTTTTGGCACAGCAGGTTATAGTTCGAGAAAGGCTGGAATGGTTTTGAATTGTGAGGTGGATTTTTTCTATCAGAATTGTTTTTCCGGAAAGTTATTTAAACTATTTCAATAACACTTGCTAAAGCCATACTTTCAACATACAAACGTACATATGGGCATTTCTCTTAGAAGGTCTACCGAGACGAAAAAAATTAAAGTTCTTGAAAAAAATTTTTTTTTGCAAATTTTAAAAGAAAAACAATAAAATCTGCAAAAGTTTTACATTTATTCATTACTCATTTCGAGATATTCATGTCCAAAGTCAAGCCAGTGAAACTTTTTTTCATATTTTTATTCTAATTTGAAGAGTAAGTTTTGTTTTGAAAAATATTCTTAGCGCTAAACGTTATAGATTGATTTTTTCCCTTTTTAATCTCCGTAAGGATATCAAGAGTTAGGAAATAATGCATAAAATTCATTACGATTAAAAATAACTTTAAAATTTTGCTTTGTATTATCCGTACGACATTGAAAAACACCATTTTGTATCAATACATCGAAACTGCTTGAAGAAAGTTCATCAAGTAATGATTACAAACAGATATTTTTATTGCAATTAAAATAAAAAGCGGTATGAACGTAAACGTAAAAGGCAAAGTCGGGAGAAGCTTTAAGAAATTCAAAATAGAAAACAAGCGCAGGACGAGCCATACAAATGCAAGCAAACATTTGCAAAACCTTTAAGAAAAGTTGAGAAAGCGTTGCCGAAAGAATACCATAAAAAATTAAAAATGCTCCAAACATTGATTAAAAAATACGAACAGCCCGCACAAAGCAAAAAAAAAAAACACCTGCAGTACTATAATTAATGTACCCAATGCTATTTGTATTTAATTTTGCACATTTTGTTAAAAATATTTCCTTTTTTATCTCACTTTGTATTTGCTTTAAGTTCGTCGTTATGTTAAAATAAACACATTGAATACTTATATTTGATTTAATTTTTTATTCATAATTTCGCGAAAAAGCATCAGAAAAAATTTGAACATGATGATGGAAAAAAATGTCCCGTACGACTATAATTAAAGTTAAATAAGAAAAAACTATTCATAATTTTTTAGTAAAATCTAGCCCTTGTTAAGAATCATTTTAATCATTTTAACCTCATTCTAAAATTAGTCACATTTATTTATTGTTTCAGGTTTCGCTGAAATAAACATTATTTGTTTGCTACAAAACCTACTTCCTTTTTTTGTCTCGTACGACAGTCTTAGTTTTTTGCAATTATCTTCAAAACTAAAAATTGGTTATAAATTGGATTTAGCACTATCAATAGAGCTAATCAGGGGCCATAACCTAGGCTAATAATCAAAAGAAAAATCTATTTTAAGTGTTTTGATCTCTTCCACTTTAAATGTGTACGACGCAGTATGGAATTGCCCATATGTATGCATTAACTTTCGGCCACATTTAATCAACTTTTCACTCCGACCGAAACGACTTTGCTTCTGTACTTGTCACAATGACATTTTTTGTTTTAAATTCTTATAAATTGGTATTTTATTTTGAACCGCAAAGTATGCACATTTTATAGTTTTTGCTATAAATTAAAGGATTAAAAAAGCATTTAAAAAACTAAAAGTAATTATATTTTCACTTTAACCTTTTCTTAAGAATCAATTCTACTTCTGAATAAAATATGATCCTGTGGCAGATTGTTATTCCGAAGCATATTTTCGTTTCTAAAGAAGTAATTCAGTGAATTTAAAACATTTTTGATTTGATGTTATTAATTTACTGATTCTGCATAAGATTTAATTTCAAATCAAATAAATAAATACATACATATGTAAGTATGTACATACATACGTACATATTTATTTACAAAGTCAACTTAAATTATTGGGCCTAACTACGGTTTTCGAATCGACTGTTGGTTGTACTATCTTAAAGAAAACAGTAAGTAAGTAACAGTAATCTAGTATGTACACAGCAGTCGAAGTCGACTCGAGGACCGTAATATGGCTCCTTATCTGCATTTGTTTTTCAACGATGTTTTAATTTTTGAACGTCTCACAATTCTTCACTTTTACATATTTTAAATCTGTCATACATACATATGTAGATAAATACAAAGTTATCTTACGTTCAGAAAAATATTGCAATGAGAAAACATGACTATTTGTGGCTCGATAAAATAATTTCAACAATAATGAACGTGTTTTGCTACGAAATACTTTTCCATCGCCACAAAATTCCTTTGCTGATATTGTACTATCGTAGGGGGGTTCCGAGAACTGCATATGCTCACAGGGACATATTGAGGATTTTAACAGAGCTGTATTGCTGATTGTATTACGGTCACAATTTTTCGAAAAATTTGCATACGTAAACGTTATACGTATAACACATTCTGCACACGTCACTAATTCAAGGTTACACTGATACCAATAATCCAAATTCGATCGATTTTTCAACGAGTTCCCACTGGTAGAAGATGGCGGAAAAAGTGTAGTCTATAAAATCAATATTAATTTATTTATATTTCATAGCTTCCTCTTCAAAATCAAAATGATTTTTTACATTTCGTACACGGAATGCTGAAGTGGTAACATTGCGAGCATGTAAATCTCCACGTTCACCCAATTCTAGAAAATGACGACGACCATTCCAATGGTTGCAAATATCCAAATCACGATAGGTATTGGGGGGATATGCCGTTACGAAAGAGTTTAGGAAACATAAAATAACCGTTACTTTTACGATAACAAGATTTCTAACGATACTGAGACTTTCAAAGGTTTGCGAAATCATATCCGACCGTTCCAAAGCAAGGATAAAAAAAAACGTATGTATGTATTTTGTGTGTGTGTGTGTGTGTTGTGAGGTTATTTAAAAATTAATTTAATTTTTTACTAAATTTTCCACTTTTAAAACTTAACATGTTGCCTTCTCGTTAGACACGTTTTGACTGCAAGCAATTAAAGAACAAAATTAAATAAAAGCCAAAGCCAACATTTAAGCAACAAATTCAAAAATAACATAAAAGAACATAAGAAACCTCAAAAATGTTTGTTATTGTATACGGCCACTGAATACTAGTATTGTAGTTAGTACGTTACTAATTATTTGCCCAATTGCCCAACATACGAGTGTATCCGCACTTTAAAGCAAATGAATAGCTCTAGCATTGCATTGTAGATACAATATTAGCGCCAACATACTCGTAGTCCAAATAAGAGTTTTCTCACACCCCAGTGTCTGATCCGTCGTCTTAACAGTTTATTTTTGCTTTTAGCAAAAGAAGGGCGTCAAAGAAATATTAAAACTTTTGTATTGATACCTCGGTTAAAGACATTTTAAATAAACGCAACTACAAACAAGGGGTTGTTATTAAAATGCCAATTTGATTGATATCCGTTTAATTTTTGCTTAATTTTATAACCTTGAATTGGTATTTTAAATTTGTTTAGAAAAATAAAAACAAAGGCCGTAACTTACATGCAAAATTCAAGCGAATCGATTTTCGTAGATCGAAATGTAAACCAAACAAATTTTTAATACTTTAACAGTTGTTTCTTGTGTGCTTCAAATTTATTTCGAATACATACAACATATATTGATTAAGAGCAAAATAATGTTGTTATAAATCGATAACTCTAAATTTTACGTTACACCTGTTAAACAATTTGCTTATTTAGTATCGTAAATTTAAAAAATAGGCAAATTTGGTATACATGCAGTAAGCGAAGTCACGGGTAGAAAGAAGTTAGTTAGTTAATAAGTACATGTACACAGTTCGGCTTAGTGAAATATGACAGCAGCTAGATTTAAATAAAATTATTTTCATTTATAATGAATATAAAAAATATTTTTCATTGTTTTAACGTTTCTTAAAAGAAAACATATAAAAGTAAACATAAAAATGCAACACATACTTATATTTAAAATATGCATCTATTAGAAACAATCTAGAGATGGGACTTCTTATCTTTTTGAGTATACAGTCAAACCAAAGCTTTCTTTAAGTTTTCAGCCAATTTATCCATAAATTCAAAGGTTTCCATGTAATCATTACGTTGCACATTATCGAGGCCCTTAATGCAGGCGGCCAAATCTCTAGTCATGAAACCAGATTCAATGGTGTCGATGCACACCTTTTCCAAAGTTTCAGCAAATTTATGAAGTTCAGCGTTATTGTCGATTTTAGCGCGGTGCAATAATCCGCGTGTCCAGGCAAAGATAGAGGCAATGGGGTTGGTGGAGGTTTCCTCGCCTTTTTGGTACTTACGATAATGACGTGTAACAGTACCATGAGCAGCTTCGGATTCTACAGTTTTTCCATCGGGGCAAAGCAAGACAGAGGTCATAAGACCTAAAGACCCATATCCCTGGGCAACAGAATCAGATTGAACATCACCATCGTAATTCTTACAGGCCCAAACAAAACCACCATCAGATTTCATGGCATAGGCTACCATATCGTCGATCAAACGATGTTCATACCAAATGCCGGCAGCTTCGTAGTCTTTCTTATATTGCTTTTGATAGATTTCTTCAAAGATATCCTTGAAGCGACCATCGTATTGCTTAAGAATGGTATTCTTCGTACTCAAATACAAAGGCATTTTACGGGAAAGAGCAAACTTTAAAGAAGCATGGGCAAAGTCTACAATAGAAGCATCGGTATTGAACATACCCATAGCAACACCAGCGCCCTTATATTCATTCACTACATGTTCAATTTTTGCGCTGCCATCAGCTGGAACAAAAGTCAGGGTCAAGGTGCCAGCACCAGGAACTACAAAGTCGGTCGCCTTATATTGATCAGCATGGGCATGACGACCAATAACAATGGGGTTTTTCCAAGTGTTAACCAAACGAGGAATGTTTTTGCAAATAATAGCTTCGCGGAATACAGTACCACCAAGAATGTTACGAATTGTACCGTTAGGACTCTTCCACATCTTTTTCAATTTGAACTCTTCTACGCGCTTCTCATCAGGAGTGATTGTGGCACACTTAATACCAACATTGTATTTTTTGATAGCTTCAGCACAATCGATAGTTACTTGATCTTCGGTTTTGTCTCGATGTTCCATACCTAAATCGTATGTGTGTAACTCAATGTCCAAGAAGGGTAAAATTAATTTATCCTTAATGGATGACCAAATGATTCGGGTCATTTCATCGCCCAATATGTCAACAACAGGTCCAGCTTTAATTTTAGTTGCCATCTGAAAATTAGTTAATTTATGGTTTCTTTAATATAAAATTATTTCCGAAAACATGACAATAGCTACACACTAAATATGTATATAAGATGTATGTATGTATGTACATACATACATATGTATGTAGGTATAATGATGATTTAAAATGATTTATAATTGGAAATTGGATTAACATATGTATGCATTTATGTAGTATATACTAATAAAAACACGATTGTATTATTCATATACATACATACTACATATGTACTTATCTACATATGTATGTATGTACATGCATATGTATATATGCATTTAAATTAACCTTTGGCTACAAATAAAATTATTGTTTTGAATTGGCCGTGATATAGAGGTATGTAACACTGAACCTATCACATAGCCTTAACAGGTACATATGTATGTATGTATGTATGTACATATGTTTGTAGTCTTATAATTCTTATTTTTATTTTGTACATAGAGATTTTCATTGTGCACTACAAAAATGTTCAGACCTCCAAGGCATAGCTTTGATCTTTATGACCATTTCATATTTATTAAAGCCTCATTAAAAGTAAACAAATAAATTTATTAATTGAATTATGGATTTCTCAAAACAAAAAGAGCTTCTACGTCATTCAAAATATTAGCAAGTATCAATATTATGTGGAATTTAAATACATACATATGTATGTACATATGTACATAAATAATTATTTAGAAATTGATAACATTTTCTATTAATTGAGCAATATTAATTTGGATTTAAGCAAAGTTTGTTACACACATACATATGTATGTATGTATGTATGTATGTACATAAATAGAAAGGTAGATAAGTATAAAAAAAATCTTACCCCGGCATAAATTATCGTTCTATTTAGTGTATTATTTCTAATAAGAATTGGAGATGCAGCGGCATTTAAACAGCGAGTCGCTAGGCGCAATGAGAACATTTTACAAAAGCTTTGTGCTCGCTAATTTATTGATAAAAAAAAATTATTCTACAATTTGGAATTTATCTATACAAAAATATTGTGATTTTACTTGAATATATTAAAAAGAATTTGTACTTTACTCTCGTTCGAATGCCGTATTTAAGCTTATGCAACCTACAAATAAATGGACGAAAAAGCAACTGGCATAGAAGGTACAAAACCAGACTCACATTGAATGAAACAAAAAATCACACTGATAACACAATTAATATTGATAAGATTTCACAAGGAAAAGTAAAGATTGTAAATTAATTGTAAAATTAAAGTAAGTATGTATGTACATATAAACAAAAACGACACACTTGACAAAAAAAAAGAAACAACAAAAGTACAAAGAGGCGCTGTTATTTCAATAATGGGCGGTTAGAAAACCAATACAAAAAAAAAAAACAAAAGAGAAAATTACAAAACATATGGTCTTAATAAGGTTGCCATTAGATTTTAATGATTTTACTAGTATAAAGTATGTATGTACATATGTATGTACTGCTTATTTGACTATACAAAATTTTGTTCCGTTGGTAAATTTTTTGACATGTAGTCATTAAACTTTTAATGTTAAATATTTCTAAATTTTAAGAATTGAACAATTATAATGGCAATATGTAATTTATTTTAATAATAGAATACGGCTGATGTGGCAGCAATGCTCATCATTATTTTTTCTTTTGCCTTTTTAGTTCTTGTCACTGATGAGAAAGTTAGTACGATAGTACTTCTTTTGATATCAAAAACTCCCGTAGTACTATTCCCACACATTTGATACTCTCACACAATTAACATTTTAAAATATATACATATGTATGTACATATGTATGTACATGTTTGAAAATTTCCCCATTTTATTATTATTGTTAATACTAATGGATACAAGTTTCCAGATACATACTCGTATATCGAGAGTTATTAAATAAATAAAACAAAAAACCAAGGAACCGGCTTTATGTTCCAACTGTATCAAATCTTGAAGTCTAAAAACTGTTCTTGACTCTTGGCAAAAATGCAAATCTCGTTTCTACTTGTATCTTTTCTCTTAACATTTCGCTCTCTTACAAACAACGTTATTTGGTAAATTTTTTAGAGGCGGATAATAATAATATTGTAAGTCATAAAATTCATTTTATTTCAGATAATTTTACAATCTAACCTTATATCAAACATGATATGTATATCAAAAACGGGGAAACAAAGCAAGTGATGCAATACAATAGAATTCAAGATACATATGTATCTAATTAGTAAGTAAAGTCGAATCGCTTCTGTGATAAACTACCTAAAATAGATATTAAACGATAAAACTATGTACATACATACATATGTAAGTCTAATACAGATGTTTGACCTTTTGTTTGTTGGAATAATCAATACAATGTTCTATAGTTACGATGACCATCCGTTCTTTTTTAAAAAGGACAGTCCTCTTTTTGACACAACGTCCTTTTAAATTTAAACAAAATAAATTGTCCTTTTTTGTCCTTTCTTTTTGATGGCTAATGTCCTTTAGTTTAATACCGAAATTTCAAAACTCAATACAATATAAAATTATAACCATCCAAGATAGGAATTGCCTGGCAACACTGAAAAGTGTATGTTCACTTTGTCAAATTTTCTGTCGGCTTTTAAATGGACTGTGCAGAATTTAAATTGTTTTTATCAAATAAAATTGATAGGTAGGTATAATAAAAAAAATACATTCTTCAGAAAAATATCAATAATATATAATCCTTAAACTATTGTTTTCAGTTATTTTTATTTATTGAATTTTGTTATTTTTGTATTATTGGCTAAATTTAATTTCTTTGTTAATTTTGATTAATTAATTAATTTTTTGTTTTAACGACGTATGAGCTTCTAGGCATATTTAATTTATGTTTTAAACATTAAAATACATACATAAGTACATACATATGTAACTACTTGTAGTAGTCACTAATATTACATTGTTTGAATTATATTTTCATTTTATTGATATAAAATATATGTATGTACATATGTATCTATGTAATTAAGTTAATAGGTACCAATAATTTTTATTTAATTTTTAGTGTCCTTTTTTTGTCGAAAAATATGGTCACCGTATCTATAGTACACATACAATGCACTTATTTGCATGTACATATGTATGTATGTATGTACATATGTATGAACAATGTGAAAGTATTTTATTTCGGATAAATATCTACATACACAAATGCATTCAAAGATGTGCATATAACAAACATGCATTCATATGTAAATATTTACATGTGTATATACATACATATGTGATTAACTAATTCAAAATTATTATTTAATACGATTTTGAAGTCATAACGAGTTCTTTGACAAAAAATTCCACTGTAAATAATTTTAAATTTAAAATTTATACTTATATGTATGTACATATAATCTAATTTATAATCAATCTATATACATACATAGACATACATACATATGTACATATGTACATACTTATTATATTAAAAAAAAAACCGTTGTATCGTTCTGATATTATGAAGTTTGTATGTTAGTACGTGCTGCGAAGTTTTTTACCTTAAAATGTAAATAAGACCAAAACAAAATGGCAAAATACAAATCAACATACATACATATTTATTTATGTATCTATTTACATACATACATATCTGTATGTACATACACAAGTAGCTACATTTACTCTTCACATTTTATATTTTCTCTTTATATCAAAAAGTGCAAGTTGCATAAAAATTGATAAAGCAACAAATTTCTTTTAGCAAGTGATTAATGAATTTTATTTGCATACATACATATATATAACATATTTCTAAAATTTTATTTAAAGATCAACTTACCTTAGGTAATTAGAATTAATTTCTTCAACAGAATTTAAGTAGTGTATCAAAAAAACTCGAAATGCAACCACTTCCAACGACGCACGTTAAGAGACTGAATTGTATTTTGTTAGCTTTAATAACACGACACAACTTGTTTGATTTTAGTTAGGAGAAAATTTTTCAAGAACTTGTAAAAAAGAAAATGTCAGTGAAAGCAAATAAGCAATAAAAACAACTTAAAATAATAAAAGGTAAAATAAAAGAATGATAACAATAATTAATGTATTGACATACATTCAGGCTGACCGTTGCGAAATTTCCAAAAGTATCACAAAGAGGGGATTTTTATATAACAAAAGAGGATTTTGTGAAAAACGCGCTAACTATTTAAAAACAAAAATTCAAGCTAAGATGACGTTTTTAAACAGTTAATTATTTAAAATATACCGACAATAATCTTAAAAAAGTCAATTGTTGTTACATATTTTCTTAGGTTGTACATACTTAAAATTTATATATAAAACAAAAAAAAAAAAAGACATGTGGCACTCGGGGCACTCGCATAGCATTTTTTATCAACTTATGCAATTATATTATTAATTTTTGTTTAATAACTCCGTTGTTATTCTGGCAATACTGTATGTTAATGAAATCAAAATCAATAGCATACTTTAGAGCAGTGTTGGGCGATTTTTGAAATGCTAAGCACGCGTGCTTAGCAAGAAAATTCTGTTTGCGCGACGTCGACACACGTATACTATAAGCATCTTCGTGTAGCTTATGAGAATTAACGTTCGGTTGTTGCTTTGTTATCATTTCGTCAAAGTAAATCAAACCAGTCGCTGATCAGCACTTGTTTGAGTAAGACCTCGCTTTACAATTTTTTGTTTACACTCAAAGCAAAATGTTCAATGGAGAATGGGAAAATGATTTTTTTTATAATTTTGTTTTTATTCGAACTTTTTATTTTAATTATCGAATTTAATAAATTATCAAGCTTGAGGGCTTCGTTTTTAATAAATTTTATTTTTATTTATTATGTTTTCTCGATATTTCTTTACTTATTAAATATTATATTTTATTTCATTCGTTGTGTAACTAGTTTATTATTAAATGAATATTGTTTTCGTTATTATTATATTAACATAAAAAGTATTATTGAAAAAATATCCAAATCAAATAAAAATACTAAAAGGCAAGAATTGTATTTTACTTTTGGCAACAGAAAAATTTTTCGAGTGTATAATTATTGACAGTCGTTCGTTTTTTGCTGCTTCCCATACCACAACATATGAGAGAGTATGTGTGCGCCCGACACTGCTTTAGAGGTTAACATACATTGGGCGATTGAAATACTTAAAAAAACAAAAGACTTAAAAAAACAAACTTAGTGACAGGTTTTTTCGTTTCAAAAAACAAAAGACTTAAGAAACAAACGTTTCAAAATTTCTTAATTCGGTCGCCTCAAAGCCCGCGATAGAAGTTATGCAATAGCTTAATAATTCAGGAATATATACATAATAAATAAAGATATTAGTATTTTTAATGTGTAATTTTTGATAACTTTTGTGCAATATTTTCGAAAGTTAAAATTTTTTTTGGGAAATTTGGCTTACATGTATGTATATTATTTACAAGGTATTCTGTTGTATTCCAGTCTCTCAAATCAATTTCCAACAAATTTAATGCTGCTAGCATGTCTTCAGAAGTACTAAACTTCAATATATGTACATACATACATATGTATTTGATAATTTAATTTTCATTAGTGCCATAGTAGTGGTAAAGTGAAAACTATTATTACTCAAAAAATATATGTTCAGCAAACGTACAAGGTACATACTAGTGATTTTACGAATATCAATTTTTATTATTCGCGAATACGAATACGAATATTTGAAACAATATTCGCTGAATACGAATACGAGTATTACTTTTAAGGTTTAGACTCTAAACTTTAGAGCCACTTAATATTTCAAATTTAAATGGAAAAAATCCCTCCCATTGTGTCAGTAACAATAAATTGAAAAAAAAACTGTTCACTTCTTTAGATATTTATAACTATTATGACATTGAGGTGCCGAATTTGAGCACCTCTACTGAACATTTTTAAATTATTTTACTTACATACTTTCAGATTTCGTTTTTGTTACTCTGTTTATGCTTTTAGTTAGTAATTCAGTCCTCTTCGGGAGAACATATTTTCGCAGATTGCGCAGCCACATGTCTCGATGGACTTTCACATATTAAATTTTAGTTCTTCCATTTTTGAAGTCCAACATTCCTCTACTGAGAATTGACAATGATATGAATTTACATATGTATAACAGTTTAACTTTTAAATGCTCTTGCAAAATATATATTTGTGTCTGTTTTTAAAGAAGGTTATTATCTTGCGTCTTCTTTATATAAAAATAATTAAAAATTAATATATTTTTGTACATTTTATGTACCTTTTTAAACTTCATGTATTTATTTTTCTTTGGGAAGTATGTGCAAATTATTCGAATTTGCGAATGCGAACACTTGAAATAGGCGAATAGTCGAATAATCGAATACGAATACGAGTATTCGTAACATCACTAGTACATTTCATATAAAAAATATTTCCTTAAATTTAACGATTTTCCAATAAAAGGTTTTATTGAAATTTAGCATAGGGATAGCTTAAGTCTTAGGGTAAAATATAAGTTACTTTTTAAGGCGTAAAAACAGGGAACTTTTAAATTCAAATATTTAATTATCCTCATTGTTGTATTTGTTGGGGGCTGTGCACGTATTACGTAACGCTCCAGGGGTAGGGGGGGTTAAAGAGTTGTAACGGATTAAAAATTTTGCACTGAAAAATTAGTAAAAAGCGTTATGAAGGGGGGGTATAAAATCTCTTAAAACAGCGTTACGTAATATGTGCACAGCCACTTGTCGAACTGGATATAAAGATTTACTTGGCCCCAGTGAATACATAGTAATATATTCGCCTTGTTTACAAATGTTTTTATAGCGGTAATGACATATATTTGCTTACTATCTGAGTGTGAATGCAGTTGTGTGTGCTTATAAAATTTTATTTGCAAATTAAATGTACGAATTAATAAATGAATGACCTTTTAATTTAAGCCTTTCCATCTCTGCCCAATAATACAAACTGAGAAAATGCTTAACTCTTCTTATTTGTCTTTGCTAAGTTTCACTAACTGTTTAATATTTATACAGTATTGCCAGAAGCACGTATTAATGGAGACTTTGGTGAATTACTTGAGTAAAAATCTTTATGATATGGCAGTTTCGCTTCACCACAAACGTCTGCTATTAATTTCCTGTTGTAGACTTAATAATTTAGAAAACTTAATATTTTTAATAATTTAATTAAGCTAGTGATTCTAGTATTTATTATTGCTAGTGTGGCAGTGTATTGTTGTAGAGAAATAAAAGTTTTCATTAAAAAAAAATACCGTTGGGAATCGATTATATCTTGCTTTTATTTATAACATATTCAGATATATGTACCTACATACATACATACGTGTGTTGCATGAAAACGATTTTATATGGAACTAGCCTATCCCGGTGTGTTTCGCTACCCCCCCTCGTTATAAAATAAAATTAAAAGTATTTATATATCCTATTGTGAAAATTTAATGACGATCGGTCCAGTAGTTAAGACTATATTACGATTTTTAATTTTCCTAAAAGGGGGCGTGGTCCCACCCACTTTTCTCCTGGTACGTATTCCAAATTATGCCAATACCATATGTACCAAATATCACCGACGTAGGTAAAAAAATGCCCAAAATATAGCGATTTAAATTTTTGGGTTATATGGGCGGTGCCACACCCCTTTGTCCAATCAAAACTTCATATAGCTTATAATTCATCCGAGAGTTCCAGTTAAATACTGTGAAAATTTCAGGAAGATCGGTCCAAGGGTTTGGCCTCCTATAAGGAACAAACAAACAGGCACACATTCGGTTTTATATATATAGATTAATTGGAATCTATATCGGAATACAAAAATTATACCTCTGTACGACTGAAATTGTGACGCAAATTTCTTATATAATCGTATGACAACGTTCTTTTCTATTTCTATGATTAAGATCACTTTCAAGATTTAATTTTTTATATGTATGTATGTATGTACATATGTACAATGTACATACATATATGCAAATTAGTCTTCTCTCTAGTTAATATTCTTTACAACTTTTTTTTTCTTAAATAGAAATTATTAATTTGTTAACAAATTATTAACTGTTTTAGCAGCATAAATATATATTTCTATAAGACATTTATAATGATTATTTATGCAAATATGTAATTTTGAGAATGCAAACGAAATAGTAACGTATTTATAAACATACATATATGTATGTATATATGAACGTATGTATTTATTTTGTCATTGCTTAAGAAAAGTTTTTATTTACATATGTATGTGTGTATATAAAGATTCAACTTTATGGTTTTTATCATCAATAAATATTGATTTCGTTGAGCTAAATATTAAAAAAGGAAATATATACTTTCGAAATACTTCATTCATAAAATATTTGATATGACGATTGATCATTAAATAACGAATGCTAATATCATGAGAGCGAAGTTTAATTTATTTTACATTGTAAATATCTTTGATCCTTTAAAGCGAAATTTGCACTGCTTCCAAAGAACCAACGCGTAGTGGTTTCTTGAAATTTTACTTCTCAGCTTTTTCATTTTAACTGAGAGACAAAAGGCTCTACGAATTACTACACAGTAAAAACTTTGAAATAAAATAAAACAATCACTTAGCATGTGAAATTGTGATGACTTTGGGCATTGGCCACCGAACAATTTTTCAAGTAAGAAAAAAAGAATAATTAGCGGGGAAGCTGTAAAAAAAATCGCGCCGTTGTTTGCTTTTAAAGAGAGAGATTATCAGGGCATGAAACATTTATTGGTTACGAAACAGGCAGACAAGGGCTCTTAGGAAAATCGTTCGCACTTTAGCTATAAAGCACAAAAACAAAAATAACCAGCACTATCAGAAAAAAACATGTAAAAACTAGACTAAAGATCTTGAAAGAGTCCAAAAACTAAAGCGGGGAAGGCCTGATAAAACCAGAATAAATCGTTTTCAGTCAGATGTTAAGGAGTACTACTGTTACCAATTTTATGAAACCCTTAGAAAACACCAACTAAAAGAAACCATGAAGCACGGTGATAAAAGGTGAATGGTTTATGGTTGTTTTACTTTGTGGCACTTTTGTGGTCCAGTGGTGAAAATTGGGGGAATAATGAAAAAAAAAAAAAAATCCAAACAGAGTGGTCAAAAATTCCAAAGCATAACATTGAAAACATGGTATGGTCGAAATTATGTCAAGACATTTCAGAAGCCTGTTAAAAGCAAATGGGCTCTGATAGCAATATTTAAAATTGAAACGTGCAGAAGTGGATACTTAAGACTTTATCAATGAAATCGCATTAATCTCCAGTTTATCCTTAAATGTTATTGAATTTAATTTTGTTTTCTTAAATTACTATTGAATAGATTAAATAAATATTTTAAAGTGGTTTTTCATAATGTAACCATATGTGCTCACTACTGTACATGCATACAAATATTCATTGTCAGAATCAGGGTTTAAAATTAGTTTTTTATTTTTATTTATTACTAGATGATTGTGCCGGCTTCGCCCGGAAGCTATTTTCTTATATGGGGGAACCATTCTCCCCACTCATCAAACAACCTATTTTATGTTTGACTATTTCATTTTTTAACAACAAAAATAATTTTGTTCTTTTTGAAATACGAATTGGATTAATAGTTTAGTAAATACAGGAATTGCCGCCTCCCTCCCCTCCTCATGCACCTAGCGGTTTAAAATATACTTTAAAACCTAATCTCGTACCTACCAAATATGCATAAAAAATTTAATTAAAATCGGTTGAGCCGTTTCGGAGGAGTTCGATAACAAACATCGTGACACGAGATTTTTATATATTAGATACTACCGACTAAATAAAATATTAAGTAGCTTACATGCCAGAAATATCTGCAAAATATACCAAACAACAAAATATATGCCATTCCAACCAAATACAACTTCGAATATTATGACAAACATAGCGATCTTAAAATGAATAATATTTAAAAATTTTTCCCTCTGCATCAACAAGTAGCGACCCAAAAAATTACTAATTGGATACTCTTGGATTCAAGAAAAAAAATATGTATTTCTGAACAAGAAAGAAAAATTTGTGTTGAAAATTGCAGATTCCAAGCATTTTTCTACTGAATTGAAAATTGAAGGCATAGGATAATGTTTTCGACAAGTTATTAATTACTTTTGATCTAATGTAATGTAATTTTGTTTAAGAATCATAACAACGAATGTTTTCAATCAAGAGTTTGCCAATGAACTACATAAATAACAGTTGAACCGCCATCTTGTGTCTTAAGGCCCAACCATAATATGCATAAGTTGGCTTAAGATAATGTCATAATTGAACGAAAAGGGTGTCAAATGCATAAGAAAATTCGCAGAGACTTTTAGGTGGCTATAATGTACTTATGCGACTTAAAATTTATGTAGTCATAGTGGCACCCTTATGTATCGTAGCATAAATAATTTGTTGAAAAATTTTTGTCTTCTTATTTTCCCTACATAAATAGATTCTTGTTCACAAATGTATATCCACACAAAAACACAAATGTAAAAATGAGGCCAAGTTCCTATCCAAAATATTTCGGCTGTAAAAAGTACTGAGATCAAAATAAGGACCAAGTTCTTGATAGGTACAATTCCATCTCATTTCTAGGTAACCTATAATCTTGGCAAAATTTTTCCAAGAATTCTTTCCCATATTATAAAGGCAAAACATTTTTGCCAAGCTTACAGGTTGTCTAGAAATCAGATGGAATTGTACCTATCAAGAACTTGGTCCTTATTTTGATCTCAGTACTTTTTACAGCCGAAATATTTTGGATAGGAACTTGGCCTTATTTTCACATTTGTGTTTTTGTGCGGATCTCACTTCTTTTTTCTAAGTTGTTTTTGTATAAATATTTATATGTATTGCTTATCTGGGCCTACCTGTGTACGAAATTTCAGCTTTCTAGCTACACTGGAAGTGCCCCATACACGCACTACTGTGCGCCTAGATTTTATTTAAGTGCAAAACTACTAAAATATACGTCAGTGGAAATAAAATATGTTAAATAAAATATATGAAATGTCAGTTTCGTGTAGAT
Source organism: Lypha dubia (assembly GCA_947311025.1). Taxonomy (NCBI): domain Eukaryota; kingdom Metazoa; phylum Arthropoda; class Insecta; order Diptera; family Tachinidae; genus Lypha; species Lypha dubia. The sequence goes on from OX371263.1 coordinate 62,090,088, forward strand.
TTTTCTATTAATTTTAATATGTAAACTGTTTCGTCTTCTTTTTTCATTTTCAAAATGAATTTATTTTTACGTACAAACATATGTACAATGCGGCGACGGTCTCTTTATGTATTTCATTTTATTATTTCATTATTCATTAAATTGTGTCTATTACGTTGCCGAATTATAGTTGACTGACTGTGAGTAAAATATTCAATGAATTTTGATAACAAAAGCTTATTTACTATCTACACTTACCAACCACAAACGCTTTTTCGAAGTTTTTAGCTCTGAAATAGTAAATAGATAAATAATATTTTTATTAACGTGGTATTTAAATAACAATCAAAAAGTTTATTGTTAATAAAGAAAATATTTATCAACAATAAAAAACATAAAAGTGTTTGATGTAACAAAAAAAAAAAAAAAAAAAGAAAAAAAGGGCCAAGATTATTTTACACACAGCTTGTCATCAAGTTCAACGAAAGTGAACTTGATTTGAATATTTAAATAAATATTTAAGATGCTGGCATTAATATTAGATTACAAAATAAAAGATATAAATATTAAATGAAAAGAACTGTAATGGATTATTTTATGGAGGAATTAAAATGCTTTGGACTTTCTCTCGATACACATAATCGATACAAACAAACAAACACACTTTCATTTTTGTTTTGTGATAACTTCATGCAAAACTTTGTAAAACTTTTTTTGTTGTTGTTGGTTTGTTTGGTCACAAATGTATGTATGTATGAATGTATGTATGTATATTAAAAAGGCGGCCCGACCTGTTTGGAGCAAGCCTGTTTGATGTTAATTTACATTTTGTAAATAATTATCTGTAGAATTTAGTAGAGATTCAAATGATTGACCTGAGACGTTTTCTTACAGCCCAGTCCTTGTTGTGATCGCATATTTTTTATTTCAGGTATCGAGTACATAAGTAAATAATATATATTTAAGGTGAAGTTGAAATGTAACATCTGTAATGATAAAATACATTTTTCAAATTGTGCCTGCTTAGCAGAGCTGTAAAAGATTACAATCACGCATTAATTGCAATCGTGTGATTTCACGTTAATGATTGCTAATTTTTCGATTTAAATTTTAAATTATAAAATCAATACCACAAAAATTATATGAGATAATATTTTTATATTATTATTATTACGAATAAACGTAATTATTATTTGAACTTATATTGATTTACATATGAAGAGTAATATTATCAGGCTCAAGTTCAGTTTTATTGAATTAATGAAAATTCAAAATTACTAAGAGTTTTTGTATGTTGGAAAATATTATTATTTATATCCAATCAGTTTTTAGCAGAACGTATCAGTACTGATTTCAAGGCCGCTACACCTCTCATCAGCGTTCAAATGTCCATCTTTACAATTTTCGTAAAGTGGATACTAAGTGAGAAGAATATCAACTATTTAACCAGTTTTCAACAGAAATAGAATATGAGAATTAATTTTTAATTCAATTTTTATTCTACAATGAAACAGTGCTGGTTAGTACGAAATTCCCTCATTACTGTTTGGAACTAATAATCAACACAAACTCATAGTCCGTTATCATCAAAGTATTCTACTTTGTATTTTAACGTTTTTGTTGTTTTTACTCTATATTAGGGAAATTCACATATTACTGTGACCCCTGTTATTAGGGTATTTATAGCTCGTGCCCAAGCGGAATTAATTCAATAAAACTGAACTTGAGCCTGATAATATTACTTTTCATATGTAAATCAATATAAGTTCAAATAATAATTACGTTTATTCGTAATAATAATAATATAAAAATATCAGTACTGATACGTTCTGCTAAAAACTGATTGGATATAAATAATAATATTTTCCAACATACAAAAACTCTTAGTAATTTTGAATTTTCATTAATTCAATAAAACTGAACTTGAGCCTGATAATATTACTCTTCATACGTAAAATTATATGAGATATTCACACTGTAGTCATAAACTCATGTGTCATAAAATATGACAAGTGTGAGCACCCAGGTATGTGATAGAAATCGATTTGATTTGAAATGAAATCGAAGACTTAAATCGAATCAAATACTTTTAGGTGTGATAGAAATCGGAATCGAATCTATTTACATAAATATTTTTGTATGACCTCTGTCCGCTGTATTTTTTTTTGCGACAGGAGTAATTTTTTCAAAGTTTTTACTTTTTTGCATTTGCTCTCAAATCTTTTATATTTTAGAAAGTTTTTTTTATTTTGGGGATTTTCAATGCCTTTTTTTCATTTCTCAAAATTATTGAACTTTTAATCAGTATTGCGTTTTTTAATCTTTTACATTTTTGCAGTTTTTCGCAATGTGAGTAATTTTTGCATTTGGCATTCTTACATCTTTAAGTGCCCTGGAGACGATAAAAAAAACACGTCGATCAGTGCATATGTGTGAGTGTAAATTAAAATTTTAGCAAGATTTTGCAATATCATAAACTTCAAGATTTTTTCCGAAGGCGATCAATTTTAGCTATTTTTAACTAATGTTTTGCATTGATTCATACTTTGCAGATTTGAAATAAAAATTTTTTGCTTGTATAACAATTTGCAATTTTTGCAAATTTTCACTTTAGCGATACAGTTTTTAGTTAAAACTAGCCTATCCCGGTGTGCTTCGCTACCCCCCCTCGTTATAAAATAAAATTAAAAGTATTTATATATCCTATTGTGAAAATTTAATGACGATCGGTCCAGTAGTTAAGACTATATTACGATTTTTAATTTTCCTAAAAGGGGGCGTGGTCCCACCCACTTTTCTCCTGGTACGTATTTCAAATTATGCCAATACCATATATACCAAATATCACCGACGTAGGTAAAAAAATGCCCAAAATATAGCGATTTAAATTTTTGGGTTATATGGGCGGTGCCACACCCCTTTGTCCAATTAAAACTTCATATAGCTTATAATTCATCCGAGAGTTCCAGTTAAATACTGTGAAAATTTCAGGAAGATCGGTCCAAGGGTTTGGCCTCCTATAAGGAACAAACAAACAAACAAATAAACAGACACACATTCGGTTTTATATATATAGATTGTTAAAAACACGCATGCAATTCAACATTTTATCGAAAAAGAAAACCAAAAAGGAAAAAATTTTTTATGACATTATCATAAACATAAAGCCTGTAGAATTGTATTATTATATTACACTTTTGTTTAAAAAAAATCATGATACAATGAATATAATATTCATTGTATCATGGAAAAAATAAAAAAATATTTTAAACTAGTTTAAATATTTAGGACATTACGACAATATGACTGATATGACTACAGTGTGAACACCCTAATTGAAGAAAATTTCTTAAAATCACTTTTAACATTAATTTACTGCAATAAAATTTGATTACAATCTATTTGTTTGCAATAATTTAATTTAATTGAAATCTAATCCATTAATTGTAGTCAAAATAATGGGTACTGGCACAAAAGCTAAACAGATAAATAAAATGGATGGTTAGAAGATCGCAAATCAGTGGTTTTTCATTTACAATTTCAGCATTATCGATCGATCGACATCGTGGGCCAGGCCGTAAATCAGTATTAAAAACTTCCGTTCTGTGTTTTGAATAAAAACTACTAGGAACTTTTAATCAAAATCGCGTGCGATCTTCAATCTTCAAAAGTTTAGTAAGATTTTGCGAATTTTTCTCCTATTCGTGATTTTTACAAAATTTTTTACATTCCTTTTTTGCATGCGATTTTTAATGAATACTATTTATGGATCGTCAAAAATTTTGCAATTTTTCGCTTTTTTTCGCAACGAATTCTTTTTTATAGCTTGGCCGATTCTAGACTCTACTGTAAACTGCGATATTCCCAGTGTATATTATTCAGTTGTGATTTATCAAAGTAAGTGATAAAACACAAATTTTATTGCTATCAATTAAATAATAATTAAAGAAAAAAAATTGATTACAATCACAAAAGAACGCAATTTTGAATAAAATATTTATTGCGCACATCTACGCAGAAAAATTTTCCCGAAGTCGAGTTTTTCTTTTGCTGATTCGGGTGAATAGTTTGAGCATAAAAACGATCAGAAACAATCACTTCGCTATTAATTGATTAAAATTACAGATTAATTCATTACGTGATTGCAGTTGCCGTGGTTTGCAGTGTGAATTAAACGCCGTGATTCACTATCTTACACAATCGTGCGATTTGCCAAATATGAGAGGTGTGCTGAAAAAGAATGGTGGTAGTGTGGACTAAAAATGCAACTGTGTGACAGATTTTTTGGCAAGTCGTGCGATTTGTAAAATTTTATGAAAATTTTCATAAAATGATAGTTTTCATGCGATCAGAGGAGTATTTATTGTCAACCAGAAGTTTTGGCATCAGTTTTGTATGATAGTGTGGCACCTACAACACCATTTTGGAACCATTTTTTAAAGTCGGTCAGATTTTTGTAAGATTTTCCTGCGAATGAATCACACAATTATGTAGGATAGTGAAGCACGGCCTTAAGCAGTCAGTCCAGAATTCTGATAATGAAAGCGTTGGTGGTCTCAAAACTTCATGATGTAAACTTGCAGAATAAAAAAAAAATCAATTGAAAAATTTAATTTTAATTATTTTTTCCATGACAAAACTTATTAGGGGCATAATCGTAATGAGTTTCAATCTTAATACATACTTTTCTTTTATTTGATTTTTATTGATCAAAACAAAAAGAAAAACAAAAATCAAATGAAAAGAAAACGTTATTTGCTCCAAATATCATTTTAGTCATCATCATCCTCAAATAGAGCTTTTGAACATCAAAAGATAATAAATACGAATGTGAAACAGGCACAACATGATAGTGAAACTGGCAGGCGAGCATCACTTAAAGATTTTGACATTTTAAAACATTTTTTTTTTTATTTAAGTCGCTCCTACAGACGATCTATATTTTAATATTTATATGCATGTGTATGGAATGGTTTTAAATTCATCTCTTTGTTTTATATTGGCTTTTAAGTATATGTATGTGTGTGTGTGAAAGCACAATTTAAAATATTATCAGGTGTAACCAGCTGTCATCTGGTTAAATGAGCGGAATTGTTCGCTTCTTTGCTGCTGTTTTTTTAAGATTCTTAGGATTTTAGTAAAAAAAAGTTAATTATTTCAAGATTTTATGAATTTAAATGCACAATTTTATTTTCTTTTTTTTTTTTATCAGATAGAGGATATTTTGGGCATACATTTTTTTGGGGTTCAGTTAAAAAATCCAGTATTCTTGATGAAGTTTTTTTAAATTTTAAATTTTTTACTTTTTGTTTATTGGATCATGTTATGTTACTCGCTTTAGAATACCCTTTAATTGTGTTATCTTGCCTGTATTTTTACCAGGGGGCTAATTCTCGCACTCGTATACGAGCGAAATCCTACTCGAACGTTCGCGTTTTTTAATTTTTGGGATTCCCGGACACGATATCGAGTAACTCGTAGCGAAATTTCTAATGATGACACGCGATAGCGCGTAATCGTTCGAACGAAAGCGTGCGAGTTTTTGTTCGTAAGCAAAAAACCATTCGTAAACAAAAAATCTGTAACGTTTTTATGTGCAAACAAGAATAAAAAATAAAATGTAAGTTAATTTTTTTATTTTAAATTAAGAATAAAATTGTAACTTGAGCATTTTAGGTCAAATATGTCAAAAATTAATCATTCTCAGAAGGAAATTCTTGGAAATTTTATGACTCAGCACACAGACTTGGCAAAGGGCATATTGCCAAATACTCTCGCAAGGAGAGTGTAAAGGCTAACCACCTTTGGGAACAGCTCATGGCCAAACTAAATGCTTCCGGCCCACCAGCAAAAGATGTCAAGTCGTAGCGCAAGGTACTATTGTTTGCACATACATACATAACAGAAAAAGAAATACATATGTATCTTATAATTTATTTTTATTTACATACATATCTATACGCTGATCAAAAGCAAAACGTGAAAAGTAAATATTCTTTCAATAAATCCCAAAAAAAAAAACTGGTGGTGGACCGTATGAGGAAAAAGTTCTGTCCCATGCCGAAGAAAAAATACTGGCTGCTTCGGTTGAAAGCTTCGGATCAAAAAAAGTGAAAGATCTGTCACAAGATGACGAACATTTTGCGTCTACATTTCAAAAAATCAGTACTAGTCCTTTGTGCACATCGCCCCGATTATTGGCTGATAATGAAGATCGTATACATATATTTCGTATTTTATAGAAAGTGAAGAGAAAGAAAAATCAATGCCAATTAAAACAAAAGTTGCTTACAAAGAATTAACAAATATGAACCAAAGGCTAAAAGAAAGTAAAAAAAAACTTTATTGAAGCAAAATTTAATGTCTACAGAACTGTATCAGAACGAATTGTTGAGCAGATTAGATAAAGTAATTGAAATAAAAAGCTTAAATTAAAGGAAAAAGAGGTCGAACTTTCTGGTCAACTAATTGACATAAAAACAAAAAGCCTTAAAATGAAAGAAAGGAAACAAGAACTAAATATGCAATATTAAACTCACATTTGGTCCTGTACCTTAGTTTTAATTATTAAATTCTTAGTACAAACATATTTATGTTTTTTGGTTATACATATTTTATTACAATTCATTCAGTGTTGTCAAACGTATTTCGGCACGTTATTTACAATACTGAAGCAATAACTCGATTCGTTTCATATCGAGTGTTATCATCAGAAAATAATTTCGTATCGAAATAAATTTCGATTCGAATTCCATTTCGATCACGACTGCGAGAAATAGCCCCCAGTATTTTTATTTTTGTTGCAAATTTTAGGCCTATAATTTTCACGGTCCTCGATATATATACGATTGTGACAGACGTACAGGACAGACAGACTGCCTTGAAATAACAATAAAGTTTCTTTGCTTTTGTGGGTATAGCGATTTTCATGTTACGCGAAGCTGTTTTCGGGAAATTTTCCCCCCTTTAAAAACCCTATTGGAGCGTAACGTAAAATATGCTGGCAATATCTGGTACTTTTATTTATTCATAACTACTCTCTCAAGCACATTTCATTTTATCTAATATTTCGTTTTCAGTGGGCCACATGAAAAGCAAATACACCCGTTACCCAATTCCCAGTACTTTCTCAGCACTAGATTAGAGATGCAGACAAGTCTATTCCGCCGCCGCCATATGAGCTAATTTATTATGTTGCTTAAATTCACATTTATTAGAAGAGAAAAATAGCATAACTAATAAAATTTCATATTTAATAGAAGCACATTATCTATTTTATTTTTAGTGCAGAACAGGAGCGGATCAAATTTGATTTTTTTTGGGGGGGGGGGAATATTTCATATGAAATAAATGTGTTACAATATTTTTCTTAGCAATGAATGTATTGTGAATTGTATGTATTTTTATTATGGTCTCGAGGGAGAGGAAGTAGGGGACTTTAATCCCCTTTTTCTACTCCTGATTCAGCGCTGGGTGCTGTAACCAGTTATTTTTATGATATGCCATGACATGCCATAAAAAGGGCGTTTATGGCACAATTGATTATATTTAAAACGACAATAACAATTGTGTTTATTGGTGGCACAAACAGTCAGTCATGCAATTTCAAATGCCTTATTTTTTTTATTTTGCAATTTCTAATTTTTTTCTTTTTCTCATTTTCTATTGTTATTGTTGTGGCTTATTCGTAATTTTTTTTTTTTGCTTACCAAAATGCGGATACATGTTGTTAAACTCTATCAAATATTTTCAAATGAATGTCAGCAGGAAGATACTTGAAGTCGCACAACACAACAACGACGATGACTGCAACAAACATTACAAGTATGTAGGTGGTATTTTCATTGGCATTGAATGTATGTCTGTAAGTATGTATGTCTCCCTAACGTCTGTCCGTCTTTGTGTACGTCTTGCTGTTGCATTGCTGCAAGTACCAATGCGCCACACACACAGACTCACTCTTTACCTGCCAATAAGCCAAATATTTTATTTTATTAACCACATGATAGATGCTTTCGCACATAATAATGCAATTGTGCCATTTAAGATCTACCTGTGATGATGATGGTGTTGGTGCCGGTGGCAAACAGTGGTGGTAGTGCTTCTGGCGGCTGGTTAAACTGGCGGTTTGTAGGTTGGCTGGCAGTGTTGCAGCTTGAATGGTGTGTTTTTTCGTAACGTTTTTAGAAACAAAAAAAAAAAAAACAATAGAATGCTTAAAGCCAACATTCAACAAAGAAATGCGTTTTTGGTCAATGCATGCACATACGAGTACATAGAGTAAATAAGTATGTATGTATGCATGTATGAAATAGAATGAATATTAGCGCAAGTAAATAAATGAAGTAGAAAAATGTTACATAAATGTATTCTACAAATTTGTTGGTGTTTTTTTTTTATTAAAAAAATTTTTATTTAATTTTTTTTTTCAAAATTAAAATAAAATTATGTGTTTGAAATTAAATTTTAAAATCCGCCCAATCACGAATAAGAATTCCGCGGGAGTTTTCCCCTTTCCCCATTCCTCCTATTATGAATAAAAATCCCGCATGAGATTTCTCACTTTACCTTTTCTTCATATTTGTACCATTTTTATCAACCGTGTGAAAGGGAATAAAACTGAATGGGAAAAAAGTAGTTATTCTGAATGCCTTTGAATGCAGTTTTTTCCCTAAAAATATTTCACTTAGAAAAGGGAGGGAGTTTACATAAAAATGTAAGTAGTTTTTTATATAACAAAGTTTAAGAAATATTTAAGTGTTCATTTAGGTCGAAGAGCAATTGCAACATCCGTTGGTGATCCTGTTAATCCGTTGGCTATTTCGTTGTTGTTCTTCTACAACACCAATTTCCTCCACAAGTGATCGCATAGCTAAATTATTCATTTCTAATTTTTCTTTAAAATTTTTATGTAAAACAAATTAATTTATTTTTGCAAACTGCAAATTGGAAACAAAAACATAAGAAAATTAAATGTCAATAAGCAAAACTGCTGGCTTCAAAACTCAGTGATGCCACTTTTTAACTTTTTTGCTCCCACGGAATTTATAATTGGAGGAAATTTTTCTCGAGAAAAGTATTTTCCGTGGGAGAGAAATTCCTAGGGAATATTCGTGATTGGTTTGTGATGAAGTTAAATTTCAAAATATAAAACCCAAGACATAAAACACAGAATTTAACAGAGCTCTGTTCGCAGGTTAACAGTACTCTGTAGACATATAAAAGTCATAAAGGGTGCACTAAAAACGACTTTTTTTTTGAGAAGGAGTCAACGTGGGCGGAAAAAAATCATTGGGTTTTGTGGATGAAGTGGCTCTCTACAACCCGCTATATTTGGCATATCTAACAGTTTAAGTTTTACTGAGATACACTCGATTTTCGATTTTCGGATACATGGATTCTCTAAGGGATGACTACATTTTTCAAAAAAAGTACAATTTAAAAAAGTTTCTTTGACAAAATTAACTTAAAAAAGAGCTGCTTTCAATAAAACTTCATTTAAAGTAGCACATCTCTTTTACAAATAGAGTCCCATTAAAAAATACCTCATAGCAAAGTAACTTTTTTAAAAAATTTGAGTACCTCGCACAAAAATACATTGAAATAAATTGAAAATAGTACCAAAAAAAAGATGGCTCCTTTCAAAATTAACTAGTAAAATTGTAGGTTTCACTAAAGTACTTTCGAATAGAAAAGTACCATTTAAAAATTAGTAATTTTTGAAAAAGTATCTTCTAGAAAAGCGTTTTTACGAACATTGAGATGTCAGCAATATTGAAATATCCCGGATTAACGTTCAAATGCAAGTTTGTACGATCAATATGTGAATTGTGAATGTGAAAGTTAAGTCAAGTTGTGGGCAGAGATCTGCGCCGGCTCCCAACTTGCTCAATAGCAAACACTATTTTTCAATTCTTTGGTTGTTTGGTTGTTTTTTTTTTTTTTGGTCGGTATTTGCCTATTATCTCTACAAAAACAATACCAACAACAACAACAAAAAGCTGAAAAAAAATTAAATAAAACAAAGCAAAAAATTTTAAAACACGATTGTTATGCTAAACAGGCTGAAATAGAAAGAAGCAAAACTGAAACAACAAAGTCGATTCAAATGGCTTCGAATAATGCCAATACAATATGATCGCATTTAGCGAATGCTAGAAATCTGCCTGGCTGCCTGCCTGCCTGCCTGCCTGCCCTTTTATGTTACAGTAAAAAAAAAAATCACAAAATCTACAACAAAATCTTAGTGGCTAAAATATGACAATGTTGCAACATAATTTCACAAACGTTTTATTTTATTGAATTTAAATACCACAGTGAATTATTTAATTTCTGCATTTTGTTTATTGGGTTTTTTTTTCACTACCGAAATTTACACAAACAATTAATTGATCTTTCTTTGATGGCATGTGTTTTTATTTTTAATGAATTTGCTTTAATTTTACGGAATCAATGTCCAAGACAAAAACAAAAAAAAAAATAAAAAAATTTTACACACATTGAAAGATCGAGACCAATAAATGCCAAAATTTTATAATGCAGGCCAGGCTTTTTTTTTTTTGATTTTGTTCAAAACAGAAAAAAATACATAAATAAATACACATGTGTATTTTTTTAAAACATTTCACGCATTTTTAAAGAAATGGATGCCATGACACAAACATTCATTTGCTCGCACATCTTTCTATTTCGCTTTCGATTTTATTTTCGAAATTTCATTACATTTCATTATAAATTTCAACTATTACTATTATAAATTGTATTTTGTTGTACGAATACTATTTAAAAACAAATTGTATACGAGTGATTGTTTTTCAAATTAATACACTGCACCACATAAGTACTCCAATTTGCCACTGATATTAAAGGATTCCGTACCTCAAATAACACTAAATAGATGTAGTCGTGTATATTTTGAAATGATTTGGTAGATAATTATGCAATTTCATTATTTAGAAAGAATAAACAGAAAATGCAGAAAGGAAAGTATATGTTATGGGAGTCCCCTTGACCCATTTTAACAGACGGAGCAGATTTTTTTGTGTTTTTTTTTTTTGCAAAAAGTACCATTTTATTTGGAAATGTTTTTTTTTTTTTTGGAATAACATTTATAAAAATATGTTTATATTCGAATAATTTTCATCAAATAACTTTTATTCGAACAACTAGTATTCGAAGAATTTTTTATATAATGTTTTTTTTTCGAATAACTTCTGTTTGGATAATTTTTTCCATTGGAATTTTTTTTAACATACCAACAGGATGAAAGTAAATATTCGAATTGCTTGAATGCAACTCTTTTTATTCGATTAATATTATTTAAATAATTTTCAAACGGACTTTTTTCGAATAATTTTTATTCGAATAGCTTTTATTTGCTGCCCTATGCTCCTTATAGGAGCTTAGGGAACATATATATATAATTTTATTAGACGTATATTTTTTCTAATAATTTTGTCTGATATAAATTCGATTAACTTATGTTCGAATAATTTTCTTTCAACACATTTTTATTTGATTATGTTTTTTTTTAATCTTATTTAATTTGCATAATTTTTATTTCCACATGTTTAATCGTCAAGTTTTTGGTGTAACAGGGCAAAAATTAGACTTTGTGTTTTTCTAGGATAAGAATTTATCTTTGCTCTCTATGACTGTTTATAAAAACATATTCGCTATTGTGGATTTCGCTATTTGCTACGGTGGCAGGTAATAACCCTCCCCAAAAACTAGATGAAATAATTCCCCAAAACTTTGGGATGCCGGCATTTGCTCCATGGGGCAATAACCAGCTGGCGCAGTAAAAAGGTGGAGTATTCATCAAAACGTGGTTAAACATTTTATGAAAGTATGTGTGTAAAGATCAGACTTATTTTGTGGGGTGAATTCTTTTGGGCTTCGTGGTGAAATTTCAATTTTTTCTGTGCATTTTCTATTTTTATGTGATTAATCTTGGATTTTTCGGTGAGCATTGCAGTTTTTGGTCAATGCGACTGTTTCGATACTGTTGTGAGGACATGTTCCCATCTTGGTTCAATTTTCCAGTGTAATTTTATTATGATCATTTTAAATTTTGGCTTTCATGTGAGATTTGTTAGAAAAGAGCGAGGTTCTATTATGTGCAGCACTGTAGTAAGTAGTTTTTTTTTTATTTCATACAATACAAGATCTTATTTATTGATGTTTAGTTGAACTTGGGCCAAAGTAAATAAGGAAAAATACATATGTACATATTTTACAATTACTATCGTAACTATTTTGGCCTGCCAAAGTGTGTCTAAGCAATTTGTGTCCGTCATTTAAATAATTAAGTATTTTTTTTTTATTGCTACATTTAATTTTAAAGTCAAGTTTTAAGTTTATTTTTTTAAATTTGAATTTATTTTATTTGCATTCATGCTGAACAAAATTTACGACAACTACGCACTTGTGCGTACATGAATTTTAAAATGTGACTTATTTTTGAAATACATAAATTTGTGCAATTATTTTCAGATATAAAAATTTTTGGCTATTTCATAACAAGTCAATTAAATAAAACCGACTGACGAGACGAGTTACTGACTACCTCTCACTGTTATTTAGTAAGAAAACTGTCACTTAATAAATTTTAATTAAAGAAAGCATTAAGTTTAGTTTGAAAAAGTCGAGGGAATGTGTTAAATAGTCAAAAACCAACTTTGTTGTATAATAAGAGTTGTTGTCAACTAATGAAATATACATACATACATATATTTTTTTAAATGATTTGCTTTCTTTCGTAATAAATCATTAAAAGATGAAATCTTGTAGATAAATGTGTAAATATCTGAAAGAAGATGTTGTTTTGTTCTGTCGCGCGTAGGTTGTCGAATTAATTGATCGAAATTTTGCAATATGGCCAATTGATTCTGCTTAAAATACTACAAAGTCTAGAGTCTAGATCATTAACAATCCGTTTGAATGAACAAATATTTGACTGATTCAACTTGATGCCGAAACATAAAATTTCTTTTAATGTTTTTTATGCTTATTTCTTATGTAAGTATATGTATATGTATGTGCATATGTGTATACAAGTATATATATGTATGTTTGTGCTTATGTATGTATGTACATACCTGCATTTGTAAAGCGATCTATTTCTCATACTCGTGTAGTTAAATCATAAAACAAAAGAAAAACTCTAAATAAACTACAACAATTTCAATATCTGAAGGCAGCACACAATTACTTTCTGTTTAACGATCTACGCAAAGAAAAAAAGTTAAAGTTGTTTTTTTTTTTTTTTTTTTTGTGAAAAGAAATTTCAAATATTTTCAATTGAAATTACCCGTATGGAGTTGCTAATAGGAAATTATTAATGTGCAAAATCAATTATAATTATAATGATGACCGTTAAATTGTTTTATGGATGTTGTTTTTAAAGAAGAATGAAAACATTTATGTGTTTTTTTTTTCTTTCACAGAAAACGTTTGAGAGAAAGGTTTCCGTTTTTTAGATTTCTTACAAAAAAAAAAAAAATAATGTTTTAACCATTAACATAAAATTTTACTACAAAAAAAAAAAAAAAAAAAATACTCATATAGAAGAACTGTATGTCTCAAGTTTGGATGAAATCAATGTAAGGGCGGAAATATTATATCGATTGCTGGGATAAACCGTTCAAAAGCTATGATCGGCTAACATACTCACACACACGTGCACAAACAGTTAGATAAGCTTGTAAGATCCGTTTTAAATCCCAATTTTTGAAAATCGGAGGGAAATTAGTAAGAATGATAAAGTTATTACAATAATTTATTTTAAAGAAAATCCGCACAAAAACACAAGTGTGAAAATAGGGCCAAGTTCCAAAATATTTCGGCCGTAAAAAGTACTGAGATCAAAATAAAGACCAAGTTCTTGACAACCTGTAAACGTGCCAATATTTTCCCAAGAATTCTTTCCCATATTAGAAAGGCAAAAAAATATTGCCAAGCTTACAGGTTGCCTACACTCTAAACCACTTTTGCTGAAAATTATGTAGGTCAATATTAGTAGGCAACACTTTACCGAATATAATCGACCTAAAATTACACAACTACTTTTTTTCAACACTTTGTTGATTTTTGAACAAAACATGTTTAATAATAAACAAAAAATGTTCAATTCCTTCAAACACATTGTGTCTAGTTTTCTATCTTTTTACATTTACATATGTTTGATTTTAATAGTGGTTTTCAAATAAAAATGCATATGTATGCATATTATTATTGAAAAATATATTTCCGTTTAATTATATTTATAAAAAGGAAAAAAATATTAAGAAAAATAAACATTTGGGGTGTTCACACTGTTGTCATATCAGTCATATTGTCATAATGTCTTATTATTTTACAATAGTTTAAAAAAATTGTTGTTGTGCTTCAAGCACAAAAGTCATATAATAATAACACGTTTTGAGGTATGTTTATGGTTTGTCATAAAATAACAGTAGAAATCTCAGTCGAGCAGCTGCAACTCCTTATTCGAGCCGGCGATAATTTTTACAAGCCGCCGCTACTTTTATATAACACAAGAATGAAAACAAGGCAAATTCATATGCACAACCAAGGCGAATAAGGTTAATGTAGTGGCGAATTCACTCAAATTTATACATTGGGGGCTGTGCACAGTAACGCTGTTTTCAGCAATTTTATACCCCCCACCCCTTCGTAACGCTTTTTACAAATTTTTCAGTGCAAAATTTCCAATCCGTAACAAATCTTTAAACCCCCTCCCCCTAGAGCGTTACGTAATATGTGCACAGCCCCTTGGGCAGTGTGATAAAATGGTAGTTTATACTACATAGTACTAAGTACTAGCACTAGCTTTAACTTTTCAGTACTAGTTATGTTGAAAAGTATAAACTACAAAAAGTGTGAATCAATCTTTGCTAGTACTACGTAGCTAGTACTGAAAAGTGATAGCTAGTACTGGAAAATTAAAAGATATGCGGCGCAAAAATCCGGTGATAGAAACTGTTTTGGAGTTGCCTCTGTTTAAAAAAAAGCTATTTTTCTTATAAGTTCTAAGCAAAACTTGTGGTAAAACATTTTGGCAACTCTATAAGTTTGTTTTGATTATTTATTATCACGATGGGCGACAAAAATAGCGCGAAATTTTTTGATATGCTCCAAAAGCATAAAATTATATTTAAAAATTCGCAAGCAGCGTTGCCAACTTTGAAATTGCAAAAGGCACCAGAAGGGAGAAAAAAACGCGCCATTCAACAAAAAACGCACCAAGTTCAGAATTTTTTTTATTTATTGAATTAATTTTGCGTCAAATCCGAATTTCTAATGTTGATACAATACTATGCCATTTCATGAAGTGAATCAGTCCCCACCCTTTTTCAATACTAGATAACATTTCGACATCGGATTCAAATTGTACTGCTAATGGCATGATATCATATTTGCAATGGAATAAAACATTTTGTACAATGTTGGTTCTTGATGTCGTTTGTAGCCAAATGAGCTTAAAGCTGCAATGTATTTCCGTGTTCCAGCATGCCGAACAAGGTTGGATATTGAGGCGTGATATCGGCTTTGCAATAACATCTTGCTTTTGTGTTATTATTTGGTCAAGGCCGAATCCATTGCTTAAAATCACATTGTGATTCCCAAATCTTTTTGTATTTCGCTTATGATCTCCTTTTTTAGATTCCATTATTGACACTAACTTTAAATATTTCTTTTAGTAAATAGAAATTTTATTAATTTTAGTGTTACAACACTTTATATAAACGCATTTTTTATGCATTTTATAAAAATCGAACAATGATCGCTAGTCTCGAGAATACTTTGTTTTTGCTAAACTCTTTAACAGAATTGACAGCAACTTTTACGACAACAAACAATTATGTACTCTGAAAATCTAAAAGGGGCAACAAATTTCTTATAATGATATATTACAAATTATCTATAAAAACAAGACGGTTTAACGGTTTTTGTGAATGTGTTTTGGTACCTCTTAAACATCATTAATGGTTGCTCTTATTATGGTCTGTAAAATTGAATGTAAAAATTGTACACAATTGAATGAAATGGTATTGAAACAGTTTTTTTTTTTGTACAAAATTCTTTTTTCTCATACTGAAACAAAAAATTTTGTTGAATATGCTTGGGAGCCACCCAAAATTAAAAAAACGCACCAAAATTAAAAAAAAAGCGCACCACGCACCACCTTAGATATTTTTCGCACAAAACATTTAGAAAAGCACCAAAAAAGGTGCGAAACGCACCAAGTTGACAACGCTGTTCGCAAGTGCCGTCAGTGAGAGTGGCAAAAAATAATGCCTTGTTTTCACTCCATGAAGAGTATTTGGAACAGTTTGGTATTTGGAAATTACAATTGGTCAATTGAGAAAACAAATTCAAAACATGAGGAATGATCATAATTCATTAATGCAGTCATTATATTTAAATAAAAACAAACGACAATGCGCTTTTTGACGAATAAACCAAAAATAAACTTATTTTCAGCACCTGAATGACATGCTTACAAAAATTCAAGTTAAAACTAGTAATTTTTAGTACTTACTAGTTTTTATTCACACATATTTTCAGCGAATGCTGGAAAAACTATCTTGTGCTAGACTGCAAAAAAGCATTTTAATGTAATTTTCGTGCAAAAGGCAAATTCATTACGACTACAATAATTCAACAACAGGCATTTTGTTTGTGTAAACGGCGAATTCATTACCTACGCTGTCAAAATTCTCCATGCATAAAAAATTACATTAAAATGGCGCAAGAAAATATGTAAAAAATTTGACAGTGTAGGTAAAGTATAAATTTGCGTGAATTCGCCACTGCATCCAATTAATTCGCTTGAATGGCAGCTTGTGAACGTTTTTCCACTTGCTGCCGTCCAAAAAAATAGTTCAGCTCATGTTACCGGCAACAGGTGTTTTTGATTATATTTATTTCGTATAGATAAAAAAAATTTAAAATTTTAATTGATAATGGACATATTAGAAAATTTACAGGAAATTTATTGTTTTCTTTATTAACAATTAAAAAACATTTACATTTAAGCCAAAAATGTAGTGTTGCTAAATGTTTATCAGCTGGCACAATTATGACATAGCACACTTATTTATGACGGGGGTGTTCACACTTGTCATATTTTGGTGTGCTCTTATTTTATGACATATGACTAATGACTACAGTGAGAATACCCCAATTGAATTCTTTTCAATTACTACCTGCTCATTTAAAACTGAATAACAGTTTAACGATGTTAAGTATATAATAACAAAGCAATTGCAAAACAAGATCCACCAAATTAAAATTATTTACCACCGACATAATCTCCTTTTCAAACCAAATATAGGCTGTGGATTCTTCTTCCATTGATGTTTCTGTATAAATAAAGAAATTTGCAATCATTATAAGGGAGCATTATATTCATTGATAAAGGTACTTACCAACTATAGTTACCAACGGAGTTAATTCATGAACATCATCTTTAACCTCATTGAGTGTTGAACCAAACTAAAAATTAAACAAAAAAGGTTTATATAAGATTGTTAAATAATAACTTAAAGGAAATTTGGTTTACCTTGTATTCTTTGAAGATAAGAGTATCTTTTTCCTTAAAAAATTTGCAAATCGCTTTTATTATTACTATTTCTTCAGCGTTTTGCTGAAGACCGAAAACAGTTTTTATTTTATCGGAAGATGCATAAAAGTTTTTTTTTTTTAAAAGTGAAAGAAAAGACAGTCTTTTCGAAAAATCATTGGCCAATTATTCAAAATGTCTTTCCTTCTCCGTCTTTTTCTATAAAGGAATCAGGAAATTTACTTGCTGCCTTGCCAGCAACTTCCCTGTAAAATTTCATCGGTATATAATTTGATATTTGGCGTAACTCGTCGACCATAACGTTGGCAAAAGCTTCCAATAGTTTGCCGAGCTTTTGTTTTTCATTCAATCGCTTTATAATTTCCGGTGATAATTTACCCCAAGGAATTTTACAAATTTGGCACACTAATATTTTTATTTAAACAATATTTTCTGATTAAAATTTATTAAATAACTTAAATATATTGCTTTAGCTTTATAGAAAACCAATTTTTATTATTTTTTAATACTGAAAACACGACGAAATTTAATTTTTTCCTCAGAGAAAATTATGACGCCATATGCTGGTAAAATAAAAACTCTTTAATGCTCCTTCTTCATTATAACGCCTGCATAATACATTTTTTGTTGTTTTTTTGGACAGATAAGCTTAATATTACACTTTTTCATGTTATTTAGGCATATTGAACATATTTTTAAACTTAGTTTGTTTAAAAATGAAAAATTTTAACCTAAAATTAGTATTTTTGCTTAAAATTAGAAAAATTATGTCTTTTTCTCACGCGTTTATTCGCTTTAATAACAAAATCGATGTAATTTTAGACAACAAGAATTTTTCAACAGGAATTTCGACAAAATTCAACAAAAGTTTTAGAGTGTAGAAATGAGATGAAATTGTACCTTTTTTCTTTTTTCTAAGTTGTTTTTGTATATAGGGCAGCTATACTGGAAGTGCCCCATACAAAGAAGAGGAACTCTAGTCCCCCAGGTGAAAAGTGCCTGTTTAAGAATTATTTTTGTTAATTTCTCATCAGGACCTTCCTGTGTACGAAATTTGAGCTTTCTAGCTATACTGGAAGTGCCCCATACAAATAAGGGAACCCTAGTCCCCCAGGTGAAAAGTGTCCGTTTTCAGATTTTTCTGGTTAATTTCTCACCAAGACCTACCTGTGTACCGAGTTTCAGCTTTCTAGCTATACTGGAAGTGCCCAATAACATTGATGAGTCAGTGAGTGAATATGTACTACAATATGGACTTTTTACACCTTAATATCTCGGGAAGCTTTTACGGTAGAACTTCAAATTCAAATTTAACCTGTGAGGTCACCTCTGTGGGGAGACCTTATGTTTCATTCTATTATGATCAAGAGGAGCAAAGCTATGAGGGTTTAAAACAGCTCGAATGGTTTCGTGTAAATATACACACTGTGTGGCCGAACTTGTCCTGGCGCACTACCGTGTGCCTAGATTAACTCAGCAGAACTTTTATTTCCTAAATAAAAAATAAAAAAGTAGCAAATATCAGAAGGTACTTTCTTTATGTAAAAAACACCTTTATCGGGAATAAGAGACGAACGTTTTGGTCACGTGAAATATTTTTCCATGAGCAGAAAAAGTTTGAGCAAAATAACAAAATAGTACACTGAAACAACAAAACAACGCAAAAAATTGGCCATTACAATTTTAGGGAAATCGAAGACAAAAAAGTAAAAAGTTGCTCTTTTTAAAAATTATATTTTTTTTTAATAATTTGTTTTCGAAAGTTGATATTTGTAAAAGAGTGTATGTATTTAAAAAAAAAAATTTTTTTGGTAGTTTTGTTGTCTAAGTTATGTTTTTGTAGAAGGTACTTCTTTAAATGTGCTTTTATTGATCGTAACTTTTCTGAAAAAAAAGGTATTAAGGAACATTTTTGGTAAATCAACCTTTTTGAAGAAAGTATTTTTTTCTAAAGGAACGTTTTTTTAAAAAGTTACTTTTTTAAGAAACTTCTTTTCCAAAAAACTACTTTTAAAAAAACTACATTTTAAAAAAGATACTTTTTTAAGAAACTACTTTGCTAAAAAGGTACTTTTTTAAGAAACTACTTTGCTAAAAAGGTACTTTTTTTAGTACTACTTTTCTAAAAAGGTACCTTTTTAAGAATCTATTTTGCTAAAAAGGTAATTTTTTAAGAAACTATTTTGCTAAAAAGGTATTTTTTAAGAAAAAAACTTTTCCAAACAGTGAAATTTTTAAAGTGATAATTTTTTTAAAAGATTCTTAAAGGTACTTTTTTAAAAAGGATTTTTTTTAAGCAGTTCATTGGTTTTAAAAGGTACTTTTACGTAAAAGCTACTTTTTAAGATAACTATGCGATTCTTTCTAAAGCAGTTAACCTTATTAAAGGCCGTGATTCACTTTTCTATACGATCGTACGATACATTCACAGGAAAATCTTACGAAAATCTGAATGTTTTTAAAAAAATCGTTTCAAAATGGTATTGTAGGTGCCACTCTACGATACAAAAACATCATTGATTACCTTAACCGCATTCGGTGTCACTTTTTTTTTTTAATTGTTTGCAGTTGACAAAATATACTCTTCTAATCGCATGAAAACTAATATTTTATGATAATTTTTATAATTTTTTGCAAATCGCACGACTCATCTTATATCTATCACACAGTTGAATTTTTAAATCCAAAATACCATACTATTTTAACACACATGACATATTTGGCAGATCGCGAGATTCTGTAGGATAGTGAATCACGGCCTTAAGAGGAACTTTGTTTTTGAAGGATTCTTTTTAGAAGGGGTTTTTTTAAACTTTCTTGTTTTTAAAGGAATTTTTTTAAGTTATTTTTTTAACGGGTGGTATTTTTAAAAGTTACTTGTTTTAATGAGTAATTTTTTTAGGAAATGTTTTTTTTTAAAGGTACTTTTTTTAACACGCATATAATTTGTTTAAAATGTACTTCTTTGAGATAATTACTTTCTGGGATCTTTTTTAAAGTGTATTTTTTCAAGGGTACTGTTTTAAAATGAATTATGAATTTTTAAAGGCACTT
Source organism: Lypha dubia (assembly GCA_947311025.1). NCBI lineage: Eukaryota > Metazoa > Arthropoda > Insecta > Diptera > Tachinidae > Lypha > Lypha dubia. The sequence goes on from OX371263.1 coordinate 62,110,711, forward strand.
TTACAATGTATTTTTTCTATATAATGAATGAATGAATAAATGAATTTTTTTTAAACGTACTTTTTTGAAACTGAATTTTTTTTTCTAAATCTCACAATTGTTAACTGGGTTAAACACATTCATGTTCGAATAATTCTTGTGAAATATTTTCGCTATTTACTTCTCATCTCCTTAATCTTCTATGAAAGTGTTAATTCAAAATATAAAAAAATAGTAAAAAGTGAAATACGAGTAATAACAAATTAATACTGCTGTCATGTGGCGGAACTACTTTTTCAACTTTTATTTATTTTTTTTTTGGATTTTCTAAAAAAAAGTAAAATGAAGTATTTAGAAGCAAGAGAGAATAATTTCTAAATAATGTTTTGTAATCCAGATGATGATTGAAATGCTTCTAATGCTGCCACACAAACACATCGAAAGTTACGGAACGGCTGGCTTTTGTAGTTCGACAAAAGAAAGTAAAATCTAACACAGTTTTTTTGCTTAATAAAAATAAACCTAAATATTTGGCATGAGTTGAGTGAAACATTTTTATAAAGTCTTGTTAAAATGTTCGCTACAAAAATAGTGAAATTATAGAGGAGACTTCCTTTCAAATACAAAAAAATATTTCAAAAGTTCTTTTTCTAATTATGGTTTGTCACAATTATTTTATGAATAGTAAACGATTCTTTACAACTGTTGATTGAAATGTTAAGTTTTAATCTGTTTAACAATTTAAATAATTGAGTGAAAAGACTGGGGTGCCTGCCAAAAGAGAGGATCTTACTAAAATCATTTGCTGATAATGAATAAAAATTTATTAAAGAATCGTTTGTTAATAAACTAAATTTTTCCTGATTAAAAATTCTCATAAATCTTGAAAATTTTCAAAAATAAAAAACTAAAAATATATTTTCTATTAGACTAAAATATTTACAGACATAAAACACTCGTATTAGCACACAATTAATGAAACAGAATCATATTTTTAGACAACCAATTAGTCTAACAATAAAAATACATAAGAAAGATAAGAAAGACTTCCAGCCAGTCAGCCAAACGATCTGGCAGACTTGTAGAACAAAAGAAAAAAAAAAACTGTTAACAAAAAATCTTTTAAACTTCTTAACAACAATTTTGAGTTGAAGGCGTGTTTGTTGCAAGCCACTGTGAAAAAAGTTTAAATTTACAAAATAAATGAAATAAAATAATAAATAAATAAAAGTTTTTTAAAAAGTGATTTACACATTTTATGAAATTCACTGACTGACTGACTAACTGAATTATCTATGTATGTATGTGTGAGTGTTTATGTACGAGTATGTCTTTGCACTTGGGATTTGCATCTGTTAACAGACGCATTTGTAAGATGCATTTGCAGTTTCTGGTGGCTGATGGCAAGATATATTGCCAAACATAAATAATTGGGATGTGCCATACGCATTATTTGAATATTTCTCTCTTTTTTGGATAGAAATTTTCAAGTTTTTATTCCGTATCAGTGAAAATCTGCATCGATCACTGATGCTAATTCACACTTGTTCGTGTTATACGTCCAGAGTTTTCAGTGAATTTCGTATTTGTTTTTTTTAAATTTCCCTTTTTAATTATTCTGTTGGACAAAAATCAAATGCAACAATTTGGAATTTTTTAAAATTTAAAAATTTAAATGTCCTGAAATTTTGCATGGAACCACCTCTCCGTATCCACTAAAAGGGGATTTTTAATAATTCGAAAATGAAGTTTATGAAAACGGGTAAAAAAGGGGTAAAATTGGTACATCACGGAACTGATGAAGCTGGCAACAAAAAAGTCTCAAAAAAAAAACTAAAGCTGATTTTGTGAAAAAACAAAAATCGGTGGATGGGTATGTGAAATTTTCTGACTTTTGTACTTTTAAAGGGATAAAAAGAGTGGAACCCAAGTTTTGGAAAATTTTTTACCTCTTCAAGAGAGGCGATAATTAATTCGTGTGAACATTTTTTTCCTATTTGGACACGCATAACTTGCTCGCATCACATCTGAACCAATTAAAATTTTTTTTTTGCTATTTGTGTGGGTTTTGCTTGGTTTGGTCCAGGTCCTATAAATTATTCGGAATTTTTTTTTTTAATTAGGACCAGCACTCGGGGAATGACTCGTACGTATGCTGTGCATTGTGCCGGAACTCAGGGAGCGCGATAGGGTAGAGAAGATAGATGTTGAAAATTTAGAAGGCTTAACTCTTTTACAACTCTGCTTTTTGCGTTATGTTATTTTTTTATAGCAGTGTTGAGGCGCCTCCGGTGTTAAGTAGACGTATTTGTTAAGCTGTACTTCAAGGCATTTTATTAATTGTTTTACTTCGCCGATGTTTCTGCTAACCGACGAAAGAGGGCGATGTTGTGTACTAGTGATGCTACGAATATCAATTTTTAGTACTCGCGAATACGAATATTTGAAACAATATTCGCCGAATACGAATATTACTTTAAAAGTTTAGAGCCAAATTTAATTGGTAAAAATCCCTCCCTTTGCGTCAGTAACAATAAATTAAAAAAAAAAACTGTCACTCTTCATTAGGTATTTAACTTTATTATGACATTGAGATGCCGAATTTGAAGATCACTACTGAACATTTTAAATTATTTTACTTATTCGCATACTTTTCGATTTCGTTTTTCTTACTCTGCTTGCCCTTTTAATTATCAATTCAGTGCTGTTTGGGAGATAATATTTTCGCATATTGTGCAGCCACATGTCTTGGTGGACTTTCACGTATTAAATTTTAGTTCTTCCATTTTTGAAGTCCAACATTTCTCTACTGAGAACTGACTGCTAACTTAACATGATATAAATTTACATATAAGACTTTAACTTTTAAATTATAAATATAATTTTCGTTTGTTTTTAAGAAGATTATTATTTTGCGTCAACGATAAAGGGCTTTTTTCTTTAAATAAAAATTATTATAAATTAATATATTTTTGTACATTTTATGTACTTTTTTAAACTTTTTATATGTTTTTATATGTTTTTATATGTATGTGCAAATTATTCGAGAAATATTCGCTTGAATTTGGCGAATACGAATACGAATATCTTAAATTAGGCGAATAGTAGAATAATCGAATACGAGTATTCGTAACATCACTATTGTGTACCTTCACCATTTAAATAGGTTTGAGTAAGGCGTTGTTGTTTTTTTGATTTTATCTCAAGGCAAAATTTTTAGATCTAATTAAGAGGTAAAAATTTGCTGAAAAGAGCAAATAATAATAAAAGCAATATTTGTACATTTATTAGAGCATGTACTCAAGTATTTATGTTTTATATTTTATTTATTTGTTGCGGGTTAGCAATATCTAGATATATATTTCGTTGGTAGCTATACCAATTCATCAGTAGATGTTTTACCCTTTGCCTTATAAAATACTTTTAATGGCAACCAGCGGTTGTCTAATTGTATAGGTGTAGAAAAGTAAACACATTCATAATGGAAAATTATTGTTGTGTGTGTTTGAGAAATTTTTTAAAGGCTGTTTTTATGCTTTGTAATTCACAAAAATATATTTGTGAGTTTTTGTATAAATAGATGAGCTTTGGAATTTTTTTAAACATAAAGGGTAAAACATCTACTGATGAATTGGTATAGCTACCAACGAAATATATATCTAGATATTGCTAACCCGCAACAAATAAATAAAATATAAAAGCAATATTTTTAATACTTCGAATAGTTCACGAGATATAGACTTAAGAATCAGTACATGTTTTTTGAAAATTGTACTAAAATCCACCCAAATCGAAAACTTCAAAAATTAATTAAAAAAAAACCTTAGCTAATAACTCAAAACCCAGCTAGGGTTTTTCTTCTACCATCATAAGCTTTCAGAAAATTAAAAGCAGCCCAAATGAATTGGCTTATTGGAAGAAATTCTACACTAAGCCTAGACTGTAACCTTCCATTATACAACGCGATCCTGAAACCAATATGGTCCTATGGAATCCAGTTATGGGGCACTGCCTCACATCGAATGTAGAAAAAATTCCAAGGCGACAAAACAAAATTCTACGTACAATTACTGCAGCCCCCTGGTATATCCGAAATCAGCGAATTCACAAAGACCTTGATGTTCCGTTGGTCAAGACAGTATTTTCAAAACACGCGAAAAAATATATTGAAAAACTAGAGTTGCACCCAAATCAACTTGCGCGCAATATTCTAAATTATAGAGGCCACAACCGGTTGAGAAGGAGGGATACTCTTTCTCTCAGCCGTATATGAGAGATGTAAAACAACAAAAATCAACACTTGAAATTAAAAATTTTGTTAAGCATTTGCTAAACATATCGCACCCTAAATACAAAAGGGTCACAACTCAAAATACTAAAACTTTCAGGAGAGACAAAAAACTGTTTTCGTGCAGAAGCAACACACTTAACATAAAAATAGACATAACTGTATTTTTCTAGTTAAAGAAGATAGTGATGTGAAAGAAATTTATGCAGATGTGTACTCTGAATTAATTTATGGAAAAAAGTCAGTTTTGGAAAATTGTGAGTTGTTACCCTTTTGTATTTAGGGTGCGATATATTTAATATTTCTAGATTTAAGATTTGAACAACTTATTGATGTTTCAATTATTACTGAAGATTCAATATATAATAAAAACTACCAAAAAAAACTTTCATGTTTTTGGGGTCTCAATTGGTTCAAGATTTTAGTGCTGCACTGTGTTATCAGATCTTCTTTTTAAATATACTTTTTAAGCTTTAATATTCGCATTATAAAAAGAAATAAATACAATTTCTGTTCTATTCCCCATTAAAAATAAAGTGAAATTATCAAAGAGAGAAGTGAAAAAATTCCGAGGAAAAAATTTTTTGCAGTGAACATTTTTTCACGTTGTTATCCTGGACTATAGGGGTAATTGTCTTTTACAATTGAAATGGTAATGGGGCACGGTCGAAAGTATTTTTCGCAAAGGGACTGAGCTGACCCTTTATACATTCTTAATATGTAAGAATTAAAACATTTTTCATGCCGATTAACCCAGCTGTAATTTATAAAAAAGACGAAACGCGAATATTTTAGTGCAAATATTAGTTTTCAATTAAAAAAAATAATAAAAAATATACTTACGAATTGCTCTGCTTTATGTCTGAAGTGATGAAGTTATAAATTATTTACTCTGTAGAAGTTACAGAACACGTATTACTTTGACTTTTTTTTTTTTATTAAAAACTAACACTTTTTTCACAAAAAACTGGTCCTTCTCACTTAATTTATTTTTTACTAAAGTTGGCTACTGCTGCAGGCAATAATTTTAAAAATGGTGATACACTAAACTTTCATTTTCAAACGTCATTAACAACACGCAACTACCGTTACCGACTTTGCTTCAAAATGTCGCTTTAAAGTACCGTTACTACATAGAAAAATTTCGCTACCGTTTTGCTGGGAAACTCGTAAAACATAAGAAATACAAATAACGAACGACGCGTACAAAACGATCAGCAGCAGACAGAGTCAACCTGGATGGAACATATTTTTCCATTTTTCTTTATGGCGAAAATAATACTAAAACACATACACACACTTCACACAAACTTGATCAAATTTTAAAATTTAAATTTGATGATACGGATGACCTTAAATTAAAAAAAATAAAAGGACACTAAATTAGCTTAATTTTGTTAAAAAATATCTACAGATATAAAATTTATAGTTTGTAAAGAAGATTATTTAGATTCTTATTTTTATTAAGCTTAAGATCATTTTGTTTAAAAAATATTTATTAAATTATTTTTATTCCAATATTTCGCTAGCAATAATCCCTGATTTCGCTACCCATTGTTGGAGTATCATTTCCAACAATAACTTCTCTATTCAAATTAATTACAGTGTATGCATAAAACAAATAAGAAAAAAAAAACAAAAACAAAAAAGATATCCCACCTATCTTTTGTTGTAATCTATTCTATCTTTAAGTAAAACATTTTATTAACTACTTAAGTTAGATGCCAGAAAAGATTCATAGATATACAAACTTAGTTATACAAATATATTCATACATACATACATACACTACCATTTACATACATACACACTTATAAATTTCTAAGTATTATTGGCTTTGAATGCATGTTTTCACTATAAAAAAAAAGTAAATGTATGTTGCGACTTCTGCAAATCTTTAATGAGAAAAATGAATGTGATTTCAAACGAAATGTTGTGCACATTTGTGCACTTTTTCGGGCGTTCCTCAAGGCGGAAAGTGAGCCGAGTCAGGCGAGGCCAAGCCAAAATAGTCAGCAGCTTTTATATTTAACAAAAATAAAACTGACACACATGCACCAGTCAAATCTATTCATATTCATACTACACACACACTTGTACAAACGTAGTCATGCCACACTACCACAACTCCACGTACAACAAATGCACTTTTAAGTGGCATGTGTACTTAGTTAGACGTTTTTTTTCTCATTTCTTTCGTTTTGGCCATCTAGCGACTTAATTACGACGTATGTATGTCTACATGTCCCCCTATCTGTTTGTCTGTCTATCTGTTGCTTTCCTTGATTGTTATGATCTTGTGGAGTATTTTGATTTCTGCATTATTAAGGCGCCGGTATCACACACAATGCAACAGAAAAATTCCCATTGAGCTCCATGTGTGTGTCTATGTGTTCTTTTTTCAATTTATAAAAGATTTATATGCCCAAAGGCAATTTTCTAGTACAATCTTGTTTTTTGTTTTTCTTGTAACTTTCTGCATAGAAATATTTTAACATTTTTGTGCTTTGAAATCATTTCACTTGCTTTTGGCAACAAAAAAATCACAAAAAAAGAGAAATAAAAAAAAAATAATATTTAAAAAAGAGAGATTGAGTACCTACGATTTGTTGCTACAGAACTTGTGGCAGGCAAAGCCTAATAAAATAAGAAAGGACTGCAATATTATTATATTATTTATTATCTTTATTGTGAAACATCTGTTCGTATATGAATGAGGAGAATGCAAGTTTTTTTTTATAAAATTTTAAATACTCCCAGCTCTGTAAGAATTAATCTAATTATATCATGTCTCGTGGTATTATCGTGCGCACTTAAGGAAAAAGTTTTAGAAAAGAAACAACGAGAATTATGGACAGTAATAATAAAAAAAGCCAAAATTAATCTTAGAATTGTTTTTAGTGAAGACTAAATATATGTATCCATATAACATATATGGTATATGCAAAAATATGCTACCAATATGAGAAAATATGCTGTAATGTGAATATGTATTTGACAACACAGTAGCCGTATTCACAATCTTGTGCATTTGAGATTGCAAATTTATGCAATTAATCAAATAATTCTGATTTTTATAATATATATTTTTATATAATAATAATATTTTTAAATAATACATATGTACCTATAGGGAGTGCCACAAAATCCCCAAAAAACAAATCCCCAACCTAAAAAAAATCCCCAAGCACAAAATCACTAAAAACAAAATCCCCAAATTCAAAATCCCCATGTATTGGGATCTTGAATTTGGGGATTTTGTGTTTGGGGATTTTGATTTGGGGATTTTGTTTTTGGGGTTTATGTGGTACACCCGTACATATATTTATGTAAATTTGAATAATTGAATATATTGATTTTTTATGTTTTGCGTTTTGTTAATTTTTACTTTTTGTTATTAAATTTTTTTATTTCATTAATTTCTATTTGTCTGGTTAATTTCCTCTTGCTTGATATATTTCTGTTTTGTAATTTTTAATAAAATTATTAAAATTTGAATAAGAAAAATCGGCTTAGTTCATTCCGTATAAGCTGTAGTTTGCAATTAATTGTTGCATAAGTAGAGTAAATATAAGCTATTGGTTTTTAGTGTTGATTATTTGCAAAAATGTAGCATGAGGATTTCTCTGTATTTTGTTAGTGTAGTGTAAAAATATACTACACCATTTTGCAAATGCAATGATAAAAGACCATTTGCACAAGATTGTGAATAGGGCTAATGTCTCACTAATGTACATTAGAGAAATTAATGATGTTGATTGACTTGCTCTGGCCAGGGTTTGAACCCAGGCCCCACGTCATTGTTTGCTTAGTGTTTATTTTATTTTATTATTAGTATTAAATTTCCCATCCCTGAAGCGTCTGTTTCTATAAAATTAAGCGCTATAAAAAAGCGCTACGTATTAATTTAATATACCTACGTTATAGTCAGCAGCACTTGTTAATGACAACGTAAAGTGTGCAATAAACGAATTCGTACAATTAACATCAAATGTAAAATTTGTTTAAGACCAAAATAAATGTTGCATGCAGTCGACTTTTTTATGTCACATAAATTTTGTGCAATTCTCATTTATTATTTGCGAGTTTTTATTCACATAAACACAAGCTACTCAAAACCTTTAATTAAGGGAATTGTATACAAATTTATATCGTATATATTATTTTAGCCGTAAGAAATATTTAACCATCACCACCCCCCTCTAAACTCCCTTAAGAGCGTTAGGAAATAAGTGAACAGCCCTTTAGGTGCTGTTGCCACAATACAGACAAATGACTTGTGTAGAAATTTTGTATGGGAATCACTCAAAAAACTGAGTGGTTTTAAAAGAAAAATTTTTCTACTCAAACCCATTGCTTGTATTATAGAAACCGCATATTAAACAGTTTTTTTTGCTAAGAATAAAATATTAGTAGAAGAAAATTAAAAATAATTTTTAAAACAATTTTTTTATACAGTAGAGGTTTTTGGAAATAAATCTGAAGGGTACAAAAATGGATCTCGTAAAATTTTTATTTATCCATATTTACGACTAAAAATTCGCACTAAAGTGCAAAATGATGTAAGTAAAGCGTAGAAACAAAAAATAAACGTTTCCCAGAAAATCCCCTAATTCCCAAAAAAATTTCTAAAATCCCCAATATGGAATTTTTCAGTATTTCCGCGGTATTTGTCTAATTTTTCGCCAGGTGCAGCATTTTAAGAGAAGCAGTAAAGCATACTAGGCCTCCTGGTGGTATCATACAATTTTTATTTGCATCTTTGGAGTTGGAGAAACCAATTAACAAAATTTAAATTTAAAGTCTCGTAACGAATTTGTTTTTGTGTATAAGTTTTGTTTTAATTAGTTTTTTTAATTACTAAAAGTAAAAATAGTTCATCCAGAAATTCATTTCCAAAATATGTACATATGTAGTATTTGATTCTGGTTAAGACCATAATCAACAAATTCCATGAGAAAAAAATTGATAATTAAACAACACATTAGTGTCATCAAGCGCAGTAAGAGAAACAGCATTGTACGTGCAAGTTTATCTTCAAATTCTTTCAAATATTTATTTAGCCCCATTTTAATAAGTTACCTCGCCTTTTTAGTTTTCCTAGATTAAATAGATTCTAGTCACATGTTTAACGCACACATACAGCCATACACAGATACAACTTTAAGCAAACACCGACCGGGTCACACAAGTATTTATCAAAGAACGTAAGTAAGTACCTTGCACAGTGGCACAGTGGCGATTAAGAAGAGATTTGCATGAAACAAACTGTTTTTTTTTTTGGGAGCAGCACTTAGAAAGTAGTCCCTAATTATGCAATGAATTAAGTCGGAACTGGGAAAATTGATTAAGGGCGGGAGGGGGCGGTAGAGGTCGTAGTATTTGAGAGCTTTCGATTTGAAATGTGATTGGCAAGACCTTGGGGGTACAAAGTCAGTACCAAAAAACGCCAACTCCAAAATAAGTAAAAAAAATATTCAAAATAAAGAAAATAAGTACACTTTTATTTAAAATATTTTCTCTGAAATTTTCACACTATTTTGTATAGAAACTACAAAAAATAAATAATTTTCATAACGCATCCCCTCAAGTAGTGCAACGAACAAGAAAAATTTGCAAAAAGCCAAAACATGTTCAGCGGGGAAAAGCACCAAAAGAAGAAAAAAAAATTAAAACCCATCAGAGCGGGAAAAATCGCAAAACCGAAAAAATCGTTGCAAATACAAAAAAAATCACAAAAACCAAAAATCGTAAAAGCCAAAAAAAAAAAAATATATATTTATGAAATTTATTGTTCTAAATATATGTATTCTATTTGAACAGGGCACAAAATTTATTTATTTCATGCCACTGTGCGCGTTGCAGCCAGGAACAACAGTTGGTGTTTGTGAACACACCACTTATCGGTATTGACATCATATGGCATGCCATGTTATTGTGGCTTCATTTTTGTGTATTTTTTGCTGTTGTTGGTTTTTTTCTGCTATTTTTTAAGGAAGTGTTTGTTGTGGTGTGTTGTGCACCTCTATTTGTGCCAAATGGTTTTTTAAAAAATTTCCTTAGAAACGTTTTTTAAAACTTTGCAAAGGTGAAAACGAATACATATTACAAACTGCACCAAAAAAATATTTAAAAATACACTTGCATATTTAGAAATACACTTGCCGGGATCATAGCAAAGAGGAAACAGTCTTCCACTTTCTTTGCGAATGCCCGGCCTTGCACCTTTCGAGACACAAATTATTAGGCAACAGCATATTAGACGAACTCTCGGAGGTATCAAGGATAGGTCTAGGCGACCTAATTAGATACCTTAATTCGACGGGATGGATCTAGTATCTTACTCCGAATCTGAGGCCTGGATTCGGACCTAGATCAGGTTGAAACTGACGAGTGGAGTGGTTTGTCAAAACGGAATCTCATTGATTCCAGTTGAATGCTTACGCGAAGCAGGCAGCCACGTAAACCAACCAACCAACACTTGAATCTACCGAAAACAACGTTTGTTCTATTCAGCCGTGTAGTTGAAATCTGCAGTAATGTTTAGATATTAAATTTTTCCTTTGTTGTTTGAAATATGTCAATATTTCAATGTCTGATATTTCTCTGATTATAAAATTACAAACTTTAGCCGTTAAAAATATCAACAAATATACACTTTTAAAAACTTTGCGATTTTTATTTAATTAATTCTACTTGAGCGATTTTTGTGGAACAACTAATACATCATTGTGATGCAGGCAGTGTCCTGTGTCATTTATATAAATATGTTTTTCGAATTGTTACTTCAAAACAGATTCTTAGGAACTTTGCAAATGTATTGAAATTCCGATATTAGTATTAAAGAAGTGGGTAGTGCCACGCCCTCACAAAATGAGTATTATTTTTTAACTGCTTTCACTTGGTCTAATGCTATAAAACTTTGACTGAAAATTAAGTTTTTGTGTTTTTACCTTAAAAATGGGCAGTAAACACGCCTATTTCAAAATAGTTATGTAATTTTTTATTACGAAAAACATTTTTAAAATTTGCTATAATCTTTAAGTGTAAAATAATAATTATATATTTCGTTTTCCGGGACCGCAATATTCACTCCCATCTTAAGAAATTTTACCTCAATTATGAAAATTCACATGAAAATCAATGGAATTATTAAACAACTGTGGAACGAAAAATCATATATTTTGTACAAAAAAAAAAAAAAAAAAAAAAAACAAAACATTAATTGAAATGAAGAATTTTTTTCGTAACAATTTCCTTCACCCTGGTCTAGATAAATTATATGTAATTTTATGTTTATGTGTGTGTGTGTGTGTTCTTTTTTGTTTGTGGTAATTTTGGTATGTGTATTTCTACGTTTTATTGAATGAAGGCATGAAAAAGAATGCATTTTCTCTTTCTTATTTAGCTTCATTTGTTTCAATGACAGCTAATGTCACATGAATGCAGTCAAATCATTTAATTAACTTTAGCAACTTTATCCGGTAAATGTGGACTTTGCATGTTTGATTTTTTTTCCATCATTTTGCAGGTTTTTATATATTTTTTTTTGCTGTTTTATTTTTGTTTATTTGAGAAGCGTTTTTTTTCTTAATTTTGAGTTTCGTTAGCGTATTGATGCCAATTGTTTTTCTTACACTGGATGTGTGTTTCTAGTTATTTGCTATTTCTCATTCATTCTCCTTAACATTTTCTTCATTATTATTATTATTATTATTGTTATTATATTAGCATTTGAATTTTTAAAATTTAAACCAAAATGGATAGCAGAATTATTGAAGAAAAATGTTGGTTGTGTTAAACATAAGATGTTCCCTACAAAAATGTTGAACAACTGTTTTAGAAGTGCACAATTTTAGATATTTACTAATATTTAGTTTGAGTGTAGGATTTTTAAATCAAATATATTTAATTATTCTCGTTTAAGTGCATTCGATTTAAGTTTAGAATTAAATTACTTTTAATAAATTTATTATTCGAAATATTCTTCTAATTTCGTTATAAAATAAACTTTCTTTTATTTTCAAATGAAATTGGTGTTTTAAGTATGTCGACATGTGCCTGCATTTCATTGGTGTTTATTCCAAATCATCAGTAGAAGATAACTTCATTTTAGAAAGTTGGTGTATAAGAACAGGTTTTATAACTTTTTAAAAGATGGGTAAAGATTACTGATGATTTGGTATAAACACCAATGAAATGCAGGCATGTTGTTATGCTTAACACACAAATAATGAGGGTGTTGTTTGTTGCCTGAAGTGGTTACCGCGTTGACTACTAAGCCAACAATGATTTGGGGCCTGAGATCGAACCCTGCGCAGAGCAAGTCCAACATCATCATTAATTTCTCTAATGTACATTAGTGAGACATTGTATTAATCGTTGTCGGACTACTGAAGTGATGAAGGCATAGCACTGGTCACTAAAAAACTGCTCCGACAGCGATCGATACTGTTCCAAGCTAATGTACACAACATAACCCTCCTTCATCGGCTGGCAGAAACGTCGACGAAGTAAAACAACTTATAAAATGCCTGCTCACGCAGCTTAAGAAAGTAACTGCGTCTAATTAACAGCAAAAACGCGCAATAGCAGAGTTGTGAAAAAAAATTAAGCCTTTTACATTTTCAACATCTACCATCTCCACACCCTATCCCTTTCCCTAAGTTCTGGCACAATTCATTGCATAAATAGGGGTCATCCCCTATATCCTCAACAAATAAAACTGGGGAGTATATAATTGATGGAAATTGGTAAATTTTCGCTTTACACTTGCACGCTGTGAAAAATAATAAAAAACCTGAATGGAACAAGAAAAGAATAATAGTCAATTTTTAAATCATCAGCTCTTTTATTTATTGTGTAAGAGGCTATTAAAGGAGCAAACATTTTTCGTTAGAAGTGCCATTAAAATTTAAAATATTTTGGAGTATATCTCGGGAACAATAATAATTGCAGTAATGTGTGAAATGTAAATAAAATGTAGTTGCTGGGCCACTACAACAGCAAATACTGAAACTGCTATACAGTTCTATGGCATCTAACAGAAACATACATAAGTGTTTAAAATTAATTATAAACATAGATAATTGCAATTTTTATTGGGTGTATGGACACAACAACAAATTAGAAACTTAATTGTATATATTTCTTTGGAATTTTTAAAGTTCTTCAGATGTTTTTACCATCTCAATTAAATCATTTTTTTTTTAAATTACTTGGAAGTTCAAAAAGCCTTCAACAATAAAATGACACATAAAATATACAAAAATCTTTTATTAAATAACACAATAATTTATTAAATATTTACTGTGTTCGTTCCGCAGAATAAGAGATTTTTAAACATTCATTTATTTTACATGACTTATTGTATTGATATCACTTTATTGTTTATTGTCGCCAACAAAAATATAAATTAGTTTAATTGGACATCAACGACAAAATCAGTATAGACAACAACCTCTTGCCATATTGACTTGCTGTCAGCAATATAATCAATCTCATATGCACACATGTATTCTAACTTTGACAGATGGCAGTCGGTAGAATACTGTGGAGAATGTGTTTAAAGTCTTAATAAGAATAAAAAAATGTATTGTATTTTGTAAGATTTCCTTTCAAAAAAACTTTGAATTTTGGAATTTTATAATAATACTAGATGATTGTGCCGGCTTCACCCGGAAGCTATTTTCTTATATGGGGGAATCATTCTCCCCACTCATCAATCCCCTATTTTATGCTTGACTATTTCATTTAACATTAAAAGTAATTTCGTTCTGTTTGAAATACGAATGGGGTTAATTGTTTAGTAATTACAGGAATTGCCCCCTCCCACCACTCCACGTGTTACTAGCGGTTTAAAGCCTCATCTCATACCTACCAAATATGCATAAAAAATTTAATTAAAATCGGTTGAGCCGTTTCGGATGAGTTTGATAACAAACATCGTGACACGAGATTTTTATCTATATATATATAAAACAGAATGTGTGTATGTACGTAACGTATGGACTGCAAAACGGCTGGGCCAATTTTGATGAAATTTTCAGGGAATCTTCAGAATATTCAGGTGGGTGACACTGTGAAGTCTGATTTTTGATTTTCGGTCTGCGGGCGGAGGGGCGAGGCAAAATCCAATATATATATAAAAATGAATGTCTGCCTGTTTGTTTGTTTGTGCTTTATAGGAGGCCAATCCCTTGGACCGATCTTCCTCAAATTTTCACAGCATGTTACTGTGACTCTGGAAGGAATAATGGGCCTTATGAAGTTTTGATTGGACAAAGGGGCGTGGCACAGCCCATATAACACAAAAATTTAAATCGCCATATTTTGGGCATTTTTTGACCTACGTCGATGATATTTGTAACATATGGTATTGCCATAATTAGGAATACGTACCAGGAGAAAAGTGGGTGGGATCACGCCCCTTTTTAGTAAAATTAAAAATCGTAATATAGTCTTAACTACTGGACCGATCGTCATTAAATTTTCACAATACGAATTTTATTTTATAAGGAGGAGGGTAGCGAAGCACACCGGGTTTACCTAGTATATTATAAAATCGCGTCATTCTTTTTACGTTCAAAGCTTATCCGTGTAATTCAAAAACTACTTTGGATAAACTCTTTTCACAATACAATCGAAATATAAGAAATAATCCCCATCGTATAGAAGAGTTATAGTGAAACTGGCAGTAAGGAGCAACAAGGATAAAAACGAAGCCAACACCACCAACAGCCCTTAGACTGCTTCAACGATTGCCTCATCTGTAGTCAATAATAAAAAAAAGTTACGATTTGTTACAAAGACTATAACAAATTCCATATTACCCTCATCTGTTTGATGTGTAAACTATAAAATAAGAAAAAATTAAAAAAAAAAATAAATAATAGTTTTGAACAGTAGAATTGTAGGTACAATTGGCAACTAGAAACATTGAAGTGGCATGTTGCAACTGCCAGCAAACCAGGCATTCAGCCAACTAAACAACAACAACATCAACACGAACAACAACAAGAACAACTATGAGTTGAAAAAGAAAAGAAAAACCAAAGAGTTTACAACATTTTACTACTTACAACTTGCGTGGTCATAAACTTCACCTCTTTTCCTTTGTTTATTGTCAAAATAAAAGAACGCACTATAAATCATCTACGGCTTAAACTAATGCTGTCGCTTAAAATGAACTTCCCTACCGCATTGTGTTGCACTCTGCAACATCAGTGGCAGGCAGGCAGCAAGTAAGCAAGTGTAATTTCTAGTTAAGTAGGAAAATATGTTCAATATTTTTTCAGACTATTCGGTCGGTTGGTGGTTTTATTGGGTCTTTGGTTTAAGGAGAGTTTTTCTTTTTTTGTTTTTTTTTGCACAAGAAAATATATTAAAAGCACAAGAATTTGCAGTCTTTAAAAGGTTGCTAGTTCTTTTTATTATATCACACAACCAAGATCACCCACAAACTAAAATTTTTATCGATAAATTTCTATAGTTGAAGAATTGAAATGATTCCGTATTTTTAATTCGAAATTTTTTATATAAATTCCACATCACAGTGTCTAATGAAACTTGTATAACTGCTTCAGATCAAATTCATATGATTTTCTTTTACAAACAATAAATATCTATGCTGACAAGGAATAAGCGATTAAGTTGACTTAAGCCAAGTAGTACTTTTCATGGAAATTTGGACTCTATTGTTAAGAGGTCTAAGGGCTTATAGTTCGGTAGCATTCGGGTACAGCAATATTTAACTGCATATAGGAATGTCAAAAAAGGTTAATAAAAAGTGCAAAGTATCAGAATTTCATATAGGAAATTGATTTTTTATACAATTGTATTTCTTAGAAATAAATACTGAAAAATTTAAACTTATACTATTTTTTAATAGTAACGTTTATGCAACTAGTTTTAGCAGAGGGCTAACTCTCAGCTTCCTTCAACAATAGGTGTTTTTTAGCAATCATTCAGGAAAATACTAAAAAATGGAATAAAATAATAGAAGATGGAAGAAAATACTAGAGGGTGTAAAAATATACTAGAAAGGTGGAAGAAATAAGTAGAAGATTTAAAAATGTACTAGAAGGTGGAAGAAAATACTAGACGGTGTAAAAATATACTAGAAGGTGGAAGAAATAAATAGAAGGTTTAAAAATGTAGTAGAAGATGGAAGAAAAATATAGAAGAAAATACTAGACGGTGTAAAAATATACTAGAACGTGGAAGAAATAAATAGAAGGTTTAAAAATGTACTAGAAGATGGAAGAAAAATATAGAAGAAAATACTAGACGGTGTAAAAATATACTAGAACGTGGAAGAAATAAATAGAAGGTTTAAAAACGTACTAGAAGGTGGAAGAAACTACAAGACGGTGTAAAAATATACTAGAAGGTGGAAGAAATAAATAGAAGGTTCAAAAATGTACTAGAAGGTTGAAGAAAATACAAGACGGTGTAAAAATATACTAGAAGGTGGAAGAAATAAATAGAAGGTTTAAAAATGTACTAGAAGATGGAAGAAAAATATAGAAGAAAATACAAGACGGTGTAAAAATATATTAGAAGGTGGAAGAAATAAATATATATTTAATCCTTTAATTCCCAGTGGAACATAGGGCCGCCGGAAGAATAAATAGAAGGTTTAAAAATTTACTAGAAGGTGGAAGAAATAAATAGAAGGTTTAAAAATGTAAATGTAAAAATGAAGGTGGAAGAAAAATATAGAAGAAAATACTAGACGGCGTAAAAATATACTAGAAGGTGGAAGAAAAATATAGAAGAAAATACTAGACGGTGTAAAAATATACTAGAAGGTGGAAGAAAATACTAGACGGTGTAAAAATATACTAGAAATTGGACGAAAATACTACACGGTGTAAAAATATACTAGAAGGGGGAAGAAATAAATACAAGGTTTAATAATGTTCTAGAAGGTGAAAGAAAAATATAGAAGAAAATACTAGACGGTGTAAAAATATACTAGAAGGTGGAAGAAATAAATAGAAGGTTTAATAATGTTCTAGAAGGTGAAAGAAAAATATAGAAGAAAATACTACACGGTGTAAAAATATACTAGAAGGTGGAAGAAATAAATAGAAGGTTAAAAAATGTACTAGAAGGTGGAAGAAAAATATAGAAGAAAATACTAGACGGTGTAAAAATATACTAGAAGGTGGAAGAAAATACTAGACGGTGTAAAAATATACTAGAAATTGGACGAAAATACTAGACGGTGTAAAAATATACTAGAAGTTGGAAGAAAATACTAGACGGTGTAAAAATATACTAGAAATTGGACGAAATAAATAGAATGTTTAAAAATGTACTACAAAGTGGAATAAAATACTAGAGGGTGGAAAAGAATACACGAAATATAAAAACATACTAGAAAGTTGAAGCAAATACTAGAAGCAAAAAAAAAAAAAAAAAATACACCTACACAGGGAAAAGTTAGAGATATAAAGTATTCCACAATAACGTTGCAGGTAGTGTTTAACCTTTTTCTACGGTCAAGTACAAGTTTTTATTTAACTTTAATTAAATTAATATTCCCAATAATTATAAATTTAAGCATATTTTTCAAGTGTTTAATTGTTTAAAACTTTTTGTTTACTTTGTTTTCAAACCACAAACGCGATAAACATTAAAAAAGTATTTACTTTATTAAAATTATTTCATACAACTTCGAATAATTTTATTTAGGTTTTTCTTTTCCACTACTTAATGTTTTTAAGCAAATTTACGCGTTCCTTTTGTTAAGACGATAAATGAAATTTTTCTAATTCAAAGAATTTGTATGGTCGCTGCTTACAATTGAGTATTTTTTTCGATTATGATGTGTGTCATTCAAGAATCTTTTACAAGATGCAGTACGTTTTATTCAAAAAAAGGCCATGGTAGACGATATGTTCACTCAAAATTGGTAAAAATTAAATTTCTTATTTCATATAAAAAAATATAAAACTTGTAAATATATACACATAAGTATAGATTAAATTGAGCATGAAAAAGAAAAACGTGAATGATGCGTGGAGCACAATGTTCTTTTACAAATTATAACCCAGCAAAAAATAATCAAGTTTTTGGAAGCAGTACATACTTTTTCTGCCTTAAGAACGTGCTTCGTATTAAGCACATATGTATTATCTTAACAAATGCATAAATGTATGGCAGAAAATGTAAAATTATTTGATAACTTTATTTAATCAATGTAGAAAAAAAACAAAAAACACTAAAGCAAATAATCTCTATACATGCTCCCTTACACTAGTGCATACTAGAAAGCACTATTGTAAGGCAATGATTAAAATTTTAAATTTTACGAAGTGTAACGAACATAATAAGCCTACAGTACGAATGTTTGGATGATGCAATGAAAAATAAAATATATATAATTCAGTTGATATTGTTTTCGTTCAATGAATTTACTTCATACTCACTGCTCTGAAATAAGCACTTAAAACGAAATGCTCCAAAGTGGGACTTCGCGAACAAATATCATGCCATACGTAAGCAGGTTTGTAAGCTCATATCACCTGATATTCGCTTACAACCGTGCTTACGGCGAAGCAGTAATTTTTGCTGGGAATTTATATGGAATATTGAGAATCGCATCGCAGGCACCAACGCTTATCTTACATTGAAAATTTATTACTCAAGGCCGAATCAAATGCATACTATATATTATATATCGTTGGAGAGGAAGTTAAGTGCAGTTTTTATATACTATTTTCTTATAAATTAAATACTTAAGAAACTGTTGTAAAATTTTTGCTGTTCATATCATAAAGTGTTTTAAAACTTTCATGTTTTTTAATTTTCCCATCCTGTAATGGAAATTTACAACTTTTTTTAAGTGAAATTTCTTTCTAGATTACAAATAAAGGATTAAATACCTTCCGTCCCGTAGTCTATCTTAGATTTTCGAGAAAATTACAAAATCCCTCAGAGAGAAGGTACTGGTGTTAAAGAACAACTTAAGAACGAATATACTATGTATTTATAAAATTTGCTTACTATCAAAAATTGCAATGAATCATATTTTTCATTTCGTGGTCGATTGTATAGTAAAACAAGTCAGAGTGCTATATTCGGCTGTGCCGAATCTAATATACCCTCCACCAAGCCGTAAATGTATAATTCATTGAATATGATACAGGATTTCCCTTCTTATATAAGAATGCATATATATACTTACATATAATTAGAATGAATTGCATACACACTTTTCCATAAGTACTTATGTACAAAAATACAGACTGTTTAAAATATTTTACAATTTTCCATCCATCAGTGAACAAAAAGGGGGTTAGTACGAAAAAATACATAAAGTTATTAAGTTGATATACACATAACACTAACAAGCCGCAGTAGCACGATGGTTCGTGCCTTGAATTATAATCGAAAGATTCCATATTCAACACTGGGGCACCGTCATGTATTTGTACATTTTTTTCTGAAAGGGTTATATATATAACTTCATTTTATAAATGTAATCCAATATCAGAACCGATATTTTATTTGTGCTGATTTTCAATACGAATCATCTTGAGAAAAATCCTTACATTTCAGTCCAAGACCCAAGCCTCTAGCTCTTCAAATGTTTTCGGAAAATCGATTTCATGTACAGACAGACGGATAGAGGAACAAACGGACATGGTTCATTCAACTTCCCTATCTATAAGGATTCAGAATATATGTATATACTATATGGACCTCATATAAATATTGTGGAAATTACACACGTAATGACAAACCTATAAATACTCTTACCATTTTTGGTAAAGGGTATAAAAATATATTTTCTCAAAATCCTCCTTTAGAAATAACATTAAAAAATTAAGCGAAAAAATCTATCAAAATTTTCAAATCAACATTAGCTACGTATCCAACAGTTTAAAAGATGATAACACCAATAACTTTGTGGCATAAGTAAATTATTACAGCAATTAAAAGAAATAACAAACTTTGAATTTTAATACTCAATATTTAAGTTTCGAATGTTTGAATATTACGACGACAATAAGTGAATTAGTTTCGATGGATAAATTCCAAGACAGCGTTTCACTCTCAAAACGTAGTCTTTGTTGTTGCTTCCGTTTCAAGTCTTCTTCTTTTTTTTTTCTTTTTCTGTTTATTCAGCATACAAAAGCTTGGATGAATTAATAAAAAGTGAAAACGCGCAAAAGTACACATGTTGTATGTATGTGTAAATTGTAAGTACAAACATACATATATTCATACATTCAATACATGTCTTCCACTATGAACGTAATAAGTACCATACCAACAATAATGTTATACTCGTTGTACCAAATAACGCACAACATACCACAAACATAACGCAACACAAGACAATACTCGCATACAACACAAAATGTATGGATGGGTCAACAGCTAAAAAAAAAAAAATCAACCATAAACTAAATAAATCAAATAAAACTAACAAAAATGCCAAGAAAATTTAACAAAATTGTTTAAATAAAGAAACAAAACAATTAAAAGAAAAAAATATAACGAAGAAACATTTAAACGGGAAATGCTTTACAAATTGTCATAATTAAGCCACAAGTGAAAACAACAAGATCAACAACATCAGCAGCAACAACGTGAACAACAAAAATCTATTAAATGTGCGTAGAATCTGTATGTATACGACACGCAATCAATCTATCAAACACATGCATTCAACAACAACAGCAACACTACACGGCGACTAAATGAATTAAATGCGTTTGTCTGAATGTACACGCAGAAAAATTCATGTCTTTATTTTGATTCTATAACTTTTGCAAATCAATTAAACAAATTGATCACTTTGATGTTCTGAAACGAAAGTTTAAAGAAATTTATTACCGTTTTGTACAGACTTTTCCGCAAACAACTTTTTTGAAATGGCGTTGTGGAACCATATAAACAAATTAGGAGAACACATGAATGATTGCATTGAGCCAAATAAAAAACTCTTTTGATACAATTTTGAAACAACTTTACATGAAAAGTACGTTTTTAAATATTAAATATATAATAATAATTAAAACGAGTGCTATATTCGGCTGTGCGGAATCTTATATACCCTTCACCAAGTTACATTTTTTATATACATATATTATGGGGGAAGACATTTTCAATTTAGAATGATTTTGTTATCAGAAAATCCTTTTGATTGATACCCATACTATGGGGAATCATGTAAAAAATGAGCTGCAAAGTTTAAGCGGCCAATGTTTGGAGTGTCCGAAAAAAAAACTAGTCAGCATATATTTTATTTTTGCTGATTTTTAATAGCAATCGTCCTAAGACAAATCTTTACAAATCAGCCCAAGGCAAAAGCCTCCAAGTCTTCTGGTAGCCTCAGAAAACACATTTCACCTGCAGACAGACTGACACGCGGAATGACGGACATGGGTAATTCAATTTCCCTATCTAGAAACAGCCAGAATATACTTATATTCTTTACGGATCTCATTAGAATATTGTAGAAATTACACACAAAATGACAAAAATTTGCCATTTTTGGTGAAGGGTATAAAAAGTTCTGAAAAAGTGCTTTTCAAAAAAGTACCTTTTAGAAAGATTAAATTTTTAAAAGGATATCGTATGAAAATATAACTTTTTATATATAAAGGCCTGCCGCACTATCCTACACAATCGTGCGATCTGCCAAATATGAGATGTTCGCTGAAAAAGTATGGTGGCAGTGTGGACTAAAAATGCAACTGTGTGACAGATTTTTTGGCAAGTCGTGCGGTTTGTAAAATTTTATGAAAATTTACATAAAATGATAGTTTTCATGCGATCAGAGCAGTATTTATTGTCAACCAGATGTTTTGGCATCGGATTTCTATGATAGTGTGGCACCTACAACACCATTTTGAAACGATTTTTTAAAGTCGGTCAGATTTTTGCAAGATTTTCCTGTGAATGAATCGTACGATTGTGTAGGATAGTGAAGCACGGCCTTAAGTAATATTTAAAGTAAAGGACCTTAAAAAGTAAAAGATATCATATAGAAAAATTACTTAATGAACATAGAAAAAGCAACCATTTAATTAGTACTTACTGAAACAATACTAACGAGTATTTTGTTTCAAGAAAGTACATATTGGATATCTTTCTTTTATAAGTAACTTTTTCAAAAAGGTATCTTTAAAATTAAAACTTGATAAAATAAGTATCTTTCAAAACGTACATTTACAATTAAAATTCTAAAAGTAGCTTTTCAGTAAGGGCCTTTAAAAATTACTCCAATTTTGATAAAAGTAAAAAGGCATTTAAAAAAGTGCCATTTAAAAAGTGGATCGAAAAAACCCCTGTTAATAAAGTACATACCTGAGGTAGGATTGTCTTTAGAGAAGATAACTGTATACAACGTACCCTTTGCAAAATAGTACTATTTTAACACAATAACTTGGCCCCTTCCTACTAATATTAGATGTTTTGGTAAGAAACGGGACAAACTCGTACTTTCAGTATATAACAATTTTATTTGTAATAATTTTTTATAGATAACGATAAGGTGTTCTTTTTTAGGGGATAAAATGAAAACAAAAAGCTGCTACTTTGTGTACTTTTTCTCTTGTCGATAAATTTGGTACAGAGATAATTTTTTGTCTAAATGTAGACACTTGAAAATTATCTTTAAGAAAACGTACTTTGTATATAAAACCACCATTAAAAAACGTTTCTTAAGAAGCATTTTTTTAAAATAATAACATTTTATTTATGGTACTTTTTTTGGAAATTCTGATTTAATGATATAAAATTACAGTTTAAAAAGCAACTTTTAAAAAAATCTACCTTTAATAAAAGATACCTTCAGAATAAAGAAACCTTTTGAATATATAATTAAAAAAATTCCTTTGAAAAGAGATACATATCTTGAAGAAATGTCTTTTAAAAGGAGTACTTTTGTTAATAAAAAAAGTACAATTTTAAAAAGAGCCTTTTATTAAAAACAAAACGTTTTTTACAGTAATCAGTTTGCAAAAAATTACTTAAGTTCCAATACTGAGAAAAAAGGGTACCTTTTACAGCACTCAAAAAATAAGTTTTAAAAGAAGAACAATAAGCAAGTAAGTATGTAACTTTAAAAACTGCATTTTAAAGAAATAACTTTTACGAAAAGTACTTTCAATTCACAACATTTAAAACAGTTTGTAAGATAATTTCCAATTAATAATAATTTCCCAATAGATATTCACCCGTATCGTGAATAAGAAGTGAAATTTTTGTTCACGTGAAATTTTAATTTCACTCGAAGGGAAAATGGTATCGTGAGATTCACGAAAAATTATTCCTGCTATCAGTTCTTAGTGAATGTAAAACCGGGAAAAAGATTAAAAAGATAAAAAATCATAGAACTTTTTGTTCAAAAATATACACGGACATATTTAGTTTAAAGAAAACTTCAAAAATCAAAGTTAAATATTCAGTGTTGGAGCTTTAGTTTGGTTGCTCCGTTTGTTTATTGCATTCTAACTTTTATGTGGTAAAATAATTCGGGTACTTTTTGGAAAGCCAACAAAACGAAAATATGCCAACAAATTAAAGCTTCACAAATCTGCAGGCAATCGGCCTCTTTTTTTTTTGCATTTTGTTGAGGAATACATCAGTTTGCGCCTTATTATCAGATCTTTTCATTAAAATAAACTTTTTAAGCTTTAATATTCGATTTATAAGAAGAAATACATACATGTTCTGTTCTATTCCTCATCAAAAATAAAGTGAATAAATTGATGGGAAAAGTGAAAAAATTCATGTGAAAAATTATTCACGATAGCGGTGATTTTCTTTAAGTGTAGTTCGAGGCTTTACGAATCATTTGATCTTGTACCTGTTTCTGACGGCTTAATTGAAATTAAAAGCAACACTAACACTCATTAACATTAATTTAAAAGTTAACATTGATGTCTGTAAATTTTAAAATGATCACACACTCCAAAGAGAAAAAAGTTGGAAAAAAAATATGTACATAAATATAATAGATAAAGGAAGGCCTAACTATTGTGGCATGTATGATGATGGTTGGCATGCTGCAGCAGCATTGTTATTGTATATTGGCCAGCGTTCAAATTGTAGGAATTAATAACTTGACACTTGTTGGAATCTTTAGTTGTTTCACTTTTATCTTTCAAATATTTTTGTGTTTATTTTTTTAATTTAAGAGATGTGGTGAGAGAGAGAGGGAGAGAAGGTAACAGCAGCCAGCTAATTTATAAACATGCCGCAAGAAAGTTTATCAATTACAATTTCAATTTTCAACTTGTTTTTCATAAAAAACAAATAGAAAATATGTTAAAGTTTTTCTGTTTTTACAAAAAATCATGAATTCATTGATTATAAAGTGGCATGAATCACGAGTGATAAGAGTGTGTGTGCTCTTAAGTAACTCACAAAAATGATGAAAATATGCTGTTCAAAGATTTCAATTTTAAGGTCAAAACAGGTGTATTTTGTAGTTGAAATAAAATTTTCCAAAAATATTGTTTATTTTTTGTCGGCAAAATGTACTCTTCAAGCTTAGCCGACAAAGATAAACATAAATTTATTTACCCTTTAATATTTTTATTGATTCTCTAGACACTGTGCAAATTTTAAATTTGAGTACTTAAGTCGCAAAAAAAAACGGATGCAACTCCCTCCACTTATTTATCATTCAAAGTTCTTTTAATTTCATTTATTTCACATAAATTCTATTATTAATGTCTGAAAGTTTCAAAAAGCCTTTTAATCGAACGAAAAGCAGTGCAGCCAGATTGAGGCTACAGATTTTGTGAAGAGGGATTTGGGGATTTTTAATCAATTTATTGTATTTACTTAGATAATATTGGGGTATTCACACTGTAGTCATAAGTCATATGTCATAAAATAATAGCACACCAAAATATGACAAGTGTGAACACCCCGTCATAAATAAGTGTGCTATGTCATAATTGTGCCAGCTGATAAACATTTAACAACACTCCATTCTTAGTCGGATTATTGCGCATACATTTGCATTTTGGCTTAAACGTAAATGTTTTTTAATTCAGTCCGATTGTTAATAAAGAATATAATAAATTTCCTGCAAATCTTCTAAAATGTCCATCATCAATTTGTTTTTTATCTATACGAACTTGCTGAAATATATATTGCTGGTAACATGAGCTGAACTATTTTTTTGGACGGCGGCAAGTGGAAAAATGTTCAAAAGCTGCCAGGCAGATCACTTACACAAACACATATTTTTATTCTTGTTTTATTTAGCGGCTTGTAAATATTATCGCCGGCTCGACTGAAGAGTTTCAGCTGCTCGACCAACAGTTTTTTTAAACTATTGTAAAATAATAAGACATTATGACAATATGACTGATAAGACAACAGTGTGAACACCCCATATGTAATTTTATGTTACATATTTTTCAGTTAAATTACGTCAGAAACAAACTTTTTCAAATACACTATTGATTTTTAATGTAAAATGTCCGAAATCGCGAATAATATAGTGGCTTTTTGAATCTCGTACCCACGGTATGTTTTTCAATAAATTTTATCAAAAATTTTCTCTTGTAATCAGTTAGAGACAGTTAAATCTGATGTAAAAGAATATTTTTTTTAGTTGCATGAGAACTTGAAATGTTGATACAAAATAGAAAAATTAATGGAGTAAAATTTAAGGCCCGATTGATTATGGTTTACAACATCAAATATTTTAGTGTTGTTAAATTAAAATTGCGATTACGGTTGACAACACCTAGCTAAAGTATTGTCTATGTTCATTTACTGCAATTGTGGTTCACAACATGTGTTCTTAAGTGTTGTTACAACTGTGATAATCTTACAACTGCTCATTGGCTGTTGTCTAAGTGTCGTTGCAAGTTGAAAAATTAAAATGGAGAAAAATTTGTAAGTATACATATAAAATTTTGGTTTTCGGCAAAGCGTTTATAGGTGCTTTAGTATTTATTAGAAAAATATCAAATAAAAAACAAATAGAAAAACTGGTGGAGGTGATGAAAGCAAATCCCCTTTCTCTTAAAATGCAGCAAACTGTTGGTTGTGAAACTTCAATATTAAAATCATTACCGCTACTTTTTTGATAGCTACCATCAGAAAAAAAAATCTTAATGCAAAAAACAATTTTAAAATAGGAGGAATGGCAGAACACCGATTAGAAGTTCCTGCAGCAAGAATAAGAACCCATCTTTGTTAATGCGGAAAAATTTCATAAGACTGAAAAATTTGAATTTATGTACATTCATGTTCTGCATTAAAAAATATAGCTTACACAGTACTTGGTAGTTCGAATGGGTTCGAACTATTCAGAATTCTTTTCCGAAGACGTGCCATGTGCGTTTTAGCTGTGCCGTCATCACAATCATCAAAAAATAAATCAACATTAACATCTATAATTATTTATACTTTATTTCACTTATTTGTAACACAATAAAAATGTATATGCATCTTTTAACAGTTTTTATGTATTTATTTTTCAACTTGACCGCTTTTTGCAAACATTTTTTTTTAATTAGGACCAGCACTCACGAGATGACCTCAACGTATGCAGTGCATTGTGCCGGAACTCAGTGAGAGGGATAGGGTAGAGAAGATATATGTTGAAAATTTAGAAGACTTAACTCTTTCACAACTCTGCTTTGCGCGTTAAGGTAATTTTTAAGGCAGTGTTGAGGCGCCTCCGGTATTAAGTAGACGCATTAACTTTGTTAAGCTGTATTAGCAGGCATTTTATTAATTGTTTCACTTCGCCGATGTTTCTGCTAACCGACGAACGAGGGCGATGTTGCTTACATTAGCTTGAATAGCATTAATCGCTGTCGGAACAGTTTTTTAGTGACCTGGGGCCAAATTACGGCATTCGATATCGATCGAAATTTACATGTAAATTGTATTGAAATTTCGATCGATATCGAATGCCGTAATTTGGCCCCAGTGCTATGCCTTCATCACTTAAATAGTCCGACAAAAATTAATACAATGTCTCACTAACGTACATTAGAGAAGTTAATGATGTTGATTGACTTGCTCTGGCCAGGGTTTGAACCCAAGCCCCAAGTCATTGTTTGCTTAGTAGTCAACGCGCTAACCACTTCAGCCAACACCACCCCCACATCATTTGGAATTTTGCGGATATGTGTGCTACTATTTAAATGCAACTCAGTGACATACACAACAGCTAGCTGTTATAAACCATAATCGAAAAACAGATTAATGTTGTGTTGTAGCTGAGACAACACACCGTTTTAGGGTTGTAAACCATAATCGGGGCCTTAATTTTAATAAAATCTGTTTATTCACCCTTATTCGTTTAGGCGTTGGCAATTTTGAGGCAACATCAATAGAACACAACGTCAATACTAATTTTGTATTCCCTAAAAGTATTCTGACGATGTTGACTGTTTATCGATACATACAACACACATATCTAATATTTGAGTCAGCTGATTAATTTATTTGACTATTTTCGGTAAAACTGTTTTTGAATAAATAAAATTTTTGTGCATTCTTGTGGACTTTAGTGAAGAAGAAAATAAACAAAATTAGACAGAAGTATTGTATTTTTAACTTGCCCGATGAGAAGTAAATAACAAATTTTAAGCAATAATTTCCCAAGTATTGGTTTTTTTATCCTTTTTAAGATTTGAAAGTTATTTTCGGTTCAATAAACCATATTTCAAACATATACTAGTAGAAGAAATTCCGCTGCGAAATCCTCTGGTTATTGATGGATTATTTTCTTGCACAAGCTTCTCGAATTGGCATTTATTTGTTTTTTAAATATTTTCCATTAGTTTATTTAAGCCAAAAACACATCTCAAATATATAAATATGCCAAAAACGCAGAATAAAAGACAACTTTAACGTTAATTTTTTTAAAATTTTAAAACATGCCAAAATCAAAGGCAATTAAATACCAAACATATGTTGAAAGTTATCGACAAATGGCAATATTGCCAACTAGAATACCGATTTGTAACAAAAGGTAAATAACGGCCTTGTCTTATATTGCGGTTGCTATATAGAATAAGGTTGATTATTCGATCCTCCGACATGTTTGTCTATTCCTTCTAGCTGCATACCAGATCCTTCGAATTTCCGCGCATTCTGCGTAGTTGGTGGAATAAACGATCCTCCGAAAACGTCGTCTTGAAATTTTGTGGACCCAAGCAGAAAGTTTTTCTGGCAACACTGTCGACGGGAAACTATGTGCAATGAGTTTCAAGATTAAGAAATAAAAGGAAATACCCTTCTAAACGATAAATAAATAACACAATCAGAAGATAATAAAACACAACTTAAGGCGATATACTTGTACGTACTGTGTGCAAAGTTGAATATTAAATACCCTTCATCATACAGTAGTAAAAAAGTGGACGATCAGAAATCGTTATATCCGTGAAAGTACGACTCGTCACGTAATTTTCCATCCAATTTATTACGTGATGTGTCCTACGTTCACGGATGTAACGATTTGGGCCCTGATCTTGCAAAAGTTTGTTTGAAAAAAGTACCATTTATATTAATAATCTTCTCAAAAAAATATCTTTTAAAACAGCAACATTTAAAGAAAGAATATTAAAAAATGATGTTTAAAAAACAGGTCCTTTTTAAATTTATGAATTAAGAAAATAGGTTTTTAAAATAGTACCTTATGAAAATAGTACGCAATATTTAATAAGACTTTATACTAAAAATATACGTTTCAGATAAAGTACTTTATAAAAAGTACTTTTTAAAAAGCACTAGAAGTCCTACTAAAAAAGTATTAAAAAAAAAATTTTAATACGAAAAGTACTTTCTTTATAAGTGTCTTTGGAAAAAAGACCCTTTAAAAAATGTAGCTTAAGAAACTGAAATAAAAAGCTCAATTTCAAAAGCTACAAATGAAAGTTCAAAAAACTTTTATGTTATGCTACATGATGAAGGGGTATTTTAAAGTTTAACACTACTCGTATATTTGGAAGATGCGCCTCGTTCGTTTCGATTGTTTAACTGAACAGCTTTAATTTTTGGTAATTGTTTTCCTCGAGCTTTTCAATGAAAACAGCAGTAAATTTTTTTTTTATTACTTAATTTAATAAAAGTTGACAGATTTGATTAAAAAAGATGCCTCAGATGATTATTTCAAGTGACTGTCTGTGATAATGCCGACACGGTCACAGTTTGACTTTAAAACAATTTAATTTTTTTATTTATTTTACGAGCATTTTTAACATTTTAAGCGACAAGAAAATTACATTAAACAATTGTTTGAATTTATGAAACAAAAAAAAAAAAAAGTGATAAGCAAAAGTTTTGACTTTAATATTTGCACACATTTTAAATTTAATTAAAACCTGTTGACACTAAATGAAATGTTGCTGCACAAACGATGGTGAATGATTCAATTCCACACACAGCCATACACAAATACATATACAAGCAATTTGTTAATGAAATGGAAAATAAAAGCAAACAGTTTGTAGATGTAAAAAATTTGAATAAAGGTGAAATAAGAAGAAATAACTATTTATTTTTTTGGGAGATGTCAAAGGAAAACAATAGAAATGGAATGCAGAAAAGAAAGCAGACAAATA
Organism: Lypha dubia; assembly: GCA_947311025.1. NCBI lineage: Eukaryota > Metazoa > Arthropoda > Insecta > Diptera > Tachinidae > Lypha > Lypha dubia. The sequence goes on from OX371263.1 coordinate 62,140,552, forward strand.
TTCAATTATTTACATATTTTTACTCATACACTTAACAAATTTCGACTAGATCCGTATTTTGTAAAGTATTGAATTTAATATTCGAACTGAAAGCCTTAAAGACATACACTCACTCACTCACTCTGTAACTCGTACTTTCCCATTGAGGAGTTGAGTGTGTAGAGTTTTGTATCACATCATGCATGAAATAGGAGTGATTATAAATTTGCTACACGTGCCGTAACGTTTTTTATTTGTTTTGTTACACGTATCATCATGCCACACATAACAATAAATATGTATGTGTGTGTATGTTTGCTGGTATGTTGGGACAGTTAACAACAATAAACATTTATCTTTGCCTCTTTGCAGAGGCGTTACCCAGCCACATCTCACCTTTTTTCTTCGTATTATTTCCTTCACAAAAGTCAGAGATTTTGTTGCCAAGTAAAAAGCTGCTGAAAAGATCAAATAGTGATAAGATATTTTTAAAATCTAGTTGGACTTTTGAATTTATGACAATAAAAAGGTGCAACAACACAACAACAACATGTGTTAAGCTTATTAAAACTTCATTATGGATATAAAATAAGAAACACATATTATTTTCTCGCTAATAAATGAGTTCTCCTTTAAAATTATAAATAATGGATATATTGGTATTTTGTTTAATGAATCGAAACCTTAGATGGCTTTCACAAAAAACTTTTATTCTCAGTTTTATCACTGAAAAAGTTGAAAAATTTCTCATTTTTCTATTTTTTACGGTTTGTTTTAGCTTATCGCAAAAGCTTAACATACCGGGCCTGTTCGGAAATGCATCACTGCGCCGTATCTGATGCGTTGTACGTTCTGAAAATCAACGGCTGGTAACACAGTATATGCTGCTTTGTATCAGCAGAGCAAACTAATCGTCAGATGCGGCGCAGTGATGCATTTCCGAACAGGCCCACCATTAGGTGCCATTTACAACTTTTTTTAAAGATCATATCGAAGGGGCAGATCTGTTACAGATTAAAGTGCGAACCAGTCGTTACGGCTTAAGCCCACAGCGCTCTTAACAGCATGTGAATATGAATATATGTGTTCACAAGCACCCCCGAGGGGCAACACTGCATTGAGGCGTTTTTATTGGTAGACCGAAGACCAACCAACCACTAGCAATGGTCGAGCATCAGTCCTTAAACCAACACCTTCCCCAGCTTTTGGTAGCAATCACAGCCACCACGTGGACGTCCGAAGGAGACCTCACCAATAACCGGTCACGCATATCCAGTCTCAAGTATATCCATCCGAAAGAGAAAAGATATGCATCTCGCAACATCACATCGCAATTGCATGTCCAGTATAGGAAAACACTCTCTACCTTCGTTAGAAACTCTTCAGTGGGGCTCACCATCTACCGTGGTACCCGTGGTTTATGTTACTGGTCAAGCCTCGAAAGACAACCCCTAAGGATTAACTTTCTATTGACTTTGGTCTAGAGGAACACCTTACGCGGCTTTTCACCTTCTACCAGACTAACAGATTACCTACTTCCTTTATCTACTTTATATGTATGTACATCCATTGCTCTGGTATTTCAGAGATAGCGTAGTAACATATAAGTTTTATGGGTAATTGACAAAAGGTAATGTCTGGAAAAGACAATTACCTTTTTCCCCAGAAGGCACAGCATCAAGGTGTGGATATCACCAAGATGGCAAAACGTACCCCCGGGGGGATGTCGAAGAAGCAATTAAAATATTACGGAACGATCCGCTGCGGGGGCTAAAGATTATTTACGGAATGGAATATTTGTACTGCAGAAGCTTCTGTAAGAAGCGTCGCCAAAAACAGCGCTATATAAACACCCTATCCGGTGTAAAAGTTCATGTGAAATGTGTGCCCTTTCCCTAAAATTGTGATCGGCACATTTGTGCGTTGCTATTTTATCAGTGCACTATTTTCTAATTTTGTTTACAACTTTTTTGTTTAAGGCAAATATTTTATGTGATCAATATCTTCGCCTGTTATTCCCGACAAGGGTGAATATGTGCAAATGTTTCAATCCCTAAAGAGTACCAAAAGTATATTTCTTTTATGAAAAACTAAATTTTTGCTCAGTCTTTTAAGATATGTTCTTGATAAGATGCAAGGTGTCAAAAACGACCGCCTCGTGTATCAAGAATAGTATCTTGATATAAGGAACTTAGGTTGTCAGCTTGAAAGAAGAGCCTTTAATCTGGATACACTTCCATTTCGTATATGCTTAAAGATGGGAGCACGATTTCCAGTCTGGATGTGATAACACCGAGGAAGAAATCTCCTCCCATCTCTATGCATGCTAAAGTTCCTTCCGAAAAAGAAAGAGTTTGAAGCTATCCTACATTGCATGTAAACAATAGTGATCCAATCAATTCAACCAAAAATGTTTCTCTGCTAGAAGACATTGGACAACAAAATAAAGAGAATAAGCTTTGCCATACATTCCTTGAAGTTTATATCCTACTTATATTTCAGCTTTAATCTTAAAGCATGTCCGTCTTTGGCTTTAGAAATGACAAATCTTGGAGAGCTTTGATAAAAACCGTACTGTCAAGATCCCAATTAGGGACTAGTAAAATTTTGAACAATTTTTACGGATACTGATACCGGCTGGTTAGTACGAGTATTCTCTGAAAATCTTAGCACTACGTTATCGATCAGGTAAAACGAATCCTCCTACGTTCTTCTAGACGCAGATTCATGCCATGATGAGAATAGGATTGACAAAATAGCTAATCAATGCGTACCTGAAATATTCCCTTATTTGAGCTTGCAAATGAGATTAGCGCAGGTCGCTAATAACAATTTGTAGATCATCCAAGACTCTTCGGTGCTCGCTTGGTATAGAGAGAATCAATCAACTCGTATTAATTGAACGAAGGTCGATTGATCTTCTCTTAGAAGCTTTATGGAACACATTACGAATGTTGGAACTTTTACAATTACCTCATGATGATTTTTACAGAAACTGCTTCGACGAAGAGCAGCCAGTGAAACATATTTTTTTCTCCGAGTGTGTCCGGATCAGCGGGACTATACGAAATTTTCTTGCAAAAACAGTATAGCCACTGAGACACACAATTGACTAATTAAGCTTTGTAAGAAATTCAGGCCTCCGAAAGTACCTGCTACCCTGCAGTCTGCCTATTTAACATATCCTCTATCAACTGACATGATGGTTTCTTTTATCGTTTTGAAATCGAACACTGCAGAGCTTTTGTCCCAAAATCAAAACGTTCTTGTCTGAAACAGCTAAATTTTTTCCAAAAAAAAGGACACCCTTTTCCACAAATAAAAATCAAAATGAAAAACGTCTCTGAGTCTACACATTTCAAATATTAATTTAAATATGCATTAGTTGCTCTAGTTGCACCATTCATTCTGGCGGGCATTTTCATTTTTACTCGCTTGCTCATTTGCTTAAGCCAAAGTTCAACCTTTCGTTAATTTCATTATGGCTTATTGTAGTTTTTATTTGGTTGAAATGAAAGTGCAAATAAGAAGATGAAATGGAGTCACATTTAAACAAGTAAATAATAATGATAATAAAAAAAAAACTCTCACATACAAATGATCGAAAGAAAACTAGATGTATTGTACTCGTAGACAAATAGATAAAATAACACACATGCAAGGAAACGAGCATTGAAATGTAAAATAATATTTAAAACAAATTTACTTTTATTTGCATTCTGCCTGCCTGCAGGTTTTCATTAAAAAAGTTATACGGCACTAAGCGGGGACATTAGGGCGAGTCGTTTTATTTTTTAACCAAATATCGTAGAAGGGCGGCGGTGGGGGTGGTTCCTTCTTAGAAGAGCTTTAGGCAACTTTATTTCCTTAAAAGCGATAGATCTGAAATGGATTTTGAGCTTGGGTTTCGTCTAAAATTAAACAGTGATTGTGGTTGACCACCCCAGTGAAAGATATAAAAATTGATATAATACTTCAGTCCTGTAAATCTTTAAAGAGCTTTAAGCTTTTTCTATCTTAATTTCTAAATTAAAAGCGTAATAACTTGGGAAAAATTTGTTTGCCATTAAAATTTATACATATTTGATTCAAAGGAGCTCGACCTTAAAAAAAAATTAACTAAAATATGGGAAATTTTAGTTAATTTGGGTTTAAAATGTGATTTTCGTATGGCATTTTTTTTACCTCAATTCTGTAAAATTTTACTTGATGTTGGGAAATACAAGTTTCGTCTTTCACTGGAAATTTTTCTTAATAATTAGAAAATATTTAATAAAAACTAGTTCGAAAAAATAGTAAACATTTTGTCATGTGGCATCATCTGCCATGGCCAGCTAGAAACAATTTCTTCATATAGTTGTGGAGTTCCTAGCTATGTGGTTTGAGACCTTGCTAATCATTTCTCTTTGTCGTGTTTTCCCATTGCAGATGGCTTTTAGCTGAGTGTCAATATGGTGACGTAAAAGTTGTGATGTCAGGAAGTCAGTGCAAATATCGGGACTGCTTCTTTATGAGTAGATTAAGGAAATTTTATTTGTTTTAAATTTTTTTCTAAATTTTAACAAAATTACAACTAACTTAAGAAATGTTTTTAAACTATTTTGAAGCAAATTTTTTACTTAAATTTATATAATACATCTTCTAATCTTTTTTCTTTGCACAACTTTGCTTGCAGTTTGGATCCATATTTTTTTTTTTCAGATCAAAGAAAGTTGGTACGATCTTTTAGTGTGCTTAGAGTTAAGTCTCATAACTTTTTTTTAAAATCTGAACAAGTTATTTCTTCCCATTGTATTGTATAGCTCCTGAATTTATTGACCGATTTAAAATTTTGGTCCCACAATTTTCTTTTTATCCGAGAGGCAAATTGTACTTTTTTTTTTTAAAAAGCAATATGAAGAAATGGTCCAGTTTATGTCAAAGCATCCAGACTTAGCAAAAGGCCATCTTAATGCTCCAGATGCTAAAAATAAATCAAACAGTAAGTGCCAAAAATTTCAAAGTAGCTGCCAACTTTATTATGGGTGCAGTGGCGGTAGACCTTCGTACAGTTTTTAATTCACCTTTTATGCTAGTAAAAACATACGTAAATGCATCCTCACTTAGTCTAAAATTTTTTATAAAACTATACGCACAATATATTAGTATAAGTATGTATGTAATTCATAAAATAATATTTTTATTTTCATACCTATTATCATTGAGATCCATAATATTGGATGAGTCCCTCACTCTTTTTCTTTGGACTCTTTCTGGGATGGTATCAGTGCAGTGCTACCAATCTTTCATCAAATTTCCCATTTGTTTATAAATGCAACCCTGTCATCATTTTGAACGAGTTACGCAGTACGGCTTAGCTTTCGATTCGGAAATTGCTTTCGAAAAATTTTAGTTTTCGAATCGAAATACGCGGTAACCCCCTGGTCACTAAAAAACTGTTCCGACAGCGATCGATACTGTGCCAACCTAATGTACACAACATCGCCCTCCTTCGACGGTTAGCAGAAACATCGGCGAAGTAAAACAATTAATAAAATGCCTGCGAACAGCTTAACAAAATTAATGCGTCTACTTAACACCGGAGGCGCCGCAACGCTGCTATAAAAATTAACATAACGCGCAAAGCAGAGTTTTAAAAGAGTTAAGACTTCTAAATGCACTGCATACGTAGGGTTCATCCCCTGACTGCTGGCTCTAGTTTTAAAGAAAAACAGTTACGTTGAGTAGAAAATTTGTATGAAAACCACTCAGTTTTTGAGTAAATTCCCAATACAAAATTTCCACACAAGTCAATTGTCTGTATTGTAAAAACAGCACCTTAGTTCGTGTAGCTTTAGAAAATTTTCATAGTTCTAAAAGCTCGAAATCGTTGCCCATTGTACGATATTTTATTTTTTAATCCATACAAATTGAGTTACCCTAGTGACCATAATGACAACAAAATATTACTCTACATAGTATGACTACATTTCTGCATAACAATAACGATGACGATGATGATGATGATTATGATTATGATGATGACGATGCCAATAACAATAAAAATCACTAATCAAACAGTGAAAATAACAATTGCCATCATCATTGTCATCAACTTTGTCATTATTATAATGGTACAAATAATTTCAAAGTTAATATTTTTAAGACGAAAAAAAAAAAAGAAAACAACCAAAAGGAAACCAAATTAAATCATTCCAACATACAGTCAAGCAACTAGCCAGCCGTTCATAATTCTGGAAAAATTATGCAGCTGCAATTGAATTAATAAAAATAAAAATATATAAAAAATATTCTTATGATGAAGAAGTAATTTTCTTGAAATTATGTTTTTATTCATTTTTTTTTGTTGGAAAATTAAATGTAATAAATTTTGAAATCTTTATTAAAGTGAACAAGTTTAAAAGAGTCAACGACAACAACTCGGCACATTATTGCATTCATCGCCCCATTTGTGAGTACATACTTATTTCCTTCCTCGCGATTGTTTTTGTAATTCCTTTGATGATGCTGGCAGATTTCTGGCGACTTTCGCCATACTTTTTTTTTTGTTGTATTTCTGTTTTTTCTCTTTGTAATTTGGTTGTTATTGACCTTGTACCAAAGTCAAATGCAAGAGGCATTTAGCCAGGTTAAAAAGAACTGACAAAGTAATACAAAATATTGAACATGTGCATTAGGTTGGTACATAGATGTACAGATGGAGCAAAGAAGAATTATTTGAACTTTTCATCACTGTTCTGTTTGCAAGTCCATAACGCGTATTGTATGTTCGCTGTGATATATAAAGGGTGTTTTTTATAGAGTGCCACAACTTTGCTTTTTGTTTAGTTTGCTTTGAAATTTTATTATAAATCTATTTACGCCAGAGCAGCAGAGCGTACAAATTGTTGAAATTTTTAATCAAAATAATTGTTCTATTCGTCAAACTCAACGTGCTGCGGACGCAACAACTGATTTACTCAAATGAACTTTTGATGAAAAAATAATATCACGTATTTTCGCGTGATTTAACCCTTTTAGATTATTTTCTTTGGGGTTATGTTAAGCCACTTGTCTGCAATTAAACACCTGGAAACCAACGTTCGAAGAGTTATCGGCAAAATACGTCTGCAAATGATGCGAAAAGTTGTTAAAAATTGGTGTTCCATATTGCGCCTTCTACGCGCCAGCCGTGGCGCCCACATGGCAGAAATCATATTTAAACATTAATTTCATAAAATTTTCTTTCCAATAAACCCCGTTTCATTCATATTAAAAATATCAGCCTGATTACGGGTGGCGTATTTCGACTACGCCAAGTACTAGATTAAAGAAAATTCTTGAACCACCAGCTATCAGGCTGATATTTTCTTGTTTTATTATGATTTAAACTTGTTTTACTCTATAAAAAACACCCTATAGTTAAAAAAAACTAGTTAAGTTTGCGACTAAGGACCGATCTGTCTAGTTTTGTGGCATAAGGTGATGTGAATTGCCCATATAATATTAAATAAATGTGCAAAATTTCATTAGAACTGTTAGTGTAGTTCTTATATTATAAATATTTTTCATGGTCGTGACATTGTCCACTTTTTGTTGTTCTGATAGTGATGTGTAAAATTTCATAACAATCATGTAAGTAGTAATTATTTGAAAAGCAAAAGTAGTTACAAAAGAATATCTACATACATTTTGTGGGCGTTTTAATGCCCATTTCTCTAATCGCAATAAAATTTCTAAAAACAGCGTTACTTAATATGTGCTTGGCCCCCAAGTCTGCGATAAAACTTAAAAGTTGTTAAATTACGTACTTTTCCATACTAAGTGCCAAAATGTATATGCAAAATTGTGGGTCAATGTACAAAAGAAATTTTTAGATTCACCGTTTTTTTTCAAGATTATTTTAAATTTATTAAAGGTTTATAAAGGCGTTTCCATACAAAATGCGTTTCATAAAACTTTAATAAAACTAAAATATTTTTATAAATCTATATACATATATAAAAAATTGTTGCAAGTGTGTTGTTACTTTATAGCTCACGAACGGTCAAACCGAATTCGATTAAATTTTTAGGGTTTGTTCGTATGGTCGTGTAGATGGTTTATGTAAAGTTTGTACGAAATCGGTCGTGAGTTATGACTCTTCATGACAACATGTGATTTTGTCCATATAAAAAAAAACCACAACAAATACGTAGGCGCCTATGAGCGTGTTCGGTATGTATACTGTGTGCTGACTTCATACACACGGTAAATACTCGTTGTAGACATAGCTGCCAGATTTTTTTAGGTAATATCGTTATATTTTTGGGCAAAAATCGTCATAATCGTCAATATAGCTTATTGAAAACATCATAAAAACGTCAAATGAAAAAACCCGCTTTTTTCCAACAAACATATTTTATTAGAGGCAAAACATAACAAAACTCTTAAATAAACAAATCTGATTAATAAAACAGCATTCTTTTGAATACAGAGATCAGATACTTCAATTAGAATTCACGATAAAATCACATGTCAATAGATTCCATGTTTTTCAATAATTTGAAAACATGCATGGAAAAAGTATTGTATGGAAAAATATAAAAAAATCCAAATCCTTTAGTTATTTTTACTTCAATTTAGTGAAATATGATTTTAAATTTAATTTTTGGAAACATATTTTCTAAAAATTTATAAAAACTAAAATATAATTTATACAATAAAAATATAATTGTTAAAGAAAATAGACTTGTATATATATACATACATACATATACATATCTATAATATATTTTACAAATACATATATATTGCAGTTAAACATATCGATTAAATCATAGCAGCTTTAAATAATCTTTTGTAATTCATATTGCTTCCAAATACGATTTTTTCAATGAATTTCTTATTTAAGTCTTTTTTATGTTTACCCGACTAAATTTTATTTCCACATTTGCTGGCGATAGTCGTAAAACTAGGTTTTTTGTAATAAATTTGGTCAACACCGGAAACAAAAGAGTAGAATCCCTCGTTTGCATCTCTGATATTTTTTTCCAAAAATCCAATGCTTATATGTTTTTATCAGTGCAATAATTTTAACTGTCTGAACTCAGTTTCTAGCTCTTGGCTTTCACTTTCTTCAACAAAATAGGAAAATTCTGTTATAATTTCAGAAAACCAACTTTTTTTTACATTAATAATATTAAATGTATTAATTTGGCCAAGAGCTTTATATATTTATTTTCAAAATCAAATCTGGATAATATCTGATCACAAAGCTCTATATAAAAATTATCACAATTATTATTTTTCTTTTGCACTTATTTGTGCTTTTTAAATTTTGTCTCTGGCAAATATTCCTAAATAAATGTCTTCAAAATTTAAAAAATTGTTTTTGTTTTTATAATCAACTAGCTGAGCGCCCGACTTCGCACGAAAGCTATTTACTTTTATAAATTTCGATTTACCTAATCAAAGTACATCACAACTTTCACAAAAGTCATATCTCACGAACGCGTCGACCGATTTCAATAAACAATATACACTACAATACAAACAAACCCTAAAAATTTAATCGAATTCGGTTTGACCGTTCGTGAGGTAAAAAGTCAAAACACATTTGCAACAATTTTTTATATATATAGATTAAATAAAAGTTTACGATAAATCGTCAAATCCGGCAGCTATGGTTGTAGAGCATACACGCATGCACATTGACAGCTGTCAGTGAGTAATCATTATAAGTTTAAATCGAAATTTATAAAAGTAAAAATCTTCCGTGCAAAGCCGGGGGTTCAGCTATATAATCATATAAACTTCCTTCAGTGATGGGATTCAGTAACTTTCATTACGATAATCGTACTCGTATTGTTAAAATTAATATAACGAAAATTTATCGAATTTGGTATTCAGTAACACTTTTAACGATATTCGCTATCGGTATGTAAACGACAATAATTTTTCGGTTGTTATGAAATAAATAAAAGTCAGCAGTTCAATCGTAGCACGTGAGTTATGCAAAGAACAAAATTTATCTTCTAATACAATATACACAAACACAGAATCTTTTATGCATAAAAAATAATATTACCATTATTTAAACATGCAATTTAACATTCATTTTTTTATATTCTAAAAAATTTTTGGGAAAAGTTTCAATAAATAAATTAATTTATTTGTTTTTTGTTTATTTCTCTTTGTGCTTTTCTTATATATTGATAGAGATGCCAAAGTAAAACGAAATTATAACGATGTTGTTAAGAAGCAATTAGTGAATAACAAATTCGTTACTGCAAATCGCAATAATTGTCGGTAAATTTAAAAATTATTAAAAGTTACTGAATCGCACTTCAGATCATATTTATTTAATATATATTTTCAATAACAGCAAATTTTGTCAGCTGCATTTTGACATTGGCATTGGCATTGGCAGTGCCCTTGTAGTATTTATTGCAACTAAAAGAGTTTAAAATAAATCACATTCACCCTAATATTTAATGCATGCAAAATTTGGAAAAAAAAAAATAAAAACAAAAGCAAAAACGGCACAAGTTAAAATTGTATATTTTACCGGATCAAATTTAAGAAAAACAACAACGTAAACTGAAAAATTAAATTAAAAAAATAAAAAAAATATTGCATCTCCCCAAAAAAAAAAAAAAGAGGCAGTTGAATTTCATTTTTAAGATTTTTTTTTTCGTACAAATTTTTAATTTCGCCTTTCGCTACTACTTGTACATGCATTAACATGTTTATGGCTTTTGCAGCCTTCTTTTTAAATTGGGTTAGATCTGCCCATAGGTCAATCAACTATACCCAAAATAAAGCGAAATAAAAAGACAAAAAAAAAAAAAAACAAAACGAATACGACTGCAAATACGAAACATAAACTATATTTATTTCTTTAGGTTCAACATGTTCCCATAAAAAGAAAGGTATTCATTCATTCACTCGTTCGAACGACTCGAATTAATGGTTGTGGTTGTTGTTTGGTGACTGACTGGATGCTGCTGTGGACGAAGGTATGGAAAAACCTTTCGACTGGGTGTTTATGTAGTACAAGTAAGTACTTCGTTGTACTTTAGGCAGTGCCAGTCGTTAAAGACTGTGTGCAGGGATCGAAGCCGATCGGCTCAAGGCCGGCTTGGAGCCGCCGCCGATGCCACCGTCTCAAATTGGCTCACGGCTGAGCCGACAATTTGAAAACAAAATTTTTTTTTATGGGATAAAAACTGTGGTATTTATTACGAGCTGGAATAAAATTTCATTTTTGTAAAATGGAGGCTTATTTTTTGTTTTGCGTCATATAAAATATATTCTAGCCGTTTTTGAGTCGACTTTCAGCCGCCACCGCCGACAATTCATCGGCTTCAGGTCGACTTTGAGCCGCCACCGGTAATTTTTTTCGCAGCCGCCGCCGCCGATGAAATAGATTCGGCTTCGATCCCTGACTGTGTGTGTGAATGTGATCGGCCGGCCGGCTGGTTTAGCATCCATTCAACAACAACATTAATGTGTTCTCGTACTCACTTGTACATGTTACCTATATGGGAGTCGTAAATGTTCCTTTTTTGTTTCTTTTAAAAATCTTTTTATGTTTTTAAGCATTTTTATTTTAAAAGTTTTTTTTTTTGGATTCTGGCGGAAACATTTACGTTTCCATTTGGTGAAAAGGTGTGTGCACTTATTTTTTGAACTGCAAAAATGTGTGTATTTCTTTCCTTGTTATTTTGCAAAATTTATTTTGTGCCATCCTGTGGATATGGCTTGAGTGTCGGTCTGGTTCGTTGGTTGGTGGGTTGGTGGGTTTGTAGAGGAGATCATTTCATTTTATTTGTTGCGTGCTTAAAAATTCTTATTCTGTTGTTTGGTTTTGATTACGTTTAAGAGAAAGTTACAATTTCTCCTGGTGATTATGATCAACAATATTTTTTCCTTTTTAATGTTCAGCCTCACACAGAGAGGAGTGTGGTAAATGTTGTAAGATTGTTCGTAATATAATATGAAATATAAATCTTTTTCCTGCATTTTAGCTCTTTTTTTTGGCATTTCTGTTGCCTGGCAAATGGGTCAACATAAAAATAATGGTTGCAATTATAATAAAAAGAATTTACAAGATTTTTATGCTGTTTTGCTCCGACCTTTTGTTGTTAAATAAATTAACAGTTTTGGGGAATTATTAATCAAAATTTTTGTGAAATGAAAGAAAGATATTTAAAGTTTATTGGCAATATTTTAAGTTCAGTTCGGTCGGTATGTTCGGTTTATATGAGGAATATATATCTCAAGTATAATGTAATAAATATATTTATTTGAACTTTTTTTAGCAACAGACATGCTTGCGACATACTGACGATAACTCCAAGATGTTCGTTTATGTGATACTAGAGTGAATAGAAACACGGCACACTATTTCGTTTTTAGTGTCACTAATGACTTCTCTCGAGTTTTGTCATGGACTGCCCTAAAACGGCACAGCAAGAAAAAAACATATCAAAGTTGTAACAAATGTTTCTGGTAAAAAGAAGTGACATAAAACTTAAGTGTATCGACGTTTTGAAAGTCAAAATATTTTAGGGATGAATTAAAGCACTGCCTTTTTGAAAATAGATTAAAAAAAATATTCTTAAACAGCGATACAGTGGGTTGAAGTGTCGCCATTCATACGACTTGATTTAGCGGAAAAAGTGATCGAAAATTGGGTAACTGAATTCGTTCCTGCAGAAGAAGTCGTGGAGGCCATTTGAATGACGTTTTATTTAGAACTTAATTGTATCGATTGTACTTCACATTAAATAAAAAACTTTTGAATTTCCTTAACAATATGTGTGTTTTTTTTAAAGAAATCATATCACAAATACCCTAATAACAAGGGCCACAGTAATATGTGAATTTCCCTAATATAGAGTAAAAATAACAAAAACGTTAGAATACAAAGTAGAATACTTTGATGATAACGGACTATGAGTTTGTGTTGATTATTAGTACTTTGCAAACAGTAATGAGGGAATTTCGTACTAACCAGCACTGTTTCAAGGTAGAATAAAAAATGAATTAAAAATTAATTCTCATATTCTATTTCTCTTGAAAACTGGTTAAATAGTTGATATTCTTCTCAATTAGTATCCACTTTACGAAAATTGTAAAGATGGACAATTGAACGCTGATGAGAGGTGTAGCGGCCTTGAAATCAGTACTGATACGTTCTGCTAAAAACTGATTGGATATAAATAATAATATTTTCCAACATAAAAAACTCTTAGTAATTTTGAATTTTCATTAATTTAATAAAACTGAACTTGAGCCTGATAATATTACTTTTCATATATACATCAATATAAGTTCAAATAATAATTACGTTTATTCGTAATGATAATATAGAAATCATATCACTCTTATTGGAAAACCTTTTACTTCCCCGCATTCTAGATTATACCAAAAGAATTTCACTATTGGAAAATTTCTGTTGTATTTTGGAAAATACAATGAGGGTAATCACTCTTGGTTGAAAACTGCTCTTGCATACGTTGCAGATCTTGCAGGTACAGATTATTTAAATATTTTGTTATTGCATTGCTGCAACTGATAAAAATAAGCTGGACTTCCAAGATCTTCAATGATTACAATACTAAGAGTGATTTCCCGTAATAACTTCAGAGAGCATATGATTGTGGCTTTTGTTATGCACGCATTCATTTGAAGGTCAAAAAGAATTTTGTTCTTTTTGTGTAATTTATGCGATATAAATTGTAATTTTTTAGCGCAATAAATGAATATTGTATTTAAGCACATACTGATAAATTAAGCAATTCGTGAAACTATTCCCTAATTGGTCCAAAATATTGCAAAATGCACAACGTTAATGTTCAAGTTTTCACTTCTGCCGGCACTCCCGGAGTGCAACCCGTTGTTTTTTCAATCTTATACACCCTTCACCAAGTCATATATACATACATATGTTTTTATAAAGTATAAAATGTGATAATTTTTTTTTTAATTTTTGCTGATTTCAATACAAATCGTCTTATGACTTAACCAGACATATTAGTCCTACAGTCAAGTCTAAGACTCTTCTTCTGGCTTCGGAAAACACAATTTCAATTAGAGGCAGAATTACAAACGGACATGGCTTCTGTAACTTCCATATTTATATTTATTTTATGTGTCTCATAGGTTTCTTGTGAGAATTACACGGAATATAAAACCTCTTAAGACCATTGAGAATTTTGCTTTAGTTTACATTTGTAATATTTTTTTATGTGACAAATACTTCTTACAATTTAATTTCATAATTTTTGTTTGTAAATTTGAAAATTTTACAAGAATTAAAGAAAAAAATTGCACAAATAATTTTTTGTTCACGACTTAATAGTTGCAAAAAATTACCACTGAGGGTGGTGTTGGCTGAAGTGGTTAGCGCGTTGACTACTAAGCAAACAATGACTTGGGGCCTGGGTTCAAACCCTGGCCGGAGCAAGTCAATTAACATCATTAATTTCTCTAATGTACATTGGTGTGGCTTTTATTAATTGTTGTCGGACTATTTAAGTGATGAAGGCATAGCACTGGTCACTAAAAAACTGTTCCGACAGCGATTGCTGCTGTTCCAAGCTAATGTACACAACATCGCCCTCCTTCGTCGGTTAGCAGAAACATTGGCGAATTAAAACAATTAATAAAATGCCTGCTAATTCAGCTTAACAAAGTTAATGCTTCTACGTAATACCGGAGGCGCCACAAAACTGCTATAAAAATTAACATAACGCGCAAAGCAGAGTTCTAAAAGAGTTAAGCCTTCTAAATTTTAACATCTATCTTCTCTACCCTATCCCTCTCACTGAGTTCCGGCACAATGCACTGCATACGTTGATGTCATCTCGTGAGTGCTGGTCCTAATTAAAAAAAAAAAAAAAAAGACGTGTGGCACTCGGGGACTGTCGCGGTAAAGCTATTGCATAGCATTTTTTATCAACTTATGCAATTTCAATTTCAGCTTTCTAGCTACACTGGAATTGCCCCATACAAAGAAGGGGCACCCTAGTCAGCCAAATCAGTTCAGCCGTTCTTGAGTTATAAATAGTGTAACTAACACGACTTTCTTTTATATACATATATAAAAATCCTCTCAAAATCCCAGAAATCCCGGAAAACTTCCCGGGCAAAGTGGCAACACTGGAAATTAAAAAAATTTTTAAAGCGGCAACACTGTATAGTCATCATACATAGACTATACAAAAAACAAGTTTTCACTTCAAAAAACAAAAGACTTAAGAAACAAACGTTACAAAATTTCTTGATTCGGTCGCCTCAAAGCCCGCGATAGAAGCAACGCAATAGCTTAACAAACAAAAAAACTTTAATATAGGAGATTAGAAAAATCGAACTTATGTGAACTGGCGGGTAGTGGATGGCAAGGTGTAGTAGTGTGGTGGCTATCTCCTGAACCGAAGTACATCGGTTAAAACCTTAATAGACTTCGAACTTTATTGAAATATTTGCCACTCCTCTCATTCCAGATAAATCAATCTACATTTCAAAAAGCAGCTGAAATCGAAAACGTCAATGTCAATCCTATGGACGGTTCAGAAAGCGCCATCTACGGAAATGAAAAGAGCTTGGCAAGATCAAAAACCACGTAAAAAGGAAATGAACCACTACGACAACGTAATTAGTATATGAAAACATTTTTCCTAGCCTAAGCCACGACAGATAGCGCCCCATGACTTAAGGTGCTTTTTTCACAAGACGGACGAATGATTTGAGAGTAAACTTTTTATGGAAATTACGCAAAACACTGAGTGATCAAATTTTAGGTAATTTTTTCTTTTGGAGTGTAACAGAAAATATACATACTAATATGATATTGATTGTTCACGGTTGTTGTAACAACCACATTCTTTCCTAACTGACAAAAGTATCAAACATGTGATGTGAAATTATCTGCAATACTTAAACTCTACATGGAACACCCTTTTACTGATACAATGTGTCTTTTCTTAATATTTATCAGTTGCTCCCATATAAGTTTGTGTATGCATTTCTAATAAAAATGTTTGCTTTTTATTTTTTTCTGTTTTTAACAATAAAAAAATATGTATATGTATGCATGTTTGTTCATTTGCTGCCTTGGCAATAGCTAACGGTTCTTTTGTTAAATATCCACTTGTCCACCACAACAACAACAAGAGCAACACTAAGTACAAACAAAAACAACAATAATATGAAAGCAACAACATTAACCGCAACAATACATTCTTACTTGATAGTACGAGTAACTTCAACATATTGTTTGCTTCGATGCAACAAAACATCTATTGAAATGTACACTTCAACTTATAGATATTTACCTTGCACAGTGGGTCAGGAGATGCCCTATTTAGATGATCCTTTTGACTTTAAATTTAAATATGTACTTCCTTGCTAAGGATGTGTACACTTTTTCATGTTGATTAGACGGTCATTGCAAAATGACTGATTCATTTCATACATTGTTTTGTTTTTTTTTTAACCCACTGTGCTTTACATTTGTACTTTCAGATACCCAGTCATCGTTAGCAATATGTTGGTTGTTATACTCGTACTTAATGTCTAGTTATATTTACTAAAGATGTAAAAGAATAAGAAAAAAAAAAAGAAAGAGCAAATCCATCGTTGTTTTTTATGTTTAAAAATATTTTAAGAGAAAATTCCTCATGCAACAGAAACTATAAAAAAAGAATTCCATTTGAAATATTTTGTGAAGTTGGTAACAACATAAAATTTATGGATATTTTAATTACGTACAAACCTACATGCATATTTTAAATAAAGGACGGAACGTAAAAACGAATCATGTTTTGCCCAAAAAATAATTGGTAACTAATAATTATGAAATATGGTCGAGAGAGTTAAAAAGTACAGTCGTTAATGAAATCTGAAGGGAAATTAAGTTGCAAGCTTCAAATTGTTTTCAAATAAATTAACCTGACGTGTCGCATAAGCATCCCAGCAAAAAATTATTGGAGTAAGTAATTCAAAGAGTTTGTCATTTTCACGCCTTCTTTTAATCGTTATAAAAAGTCAATTCATGTTTAACACTTCCTCTAGTTCGAATAAATTCGTTATTATTGAAATGATGAAAATCAACAGTAATGGTGTTTCCTTTTCTACAAAAAAATTGTACATCTCCATGCAGAAAATGTACTTTGGTGTTCGTTTCTTAAAAATGTGTTGCTCTCTAAATGCGCAGTGTGTTTGATTCTAAAAGAATCGCCCTCACTAAAGGTGGAAGGCATTGCACTTTATGCCCCGTAAAAATCGACCTTGTTAATAGTGCCCTGTAAAACTTAGCTGTCAGCTAATAAAAACAGGGCCTTCCACTTTTTCATAAGTTGTGTTTTGTTGTAGTGAAATAACAAGCTGCATTATTACAGGGGTGGCAAGACGTTTAATACATGTAGCTTTCAACAAGGTGCCATTTTGTGTGTAGAAAAGAAAACACCTTAAAAAAGCTTTAAAATCAGGTAACCGTTGAAAAATTGTCTTCGAATCATGGATAATAACCCCATGCATTCCATTTATTTTAATGAAGGGCACATACACATGATTTCCTATGACACGCTAATGTAAAAATCATGCATGTTTCGCCTAAATCGGTTGCGTGGTTATATGTTGTGGGCTTCCAACAGGCGACGTATTCTGCCATCGACGTACGTCAGGGTGGATATTACAAATTTTAACTTGAAGGTAGAATCGTCCTATTGTGGTTCAATGTGCAGTTGCAGTCTCGGGACATGACGTTATCCAGGCCGCAACGTGAGCAAAAGATGCGCGCTGGGTTCTGGCAATGTTGTCGGATATGTCCCGGCTGTTTTCAACGCCAACAGTGGGTCTCACGCCGATAGTACTCTGCATCGATAAAATTATTTGGCTGTGGTCTTCCCTGCCTGGCTTCTTCACGTCGCAGCATTTCATAATCGTCCGCGAGCTCTATGAGTTCATCTAGGTTGTCAAAATCTGTCCGGCGGTCATATAATTTGTGCTCGTAGCGTAACCCATCGTAGATGCGGTCCGTGTGATCTTTCTTTCTCCAGTCGGGGTGTTGTCGCATGAGGGCCTTTCTCTCGGGCCTTGCTTTCGGTGATATATGTATGTCTTCCTCTAATTTAGCGAGGTAACGCTTTGGTAATAAAAAAACGAATGGCGTGTTCCTTGAAACCTTCCCACGTGTGAATCTCTGCTCGTTTTACACGATACCACTGTAGAGCTTTTCCTTTCAGGATTTCCAGCAGCTGCCGTTTTGCTCGTATTAGGTCGCTCAGCTGACGACGAAGTTGGTCGACGGTAGGTTTTTCGGTGACGGAGATGTTATGTTGACGGCAAACTTCGGCTAATTTGACCTTTCGTAGAAGGTATAACCAATTAAGGGATTCCGTCTGTAGTAAAGTTTCGTTTCTTTATTCCTGACCCGACCTGAGTTCTTTGGTGGCTGTGTAAGGTTTTACCACTAGTTGCGATCTCAGTATCGCGTCCCTGCCAGTTATTCACTACTTACACCCATGATTCAATTTCTTTCTTGTCATTTTATTTTTTTTGCTCGGAAAATAAAAATATTTCCTTTTTAGGGAATTTTTCTTTGTTTTTCTTTGGAGCGAATTTATTTTGTTGCCCATGTGCATTCATGATGAATTTGCTCATAACATTGCAACAACAAGAAAATCAAGGGCTTATCTTCACTATCATCATGCTTATGGTTTTTGGACTGTGTGTACCTATGTATATGTGTACATGTGTGTCGTTTCTTTTTCTCAACTTTTTATTATTTTCAAATAAAATTTTAGCATTATTTCAAGCCCTTCTTTTCGATTTCAAGTGGGAAAACGTTAAAAAACAGCAACAACAACAAAATATATGAGCACTAGCAGCAGCAGCAGAATAATAATAAGAAGAAGACAAAAAGATAAAGTTTTCTGACCTCAACTTTACAGACCTACAGAAGAAGATAGATGATGGAGAGGAGCTTGGTAATAATGCTCAGGCATGGACAACATAATGATTTTCATGCCAACAAACGCCTACATTTCATCTTCTTCTTATTCTCTTTTTCTTTCAAAGTTAATATTTAACTAATACAAATGGAAACTAATACAATTGGACATATTAACATAAATGTGCGACATGATCATTTTTCCTTTTCGATTTTAAATAGTAATTGAATATTACCCAGCAGTTCTGAATGGCGCTACGGCTGACAACACAAATGAACATTTTTGACAGTGATCGAAGTTTTTTTTTATGTTCGCATAATATTAGCAATGCTGCTTAACCTATCTGTCGATGTTTTAATTACACTAGCCTACATATAAATAATATATATCTTTTTCGTTTATAGGTATTTTTTTTATATTCAAAAATATACAAAATGGAAATTTGTATACTAAAAGATTTCAGTTTCGCAATGATTTTATCGTCAGAATTTCGCCCTCTGAAGCAATTAAAGGCACCGTTAGAAATTTGCTTGAACCGGTAGACTAAGTTTAAATGCATTATTGCAGGAATTCGCTCACAACATCAACAGAATTTTTAAAAATGTTATAGAAAATGTTCTAAAACGGACCCAACATTGGCAAAGCTGAAAAAAAAGTGTCATTTATTTTAATTATTTTCCATACTTAGTGTGAAAAAAATTTACATTTTGTATCCTAATAATATTATAGATGTGAATGTGTCTATGTTTGGAAGGTTGTTTCACTATAACGCGAAAACCTCTCAATAGAATTGAATGAAGTTTGGTAGACGAATATCATGTGATTCAGATTAAAATATATGAGCCTTTTGGTACTTTTAATATTTGTGCTAATATTTTATAAACTAATATAGTTTTTGGGACAAAACTGGTACTTATAGTACTCTTTTACTTATGGTGTTTTCTTTTCTACACTCAAAATGGCACCTTCTTGAAAGGTATATATACATATATAATGTCTTGCTAACCCTGTAATAATGCAGCCTGTTATTTCACTAGAACTGAACACAACTTATGACAAAGTGGAACGCCCTGTTTTCAACAGCTGACAGCTAAGTTTTACAGGGCACTATCAACACTGTCGATTTTTATGGGGCAAAAAGTGCAATGCCTTCCACCATTAGTGAGGGCGATTTTTTTAGGATCAAACACACTGTCCTTTTATCAAGCAAAACATTTTTAAGAAACGAACACCAAACTACATTTTCTGCATAGAGATGTACCATTTTTTTGTAGAAAAGAAAACACCATTATTGCCTTTTTTTACTTTTGGTGCTTTTTTGCTTCTGGTAATTTTTCTCCTGAGAAATTCTCTTAATGAATTGGATAAAATATGATAGACGAATAGCATGTGACCCAGGTGAAAATATATGGTACGTTTTAAGAAAATGGGGCAATTAGGTACTTTTGGTGGTGTATATTTGTGTACAAATATTTTATAAACTAACATACATTCTAAGGTCTGTAATTAGAAAAAACTGGCTCTTTTGGTACTGTGGTACTTATGGTACTTATTTATTTTTGTTTGTTTTTTACTTTTGGTACTTTTCCTCTTAAGAAGTTCTCTTAATAGATTTGAATGAAATTTGGTAGACGAATAGCATGTTTCCATATAATGTACTTTTTAATGGCTAAAGCGGGACAAGTTTCTACTTTTGATACTTTTAATTTTTGTACTAATATTTTATAAATTAACATAGTTTCTGGGACAAAACTGGTACTTATAGTACTCTTTTACTTATGGTCCTTTTTTTTACGTTTGGTGCTTTTTTACTTCTTAGTATTTTTTATTTCAAGAAATTCTCTGAATGGATTGAATGAAATTTGACAGACGAATAGCATGTGACCCAGATGAAAATATATGGCACGTTTTAAGAAAATGGGACAATTAGGTACTTTTGGTGGTGTATATTTGTGTACAAATATTTTATAAACTTACATACATTCTAAGGTCTGTAATTAGAAAAAACTGGCTTGTTTGGTACTGTGTTACTTATGGTACTTTTTTACTTTTGTTGGTTTTTTACTTTTGGTACTTTTCCTCTTAAGAAGTTCTCTTAATGGATTTGAATGAAATTTGGTAGAGGAATAGCATGTGACCCATATTAAAATATAAGGTACTTTTTAATGGCTAAAGCGGGACACGTTGGTACTTTTGGTACTTTTAATTTTTTTACTAATATTTTATAAATTAACATAGTTTCTGGGACAAACCTGGTACTTATAGTACTCTTTTACTTATGGTGTTTTCTTTTCTACACTCAAAATGGCACCTTCTTGAAAGGTATATATACATATATAATGTCTTGCTAACCCTGTAATAATGCAGCTTGTTATTTCACTAGAACTGAACACAACTTATGACAAAGTGGAACGC
Organism: Lypha dubia; assembly: GCA_947311025.1. NCBI lineage: Eukaryota > Metazoa > Arthropoda > Insecta > Diptera > Tachinidae > Lypha > Lypha dubia. The sequence continues at coordinate 62,161,869 of OX371263.1, forward strand.
CCTGTTTTCAACAGCTGACAGCTAAGTTTTACAGGGCACTATCAACACTGTCTATTTATATGGGGCAAATAGTGCAATGCCTTCCAGCATTAGTGAGGGCGATTTTTTTAGGATCAAACACACTGCCCTTTTATCAAGCAAAACATTTTTAAGAAACGAACACCAAACTACATTTTCTGCATAGAGATGTACCATTTTTTTGTAGAAAAGAAAATACTATTATTGCCTTTTTTTACTTTTGGTGCTTTTTTGCTTCTTGTAATTTTTCTCCTGAGAAATTCTCTTAATGAATTGGATAAAATTTGATAGACGAATAGCATGTGACCCAGGTGAAAATATATGGTACGTTTTAAGAAAATGGGGCAATTAGGTACTTTTGGTGGTGTATATTTGTGTACATATATTTTATAAACTAACATACATTCTAAGGTCTGTAATTAGAAAAAACTGGCTCTTTTGGTACTGTGGTACTTATGGTACTTATTTACTTTTGTTTGTTTTTTACTTTTGGTACTTTTCCTCTTAAGAAGTTCTCTTAATAGATTTGAATGAAATTTGGTAGACGAATAGCATGTTTCCATATAATGTACTTTTTAATGGCTAAAGCGGGACAAGTTCCTACTTTTGATACTTTTAATTTTTGTACTAATATTATATAAATTAACATAGTTTCTGGGACAAAACTGGTACTTATAGTACTCTTTTACTTATGGTCCTTTTTTTACGTTTGGTGCTTTTTTACTTCTTAGTATTTTTTATTTCAAGAAATTCTCTAAATGGATTGAATGAAATTTGACAGACGAATAGCATGTGACCCAGATGAAAATATATGGCACGTTTTAAGAAAATGGGACAATTAGGTACTTTTGGTGGTGTATATTTGTATACAAATATTTTATAAACTAACATACATTCTAAGGTCTGTAATTAGAAAAAACTGGCTTGTTTGGTACTGTGTTACTTATGGTACTTTTTTACTTTTGTTGGTTTTTTACTTTTGGTACTTTTCCTCTTAAGAAGTTCCCTTAATGGATTTGAATGAAATTTGGTAGAGGAATAGCATGTGACCCATATTAAAATATAAGGTACTTTTTAATGGCTAAAGCGGGACAAGTTCCTACTTTTGATACTTTTAATTTTTGTACTAATATTTTATAAATTAACATAGTTTCTGGGACAAAACTGGTACTTATAGTACTCTTTTACTTATGGTCCTTTTTTTTACGTTTGGTGCTTTTTTACTTCTTAGTATTTTTTATTTCAAGAAATTCTCTGAATGGATTGAATGAAATTTGACAGACGAATAGCATGTGACCCAGATGAAAATATATGGCACGTTTTAAGAAAATGGGACAATTAGGTACTTTTGGTGGTGTATATTTGTGTACAAATATTTTATAAACTAACATACATTCTAAGGTCTGTAATTAGAAAAAACTGGCTTGTTTGGTACTGTGTTACTTATGGTACTTTTTATCTTTTGTTGGTTTTTTACTTTCGGTACTTTTGCTCTTAAGAAGTTCTCTTAATGGATTTGAATGAAATTTGGTAGAGGAATAGCATGTGACCCATATTAAAATATAAGGTACTTTTTAATGGCTAAAGTGGGACACGTTGGTACTTTTGATACTTTTAATTTTTGTACTAATATATTATAAATTAACATAGTTTCTGGGACAAAACTGGTACTCTTTTACTTATGGTGCTTTTTTATACTTTTGGTGCTATTTTACTTCTGGTAATTTTTCTCTTGAGAAATTCTCTTAATGAATTGGATAAAATTTTATAAAACGAATAGCATGTGACCCAGATGAAAATATATGGTACGTTTTAAGGGGAGAACGAGGGACAATCAAGTACTTTTGGTGGTGTTTATTTCTGTACTAATGTTTTATAAATTAATATACTTTTTGGGGTCTGGAATTAGAAAAAATTTTCATTTTTGGTACTGTTTCAATTATGGTACTTATCTACTTTTGGTACTTTTTTGGTTTTTTTTACACTTTATATTTTACAATTGATTGCAATAGGCGGATATGCTGTTCACTCTTTGAAATTAGTTAGTCACCCAATCAAAGACACAAAGTAAAGAATTCTTTTCCCAAAAAAGCGTCGACTTTAATACAACAGGGCAGACATAGAAAGTATGTACATGGTATATAGTATCTTATGGCTAAATAGATGTTCGTGTTCATGTTTCTCTGCCAGCATGCATTTATTGTCACATTAAATGTTGTTTACATATTTGATTAACACTAAAAGATTTTTTCTTTTCATTTTTCATATTTTTCTATCTCTCACAATTTTTATTAATTTTATTTTGAAATATTTGAAAATTCAGTGTTTTCTTTTTTACTACCTGCTGACATTCTTCGCTTAACCGTCATTCTTTTCGAATGTATGTGTGTACTATGTGTGTGTGCGTGTGTTTTTCCTATAAAAGTTTACAACCATTTTAATCAATAAACATGTATTTTCTGTAAACATGTTAATTATCTTGATATCAGATGCTGTAATTGCTGCTGGAGTTGAATTGTTTTTCGTTTGTTTTTCATTCTTTAGATTTTATAACTTTTGTCTTATGATACGTCTTGAGTTATTAATAACTAGATATATCCGGTGCGCTTCGCTACCCCCTCGTTATAAAATAAAAGTCCTATTGTGAAAATTTAATGACGATCGGTCCAGTAGTTAAGCCTATATTACGATTTTTTATTTTCCTATAAAGGGGCGTGGTCCCACTCACTTTTCTCCTAGTACGTATTCCTAATTATGTCAATACTATATGTACCAAATATCATCGGCGTAGGTCAAAAAATGCCCAAAATATGGCGATTTCAATTTTTGGGTTATATGGGAGCTGCCACGCCCACTTGTCCGATAACGCCCATTTTTGTCGTGATTACTCACATTAGTAACATATGAACTATTGCAATGTTTCAAAACTCTTGCTATCACAATAGTCAAGATATATGATGTTATTCAATTTATGTGGGAGGGGCTACGCCCACTTGAAATATTAAAAGCCTAAAACCATCCTCTATAAATTCCCTTTTGAATGACACCAGTTTGGGTCAAATCGGTTGGATAGTTTCCGAGTCTATAGCGAACATGGGTACAAACATTTTTTGTATTTTATATATATAGATTTTGAGAAAAAAATTTTTTCTTTACAAATTGTTTAATGGCATTTTGTAGCACATTCATCTAAGAATGTCACTGTTAAAGGATACAAAATACACAAATTAAATAAGTTTATTAAAGAGAACAAGCCAGTGGGATATTTTCCTGTTGGTTATTTAGCCACCATTAATATGTTTATAAAGTCTTTGAATTTTTCTATGACTTTTGAAGAAATGTTGGTGGAATTTGATGTTGAAAATAAATAAGTACTTAATTACACTATGCAACAAAAAAAAAAATTGTTTTCTCAATCCTAATAACTATAAATTACTTCAAGAGCCAAGTGCTTTATTGTAGAAGATTAAAAATAAAAAAAAAAATAATAATATACGACATTTTGCCGCTATAGTTTGTTTTTGAAATTGTCCAAGAATACTTTGGGGATGTGTCTTTTTGTTTAATTTATATGCATACATACATATGTATATGCAAGCAATATAAGACTACATAATCCTTTTCGGACAGTCAGCTGGATCGGAACAATTTTTCTTTCCTTAGATATTTCAATCCAAGCTTTTAGTAGAGTCCCTTTTTGGTGTAAGATGGGAAAGTGCGTTACTCATCTAGCAAAATTATTATGCCGGGCTCCAATATGGTTACCGAATTACCACCCTCCTTGTATCTGGGTTATGTTAACCACCCCGGCACCGCTTTGCATTACTTAGGGGTGGATCCCTATTTTGGCTAATGTATCTCTGTTTTGTTATACCTGCGTCCAAATACCCACTTTTAACGCTAGATCAGTGTGAGTTTATTGCCACTGCATCTAGGTCATGCTTTTTTTTATGCGAAGTACATGCTTGGCCAATTTGCACCTCTAACTCAGTGCGGTATTCAGACCAACAGTGGCACTTAAAAAAGGTGTGCTCAGCGTCGTCTGCTACCTCTTCTTCCTTGTAAATTCAAAAGGGAGTGCTACATTTTCTTATATTTTGTAGAAACTTCTGGAAGTAGCCGTGAGTTCTTTGACTGACTACATATACAAGCAGTAGTTGGTAATAGTAGAATGCGGGTTTTTCTTATTCTGAATTTCTGTGCTCAAATTTTACCAGAGGAGCTTTTATAAAAATTTTCATAGTGAACCTTATACAGAGATGGGATTAACTACTGATCTGTAGTGTCGGTATTTGGAAAATTTTTATTGTTTATGTATATATATATATATATATATATATATGTCCTTTATTTATCCAAATATAAATAGAATTACATTTCTGAACACCATAAATACTTAAATAAAGTTCAGTGTGAACATAGGGCGTCAACGAATTCTCTCCATCTGATTCAATCTCTGGCAATTGTTTTTGTTTGATTCCAGGATACTCGAGCAAGTAAGCACTCTTGTTTAAGGCAACGAACCCAGGTGTTACGGCGCCTACCTTGGCGGCGTTGTCCTTGGGGGTTCCAGTCGAGGGCTGTTCTTGCAATTTCTGTTTGTGGTCTTCGCAATATGTGGCCTATCCACGTCCACTTCCGTTTACGAATATCAAAGTGTACTACTGGCAAGGAGTTAGCTCTTTGGAGCAGAGCTTCATCTGAAATACGATCTGGCCAGTGAATGTTAAAGATCTGTCTTAGACATTTGTTGATGAACGTTTGAATTTTTCTAGTGGTAGCTTGCTACCAAGATAACAAAAAGCATCCACATCTTCAATACGTTGGTCATTTATTATTAATGGGGTAACGATATATGTACCTATGCGCATAAGCTTTGTTTTACTTATGTTAATTTTTAAGCCAACTTTTTTGGCGTTTTCAGACAGACTTGTAAGTTTAGCTTCTATCTCCGAGAAACGATGGGCCATTAGACATATGCCATCGGCATAGTCTATGTCATGTAGAAAATCAGACAATGTCCAACGAATACCGAATGGTGCATCTCTGTTAGTTTGTTCCAATACACAATCGAGCAGTAGCAAAAACAACGTTGGCGACAGGACACAGCCTTGATGTATACCTGTGCCTGGAACAAATGACCGACTCTCGTTTCCATTGAAACTTACCCTACATTGAGCGTCCCTGTATAGCTCACGTATCATGTTTACTATTTTATCAGGAATTCCCTTGTAGGTTAATGCAGACCACATGTTTATGTACTCGTATGTAAACTATTAAAAAGAAAACTCATAAAATTAAAATTGGCCATAAAAAGTTCCTGTGATTTTATTTTCTTAATGATTTTTCAGGTCGTTCCCTACAATAGTAGCAAATGTATGTATTCATATATTCGGACAATGGAATAGTTTCAATTTCGTAATTGTATTCGGATCATTTTTGATTTATAGTCTACGATTCCGATTTTTTTCGGAATTCAAACTAGTATCGATCGGAATTCAGTTCTGTGTCATGGCTTCAATTTAATGTTTTTTTTCTACAACTCAATAGGTGTTGAAGTATATATCATTGATCATACACTAGCGAAGAGTTTCATTTCCCAACTCAATACAGTTTGTTGTTGTGTTTAACCGAATGTGGTGATCACCTCAGAGTCCTTAGTTTACTGTAATGAACTCAGAAATCGAGAAATGCAGCTTTTGTAAAATAGGTGATCTCTGAGTATGTGATTTATAGCTATTTAGTTTTATAGCGATAAAATTACTGTTTATCACACGTAGTTTTCAACTATTTAAAAAAAAAAAAAAAAACGAAAAACAATGCAAATATTGTGCGCAAAATATTCTTCTAATTTACTTGACCTCCTTTAAAATTCAATTTAATATCAAATAATTTGTTTCCTTTATGAGAAATTTCGTTGTAACCATAAATGAAAACTATGAGTATTTTTTTGCACAATTTTAATTTTTTTTATCTCATTTAGGAAATGAAGAAATTAAAAGACACACACATTTTCTAACCGCTTCTAAATTATGGAGAAAGTTCTTGGATACAAACAAACTGTCATTGGAAGCAATTTTTGTCATTGTCACTTTTTTTTCCTTTAAAATTGAGAAAAAAAAGAAGATTTTTCTAAAGTATCCACTCAACAAAATGATCACTGATGGACAAATAAAAAAAAAAAAAAGGAGAAAAAAGAACAACTCCAAACGCCATAATAATTTAAGAAAATTAATAAAACGGAAAAGCGACTACCAAAAGAAAATGCTGTCAGTTGACAACAATTCATCACAGATTAATAGAAAATTACAGCAAAAATAAAACAAAAAAGAGACAAACACATTTTCCATATATAGAACATGTTGAAATATACAGTTGAACTTCCATAATTTGAATCAGCATTATCCAGAAAAGAAACTTCAATTTATAGAAACTTCAAGTTATAGAATTTAAAGTTATAGAAGTTCAACTGTATTTGAAAATATGTTGAAAATTTTAAAACTACTCTCTTGTGCTACGGACACTTGTTTGTTTGTGTGCTGAAAAATTAAAATATTTAACCTAATGGATGGTTTAAAGTGCAATTTTAAAGATACTCTCTCTCTCTCTCTCTCTCTTTCTTGGCTCTGCAATAAAGTTTGCCTTAAATAGCAAATAATCCTCCCAGCAGCATCAATAAATCTGCACTTTATTTAGCTCCAAAGTTTTTAGTCTGTATACTCTGCCTTGTAGTATTCGTATAGCCTACTTAATAATGAGATTTTATTATTATTAGTTCCTCTGCGAGCATAAATGATCTTTTTAAATGAACATCATTAGCAGAAACTTCATAATGACTTATTAATATAATAATGAAGTTTACAGGCTTTCCAATGATGTTGAAAGAACAAAAAAAAAAAAAAAAACAAAGTCACTTGAACATGCCGTCTTCATACTCAAGTCCGAACTTGCTAACAGGGTTCCCACATTTCTTTTGAGTCACATCCCCAATTTGAAAATTTTCATCCCCGAAATTCCCCAAAAAGCAATTTTTACTATCTCCGAAAATCCCCACTGAAAATAATACTACTTCAATTTCAATTCACTTAAGTATTAATTTATGAATACTTTATTTGCACTGTAGTTCATTTCTAAGTATATGTGTTCTAACAAATTAGTTAAGTTGACTGATAAAATCAAAAAGTTCGGAGTCCAAATCTTCTTTACCGCTGTCTGAAGAAATTTTTTGGTACATGCTTTTAGAATTAAACACTTTGACCATTTCTGGACATGGATCAAAAGTTTCACAACAAATTCCATTATTTTTAAAATGTATATTAATTCTCAACAGAGATTCGAGCAACTCGTACTGCATTTTATTTCAAATTTTTATTTTTACCGGGATCATTGCCGAAAAACTCCATCAACGCAACCGTTGCTCGTTGATATGCAAAGTAAATTTAATACCAACTCTGCCAAGTCTTTAAACGGCCGTGATCCAGCGGCATCTTGATATGAATAAACTTCTGTCCAAAACATATTTAAGTTGTTTGTTATTTGTAAATCAAATAAATCATTCCACCTTATAAATGGCATTTTTTTTCCACTGTGACTCATATATGTCTCTTGGAACATTTTCATTTGACGCTGGTTGTAGTATTTTTAGCACATGTTTGGAGAAAATCGCTTATATGTTTTGAAAATGTGGAGATTTGACGACAAATGTTTCAATAAAGTTTTTAGGTATAAAAAAATAAGTCCTATTTACCTTTAATAACAAAGTTTTAGTTACCACAGTAAAAACACTTATGTACTCAAAAAAGAACAATTAGAAAATGTTGATATTAAAATAATAGTCCAAAAAATAAACCAAATTATATAAACAAAATAAAAATCCCCAAAAAATCTCATAAATTCCCCAAAGCATATAAATTATGCTCAATGAATTCCCCAATCTCTAAACCAAATTTTTCAATCCCATTTTGAAAAAAAAATCCCCGATTTGGGGATAAATCCCCTAATCTGACAACACTGCTTGCTAAGCATGAATGTACGGACGAATGAATCTCTGCAAGCAATCGTTGAAACGATATGTATGATTGTCTGTCTGTCTGTATGTCTGGCCATAAGACTCTCTGAATATATTCGGAAGATATAAAATACCAGTCCATACATTATTTGTTCGTGTGTTTGTGTCGTCTTTTTTTTTAATTTTGTGTTTGGCAGTGACTTTGTTTTTGGTTCTGTAAAATACGATGTGATGCCGGCCACCACAAAATAAATTCACAAATACAACCGTCTATCAGATGTGCGAAATGAAGACATATAAAATTTATTCTCAAGATATTGGATACAAATGTAACTTCAATGGTCTTTAGATCACCCACCCACCAAGGGAAAATTCGGAAAAGTGATAAATGAAATTTTTTTTTTAAATATTTTTTTAGTGGATAAAATAAAATTTAAAAAATAATATCAAAAGTACAAAAGAAAGAAGTAATTTCTATTGCAAAAATTAAAAAAAAAAAATCGCGAAAAGTTACAGATTTGGAAACAAAACTTCTCCACAAAAGAAAGCGATCTCTTCATGCGCAAAAACAGAAAATTCGCGAAAAAATGCAACATTTGAAAATCCATAATATTGCTTAAATCTTAAAACTTCAAGAAATAGAAAAAAAAACCGGTTAAAATCGCTTAAAATTACAAAAAATCGCTAAGACCCGATAACATCGCAAAAAGTGCAAAATTGATATCAAGTGTCTAAAAAGGCAAGAAAGTCAAAAATTTTAATCAAAAAATGCGAAAATTCTCGAAAAATTGCCAAATCTTAAATCTTTGTTTCGATTACGGCTAAACACCCTTAGTGTTTTCTGCAGACAAGCTAACTTTTTGATGCTATAATTTTGATTACAAAAATCGATATTATTTGAAAGAATGCCAAATATAATGTAATGGCAAAATTTCTCAAAAACTTGGTGACATCGCGTAAATGGCCATATCGGAAACTAGCACTGAAGTTTAAAAGAAATCGCTAAAAATAGTAAAAAAAAAAAGAAAAAAATTAAAAGAACGTGAACTATTTAAAGAAATAGGTGAACAAAATTAGCAAACAAGAACAACGTCAAAATTGGCGATCATAATTTTAGGGAAAGGGAAAACATTTTATTCCCGATAAGGGTGATTTTCGGATTTTAGCAGGGGAAAAAAATCTACACATAAAAAAATACATTTTACACAATTTGACGTGCATTCAATAACTTTATGTAAAAACACGTTGTTTCAATTATTCCCAAGTGTTTTAAATAGCTGAAGGTTGTCTCGAAAAACTAAAATTTGCTGACTTGAAACAATTTTAGAATATTTAATTCAATAATTCTACTGGCCTGATATCATAAGGAAAAGCTATGCCTGCAGCAGAACTTCCGACTTAATTGTATTTAAGGGATATCTTGGTCTGTTCGGCCTGTGAAAGTCTTTCTTCTAACTTTCGAAACGTAAGATCGCATTTTCACATCAAATATTCCCTTCCATAAGATCATTCCAAAAACAAATATTTTTAATTTCGGCACAATGCATTCATTGCCCAAGTAGGAGCGATCACCCGAATGCTCGTCTAAGCACAAGTTTTATACAAATTGGCACCACATAATTGTACAATTGCATTACAACTTTTATTGCTGCTTAAATTTTTTCACAACTTTTGTGGAAGACAGAGTCTCAAGATTAGAGATGGAAGGGTGAGAATAACTTTGGACTCTTTGGCATGCGTGTGCTTGTGTGATTCTCATTTTTCAAGAAACAATATATAATGAAATAAATTAATCAAATATTTTATTTAAATAACTTTTCATATGTACTACAATACACCATTTCCAATTGTAATGAATTTATTTATTTTTCTCATTCCTTTCCGAGTTTTTAAAGCATTGTTTTTCTTTGAAAAATGCAAATAATAAGGCCCTAATTTTGTAAAACGCATAACCGAAGTGACTTTTATATAGAAAGCAAAAACAAAAATTCAAATATGTTTTTAAAAATTTTGTTCATTGTTTTCATTAAAATTTTTGAAATTTTTGAAGGCAAAGCCACGCCTCAATTTCTGTGCGTTTGTTCGGTGATGATATTGTAATACAAAAACCAATTTTTTAAATATTTGAATTTTTGTTTTTGCTTTCTATATAAAATTCACTTGGTGATGTGATTTACAAAATTAGGGCCTAAATATTTTTTAAATTATATTTTATATATTTTTTTCGTTTGGTAATTATTTTTTGTCTCGGTGGCTTTTTTTCCTTTTAGTTCTCTTTTTCGGTTTTGGCGATTTTTCTACTTTAACGATTTTTTTAGTATGGGTTTTTTTTTGGCGATTTTGTCATTTTTGCAATTTTTTTACTTTGAAGATTTTTTTGGACGGTTCTTTTGTTTTCGCGATTTTTTTTTGTTTTGGGACCCCCTTTAATTTATAATTATCATAATTTTTCAGTATTTATTTGTTGCTGTAGGGGCCAAAGTTGTACATAAAAAAATACATTATTTGAAGAAGAATTCGCTTCAGGTTCTCGGGATTGAAAAGTGTTACAGACAGACAGACGCACGGAAAGTCTAGCAAAGACAATATGACGGATACTTTTCGCTTTTGGTGAATGGAACTATAAAAACGTTGTACTAAAATATATTGCAAAAGTTATTATATTTAATATTCCACTAACATGTACCGGGGCTCACGTGATCGAAAAATTAAATAAATTATTAACACGCACAGTCTACTTCCCATTATATGGTCACTGGCCCATCTCTAGTCAAGAGTACTCGTAGTTGAAGTATCTGTGTATTTGACTCTTTGCCTTTTGTGGTTACCGATGCTTTATTTTGTTTGTTTTACAAAAAAAAAAGAGAAAAAAAAGATATGCAACAACCACAACTTCGTTAACAGCTTTTATGATTGTATTTGAGCTTGGCTTGGTCTCGGTCTCGGTCGGTCGTCTTCTTCGTTATTGTCTTAGCGCTGGTAGTCACTAACTTTAAGCTGCTTGTGCTTTTTTTGTTGCTGCTTCTGCTGGCTGTAGCTTTTACTGTTGTCGCCGCTATAAAATTTCTGCTGTTGACTTTGTGGCAATTTGGTATTTCTAACCATGACCGTGGCTTTTAACTGATGTTCTTAAGTCCGTTGTAGGTCTGCATCTCTTCAGTTAGTAGCTGACCATCGTTACGTGCAGACGTGTTTTGGTAAAAAGGCAAAAATAATAATAAAATTCAATAAACTTAAAACAAACGTCCGCAAAACTTTCGGATATCTGATTTATATAAAATTTTTAAACTGAATGTAAATTAATTTAAACTTGGTTTAATTTTCTGTGTATTTAATGTGGATTTATTTCCAAGAGAAATTGAACAAAATTTTAAGAAACAAAATATTTTCGTTAACAAAACAAGTGTTTAAAAAAAAGTTATAATAAATAAAAAATAAAGTGGCCATTTGCAGTTGATTTGAATAAAAAGCAACAAACAAAAAATGTAATGAAGATCTTGTTTTAAATTGATTTTAACTAAAATAAAGTATTTTATAAAATTTATTTGAAAAAAATATGTGTTGCAAAATTATGCGAATAAAAATTTAATAACAAAAAAAAACTAACAAGGATAAATTGAAGACTGAAAATAAATCAAATTGAAATTTAAAAAGTAGCGGGTGTTACAAAATTATAACGGAAAATATTGTTATGTTTATTTTTTAAAACAAAATTAAGGATTTGTATAATTTATATATTTATTTAAACCAAAAAGCATAAAAAAATTTTTGATGTTTTAGAAAGATTTCGCCACAAAACTTTAATGATAAAAAACATTTTTTATCCGAATAAAATTATATCATGAAATATCTGAACATTAGCAAAGCTTTAAGTTCACATATTAAATTGCTTTTTAAAGTTTGTATGTGTGACACACGTTGGATTTGTATGAAAAACATTATCAATTTTATCGATGTTCATGAGTTATTTTTCTAAGAAATAAGAAGAGGCGAAAAACTTTGTTTTTCCTATTTTCAAATAGATTTTTTTTTCAATTAATATCGAACATACACAACTCCACGTGAAATTTCTTTTTCCGAACCTACGGAACCATCTGCATTCATGTTTTTTCAATCATGTTTTAAGCATCGAATCAAACCACGATCCATTTTATTTTAGTAAAGATTTTTTCAGCATTTCTTATCATCTAGAAAATGCATCGAATTTGATAATAAGAAATTGGTTCGATATAACGATTATGGAGTTCGGGATAAGGACAATATTTTCTTTTCATCTGTTATTCGGTTTAGTTTAAGCGTTAATCGAATACTGAAACCGATTTATTTTTTTTTAATTTGAAATTGAAAGTTTGGAAAAAAATTAGTAAATATGACAAAACTAATTTTAGTATAATTTTTTTTTTGCTTCTACTTAACTATTTTCTTTTTAGCATAAATCAAGATTTATCGATTTTGACATTTTAGTGTCATCATGGATCAGTAACGATTTTTTTTAATGTTAATATTTTAAGCAACAAAGGAAATTATTTAATATCCAACATAAGATTTAGATTTCAACATATACGGCTGAATAGAAAATGGCTATGCAATCAATAATGTTTGGAGGAAGAACGCATAATCTAACGCTCACACATGATAGATCCTAAGCTACTTCTTGTCAAAAATCTTGATGAATGACAGGGGTAACACGTAATTCGTTACTATGAATAAAAATCTCTAAACATGGCAAAAACTCAGCCTACAAACTTCCAAGCTTTTTTCCAACTTCTACTTTCACAAATCGTTCAGCGTATACTATCAGAAAAATTACCAAACGTTTGACAGAAACGTTTAAAAATGTTGCCATTAAATAACACAGCGTTAAAATATTGTTTTCGGTTGCTCCCTAATATTTGTAGTTTTCAGAATATGCCGAACCAGTAGTTAAAAAAAAATCATTAAGCCACTGTGCAGCATTATTCCGAAAAGTATAAAAAATAATTTTATTATTTTAATAGTACATACGAGTGAGTACACTTTTAGAAATATTCTAGGAAAAAGTTCATGGTTACATTTGTAGATTTGTTGCAAAAAAAAAAAAAAAAAAAAACTCTGATTTAATGCACAAATCCGTTGTTTCACTGAAAAAAATTCATTAAAGTTTAATGTAAAAGAAAAATAGTGAAGGAATTCGTTGCCGTTATACTTTATTTAACAAAATTATTAAACCAGTTCATTAATTTAATGTACTTGTAAAATAGCTGAAAATTATTCAATCAGTTCATTAAAACAATGAAATTTTTAACTGAATTTTCAGTTCAGTGCCGCAATGTCAAGTGACACCCCTTTTATCATTAAAAAAAAAAACATACAAAACTAAAAAAATATTTTGTTTGACTTTATAAAATTTGTTAGGTTTATTGGGGTGCCCACAGTTCGATTCCGTCCAAAAACTTTGTTTTGTGTTCGATACACAAGGGTTTTGTTCAGTTATTAACAACAATATGAAAAATAAATTTTTTACCGGACTAAATAGTTTTTAAGGAGCAGTTTGGTGGTCATAGGAAATTCCATTAAAAATTTAGTTGGACCAAATTAGCAAAAGACTCTAATTTTTCGACAATTATTTGTATTGTGAATTACAAACAAGCATTTTGGTTTTTTAGCCTCTACTCACTTCGTTAGAGTTTTTTTTTGATCATCATTAAAATTTGCTTCTTTCTTAAGTCTTTCGTTTTTTTTTCAAGAATTTATGCCGCACAGTCGAGTGAAATGTGAAAAAATGCAGAATAGTGGAGAGAAATTTTTATATGAATTAAGCAATTTTTCAAAAGTTATCTTGAGACTTTTAATATTTAAACATATTTAATTGATTGAATTGTTAAAAAAAAAAAATACAAAAAAAAAGGTCTAGAAAATTAGAAAAGGTTTCAGAGATTCAATATAGAGTGTTACAACTTTGTAACAGTTGGGGCATCACTGCTTTATTTGAGCACTCATTTAACAGCTGATAGTTGCTTCTTGTATAGTTTGCTTTGAAATTTCTTTATGAATCGACCAGAGCAACGCGTGGAAATTGTTGGAATTTTTAATCAAAATAATTGTTCTATTCGTCAAACTCATTGTGGAGCGAGCGCTACAATTGATTCACTAAAAGAAACTTTTGATGAAAACATAATTTCACGTTATGGCCCAATTAATCGGCCACCAAGTTCGTGTGAATATTTTCTTTGGTGTATGTTAAGTCACTTTTCTATGTCGATAAGCCACAAACAATTGAAAATCAACATTCGAAGAGTTATCGGCGAAATACGGCCGCAAATGATGCGAAAAGTTTTTGCCGTGGCGGCGACATGGCAGAAATCATATTTAAACATTGATTGCATAAAATTTTCTTTCCAATAAAGCCCATTCCATTGATATTAAAAATATATCCTTGTTTTATTATGATTTAAATTGTGTTACTCTTAAAAAAAAACACCCTTTATATTTGAATTATCTTGGGAAGTGTCCCATCACAAATTGTTTTTTTTTTTATATTTTGTACGCTTTTAGAATTTCGTTGTTAATCCAAAAACATTTGCAATTAATACATTTTAATTTTTTTTTTAAATAAAAATAATTTCAATTAATTCCGTAATTGAATAGATTAATCATTTGATTAAAATCGAACAACAAATGAACAAATTCAGTCTGCTCTCTTAAGTAACAATCGAAATTTTCAAAACGGTCTAAAAGGGCTGTGCACAAATTACGTAACGTTCCAAAGGGGGGGTTAAAGATTTGTTACGGATTAGAAATTTTGCACTGAAAAATTATTAAAAAGCGTTACAAGGGGGGGGGGGGGGGGGGGTATAAAAATCTCTTAAAACAGCGTTACGTAATATGTGCACAGCTCCTAATGTGAATTGTTCAGTTATGCCCGGTTATAACTAAAACATATCTAGGGCCAACACTGCATTTGACTAACAATCAATTATTATTTTATTTTTAAAAGCCTTTCGTTTTAATTATAAAATCTCATTTACACAATTTCCATATTCTACAGCTTTGTCTAATTTTAAAAATATTCTTGGAGAAACATTTCAAGGACACATAAATGTCAATCAATCATAAAATATTTAAAATTAACTTTTTCTTTACAACATTGTCCTTTACTAACTCCTATGACAGACTTGAAGACATACATTTTTCATGACAATAGTAACAAGTAATATTTTTCAACATACGAGTAATTTCAAAGCCAAAAAAAAAAAAAAAAAAACAAAAAATACAACAGAAAAGCAGACGCAAGTCAGCACGCAAATCAAAGAGAACAAATAAAAAAGAATAAATAATGAGTGCCAGCATATTTCTTCATTTTGAGGTTAGAGTTGCTTCTCATTGGCTTTTTGCATCCGGGAATTTTGTGTAAAAAATCCGATTTTCTTAAACAAAACTAAACAAAATTGGAATAAAATTCTTCACCCAAAATTTCTTAACTATTAGGAATGTTTGTTCTTTAAAATTTAGCAAAAATATATTATATGTAAAATTATGACAAGCATACATATGTACAAATGTACATATGTATAAGGTTTTCCAATAAGGATGATATGATTTTGAAGTGACGTTTCGGCCATTTGTAATATGTCATGATCTGTCATTTGTTTTTCATTGTATTCAGTAGTGTTTACAATTTCATCATGGAGAGATAGACACAAGAACAACGTTTACAAATTGTTCAATTTTATTATCAAAATAATCGTTCTTCAATTGCAATTTTTGCAACTTTTCGTGCGCTTTTGCCATTTTATGGTCGTAATAATCGTCCAAGTGTGCTCGCTAGTCGTCGAATTGTTGAAAATTTTGAGCTTACATTTTCTTTACATAATGTTCAAGTGCCAATAAGACAAAGAACCGCTCGAAGTAATTCACCTAAATTGACAGTTTGGTCTGGATTTTGGTCTGGTGGAATCATCGGTCCGTACTTCTTTCGAAATGAAGCTGGTAACACCGTTATAATCAATGCAGAGCGGTATAGATCGATGATAACCAACGTTTTATGGCCGAAATTGGAAGAAGTTGATCTTGACAACATTTGGTTCCAACAAGACGGGGTTACGTGCCCACAGCAAATGCAAAAATTGAATTATGCGAGAAAAGTGTGGAGATTCGATTATTTCAAGAAATTGTGATATTGAATGGCCTCCAAGAAGTTGTGATTTAACACCGGTAAACTATTTCTTGTGGGGTTATTTAAAGTCATTGGTCTTTCGAAATAAACCAGACTCTCTTCAAGCTTTATAAGTCAATATTGAACGTGCCATTCATGACATACAACTTGATTTAGTGGAAAAAGTGCTCGAAAATTGGGTTCATCGAATTCGTTCCTGCAGAAGAAGTCGTGGAGGCCTCTTGAATTATGTTTTATTTAGAAGATAATTGTATCGATTGTACTTCATATTAAATAAAAAACTTTTGAATTTCCTTGACAATAAGTCTGTTTTTTTTTAAAGAAATCATATCACTCTTATTGGAAAACCTTTTATAAACCAGTAATTAGCTAAATAGTTAAATATACAGTTGAACAAACTAAAGGGTGGTGTTGGCTGAAGTGGTTAGCGCGTTGACTACTAAGCAAATAATGACTTGGGGCCTGGGTTCAAACCCTGGCCAGAGCAAGTCAATCAACATCACTGAATGAATTAAATTAATTCTCGTATTCTATTTCTATTGAAAACTGGTTACATAGTTGATATTCTTCTCAATTAGTATCCACTTTACGAAAATTGTAAAGATGGACAATTGAACGCTGATGAGAGGTGTAGCGGCCTTGAAATCGGCACTGATACGTTCTGCTAAAAACTGATTGGATAATAATATTTTCAACATAATAAAAAAAACTCTTAAGGTACGGTCACATCTGGCAAACATTTGCCGAAATAAGCGTAACCACTAAATACTAATGAAAACACTTTTGATCTAGATGCCTGTTTATTACGTTAAACAGTTTTCTACATAATTTATAGAAAATGTAATAGAATCTTATCTTATTAGATGCTGTTTTACTTAATAAATAAATGAATAAATGAAAAAGTTTTTCATTGGTATTTAGTGGTACCGCTTTTTTGGACAAATGTTTGCCAGATGTGACCGTACCTTTAGTAATTTTGAATTTTCATTAATTCAATAAAACTGAACTTGAGCCTGATAATATTACTTTTCATATGAACTTTAATAATTTTTTTTCTTGTCAACTTTTTTTCATTTTTATTGGCGTTTTATTTTAGCGGTATTTACATTTTATTGGCTTTTTTAGCTGAACTTTATTGATTTGATTAGATTTGACGATTTTCTTCTTGCCATTTTTTTTTTCTTTACTATAATTTTTCCCTTTTTGGCGTTTTTTCGTTTTAATGATTTTATAGCTGAACTTTTTGGTCACTCAGCTTATTTGATGATTTATTGGTTTTCTTCATTTTAATTTTTTTTATCATTTTGACGATTTGTTCATTTCATTGGATTTTTCGTTTAGACAATTTCTTTTTCAATTTGTGATTTATTTTCTTTTTGATGATTTATTTCGTTTCGGCTCTTTTTAGATTGGATAATATTTTTTGGCTATGTATTTTTTTGTTTTTTTTTTTTAATAAAAAAAATTGGTAAATTTTTTTATTTTATTAATTTTTTATCTTGCTCGTTCTGGACGTTGCTTAGGGTTTATAAAATACAGCTCAATTTCAAAATTACATAACCTGATTGAAAACCCTTTAATTTTTAAGGTGTCTTTGGTTTGTAGAATAACACGATTTAAGCTGAACATTGATGAGCCGTTTTAAGCTCTAAGCATAATATATCTGATCGTAAATGATCGCTTGGCTTAAAAAAAAAACAAACGAAATAACGAAAGTCAAATTTGATAAAATTACGAATATTTGTCGGAAATAGTGTAGGGATTGCAACACATCTTCTACAAATAATTTCAGTTGCTTTGGCATTTGGGACAGTGTCCTTCGGCACATGATCAACCAACCACTGATCTCAGATTTTCAATAGAAACTTGTTGGTTTCTTGCCGGTAAATTACTTATTAATAAAGTACCGAAATCGGTGGGTGGTTTTTCTCTTAAGATCATTCAAGCGCAAAAAAATAAAAAAATAAAAAAATCATGCATAACCAAGTACGACCTTGTCATTGGACTCATGCATGCTCACGTGGTTGCTAAACATACATATAATCACGTTCATGTAATAATAAAGACACACAAAAAAGTACTTATAATAAGTAAAATTAAAAAATTGCTTAAATTAAATTCATATGTATATTGATTTGGGTCTTAAAAGCTACACCATTTCCATATTTTCATAGTATTCTACTTTATATCGTAAAATATTTGTATGACACATTTTTGGAAATCTTAATAGAGGACTAAAGGGAGTTTGAGCACAGATTGTCGATATCTAAGAAAGTCTTAATTTTTATATTTATAGTAAATTTTTTTTATAAAATTGTTTAATATTATTTTTTTTTGTTTGACTTTTTTATAAAAAAATTCGAAAATCACTGATATTTTCGATAGCAAAGAAAAAATAAAAACACCTTTGCCGGGAAATTTTAATTTTATGGGATTAAGGTACCTTTTGCTTTGTTAAAGCCATAAAAAAAATCCCTTTCTTTCCCTATAAGTGTTACAGTGCAAAACCCTTGGCTTAACTAAAAAGGAAGAGCAAAAAATGTTTAGAGCGATAGCGACCCACCGACCGAAAGACCCAGCAACAATTTTAAACAAATGAAAAGTACAAATTGAATAGACAACTGCAACAGCAGAAAAGGAAAAAAAAACAAAAAAGCGTTGCACAAGCAAGTTTTTCTTTTTTTCTCAAAAAAGGAAGATGTTGAAAATAAGGAATTGATATAAAAAATATATGCTTAAAATAACTATTGCAGTCTGTCTATTTCGGAGGCATGAAAAAGAAAGAGTGTTGCTGCTGCTGTTGCAGCTGGTCTTGTTGCAGTTTTTTTTTTCTTGTAAAATTTATTTTTTCACATTCATAAGCGTCTGATAAACACCGTTGTTTTTGATTGTTTTACAAACTAACTTTGATTCATTCAATTCTTTTCCAGTTGCGTGCCGTCGTAGCGTATCGTCCACTCCAGCAGTGCAATTCAGCAGTTATGCACTCAAACTCTATTACTTTACTTTTTAATATTCTGCACAGTGTGTTAAAAGTGAGTTTTTTCTACTTTTTTTCACCACAAAAAAATAAAAACAATATTTAAGGTTCATACATAAATACACATACGCAGATATATTGTATACGGAAATGCATACCCAGCGAGCATTCTCATTCTCATTATGCAGAAATTATCAAGAAATATATTAGAATTATTACAAAAACTAAAGTTAGACAACTTGAAGAAAAAAGAGAAAATGTGCATACTATTTTTATTTAATGTTTTAAAGAAAATTTCGAGTAATCTGTTGTTTGTTTGGTCAAATATCAGATCTTTAGGGGCTATGCACATATTACGTAACGCTGTTTTCAGAGATTTTATATTCTCTCCCGTAACGCTTTTTAATAATTTTTCAGTGCAAAATTTCCAATCCGTAACAAATCTTTAACCCCCCTTGGAGCGATACGTAATATGTGCACAGCACTGATTTGTTGGCATTTGTGTTCGTTCACTGGGTGAATGAGTGAATGTTTTTCATATTTTTCTCTCCTCATCCCAACTTTAACCGATCGATTCAAGTGTAACAGCGTTTTTGTTTTGTTGTTCTAGTTTAAATTTATTTTAATTTTTATAATGAATGGTTACGAGTACGGGGTATATTAGTGCGTTTATTTTAATACTTCCTCTGCTCTTGTACACTACTGTTAATTCTTTAATTTTTCTTTTTTTTTTTGTACTTTTTGTTAAGAATATCGTTAGTAACTTCTCTGAAAGTTTTATTAAACAGTGGTTTAAGTTGGTATTTATATGAACATCGTTTTATGTGCAATTCTAAATTACTTATACTATAACCCAGAATGAAAAGGAAAGTGAAAAAAAAAACGGAAGATGGTTTCTCTTTAAAGTGAAAGGGACTAGAAATTTATGTAGGCGGGATTCGACACCACAACTGCCAATATAAAATACACGTGCAAGAATCCGAGTATCATATTGTGACTTAATCGTTTTCAAAAAGTTTATATTATTGTATTTTCATGCGGCTCTATGCATTAATTCTGAATGATATTAGCAAGTCTTATTAATAGAAATCTTATGCGAACTTTACATACGAGAATTGTATATTGATGATTAATTTGCAGTATATCCAAAAAAAGATCTGGAGAAAATATTTTTTTCTTCAAAGAAATGAAATAAGGCAACAATAGATCACTGTGCCATTTTGTGTGCGAAAGCGCATACTTTTACAAAGATCGTGTGCTATTTTTCGACTTTAAGAAAGCATATAGCCTACGATAGAAACTCCATCTTTTAACACATTTTGTAATAAGATCGTTTATCTAAATGAATATATAGGTAACGACAGAGTTTTGAGAGTATTTTATGATCTATATCGCTAAAAGTACATGTGTGTAATATTGTCTGCATAAGAATGCAACATGTTTTCTCCGCTTTGAATTGGTGTTGTTGTAGAAAACTATAAAGGAAGAGAGTTCAATAAAGTGATTTAGCTTATTTGAATGTAGGTACATGAGGATCAGAAGGATCTCTATTATTTGCACTACGATATTCGTCCGTCTTTCAATCTGCCTGTATATTTGTCTGTCACAGGATTCTATGTTGAGAGCCGCACAACTTGAGGCCGCTACAACAGAAAATATTAAATGCTAAAAACTAAAAGCTCTGTTAACTCGAGCAAAATAACATGTGAAAATTCTAACGCATACTGTAGGGGATGTACCCTACTTATGTTATGGATAAGTTAGAGAACTATATTGCAGCGCCTCTGGTGTTAAGTAGATACATTATCTTTCTTAAGCCAAGAATTGTGCTAATCGACGTAGGAGGTCACTATGGTATGCACTATTATTATTGTACAGGCTACAACAAAAAATACTAAAATCAAAGGCAACATACAAATTAAAGGGTATTCTATCAGTTAGTGTCATTCTGAGAAAGTAATTTTAACATTCAGGTGTATCTTGGAAAATGTGAGACTAAAAGTTTTGTTGCCTATAAAAAAGCGAGGAATATTGAAAATTTAAGAATTTGGGTGGTGTTGGCTGAAGTGGTTAACGCGTTGACTACTAAGCAAACAATGACTTGGGGACTGGGTTCAAACCCTGGCCAGAGCAAGTCAATCAACATCATTAATTTCTGTAATGTACATTAGTGTGGCGTTGTATTAATTGTTGTCGGACTATTTAAGTGATGAAGGCATAGCACTGGTCACTAAAAAACTGTTCCGACACAACATCGCCCTCCTTCGTCGGTTAGCAGAAACATCGGCGAAGTAAAACAATTAATAAAATGCCTTGTAATACAGCTTAACAAAGTTAATGCGTCTACTTAAATCCGGAGGCGCCTCAACACTGCTATAAAAAAATTAATGGCTCGATTATGGATAGCAACCGAACTTCAGTTGCGTTGCCAGGCGGCAACTGAAAATTTGTGGTTGCCAGAAAAGCCGTAAATAGCAACTGAAACTGACAGCTCTCAGTTGCCAGTTGCCATCCGTAATACAATTCTCAGCAACTGGCAACGCAACTGTGGTTCGGTTGCCATCCATAATCGACCCATAACATAACGCGCAAAGCAGGGTTGTAAAAAGAGTTAAGTCTTCTAAACCCCTGCTTACGTAGAGGTCTTCCCCTGAGCGCTGGTTCTAATTAAAAAAAGGGTATTGCATCAGTCGATATAATTTTTAAACTAATTTAACAAATCGTAATAGTTAGAAACTTGAAACTATCAAAATAATTGTTATTAAAATAATTGGAAAACGGAAATTAAGGCATATCTGCTGAAATAGTACAAGAAACTAGCATATAACTTACATAAGAAAAAAATCGCTAAAACGAGTAAAACAAAAAAATTGTATTGCTTAAGAATAATAGAAAAACGAAAAAATACTAAGAAAAACTAAAAAACACGCTAAAACGAGTAAAAAGCGCTAAAAATAAAAAAAAAAACGATAATACCAAAAAAAAAAAAACTAAAATAAAACTTTAAACCGTAAAAATTGCAAAATATAAAACCAGAAAATTAAATAACATTTTTTTTAAACAAACACAGTTCGCGATGCGATTGGCTTGTCTGCAGACAACATTTTTGAAAAATATTTTTTTTTTTCAAATAATTATAGGCCTCTTTGAACAATGTGCAGACCATCGAACTACATAAGAGTATATACATAAGAGTACATAAATAAATTGCTAACATCATGTTATAATTATTTCTTTCTTTAATATTTTGCTGTAAATTTGTAAACATTAGATTTAATTAATGCGAAATTATATGCCTTAGATACGTTTTTGTTCTTCATGTTAAATTAATAGTAAACGGGAAAATTCTTATTTAACAAAGTCCAGTAAATGAACTAAATTTAGTTTTCTTACAGCCTAAGTTTATATTAAATTTGTTTTCTTTTTGTAATTTGTGCAATCAATTTAAAAAGATAATAATTTTTTTTTATATTTTAGTAAAATAAAAAAAAAAAAACAAACTATAAAATTATGGCATCTTTTAGATGCTGTTGTGGTGGTAATCTTAATTATTTGGAAACTCGTAAAATTTAAACATTTAGAAGACTAACGGTTTTTCGAAAATATGCACCTGCTGTTTTTGCTTTGAAGACATTTTAGCTGCATTGCGTTTAGAATTGGTTGAAGAGTTTAATTAAGTTTTTTAAAACCATTTTTTTTTATTGTGTATTTAAAATAATGGGAAAAAGATTTTTTTCTTCTTTCTTAATGACGACAATTCGAATTTTATGTTGTTTCTTTTTGGTGAGAAACTGATACTGGAAGCATGTTTTTGGCACCTTTTTTTCTAGGAGAGATGCTATTTTACAAGCGCAGCAGCAGCTGAGCCATCTGAGCCATGTTATTTATTTCATATTACTTAAGAGGGGCAAACATAAATTTAAAATAATTTTTAAAGTTTTAGGCTTATGAAAACTTTTAATAAATTTCTGACTGATTTTTAAAGAATTAATAAGTGTACCACAAAAAGAAAGATCGAGAAGGAAAAAATGTTACGATTTATTTTAGGGGGATTGAATGTGCCCTTTTATGTAAAACACAACGAAAACTTTAAACCTCAAACGACTCGCTGAATGTGTCTTTGCATGCAAAAAAACCAAAAAACAGTTTTCTTGAACGGGGATATAAATTCTAAATTATTTTCGATTTTTTCCAACCGTTTACTTTCTTATCCTTTTAGTTTTTAGTTAACGAATTTTTTCCAATTTTTAACCATTTATTTTCAATTTATTTAATTTTTCCAATTACAGTGTGAAAGCCTTCTAAGAGAGCATATTTATTTTTGAAACTGTAACTACTCTGTAAATTTGATGCATGTTCGAGAATATTTTAAATCTTTGAAACATGTGAAATATGTTGGATTTACTTGGTTTAACTTCAAAATTTTCGAGATTTATTCTGTTTTTATTAGTCCTCTGAGCAATCAAAAACATTTGATGCATGTTTGAAAATATTAAAAATTTTTTCGAACATTCAATATATGTTGTATGTTCGAATCAATTTAAAATTGCTTAAATTTGATCTTATAAATTTTATGTGAATTAAGATCATATTTAATGCATGTTCGAAAATAATTATTTAAAATTTTTCGAGCATTCGATTACCGAGAAACAGTTTGGGAACTTTCAATATTTTTGCAGTTTTTAATGAAGTTCTAATAAGTCTCTGTGAAATAAAACGACATTTAATGCATGTTCGAAAAAATTAAAAAAAAATTCGAACATTCACAATATGTTAAAAATATTTTAGTATAGGCATTATAAATTTTCTGTGAATTAAAAAAAAAAACACTTTAATGCGTATTCGAAAATACTAAAAAAAAATTTAAACATTTGAAAAATTTTGGATTTTTCTGGTTCAACTTGTAAATTTTAAAAATGTTGGACCTTTTTAGTAAAAATTATTCTATAGTAGTATTTTGTTAATTAAATACATATTTGATACATATTCGAAAATGTAAAAAACTTTTCGAACATTCGAAAAAGTTCGATATTTGCGGTTTACAACACTTTAAGCGATTTTGATCGAATTTCGATTTTAGATTATTTTTATGTACTGATTTTACAGACAAATTTTTATTCAAATATTTTCGAACTAATTTATTCGAATAAACTGTATTGGAACGCTATGTTTCATTCGATAAAGTTTTTTTCTTATACCATATAAAATCGAATAATTTCATACGAATAATTCTTATTCAAATATGTAATTTATTCGAATAAGGTGGCTTGATCGAGATAGATTTTAGCTGCATCTCTATTTCCAGCCCAATCAGAATATCAATCGCTTAAATTTTATCCTTCACGAAGTTAATTCCACTTTTTTTTACTCACAATAAGGAATAAAGCTTAACAACGAGAATTACATATTTACAGCTTCGGTGTAATTTGTCATGATTAATTTGCTTTTCCTTGCTTTTGTTTTCAAATGTTATTAGTCATACACGTGAAAACATTTCCCTTCTGCTTAATCAAGTCAAACTTGTTAAACTTAATAAATGTGAAAAGTTTACAACAATTTGTCGTGCTTAACATATAATATTTAATTAATAAAAAGAAAACGAATTGTTCACACACATGTCACAGAAGTTGCGTATAAAATGTAACACTTTATTATTATTCGGTTGGTCATATAAATCAAGTATGTGTCTTAAATCTTTTGTTTTTTGTTTCCAAGCAAACAACTGGCATTAAAAGTTGAGGTAATAAATCTTTAATTTTCTTTCAACATTTCTTTTGCGTGTGTGCGTCTGTTTTTTTTTTAATAACTACATACTTAACATATTTTGCAACACACATTTTTCTGCCTAAAAAAATGAAATAATAATAATCTTTTTGTCTTTCTTATGAACTTAAATATGAAAAAAAAAAATAAATAAAATTACTCTTGTTAAACATATTTCATTGTTGTATTCTTTTGTTTTAATTTCAGTTGTTCGTTTTAAAAGTGAGAGAGTGTGTGAGTGTATTCTTATATGAATGTGTGAGCGGGCATAATTTTTTTTCTTTGGTTTTTACCCTAAATCTTAATAAGCAACACTATTTTAACATCAACATCATGGAATACAATATAATAAAATACATGCGACAAACACATCATCATCATCATCATCATCATCTACCCACACCACGATTTTTAACGGTTCAATTCTACTTAGCGGTAAGTGTCTTTCCTTTTTTGTTATTTATTTCATTTATTCTCTTAATTTAATTTATTCACTTAAAATGTCTATAAATTTAGACTTTTATTTGTGGGATGTGACAAGCGAAAATTGTAACAATTTTAAAAAATATTTTGTTTAAAATTTCTTTTCTGTATTTCTTGGTTTATGTTTTAATTGTTGGAGAAAATTATTACGTGCAACGATTGAAATTAATATTTTATTTATTATTGAAAAAAAAAAGTTATTTGTGGCACATAATGAAGCACATTTGTGTAAAAGCAAATATTAGATCAAGAGTTATTACAAAGCGAAACTTTAACTAAATAATAGAATTTGATCGAAAATAAAAATATTTAATAAAGCTGTGCAATAATTTCATGTTGTGGTTGTCTTGTCTTGCAGACATTTTAAGTTTAAGGGATAAACCAAATTTAAGAATCTTTAAAGTATCTGCGCTGTTAAGGCACTGGATATATTCAAACATTTTCAAAAACTGCTTCTTATTTTGCCAAATTTTGAAACATTTTTAGCCAGTGAAAATAGCACAGGTCACAATATTGCACTTCTCAAGAGAAAATTTAACGTAAACTAATTCCCTAGCAGACACTACAGAACATAATAAGTACATTGTTTTCGAAAGCTACAATTTTCCCTCAGCCATGTTTATGTACATAATGAATGGGAATTTAAAATTTATTTATATAAATAGTGACTGGAAATATAATACGAGAATTATGCTATTTTCTTATGCAAAGCCAACTCCATTATAAACAAAAAATTTAAAAATTATGACATTTATTCGAGCAAATACTCAAGAATTTATGTTTTTAACATTTTTTTTTTTTTTATTTATTTGTTGTGGGATAGCAAATCTATATGCATTTCGTTGGTTGCTTAATACCAACTCATCACTAGATCTTTACAAAAGATAATGCTTGTGCTTTGTATTTCGCACTTTTTATTATAAGCAAATGAGTTTTGGAACTTTTAAAACATAAATGGTAAAGATCTACTGATGAGTTGGTATTTAGCAACCAACAAAATGCATATAGATTTGTTAATCCACAACAAATAAATAAAATTAAAAAATAAAAAATTTAAATTTAAAATCACTCAATTAGAATTAAACCAGATTGCAAGCTACATCTTGGCTTTTGGCTTTACGTTTAATTTATACTCAAAAAATTTTTTATTTAACTGAATTTATTTTGTGTAACTTTTGCAAGCTTTATGTTTATTCGATTAACTTTTATTAAAATAAATTGTTTTCTATTCAAAACTACATGCATACATATTGAATCAACCCAATTTTATTCGAACAAACTATTTAACTAAATTTACTGCCTATTTGAGAGCATCGAAATAATTCGAAATTATTTAGTTTTTAACTCAAAATTTATTGATATGAAAGAGAGAATTGTTTCGGCATCGTAGAATAAGCAAATAAGTTGCTAATCGATTAACATTTTATTCAAACATGTTGCATTAAAAAATTTCAGTTCTAATAGTTTGGTTCGAAGTTTTATTAAAAATGTTTAATTTCTAAAAATTTTATTCGAATAAATGTTATTCGAATAAATTTTAATCATGAGAATTATATAAAAATAATTTTTAATTTTTTTAATAAAATTTATTCAACCAAATTTTTTTGTATAAATTTTTTCAGATTACTTTTCATTCGATTAATATTTGTTCAAATAACTCATATTGAATCATATCAATGCAAATAGTTTCATTCAAATAAATTTTATTCGCATAAAATAGTACTCTAATAAATTGTGTACAGTTATTTGTATTTGAGTACCTTTTGTCACAACAGGTTTTATTCTATTAGGTTTTTTTAATACTTTTATTCAAATTAATTTCAGTCGAATAGATTTTATTTGAACAAATTTAATTTGAACAAATTTTATTTGAGCAAAATTTATTTGAACAAATTTTATTCGAAAAAATTTTTTTTTAATAAATTTTATTCAATATTCATTCAAATAAATATTATTTAAAAATATTTTATTCGAATAAATAATTCTTATTGAAACTGGATTTCGTAACCTTTAATTTGTTATAAATAGATAATCGGCTAAGGACATTCTTTAGTTCTAAATAAATTTTATTTTAAATATTTTATACAACTAAACTTATTTGGGTTCCTTTTATTACAATAGGTTTTATTCGATTAATTTATTTTTTTCAAGCATCTTTATTCAAATAAATTTGATAAGATTATATTTTATTGGAATAAATTATTCAAATAAATGTTATTTGACCGAATTTTATTCGAATGAATTTTATTCGATTAATATTTTATTCGACTAATTATATTGGTAATAATTTTTATTGAAACAGGAGTTTAGTTCTCTCCCTTTAATTTGTTACAGTAAGTCGGTTAAGGAAATCCAGTTCGCCTTAACTAGTTTTATTCGAATAAACTTTTTTCGAATAAATTTAAGACCGATCAATTCTATTCGTATATATGTCTGTTATTTGAAATCTTTTTTATTCAATTTTTATTCGTACAAATGTTTTTTTTTTTTCATATTTTCTTGGAATAAATAATTTTTGTTGAAATCGGATTTCGTATCCTTTAATTTGCTACGGTTAATCGGCTAATGAATAGTTGTAATCTATATTCGTTACATTTACGTTATAAGACGCCTTCAACGACTTTATACAAAATACTATGAGTCACATTTTTGTGGAATATTTTAAGCCTCTAGCTTATGTGTCTGTTTTGTCCCCTTCTTGAATTACATTACTGGTCGCCGCGTCGTTGGTAAAGAAGTTTTTATACTTTAGAGATTTAAAATTTTGCACAAGAATTTTTCCTTTTTCATTGAAAATTTGCAACAATACGATTTTTCGAAGAGTTTATTAGAAATTACCAAGGTAAATTTTTACTTTAAAGAATTGTTAACAATACAATTTTTTTTTTAAGAAACCACGCGGTGTCATGTTTTATTCAAATCTTTAATCAATTAGGGTTTTCGACTACAGGAAAAATACAATAGTTTTGCGAATTTTTATGGTAACAAATTTTAACTCATATAATTAATATGATAAATAATATTTAAATAACGGGATATTCGGGGTATTCTCTATTTGCAAAAAAAAACAAATATTCTTTTTTGCCAATTTGTTTATTTCTACTCTAATTTGCATAACTTTCACATTTTCACACAGATACTTAAGCTAACTTGATTAAGCTTAAAGCTTCTACTTCAATTTCAAACCTTTTTTTGTTTTTTGTTTTACACATTTCTATTGGCGATTTAAATTTATATAAAAATATATTCTGTTCCAGGCCATAATATTTTTTAAATATTTTTTAATTTTCTTGCATAAAAACTCTTAATTATTATGTCAGCCACACAGGCTGTTACAACAAATACAGTTACAGTAACTAAAAAAAAAAACAATAGAAAAAACTTAATATTATTCTTTAGATCATGATGCATAAAAAAAGTCAACCGCCCAAAACAGAAAAGTTTTCGGTTCTTAAACTTGAAGACGACCAAGAAGTTTTGCTATTCAGTGAGATGGTCGCTGAACAGGTGCTCTATAATTAAAATTAAACCATTGTACTAAAAAAAGCGGTGTATTTGTGAGTTATTTGTATATTTAAAAAAGTTTTTTCTACATCTTTTTCATGTTTTTCTTGAATTAAGAAATAACATGAATGTCAGGCAGGCAGCGTAGTTTTGCTTTTATGTTGGTTGGTTTTAAAGACCAGTTCAATGACCCTGCCGTTTTGTTTTTTTTTATAAATTATAATGAAGAAGCTTTTAAGCCTGCTACTTTTGGTAATTTAGTAGCGGTTCATTAAGGAAGTTGATAATTAATAATTTCTTTATTTCATAAAAAAGATGAAGAGTTTATGACAAGATTATTAAAAAAAAAAAAAAAAACAAAATAACAATTTATGCAGTTTTCAATAAAAGCGGTTAATATCTTTGTTTTGTGTTTTTAATTTACACTTATACACACACGCACACATTAGCATTAATAAATAATTAAAAATTTATGGATTAGAACCTAAATTCTCCTAAACATTTCATAAAATCTTTTATCACTGTTATGTAGGTTAAATAATAAAAGAAAAAATTCTCACCTGCATGCGAATTTTTTATAGATTTCTTTCTCAAAAGTGTGTCGAATCATTTAAAATTTTAATTGATTATTTATACATACATACAAATACATACCAATACACATACGAGTATATAGAATTTACTCATATTTTCATTCCTTTATTTCTTTTTTGGGTCATTTATCGCATAAATATTTCAACACTTTAATAGAAAATAGAATTTCCATAAAGAATTAAAACCAAAAAATTTATTTATTTGTTGGTTATAAAATGTGTTTGTTGCTTAAGTCTTTTGTTTTATAGCTTTTTCCTCCAGCAGAGCTGTTAATGGTGCGATTTCTGGTTTTAATTAAACTAAAAATTTAGGAATTTAAGTAGTTTTCTTACAAAAATAAAATAATAAAAAATATTTTTTTTTTTATGAAATAACTCCTAAAATCATTTCAACGTCAAAACCGTCTGCAGAAAACAGAGACAATTACTTCCAGAAAAATTACATTGTCGAGAAAATACCTCTTGGAAAAAGTAACTTTTAAATGAAGCTATACGAGCATTTACAAAAAAAAAACTTCACTTTGAAAAAAGAAGATTCGAAAATTAATCTGCTAAAAAGATACCTTTTAAGAAAAACACGATTGAAATGAAAGAAAAATATTTTTACAAGAAGTACTTTGAAAAGGGGAACTTTTCAAAAAATTTAAATAAAGTATTTTAAAAAACATAAATTTTAGTAGAATAAATAAAGTTCGTTTTAAAAAAGTACTTAAAAAAATTTTTAAGAAACAGGGACTAAATTACGGCATTCGATATCGATCGAAATTTACATTTAAATTGTATTGAAATTTCGATCGATATCGAGTGCCGTTATTTGGTCCTAGTTTTAAAAATATAACTTTTTTTTTAACTTAGTAACTTGAACTTAGTAACTTAGTAACTTAGTAAAAATGCAAATTTCAAAATAAATACCAAACTCCCTGTTAAATAAAAGTACCTCAACAAGAAAGTAAGAAATACCTTTTAATTAAAAGCAACTCATAAAAAATTTGATTTAAATAAACGTCTACTTTAAAAAGGTATATCTTAAAAAATTTGCCTTTTAAATAAAAGTAAAATAAATTTTATAAAAAGAAAATCCTCAAAAAAAAATACATTTTAAAGACTACATTTTAAAATAAAATGTCTTTAAAAAAAATCCTTTTTGTAAGAAAAATTAGCCTTAAAATATGTACCTTTCAAAAAAGTACATTTTAAAAATAAGTACCTTTTAGAAAAAAATTTTATTAAATACATAACTTTTGAAGAAAAGTTCCTTTTAAAAGTATGCCCTTTTTAAAAAAGTACCTTTAAAAAGTGTTCACTTTAAAATAAAGTACTTTTAAAAAACAGGTCAATTAAATAAATACCTTTCAAACAAAAATACCTTTTAGAAGCGGGGCCTTTTAAAAAAGTACCTTTAACAAGTTTT
Source organism: Lypha dubia (assembly GCA_947311025.1). Classification (NCBI taxonomy): domain Eukaryota; kingdom Metazoa; phylum Arthropoda; class Insecta; order Diptera; family Tachinidae; genus Lypha; species Lypha dubia. Next base: position 62,192,784 of record OX371263.1, read on the forward strand.
CATTTTAAAATAAAACACTTTTAAGAAACAGGTCAATTACATAAATATCTTTTGAATAAAAGTACCTTTTAAAAGAAGGAACTTTTTAAAAAAGTACCTTTAAAAAGTGTTCACTTTAAAATAAAGTACTCTGAAGAAACAGGTCAATTAAATAAATATCTTTTGAATAAAAGTAACTTTTAGAAAAGTGCTACGTTTGAAAACAACAGTATATTTAAAAAATGGAATTTTTTAGAAGTACTTTTAAAAAAATTCATTTAAAAAAAGTACTTTTAAAAAAAATTTCTTTTGAAAAAATTTAAAAAAGGACATTAATAGGTCTATTATCTTTCGAAAAAAACTACTTTTTAAAAACAACTTAGTTTTTAAGAATATTAATTTCTGCAAAATTTACATTTTGCAGAAATTACTTTTTAGTAATAATCGTTTTTAATTAAAAAGCACTTTAAAAAATACCTTTATAAAAAAAACTCTTAAACGACGTACCTTTTGAAAAAAAGCCTTTAAAGAAAGTACATTTTTGGACCATAACTAGAAACTATCAACATAATACGAATTATTTAGTGCCTCTACCCCATTTTCTTAAAAACTAAATAGTAAATTTTTTAAAACGTATTAAAAAATAACTTCATTAAGTGTTTTCTTAAAAAGTATGAAAATTTCTGTGTTTTCCTTAAAGCATCCAACTGTTTAAGCCTTCTAAGATCACATCTACGTTGTGCATACTAGTATTAAAGTTTTAATACTAATTTTATTATAGTTGTAAGCAAACTGTCTTTCAAATACGTAGAAAGAGATAAATTTATATCGCAGCTGCACACAGAATCTAAATCACTGTATACACCTAAATCCATATAAATGTATCGAATTTACTGAATATTTAACCAATTCAATAAGAAAAAAAGACACGAAATCTTTTTTTTTCTATTTTTATCTAACATTCTAAAAACTCTTTAAAAGTTAAGAAAGAGCCAGAAGATAAAGAAAATAAATTAAACCGGCACTTGCAATTGCTTTCTAAACTAAACCTAATTTTGGTATTTACGTTAAAAAAAAAATAAAAAAATAAATAAAACAAGAAGACCAATAAAAATACATAAATAAAAAACATCAATCTTTCAGATACACAAAATAAGTATAAAAAAAGAGTCACAGCCAACACATTACAAAAGCAATTAAGTCGAATTAAATGGCAGCTAATAAGAAAACACGAAAGTCTAATTTTACCAGCAATCATCAATATAAGAAATGTACGAGTATGTATGTACAGATTTCACAGACAGGCAGACAGCCCGACAGACAGATGACATACTCAAACAGCAGCAAACTACAAGTACATTTATATTGGCCACAAATTAAGCTCGTCAGACAGATGGATGAATGTTTTTGGTCAACTTGCCTGGTTTAACAGCTGACTGAGAGTATGAGTAAAATAAATGCACATCTTTAATATACTTGAAATATTGCGAATGAATTCATAAAAAATTTTTTAACATACCGCACTTTTGTTACTTGTTCTGTTTTACCCAACACCCTGTTTAGTTTTTAGTTTTTGAATATGAATGCTTCATCGTAATAAAATGTCCATAACAAAAAAAAAAAAAAAAAAAATCAAAAAACGAAAAAAAGACACACTAAAATTACAAATACAACAACAACAACAAAAAAAATGGTGATTAAAAACAGCAACCAAAAATAAATAGCAAACATTTATTGCGCCGATTAATTAGATTCGTCAATTTTGTTCGTGTTTGGCCTGAGGTGTGTATGTACAATGTATGTATGTGGTGGTGTTGCTAGTTGACGCATAAAAGCGGCAAAGCCATGTTTCGTTGCGACAGTGCACAGTGGGGGATTTTGGAAATCGAAAAATTAATATAATTCTGTAGTTTCTGTGCATTTAAGAAACTATTGAGTTTAATAAAAACAAAAAAAAAAAAAACTACGGGTAGCACTCCGGGAGTGCCGACAAAAGTGAAAACGTTTTGTGATTACAACAATACACGCGCTATTGCCAAAAAAATTATGCGTAGATATAAACAATTATATAAATACATGCAACTAATTTAACCACTTATCAAGGCGTATGCAACAGGTGAGCTTACTAGCACAGCTGACTGAGCTCGCTTTATAGCAAATTTTCATACAAACTGATATAGTTTGAAGAGAGTACATAAAAAATGGTTGGGTACTCATACGTATTAAAATGCTTTAAATTTGTTTGTGTGTTTTGATATGAAGCGAGTGCTTTATACCAACAAAATACATGTTGTTTTTGGATTGTTGTACTTGTTGTCGAACTGCGCATACCTGCTGGTTTTGCCATGCCACTTATTGTAAACCCAAATGCAACTGCGCCCGAGAAATTAACAACCTAAATTTTTTCGCTCAAAATGAAGAGAGCGCCATCTTTGTGTACTCTTCTTAATCAGTTTCGCTTAAATTGAAGAGTGCACCCTCTTATGGTAACATCATCCACAAGAGAGGGCGCTCGCTTCATTTTGAGCGAAAAAATTTAGGTGTTGGGCCTTACTAAGGTTTTCGAATCGACTTCGACTGTTGTACTAGATTAAAGTAACACACAACATTTTTCTTTAATCTATTACAGCAGTCGAAGTCGAATCGAGAACCGTAATAAACTCCAATATCTGTAGGTTGTTAACTTCACTCCGACTAGGCATTCGCACAAACAGAGATGCTACAAGCGTGACGGTGTCGCGAGTTCTGAGGTTTTGTCTCATCCAAAACCTTCGTACCGCGCCAATAGAAGTTTTCACTTCAAAAATTTTTATGAGAATCCCACTATTCCCAAAGAAAATGCGAAAAATACCCAAATCGGGGAATTTTTTTAGTATTTTTCCCAAAGTTTAAAAAATTCTATATTCACCCTTATCGTGTTTGGCGTTTTCCTTGCAAAATCTCAGCGTTTTTAAAAAATGGTATCGTGGTTAGCAAAAAACGACAAATACGCGACAGTGTACAAAAATCTATTACAAGAACGCCGTTACAACGGTATCGTATTTGGCGTTTCTACCTGACAAAATTGCTAAAAACAGGCGTTTATAAACGTTACTAAAGAGAAGTTTTAATTAAAATGTAGGGAAATAAAGTGTAAGTCTCCAAAAAAACCAAAAAAATTTTAGAATAAAGGACACTACTGCCACACGATTCTCAAAGCCGGTGGAATTAATGGAGGAAAACCCATATTTGGCAAAACGGTTTCAAAGAAGAGTGGAAAACCATATCCGAATTCTTAAATTGCATTGGACCACCCTTCCGTTCAGGTGAAGGATGAATGAAGGTGTGGGCAGACTTTAAATTTAAATATAAAAAAAAACACACACACAACAAAGCTGAGAGCCATGCAACAGGTGGGGGCACTTATAAGCAATTTATTTTATCACCAGTTGAGGAGGCAGCAGTTAATTTATTGGGCATGCATTCGATTATAGAACATAAAAATGCTTTTGGAATAAAAAGACCACGAGTCGTATCTCCTGATCCTGTGCCAAATAAAACCTCAACTGAAAGCCTGAAAGAAATTGACCAACCATGTACTTCGTCTGCGTCCGTACATAAGAGAATAAATGTGTAAATATGTTTGGTTGCTGTCTCAAATTTTTTCTTGCGATGTGCATTTCTTGTGTACTGCATTCATCCTCGTCTTCAGAGGATGAAAAAAACCCACACTGAGCATTTTAGTTAATATAAAATTTAAATGAATAAAAAATTCTCCATATTTTATTTGTTTATTTTGACAGTTTCCATAACGGGCTGTTTCATATTAATTTAAAAATGCTCAATCTTTTATATTTTGGTTCATTTACAAAAATATCTTAGGCGTAAATTTCACACGATACCATTGAATTTTAAATTCGACTACAAATACGCCCGTAGTCGAAATACTCCTACGCCAAACACGATAAGGGTGATTAAGGGGCCTGCAAGTCGCATCATAAGTTTTTTGTTTGCAACTTTAGGATTTGAGAAAACAGGCTTAAAAATTTATATATTTACAATAAAAATAGCAACACTGGCACCATCGACAACAAAAACTTTGAAAAAATGTTTGTAATATAGGCTGACTTCCAAAACGTCAATTGCTTTGTGTTTGAACAAAGCATCACATTTCATAACGCCGCAGTACAATAGTTATACAATGTATACCATTTCAAAACGCCGCCGCAAAGTATTTTTAACGCAGTGAGAGAGCAAACAAGGCATCGCTTTTATAGTTGTTGCATTGTTTCCGAACTTTGCATATGTATGTGATTTAAATACAGTAGCAATACTGTATACAAACATTGTATACGAACGTTTTGGAAGTCAGCCATACTTTACAGGACATACTGTCTTTCAAATGAAGTATAAATATGGGGTTGACGCTTTTTAAAAAAAAATTTTAATTTCCAAAAAATTAACGCAGTTTTTGCTGCAAAAAAAAATAAATTTCTTTTCATAGTTTAAAATTAAATTGCATATTTTTAAAGCAGCGTTTCTTAAACCATTCTTACTCCGATTTTGCAAGTCGGAGAAGATTTCCGACTTCGTTTAAGAAGGCTGCGGACCAATGCAGGTAAAACAAAGTTAAGTTGTAATTTCTTTTATTCGAATATCTCCTTTCGAGGGGGGATGTTGGCTGAAGTGGTTAGCGCGTTGACTACTAAAGACCTCTTTAAATGGTTATACATGTATATCGGTAAGTCAATAATTGAAAAAAAATCTTATCATGTAAACGCAAATTGTTATGAGTAAGAGAGAATACGGATAAAAAATCTGACAAGCCTTCGGTAAATGTTTATTTTCTAAACCATTTTAGAAACTTGAGTATACTAATTTTATCAGAGTTGTCTTTTTATATACTGAAGGTGGCATCATTTCTATACAATAATTACAAAAACAACTAAAACAAATTCATGTTGTTTTTGTAAATATTGTAGAACTGTAACCACCAGCTATTTCGTAGCGCAGACTTTTGATTTCATTAATATTATCCGTGCAAATATAAAAAATACCTGCAACAGACTTTTGTTCTCTCTTCTTATACAAAAAGTGAATTTCATACTATTTTGATTCTACAAAGTGTTATTACTTTGTATTACAATGTAAACTCACCTTAAGCAAACAATGTCTTGGGGCCTGGGTTCAAACCCTAGCGAGAGCAAGTCGATCAACATCATTAATTTCTCTAATGTACATTAGTGTGGCGTTGTATTAATTGTTGTCGGACTATTTAAGTGATGAAGGCATAGCACTGGTCACTAAAACCTGTTCCGATAGCTATTGATGCTGTTCCAAGCTAATGTACACAACATCGCCCTCCTTCGTCGGTTAGCAGAAACAGCGGCGAAGTAAAACAATTAATAAAATGCCTGCTGCTAATACGGCTTAACAAACTTAATGCGTCTAATTAACATCGGAGGCGCCTCAACACTGCTTAAAAAACTAACATAACGCGCAAAGCAGAGTTGTAAAAGAGTTAAGTCTTCTAAATTTCCAACATCTATCTTCTATACCCTATCCCTCTACCTGAGTTCCGGCATCACCTGAGTGCTGGTCCCAATAATAATAAAAAAAAAGTGCCATCACAAGCCCATAAATGTCGTATAAAAATTTTTGTTTTGGTCTTTGGATAGAAAAATCTTCCTGCGAAATCTCATTTTTATCCGATAAAAATATCAGATTGCCATATTTTTGCATTGTTCAAAGGGCTTAGGTAACCCATTTTCGGGACCTGCTAAAAAACAAATAAACAAAATCTGTATAAAATTACATTGCAATCAATATTTTTTCGGAAATCTCCCACTGTGCAATGAAGCTGTTTTCTTTCAACATCAACTATAACAATTCATATTGAATATTTATTCGAGTTATCTTGAAAATTTTGCTAAAAATTTGGGTGAAAATTTAAATCAGCGTCACCCTAATGTACATAAAGTATTATTTTTAAATTGAATATTTTTTTCTTTACGTTTTTCTATTTTTCCTTAAAACAAAATTCCTACTGTTATAGTAGTTTCGACTGCCCATTTGCACACACGATCATTTTACTTCGTTCCAAATAGAATTTTGTTCTTTTTTATTGTTTCTTATTTCATTGAAATCATGATGATTCTCCACCATCCATGATTGATATCTTTTTTAAATTTTTATATTTTATTTAATTTCTATTATTTTTTTTAGCAACTGTTATTGCTTACTTTTTATGTCTGGCCTTTGGAAAAGTATTTTGCGAGTAAAGAAAGCCAATAGCACTTGATACTCGCTCGTCAAGTTCGTTCGTTTAATACTTCAACGTGAATTTTGTTTTGGTACTTTTATGCATCTGTGTTTCTTTCTTTTTAATGTTTTTTTTTTTATTATTTTTTTTTTGTTTAACTTTATTGCCGAATTTTTAGGTCTATTTTATTGCTAAAGAAAAGAATTTGGTATTTTTATTTGGAATTCTTTGAAGACTTTTGCAATTCTATATTTTATAGCTAAAATATGAGTTCATAGCTTTCCATCTAAGTTATTTTTTTTTTACGATTCAGTTAAATTTTAAAATTATTTTATATGAAATAAAAATTAAGGTGTGTATCTATTGCAATTTTTATTTTAATTAGATGTAAGAACATAACCATTAAAGTACCATGTGCAACCACATCTTTCCCAAAAAAAAGTACCTATAGAAAAAGTACTTTTTGAGAAAACATTTTTTCAAGCAAGGAAAGGTGTTTCTTGTGTTGCACGAAATATTACCAAAACTTAAGAACTGTTGGGTGTTATTCAGTTAAATAAACACATCGATATTCAAGTCTTTCTGGCATTTATTTTTAATCTGCTTAGCAATTTCATAGATATTTTTCATTTTAAAAAACATATAAAATAAAATGTGTAGGCGAATATGCTCGCAGCAAAATAAGCAATGTTTCATTTAAATCGATCATTAGCTTTTGATTTTTATAACACAAAGCTTTTACTCGTGATTTTGGCCACATAACAAAATTTGTTAAGAAGACAAAAGACAAATTATTAAATTCTTTTTTCGAAAAAGCAGTAACAAAAGTACCTTTTGGGGAAATATGTCTTCAAAAAAGACCTGTTAATAATAGCATTTTAATAAAAAAATGTACAAACACTTTTAAGAAAATTATTTCTTATAGATTTTATTTTGAAATGTACCTTAAAAAAATATTATGGTTTCTTGAAAAGTACCTTTGGAAAAGAATATCTAAATAGTACATTTAAATATATAATTAAAAATATGCACACCATTGAAACAAGTACCTTTAAGGAAGTATTACAAAAGTACCTTGTAAGGAAATACGTCTTCAAAAAAGACCTGTTAAAAATAACATTTTATTAAAAAAAAATTTAGAAACACTTTTAAGAAAATTATTTCTTATAGATTTTATTTTGAAATGTACCTTAAAAAAATATTATGGTTTCTTGAAAAGTACCTTTGGAAAAGAATATCAAAATAGTAAAATATTATTAAAAATAGGCACACCTTTGCAGCAAGTACCTTTAAGGAAGTACTTTTAAAAAAATTGCTTTTCAAGAAAGTACTTTTCTAGAGGTGCATTTGATAAAAATTGCCTTTTAAAATACATAGCATAAAAATTTCTTCTCAAAAAATACATTTTAAAAAGAGCCTTTAAATAAAGAACCTTTTAAAAAATTACTTTTTAAAAAAGTATTTAACCAAAAAAGTACCATTTAAAAAAACCCATTAAAAAATTACCTTTTAAAAAAAGTATCTTTAAAAAAATAATGTATAAAAAGTAAATTTTACAAAAGTACATTTGTAAGTAAATTTAATTTAAAAAAGACTTTTTGAAAAAAAGTTTCTTTTAAAAAAGTACTTAGTAAAAAAGTACCTAGTAAACAAGTACATTTTAAACAAGTACCTTTAATCATGTACCTTTTTAAAAAAAGTGCTTTTAAAAAGTACCATTCAAAAAAGGATACCTTTTAGAAAAGCTCGTTTTAAAAGACAGTACGAGCTCAATTTGCGTAAGCGAAAGGAAAATGGTGTTGTTGTGTTTACCGAAAAGTTGCAATACTCGTAATCGAAAATAAAAAAATTAATATAAAAAACACCACTACTTAATTTATATCTTTTTAAAAAAAAGTGTACTTTTATGAAAGTATGTGTGTACGAACGCACATACTTACATACTTATGTACAGACGTTTTCATATTACATACTCTGATTTCTTTTATTATAATTGAAATTAACATAATTTAAAACTTACCTCTTTTTTTATTATGATGTTAGAGCTGTAAAAAAAGAAAAATTATGTTACATAATATTTTTGTATAAATTTAAACGAGTCATTAATTTAAAGATTTAATTGTTTTTCATACACGTAAATGATTTCTTTATTTTACTCAGCTAAGCTGGCGTGAATAAAATGAATTAAATAACTCATTTTATCTTATCATTTTCACTTTCAACATTCTTCAACAAATGAAATATTTGAAAAATGCGATAAAAGACTTGAATCCGAAAATAACTTGAATTGCATTCAATTTAAGTTGCTTGCTTAAGTCTTTTGATTTGAATACATTAAAGACACAAACAACATTTTAAAATAGAGAAGATTTATTTAAATGACTTGAAATCGTTTACAAATTAAAAATCGATTTCCTTAGAATTTCCAAGAAATTTTTCACTCGATTTCTATTTGTTTTCAAAGTTAAACTAAACTTTTTTTATTTAAATAACATATTTTTTTTCTTTCTTTCATATTTATTTTTACAGATAGTGTTAATTATAACTTTACTCAGCAGAGATGTGTTAGGTTCAACACTTGGTTCGAAATGTCAACATGACATGGATTGTACAGATTTCATAAAGGGCTCATCATGTTCGGCACAGGGTTATTGTGAATGTGCACCATATTATGTTCAATACAACACAACAACCTGCTTGTCTTGTAAGTATTTTTACATTTAATACTTTTTTTTTTTTTTTTGGTTTACCTTCTTTGTCATGCAAAGCAAGTTTTCTATTTACACACACACATGTATGTCCATAGACACATACGCATACACCTGCGCCATGCATTCGATGCAACACGTTATAAATCTGTAGTAAAATTAGTTAAATATCTTGAAAAATCTTTTAAGATTTCTATAAATAAATACTGGCTTAAATAAATATTACAAAAAAAAAACACACACACAAATTTAATAAAAACTAAAATAGAACACACAAACAAGAAATATAGTTTTTTAACACTTTTATGACAGGTTTCCGTGTTTATTTTTCCTTGTTAGCATGTTTGTTGTATTCGTATGTATGTGTCTGTGGATAATTGTTTAAATATTCATTTCGCATAATTAATGAATGAATATTTTCTTTTCTTGCAGCTCAACTTTTGGGTGGCGATTGTACGCTTAACGAACAGTGTACCATGAAAGTGGCCAATAGTAGTTGTATGGATGGTGATTGTCGTTGTGTAGAAGGTTTCTTACAATTCCGCAAGCACACATGTCTTGGACGTAAGTACGCAGAATTTTCTAATAAATACAAATTACATTGAGAAAATAAATGAAAATGGAAAAACAAACGAACTGGTTTCGTACGAAAGATCAAGATGAAAAGTTGATAAGCAATTGAAATCAAAATGATATTCAAGACAAACTAACTACCCGAAAAGAATTAATGTTGGATTTTATTTATCTTTATTTATTTATTTGCTATAAAACAGCTCATAACGGCACATATTGGTCCTGTTTTATTTCTAATTAAAAGTCACTTGGCAAATTGTGATTTGAACATTTTGAATTTTATGAAAACTGAAGACAAACATGGCAAACATATAATATCCTATCCATTTGTCAAGGAATTTTGAGAAATATTAAAAGAAATTTCATTATTAATTCCATTAAAAGTTTAGCTTATAAATTAGCAAGTTATTAAGGGTAGAAGACTTCCTGCTAAAAACTTTTTCAACAAAAAGAAACGGGTAGTAACCATTGAAATTGAATTTATTCTGAAGAATCTATTTAAAAATATAAACAAATAGTCGAATGCAACAACACAATCAAGTCGTATAAAAATTATTTAAGTAAATGTTAATCGATTAAAAGTTATGTAAATTATAATTACAAAAATAATTTGAAACCAAATTTTCTGAAAAAAACTTAAATTTAATCAGAGTAAGAGAATAGAATAATAGGAACGAAAGTAACTCAAAAAAAGGAAATATATTCGGATAACATTATTCGAATAAAATTTTTCGAATATATATTAATCGATTAAAATTATTGTAAATAACAGTAAAACAATCGAATAATATTATTAGAATAAACAGTTATTGCATGAAAATTAATCGTGCTAAAGTGGTTTGAATGAATATTATTTGAATAAAAATTAATCGATTAAAATTTATGTAAATTATAATACATCAATAACATTAATCTATAAAATGTTATTCGAACGAAATTTGTTCTAAAAAAATTATTCGAATAAAAATTTTCTGTATGAAAATTAATCGATTAAAATTTATATAAACTTTAGAGTACAATATAAAAATCAAATAAGATGAAATAAACTTATTCGAAGGAATTTCTTTCGACTTTAAATAGTTCGATTAAAAAATAGTCGATTAAAATTAAATAAATAAATAAATAAATAAATAAATTAAAATAAAAACATCATTCAAATTCAAGTTATGCAAAGGACCGGCGTTCGAAAAATATTGTTTGAATGAAGTTTAATAAGAATCAAAGAAGAAGAATAACATTTTTCGAATGAAAGTTACTCAATGAAAAGTTTATCGAATAAAATTGATTTCCATAAAAATCAGTGAGTTAAAACTCTCGTTACATAACAATAAAAGAATCAAATAAAATTATTCTAATAAAACACTATAGCACGAAGATTAATCGTGGAAAAGTTGTTCGAATAAAACGTATTTTAATGAAAATCATTCGATTAAAATGTACGTAAATTGTAATAAATGAATAACATTAATTGTATTTAAAGTGGAAAGTTGTTCTAAAAAAGCAATTAAAATTTATGAAAATAAAGGAATCCCTTGCAATTTTAAATTATTTGATTAAAAATAATCGATTAAAATTTTGTGTAAATTATAATAAATAAATAACACAATTAAAATGAAAGCTATTCGAATACAAAACTATTCAAACGAAAGTTGTTCGAATAAAATTTTTTGAATAAAAATTATTTGCAAGAAAATTAATCGATTAAAATCTTTCATAATTTATATGAGTGCAATAAAAGAACAACATTATGGGAAGTAAAACTATTCGAAGGAATGTTGTTCGAATTATATTATTCGTTAAAAAATAATCGTTTAAAATTTAAAAATTTAATATAAAAAAAACCTGATTTGAACGCAACCTATTCGAAGGAAAGTTGTTCAAATAAAACTAATCGATTAAAACTTATACAAAAGACAAATACTATTCGATAGAGTTCTTTCATGGAAATTAACTTAAACAAAAGTTGTTCGAATAAAATTAATTGGATTAAAAGCTAAGCCAGCCTATCCGTTTCTAAGCTTTAATAAAATTATACTAAATTTATCCTTCCTGTGATTATTATTGCTGCTCTATCAATCCATATAACCAGTTATACTCGCCAAATTATATACCTTTTTTTCAACTTAATAAATAAAAATATAAATCTAATAAAAGAATTTAGAAAATATTAATCTTTATAAAATTGATAGATTGTTTGTTTGTTTGTTTAAGCGATTAAAGTGTTTGAATGGCGCCAAAATGGTACCAAAGTGTTTGGTGTTCGTTGTTGGTCTTTTGCTCTTTTCAACATTATTTTAGGCGCACCCCAGCATAAAGTTAAGTGAAGTGTTAACAAACCAGCCAGCCAGTCGTTCAGACGCTGCGCTGCAACTTAACTCAAGTTAGCAGAGTTGTAGTAGAGATTTTTAAACCAGCATTTTGTTGATTTTAAACGAAAACTTCCTCTAGTAGCCAGCCACATTTTTTCGATAAAAGACACACGTAGAAACTCTATCAATCCATTTAATCATTCACTCAATCAAGCACAAAGTATCTGCCAACAAGTGTCTGACAAAAAAAAAAAAAAAAAAAGAAAATGTAAAAGAAAAACAGGTGAAGAAAAAACGCCACCATCATTGATCAGGCGGGTTGTTTGTTTGTTGTATGTTTGCTTGTGTTGTTGTTGTTGCTGTTAAAGGTGTGATTAAAAGAAGTGTTCATTGATATAGATTCATCAATACTTTGGGTATCTAGATAATTATAATGATGATGATAATGACGATAATGACAATACTGCTGCTGTTGTTGATGAAAATGATGGTAATAATGTTGTTTTGTTGCTTGCAGCTAATTGTGTGTGTTGTTATTGTTGTTTGTTCAAGAACCTGTTGAAGAATTCTTCATTTTATGTAAAATTTACGTTTATTTTTTCACTCATAATTTTTTTTTTCTTTTCTTTAAATTATTTCTTTTGTTTTATTTCTTGGAAATTAACCAATTACCATGATAATTAGTTGTTTGTGACTGTTCTCACATGTGAAAAGAAACAGAAAAAAGGAGTCTCTAGATTGGAAAAGATTTGATAAAACAAGAAAACATACTCTGTGGTACAGACCAAGTGTGGTTTACATTTTATTTGTTTCTTTGTTTCTGTTGTTTTTTTGTTTCCTTTTCTATAGTTTCGAGAATTTTAAACAATGCAATTAAGTTGCATGTTTTCAGATGCAGATGTTGGTTGATGTTTTCATTCACAGCAACCACATCTTAGACTGGGAAAATAGCTGTCGATGCTAATTCTAGGACAGTGTTGCCAGAACTTCATGCATAGCAAAAAATAGTAATAAGATATGCGAAAATATGCCTTTAAAGACAAATAAGCAAAACTGAAAGAAGTCAGATTTTTAATGGAATTCAGTAGAATAAAAATAATTTATTGATATCGATAAGTTTGTAGAGTTTTTCCTCTTGTTGGAATTTTGACGTAAAATTAAAGTTTATTTTTTTTTTTTGTAACTTCTAATTTTTAAAAATTTTTTGAAAGGTCTTGTTCTTTTCCTAATTTTTTTTTTTCTATATGTAATTTTTCTTTAATACAATTTTGCTTCGGTTTTGTTTGGAACCTCATTTAAAACAGTAAAATCTTTTGCGTGAATGGCTTTCACCAGACAACATGTTCATATAGAATACAACTGTATGACAAAACAATACATAAGAAACGGCCATACATTTTTACAGTCATTTTGGAAATGTGAAAACTTTTATTTCTTTCTTTTGTTATATTTTTTTTTTTTTTGTTGCCATTTTTAAAAACTATCATTAAAAAGTAGCAATAAAAAATAAAATAAAGTAACATTTTTAGAAGGAACCTTTCACTAGAAGCAACGTTAGTTGTGGAAAACAAAAAAATCAAATTGAATTAAAGCTTGAAACTGTAATGATGGGTCCTGTTCAACTGTAACGACGTTGTGTTGGCTAAATGTTTCTTTCAACTGTCTTAAATTAACTTGATTGTTTTTATCTATTCTGGTTTTTTTTTTTTTTGTTTGTTTGTTTGTTTGTTTGTGTGTTTGTGCTTTCTTGAGAAATAATTAACTGGAAACTTTTCCCAAGTTTTAATTTAGTTTGCTAATAAATGATTTATATCTTTTAGAGTGTTTAATATACAAAAGTAGTAAAATTGTAAAATTGCAAAGAATTTTTTGTTGGCACTTTATGAGGCAACTGTAACAATTAACAGCTACCATTTTGTAACAAACTTAATTAATCAAAGTAAAAAATTTTGCTAAAGCAGAAAATAAAAAAAAATTGGGCCAAATTTTGTTCCAAACATTTTTTGTCCCAAATTATGGTGCTGTCCCAAAAATAAAATTTAATTATTTAACACATACAGATATATTTTCTCTAACACAAATTAAATAATTTAAATGAACAAATTTTCCTGCAAAAACTAATGTGTTGTCCCAAAACAAATAAAAATTATTTAAATTTTTTTTTCCTTTTTTTGTCCCTAGCAATTTTAAATTTTTTAAAATTAAAAAAATTATTGTCTTCGACGAAAATTTCGATTAAAATATGTTAAAATACATATCGATAACTTAGAGGGTTACCAATCGAAATACGATTAATTGTTGTCCGAAACCTAATTTTCAATAGCAAAATATATTAGTCACAAAATAAATTTTGCAAACAGAAATTAGACGATCTCTACAGTAAACTTTAAAGGAAAACCTTGTCCCAAAAATAAATATTTCAGAAAACAAGAGACTAAACAGAGCAAAAATATATTTTGAGCCAAACTGTATACATTCGATAAAAAAAAGAGGTTCAGTTACAAGTTTTTGTCATATTTTTTCTGCAGTAAAAAACAACTACTTCGAACAAATATAGCTTATAAGAATCTTTAGAAAAATACTTTTCTTTGAATTAGAAATTTCGCTCCAATTTAGCAATTTGTCACAAACTTATTTTTCAATGATTTTGCCTTAAGTTTAGTTCTTTCATACTTAGTTTACTGCAAAAAAAATTTTGTCCCAAATAAAATTTTTTGTCTCAAACAAAGCTAAGAAATAAACAGTTTTTATCTTTTGTTTCATTTTCTTTATAGATTTTGTCCCAAACTATTTTTAAGAATACCGAGCTTTATTTTTGAGTTAAATTTTCTTCCATAGATTTCGTCGCGAACTAAACTTACTGACGAAAGTTCTAAGGAATAGTTTTACATCAAAATTATTTTAAAAAAATTTTGCAGTAATTTTGGAGTCAACGAAATATTTTGAAAATTTTTATATGCACAGTTTTGCCCGACCATTATTTTAAAAAGTTTTAGTTACAACTGAATTTTATAAAGAATATTTTGTCTTCAATTAATTCATTGTACACAAAAGTATGGTGCGAACTTTAGAAAGGAGAAAAATAACTACAAACTAAATTTTTCTCTCTTAAAATCAAACATTCTTAAACAAAAAGATTAACCGCAAAGTGATTTGTTTGTTTGCAGAAAACACCCAGGGTATTTGGCCGGTATTGAACCGGGAAACTTCACACTACTTACTAGCCTTGGATTGCTACCTTTCAACACACAAATTTCTTTAAAAACATCTTCCATCAAAGTTCTTGTGTAAACTGTCATTTTTAGCACAAACTTTGTGACAATTTTAAATTCTATCGAATGTGTGATACGCAAAATATTTCAAAAATTAGACAGAAAAATGTTTGGCATTTTTCTGGCTAGTTCAAATAATTCTGGGACCCACCTCGAATGGATAGCAGGGGTTTTCCGTTTTCCCTTCTATTATAAAATCTAATCCGAAACGGCTCGACCGATTTTAATGAAAATTTTTATGCATATTTGGTAGGTATGAGAATAGGTTCTAAGGTATATTTTAAACCGCTATGGTCACGAGGAGGGGAGGGAGGGGCAATTTTTGTATTTCCGAAACTATTAACCCAATAGATGGCGCTATGTCCGCCTCATAATTATTTTTGTTGTTGAATGACAGATGGCGCTACGACCGCCTCATGCAGGAGAATCGTACGTCGTTCGTATTTCAAACAGAACAAAATTATTGTTTGGTATTTTTTTCATCGGCGGTCATCGTCACACACATACAATACATTCGCTATTTTTTATATAACACCCAAAATATGCACTAGAAATATTTTGTGTGGCAAAACAACGTTTGCCGGATCATCTAGTTTATTTATAAAATTCTCATGAACTCCAACCGCTTTTGGAAAAACTTGAAATTTAACTTTGGTTAATTTCTTACTTGCAACCGGCTTTAAGAGCTACTTAAGGTGTCACTTGAATTTAATTACAAATGTGGACTTTAAAATCCGAATGTATAATATTATATTACAAATACAGGTTTTTCAAATAAACCGGTATTAAAATTTTATTATCTTTTTATAAAAAGCGAAACGAAATGTAAGTATAACATGACAAGATTAGAAAACAAAATCATAAACGTTTTTAATGAAAGTAACAGTGTGAAAATGTTGGTGTTTAATTTTTTTATTTTAATTTTTAAAACTCAAGAAAACACCAGCATTTATAAAACTAGTAAATGATAAGAAAAAAAAACAATATATATATATTTTTATAAAAGAAAAAAAAACTTTGAGGCAAAAGTATGCCATTAAGTCAAGGCACATTGGAAAGTGCATTTATGAGTAAATGAATGAATGAGTGAATAAATGAATAAATGAGTTAGTTATAAAAACTAATATAAACTAATACTTTTACACTTGAAGAAAAAACGAAGAAAAAAAAAAAAAAAGAAAAGTGATACACATACCTATTAATTCTGCACAATACTCGTACAACATCACAACACCTGTCATAAGTCATAATAAATATCATAAAATCTATAGGAAAAAAAATATATAATACTCCAGTAGACAGCCGCAAGTTGCCATTGGCATTGCTGCAAGTTCATGTGTGTATCTTTTCTCCTCCCCCTCCCCCCTCACTCTTTCATTTCTTTAATCATAATTACTGATGAACTAATGGCTACGAACGGCTATAGGAAAAAAAAAGCAAAAGTTTCATTTGGTTTCTATATTTCTATAGTTTTATGAATATTTTTACTTATTTGTATGTAGTTTTCTTTTTCTTTGTGTTTGAGATAATTCATAGGAATTCATATTATTGTTTAGTTTCAGTTCATATTTTTTTTTTGCTTCATATTTATATTTTATGACTTGACCTACATCTCTGCCACTATCGGTAAATATATATTTAGAAAAATTACAACAAGTACGAGGGTGATTTCAGCAAGAGAAAAAAAAACACAGAAACTGTAGAAACCGTAGAAAAGACTCGGTACTATATTTTAGCAATTATGTTGTTCAAAGAGTTGCTGGTATGCCAGGCAGGATGCCTGCAGTATTTAAAAAAATATTTCCTTACTATTTTTTCTATACTACCCCACCGACTACGCAAAATATTAATATGCTTCGTTTTTATATTTTATATATGTGACCTGGTCTATGAAAAGGGACCTAACGTGCGAAAACAATTTTTCGAGAAAACAGCTACTGAAGTGAAACAATAACCGTATTTTTCGTATTAGTACTCTTCTTTCTCTTCACTTTTAGTAAACTTTTAAACAAATTATGATTTTTCGGATTTCACCATGTGAAAGAGCGTCCCGAACTATATCCGAATGACAAGAAAGTAAAAAATGATTTTTCGAAACGTATGGTCCCTTTTCAAATTTGTATATGAGTGAGAAAATACATACTTAATACTTGCAAAATACTCGATATTTTTCGAAGCAATCGCAATATGTATTTACTTTTAGTACTTTTTTAATGGATTTTTATGAAATTTAATAGGGTACTTTTTAAGTGTTAAAAAGGCGTAAAATTTGTACTTTTGGTAGGTTTTGTTTTTATTAGGTTTTTTATATTGACTTACAGCGTACTTTCTTGGGTGCAAAGTAATGAAAATCTGTCACTTTTGGCACTATTAAAACTTTTTATATAAAAAAAAAAAAATAAAAAATAAAATTGTATAAAAATAAAATAACGTACATTAATATAGTATACGAGTACTTTCTTGGTTGTAATATAAGGAAAAGTTGGTACTTTTGGTGCGTTTTGCTTTTAGTACTTTTTATTTTTTCATTAAAATTTATAAAAAAAATGCATATGTGGGAAAAATTTATGTAAAAAAAACTACACGTTAGTGATGTTACGACTTCTCGTATTCGTATTCGATTATTCCACTATTCGCCTATTTTAAGATATTCGTATTCGCCAAATTCAAGCGAATATTTTTCGAAAAATTTAAACATACATTTTCCAAAAAAAAAAAAAAAAAATCATACAAAAAGTTTTAAAAAGTACATAAAATGTAAAACAATATATTAATTTATAATAATTTTTATTTAAAGAAAACAGCCCTTTATCGTTGACGAAAGATAATAATCTTCTTAAAAAACAAACGAAAATTATATTTCGTAACTGTCATTTAAAAGTTAAAGTTTTATATGTAAATTCATATCATGTTAAGTTAGTAATCAATTCTAAAACAAGAAAACTAAAATATTTGAAAAAAAGTGTTTGGCCTAAATATTTGTAATAAATATTTACATTTAATATACATACATATGGTTAAAAAGCTACAAGCGAGGAATTTGAAATATTTGAGAATGTTATTTGCATTTGAGAAATGAAAAAAAAACTTAGAATATGAAAATTGTAATATTTAAAAAAAATATAGTGGCTTTTAGGAAATATTTACGAGAAATATTTTTAACAAAAACTCATATACATACAAATGTATATGGCCAAAAAGGTAAAAGTAAAAAAAATTTAGGTTAGGTTAGGTTAGGTTAGGAAGGGTAGTGTGAAATACACATCCACTCGGAGACCCAATTGGATCCATTGTGATTCCCTTCATTTATAATTTATTGACCAATTAGTCTCCTTACTGCCTCGCTCCAACCAAGCAATGGCCAGTCAACGAGCCTACTAAGAGCCAAAACCTTTCTATTCATACCCAGAAGTAGATCAGATTTACCTGAGTCGAGATCTGTCCATATGGACCTCGAGACTCTACAATCTCTATTCCTCCAGAATTGGTTAGTTCTGCTAATCACCCAATTACTGAGTACCCTGTAGTAGTAACCGATTGGAGTTTTAACCGACCTGTCACTAACTGCCACATCTAATGCTGACCCTATTCTTGCCAGCTCATCAGCGATTTCGTTTCCCTCAATATTGCAATGTCCTGGTACCCAACATAGCCTAACGCTAAATTGTCCATAAGCACGTTGAGAGATCGCCTACACTTGCTGACCAGCTTCGATTTGACACTATGCCCCTTCAAAGCTTTCAGCGCCGCCTGACTGTCAACGTAGAATGTTACCACCACGCCAAAAAAAAAAAAATTAATATTTGAAAAAAAATATTGGCTTCGAGAAATATAGGGTTTACCAATAAGGACTTAACAAGTTTTTTTCCAAAGGTTTTTATTATTATAAAAGGAAAGTCACAGTTAGATGATCTGTGAAATAGTGCGTTTACAAATTAAATTCAAAGTTGTCAATAACCTATTGGAAAACCCTTTATTTACAAATATGCTACTACAGTGAACTCGCGGTATTGTAAACTTCCACAATAGTGAACTATCCATTATTGTAAACACTCATTTTCTTTTATAAACTCTCTAAATTGTGAGCAAACTTTAATGGCTCTAAATAGTAAAGAAATTTTTTTTTTTTTTTGGCGAAAACCAGCTTGCAACAATAAAATAATCTCATGTAACATGACATCCATTTAAAATCGTATATTTTTGTTGGTATGTGTTTCATTCAAATGTTTTATAAAGTCTTAACGCTATTTTCTCTTACTTTTTTATGATCTCCCGTTATGGTTTTCTTATTTAGTATTAAACTAAAAGTAAATTATATGAAAATTTATAAGTTTGAAATAAATTTCATGTTATTTTACCAATCTGTGGTGGGATTAACTAATCTAGGCGCACGATTGTGCGCCAGGCCAAGCTCGGCCACACAGTGTGTATCGAGCTGTTTTTACCCCCCTAATAACTTTGCTCCTCTTGATCAAAATATAATGAAACTTGAAACATAAGGCCTCCCCACAGAGGTGACCTCAAAGGTTAAATTTGAAAGTTCTACCATTAAAGCTTCCCGAGATATTAAGGTGTGAAAAGTCCATATTTTAGTACATATTCACTGACTCACTGACTCATCAATATTATTGGGCATTTCCAGAATAGCTAGAGAGCTGAAACTCGGTACACATGTAGGTCTCGGTGAGAAATTAACCAGAAAAATCTGAAAACGGCCACTTTCCACCGGCGGGGACTAGGGTGCCTCTTCTTTGTATGGGGCACTTCCAGTAGAGCTAGAAAGCTTAAATCTCGTACACAGGTAGGCACAGATAATCAATACATACATATAAATATTAATACAAAAACAACTTAGAAAAAAGAAGTGAGATCCGCACAAAAACGCAAGTGTGAAAATAAGGACCAAGTTCTTGATAGGTAAAATTCCATCTCATTTCTAGGCAACCTGTAAGCTTGGCAAAATTTTTTTGCCTTTCTTATATGGGAAAGAATTCTTGGAAAAATTTTGCCAAGCTTATAGGTTGCCTAGAAATGAGATGGAATTGTACCTATCAAGAACTTGGTCCTTATTTTGATCTCAGCACTTTTTACGGCGGAAATATTTTGGATAGGAACTTGGCCTTATTTTCACACTTGTGTTTTTGTGCGGATTTTTACTACGATAATCGTATTGTTAAAATTAATAGAACGAAAATTTATCGAATTTGATATTCAGTAACACTTTTAACGATATTCGCTATCGGTTTATTAACGACAATAATTTTTCGGTTGTTATGAAATAAATAAAAGTCAGCAGTCTAATCGTAGCACGTTCGTTATGCCAAGACCAAAATTGATCTTTTTAATACAATTCACAAAAACACAGAAGCTTTTATGCATAAATAATTGGGGTATTCACACTGTAGTCATAAGTCATATGTCATAAAATAATAGCACACTAATATATGACAAGTGTGAACACCCCGTCATAAATAAGTGAGCTTTGCCATAATTATTAGAGTTGTGTCGTTCCGGAACGACCTAGTTCCTTGGAACGATTCCCTTATTGGAACGGTTCGGATTGATCCAGCGATTCCTATTTAATCGGTTATCGTTCCGTAATTGCAAACCGTATTGCGGAGCATTTATTTGTATTTGATAAACGTCAAAATCTACATACATATAAAAAGTCCACAACACTATTATAAATTTTTCTTATGCTCGTATACTATGTTAGACACATACATATATATAAGAATAAACGTTCACAGTCGCACTTTAATTAATGACACATTCAATTTATTATATGTATATATTTTTATTTAAATTTCATATTTTATCAGGTTTCATTAATTAAAATCTATTTATTCCTATTTACTGAATCATGTTTTGTAGCTTTTTATTATTGACTAGCTGATCCCGGTGTACTTCGCTACCCCCCTCGTTATAAAATAAAATTAAAAGTATTTATATATCCTATTGTGAAAATTTAATGACCATCGGTCCAATAGTTAAGACTATATTAAGATTTTATATTTTCCTATAAAGGGGCGTGGTCCCACTCACTTTTCTCCTAGTACGTATTCCTAATTATGTCAATACTATATGTATCAAATATCATCGGCGTAGGTCAAAAAATGCCCAAAATATGGCGATTTCAATTTTTGGGTTATATGGGAGCTGCCACGCCCACTTGTCCGATAACGCCCATTTTTGTCCTGATTACTCACATTAGTAACATATGAACTATTGCAATGTTTCAAAACTCTTGCTATCACAATAGTCAAGATATATGATGTTATTCAATTTATGTGGGAGGGGCTACGCCCACTTGAAATATTAAAAGCCTAAAACCATCCTCTATAAATTCCCTTTTGAATGACACCAGTTTGGGTCAAATCGGTTGGATAGTTTCCGAGTCTATAGCGAACATGGGTACAAACATTTTTTGTATTTTATATATATAGATATCATTCTTGTTAGTTTTTTAATGTTGTGCTAGTGCATATACATTGTTTATTATATCAAGGTCCAAAGTAAGCAACAGGAACGATGAACGAAAGGAACGACCTAGTTCGTTTTATTTTTCGGTCCGGTCGGAACGATTCCGCAAATGGAACGATTTTGCCCAACTCTAATAATTATGCCAACACTCCATTCTTAGTCGGATTATTGCGCATACGTTTGCATTTTGGCTTAAATGTAAATGTTTTTTATTGTTAATAAAAAAACAATAAATTTCCTGTAAATCTTCTAAAATGTCCATTATCAATTAAAATTTTCAAATTGTTTTTTATCTATGCGAAATTGCTGACATAAATATAATCAAAAGCAGCTGTTGCCGATAACATGAGCTGAACTATTTTTTTTGGACGGCGGCAAGTTGAAAAACGTTCACAAGCTACCTGGTAGATCAGTTACACAAACACATATTATCATTCAAGGCGAATTAATTATAAGGTGGATGCAATGGCGAAATCACGCGAATTTATACTTTTGCTACACAGTCAAATTTTACATATTTTCCCGTGCCATTTTAATGTAATTTTTTATGCATGGAGAATTTTGACAGCGTAGGTAATAAATTAGCCGTTTACACAAACAAAATGCCTGTTGTTTGCTTTGTTGTTGAATTATTGTAGTCGTACTGAATTTGCTTTTTGTACGAAAATTACATTAAAATGGCGCGGGAAAATATGTAACAAATTTGACTGTGTAGGTAAAATGTATAAATTCGCGTGAATTCGCCTCTGCATCCACCTTATAATTAATTCGCCTTGGTCGTGCATATGTATACCTGGTAATGAATTTGCCTTGTTTTCATTCTTGTGTTATGTAAAAGTAGCGGCGGCTTATAAATATTATCGCCGGCTCGAATAAGGAGTTGCAGCTGCTCGACTAAGATTTCTACTGTTGTTTTATGACAAACCATAAACATACCTCAAAATGTCTTATTATATGACTTTTTTGCTTGAAGCACAACAACAACTTTTTTAAACTATTGTAAAATAATAAGACATTATGACAATATGACTGATATGACAACAGTGTGAACACCCCAAATAATATTATTATTTTTTAAACATGCGATTTAACATTCATTTAACTAAATTCCAAAAACTTTAAAATTTAATTTTTTAAATTCTGAAAAATGTTTGGGAAAAATTTCAATAAATAAATTAATTTATTTGTTTTTTGTTTATTTCCCTTTGTGCTTTTCTTATATATTGATAGAGATGCCACGTAAACGATGTTGTTAAGAAGTAATTAGTGAATAACAAAATCGTTACTGTAAATCGCAATAACTGTCAGTAAATTTAACAATTATCGAATTGTTACAAGTTACTGAATCGCACACTGGTCTTTCTTTTCTTTGGGAGATTTGCTATTAAACTAAATAAGCTAGTAAGCTGGTGAACATTATTGCAATCGAAAATATGAACAAATGCATAAAAAGGGAACAACTTTGGTTTTTATAACTTCACATTACCGCGAGTTCACTGTATGAGTATATGCTAAAAATATGATATTTGAAATATTTGAGGAAAATATTAGCCTTTGGGAAATATTTATAATAAAAATGGACATGTATGGGGAAAAAACTAAAAATATGTTATTTGTAATATTTGAGAAAAATATTGGTCTTTCGTGTCTGTCATGAGTTTCACACGGATGTGATCAATTTCGGAATAATTTGGTGTCCTGACATTCACTTCCGAACAATTTTTTCGTTTTACTTTCGACTGCACGAAGCTGTGTGAAAGCAAATAGAATCTCATTTATTACACAATAAAACGAATTTAATTTGAAAAAATCTTTTTTGAACTTAAGTTTGATATCTTATCTACCTAATTTGGAAATAAAAACCAATATATGTTTGATAATAACACATGGAAAAGGAGATCGAATCGAGCAAAAATATTCGGAAGTATGCGGACAACAAATATTCTATTTTGTGATTCGGAAATTTTCATTCTAATTGAAAACGTTCGGAACTCATGACAGACATTTTTGTATGTGTATTGCGATTAAAAATTAATGTGTGTGACAAAAACAATGTTGTTTTAAAAACCGATGTTTAACTATTAGACAACTTATGATGGGGTCGTGGTTGATCTCAAAAACATTATGGTATTAAGTTTAAGTTCAACATTTTTTTCTTTGTCTTTTCAAATATGACATACTTTGAATATCACTTTCCAAATGAAAAAAGAAAAATGTTATGAAAACTTAAATTAACGAACCAACAAAAAGTTTGAAAAATAAAAATTGATAAATTTAAATGAACACACTTTTGATTTTAAGCAAATAATTTATTCAAAATTCTACGTTGTTTGGGCCGATAGTTCTGGGACACCACTCGTTTTTTTGTTTGCTGTTTTTTTTTTTTTTTGTTTCTTATTATTTTTCTTTACAAAGCAAGACTTCCTATAATTTCTATTCATCAGCTCTTTACCGAGCAATAGGTGTAGTCATGATATTTTATGCTACGGCTGGTGCTGCTGCCGCAGCTACAATTGCTGATCACGAACTCGATAATATGCAACTAGTTTTTCTTGCAATTGCTACACAGGCCACAGCTAAACAGAAGCTTTTTTAAAACCACAATAAAACAATTTCTATGGAAAATTCCAAACTAGAGTATAAACCTTGTAGTATTGTTAATCCAAATGCAAACTCGTATAAGCTTAAATGCAACATATTTGCTGCACATTAGAATAAGAACAACTAAAAGTCACAGCCAGCTGCTACATTTGTTTTTGTGGTTAATACATACAGCATGCGTGCAATTTTCTATTTCTTAATATGTAGCAAAACATCAAATTATGGGCGGTTGAGATTCCTGGAAATAACAAAAAAAAAAAAAGAAACAATGTTGCCGCAAATGGCAAATCAATTTCGCTTATTTCAGCGTACAGCGTATTCCAAGACCATGAATAATTAATTAGTTTTGCTTTGAAATAACTCAATTTCAAATTAATTTTTTTTTTCTAATTAGCAATTTAAAAAGATATAAATGTATGCATGTGCTCGTATGTACGTTATATTATTCCTTTAATGTTTAAGCCCAGCCATTATTTTATTTGTAATTTAAATTCGCTTTGTAGAAAAAAGAATATCATATGAACAAGTGTTATGCTGATGTTATTTTAAATTGCCACAATTATGAGAAAATAAGCAATTTTTTGTGGAATTTTTTTCAAATTATTATATTTAACGCGTCCCGCCGTGGCTGATAGTATTGACTAGCCTAGTAGTCCGAAGGTTGTCGGTTCGATTCCGGCCAGAGATTCTGGGTGTTTTGTGCGGTTTTTTTTTGTGTTTGTTAAAAATAAAAAAAAAAAAATATTGTCCCAATTTTATTTAAAAAAAGTAAAAGGTTTATTAAATAAATTTAACAAAAAAAAAAAAAAAAAAAAAAATACTTCATAAAAGGTTCAATAAATAATCAGCCCAATCACGAATAATAATTCCGCGGGCGTTTTCTCCCTTTCCCCATTCCTCCTATTAAGAATAAAAATCCCGCATGAGATTTCTCCCTTTACCTTTTCTACATATTTGTACCATTTTTTATCAACCGTGTGAAAGGGAAATTTTTCTCGGGAAAAGTATTTTCCGTGAGAGAAAAATTCCTAGGGAATATTCGTGATTGGGCTGAATATGTATGAATTTTCTTTTTGACGTCTTTTTTGGCGACCACTTTTCCGTTAAAAGTTTTATCGTTGAGGCATGTTTTATATAATTTTAGGAAATTTCTTATGTTTTAACGATTTTTCAATTTTACCAATTTTTCTCCATAAAAGTGATTTTACCAATTTTAGCTTTTATTGTTTTTTGTTCGTTTTAGCGGTATTTTGCCGACTTGGCGTTTTAAAAATTTTTCCGTTTAAGCGTTTTTATTCTGACAACTTTTTTCAGATTTTATATTTTTGGTGATTTTATCACCGATTTGGTATTAGTGATTTTCTTATTGTTTGAAGCTTTTTTTTAGCCGTTTTGACGATTTTGTTCCATTTTAGCTTTTTTGTTTTATGTGTATTAATTTCTCTTGGACTATTTTTAGGTTTTTGCGATTTTTTGTTTGTTTTAGCAGTTATTGTTATTACCTTATTTGGCTCACTTACAACCATTTTCAGTGAGGTTGTCCAAAATCACATCTCTCCGCCGATAAGACAAAAATCATTGAGTGATTTTGTCCAAGATTGAGTTGCGTTGCCAGCCGGCAACAGAAATTTTGTGGTTGCCAGAAAATCACTAAATAGCAACTGAAACTGAAACCTCTCAGTTTCCAGTTGCCTTTCGTAATACAATTGTCAGCAACTGACAACGCAACTGGAGTTCGTTTGCCATCCATAATCGACCCATTAATATTTATACAGATCAAAGTTCATAAATGTTAATAATCAGAGAAATATGAAATAGACATTGTTAACATATTTCGAGCAACAAAGGAAAAATTTAATATCTATACATCCCTTTTTTAGATTTTTCAACCGCACTGGCCGAATAGAACAAACGTTGTTTTCGGTAGAAATTGCAAAAAGTCTTATAGGTCAGTCAGATGCGTAACGACACGTGTCGAAGGAATCTATTGCAAAAAACTCTAGGAATGAATATTTGCTGTGTCACAGAGAAGGTGATTAACTATATATTTTGTGTCGAAGTAGTCACTGTCACGACGATCATAGGGATGAGCCACGACGGTTTGTCATGCCTCTCGATGTAAATTGTCCTGTGCAAAGTGTGCCAGCAACTTTAATGCAGAAATTTCGAGTTACTTATTCCAATATATTTTTGCACGCACTCCTTAATCTCACTGGGCAGCTTATGCAAACTATCTTGACATTATTCCCGAAAATTATCTGTTAAATTAATCCATCTCAGAAATAATCCTTGTACATATTAAGCTGATACTCCACTTTGCGTTGTTTTTTTTTTTTTTTTTTTTTTTTTTTTTTTTTTTAAATAATTCATACAGCCAAATTAGTGTTGCTGTGAAGGAAATTGCCTGCCACAATCATAAATTAGGTTAATCCTTTATGATATTATTTTACAGTGCGTAAGTTTCAATGACAAAATGACAAACAAGATCAATCAATCAGTTAGTCAGTCAATTTACCACTTAAAAAGGAAACTTGTTTTCTTTCTTCTTTTACTTCGTTATTTTTTTTTTTTTTGCTGTCCGTCTGTCTTTGACGTATCTCTATAAAAAAAAAAATTTACTTTGGAAAAATATGCGTAGAATTTTGTTTTCCGTTTTGCTAGCCATAATTTCTGTCTTTTGTATGTTGCAGCATGGTGCCACAAGAAGGCAAAAATAACAGCAACACATGCAAGTCGCTATTTTATATTTCTTTGTAATTCGTTTCATTTTTTCGCTTGAATTTATTGAATGATACATGTGACAAACGTTGTTGGTTAAATGGAAACTGGTTTCCTTACACTTTGTTGTTGTTGTTGTAATTGGCTCAATCGTCGTATACAGTTTTTATTTGTTTAACATTTCACGTGATCGCCATAACGATGAGAAGATCGTCATTATCATTATCATTATTATTATTAGTAAACTATTAAATCGATACAATTGCAACAAGTTGCATTGATTGTAATTTTGTTTATAATAATAAAGAAATTGAAGAGAGAAATAGTAGACGAAACAGCGACACATTTTTTACAACATGAAAATATGTATTTTATTTATTAAAATTGAGCGAGAGCCAGCCACCAATAAGTTCGATTTAAATTGCGACGTTTGCCGCGCCAGTAATTTGCAGTGAAACGGCACTTAAATGTCTGCAAATGTTGGCATATGAAAGCCATTGACTTCCTCAGTCAAAGTACTGACTCTACTGGCTAATGTTAATTATGATACCGATAACGATACTGATAATAATGATGCCGAACATAATGATCATGACGTTGATTGTAATACTGTAGCATGGTTAAAATACAAAAATGAAAAATATCTTGTTGCTGTTTAAGAAACAGCATCAACTACAAAACGGTAGATATGTATTGGCGTCTGTGCATCACAAAACAATCTGGAGATACAACAGTGCTTTGTTGCATTGAGTTTGCAGAAAAATGCAACGGGAACAACTCTACTAGCTAAATAACTATTTACAACAACTATTATGCTTTTAACTACTACTAGTATTTTCAAGTACACTATTACACATACACACACACACACACATACTTGTACATACATATCTATGAACAAGTACTTCTCTACTACTTGTGGGCAAGACTGACTGACTAACTAATCGTAAGTTGGTAAACCAGTGGAAACAGGTTGTGCAGTAAATAGGTATTGTTAGTATATTGTGATGTATCATGCTTGATCATGTTATTGATGGCTCTGTGCAGGTTTACTCTGGCTGCTTCTTTGCAAAATCCTTAGCTAAAAAAAAGTGTGTCAACCAAAGTTTATTTTCTTAAAAGCACAATAAAAAAAACTAAAAGCAAAATGAAATGTAGGAAAAAGTCAGGTGTGGATAGTAACAACACGGCATGTGAAAAATGCTTAAGCATTTTTTTGTAATTTGTTTTTACGCAAAAAAATAAATATAATAAAATATACGACCATTTATCTATTATAAATTTACTAAAAAAAAAAGCTTAAATAATATAATTTTTTATATATTTATATATTTTTTTTTGGTTTATTTACAGCTGCTCCACCTGGTTCAGTCTGTTACAGTCATGCCCATTGTCAAATGTTTAATGAACGCACCCATTGTGATTTCTTAATACCAAATCTATTTGGTCGTTGTCAGTGTACGGCACCCACCAAACTTAAGGCTGGTTTGTGTATAGATCCAACTATTGCGGAACCCCTTCCTTCAATTTTTACCACGTCATCCACCTCCGCTCCAACAGCTACAACAACACAATCGCCTATTAAGGAAACACAACCTCCTATTAGTAGTACATTAGAGCAAAATATTATTACTACTCAACCATCAATTCCAGCTGATCCTATAGTAGAAGAGGAAGACAACAAGGTAGTGCTGGCCGAACCAATTATTCCTCAAAAGGAGACTGAAGAAAATTCCAATGCATCAGTAGAAGAACAAGCATTGGAAGATGACAAAAACGCTGTGCTACCAACGTCGAGCCCCCCTTCTGCACAAACCGATAAACAACACCAACACGAAGCAACAGAAAGTACTCGCCCTATTGATATACCAAATCCTACTGATCCTTACAAAATTGAAGAGGAAGAAGATCATACACAGCAACAAAACCAAGAGCATGCTATAGAAGATTATCAGGAGACAGTTATATCTGAAGAAGAAGAGGACCATACCGAAGAATATGGTCATGTGATAGATAATACAATGAACTTCGATTATGAAGCTGCTCAAGAAGAAAATGAAGATCACTTCGATCAGCAAGGTAATGGAGAAGAAATGGAGCAGGAACAGGAAT
Source organism: Lypha dubia (assembly GCA_947311025.1). Classification (NCBI taxonomy): domain Eukaryota; kingdom Metazoa; phylum Arthropoda; class Insecta; order Diptera; family Tachinidae; genus Lypha; species Lypha dubia. The sequence goes on from OX371263.1 coordinate 62,221,780, forward strand.
TACAGCTAGTTGAAAAGCAAGAAGAAGTGCCAGAGAATCAAGAGAATCATGAACAATTAACCGACCTGGATTTAGAACAATCTCCATTTGAGAAGCATGAGGCAGAGCCAGAACAACATACTGAGAAGCCAGAACACCATGTAGATCAAGATGAAGCTGAACATGATGTTCCCGAAGAAGAAGATCATCAAGACGAAGAACATGAGTCAAACCCCGAAGAGCAGGCAGAGCAACATGAAACACTAGACTATGAAGCACAGCATAATTCGGAGTATGAGTCCAAACCCGAAGAAAATCATGAACCAAACAATCAACTGGAAAATGAATCGAAGCCCGAAGAGCAGCATGAAAAAGAGAACTATGAACCGCAGCATAATCCAGATGATGATTCAAAATTTCAAGAGCAGGCAGAGCAGCATAAACCCGATGAAAAGGAATCAGAACATCAGCCGGAATATGAGTTGCAGCACGAAGACCATATAGATCACCATAAAACAGACGAATATGAGCCAGAGCATCAACCAGAAGATGGGTCAAAACCAGAAGAAAATAATGAACCACACAGTCAACTGGAAGATAAGTCGAAGCCCGAAGAGCACCATGAAAACGAAGACTTTGAAACACAGCATAATGTAGAAGATGAGTCAAAGCCCGAAGAGCAGGCAGAGCAGCATAAAACCGAAGAATATGAGTCGGACAATCAACCCGAAGATAAGTTAAATCCTGAAGAGCACATAGATCAGCATCAAACAGAAGAGTTTGAATCACTTAACCATTCAGTAGATGATCCAAAGCCTGAAGATCATGTAGAACAGCACAAAATAGAAGAATATGAACTGCCGAGCCAATCAGAAGATGATTCGAAACCGGAATATCATGTCGATCAACATAACACAGAACATGACCAAGGCCTTCAGCAAGAATATGAAACAGTTCAGGACTCAGAAGTAGAAAAAGATAATGAAGATAGTTCAGAATCTGATCAGGAGCAAGAACATAAAAATGAGAGCCAGGAAAACGAACAGGAACAAGAGCCAATACATGAGGAACAACAGAGTGTAACAGGAAACGAGCCAGAAGACCATGTTAATGAATCTGAAAATGAGGCAGAGGGAGTTAATGTACCAGAGCAAGAGTATGCGGAAAATTTGGATGTACATTATGAGCAAAACCATGACCTTCTTCTTGAAGAAGGCAATAAGTTAGAAGAAGAAGATCAAAAGCATACAGAAAGTCAGGAATCTGCACATGAACAAAATCTGCATCCAGTTTACGAGCCAGAGCAAGATCAAGAGTCTGTTACAAGTAAGCCAGATGCACAAAAATTTAATGAGCCCGAACAGCAGAAAGACCATGCGGTAAGTCAAGAGGTGGAAAAAGAACCACAACCAGACCTATTACACGAAAAAGAAGACTTACCAGAGTATGAACAAAGTCAGGAAACAACATTGGAACATGAGCCAGAACATGTACATGAGTCGAATACAGAGTTAGAAAAAGAGCGTCCAAATGAAGTAAATGAACAAGAGCTTGAAGAAGAACAAAAAATTCAAGAACTCGAACAAGAAGAAGTCGACCCTCATGAAGTTGCACATGAGCAAGATTTAGAAGATGAACAAGATATTCATAAGCCAGAACAAGATATTATTCCTGTACCGCAAGTTGAAGAAAACGAAGAACTTAACCAACAAACAGCAGAAGAAAGTCAAGAACATACCGCAAATGAAGAGCAACAAAATGTTGAAGAACAAAATGAAGAGATAGAAAATAATCAAAATAAGGAAGACCACACAGAGCAACAGCAGGATGATGCACAAATTAATATTACACAACTGGATCACATCATCTCTGGCATACAACAACAGCAACAACATCAAGACACTCAAGAAGAAAGTTTAAGTGAATCATTAAATTTGCAATCAATAACAAATGAAATTCATCATGATCAAACTGATGAAGTTGCTGCTGAAAATGAAAGTGTTCAAAATGAAAATGAAGCAACCACACAATTGCCTGAAGCTATAGTGATAGTAGATGATAAAGTTATTACCACACAATCAGCTATACTAGAGAAAGAAGATCAAAAAGAATCCGAAACTGAAGACGAAGATGGCAACAACAACAATGACATCGATATTAATAACAGTCAACAGCAACAACAATTGGTTGATGATGAAGTTGCTGTTGTCGTCAATGAGGAAGATAAATATCCAAGTCAACAAACTGATGAGAACAATACTGGAGGCCAAATAGCGGACACAAGTGAAGAACAGAAACATGAAGAAGAATTTTTGCATGAAACTACAGAAAAAATAGCTGAAATAGAAAACCACATTGTTGACGATGCGGAAGATGCTGAAGCTGATCAAGAGTTTGAAAATCAAAATGAAGATCAACAAAATAATCTTCCAACCGAACAATCGATTCAAACTGAACAAATAAATATAAATTTTAATGTCTCCGAACAAAAGCAACCAATTGCTTTACATGAGGAAAATATAGAAGAGCAGCCTTCAACTGAAGCTAGCGTTGATGAAGATATTGATTCAAATACTAAACAGCAAGATATACAAGACAAAGAAATTGCTAACGAAATCATAGTTGAGAATGTGACAGATCATCCTGTAGATCAAGAAGAAACACCTGGACACTCTCAATCTTTGGAGCAAAATGTTGAAGATGCTGACAACCCATCAAAGCAAGATAGTGAACCTGCTGTATTAATTGAAGCTTCTTTGGAAGATTCCAAGCCCATTAGTGATGATGCAGAGCAAGTGGTCAACCATAAAGAAGCCGAAGAAGATGTTCAAGAAAACCAAAATGAGGAAACTGGTTCAAATCAAGAGCAACACAACCAAGAAAATGTTATTCCAAACAAAGAAGGTATGCACGAAACAGCCGATAGTAACGAAGAACAGGAGCACAAAGCTGAAAACCATGAAAATCTTGATACCGGCGTCAATGAAGATATTAAGCCAGAAGCAGAAGATGTGCAGGATAATGAGGTGGATAATTTGTTTGAATCAACAACAGTGCCATCAGAAGAAAATCAACAAGAAGATGCAACTGAAGCTTTCGAAAATTTTGAAAGCAATCAAAATAATGTGCACAAAGAGCAAGATAATGAATTTGAAATGCCACAAGAAGCTGATCCTTCCCATACGATTAATGATCATAAATTAGAAGAAGAACAAACCTCTAGTATAAATAATGAGCAGAAAGAAGAGCAAAATGAGGATGAGGAGCAGAGAGTAGATATGAATCATATTTCACAAGAATCTCAAATTAATATCAACGAAGATGTGATGAGCAGCAACGAGGAATTCCAACAAGTTAGCGAAGCTTCAGAAACGAATTATGTGCCATTCATTACTAGTGAAAACCAAGAAGAACAGTCTTCTTTATCGGCTGAACACATGGAAGACAATGAAGTAGCCGACAACAAGGAGCATCAGGAAACACAAAACAAAACGGAAATAGACCAAATCGAAGATAGTATTGAACAAACGGATAGTGAAGAAAATTCCTATGATAGCCAACCCGAAAACCCAACCTCTTTTACCCACCATCATCAAATACACGACTCGGTTAGACCTGAGGCTAATGAAGAATTCAAAGAGAGCGAATCTATAAGCGATATTCTTAACAATTTAATGAAGGATGATATTACTGCACAACCCGAATATTCCGATGAGTTCAATTTTAATAGTCATCTTCAAAGTATGCATGAAAGTGATGTACCCGATTTGTTAGCTGAAGACACCAACATTTCTGAGGAAACGATAATGAGTCAGCATGTGCCCATTAAGGATTCTACAGATCCTCCAATAGATCCCGAAGATAAACTGATTACATTCTATCCAGATATGCAAGATATTCAACCAGTGCAACAACTACCCATTACTAGCCAACAAGAACAAGAACAGCAACAGCAAGCACAACACGAACGTGAAGAAGAGCAAAAAGAAGGTTCAGGAGACGACGAGAACATCCATGTGGAAGAGGATAAGATTTCAAAAGATAAAGAACATCATACTTTATCTCCTTTAGATATGCCATTCGATACCTCGATAGATTATGAGCCGCAACAATTTGAGTCTGACAATTTGGTTGTGGCAACCACAACAGTTTCAGGCAATAATTTGCAACTGGAAGAACATAACGAACAGACTGAAACAACTACAAAAGCTGGTGATATTGATGAGTTAACCACACAAACAATGTTGAATTTAGGCAGCCGCGTCACTCTGATGGAACCAGCTGCTGCCATATCAACAACATTAAAACCGTTCATGTCTGTCAATACTAAAGATGAAGTGACAGCGTTGCCTTCTATTGATGCACCCATTGTGGAAAGTATATTGATGACAAAACCCACTACAGGTACTTATACATTTGCAAGTGTGTTCAACGATTTGATTTCAACTTATTATTTTTTGTTGTTTTGATTGTGACAGAAATTCGTAAACGCGTTGAATTGAGTTTGGAGGCTGTCTCTTTGGGTCTTTCCTGTCACAATGATAAACAATGTCAGCTGGCCGATCCTCATACAATGTGTAATGCCCGCGGTGTTTGTGATTGTGCTTCTCATGCCTTTGTGGCTCAAACACAAAACGAAGCTCAATGTGGTGCTGAAAGAACTGGCTGTGCTCCTGGAACTTTCCAAGTAAGTGGAATATGTTGACTACTGTAAAGCTTAAGATTTTCGAAAAGTTTTATTTCGGAAATCAAGGTTTAGGTTTTCGGTATTAAGTGTTAGATTTTTAATTTCAATGAAACAGTATCCTAATCTTACGGTTTCGAGTTTCAATATTAAATCTAAAAGAAAATAATTTTTGAATTAATTACATCCTGTCATCATAGATGACATATGTCACAATTTTATTAAGTGTCATATTTTAAGTGTCATCTATGCTGTGACTATAACGACACCAAATTAATGGGTCTATTATAAATCGCAACCCAACCTCAGATTGGTTGCCAGTTGGTGAAAATTATATTACGGATGACAACTGACAGCTGCCAATTTCAGTTGCAATTTAGCGTCTTTCTGGAAACCACAACTTTTCAGTTGCTGACTGCAAACGCAAAATACATCGAAATGTATCAAAATACTATACTATACTCCGAATTGGTATAGTGCAAGACTATTTGCACAAGATTGTAAATATTTTGGAGCTTACAATAAGACAGTAAAAACTTTAAAAAAGGAAAGCATATATGACATTTCGTTTGATCACCATTAAACATAATAATTAATGGTGACGTTGTTGAAGTGGTAAAGCTGACAATATGTTATTAGAGTAAACAAGGAGTCAATTGAAAAACATGTGATCAGAATAAAATTTTTATCTATTCGGCATTGAAAGTTAATATTTTATCGCGGTAAATAGTTTACTTACATCAGATAGAAGAACAGTCAGTTATATGAACACATAAATACATACATAAGTACATACTTATGTGATAGTAATATTTATTATTGATTTTCTAATCCAACAAAATACAGTCTTTTATGAGTCATGAATATAAGATTTCTAATAATGCAGTTTCTTATCAACATAATTAACAAATATTTATAACAGTTTGTCAACATAACTTTTGTTCCCTTTATTTATTTTTCTGTTACTATTAAATGATCATTTATAAGATTTCCTTGAATGAAAAACTTTAGGTAGATCTCGTTGCAAACTCCAGCAGTAGTGAGTCCCATTTTTCCTGATAACGCTCTTCCATAGTCCAAAGATTCTGTTGAAATCTTCTATCCTGCTCCTCACTAAAATCTCCTGGGTTTTGTGGAAATTGATCTAAATGTGAGTGCAGGTAGTGAATTTTTATACTGATATTACATCCTAGCTCTTGCAAGTTCGATATCATGCGTTTAACAAGCTCGACATGGTCGGCAGATTTCTCCTTTTTTTATTTTTTTTTAATTAGGACCGGCACTCAGGGGATGACCCCTACGTATGCAGTGCACTGTGCCGAAACTCAGGAAGAGGGATAAGGTAGAGAAGATAGATGTTGAAAATTTAGAAGACTTAACTCTTTCACAACTCTGCTTTGCGCGTTATGTTAATTTTAAAGGCAGTGTTGAGGCACCTCCGGTGTTAAGTAGACGCATTACCTTTGTTAAGCTTTATTAGCAGGCATTTTATTAATTGTTTTACTTCGCCAATGTGTCTGCTAACCGACGAAGGAGGGCAATGTTGTGTACATTAGAATCAATCGCTGTCGGGACAGTATTTTAGTGACCAGTGCTATGCCTTCATCACTTAAATTAGATTAGATTAGATAAGTGGATAGATCTGGTCCAAGGACCGGCACTGCGACACCTATTGGATCTTGTGTGCCATGGATCTCTAAAATTAAACCAAGCTCTTATGAAAGTCAGCACAGAGCACAGAGCTTGGAGAAGCCCGCCTAATATCATCCGAACATACAAATTCAGAAAGAAAAACACGCCTTCTATTATTACATAAGACTATACATTCACAGAGAATGTGTGCCGTTGTCTCATCCTCTTCCATGCATAAACGGCACAAGGGTGAGCGAACTAGTTTACTTTTCCAAAGATGATAGTTCAGTCCAAAATGACCGGAGAGGAAACCAGTAACTAGCCGTAAGTCATTCCTGCTGAAATTCAGGATGCCACTGTATGAAAATGGCTGTAAAAAAGTTTTGGCCTGCCTTAGACTGGGAGAAGTCCGACAACAATTAATACAATGTCTCACTAATGTACATTACAGAAATTAATGATGTTAATTGACTTGCTCTGGCCAGGGTTTGAACCCAGGCCCCAAAACATTGTTTGCTTAGTAGTCAACGCGCTAACCACTTCAGCCAACACCACCCTCAAGGAAATTACTCATAACCAAACTAAATGAATTCCGAGCATTGGATTCGACTTAAGTCATTGATTTGACAAAATTGGGATCTTTCACGAGTTGTCTAATCAGTGGCACATCAAAAATGCCAGCTTTCACTTTTTCTGTACTAATCTTGAAAACTCGCGTGAAAAAAAAAATGTAAACTTTTGATGATACGCTGTTTTCACAAAATGCGATATAAGATTTCTAAATTTTTCCATTATATGTATATATACCCAAAATATATCAAAAACAATCTGGATTAAGCATACAGCATCTTCTTAAAGAAGCCATATCGCACCTGATCAATAACTCAAAATTTTTTTAATTTTCAGTAGAGGCAAAAAACTTTTTTTTTTTTTATAAAATACTATTCTATCACAAAGAGAGAAGCAATAGTATTTTTTTTTTGGCGAAAGAGTAGAGAAAATTATGTAAAATTTTTACAGTAAATAGATATGACTACTGTACATTAAATTCTTGCAAAAAATTAAATTTTAAAAATTTTTAATTAATACCCTCTTGTTGATCAAGTGCGATATCTAAAACATCAACAAAATATACTTTAGTGTCCAATAAGAGTGATATGATTTCTTTAAAACACTTAAACACTTAAACACACTTATTGTTAAGAAAAGTTTTTTATTTAAGGTGAAGTACAGTCGATACAATTAAGTTCTTAATAAAAGGTCATTCAAATGGCCTGCACGACTTCTTCTGTAGGAACGAATTCGATGAACCCAATTTTCGAGCACTTTTTCCGCTAAATCAAGTCGTGCGAGTATGTCATGAATGGCACGATCAATGGTGTCAAATCTAATGGTGTCAAATCACAACTTCTTGGTGGCCATTCAATATCACAATTTCTTGAAATAATCGAATCTCCAAACTTTTCTCGCAATAATTCAATTGTTGCTTTTGCTGTGTGGCACGTAGCCCCGTCTTGTTGGAACCAAATGTTATCAAGATCAACTTCTTCCAATTTCGGCCATAAAAAGTTGGTTATCATCGATCTATACCGCTCTGCATTGATAGTAAAGGTGTTATCAGCTTCATTTCGAAAGAAGTACGGACCGATGATTCCACCAGACCAAAACCCATACCAAACTGTCAATTTAGGTGAATTACTTTTAGCGGTTCTTTGTCTTATTGGCACTTGAACATTATGTAAAGATGTTGTAAGCTCAAAATTTTCAACAATTCGACGAATAGCGAGCACACTTGGGCGATTATTACGACCATAAAATGGCAAAAGCGCACGAAAAGTCTCAATTGAAGAACGATTATTTTGATAATAAAACTGAACAATTTGTAAACGTTGTTCTTGCGTAAATCTCTCCATGATGAAATTGTAAACACTAGTGAATACAATGCAAAACAAATGACAGATCATGACATATTACAAATGGCCGAAACGTCACTTCAATATCATATCATCACTATTGGAAAACCTTTTACATAGATTGAGTTTCTTCATAAATTGTCAAAAACTTACCTTAAACAGTGTGACATATTGGTCTAGAAAAATGCCTTGTAAAAATTATGATCGAATTATTTTAACGGTCTTTCAGGACGTCAAGTTTTACATGAAAACGTGAACACTGAATGTTCAAATATCTTGCAATAAATTTTTTTTAAAGAACTACCTACTTAGATCACCGGCATTTTGCTTGTCGATTTCACATGGCATGACTAAATATTATAATTCGCATGAACAAATATGTTAAAAACTAGAGATGTGCAAATGTCGTGAATGTTTCCTGTCACGCGTGACTCACGTGTTTCGTGATTACAAATTGATAAAATCACGCGTGCGTGCGTGATCGTGCGTGATTTTTTATATTAAGTTTATCCTTTGTATTGTAATTTTTCGACCTTTTCCTCAATTTTTATTTTTATTTAATTGATGATCTTGAAGTAAATAAAGATATTAATTATAAAATAAAATTTTTTAGCATAATATGCTAAATCTTTTATTGCAAAATTTGTATTTCACCGTGAGCTGCGTGCAAAATTATTCCCGTCGTGCGTGAAAGTACGTGATTAAACATATTGCGTTCGTGAGCGAGCGTGATCGTGCGTGATCGTGAACGTTTTAAATCATGCCGTGCGTGAGCATGCGTGAAAAATATTTATGTTTCGTGATCGTGAGCGTAATTTTACTCATGCGCAAAAAACCTCTTCTTCTTAACGGATTACCATCTCTAGCAGAGTTTTCAAAGTGGCCACATCCACCATCTCTTTAGCATTCTTTAATCAAATTCTAGCTTAATTACTTCTGTATATGGATACTCGTAATTACGAATATTAACGATATAATTAACCGAATACTGCTGAATAATTCGATGCGAAAAATTTACCAATTAAAAATTATCTTCTTACAGTGTCGCTCCAGTGGTGTTTGTATTTCATGGTTCTTTGTTTGCGATGGCCGTTCCGACTGTAACGATGCCTCCGATGAGGAGTGTACATTTAATGCACGTCTCAATCAAACTTGCCCCAGTCAAGCCTTCCAATGTGGTGCGAGTGGAAGGTGTATCTCAAGAGCAGCTCTCTGTGATGGCCGCAAACAGTGTCCACATGGAGAAGACGAAATTGGCTGTAATGCGTTGAAATCAAAAGATTCATGTCCACCACATACTTTCCGCTGCAGAAGTGGTGAATGTTTGCCGGAATATGAATATTGTAATGCGATTATATCGTGTCGTGATGGCAGTGATGAACCGCCACATTTGTGTGGTTCCCGTTCAATGCCCAATTTCTTTTTGAAACTATTAAGCGCTGGCGGTTTAATGAAGAAAAATGTCGAGAACGGTGCATATTGTCCACATAGATGTAGCAATGGTAGGTGTCGTTCAACGGCCATAGTTTGTTCGGGTCGTGATGGCTGCGGTGATGGTACCGATGAGCAGACCTGTTCAGTCTGCAGTAAGTATTTATTTTTCTTTCTCCTTTATCTGTTCAAAATATTAAATTCTTGTTATTTCTTCTAGGATGCCCTGCTATAAACATGGATAGACCTGCCATTAACGTTTCCGAATTTATAGCCAGACATCGTCCTATGCCTTTGTGGTAGACAGACAAGTTTAGTTTTATTTTTCCTGATTAATGATTGATTCCTACTTGGATTAAAATGCATTTGCTTCTTTTTAAAATAAATTTTCTAGTTATAGGTTTATTTATTCTTGTATGTACATCTGGTACGTTTCCAACACACACACATTTTATTATTTATTTAAATGCTTTTTGTATTTATTCTTATTTATTGAAAAATGTCTTTGAAAAAAAAAAACGAACAAAACAAAATTGTCTCCTTGCCAGCAAAGGTTTCGTAAACAATTCATTATGAAATAGAAAGACTTTTTTATTTCAAAATTTTGATAGCCAACCTTTGATCTAGCGATGTTTGACAATTGATTTAAAGAGAAAAACATCCTCAGAGTTCTGCATTTACATTAAAATATATTAATTTATTTTCTTTTCTTATCTTTGATCTATTTATTTTCATTTCATATAATTTATAAGATTTATTTTTATTTCACTCTGTCCATATACTTTAAAATTGAAAGATCACTTGCATGTTGAAAGAGTGGACAATAAAGTGAACATTATGTTTTCTTTAATGAATTTTAAAATGTACTATATTCTAGAATAATAAGGAAAATTTTTTAAAAATGAATAAAAAATATAAATATATTTTTTAAAACAAAACGTGACTTTTATATTAAATTGTTCAATTCGAATATTGATCTTAAAATGATCTTGCAAAAACCTAAGCGCCGTGAATAAATTAAACTCGGCTTAAGACATGAAATTTCTAAATTATCGTTCGATCGACATCGTGGGTTAGCCCGTATATCTCAAGCAGGCATGATAAATATCTGTGGTTTTCATGAATAACAGCGTATGTTCAATTTTTCACATTTCGAGTTAATGATACAAAATTGTTACATTTTAAATGTTTTTTTTTAAAGGTAAAATAAATTTTTGAAAAATATGGACTTATACATTTTTTCAAATAAGTTTCAACACTAACGTAGTATGTTGACAAGCAATGTTTTTTTTTTATTAAAAAACACAGCGCCAGATACGCCGTTTTGTCTGAACACATTTGAAAATTATATTTTGATATTTGTTTAGTTAATAACAAATCACAATCACTTGTGTGTTTGTTTTTTGTTTTGTCTGGTCATATCTGGCATTATTTGCGTTCAGTGACAATCATTTATATCTACATAATTTGTTTTGTCAGAACACAATTTCGATGTCTAAAATGGTTTGTTTTTTTTTAAATTGCTCTGGGATCTGATCCATAAGGAAATATGTCCTTAAAACTAATTAGAATATTGTCATAACCTAAATCTAAATTATTTTATAAAAAAAAAAAATTGAAAGTTTTGGATACTAAGATCGTAGCTTCAAAAATTACTCATTTTGACTCTCCTGAAAAATTTGATTTTTAGAAAACCACAGATATATCTATTGATTGCAGCTTTGCAGTCAGTAGTTTTCGTTTTTCATAAATTAATACTGAGATGACATTAAATTATATTGTAATTTTTTTCAACGAGAACCGTCGGAAGTTAAAAAGAAATAAAGCACATCAATTTATTTCAGAAAAATAGAAATATTAGCAACGTACGTTAAAATAACGTAAAACTTTATTTATCAACATTTTTTGGCTAAAAAGAAAAAAAGAAATGTTGCTAAGAATCCCACAATTCCCAAAACAATTTTCAAAAATCCCAAAAGTGGGATTCGTTGGTACTTTTGCCTTATTTTTCTTCATATTTATCGGCAGGTAGAGATCATATTCTTGGAACTACTTAAAAGCACCTAAGCCTCCAGCTGGCATCAAAATTCACACTTATTATATTTTGAATGTCAACATTTTTTATAGAATGTGACGGCGACGCACAGTGGGGATTTGTTCATACAAGCTTGGAAAAAACTATAAGGAGTGCTCGTAGAATGTTGAAATTTTTCTCTGAGCCTTTGGTTAGGTCAATTAAGAAAAATATAAAGTTTCATCAAAATTGGGCACGCCCACCTCCCACCGCCCATAGAAGCCGAAATTTATTTTATGCCCAAACTTTTTGAAATTTGGCACAGAGAACTATATTACCTTTAGGAAATATATAAAGTTTCATCAAAATAAAAAACAGATGAAAGTAATTGTAATTCTTGATTTTTCTAAATTCGTTGAAGCAAAATCCGACTAGTGGTTCTTGAGTTATGTTAAACAAATTGACAGGTGGCACCTGGTGGCACTTGAAATTGATTAAAAATGTAAAAACAGATATGAGACAATGTATTAGAAGTGATTTCGAACTGTGGGAAAGTATGGCTAAAATTGCAGGTCCAAATGTTTGGAGAAAAAAGAGATTTTTGTTATATGTTCATAAAAATAAACAACAAAAAAAATAAGTCTCTGCAGAGTTTATTTTTTCAATTTTAGTATACTGCAATATCCTACTTTAAATAAAAAATAAAAAGAAAAACGTTAGCTCACATAATAAAATAATATTCGTCTTGAAATTCTTAGGTTTAATTTAAGTTTAGGTTTAGTTTAAGCGACGTGGCATTATATTGAGTCTGATTTTGTCGTCGGTGATATTGGTATTGACGAAAATTTACTTATTTATTTGCTTTTTACTTTTATTAAATATGTAAAGACGGGGATTGCCGCAGTAAAGCCATTGCATAGCATTTTTTATCAACTTATGCAATTATATTATTACGTTTTGTTTAATAACTCCGTTGTTTTTCTGGCAATACTGTATATTAATAAAATCAAAATCAAGAGCATACTTTAGGGGTTAACATACATTGGGCGATTTAAATACTTAAAAAAACAAAAGACTTAAGAAACAAACTTAGTGTCAGGTTTTTTCGTTTTAAAAACAAAAGACTTAAGAAACAAACTTAGTGTCAGATTTTTTCGTTTCAAAAACAAAAGACTTAAGAAACAAGCGTTTAAAAATTTCTTGATTCGGTCGCCTCAAAGCCCGCGATAGAAGCTATGCAGTAGCTAAATAAAATAAAAAATATAAATTATCTGGCCCTACAATTTTTATATGGGATCCGTCCTAGCACCCAATTACATCCGGGAAATCCGCTTTTTCAATAAAACTTAGTTTGACTTCGGGTTTTTCAGCTCCGTCATTTGAAACTTGATCCATTGTGGGCAAACTTTCATTTCCAAAACATCTAAGAGTTTCGGAAAAAATTTTTGACACAACAGGCTGTGATAAACCCAAATTAAAACCGTACCCACCTACACTCAGCTGGTACGATTATATCGTGAAAAAGGTTGCTGCAAGTTTGATGGGGATTGGAATAAAAGTTGATCTAGTTCCATTTTTCAAATGTGGACCAATAGGTGCTGTTTTCACAATACAGACAAATGACTTGTGCAGAAACTTTGTATTGGAATCATTCAAAAAACTGAAGGGTTTTCATACAAATTTTCTACTCAAACCAATTGTTTATATTATAGAAACCGCACAATAATCTCCAGGATATATTTAAATGCTTCTTTGTTCAGCCGAAAATAACTTACGAACTTTTAAAGAAACCACAAAGTGTGCAACTTGCAATTATAAGACTTTGAATTTACCATTTACTTATCATCTGGCAAAGATGTTCGATTTCTACCTGAGTAGTCTTCTTGGCATTGTTAACTTTTTCTTCTTCTTCATGATTACAATTAGAATTTGGCACGGGAATGAAAAACATTTTATAGCAATATATTTTCCACCAAAAATTTTAATAAAAATTATAAACAAAATAAATAAGCTGTTTCGAGTATTAAATATGTTCATAACAATTTTTTTTTTTTTTTAATTAGGACCAGCACTCAGGGGATGACCCCTACGTATGCAGTACACTGTGCCGGAACTCAGGTAGAGGGATAGGGTAGAGAAGCTAGATGTTGAAAATTTAGAAGACTTAACTCTTTTACAACTCTGATTTGCGCGTCATGTTAATTTTAAAGGCAGTGTTGAGGCACCTCCGGTGTTAAGTAGACGCATTAACTTTGTTAAGCTTTATTAGCAGGCATTTTATTAATTGTTTTACTTCGCTGATGTGTCCGCTAACCGACGAAGGAGGGCGATGTTGTTTGTGTACATTAGCTTGGACAGCATCAATCGCTGTCGGGACAGTATTTTAGTGACCAGTGATATGCCTTCATCACTTAAGTAGTCCGACAACGATTAATACAATGTCTCACTAATGTACATTAGAGAAATTAATGATGATATTGGACTTGCTGTGACCAGGGTTCGATCCCAGGCCCCAAACCATTGTTTGCTTAGTAGTCAATGCGCTAACCACTTCAGCCAACACCACCCTCATTATCGATAAACAGTCAACGTCACCTCAACATGGTTACAGAATATAAAATTAGTATTGACGCGGTGTTGAAGTTGAGTAAAAGTGAATAAGGGTAATTGTTTTTATTGCAGATCTATTTTGAATCGTTGCGGCACTTGCAAAATTTTGAAATTACATCCATATATTTTTCTGTAATAATTTCTAAAAGCATTACTTTAAAATAGGTATAAATAAAAGGAGGTAGGTTCTGCAATTTTTTTCTTTAATTTTCAAACTTATTTTCTTTTTTGCAAAAATCGAGGAAAACATAAGATTAAAATTTTTTATTTATCAGCGTACAATTTTAAAATGAGATGCGTTTTTCTCAAAAAAAGAATAGTTATATTTAATTTATGAAAAGAAAGTTTCTGCAAATCGGACAAGATTTGACTTTCCCATTAAATTTAAATTTTAAACTTTTTCAATCGAATATCGCTTTTATGACAGAATATTGTCAATGCGAGTCATTCGAGTTTTTCTTTTTCAAATTCAATTGGCCATCAAATGACCATCCTCGTACTAATTACGCAAAAAAGAATGAAGAAAAACAAATCCGCACAAAAACACAAATGTGAAAATAAGGCCAAGTTCTTATCCAAAATATTTAGGAAGTAAAAAGTACTGAGATCAAAATAAGGACCAAGTTCTTGATAGGTACTATTCCATCTCATTTCTAGGCAACCTATAAGCTTGGCAAAATTTTTCCAAGAATTCTTTCCCATATTAGAAAGGCAAAAAAATTTCTTCTTTTTTCTAAGATGTTTTTGTTTAAATATTTATATGTATGTATGTATGCAAAACAATTTCTCTGTCTTTCTCTCAGCTGAATTAAAACTTGATCAAGGAAACTTGACGTGTGTAAATCAGCACTTTATAGTTCTACTTGAAGTTCCCCATACAAAGAAGGGGCATTATTATTCCCCCAATGAAAAATGGCCGTTTAAAAATCATTTTCGTTAATTTCTCATCAGGACCTACCTGTGTACCAAATTTCAGCTTTCTAGCTAAACTGGAAGTGCCCCATACAAAGAAGGGGCACCCTAGTCCCCTCGGGTGGAAAGTGCTCATTTTCAGACTTTTCCGGTTAATTTCTCACCAAGACCTACCTGTGTACCGAGTTTCAGCTCTCTAGCTATACTGGAAGTGCCCAATAATATTGATGAGTCAGTGAGTGAGTCAGTGAATATGTACTAAAATATGGACTTTTCACACCTTAATATCTCGGGAAGCTTTTACGGTAGAACCTTTTACGGTCACCTGTGTGGGGAGACCTCATGTTTCAAGTTTCATTATATTATGATCAAGAGGAGCAAAGTTATGCGGGGGGCAAAAAAAGCTCGAATGGTTTCCTGTAAATATACACTTGTGTAGCCGAACTTGGCCTGGAGCACTACCGTGCGCACAGATAAATTTTTTCTTTACACAACAACATTCTTGAGTTTGTGCTTAGACATCATCTGACATCCTTTTTTGATAACAACATAACGATGCCCCATCATTCGTAAGGGTGTTTGAATAGCAAACAGCTGTTGAAATCCTGTTGGTATTTGGAGATGAAAACGAAAAAAAAAAACAATAAACAAATTTAAGACGAATTGGAGATGGAGAGACTGCGCTTTTTTAAGATGATACGGTTGTATGAATCCTTTTAATATTTATTTTATGTTTGTTTACTACTATTTTTTTTTTTTTATTTTGCTCTATTTCACATTAAGCAATTTTTTAAAAAAGAGAACAAACGCTTCGGCGCTCTTTTAAAATTTCTCGAATTTCTCTTAAAGTTTGGTAGTCAACATTTTATTTATCTCTCAACCCTGATGAGATTAAAAACGACTAAACAAAAATCATTCAGTTGTTAACATTTTCGCAAAACGGTGGAGTAAATTTGTTTCCTTAAAAAAATAATGCAAATAAATTTTTTTTTATTTTGTCTTTTGTTAACCAAAATTTGCAAAATAAAATAATAAAAACTTATTAAAAGTTCAATAAAAATATAAAAATCCATTTTGTTAAAGTAAGTGATCACAATATAACCTGAAAAATTTAAAAAAAAAAGGCTGAAATTTTTTCTAAAGCAAATAAGCCAAATGTGAAATTAAAACAAATAAAATATTTTAAGGATATTAATTGCATGTACTCATATGTATGTATTTTTAAACATGTGTGTTCGTGTACGGGCATTCATATTAAGTTTATTTTGTGCATGCATACACATGCATTTATTGATTTATATTTTTGCTATAAAAGGACATCGTTGTTAAGCGTGAGTGCATGAAGGCATTGTTTGTACAAAGTTTTATAAATTATGGCAAATTTCCTTCCACCATATCTAATAATTTATTAAAAAAAGAAAAATTTGCTTTTGGTGAGCATCGTTTAATTGTAATTTATTTACTTAAAGTAATTTTTAAGAGATTTTTTAAGTTTTATGTATAAATTTTTAAATTAAAATTGATTTTTTAAACCAACTAGAAGTTCTTTATGTTCAATATTATGAAGATTAATTGAATCTGGAAATTTGGTTTCCATTTCTCAAAATAATATAATTTTCTAGAGGCATCTTCAGATTTGGCCATCATGTCATACATTAAAGAAAAAAACATTTCGCTTATTATTCGAATATGTTTTTATTCGCATTAATTTTATAAAAAAAAAGTGTTTAAATTAACGACACCAAACGAATAATTTGAAGCTAAATGTAAAAAACATTAAATTCAAATAGCTTGAAAGGATTTTTTCGGACAGCTTTTTTATATAAATTTTTTTCGAATATAGTGCACTCGCGAAAATATGAACACCCCAAAATATGAACACTTTTTTTCTTCCATTGGCTACTCTAAAATATGAACTTAGTGCGAAAGCTTTAAAATGTGAACAACTTATATGTAAACAGGATTGCAGATAAATTCTGCTTCAACTGCATAATAATTTCGGGATTTCCCTATTTGTTTTTGAATTGCTTTCAGCTGTCAATCAACATTTCATACAAATTAGATGCCATTCCCAAATATGAACAATCTTGCAAAAGTGACTGGCTTGGTTTCAATTAGTTCATATTATCGTGAGCGCAATCTAATTTTTATTCGATTTTTTTTATTCGAATAATTTTATTGCGATTATTTTGTCAATATTATTAATCTAGTAATTTCCAGTCAAATTTAAATATTTTATATTTGACTTGTTTCTATTCGAATGGATATTTTACTCGAAAAATTTTTTTAGCTGAATTTTATTCGAATAATTTTTAGTCGAACATTTTTTTTATACGAACAATTTTATTTAATTAGCGAGACCAAGCGCATAATTCATATAGTATATAATATATATTTCAAAATGTATACGATTTTATTCGAATAATTTTTAATCGATTTGTTTTTTTATTCGAATAATTTTATTGCTATTATTTTAAACTTATTGGAGTCAATCAAGTAATTTGCAGTCAAATTTAAATATTTTATATTTGAATTGTTTCTATTCGAATGGATATTTTACTCGAAAAATTTTTTTAGCTGAATTTTATTCGAATAATTTTTAGTCGAACATTTTTTTTATACGAACAATTTTATTTAATTAGCGAGACCAAGCGCATAATTCATATAGTATATAATATATATTTCAAAATGTATACGATTTTATTCGAATAATTTTTAATCGATTTGTTTTTTTATTCGAATAATTTTATTGCTATTATTTTAAACTTATTGGAGTCAATCAAGTAATTTGCAGTCAAATTTAAATATTTTATATTTGAATTGTTTCTATTCGAATGGGTATTTTATTCGAAAATTTTTCTTAAGCCGAATTTTATTCGAATAATTTTTAGTCGAACATTTTTTTATACGAACAATTTTATTTAATTAGCTAGACCAAGCGCATAATTCATATAGTATATAATTTATATTTCAAAATATATACGATTTTATTCGAAAAATTTTTAATCGATTTTTTTTATTCGAATGATTTTATTGCGAGTATTTTAAACTTATTGGAGTCAATCAAGTAATTTCCCTCGTCAAATTTAAATATTTTATATTTGAATTGTTTCTATTCGAATCGGAATTTTATTCGAAAATTTTTTTAGCCGAATTTTATTCGAATAATTTTTAATCGAAAGTTTTTTATTTGAACCATTTTATTTAATTAGCGAGACCAAGCGAATAATTCATATATGTATTTTATATTTCAAAATATATACGATTTTATTCGAATAATTTTGTCTAAATCGTTAGCGAATAGTTATTCGAATATTTTCTTATAAGCTTATATTTTTGTTGAAATACATAATTTTAAAATTATTAAAATCATTCGAATAATTTTTATTTAAAATTATTTTATTCGAATATTTTATATATTCGGAAAAAAATTCTATTAGAAAAATTTCTATTTTAATGTTTTTTTCTTTTTTTTCTTCATTCCAATAATTGGTTATTAACAATATTTTATTTGAATAATTTTTAATCGAATATATTTTTAGACGAAGACTGATTTTATTCGAATAGTTGTTTGAAAATACTATTTGAAAGATTTAAATTCAATATAGAAAATTGTATACGAATAATTTTTTCTAAATATATTCATTGCACCGTTTCCAGGGCGATGTGGCCAGACATGACAATGACTTAGTGTTACGATCAGCAAAAAAAAAACGATTTTATTAACGGAGAAGCCTTTGTGTGCACTCATTTTATAAAAACTACTTTCTTGCCATGCACATACTCGTACATACAAATCTATAAACAAATTGAATTGAATTAAGATCTCTTAATTCATACACATAATATATATGTACATACGTATATAAATATATACTCGTATTAGCATACTTATTTAAAAAAATACAAAGATGACAACCTTCGTTCAAACTGACATTTAAAATATCAAACCATTTACATACATATATGCTGTTTTTGGCATAAATTATAGTGCACAAAACTAAATAAGTATTTCTATTCAAATGTTTATTTATTTTACAAATGTCAGTTTTATGCAATTAATTATTTAATATGTAAATAAACAGAGTATACAAAATTGTTGATCATAAAACTGAGAGCAATAAAAAGATCGGATTATAACTGCGAGTGCGTTGTTTTTATGCGAGATTCCCAGCGAAAGATTTTAAAATGTTTAAAATCCCAGAAAAGGTATTAAAGAGTTGTCTTTAAGACAAAACCTAATATTAGTTTATTTAGTTTAGATAATTACACAGAGCTGGAAAGCTGGTATTGTCCAAATTTGCAGAAATGTACATATAAATATATAAGGTTTTCCAATAAGAGTGATATGATTTCTTCAAAAAAAACACACTTACTGTTAAGAAGATTCAAAAGTTTTTTTTTATTAAATGTGAAGTACAATCGATACGATCAAGATCTATATAAAAAGTCATTCAAATGGCCTCCACGACTTCTTCTGCAGGAACGAATTTGATTGAGCCAATTTTCGAGCACTTTTTCCACTAAATCAAGTCGTATAAATGGCACGTTCAATATTGACTTGTAAAGCTTATTTCGAAAGACCAATGACTTCAAATAACCCCACAAGAAATAGTCTAACGGTGTTAAATCACAACTTCTTGGAGGCCATTCAATATCACAATTTCTTGAAATAATCGAATCTCCAAACTTTTCTCGCAATAATTCAATTGTTGCATTTGCTGTGGCTACGTAACCCCGTCTTGTTGGAACCAAATGTTGTCAAGATCAACTTCTTCCAATTTCGGCCATAAAGAGTTGGTTATCATCGATCTATACCGCTCTGCATTGATATTAACGGTGCTACCAGCTTCATTTCGAAAGAAGTACGGACCGATGACTCCACCAGACCAAAAACCACACCAAACTGTCAATTTAGGTGAATTACTTCCAGCGGTTCTTTGTCTTATTGGCACTTGAACAATATGTAAAGAAAATGTAAGCTCAAAATTTTCAACAATTCGACGAATAGCGATCTCGGACGATCATTACGACCATAAAATGGCAAAAGCACACGAAAAGTTGCAATTGGAGAACGATTATTTTTATAATAAAACTGAATAAATTGTAAACACTAGTGAATACAATGAAAAACAAATGACAGATCATGACAAATGGCTAAAACGTCACTTCAAAATCATATCATCCCTATTGGAAAACCTTATAGTTAATTAGATTTGTACATTTCTTTAGTGAATTTGATGGCACGAAATTGCTGCTTTTGTTGTTATTTATTTTTTTAAAAAATCTTTATTTCTTAAAAAGCCACACAATGTTGGCACTTTAAGTTTGTTACTAATTTTATTATCATTAATATTATAATAATTAATAGGCAATTGGGGTTTTTGTGATAGATTTTATGCACACATTATACAACCGATTTTGGGCAATATTTATACCAACTTAAAGATATTTTTTCACAGAAGTGAACGAAGTATTGTGGGTTTTGGTCGGTTTAGTTGTTTGGGAGATATAAACGTTTAAAGTTGCTACTAACACATTCTCTTAATTAAGAGAGTTGATTAAATTGATTTTGTTTTTGCATTTAATTATTCTACTTTATTTTTTATATATTAGGAATTCATTAAATAATTGTAGTTTTGGTTGGTCATACCGTTTTATAAAAGATTTTTTTATGATGATTTTTTTTATAAACATTAAAAATATTTTTTTCACATCTAGAATACGGTCGATTGTGTCGGCCGTAGGTTACACCAGTATTAATTAAATTCTTTCAACAATACCAGTTGTCACAGGTACCCACAAATTTGCATATATTTTTTAAAATTGTAAACAATTCAGCTCCTGCTCCACGTTTTGTTTAAAATATGACCTGCCAAAACTTTTCAATATTTTCTTCTTCTAATAAGTGAAATTCATAATATTGACTTGATGATATGACCATGACATATTACAAATGGCCGAAACGTCACTTCAATATCATATCATCCCTGTTGGGAAACCTTACAATTTTTATTTATGAGTACGTAAAACGTAAAATACGTAAAAATTTTATTGAAAATTGTGTGTACGAATAGTAAAAGTAAATGTGGCGATTTTACCAAAATGTCAAGTTTTGTTATACTAAAATTTGTATTAAAATTTTATATTAAAGTTTTTCACTTTATAAAAATTTAATGAAAACGAAAATTGTATAACGTGATAATAAAATTATATTACTTTTATTATATAAATTTAAAATATTTTAACACAATTAGTTTCACTATAACAACTTCGTATACTGAACTTTATTTTAACCATCTCCAATTCCCACCTCTGTAATTCGATTAATAAAAAATTATTTTTTGTTTTCTCAAAAATTGTAAACAAATTTAAATAAACAGATTTGAGTAATCTAAAGAATTGAGAATTTGCAAACTGCAACGTGGTTTTCTATTTCACTTATTTTATTTGCTGAAAATAAAACTCTTATTTTCATTGCAAATACAAAGAGAATGTCGACAATTTGTTTAAAGAAACCGCTGATTTTCAATTAACTAAAGGCTGTTAAATAGAAATAAAGCATTTGAACAATTTAAAGTAGTTTTTTTATATAATTTTCTGAATCTTTCAGCCTAATTTTAATTTTAACGAATATATATTTTTTATAAAAAAAGCTTGTAAAAAAGCCACACTCTTTTAATAGCACATTACAGTTTTTCTTGTTGTACTCGTGTGCATTGTGCTTTTCCAGCCTTTTGTATATTTACGTAAGCATGATATAGTGCTTTCCATAGTTAAAGCATCATCCTATTATTTTAGATTTGTGAAATCAGCCAGACATTATTACCCAGAACGATTGTGACATTAATAACTTCTATACCACAAAGTATTATATTATTTTTTCTTTAAAGTTATTTTTAGTTAACATGTATTGTTTTCCTAAAAGAAACTTCATTTAAAAAAAGTACTTGTTTTTAAATTATAATTTTTCTTAAGATGTAGATTTTTCTTCATACGTATATTTCCTGAAACAGTGACTTTTTAAAAGCTACTTTTGCTAAAAGCTTATTTTTAAAAACTACTTTTTTAATTTAAAGGAACTTTTTTTTGATATGTACTTTATCTTAAAAGGTACATATTTAAAATTAAGCACTTTTTCTAAAGTTAAGGGCTGTGCACATATTACGCAACGCTCCAGGGGGGAGGGGGGTTTAAGATTTGTGACGGATTGGAAATTTTGCACTGAAAAATTAGTAAAAAGCTTTATGAAGGGGGGGTGAAAAAATCTCTGAAAACAGCGTTACGTAATATGTGCACAGCCCCTTATCTACATATGTATATAAAAATGAATTGCTGTTCGTTAGTCTCGCTAAAAGTCGCCAACGGCTGCACCGATTTGGCTAATTTTGGACTTGAATTATTTGTGGAAGTATTGTGGAAGTCTTTTGGTACTTTTTTTAAAGATTTTTATGAAATTTGATAGGGTACTTTTTTAGTGTTAAAAAGGCGTAAAATTTTTACTATTATAACTTTTTATTAAAAAAAGGTAAACATAAATAAAAATTGTTTTTACAATAACGTAGTATACTTTCTTGGGTGTAATATTAGGAAAAGCAGATACTTTTGGTACGTTTTGTTTTTTCATTAACATGTAGCGTGAATGAAGCTACGGGTAAAATCTAGTTTAAAAAAAAAAAATACTTTTAATTTGAAGGAACACTTTTTCTTAAAAAATAGTTCTTTTAAAAATACTTTTTCCTTAAAGAACTTTTTTCGTAAAATAGATTTTTTTTCTTAAAATCTTCTTCTTATTAAAAGGAATTTTTCTGAAAAATTTAGTTTTTTTAAAAGTACTTATTCTGAAAAATTAATATTTTAAAAAGGTTAATTTTCTTAAAAGGTACTTTTGCTTAAAATATATATTTTTTTAAAAGGTACTTTCTTCTAATACATACTTTTTATTAAGAGGTAGTTTTTTCGAAAAAAAAAATACTTTTTATTTAAAGGTACGTGCTTTTTTTCGAAAAAGTACTTTTTAAAAGGTACTTTTTGAAAGGTACTTTTTTGAAAGGTACTTTTATGAAAAAGTACATTTTCTTTAATGTTAATTTTAATGAAAAGTTACCATGCGCTTTTTTAAGGAGTACATAGTTTTTTTTTTGGGACATTTCTTTAAACACACATGTTGTATGCGAATCAGTTTAGGAGAAGCAATTGAAAAAGCTGTCGTAATACTTGAAATATCCATCCTCTTTACGTACTGCTGCCAGAGATTTCACTGAAAATATGACGTTAGATTTGATGAAAATGCATTACATTTAAAAGTAAAACTACTAACAAATAGATCTTACATTCTTAAGTACATTAGAGCGGCTCACTATATATTTTGTAGGAATAAAATGCACAAGTAATTTTCATGTTTATTTTTCAGCAGACTTTTCGTATTTTTTTTTATAAATTTTTAATATAAATCCATTCAAAGAAAATAGTTTTTTTACGTTTGAAAAAGAATAAATTTCAATTTCATAAACATATCAAATTGACTTTGCATACTTTTTCTTGCTTATTACCACTGTTCAAGTTTAAGTTTAAAAACCAAAGTAAAACATTTTAAATTTGCAGACATTTATTTTTGTAGAGAAAAAACAAATGCAAATACAATAATTCCCATAATTTTTGATTTGCTTATTTTTTTCTATTGAGTTTTCAGCAATTTATTTGGTTGGGGATACTGAGGTAAAGTTTTGTACATGCAGTTGTAATT